>CP136065.1:72134641-73547141 GCA_032622095.1 Siphonodentalium dalli | reverse complement strand
AATTTACTCGCCGAATAGGGGGTCGTGTATTAGTAACGGGCGCACGTATACATGTGACGTCCCACACAATTTACATTATACTGTGTCGTTGAAATTTTCGACCGAGACCACTTATTTGAGAAATAAATCACATGACTGCTTCAGATGCAATTCTGCTGAACGTTGAAAAGCACGCCCAATTATTATTCTGACCGCTTTTAGTGATTAGGTCAACAATTTTGTACATCATGTTCGTCTTACGGTCTATGTGTTGGTATATGAAGCGGGTGACCCAATTAATTGACAGTTGACCAATCACCGAACATGATTTAGCGAAGCACAGTCGGACTATGTAAATATTTATTTAAAACAGCATATCGTGGGAGTTCATAATGGTGATACCATGCAGTTACCCAAAAATAGGCTAATGGGGCAACGCCGAAAGAAGTCCCTTCGGGAGTGATATCACGGAAGTCCACAATTGTGATATCAGTTACCTCAGTAGTGGCTGCGGAGACAACGCGGAAAGTAATCCCTTCTATCGAGAGTTGAATATGGTGTAGTAGCACTACCAGCCCTGGTGAACCAAATATACACTACCACACCTGGTAAACGTAGTATACAATATCACTCCGGTAAACCCAGTATACAGCACAATCACTGGTAAACCAGTATACAATGCAACCACTGGTAAACCCAGTATACACTACCACACCTGGTAAACCCAGTATACACCACAACCACTGGTAAACACAGTATACACAACAACCACTGGTAAACACATTATACACTACAACACCTGGTAAACCCAGTATACACTACCATCCCTGGTAAACCCAGTATACACCACAACCACTGGTAAACCCAGTATAGACTACCATCCCTGGTAAACCCAGTATACACCACAACCACTGGTAAACCCAGTATACACTACCACCCTGGTAAACCCAGTATACACCACAACCACTGGTAAACCCAGTATACACTACCACCCCTGGTAAACACAATATACACTACCACCCCTGGTAAACACAGTATACACTACCACACCTGGTAAACACAGTATACACTACCATCCCTGGTAAACCCAGTATACACCACAACCACTGGTAAACCCAGTATACACTACCACCCCTGGTAAACACAGTATACACAACAACCACTGGTAAACACAGTATATACTACCACCCCTGGTAAACCCAGTATACACTACCACCCCTGGTAAACCCAGTGTACACTACCACCCCTGGTAAACACAGTATACACTACCACCCGTGGTAAACACAGTATACACCACAACCACTGGTAAACTCAGTATACACTACCACCCCTGGTAAACACAGTACACACTACCACCCCTGGTAAACACAGTATACACTACCACCCCTGGTAAACACAGTATACACTACCACCCCTGTTAAACACAGTATACACCACAACCACTGGTAAACTCAGTATACACTACCACCCCTGGTAAACACAGTATACACTACCACCCCTGTTAAACACAGTATACACCACAACCACTGGTAAACTCAGTATACACTACCACCCCTGGTAAACACAGTACACACTACCACCCCTGGTAAACACAGTATACACCACAACCACTGGTAAACACAGTATACACTACCACCCCTGGTAAACACAGTATACACAACAACCACTGGTAAACACAGTATACACTACCACCCCTGGTAAACACAATATACACTACCACACCTGGTAAACCCAGTATACACCACAACCCCTGGTAAACCCAGTATACACTACCACACCTGGTAAACCCAGTATACACTACCACCCCTGGTAAACACAGTATACACCACAACTACTGGTAAACACATTATACACTACCACCCCTGGTAAACACAGTATACACTACCACCCCTGGTAAACACAGTATACACCACAACCACTGGTAAACCCAGTACACACCACAACCACTGGTAAACCCAGTATACACCACAACCACTGGTAAACACAGTATACACTACCACACCTGGTAAACCCAGTACACACCACAACCACTGGTAAACCCAGTATACACCACAACTACTGGTAAACACATTATACACTACCACCCCTGGTGAGCACAGTTTACACTACCATCCCTGGTAAACCCAGTATACACCATAACCACTGGTAAACACAGTATACACTACCACACCTGGTAAACCCAATATGCACTACCACACCTGTTAAATCCAGTACACACCACAACCACTGGTAAACCCAGTATACACCACAACCACTGGTAAACACAGTATACGCTACCACCCCCGGTAAACCCAGTATACACTACAACCACTGGTAAACCCAGTACACACCACAACTACTGGTAAACACATTATACACTACCACTCCTGGTAAACACAGTATACACTACCACCCCTGGTAAACCCAGTATACACCATAACCACTGATAAACCCAGTATACACCACAGCCACTGGTAAACACAGTATACACTACCGTCCCTGGTAAACACAGTATACACCACAACCACTGGTAAACACATTATACACTACCACACCTGGTAAACCCAGTATACACCACAACCACTGGTAAACACAATATACACTACCACCCCTGGTAAACCCAGTATACACCACAACCACTGGTAAACACAGTATACACTACCACACCTGGTAAACCCAGTATACACTACCACCCCTGGTAAACCCAGTATACACCACAACCACTGGTAAACACAGTATACACTACCACACCTGGTAAACCCAGTATACACCACAACCACTGGTAAACACAGAATACACTACCACCCCTGGTAAACCCAGTATACACCACAACCACTGGTAAACACAGTATACACTACCACACCTGGTAAACCCAGTATACACTACCACCCTGGTAAACCCAGTATACACCACAACCACTGGTAAACACAGTATACACTACCACCCTGGTAAACCCAGTATACACTACCACCCTGGTAAACCCAGTATACACCACAACCACTGGTAAACACAGTATACACTACCACCCTGGTAAACCCAGTATACACTACCACACCTGGTAAGCACAGTATACACTACCACACCTGGTAAACCCAGTATACACTATACTATCCCTGGTAAACCTGGTATGCATTACCACCTCTGGTATATTCTGCCACCCATGGTGAACCCCTGCAGTACGCACTACAACCCCTGGTAAACCCAATATACATTACCACCTCTGATAAACCCAGTATACACTACCACACCCGGTAAACCCAGTACACACTACCACACCCGGTAAACTTAGTATACACTATATACTACCCCTGGTAAATTCAGTACACATTATCACCCTGGTAAACCCAGTATACACTACCACCCATGATAAACCCAGTATGCATTACCACCCCTGGCAAACCCAGTATACACTACCACATCTGGTAAACCAAGTATACACTATATACTAACACTGGTAAACCCAGTGTACACTACCACCCCCTGGTATATTATATTTCACCTCCAATCATACACATGCTAATAATAAATTATATATTTGCTATATTCGCGTTATATACTCGCTAATCGTACCTAACACAAATGTCCACAACCTCTAGTCTGATAACCTCTGGAAGGCACTACAAATTAAAGGTGTCAAAACTGATCATCATGTAGATACACATTTATAACGTCATCGGGATTACATGTGTGTTATTATATTTCATCGGGAGAGGGGCTTCATAATTTGCAAAAATATGTGCCCCAATCCCCTTTGTTTATTATGCAAATACAATTTGTTTCAAGTAATAAAAAGTACACTGATAACCTATTATACACTACCACCCATGGTAAACCCAGTACTCTACACATAAACCCAGTATACAATACCACCCTTGTTTACTTTTTCTTAACCTCATCAGTTTGCGCAAACAACATCATATCAATTCAACAGGACCAACCAGCACCATAGCACATTAGCAGGACCACTTGATGAGGGGTGACTACATCGTTATGTCATTGTGCATTCGTGGAAATGGGTCATAATAGCTGACTTGCATAACTGATTCACACAAAAAATAAAAATGCAAAGCAACGGGACACTTCATTAGACAACGGATATAATCCTCTACTCATTTGACGATGATTATGCGAAACTGTTCAATGGCATCCAACTGACCGGCCTAATCGTTAGCCAGTAGACATAAGCCAAACCATTCAATTCCTTCAAATGAACCTCCTACGTGAGAACTCTGTTATGAAATCTTAGAACATTTGTTATATGATGACAACCACTTAATCTGCTATGCTTTGTGAATCGACTGAATGGCCACGTAGGAAAACCTATTTTACAAGCAAATTAAATATCTAACGAACAGGCAGTGTCCATCACTCTTCTTCGTGTCGCTGACCACACAGTTTGTGTGTCATGGGGTCAATACTATGGCACTTCAGCACGTATAACTTACAAGGTGACATCTCTAGTTCTATCTAATCGGCAATACCACACATCACCAAGCCTTGAAATAGTGTGTCTGTCATTTGCAGAATGAGGTCCCCAGAGGGTGAATTTAGTGATGCTATCCCGCATAGCGGGCTAGCATCACCAAATTCACCCTCTGGGGACCTCATTCTGCTTACACCTCAGCAGAATGAGGTTCTCAGAGGGTGAATTTAGTTATGCTAGCCCGCTATGCGGGGTAGCATCACTAAATTCACCCTCTGGGGACCTCATTCTACAAATGACAGACACACTATTTCAAGGCTTGCACATCACTCGAGTATTCTTACGGTGTGAAACTGTGTGATATTTATTAGTATCAGTTTATCTTCGCGCAATATCAATAGCAGGGACCCATAGGAATACTAACTACTGACTTTCATTTTTACGAGAACATAATTTACAAATATCATACACGTCTTATAGTATTGATCCCAGGCCGCAAGAGCCTGCATTGTACTTAGTGGACACCTAATTCCCCACCAAGGCTCACGAGTAACAGATCGGCAAAAGTCAACATAAAACTTTGTGATAGTTGATGTGTGTGCTCCGAGTATTGGCATTGGTGGTAAAAATCCTCATATATATTATTTTCGGGAGATAGGATTACGCCCATCAGTTTGGTATAAACATCTATAATTTACCAAGTGAACATGCCAACGGAATTGGAGGATAAGTGCTAACCATGTAGATATACATAATTACCCTCTTTATAATACCTCAACGCTAAATACAATAGCATTACAATAGCACAATGGCAACAGTGCATATACATGTATATAAAAATAACATACACTTCAAAAGTGAAAAGGTTCTCTTGGTGATAGTCCCAGTATAACACAAACATGCATATGCTATCAGGTTCAATTTGGCTGTTTATCATAATAAGTATTAAATAACATCTCTTCGAACTTGTGTCAATGATTAGAATGGTTTTGGATTCATGCAGATATGTATTTTTTCTAATTCAGATATTTTGAAAATGTGTTGTGTCTGTGGAAGCGGTGTCTCTTGTGGGGTCTTTCACAGCTTTGAAAATCACATCGTGTTCATTATTCCCTAGGTCAAGGTTTCTAAGTAGCTAAAAGTTTACTCAATAAAAGCACTAACGACATATTCTGGCTTGAAAATATATTTATCACAATAATGAAGTGCATTATCTTCATGATACCCTCACTTTAGTATCGACAAAATGGTTTCGAAGTTCGTCAGGTTAGAAGTTACTACCTTCAATTCTTACTCTGCAACCAGGAACCTACGTCACTAGTGTAATATCTAAACCGTCGCATCAGACCTTCAGGAACCTACGTCATTAGTGTAATCTCTAAACCGTCGCCTCAGACCTTCAGGAACCTACGTCATTAGTGTAATATCTAAACCGTCGCCTCAGACATTCAGGAACCTACGTCATTACTGTAATATCTAAACCGTCGCCTCAGACATTCAGGAACCTACGTCATTAGTGTAATATCTAAACCGTCGCCTCAGACCTTCAGGAACCTACGTCATTACTGTAATATCTAAACCGTCGCCTCAGACATTCAGGAACCTACGTCATTAGTGTAATATATCAACCGTCGCCTCAGACCTTCCGGAACCTACGTCATTAGTGTAATATCTAAACCGTCGCCTCAGACCTTCGGGAACCTACGTCATTAGTGTAATATCTAAACCGTCGCCTCAGACATTCTGGAACCTACGTCATTAGTGTAATATCTAAACCGTCGCCTCAGACCTTCAGGAACCTACGTCATTAGTGTAATATCTAAACCGTCGCCTCAGACCTTCAGGAACCTACGTCATTGGTGTAATCTCTAAACCGTCGCCTCAGACATTCGGGTAGCTGCTTCCTGGAACTCATGCAGTGGATGAACTAGAATATTTGTTGCAGGAATTATTGTACATTTTACGAACATCTATTGGGTTTGATATTCAAAATCCGGGCATAATCGACGCCCATTTTCTTCATAAATTTCAGTTATAATGAGTTCTTAACGATTACTGATTTTTAAAATGTCCATTGTGAATATCCACAGCTCATGTTCACGTTTATCCCAACAGACAAACGTTTTATATGTTTTAAACAAATTGAAAATCAAAACCGCTTTGGGTTAGAGACTTGACTGGTGACATGCAGTTGCCTGGCCCTGTTCGTATAATGACCACCAATAGACCGACCCCACGATGAGACATGTACTACAGAGGAAGGATGAACAATGTCATGATATGAGGGCATATGTTGCAAACTAACTATGAACTGTTTCGCGAAAAAAAAAACGATTTCTCTCTCAGATGATTCACTACAGTCAAATCTGGTTGATACTTCTTATTCAGATATTCATTCTAGTATTTTTAAATCACTAGAGAGCTATTTCAGTGTCACACATTATCATTTTTATTAATTTTTTCCTCAATTATATCTTTGCACAATACACTAAAATGTACTATAATCACCATTTAAAGAGGACATATATAAATACTTTTTTGTACATTTATTGGTGATTTTTCATCATGTAGTTATGCCTCGAAATATCGGGAATATATCTGAATATTCCCCTTTTCATGCTTTATACCATTCGTGTATATGAATCTAATTAAATAATGTTTTAATGTTCTTACATGCATTCCAACTAATGCATAATATTTAATAAAAATTCAAAAAATTCAAAAATAAATTCTCTGCATGTTCAGTTAGATTCAATATACCCTGGAGCGGGGGGAAGAGATGTGAGGGAAGCACTATCGTTTCAATACTATTCATGCCGCATTCGACATGGGAGGGTGGTCTACCTTAAATCTATAAGCATTTCATAAGCACTACATGGATTAGTGAGTCTTATCGGTGAACGCAGACGGTGATATTTTAATTTAGGATCAAAAGCCTCCCAGAATGCAGGCTGAAAGTTAGAGATTTGATACCAGAAACCGCTCCAAAAAATAGAGCAATATGAAATATAGTCCCGTATGCGTTATGTCAAATGTTATAAATTTGCTAATCTTCGCATTCAATCAGAGCCCGGTGCCTATACGGCGATGGATTTACTTAATATAAGTTTCGCCAAATCATAGGTAAACACCACCGGACCATAGAATGGCACGCAATCATTCAGATAAAAGCCTGTGATCGGAATTGCTTCTATTTGTTTACACAGTATATAGCTCGGCGTGTGTAGACCGCTCGTGTTTCCTCTCTGAGTTAGAGCATTGTGTTTTATATATGTTATTCTTTCTGATAAGAGTGGATTTATAGGAGTACGTGAAATATACTTCAGATACACACGCGTTCGAATTAATAGGTTAAATATATCACCGATACACATGAGTTAGAAGGCGGGTGAAGACACAATACTACCGATAAACACGCATTTGGGGGACTAGTGAATTATACAGCTGATATAAACTGAAATTGGAAGGAGTACACGTACCATTGTTATACTTGTGATATACACGGATTCGAAGACGACCTTATATATATTTTCAATATATATCCACCCGGAACCAAACGGAGTACGTACGTATGGTATTGCAACATTATGCCTTTCTAATGACATTAACACGACGACACAATAATTCTTCACAACAATAGTTATACCTATTGAATGTTAATTGACTTCAGTATCATATGCCATCGTGATTAAATGGAATACAACTCTTCGAATTGGTTACATGCCAAATAAAATAAAAGTTTGTAAAACAACTACATGTATTATGAACAAGTACATGTAAAACAAATAAACTTTTTATTATTAAAGTGATGTGAAACACTCCGGTATGGAGATCAAATAGAAATGGAGAATAATCTTGTTCAAAGTAGTAATTTTTACAAATAGTATATCCAAATTGACAACACACACCATCATTCTTATATCTGAATTAAATGCAGTGACTCTCGATGGCGAAATCGTTTTCGTTAGTTTATCACCGATAGATGCGTCTCGAATCGAGTAGTAAATATTTACAATTGAGCTTAGTTCTGACGATGTTTTCCATGGAGTGGTACGGTCGATTTGCTTCAAATTTTCGGCGATGTTAATAGAATGTTACATGTCTCCAGTTGTCATAGCGCCTGAATACTAACTTATCAGTTTCACGTACCCGAACAAGTACATAATATGCCTTTAATATTCTCCAATAATGAGATTGTTCATGTCAGAACCCTTGTAATATGTAAGAATTACTGTTACAGTGTAATTACCGATAACAGGCCAATAAGATACCAAATTTGAATAAACAAAATTAACGGTAAACATTGGAAAAGGTCAAAGTATTGAAAACTATTCTGAAAATCATATTCAGAATAAAATATTTGAACGTAAAGTCACATGGCGATAAACATGATTCAATCTGATTGGGAGATAATTCTGAGTTAGTTATAATATAATCAACTATATGTTATTGAATTTGTATTGTTTACCATGCAGCTATAAATAAATCCCTTGCATTTAGGGTTCTAAACTTTAACTTCTACAAAGTTATCCATCAAGCAGCCACAATTATTATTATACTACCAATTCAATTCAATTAAATTTATTAGATACTCTCATCGTATAACAATACATATTGACAAGAAATGTGTTAGCGCTTGCAATTCACAATGATATGTATGAAGATATATGCATATATTGGGAATTAAATGTGATATTTGTGTATTCATAAGCAAGGTTGGGGTATATTGGCAGCCATGAATGTAGAGTTCGTCAGGGGGTGGGGTGGGGGTAACACGTTGTTAATCATCAGGAGTGGTTTATCTCACGCTGGGCGTTTTTGATAGATATTAATAGTTTTTCATAGCTTTCGTACCGCTAGAATTAAATTTTATAGGTCATGAAGTTCTATTGCGTTAGGTCGACTATAGTAGTGGGGTTTGATATATTTCAATCTCAGATATTTTAACTGTGGCATATAAGAATGGTGTGGTATTCGTTTCATGGCGCTTCCAACATTTTCGGAATCGGTGTAGCGAGGTAATTGCTAATCTTTTGTTTACGTTCTATCGTATTCACTATGACTATCATAATATTATCTCATTTTACACGACACACCACAAACGGAACCCCGCCAATAGGGCGGTTTATATTGAAAACTTATAACTTCGTCGTGGTGAGTCGGGATATCGCGGCAATCATATAGAACAACTACATGTAAATATAGTGTGTTGATAAACTCCGTGACTCTACTATGCGATAGCAGAAAGAAACACTCACTGGCTTTACAAAAGAAATAGTGACTTGCTCCTGCATCAGAGCGATGGTAATTTCATATATGATTTCAGAAAACGTACTATAAGGACAACTTCTCATATTAAAGGCACGAGCGTCGTTCGTTGCAGAATTATTCATATCTGTTCAAATCGCCACCAACAGAAGTAATATTAAAAAATATATAGTTTTGTTCATATGCCAAACATAATCAGCGCGTAAATAGTATATTGTCGTCAAGACGTACGATGGGTACGTAAACAAGAACTGCTCGTGTTACAGAAGTTTTGCTTCTGTTTACATAACACAGCGCAATTCTATTGGTTAATCACACACAAATGATATAAACGCTCTTTATTATTTCCATATCAGAAAAAAGAATGTGTTTTTGTTGAGGTACCGACGTGTGTTTTGTGCTTAAGTTCATCTGGACTGTTCTGCAAAGTATTATTTTGAATTGAAGAGAATGACTCTTATATCTTAGTTTGAATTTTGTTGCATTATGGGAGCGAAACGGGAGAAATGTTGCTATGATTTCAGCTAATATTCTATTAATCTATGGTCACCTTCTGAGACACAGACGATCCAAATAGCGATGAATTGTAGTATTTAAATCATATTGTATGTCATAGATTGTTATTAAAACCGTATATCAAGGCATTATAAAAAAATCGATGACTCGCAAACTAAATGGGCCTTTAATTATAAAATTAGAAAATAAAGACGAGATAACTTTTTAATACTTACATCCTTCATGCACTCATTTAATCTCATCTGCTGCTTGTTTGTTTGTTAAGACTTACAAATACAGTAATACTCTAAATAATCGACTCCTTAACCACAGCAGAATTATGGATAACTTTTCAGGATTTAGTCGGAAATATGGCTTGTTGCCATTCATCAGAAAGCTCTCATTGAGAGCTTTCCGATGAATGGCAACAAGCCATATTTCCGACTAAATCCCGAAAAGTTACCCATAATTCTGCTGTGGTTATGGAGTCGATTATTTAGAGCATTACTGTATACTTGGGGAGAATACATATTGTTTACTTTAAACTATGTAGAACACCGAGTCAGTGTGAATGTTACGCACGAGCAGCGGCATTAGCTGATGCTGAGTTTATAATGTCACGTTTCACGTCTCAATGACAATTATAGATACGGATGGACTTCGTGGTGAGTATTGTTGTTAAAATAGTCACATCCGCTAATACCGCGAAAAACAGAAATAATCTTACATATATACATACATTGTTCTTACACCGATCATAAATTTCGCGTAAATAGTATGCTAATGTCAAGATCGTACGCCGTGTTATTAAAGACATATTGTGGACTTGTTCCGTGCGTGAAATTGAAAAGTTAGTACTCAGGCACTATGCCAACCTGGGGGATGTAGCATTCTACCAACATCGCCGAAAATTTCAAAGAAATCGACCGTACCACTCCATAGAAAACACCACATGAACTACGCTCCATTGTAAACATTTACATCTCAATTCGGGACGCATTTATCGGCTATAAACTAACACAAATGATTTCGTCATCGAGAGTCATTGCATTTAATGAATACATAAGAATGACGGTGTGTGTTGTCAATACCAGGGAGACCCCACCACTCATGGAACCTTGGTTAAATTAATTGTCACCAAGTTGTTTACAAGATACTGGAATAGCGCTCGCTGATCCTCACCACTCAAGAGTTCAGTATGTCATGGGTCACCGTGAATCACTCTCCTAAAAATCGTCACGGTATTGGTTGTTTTACGTGCTGTATATAAACAAATGCTCGGCTCACACAAATTGTGCTTTGTGGAAATATCGCATTCATATCATTATTATAATATACTATTGCTATATTCTTGAGGAATTTTTCATATCTTGGAAACTGTAAAATTATAACATATACCGAAGCCACATGTGCAGCCTTTTATTATATGAATAGGTCACAGAAATGCCATGCCCATGCATCCGGTGATGAACTTGCATCGTACGTACACCGCAGAAATACAGGAAAATTATACATGTTTCAATGTTGAGTATTCATACCATTTACAGTACTAGAAGAATTGAATAAGCTGAGATTGGCATCACATGCATAATTGATTATCAAAACAAATAATGTAAACCCGTGAACCAATGGACTTGTTTTTCCCCGCCCAATGATATCAAGTTATAAAAGAAAACACATTCCGTAAATATTGAAAATTGGAGCCCCTTCTCTTGAAAAATGCACTATGTTGGTCCAGTTTATAAGTCTGAACAATTATATTCATTTTAGTAGTCATACTTTATTTTTTAAACATGGATTTAGAAACAATACATGGCATTGGACAAATCTGCGATAGGGGCTCATACCTACCCACAAAAGCTGATCTTGTGTCCTGGAATAATTTCGCGACCCCCCCCCCCCCAATGTCGTGCGGGTTTAAGGAGGAGATCAAGCGACCAATTTTGAATGCGGGTTTCCATACAAATATGCGAGCAAAAGTTGCACATACTTCTGACTGTGACTTGATGTGGTATTGGAAACAACAGGTATTTGTCTGGCGGGTCCGCTTGAAACTTGTTTCATAATAATGTTTGTGTACTTACTTTTATATTGATTTTTCAAATGTAGGTCATGTGATGTAATTCCAGAAAAAAGTTCTTAAAAATTTATTTATTGCAAAATTTTATCATTTACCTAGTGCACCTGCCAGTTAAATGTTATGACTGTTCAATGATATTCCTGCTTTGGTTGCCGAACAACTGCTTCATACATAACGTTTGCTCCGCATATTTGCATGGAAATCTTCACTCAAAATTGGTCACTTGACCTCCCCATTAACCCGTACATGACGGGAGCTGCGCTGATGCAGCATTAAACACCATGCATGTGCCAGTGCATTCTATGATATATGCGAGTCTCACATAGGGAGCCTCGCATATATAAGAGAATGCACTGGCTTACAAGATCAAGGCAAATATTGTTCGGCCAAATGACACAGGATTTTCGCAAAAGTTCAGAAAGCTCCAGACGTGAAAGGGTTAAGCGTATAGAGAACGCACGAATCTATTATAGCCATTTCGATGAAGATGATTTCCTGCGGCGTTTTCTATTGTCCAAGGGTGTAGCACTCGAGTAACTGGGACTTATTTTTTATCCGAGAATAAACGGATCACTGCGCCGGCCGCCATAATTATAGACATCACACTAAATGAAAACACTCCGTTTGTGATAAATGCGATGCGGAAGACCGGTCATCCATAAACGGGATTTCAGAAAACTCAGGGAATGGCTTGTTTTTTTATGGTTGATTGATTGATTTATTGCAAAAGTCACACAGCAGTTCAACAAGCAAAACGTATATAAGTGAATACATTATGTGCAAAAATCACATTCACCATTGTTCATTTCATATACAACAGTATACAACATATATACAATAGTAATAAAATTAGATTACACAACAATAGGCGATCAACTTAACAAGTAGTATGATTACATGTGTTCATCCATGATAATAATTGAATAGAACACCTTCTTAAAGGCACACCTCAGGAATACGAATAGTCATTTGTGAGGCTTATATCTTGAAGAGATATGAGACAATGAAATTTCTCTCTAGTATAGGGTTCTTCCAAAAAATATTCGGAGATATATTGTTTTCTGATTTCATCCAAATGACTGCATATATTAACTAAATGGTATTCGTCTCCTAAATATTCTCCATATGTGGGGCATATCATATGTTCATTATCATTCGGATATTTCTTCCATCTTGCGCAATCTATGTGCAGTTTGTTGATACCATGCAAACATTGAGCCTGTTTTACTTGTGCATATAACGATGTGTATTATACATAAGCTATCGGCATAATTCTGAAATTGGTAGATAAATGAATTTTCTGATTTCATCCAAATGACTGCATATATATATATAATCCTTTATTTCCTCCATGTAATGGAGAGCTTAGAATAAATGTATACAAATAACGATACAAATGAACAATAACACAAGAAAGAATACATCATGTGAGTATGTACAGTAAGTCAATCAGAGAACGACATTCATGATAATTATATCTACGGTTTTAATTTTA
Source organism: Siphonodentalium dalli (assembly GCA_032622095.1). Taxonomy (NCBI): domain Eukaryota; kingdom Metazoa; phylum Mollusca; class Scaphopoda; order Gadilida; family Siphonodentaliidae; genus Siphonodentalium; species Siphonodentalium dalli. The sequence continues at coordinate 73,533,422 of CP136065.1, read as the reverse complement.
TCAATTATGCAATAATATATTGTGAGAATTCAGGCACAAGTGTATAAACGATGTACCTGTTTAGCACGAGAGTATATGGGGTTTCGGAATATTGGGATAAGATGCAATAAGATGCTATATTGACAAAACTAAATCGATGATACGCACCATAATAAATTGTAGTTGGGATACTCGGACGGGTGCATGCATTATTTGCACTACATTGCTATAATACAATCATGGAATAATAGGTATGATATCATCAGATGCCCGGAGCAGCTCGTGATAATCGTTCCACATGCGGAGCGTACTCCTTGTTATAAATATAATAAATTTGTTAATATCTGTTATTTTTTCCCGAACATGTGGTGGGATGCATGACAGAAGTATCATCATCTGTTCGTAGGTGGTGAGCTTGTCAATTTCTATGAAGCAAGGGATGTCAAAACGTTCAAGAAGTGTGAACCACATGTCGTTCCTTGCCGCAGATATTTCTGGACAGACAATGATGCTGTGTTCAACTTTGTTGCTGTATTGTTTATTACAGAGCAAACACTTTCCGTTTTCGGGAATCACGGATTTTGCTAAGAGCTTCGCTATTTCAAGGAATTGAACTTTGTATTGTGGATAAGCTCTACATGTGAACCATAACGGCGAAACAGCCAGTGAGCTGTAGCTATCTGAAAAGTGTTGAAGTGAACTTTCTCTATGAAGACGCGCTTTCCATGCCGCTTCCTGGAAGTGTGATACTCCCTGGCAGACTAGCTGCTTCCATGCTTCCTTCGATGGGAAATTCTCGTTTTCAACGAAGGCAATTAAATGTGATTTGAGATTGTATTTCTCTAAGATTAAAATTATATCTGATATAAATGAATGCTCGCTTAAAGCGTCCCCTCTGATGGCGGTGTCTAAACGACACATGAAAATTTCTTTTGAAGATTTGATCAGGGATGTTCTACAAAGACTTCCGAGTAGTACGAGTTTGCGTTTGTCAATGAGGGCCGTAATGGGGAATGTGCCTAGGAGGCCCAGTACAACATCAGTTCGGGTCCTATATGGGAGCCCTTGAATTTGTTTTAGGCAAAATCGATGGGTTTTTTCCAATGAATTTTCGTTCGTTGTGGATATGCCGCAAAGAAATTCGCTCCCATATAGGCCTCTTGGTAAGACAATTGTGTTATATAACAGGTTTGAACTAAGTGGAGTTATTCCCCCAGCATACATACCCGCATTGCTCAGCATGAAATATGATGCTCTAAGTTTCTGACAAATGTGATTAGTGAGGTTGTTCATCTGATCCTTGTTATTGAGAGGAATACCAAGATGAGTAACTTGGTTCGACTCATGGATAGGTTTTCCATTTATAAGCCACGATTTTGTACTTCGAGATGTTTGAACGGATGTGCGCTCATTGAACACTATTACTTTACATTTGTCTTGGTTATATTTGAATCTCCATTTTTGGCTGAATGTACTACATATGTTACACAATAGTTGTAGACCCGGAGCGGTTAAAGTCAGTAGAGTCATGTCATCTGCTTGGGTTGGTGAGGTACAAGATGAGGGGCCAAAGCGCAAGCCATGTTTGCTCTGTTCAAGAGTGTGTAAAAGGTCGTCTATGAATATCATATAGAACAGAGGGGACAATATACTACCCTGTCTGGTTCCCTGTTGTATGTCGAAAAGGCGAGAAACACAGCCATTGAACCGGACAGAGCACTTTAATCCACATAAGAGGGAGTTGATGATGTGCCAAATTTTCCCTTGGAAGCCATGCTGATATAGTTTGAGAAGAAGTCCGTTAGTCCAAACCGTATCAAAGGCTTTATGGACATCTAAGAAACATGCAAATAAAGTACTATGATTTTCGGCTGTGAACGATATTGATTCATGTATTATAAATGAGGAGTTTAAACAGCTAATTCCTTTTTGGAAACCATGTTGAAGAGGGTGCACTTTCATGAGTTGGGGGGTATTGGTTTCAAGGCGCACGAGAATTATTTTCTCAAATATCTTGTATAGGATAGGAAGCAATGTGATGGCGCGGTAACTGTCAAACTGATTTTTGGGTTTGTTTCCTCCTTTATATAGAGGAATTATCATGCCGACTTTTGCTTGTGCGGGTACGTGATTGAATTTTAGCATTTTCGACAGGAGCCTAACTATTGAGAGCTGGAGGAAATCACCACCATGTACAATGTGCTCATAACACAATGAATCGTATCCGGGAGCTTTGCCTTTTTTGGCGGATTTCAGTACGTTTTTAAGCTCTTCTAAAGAAATTTCATAGCATAGTTCGGTATCAAGGTCTGATGTTTCGAGAAGCTGCGATAGTTCTTCGACTTGGTTATTGACATATGTATGGTGGTTTTCGTCGAAGTCATCGCTGACTAATGGGGAATAGAGGTTTTCAAAGTAAGATGCCCATGCTTGTATCACGTCACTTGGTTCTCTTAGTGTGGAACTATTTACTTCAAATAGATAATTTGACGTGATACCTCTATCGGAGCGTCTTTTATTGAAGATTCTAAAAAAGGCGTTAATATCCATTTCTGCTAACCTATCAAGACGATCATCACGTTGTTGGATGTGTTTTTCATTTGATTTCCGAAATTCACGACGAAATAAACATTTAGATTCCTTGTATGCTCGGTATGCAGGGTGTGACTGATCCCGAGGTCTGGCATAAGAAATCCACTCACGTCGCCTCAGGACCATAAGCTATCGGCATAATTCTGAAATTGGTACCCCATCTGTGATAACCCATGTATCTATCTCTTCGCCTCAACATTTTCAGCAGCAGCAACAACCCACCATTCTATAAAACACTTTCGAACGTGATGCGTTATTATTATTTCCATAAACAAAAATAAAATAAAGCACCCACTTATGTCTCACTTATATTTATTTAACATATCATTTATTAAGAACAAGTTAATGAGAAGAAGTGGAAAGAAATGAAAAGAAATCTATTGGACGACATTGCGACTCAAAATATTATTCTACATCTCTGAACCAATACAGGAAACCCAGGGAAGAAATACACCATAACTAACTATATTCATGGCCAATATATTTCTTCCTTATTAACGCCCTCGGGTGTATACTGTCCTAGAGATTCTAGTAGAAAGCTATGGTTCGCTGGGCGTTTTATTTATAGATAATGGTTTTTTTTCCGGTTGTGACAATTCGCAGCAGGTCCCTATTTGTTGAGGTCTATTTGCGGAGGTCCCCGAATTCGCAGAGATCCCCTAAAATGGTCGAAATATGTTGATTTTAATGAGGGAACTGGTGCGTATATGTCAATTGATACGTATTTTAAACAAATAACGACACGATCATCATAATAGTTGTTTGTTCTATCAATCATATCATAATCATCATCATCATCATCATCATCATCATCATCATCATCATCATCAGCATCATCATCATAATACGGAACAAGTCTTGCGACTTTTCGTCCCAATAACATTATTTTCAATGCTTGTTTACAAATATATGTATCGTCATTCGATATTTACTTGTGAGTCACTTGAACATATTACTTGTCGTCGAACTCGTATTTTATATAATAGAAGAATGAGTCTATGTATATTTTGAATTGATCGAGTGTTGGAGCCTCAACAGCGAAGTCTGGCAGAGAGTTCCATTTACCACCCTCTGCGTGAAGAAATATTTTCCTATGGCCTTGCTAACAATGGCCACCTCTAGCTTTTTATTATGTCCTCTTGTTCCTCCTGATGAATGTCTTTCCAATAGGTCACATGCATTGATGTTGTAATGACCATTCAACTTTTTATACACCTCGATTAGATCTCCTCTAAATATTCGATATTTTAAAGACATCAGATTGAATCTTATCATTCGGTCTCGGTAGCATAGAGTTTTGATTTGACGAACTAGTTTCATGGCTTTTCTTTGTATTTCTCTAACACAATGCTTGATATTTGTGATGTGGGCTCCATGCAGAGTTACAGTATTCGATGATAGGTCTGACCATTCTGATTTAGAGCGATTAGAAAGTGTCGATGTCCAAGTTCGTGAAAGTTCTGTTGACTATGCCGATGATTTGAGAAGCTTTATTGTTTTAGGATATTGTAGGAAGGCTAATCTGGCCGTGTCAAATTGAGCTATAGCGATGGGATTTCTCGCAGGACAACACATTTCGGGTTTTCGTAGGGTGTGTATTCGCTGGATGTCTTACAGTTGCAGTATGTAACTATTATGACCGCGTTAATTGCTTTCGATGTTTAGGTATGAACAATGGCTGGGCCACGCACTCTTGGCGGGAACACAATGCCTCCGATTTTTGATCCGCATTTAGAAGCTTTCTGGTGTGGTGAATGAGAAACCTGCAGTAATAAGCCGTAGTATTTTTGTAATAATTTGAAGGATTAGTTGTTTTAACGGAATTCTGAGGCGGTGCATTCATGTAACCAATATATTTTATATTATAATTTATATTTATGGCTAATAATATGATCTTGAGGGCGTTACCATTTCTGATTATGGTTTTCTTGTATTATATATATATACACACACAGTTACACAATCTCATTACCTGACGTTCAGACATATCAGTCATATCAGAATTAAAATGGTATATCTAACGGCATATAAAGCAGACCATCGCTCTCTCGCTATAGATGGGATGGATAAAACTGATTCACAGAAACGACTTCCTATAAGCCTACACGCTTGATGTCGAATCAGGTCCACGACGTTATATACTAATTCTGATGTCATTTATATCGTTGTATTATTCATGGAGTAAATACTTTTTAAACTAAAGTGATGCGCGTTGAAAATTACACATATTTTAATAAACAGTGGATTCAGGACAGTTCATGGTATATATGCAAATGGCGGATTTTAATGTATGATATATATATATATTATGCCTCAGGAGTTTTTGCATAACATCAGTACACGACTAATGACTACAGAAAGGGTTTTAAAGGCTTTCCGTCGCTTGCAGTCAAATGGTTCACTTCATTTGATGGTAATTGTTCTACAGGGATAGTATTTGTATTTGACCCGCAAGCATTTGCAAAACGTACATCCAATACTACGTGGAAGTCGTCGCCAATTTTACGATGCAAACAACATGGTAATTATAATGAAAATGAATTTATGACTGGGGTCATAAATTCATTTTCATTATAATTACCATGTTGTTTGCATCGTTCGTAGAGCGCATGAGTGTATTTTGCACTCATCCATGGCCCAAATTCTTTCATTAATTTGTTGCATATATATTATGTTGCGTATAATGCGAGATGGTCCCATAAATGGCCGGATTTAATGTACAGTACCCCTTTAAAATCAAATTTAATAATTTAATATAAATTTAATTTATGACTGCAGCCATAAACTAAGTTACGAATTTCCATGTACAAGACGTAACCAAATTAATTGATGTAAAGTTGATTGGGCAACGCAGGGCGCTCATCGTGTACACAGTTAATACGTTGATATGGGCCGTGAACTCATACCATTCGCTGACTGTATAAGATACAATTAACCCTTTACCCAACAGAAGGGCCCTGTGCCAATGCATTCTCTTATATATGCGAGTCGACCATAGGTCGCCTCGCATATATAAGAGAATGCATTGGCTTGACACATTAAAAATTATAAAATTGTTAAAGAATTTAAGAAAAAATGGTAATGCCAATGCATTCTCTTATATATGCGAGGCGACCTATGGTCGACTCGCATATATAAGAGAATGCATTGGCACAGGGCATAACTGTAACTATCACAATGTGGTCAAGGAGCCGGTTCCAATGATATCCATATTTGTATGGTTCTATTGAGACAGACCGAAGATATTTTAGGCTGTTGAAGCTTTATTTGGCCGTTTTTGGCCGGTTTGTTGGGTAAAGGGTTAATGAGTATTTGTGACCATTATGCATATAATATAACATTTATGTGATATATTAGCTTGGAAACGGCATACAAATATCTCGACAACGAGCGTTCTATTCTTGCATTCCGGCTTATCTGCCATCTGTAAAATAGTCATATTCTTGCCGGTTACTTCGTACGCTGTAATGGAAATCTGATGACCTTATTCTACGAATCAGAGACTATAGAAACCAACAATGGCATTTGAGTACAGCCCCCATTTAAGTTGTGTGAACATAACAATCATACTCAAGGGCTTTAACTCGATCTTTGATGCGTAATCTGATTGGCCACCTGTTAAGAGATGTTTTAACTCCCCCAACCTACATTATCCGCTACTCTAATATAGGGACGGGAGAGCATGGAAATTTCGTACCAACAACTGGCTTAGGCGATCAATGTCTTAATAAATAGTTTCTATACGTGTTTGTGGCAATATATACTCACTTGTAAACACTGTTGTTGCCAAATTAAATATGCGTTGCTCCTTTATTCTGCATTATATGGTATACATAATGGGGTATGCAGCTATATTATATAATTAGAACAAGAGTGACAAATCGACAGACTGGACTGACGAACCAAAATTTGTGGAAATATATATGAAGATACAGAGCATGATTTCTTGCACTGATCATTGTGTGTAACATAGATAATAACACTTTTTAATGCATAGGAATTTCTGCATGTTGACACTAAGATTCACTTACTACGTTATGGATATAACAGTATCCCAATAATTGTGGAATAATAAAAGGAGCTCATATCTTTGAAGCGACGGCAAGATTAAAAAAAAACATAGCTGTCTCGCTCTTTCTCCAGCAATTGAAACATATTATTATTATTATTATAATATAAATATTTCATTCTATGAAACTTGCTGATATGGGCAAACTAGCATATACATATTTGTCATTGTTAAGGTGCATAATATGATTTACATATTCTGGTGACCTTACCTATGAGCATTGTCTGCGGACACACGTACCACAGTGGCGATGGCATAGTATAGGTGTGACAATTTATTATGGTGGAGTTTGGTGACAATTGTATGACAATAATTCTGTGCCATAGCAAGCCATGTTGCCCACTGAGTTTCCGCACAATGAGTTGACTGGACCAATTAACACATTGCGTTTCACCAAGGTTGATCTCTGCTCATTACGTTTTGCTACATTGTATTCTCTACGATATATATAATTGCACGATCGATCGTCCAGATTTGTGTTTGACCGTGGCAATCCATCATTCACTCACATATCATGGACATATAGTATTTGATTGATATGATCTGACTACTTATATTAATTTCATGCGTATTAAGACAGTTCCCCAATTGCGTTTTTAATATTGCGAAGTTTAGTTCTACGAATAATTCCGCTAACATTATCATGTGGACCGATATTATAAAGCTGTGTCGGAACTGTTGGAAGGGGGGTGCAGCTGAAAGAAAGTATCTGGAATAAACAAAGCGAACAATAAGGAACATAAGGAACAAAACAAGAAAAAGGCTGATCATAACGAACTTTGGAAGACTCATTGTGCGAATATGCAGCGGGAGACATGGTTAGCTATGGCATATTAATTGTGACGACCAATTGTCACCATAATAAATTGACACACCTACTATGTCATAGCTACTGTGGTACGTGTGTCCGCAGCCATTGTCTTTTAATCCTCCCATGACTGGAGATTCCTGAAAATTTGCAAAAAACCCTGTGCAGACGCATTATCTTATAATATGCGAGTCTCACATATGGACCGCGCATATAAGTAGTACGGGGGGCTCGTTGCCTGCACATCTAAAAATAGAATTTTTTGGCGGGTAAAATTGTTTGTACTAAAATATTCCCATTTTTTTTTTTCAAAACCCAAAACTTCAAAAATTTCAAAAACTTCAAAAATTTCAAAAATTTCAAAAATTTCAAAAATTTCAAAAACTTTCAAATATTTTAAAAATTTCAAAAACTTCAAAAATTTCCCAAATTTCCCAAATTTCAAAAACTTCCAAAATTTCAAAAACTTCAAAAATTTCCAAAATTTCAAAAACTTCAAAAATTTCAAAAACTTCAAAAATTTCCAAAATTTCAAAAACTTCAAAAATTTCAATATAATGAAGATGACGAGCAACCAATTTTCGACTGACCTGAGGCATTACGTTATGGAATGAATAACGACAGCGGATCAGAATGCATACATATAGTACGTCACTTGGACATTTTATCAGTTTATCACGTGATCACTAAATGTGGCAATCGGGTATCCACCGATGCCTGCAATGTATTATTTATAATAATTGGACTCATTTATCTCACGTAAATAATACTCTTAGTTGTTCCAATAAAATAGTTATCAAATTCGATCACCAATAGATTTGACTGTGGAATATAATGACCTTTAACTTATTTATCGATCTATGTTAGAACATGGTCTTAACAAAAAACTTGACCATAACAAAAATTACCTTACATTTATGCATGAATCTAATTAGACCATGCGTAAATATTGTCAGCTTATCGTCTGATGAGCAAATCCGATGTTTATCAAAAATAGTACAACTTCCAGTTGGTAATTACTCTTACGAATGAACAGCGTTGAACATATACGAAATTACTACACGAATGAACTGAAATTTATATTTCACATCTTACCAACAACAGATACAGACATAGTCATAGTGTTATACTGTCTTACATGTACCCATGCTATGACATCATTAGAAGGGGCAATACACTCAAGGAGTTAAAGTGACACGAAACAAGGGACGTGATGTAATATTGGTGTTTGAATCTTAAAGCAACACAAGACACTCTAAAGGGACACTCATTATGAATGAATGTTAACAATACAAGCGCACGAATGAAGAGCGTTGAACATATACGAAATTACTACACGAATGAATTGAACCTTGAAATTTATATTTCACATCTTACCAACAACAGCTACAGACATAATCATAGTGTTATACTGTCTTGCATGTACACACGCTATGACCTCATTAAAGGCGGACAATCCACTCACGGTGTGACAACAGATACAGACATAGGCATAGTGTTATACAGTCTTCTATGTACCCACGCTATGACACCATTAAAGTACATTGGATGTTAGGTCTATGACTCTTGAGTATGCACCAATCAATGAGCAAATGAGCAAAAAAAATGAGCAAATGAGCAAAAAAATGAGCAAATGAGCAAGAAAATGAGCAAATGAGCAAAATAATGAGCAAATGAGCAAGAAAATGAGCATAAAAATGAGCAAATGAGCAAGAAAATGAGCAAATGAGCAAAAAAATGAGCAAATGTGCAAGAAAATGAGCAAATGAGCAATAAAAATGAGCAAATGAGCAAGAAAATGAGCAAGAAAATGAGCAAATCATCAAGAAAATGAGCAAATGAGCAAGAAAATAAGCAAATGAGCAATAAAAATGAGCAAATGAGCAAAAAAATGAGCAAATGAGCAAGAAAATGAGCAAATGAACAAATGAGCAATAAAAATGAGCAAATGAGCAAAAAAATGAGCAAAAAAATGAGCAAGAAAATGAGCAAGAAAATGAGCAATACAAATGAGCAATACAAATGAGCAAATGAGCAAGAGGTGAGTAAGTGAGCAAGTGATCATGTCGATAATAAAAAGCAGCATTTTATGGATCGAAAAGAAATTTTGTCAGAATATTGTCATCAACTCAATCAAGATCTCAACGAAACGCATTATTGACATCGATAACTATCATGGTGCATTGGCATTCATGGCCAGACAAATTTAATTCGTGTGTCTACAATACAATGAACTGAAATTTATATTTCACATCTTACCAACAACAGATACAGACATAGTCATAGTGTTATACTGTCTTACATGCACCCATGCTATGACATCATTAGAAGGGGCAATACACTCAAGGAGTTAAAGTGACACGAAACAAGGGACGTGATGTAATATTGGTGTTTGAATCTTAAAGCAACACAAGACACTCTAAAGGGACACTCATTATGAATGAATGTTAACAATACAAGCGCACGAATGAAGAGCGTTGAACATATACGAAATTACTACACGAATGAATTGAACCTTGAAATTTATATTTCACATCTTACCAACAACAGCTACAGACATAATCATAGTGTTATACTGTCTTGCATGTACACACGCTATGACATCATTAAAGGCGGACAATCCACTCACGGTGTGACAACAGATACAGACATAGGCATAGTGTTATACAGTCTTCAATGTACCCACGCTATGACACCATTAAAGTACATTGGATGTTAGGTCTATGACTCTTGAGTATGCACCAATCAATGAGCAAATGAGCAACAAAAATGAGCAAATGAGCAAAAAATGAGCAAATGAGCAAGAAAATGAGTAAATGACCAAGAAAATGAGCAAATGAGCAAGAAAATGAGCGAGCAAGAAAATGAGCAAATGAGCAAGAAAATGAGCAAATGAGCAAGAAAATAAGCAAATGAGCAATAAAAATGAGCAAATGAGCAAACAAATGAGCAAATGAGCAAGACAATGAGCAAATGAGCAAGAAAAGGAGCAAACGAGCAATAATAATGAGCAAATGAGCAAAAAAATGAGCAAAAAAATGAGCAAATGAGCAGGAAAATGAGCAAAATGAGCAAGAAAATGAGCAAATGAGCAATACAAATGAGCAAACGAGCAAGAGGTGAGCAAGTGAGCAAGTGATCATGTCGATAATAAAAAGCAGCATTTTATAGATCGAAAAGAAATTTTGTCAGAATATTGTCATCAACTCAATCAAGATCTCAACGAAACGCATTATTGACATCGATAACTATCATGGTGCATTGGCATTCATGGCCAGACAAATTTAATTCGTGTGTCTACAATACAACCTACCTATCCAAATGTCAATGCAATTATGAGTGATTTCAATATGAGCACTCTATTATATAGATATGTGTAACCTGGTGACATGATGAAATCGATTGTGATACAAAGCTAAAGTACCGCCCCATAGGGCAGATACATAGCTAAAGTACCGCTCATAGAGCAGATGCTAAAATACCGCTCTAACGTTGTCTGAATCTACAGCCCCTTCATTATTATATCCGTGTTTGGTCAGTTTGACCATTTTCTTCATGATCATGTTATGTATGGGTGATGTTTTCATTCGATGCTGGTATTCTAGTAATCGTTCGTAACTTTTGAGAAAGAGGAACAACAACAATAACAACAACAACAACAACAACAACCGCCGCCGTAGCGTGAAGAGCAAAATGTGATGTTTACACACTTAAGCTCTGGATAAACAATACATATCGCATCTGCAGCAGTCTACTTCATTGTGAATTAAGTCACTCTGGGTTAGTTGACTACATGCATGCACACACAACACAGCCGAGGGTTATTGTAATTTAATGAAAATGTCACACCGAGGTACGCCATCTTGATTGCTTTCAAAAAATAGTGCAACTTACCTGTTGGTAATTACTCATACGAATGAAGAGCGTTTAACTGATACGAAATTACTACACGAATGAACTGAGTCTTGACATTTATATTTCACATCTTTCTTAAATGTTCCAACACATACAGACATAGACATAGTGTTATAAAGTCTTATATGTACACATGCTACGACACCATTAAAGGTGGACAATACACTCACGATGTGACAACATATACAGACATAGGCATAGTGTTATACAGTATTCTATGTACCAACGCTATGACATAATTAAAGGGGGGTAATGCACGCACGGTGTGGAATGTTAAAGTGACACGAGGTAAGGGACGTTATGTAATATTGGTGTGTGAATATTAAAGGAGCACAATGCGCTCTAAAGGGACACACGGCACTGATTATGAATGAATGTTAAAGAAACACAGCCGTTGGTTATTGTAATTTAATGAAAATTTTACACGGATGTATGCCATCGTGATTGCTTTCAAAAATAGTACAACTTCCCGTTGGTAATTACTCATACGAACGAAGAGCGTTTAACTTATACGAAATTACTGATTATTACACGAATAAATTGAGCCTTGAAATCTATATTTCACATCTTCCTTAAATGTCTCGACATATACAGACATATGCACATTTTTATGCTCGTCCCGTCTGATGAGTAACTCAGATGTTTACATATTTAAGCTCAGGTATGACTCAAATTGTATCAGTGGTACATATATGTGCATCTTATCGCGTGGCGATTAAAATGTGATGTTTACACACTTAAGCTCTGAATAAACTATACATATCGCATCTGAATGAATTTCTTGAATGTAGGTTAGCCATGCGTTCACAGACACTGGAATACAATAGTCACTGTCTATAGAGAAGTATGACATTGTACGTAAATAATAAAGCGCGTTATCGAGTCTATTCATTCTCAATAATAGATGGTCATTTAGTCAAAACAGTATGGTGTCCTTTATCCCCCACATATTGGAGCCACACATTACTTGATGTTCACTTATACAGTTGTATGTCAATTATCAGTGGAGTGTCAGTGTACTTCATTGTGAATTAAATCACTCTGGGTTATTTGACTATAAACTATAAACCTGTTATACCACAGCCGAGGGTTATTGTAATTTAATGAAAATGTCACACCGAGGTACGCCATCTTGATTGCTTTCAAAAATAGTGCAACTTACCTGTTGGTAATTACTCATACGAATGAAGAGCGTTTAACTGATACGAAATTACGAAATTACTACACGAATAAACTGAGTCTTGACATTTATATTTCACATCTTTCTTAAATGTTCCAACACATACAGACATATACATAGTGTTATACAGTCGTATATGTACACACGCTACGACACCATTAAAGGTGGGTGTTACACTCACGATGTGACAACATATACAGACATAGGCATAGTGTTATACAGTCTTCTATGTACCAACGCTATGACATAATTAAAGGGGGATAATACACGCACGGTTTGGAATGTTAAAGTGACACGAGGTAAGGGACGTTATGTAATATTGGTGTGTGAATATTAAAGGAGCACAATGCGCTCTAAAGGGACACACGGCACTCATTATGAATGAATGTTAAAGAAACACAATACACACGCAGTGGGTGAAAGTTAAAAAGACACAGAACAATATTTAAACTTCAAATTTTAGGGCTCTTAATGTACCATTTATGTATCGTTTCTCGCTCTACAATCCCCCTCCCCACTTATAGATATATATAACGAAGACGAGAATAACATGTTGATGAAGTTTATTGAAATTTAATCATTGTCAGAATCTTCGACCGTTAGATTTATTTCTAAGAGTTTCTTGAATTTTCTCATCGCTTCATCCGCAGCCCATTCATTATTATATCCGTGTTTGGTCAGTTTGACCATTTTCTTCACGATAGCGTTATGTATGCGGGATGTTTTCAATCGATGCTGGTATTCTATCAATCGTCTGTAACTTTTGAGAAAGAGAGAAAACTCTGTGTCGACGCGTTCTAGCTGAGCTTTTCCCTCAGCCTCTTCTCCCGACACGCCCTCTTCTTCCATCAGTTGATCAAACTTATCAGACAATGCTTTCACATCATCGATGACGCGTTTCATCATACTTTTGAATGTGTCCATCTCATTGACGCATCGCGCAGCTTTCTTACGCCGAATACCGATCTACTACCGGCGACAGTATCATCCTCTGAATCTGAAGAGGACGAAGCGGTTCTAGATTCTGATGAAGGTGAACGGGGAATGATATCAGATTCGGACGAATCTAGAACCGTTTCTCGGTCATCTGTATCTTTCCCGAAAAAATCTCCATTCGTTCCTGACATAATTCCGTGTTTAATCTGTTTATGTCTTTGTAGATTGTAGTTCGTCGATAAAATATTTCCGCATAAATGGCACCCAGGCATTATCGCGAATTATTGGAATAACGATCACTCTTATATTAACGAAAAGATCGAAAAAGTTCTGTTAAAAAAAATGGCACGTGCGCGCGGCCCCTTGCCCTTTTTTGGAAAAAAATGTACGCATGATAACATTATATTCATACATGCTAACGATGACGTTAAGGTCGTTTTGGTGTTCTCCACTCTTGCTCATGTGCTCATTTACTCTTTGTCCCACTCCCCCACTTGATCATTTGCTCTTTTTTCTTGATCATTTACTCTTTTCTCCTCTCCGCGAATGCACTTTTCCTTTTGATACGTACGATCCCCCATACAAAAAAAATCCGAACCAAAAAAGGGGAAGGGGCCGCGCGCGCGCGGCATTTTTTTTAACAGAACTTTTTCGATCTTTTCGTTAATATAAGAGTGATCGTTATTCCAATAATTCGCGATAATGCCTGGGTGCCATTTATGCGGAAATATTTTATCGACGAACTACTATCTACAAAGACATAAACAGATTAAACACGGAATTATGTCAGGAACGAATGGAGATTTTTTCGGGAAAGATACAGATGACCGAGAAACGGTTCTAGATTCGTCCGAATCTGATATCATTCCCCGTTCACCTTCATCAGAATCTAGAACCGCTTCGTCCTCTTCAGATTCAGAGGATGATACTGTCGCCGGTAGTAGATCGGTATTCGGCCGTAAGAAAGCTGCGCGATGCGTCAATGAGATGGACACATTCAAAAGTATGATGAAACGCGTCATCGATGATGTGAAAGCATTGTCTGATAAGTTTGATCAACTGATGGAAGAAGAGGGCGTGTTGGGAGAAGAGGCTGAGGGAAAAGCTCAGCTAGAACGCGTCGACACAGAGTTTTCTCTCTTTCTCAAAAGTTACAGACGATTGATAGAATACCAGCATCGATTGAAAACATCCCGCATACATAACGCTATCATGAAGAAAATGGTCAAACTGACCAAACACGGATATAATAATGAATGGGCTGCGGATGAAGCGATGAGAAAATTCAAGAAACTCCTAGAAATAAATCTAACGGTCGAAGATTCTGACAATGATTAAATTTCAATAAACTTCATCAACATGTTATTCTCGTCTTCGTTATATATATCTATAAGTGGGGAGGGGGATTGTAGAGCGAGAAACGATACATAAATGGTACATTAAGAGCCCTAAAATTTGAAGTTTAAATATTGTTCTGTGTCTTTTTAACTTTCACCCACTGCGTGTGTATTGTGTTTCTTTAACATTCATTCATAATGAGTGCCGTGTGTCCCTTTAGAGCGCATTGTGCTCCTTTAATATTCACACACCAATATTACATAACGTCCCTTACCTCGTGTCACTTTAACATTCCAAACCGTGCGTGTATTATCCCCCTTTAATTATGTCATAGCGTTGGTACATAGAAGACTGTATAACACTATGCCTATGTCTGTATATGTTGTCACATCGTGAGTGTAACACCCACCTTTAATGGTGTCGTAGCGTGTGTACATATAAGACTGTATAACACTATGTCTATGTCTGTATGTGTTGGAACATTTAAGAAAGATGTGAAATATAAATGTCAAGACTCAGTTTATTCGTGTAGTAATTTCGTAATTTCGTATCAGTTAAACGCTCTTCATTCGTATGAGTAATTACCAACAGGTAAGTTGCACTATTTTTGAAAGCAATCAAGATGGCGTACCTCGGTGTGACATTTTCATTAAATTACAATAACCCTCGGCTGTGGTGTAACAGGTTTATAGTTTATAGTCAAATAACCCAGAGTGATTTAATTCACAATGAAGTACACTGACACTCCACTGATAATTGACATACAACTGTATAAGTGAACATCAAGTAATGTGTGGCTCCAATATGTGGGGGATAAAGGACACCATACTGTTTTGACTAAATGACCATCTATTATTGAGAATGAATAGACTCGATAACGCGCTTTATTATTTACGTACAAGGTCATACTTCTCTATAGACAGTGACTATTGTATTCCAGTGTCTGTGAACGCATGGCTAACCTACATTCCAGAAATTCATTCAGATGCGATATGTATAGTTTATTCAGAGCTTAAGTGTGTAAACATCACATTTTAATCGCCACGCGATAAGATGCACATATATGTACCATTGATACAATTTGAGTCATACCTGAGCTTAAATATGTAAACATCTGAGTTACTCATCAGACGGGACGAGCATAAAAATGTGCATATGTCTGTATATGTCGAGACATTTAAGGAAGATGTGAAATATAGATTTCAAGGCTCAATTTATTCGTGTAATAATCATTAATTTCGTATAAGTTAAACGCTCTTCGTTCGTATGAGTAATTACCAACGGGAAGTTGTACTATTTTTGAAAGCAATCACGATGGCATACATCCGTGTAATATTTTCATTAAATTACAATAACCAACGGCTGTGTTTCTTTAACATTCATTCATAATGAGTGCCGTGTGTCCCTTTAGAGCGCATTGTGCTCCTTTAATATTCACATACCAATATTACATAACGTCCCTTACCTCGTGTCACTTTAACATTCCACACCGTGCGTGCAATACCCCCCTTTAATTATGTCATAGCGTTGGTACATAGAATACTGTATAACACTATGCCTATGTGTATATGTTGTCACATCGTGAGTGTATTGTCCACCTTTAATGGTGTCGTAGCGTGTGTACATATAAGACTGTATAACACTATGTCTATGTCTGTATGTGTTGGAACATTTAAGAAAGATGTGAAATATAAATGTCAAGACTCAGTTCATTCGTGTAGTAATTTCGTATCAGTTAAACGCTCTTCATTCGTATGAGTAATTACCAACAGGTAAGTTGCACTATTTTTTGAAAGCAATCAAGATGGCGTACCTCGGTGTGACAATTTCATTAAATTACAATAACCCTCGGCTGTGTTGTGTGTGCATGCATGTAGTCAACTAACCCAGAGTGACTTAATTCACAATGAAGTAGTCTGCTGCAGATGCGATATGTATTGTTTATCCAGAGCTTAAGTGTGTAAACATCACATTTTGCTCGTCACGCTACGGCGGCGGTTGTTGTTGTTGTTGTTGTTGTTATTGTTGTTGTTCCTCTTTCTCAAAAGTTACGAACGATTACTAGAATACCAGCATCGAATGAAAACATCACCCATACATAACATGATCATGAAGAAAATGGTCAAACTGACCAAACACGGATATAATAATGAAGGGGCTGTAGATTCAGACAACGTTAGAGCGGTATTTTAGCATCTGCTCTATGAGCGGTACTTTAGCTATGTATCTGCCCTATGGGGCGGTACTTTAGCTTTGTATCACAATCGATTTCATCATGTCACCAGGTTACACATATCTATATAATAGAGTGCTCATATTGAAATCACTCATAATTGCATTGACATTTGGATAGGTAGGTTGTATTGTAGACACACGAATTAAATTTGTCTGGCCATGAATGCCAATGCACCATGATAGTTATCGATGTCAATAATGCGTTTCGTTGAGATCTTGATTGAGTTGATGACAATATTCTGACAAAATTTCTTTTCGATCTATAAAATGCTGCTTTTTATTATCGACATGATCACTTGCTCACCTCTTGCTCATTTGCTCATTTGCTCATTTTCTTGCTCATTTTGCTCATTTTCTTGCTCATTTGCTAATTTTTTTGCTCATTTGCTAATTTTTTTGCTCATTTGCTCATTTTTATTGCTCATTTGCTCCTTTTCTTGCTCATTTGCTCATTTTCTTGCTCATTTGCTCATTTTTTTGCTCATTTGCTCATTTGTATTGCTCATTTGCTTATTTTCTTGTTCATTTGCTCATTTTCTTGCTCATTTGCTCATTTTCTTGCTCATTTGCTCATTTTTATAGCTCATTTGCTCATTTTCTCGCTCATTTGCTCATTTTCTTGCTCATTTGCTCATTTTTTTGCTCATTTGCTCATTTTTATTGCTCATTTGCTCATTTTCTTGCTCATTTGCTCATTTTCTTGCTCATTTGCTCATTTTTTTGCTCATTTGCTCATTTTTTTTGCTCATTTGCTCATTGATTGGTGCATACTCAAGAGTCATAGACCTAACATCCAATGTACTTTAATGGTGTCATAGCGTGGGTACATAGAAGACTGTATAACACTATGCCTATGTCTGTATCTGTTGTCACACCGTGAGTGGATTGTCCGCCTTTAATGATGTCATAGCGTGTGTACATCCAAGACAGTATAACACTATAATTATGACTGTAGCTGTTGTTGGTAAGATGTGAAATATAAATTTCAAGGTTCAATTCATTCGTGTAGTAATTTCGTATATGTTCAACGCTCTTCATTCGTGCGCTTGTATTGTTAACATTCATTCATAATGAGTGTCCCTTTAGAGTGTATTGTGTTGCTTTAAGATTCAAACACCAATATTACATCACGTCCCTTGTTTCGTGTCACGTTAACTCCTTGAGTGTATTGCCCTTCTAATGATGTCATAGCATGGGTACATGTAGGACAGTATAACACTATGACTATGTCTGTATCTGTTGTTGGTAAGATGTGCAATATAAATTTCAGTTCATTCGTGTAGTAATTTCGTATATGTTCAACGCTCTTCATTCGTAAGAGTAATTACCAACTGGAAGTTGTACTATTTTTGATAAACATCGGATTTGCTCATCAGACGATAAGCTGACAATATTTACGCATGGTCTAATTAGATTCATGCATAAATGTAAGGTAATTTTTGTTATGGTCAAGTTTTTTGTTAAGACCATGTTCTAACATAGATCGATAAATAAGTTAAAGGTCATTATATTCCACAGTCAAATCTATTGGTGATCGAATTTGATAACTATTTTATTGGAACAACTAAGAGTATTATTTACGTGAGATAAATGAGTCCAATTATTATAAATAATACATTGCAGGCATCGGTGGATACCCGATTGCTACATTTAGTGATCACGTGATAAACTGATAAAATGTCCAAGTGACGTACTATATGTATGCATTCTGATCCGCTGTCGTTATTCATTCCATAACGTAATGCCTCAGGTCAGTCGAAAATTGGTTGCTCGTCATCTTCATTATATTGAAATTTTTGAAGTTTTTGAAATTTTTGAAGTTTTTGAAATGTTTGAAATTTTTGAAGTTTTGGAAATTTTTGATGTTTTTGAAATTTTTGAAATTTTTGAAGTTTTTGAAATTTTTGAAGTTTTTGAAATTTTTGAAATTTTTGAAATTTTGGAAGATTTTGAAATTTTAAAAATATTTGAAAGTTTTTGAAATTTTTGAAATTTTTGAAGTTTTTGAAGTTTTTGAAATTTTGGAAGTTTTGGGTTTTGAAAACAAAAAATTGGGAATATTTTAGTACAAACAATTTTACCCGCCAAAAAATCTATTTTTAGATGTGCAGGCAACGAGCCCCCCGTACTACTCATATATGAGAATACATTGGCTAACAATATTTACCTTGACCGTGTAAGCCAGTGTATTATCTTATATATGCGAGGCTCCATATTTGAGACTCGCATATATGAGAGAATGCAATGGAACAATACATTTAATGCTGCACCAGCGCCGCTCCCGCAATGAAAGAAAGCTACTCAGATAAGCTGGCTTCTAATCACCACAAGAACCTAACATGAACCCACTATTATATACATGTATCGCCTATATAGTTTATTCATTCTTTTAGCCACCACATCAGGTGGTATAAAGAGAAGATGTAATGAATACATGTATACATAAAACATATTCCGACCATTATACCGTGAGCGAAGGCTGTTAAGTAACTGAGTATTCGTGTTTTTTCAATGCACTTATTCTTTATATAGCTAACTTAACTTAACAGCATCGGCACACGGTATATAGTTTGACAAATATTTTTAAAAACACAAGTATGGTGGATGTTGAAAACATAAATATTATACTTAATATCAGAACGAATTGGGTTTTTTGGGCGTAAACGATGAAGATACACGACGTTTATGTGTATCTTCGTTTACTGCCCTGGAGAACAGACGGTTGACGTTATAATTTTGATAAACTTACAGGTTTTCCTCATAGTGGACGGTCGGGATGTGCTCAATAGTAATTTCAGTTTATGAAGGCTGTAATCGCTTCTACTGTAAATAGGGAATAAGTTATCTCGTTCTGATTTAAAATGTGGACAGTCTATCAAATAGTGGAGTTCATCAGCAATAGTGTCACTATGGCATAATGAGCAAATACGGTCATTTCTGGGGATATTATTCCATATTCCAGCCTCCACCGGTAATGCATGATTTCGAGTTCTAAATCGGACTAGATCAGTTACAGATTTGTAATTTTGGCCACTCATGTAACTTTCAAATTTTGGTTTGGTTTTTATAATGGCATATAATGAGTTTTTTCTAGATAATTGCAGTTCACCATGCCAGGTCTGTATAAATTGGTCATTCAGCAACCTTTTAATTTCAGTTTGGAGCATATTTAAATCACATGTTTTCTGATTATTCCATGAGTAGCTTATGCCACAATGATCAAAAAATTTCCTGACACCGAGGATCCATGGTATTTTTATTTCACTGTATGTCAAGTAATCGTAAGATAGCCAGTATATAGTATTACATAACTTTGACTTTCTTCCTATGATCATGGAACTCCAAAATTTAAGGATTTTCGTTTTAATAATGATATCAATTGGTTTGCGATCGGTCTCACCGTAGACCATATAATTTGGAGTTGATGATTTCATGCATAAAATTAGCTTACAAAATTTAAGATGAACCCGCTCAATGCTAATATTATTGTATATGCCCCATATCTCACAACCATGCATATGTAAGAATGGGAACTATTTTTCTATCAAACAATTCGAACATGGTTTTAATCGATATGTCATTTTTTCTGCCAACTTTAATGAGTTGATACATGGCTGATATTGCTTTTTCGCAGATCTTTTCCTTGGCATAGTTAAAAGAACCAGTTGCACTAAAATATACTTCCAGATAACAGAAATGTTCTACGAATTCTATTCTCGAGTTTTGATAATATATAGCTGGGTAATTTTCCGGTTTTCTCCTTGAAAAATACATAAGTTTAGTTTTCCTTACATTCACCTTTAATTTCCATATATCACAATAATCGGAGAATAAATGTAATTGCAGTTGTAGGTCTTCTGATGAGTGGGCAAACAGGACTGTATCATCAGCATATAATAACCAGCCAATACGCCACGGATTAAATATAAAACAATAAATAATCCGAGTAACATGCAGGTACCGCGCTGTGTTAGGACTGCATTTTTACAATTACTTCATCGGTTAAAACACGCTTTTTATAACTGGTTCTTTATATTTGTTAAATATTTTTTTAATTTCTGAATAGCTCCATCATTTAGTCAATATAATTCCCCTTCGATTATAGCTGAACATACATTTTGAAATACATCCTATATAACATCGGGTGGCACATATTACAAATATAGATTGAATACCAATCGCTATATCTAATCGTGACCCCCATTAACCATCTTTCTCTGTTCAAACTTGTACGTATTAGCTGCATCGCCAGCACATGCATTTTTTTGTTTGGTTGATCATGCACGTGAATTTTTTTTTGTAATTGTATATTTGTTGTGTAGGGACTTACATATAGGCCTGTGTGCATGCCTGTTGACTATATATAATGCGTTTGCTATATATTCATTGCACTAACTTATTTGCACAGTCAGAGGGGCCTGTGGGTGTTACAATATTGGACTGCACTGGCTTGAACTATTTAATGATCAGATTCCTTAAGAGCATTTTTCTACAGCAAAACGAAACGCCATTCTGGTATTTGCACATTTGTATTATATTTGCCAAAACTGCTTATGATAACACTATAGTAAGGATTATGACAGCTAACAACTACCAATGGAAGGCTACACTGAAACAATATATGATGTCCTCATCTGAAACACTTCAAGTGGAAAAAGTAGCGGTTCTCGATTTCTTTCGGAATGTAAAGCCACGTCGCCCTGCATGTAGGGCGTGGGAGTTATGTGTGGGCCAATTGCGGACAATTGTACCACAATCAAGTAGATCATATGTTCTGCACTGCTTCTCTCCGCATATCACTGACATCAAAACTCGCTTCTGGTATCGAATAATCAATATCTTCGATTTATCGACGTTCATAATTCTGATGCGCCTATCGCCACAATATTTCTTGATTTTCAGTCACTGAGTGGATCGCATTCCTCAACCATAAACAACGAGAGTGAACATTCTGTAGACTGTTTTTCATTCATATGCATTTTGTGCACCATTTAGTCTTCGTGTGTGTACCATATCACTCACGTGTAGTGAGAAACAACACGGTTGTTATTGGTACCGTATGATGACACGCATGTATAACGTCATGCTATCCTGAATAGCAACCCATCTTATTATCTCTATATCTCTGGCGTTAAGCGAGCAGGGAGATAATTTGTGGCGTTCATTTCTTATAACCCGGGAATGGTCTATTGTATCTATTGCTGTATATATACGTCTCCTTGAGTGGAGGAATAAACAGTATCTCTATCTCTGACTCTCTCCCCCTCTCTATCTCTCTGTCCTAGCTGCTTGTAATTTAGAAAAAAGGGGACGAATATCTCTTTCTATACCTATACGCGAGAAACACAAAGAAAAAAGAAACTCGCGAAAGCTACATCTCGAAATGCTACTGAGTGTATTTGAGCAAAAAAGCTGTAGCCGTAGCCGACTAGGCATGCGCAGTAGAAAGCTACAGAAAGCTGTAGCCGGCCACAGCTGGCGGTCACTAACTATTGTACCGCTACTCCGAACTTGGAATGTGGCTGATGTATAATATTATACCGGCAGAATGTTGGCATTATGTTGCTATATCAATTCACCAATGGTCTCGCTCGCTGCAGCAAGCACATTTGAAGCAATGAACACTCGTACTAAGTCCATGCCTCCATAAATCTGATATTTAAAGAGTATATGATATGTGATTATATCTCCTTCTCTAAATCGGCATTTGCAAACAAGATATAATTATATATATATTTTACGAAATAAGTTTAATTATTCACCAAACAATAAATATATCATAGATATAAAATATCTAGTTTGATGCCAACAAAATGGGAATGACAATTATGTGTCCCCAGGGAGCAGTATTAAAAAAATATCTCCCCGATAAGAAATTCTCCTATCAGAGTAGGAGTACAATGTTTAGTGATAGTCGCCATTTATTTCCCTGCTCGCTGTAGCTTTCTACTGCGCATGTCTTACAAGAAAACCATAGTCAGAAATGGTAACGCCACCAATATCATATTATTAGCCATAAATATAAATTATAATATAATTATAATATAAAATATTATTCATTAGTTAGCGCTAATATAGGCGCTAACTAATGAATACTATTATTTGATTGACTTGTTAAATAACATCTAATAAATATTCATCTTATTCACAACTTTAAGGAGTCCTTCTGGCACACGAGAATGTTTATCGCCGTTTGATTTGCACCAAGTGAACTCGGGGCATATATAATTGATAGAACAGACCTCTATTAAGATGATCGTGTCGTTATTTGTTTAAAATACGTATCAATTGACATATACGCACCCGTTCCCTCATTAAAATATACATATATCGCCCATTTTAGGGGAACTCCGCGAATTCGGGGACTTCCGCATAGTGATCTCCGCAAATAGGGACCTACTGCAAAACGTCGCACCCAATGCAATTTGTAAACAAATACGATTGACATGCATTTTAACGAGGTGAGCTTTAATTAAATGAAAGAAGCAATGCTACATAAACTATTTGCCATGGACTCAGCCAGTGTGCCATATATATGTGTCAACTAAGGTCGCTTTGCGTGGTAAAAGTGAAAAGTGAAAGTGGAAATTCGGAAAACCTATTAAAAATGAAAGTAGCTTTAATTTTGGGAATTCCGCGGCAGATGGCAGTGAATCTATACTATTGAAAGTGAATGTACGATTCCTCGAATTCTATCAGATATCGCGACTCTGCTCGTTTTCGTGATCATAGCTTATATAGGGCCTATATGACCACGAAAACGAGTCGAGTCGCGATACATTCATCGGTACAAACACATTGTGTATACGATACAATTTTGACTTGATCACCGTACTATTTTGGCTTCAAAATATTTAATTATACGGCCGATAACATTTGAGTTCATTTAACCGTGAGTACATTTAACCTGTGACCGTTCGCTGCGCATGGCTGATGACATTTTGAGTTCATTTAACCTGGGTACATTTAACCTGTGACCTTTCACTGTACCTCGCCTTGATAGTTAGTCAGCCGCTGTCATATCGATATCGATTCCCGCCCGTGTGGGGGGCTGGGAGCCATTACTTCTTAGAAAATTAAAGATGGCGGTTACTCCAAGTCTCGATCCAACAGAACAGACATGCGCACTCCAATTCAAATTACCAATAACTCACTTCACTACACCAGGGGCTCCCAATGGGTTGTACATTATTTTCAGGCTATCAGATTATTTATATTTTCAAGAACATATTATTACACCGGTGACTTTAAGTTTACAATTTCAGCCTGTCCTGACTATCGATACGATTGGGTCATATTTTCAAAAACATATTATACACCGGTGGCGTTAACTTTGCAAATTCAGTTTTTATATAAAATTGGATAAATACCAACATCCCATCCGATCTATGGACGGGACATTCTATGTAGCACTCTACACTGCCTTTTAGTGTTTCGACCTATTTTGTCAACCAATTTATAAATTGGTGAACCCGCAAGGTCTCATCAGGAGAGAGCGGAATTAAGATTCCTCAAAGTAACTGAGGGATCAACACATATAGGTATGTGTGCATGGTAGATACAGACTGTCTCAAGACAGCTGAATTGAGCGATGGCCTTCAAGGCTTCGCATGTTGTTCATAGTAACATGCCTATTATAATAGGCGTGAGTTATTGTGTCATTCGTTGTGAAATAGAAATAAGTCGGAAACAACATTATGTGCAAGTTATCACAGACCCGAAGTTGTGTGGTCTGCACTTACTAGTAATATCGCTGGTCAATATAACACGTGCTCTGGTCAGCCCACCGTTCTTTGTGTAATACGGCAGTATAGCAAACACGTAATTTCATTGGTTCGTTAAGTGTGATTGACATAGCCACTGTGTAATAGCGTGGTAGCATTCCGTTCACATGTGCGCCAGATTAGTCCTGTCAAGTATCAGATCAAGACAGTTCGCACTTTCCTTTTGATCAATTAGACCAGATTGTTGTAATCTCTTGCAAGTGTTGTAAGAGATATCTGTATTGAGTAATCTGCTTTTCAACAGGCTGTGTGTCGTTAAAAGCCAATATTTCAAGGGTTCTGGCAGTCACATATCGTAAAGTACAGGAATTAAATAGTTAGTCCCTTAGCGGGTGTTTGATTCCCATGTAGGGGAGTTTTTAATGTAAGGATGGATAACTACGAACATCACGTCCGATCTTTGAACGAGACTGTCCATGTGTCTCCATTTTCAATGAGTAAATTATTCACTGCGCGTGTGTGCATATAGTTAGGACATTATTAGTATCTCACATGAGTGAATTTTTAAAAACAATGTTCGAGTTGTTTTCATGTCTTATATAATGATGCACCAGTATGGTATTGTGTGCAAAATTATATCATTTATCAGTGGCATTGAGCAGGTGCTTCTTTGTTAAATTAGCACGTCGGTCATTGAGTGTCAATGTCTGCAAGACCGCCGATAATTCTTTCGAGTTATAGCCTGTTTATCAGCTTTTGTTGAAACCCGGAACAACGGTTCATAAATTCCGTTTCAGTAAATGAGTTACGTGAGTATCGAGTGATTAAATACTTAAGTAGTACACATTCGGTAATAATGAGAGTCAGTATATAATTATACACGTTTCCTATTGGAAAAGAGTTGCATACTTAGATATTATACATCTAATATGTAGGCAAGCATCCGAATTCAGGGATGGCATGGTGTAATACCGTGTAGAAAGCATGATTAAATAGTTAAGTGGTCCCCATGTAGGGGAGTTTTTAATGTAAGGATGGATAGCTACGAACACCACGTCCTATCTTTGAACGAGACCTTCCATGTGTTTACATTTTCAATGAGTAAATTATTCACTGCGCGTTTGTGCATATTGTTAGGACATTTGTTCGTATCACACATGAGTGATTTTGTTTAAAACAATGTTCGAGTTGTTTTGTAACACGTCTTATATTATGATGCACCAGTATGGTATTGTGTGCAAAATTATATGATTTATCAGTGGCATTGAGCAGGTGCTTCTTGGTTAAATTAGCACGTCGGTCATTGAGTGTCAATGTCTGCAGGGCCGCCGATAATTCTTTCGGGTTATAGCCTGTTTTTTAAGCTTTTGTTGAAACCCGGAACAACGGTTCATAAATTCCGTTTCAGTAAATGAGTTACGTGGGTATCGAGTGATTCAATACTTAACTAGTACACATTCGGTAAGAATGAGAGTCAGTATATTTACACGTTTCCTATTGGAAAAGAGTTGCATACTTATATATCATACATCTAATATGTAGACAGGCATCCATGTTCAGGGATGTCATGGTGTCATATCGTGTAGAAAGCATGTTTAAATAGTTAAGTGGTTCACATTAAGTAAGAATGAGATTTTTATATAAAATTGGATGAATACCACTTTAATGAGTATTCTGAGCCCGGAATTTATAGATTCCATCGTGCTGCTTATATTATTAGAGCAGTCGGTCGTGTCACGCCCAAGTTTTGCACTTTGAGTCAAATGAGTTAGTAATGTGACAGTCATAGTTTAAACCAGCATAGTTTATGCCTATTTGTTGCATTTTAGATGCAGATTTCTTCTGTATTTGCATATTATATGCAACCTAGAAAGGCTTGACCTGTCTTTACAACAGCGCTTACTAGGGCCGACACGTTGAGTGTGAAGTATATAAGTTTTCCTATATGCTATATACCCAGAACACATGTGGTATGGAAGGAATTGGTTTAGTCTAGTTCAAACTGTTTCATGATAGAATCCGCATGTGGTGGACATTGTGCCCTGTGTAACTTTAATGATGGGAAATTGATATCCCTACTCTATTGGAGTTGGTGATTAATGACGTGTCGATGTTTTGACACACCAATCATATACATTTCCAGATAAATTTGTGTATAGTACGCCATATTTGATGGCATCTGGTATTACATGTATATGTTAATTCCAAAATAGCGTGTAAGAGCATAGAACACACCGCTCTCCATGGATATATGGTTTGAGATAATGGTGCATTCCAGTTGGCTCGCATGTGTATATAATAATCAAGCAAGACAGAGCATAATATCAAATAATATTAGTGGGCTCTATATGTGTCTTACAGATAAGTTGAGCGTGTTACCCAATGAATTTCCCATATAAATGGATGAATTCAATTTGAATATCAGTGGGCCCTCGTTTAAATACAAAGCACACGCATTGCTAGTTGGATATGTTTGCCATTTTGATAGCTAGAGTAGACCAATTTTAGCAGGTCACTTGAGTTTGTGATTTTTCAGGTTTGTGGATGAAGAGTTTATACTTCGAGACAATAATGTCTCAGTACATTAACATGTACAATTGGTTTTAACACTATTTATCGTGTGTAATCATGGGAAGATTTCAATCTTCTAATTGTTATGAATTTATTCATTTAGTTTTTCTTTTGTGTATATACAATGCACACTTCTTGCTAGTTCGAAATGTAGGCATGCATCCATATTCCGGGATGTCATTGTGTCCTATCGTGCATGATTAAGTAGTTAAGTGGTACACATTCAGTTTGAATGAGAATCAGTATATATACACGTTTCCTATTGGAAAACAGTTGCATACTTAGATATTATACATCTAATATGTAGGCAAGCATCCAAATTAAGGGATGTCATGGTGTCACACCGTGTAGAAAGCATGATTAAATAGTAGAGTAGAACACATTCGGTTGGAATGTAAGTCAGTATATATACACGTTTCCTATTGGAAACACTTGCATACTTAGATAGTATACATATACTATGTATATAGGCAGGCATCCACGTTCATTGATGTCATGGTGTAATATCGTGTATAGAGCACGATTAAATAGTTAAGTAGTACACATTATGTTTGAATGAGAGTAAGTATATATACACGTATCATGTTGGAAAACAGTTACATACCTATATAGTATGCACATAATATGTAGACAGGCATCCTAGTTCAGGGATGTCCTGATCACATAGCGTGTAGAAAACATGATTATATAGTTAAGTAGTACACATTCAGTTAGAATGTGAGTAAGTATATATACACGTTTCCTATTTGAAAACAGTTGCATACTTAGATATTATGCATCTGATATGTTGGCAGGCATCCATGTTCATGGATGTCATGGTGTCATATCGTCATAGAAAGCATGATTAAATAGTTAAGTAGTACACATTCGTTAAGAATGAGAGTCATTATATATACACGTTTCCTATTGGAAAACAGTTGCATATTTAGATATTACGCATCTGATATGTAGACAGGCCTCCATGTTCAGGGGTGTCATGGTGTCATATCGTGTAGAAAGCATGATTAAATAGTTAAGTAGTACACATTCGTTAAGAATGAGAGTCATTATATATACACGTTTCCTATTGGAAAACAGTTGCATATTTAGATGTTACGCATCTGATATGTAGACAAGCCTCCATGTTCAGGGGTGTCATATATCGGTACGATTGAGTAAGGTACAAAGGTATCTCCCACGATACATTCGCCCAATGGACCACATAATCTCAAAATCTGCAAAACTAGCAACACCACCTTGTGGCGTAATAAGCCACAGCCGGCCACGGCTACAGCTGTAGCCGGCTACAGCCAGCTACAGCGTTTTGCTCAAATACACTCACTGGTTACACTGGTGTAAATGAGGTTCGGAATGACATCTAGCGGACGCGGGAGGAATAATAGGAGAGAATAAAATAGACACTGTGCCCTGACTGGTCAATAGCCTTGTGTGCTTTTTGCATAAAAAAATCATCACACCTCTTCCCTATGATTTCCCATAGGTAAAATAGCC
Source organism: Siphonodentalium dalli (assembly GCA_032622095.1). Taxonomy (NCBI): domain Eukaryota; kingdom Metazoa; phylum Mollusca; class Scaphopoda; order Gadilida; family Siphonodentaliidae; genus Siphonodentalium; species Siphonodentalium dalli. The sequence continues at coordinate 73,504,584 of CP136065.1, read as the reverse complement.
ATTGGCACAGGAATTAACCCTTTGTAGTGAAGTTTGAATTTTATGGTGTGGTCTAAAACATGACAGTATTGTTTAGTGCGGTTCTGACACTAGTTACGAAAACATAAGATTTTAAGGCGAATTCCCTGCTAGACGGACGTGATTTTATTGCATAAAAAGTTTCCCCAATTGTCAAATTTTCAGATTTAAAGAATTTTGGACCCAAAATTTATATTGCCAACAGTATACGCTAAAACGTTAGCACTGAGGCCTATGGAAAACATTTACACCAGTGTTAACTACTTGGAGAGTACAACGATATAACTGGAGGAAAGCTGCGATACGCCTATACTATAAGCGCGTGTGAAGTTATAGTATTACCACAGTAACTGTATTGAGCAATTCCTAGTCTTTAAGGTGCCATTACAACATTGAGGTTGCTTTATTAAGCTCCAACTGGTAACCACATGGGGTGATGCTGGATGTTCACATTACACCACCAAGAAAACGTTTAAAAGCACTGTTTTATCATGAAATCTTTCACAAATTGTCAATTATAATTAAATAAATAACATTATATTTACTATCAGGTATCAAGAGGAATTATGTTATTTAACTGCTATAATACCTGACATTAATGGGATTCCGTGCTGTATGCAAAAACGGCTCGGTCCCTTTCCCAGCAGCTTGCTCTTTGGGTGATAAATAATGCTGAGCTGTATGAAATGGCATGGTATTACACGATGCAGCACGCCTCTTCAGCTTGCTTAGGGTACGTTCATACGCTGGCAACATTGCACCGCAAACTGCAAAAATGCCAGCTGCAAAATTGCCAAAACGGATTACTTTCTGGTATTCTTGGGCCAGTCAAAATAATGTCACTTGATATGTTGGAATGTGAGATCGCCACGGACAGCTACATCGATGGGATGCTGCTGATATATGAGTACTATCAACGTCACCTAGAGAGATGATGGGTCCACGCTCAGCTCAACGAAGAAAACTGACGATTTTCCGACTTTCGAGAAATCCCATTGGTACCGCCGTGTATTGGTGTGTTTTAACTGGTACCACAAGCTTTCAAATGTCGGTGGAAATTCCTAACCTAACATCCATCATTGGCAATTTACTCTAAAAATTTACCACTGGATGCATGTAAAGTCACCCTTGTAACATACATACGCTATTTAATCTGAATCTGTTTATCAAAGTTTCCAACTATGGGAAATTTCCATCGTAACACCGCCTATATGGTTGATAACTCTCAACTGATTGCTACATTTCAGTACAAAAATTCGGTCTAAAAACAACAAATATCACACTTAATACTGTTTGGTATCAAATTATCATGCAGCACAAAATTCACACTATTTACTCGGAAATTTCCAACTAATGTTATGTCATGCATGACATGTCCAACTGTTGTACGTTGGGGATCCACCCCTGACACACGTCCCTGGTGGTAAATATTGCCTTGATTGAAATACACATACTGAGTCCGTGCCTCCATAAATCATATATATCTTTGGTGAAGTTGGCGACACTGTTTGTGTCAATTTTGCCAGCCCCCTTCCCCTAGCTCCAAAATTTCTGAAAAGTACCACTTTCGGAACTCTTTATACCACGTCATGAGATTCCTTGCGTATATAGAGGATATGAAATGAGTGTTTCTCTCATATGATATTTATGAAACGAGTCAAAGAATTTTCAGTTTTCTCGAGCCTCCGGCGAGAGAAAACTGAAAATTCGTGACGAGTTTCATAAATATCATATGAGAGAAACACGAATTACATATTCTATTTATCATATGGCACCTATAAATTGATTATGATTTCCAAAACGCACACAAATAACTAAATAGCTATATGACATCGGCAGCAAAAGGTTAATGTGACGTCACTTCATTGCACCGGAAGCCCAATTACACCTGGTGAACTAGCAGAAATAATATGCACGCGAAGATATATAGTGCGCTATTCTGTTCTCAGTTTGTGACATTATATCGTATGTTTATTAGATAAATACGAATTACATATTCTATTTATCGTATAACAATGTCCAAAACTATATATTTCAAGATTATAATTGCGAGAATTTCGGCATTGCGTTGATTGACGCGCACGAATTTGACCTGCGTTTAGTTAGAGATGCGGCTCGGCCCAGGCTGCCATTCAGCCAATCAGAACACACTTTTTGTCAACAAACCAATCAAATTATCGGAAGGTGATATGAACTAGTAGTTCATATGAACTTGATTTATGACATACTTTCCAACGTAAATAATGATTGAGTCATATGATAAACATGTATATGAATATGACACCCCCGATACACAATTCTAATAAAGGACAACAAGGATACTTGTAATTATTGTTAGTGGCCTCGTTTTGTGGCACAGGCAAAGAGGTAGACGCCGTTATCATAAATCGTCGTTGATTGTTGTCAGCCAGCCACGACGGAGCACGACCTAGTCGGCAGCCTGCAAAAATGCCAGCCAACAAAACAAAACAAAACAACCTTTGCAGCTGGCATTTTTGCAGTTTGCAGTGCAATATTGCCAGCGTATGAACGTACCCTTAATAAAGCAAGCTTAATCGTGTAATGGCACCTTAAAGCATACTGCCATTTTATATGAGCTTCATTTCAGCGCCGATACATGCACATGTATACCTTAATAAATCACACATACACACAAATTTACGCTTGATCACCAGGTAAGGTGCAATTATTTTGCGTCAAGGTATACGACGAAGCCGTCACAGTACGAGTGACCTTGCGCAAGGGTCACAACTTGGTGCGAGATTTTAATCAGCGTGTGACTCTACGGCCACATATGCTTTATCCGACCATTCTTCTCTATCAATTTGTTCTCGGCTCAATATCTATACTGGGGATACCACGACAACACTAAAGCCACTATCGCGGGAGACTCAATAATCCGGCGGCGGGCGCCGAACTCATGCCGGTACACCATTACAAATCGAACACGCTATCCACTCGGCTATCGAACTCCCAAAGTACAACCAGTACGTTTTCTATACCAGAAGATAAAACATTAGATCGTGGTAATGAGCCAATTATAACATACGGTCTCGATGGTCAGATATATCGACGTTCAAAATGGAGAGTTCATCACCTTAATTTAATTTAATGTGTAATAGCAATAACACCTACATGGGTAGGTTGCCCTATACAGTGTAGTACATTATACTGGCTATAACAATATTATAACAATACATGTGAAATTAAGCATGCTATCTTATAACATTTAAACATACAATCATAATAAGAAAAATATATATATATACGGTACTACCACGTACTACCTATAATGGTGTATCAATGTGGGTTCAAGGATACTGTCCTATAATATTCACAATACATGTAATTCCATAATCAATGTATATCTCAATAAGGTTTGTTTCTCAGACATATTATGCTCATAAATCTGAAAATGATTTAACACTGTTCTGTTCGGAGTTTGAATAATTGTTTAACCATGTTGCAGATTTTCGCACATATGCGAGGACATTTGTTTTCTAGAATAGTTATGAATTGATACTCTTGGTCTAATAGTTGAAAATTTATGTAATTATGTTCCATTATGGAAAATAATTCCGATCTCAGTGACGCGTAAAGAGGACAATCCATAATGAAGTGGACTTCGTCCTCTATTTGCTTTTTTGTATTGAAACAAAAGGTACATACTCTATCTGGCAAGGTTATCGGGGGTTGGTAATGTCTACCACGCTCTATCGCTAGGGCGTGATTACTTATTCTCAATCTCGTGAATGCTATTTTGTCTTCATTGTATTGGGTATTGAGCAAGTATGGTTCCATTTGAAAAGTAGTTTTGAAAATGCGATACGTCCGTAGTTTGTTACTCCCTGTTTTAGATGCTTCATCGCTCATATTAAAAATAAAGTCGTTATGATAGTTGGATTGTAACTGCTGTCTCAAGTTAGTAAGATTCTTGACAACTTGTGTGCCGTCGGTGATATTTAACCCAAATGCTGCCGTCGTTTTGAATATTGATTTCTGAACGCCGGGTGAACGTTGTTCAATCACGGCATTTCTGATCAAGTTACTGTCAACATTATTAGAAATTTTAATAGCATATGCGGCCATTCTACAAATAGCGTCGATGTAAAGTGGATAGCTACCCAATTCCGCCCTAACTGCAGTGTTAGATGCTTATTTGCCTACTCCTAATACTATTTTGCAGAATTTTATGTGTAACTTTTCGCATTCTAGCCTATCGTAGTTCTTAGACGTTGCTTCCACTCCCCATATTTCACTTCCGTATAAGACAATTGGCTTGATTAACTTCTCATATAATTTCATAGATGTACTCACTGGTAGGGGTGCTGTGCTGTCGGATGCATTTCTGAGAGCATACATAGCTTTGCGACCTTTGGAAGTTAGGTCCGATATCGCGTCTGTAAATTTCCCAGTATATGTAAACTTTACTCCAAGGTATGTGTAGTGCTTAACCGTTTCGAGGTTATTTTCTGCTATCGAAAATGTTGTTAAGTGTTTTGAAGCTCGAGATCGAAAAATCATGCATTTAGTTTTATCTTCATCAATTGTTAGTTCATTTTCCCGTGTAAAATCTTCAAGCCGTTCGAGGCATCTTTGAAGTCCTGATTGACTCTCGGACATTAAAACCAGGTCATCAGCGAATAACATGTGATTTATAGAACTATCGCCTAGATTTATTGGATCGCAGTTTGTGTCAAAAATTGTTTTAATATTATCAATATATATTTTGAATAATGTAGGTGACAATACGTATCCCTGTCTTACTCCCGCCGTTGAAAGGCATGGGGGACCAATTCCTTTATTGGTTTTTGTAAGGTAATAACTTGAGCAATACATTGATTTAATTATTTGTAAAATTTGTCCTGAAATTCCAATAGATTTAATCTTATTGAAGAGCATTTGTCTGTTTATGGTATCGAACGCTTTTTTAAAGTCGACAAATGCGGCGTATATAGGTCTTCCTAGTGATTTGTATTTTTGTATCGCCGAATGTAGAACAAAAATACCGTCAATCGTGCCTTTTCCTTTACAAAAACCGAACTGGTTATCGCTAATAATTTTGTTTGCATTCAGATGATTATCTATTCGGTCATTGATTATTTTATTGAAAAGTTTCCCCACTGATGAGCTAATGGCTATAGCACGATAATTGTTCGGGTCATCAGTGGCTCCTTTTTTGTGTATCAAACTAAGTATTGACTTTGACCAGTCGGGCGGATAAATTCCCGACATGAAAATAACATTAAACAATTTCCCAAATTCGTTGATCAGTATGGGGACAGTTTGTTTTAGTAAGTCATTTGAGATTTGGTCAGGTCCAACAGCTTTACCCCGTTTTAGATGTCTAACTACTTTAAGTATCTCATCTTCCGTAATAGCTTTGTCATTTATAGGAATCATTGTGTCATTAATTTCAATATCTATATATGGCAGAGTGCGTAGTGGAATTTTTGGGCAGTACAGTTTCTTAAAGAAGTCAACCGCGTCGTCCGCGTTTGGTCCCTCAGAATGTCGCTCTTTCTGTCGTAACTTGGCTACTATCTTCCAATAATCTCGGGGATTTTCAGTTTCCAGTTTATCAAGAGAGTTATAACGCTCAGCGTAGAATGCTTTGCGTTTGCGTTTTAATTCCTGTTTATACTCTTTTTTAGCATTATGGTATCTGCTTCTTAATCTGTCATCATTTGGATGTTTCCGCATATTTTTCATTGCATAATCAAGATATCGTTTTAGCTCTTTCCACCTATTATCAAACCATTTCTTTCTACGCGGTGTGTATCCATGCTTAATCCTTTTAACTGAACATACATTTATATTTACCTGCGAGATTATATTCAATAAGTCACTGGCGACTGCAATGGCGCCTTGTTTGTCACATGTGTAGTTGCTAATTCTAAAGCTATTTATCTGTTCTTTTATGTTTGCGCATGTAATTGCTTCTTGCACTTTATATGGACTATCCGATGTCCACTTAAGTTGCATTATTTTGGTGTATTTATATTTGGGTGTCTTGCTAACTTTACCCGTATATTGGTAGTTTAGATGGAGTGTTAATTGACAGTGGTCTGAGAATTCCGTTGGCAGCTTGACACAAAAGTAATCTATATCTGAAAGAGATCTATCCGAGATGATAATATAATCTACAACACTTGCACCCTGGTATTGAAAACTAGTGAAGTGGCCAAGGCGGTCGCCGGGGGCTCTGCCATTTGCTATTCTCAAACCAGCACTCTGACATAAATGTAATAACTGCCTACCAAATGTGTTTACACGGGTATCCATACTTGTCCTAGTGGTATCTGAATCTGCAATATAATCGGTTGGTAGTGATAAGTGCTTATCATTGTCTGCTGTAACATTGTCCAGCAATTCAGCACATCTAGCGTTTAGATCTCTCCCCAAAATAACTAATTCATTCGCTTCATACTGAGTCAGCATTGAATTTTGGTCAGCCATGTTTATGATAAAGAGCGCCCATGTTTTGTATCACAAAAGCAGTACGCCAGTATATACAAAAGAACCATAATCAGAAATGGTAACGCCATCAATAGCATATTATTATATAGGCATACAATTATATAATAGAGGCAGTATGAACGATAGAGTGAGTCCGAGTCGATTTAGCCAGTTCGTGTACCGGTATATATAGTTTGTAATTAAAGACATATTATGGACTTACCCGGTTGTGTGAAACTGATAAGTTAGTAATCAGGCGATTTTCCAACTGGAAGAGTGTTGCATTCTACTAACATCGCCGAAAATTTCAAGCAAAACGACGGTACAAAGCCACGGAAAATAACGTTTGAACTACGTGCAATTGTAAATATTTACTTCTCGACTCGGGACGCAACTATCGGCGATAAACTTACGCAAAAGATTTCGCAACCGAAAGTCATTGCATTTTATTAATATATAATAATGATGGTGTGTGTTGTCAATTTTGATATACTATTTGTAAAAATAACTACTTTGAGCAAGATTATTCTCCATTTCTATCTGATCACCCTATCGGGAGTGCTTCACATCACTTTAAGTTCTTTTTAACTGTATTTTGGGGTTATTTGCTTGTGAAATTGGGTTATTTGTGCATCATATTAAATAGGAAGCTAAACATATATGAGCGCCTGCATTAACATTTCACTCGGTGATATTTTGGATGGAGCCAGCATCGAAATATCACACCTGGGACGTTAACAACATACCTGTATCAATTAAAGCCACCTGGTGGTTTGTGCTCCAAAATAGACGTAATGATATGCGCTTTTAAAAATGTTTCCCATATCAATATTTCATGTATTTTTCAACCAATCTTATACATCCTTCCAAATTACGTATAAAACATTTTGAAGCTCGTGTGAGCCATGTCCGTTTAAAAGGAACATAATCTCGTGACAGTAGTCTGTAGATGTCTAATTTCATTGGGTCAATTATATGGGTGAGTATGATTATATATGATCCTATATATACCCCCATTAGAGGAGCGACCAAATGCCATAAGTGGTCGGATACCCATACCACCGGGAGAACAAGTTGAAACCAACTTTTTATGGAAGGTAAATCTATATCATTTATGAAAATGATTCTTGGCCTTGTCGGAATTGGTGGCAGCTATGTATGGTAAGACTATTTGTGAAGGTACCCTACCGAAAAATTAGCCTGTTTTCAGCGGTTGACCAGCTATACACAATTGGTTCAAAGTTAATCACATCACCAAAACAGAACGTTCTATTTGTTATTATGGGGTACACGGTGATACTAGATCGGAACGTTCTCATTTTTTCTGGTTTGTTTGAGATTTCACGACGTCATGGTAGAGAATGTAACGTTCTGCGTAAAAAAATCATGACGATTCAGAGAAATGTCGCCCGTCAACTCTGTAAAAAACTAGCACGCTCGACCTAGCTTATTAGCTCACATCTGTTTGGAAAGATTGGAGTATTTTCTATCGGGAGGTACTAATATTATTTTCCTGTCCCTATAAATATTGCAATAATAGGCAAAAACTTAACCCTCCCCCAATGTCATAAAATGCTAAATATAGCCATCGCCGGGGATTGGATCCCAGAATGATAGAATAGTGCATAGTATTTGCTTTTATTTAGTGTAGAACACACATAAGAAGAGTAAAATGCGAATTTCCAACCATAGTAACTATTAGAAGAGTATCAAAATCCAAGATGGCGTCCAATATGGCATTCAGTTTTTATTTTAAGACTTTTTACGAAAATTCCAGAAAAGGAACGTCCCCAGTGGTAAAATGTATATTATTTTAATGACCATATAGAATAGCATTTTATATCAAGCATTAGTTTCACCATTAATACATCTTATCAATTGGTAAAATAATAGGCAAAAAATTATTCCGCCGTTCAATGTCATAAAATTGGAACTAACGTTGTCGCCTGGGATTGAAACCACGAATGATCACACAATGCGCAGTAATTTATTTTATTTAATGCAGAATACACATGCGAATTGACCAGAGAAAATTGCCATCCAGATTTGTTATTAGAAGAGTAAATTGCTGGACAATAGACTGCCGGTGCTGCGAATCGTGTTGTATATGGGCACATGTAACAGTGTGATAGTGGACAATGGGCTGCATGTTCATGCAGTTTAGTACTTAACTGCGGATCTTGAACACTATGCTCCTCCGATCTGGATTCAGCTTCGTTATGTTTTTGATTTAAACATACATGGGAATTGGGACACAAGTTTTGTCAACTTAGTGACGTCCCTCTCCCGCACAAAAGGTATAACGTGACATTTAAACAAGATGACAGGATACAATTTGTGAACATTTAAGCAGGGAAACAGATGTGAATATTTGTACAGAGTGTGCTATGAACGGAGTTTTATTGTGTCCAATTTTACCCTCACATTGTCATAAGTTGTGTCTAAAAAGGTTGGGCATTTAAATTTTTAATTGTTTTCAATGACAGGTTGACATAATGGAGAAAAATATATGAAGTTACCAAAAACGGTTGGTTGCAGTAATGTAGGACTGTGTAATATGAAATAACAATATATTTCGTCTGTGGTCATTTTCAGAGATTCCACACCAGCTTAATATTTTCTATATGAAAGTTATTAATTTCAAGTTTGTGGTAAAATATTCTTCTCTTGTTGGTGAACAATGGACAGTGGAAGAAGAAATGACTATAGCGTCCTCCTTCGCGAAACCACATTTACATTTAGGACTATCTGCTATGTGATTATTTTGCAGGTCACTCTTTAAGTCGTTACAATAGTTTCGGAGTTTAAAATGGTTCACACTAACCTGCCGATGACCTGTTCTATAAACTGGATACGGTTATGGAGCAGGGACGATTATGTTTAGATGTGTTTTGAAATCGGATATATTTTCAGAATCTATGTAATCCTATGATATTGGGCTATATACAATCCGCATTTGGCCCATTCGTATTACATCGCCCATCATTACGTTCATACCCTGCCGATTCAAATGATACTAAAATACCATGAATACGTACTCTATTTGTTTTAATAGACAGTATAGTTATGAGTTATGTACATGTATGTACGTGCATCGACAAATTTGTTATGATATACAGACCAGATTGTCAGATTCGGGTTGGAGGAAATAAACAGACTGATGTGTTATAATCAAAACACAGCGAACAATTTGAGTGTTCGCGAGAAAGGTTCTCTCACCTGTCGTAAGCGCAATAGACTATTAGACATAAAAGTATTTATCGCTCCAACCCTTGTGTATCTGAAGTATGTACTCTTAGTCTTTGAGTGTCGGATTCTGCCTGGTATAAGTATGCAGGGTAGATTTACCCCTTTAACCTACATGGAGGTCAGTTTCAGTCGTTGATAAAAGCAGGTCGTACCCACCCACTGCGTGTCGAATCGTTACCATTTTTTGAACGATGTTTTTCCTGTCATATAAAAACTTTATGCACACCGAAGGACCAAGCAGATTGGTGTCTCTTCTTGACGCCGATAACGAAGATGGCGGACAAGTTTGTCAGAAACTCGGGCATGGTATGGTGATATTGTACCGGTGCTATCCATTATTAGTATTATTATTATTTGTGGTGTCAAATTTGACAGCGCATCTTTAAGTGTTGACTCATTTATATTCTAGCCATTCTACTACATTCCACGAGGCTGTGCATATCCAACATGGTGCCATTCGCCGTGCCTTTCCTAGTCGTCATCCTGGCAGCCGACCACGTGATGTGCGACCTCGATGTGGTTTTAATGCATAACAACGACTTCCATGCGCGCTACGAGCAGACGAACATTTTCAGCAGCCGCTGTTCTTCGGACGATGTCGCTGCCAATAAATGTTATGGTGGAACTGCCCGATTAGCTACGATTGTTAACGAAATCCGCCGGAATTACACGAACACGATGCTGCTGTCCGGTGGTGACGAATTCCAGGGAACAATGTGGTTTTATAAATACGGCGGAATTCTTCCCGCGCGATATATGAACAGAATAGGATTCAATGCGTCAGTAAGTACTACATGTACATGTACATGATCGATTATACGTGTATGAAGTACAATATAGTATATACCATAATATTAATGGAAATTAATTATATTGGAAATGTGGAAATTTAGCACTAGAGGCAGCGAACAGTATAGGTTCTACCCTGCTATTTTTCGCTAATATCTTTAGATGTGATGGTCAGAATATGGTGAAACTTTCTGATGATACTATGTTGAACGTGATCAATATACCGCATGACTAATTATACGGCAAGTGGTTACATGCTTGAATGAACAACAAATGAATTGAAAGACTCAAGTTTCCAAACAATATAAATAAAATAACTGTGTCCTGTATCGAAAATACATGCTCATGTACAGTAATGATCTAATTAATCGACTCCATAACCACAGCAGAATTATGAGAGCTTTCCGATGAATGGAAACAAGCCATATTTCCGACTAAATCCTGAAAAGTTACCCATAATTCTGCTATGGTTATGGAGTCGATTAATTAGGGCATTGCTGTATGCTATATATACATTGTAATTGTGGCGGGTTAACCCTTTCAAAACTAATTACATACATGTATTACATGGCGAGTCTTTTCCTTACAGGAAATGTTCAGATAGTAACTTAGTAAGTTCAACAAACGATCATAGGAACTTATCATCTGAACATTTTCCACCGATGAGTTTGAATCCTTCGGTACTTGTATTATCTGTTCATCTCACAGTCTTCTGGTAATTTATCCCGAACACCCCTCCATAATAGGGATCAAAGAGATGAGGTGATTGAATGGGAACACAACTATAATATAATGATTTTCATAAATTCTATATAAATATACCACACTTAGCAGTATACAAAGTCTTTCTTGTATATGAATTACATGTAGCGATTTCATTCGGCAGAATCATTGCCGTTCATAAATCTGCGAAAATCATCCCGACTGAAGGTGTAAATATTTACATTTGTCACGAGTTCAGAGTTCGGAGTTCAGGCGTTGTGTTTGGCTAGAATTGTCGGTAATACTAGTTGATTGCTAACATCGTTCAGTTGGAAAGGTGTCAGGGGATTCATTTATCAGATTCATTGCAATAAGTACATAGTATGTCCACACAATGATCCACTTAAAGTGACATGACTCATTTCAACTTCCAAAATTATAGAGGTATAAGATATGGTGACAAATACACGAAATATTGATATACCGGCTTCATAATGCTCTGGAAAATACTTCCCATGGTCACAGACATTTTCCAGTTCTTTTAAAATGTTCGCACAAAATGGAAATACACGATGTTTATTTCTATCGGGAATAAACTAACATGGAACGCTCTGTTCTGTTCCAAGCCGTGCAGACGGCTATTTTTGTTTGGGACCGAACCATCGTGTTCAAAGTAGTATTTTGTATGACTTCAATGCGTCTTTCTGAGACATAAATACTGCTCGTAGAAAGGTAGTTAAAGTATTTATCGTCATATTTCGATACCGGGAAACAGGCAGAAGCGAATGTTATTAGGTGGATTTTGGAGTTCAACTTAACACCGTCATGTGGCTTTAATGTTCGAATCCCCAGATCGCATTATATACAACATATGCTAGTTTATATATCATTTGAAAGGTGAAGCTCCGAAACATTGTATTATCAACTTATTCGGTCGAATAAACTATGAACATGTTGTTTTTCGAACGCACCGACGTGTGCTCTGAGTGGTTCTGTGGTTAATTTTGACCAGGACTGTACTGTCAGTCTATTATGCTCGATCTAATCGGAGTAACTCTATCTCCTAATTTTGAATTTTGATGCACTTTGGTGTGCATGACTATGATAATTTATATCAATTGGTGGACACTCCTATGCTGGCGATTCTATATCCTGGTGGAATATATACATTTTTGTTATATTTAATGTCATCGATAGTCAATAACACTGACTATGTATAGAACTAATCAGGGACTCAAACATAAATTGGCCTCTAAACATTATGATCCTGTCAAATGTCTGCACATTTCAGGCACTAGGTAACCATGAATTTGACAGTGGCCCAGACGGACTTGTGCCTTTCCTGGATAACGTAAATTTCCCCATATTAGCATGTAATCTAGACATATCTCACGAGCCAAAATTCCAAGGAAAGGTCGTCGATTGGACCAGTTTGACCTTGGAAAGCGGTGACGTCATAGGAGTGGCGGGATATACCCTGATGAGAATGTCACAGATATCTAATCCGGGTGAGTAATCGAAGTGGAACTAGTTAAAGGGGCAAACGACATTCGTAGTAGGTATAAAAATTAAAACCATCATCAATAAAACGAACTGGAAGCATTCATAGATTATGTCCGTATATTGTTTATCCAACGGCGTGTCTCGTGTTAAAGTGAGACTATACATAAATCCAGCCAATGAGTATTTTAAATATAGTTAGCGCACTGGGGTTTGTTCACACACTGGCGATTTTGAAAGAACTGATGACTATTGTTCTAAACGACTGTAGAACAGACATCATATAGTGTGTGAGCAAAGTCTTATTAATTTTCCTTAGTAAATGCAGCCAAAACATATACTCCAAAACTTGTTATTGAGAACATTGACCGTTGCATATTCATTCATATTCATTTCTATCCATACATCTAAAACATATTTGTTTATTCGCTGGAATCCATATCTATATCTAAATCCAATTTAAATATTAATTTAATCTGAAAATTATAGTGAAATATTTATTTATTGTAGGCCATTATTGATTGTATTCTGTCAGTCATGGGTGCCGGGTAGACGGCCGTCATAGGTCACGGCACTCCACACAATACGTATATGGATTCACTTATATTATAATGTATTAATGTATAATGTATTGTGAAATAAAATATTATCCTATTATCCATACGTTGATATCCGGATACTGACCCGGATTCAATAAAAGCGCCATTTCGTGACATAATTAGAGGCTCCAAGCGGCCACGCTCCTCATAATTGTTGGTTGTAAATAATAATAACAGTAAATGGATGAAACCCAATAACTTCATGGCGTGAGAAAAATGTGTCAGCAATTTACTCGCAAAACTATTTAATAGGCGATGCTATACAACAGCTATATTAACCCATAACAAATAGAAACGTCGGCAGAATTTTAGAATATCGACTTATGATCATATTTTTAATATGTTTTATGATAGAGAGCGCGAAAGATAGTGAAACATACTGAGAGAGAGAGAGAGAGAGAGAGGGGAGAGAGAGATAGAGAGAGAGAGAGAGAGAGAGAGAGAGAGAGAGAGAGAGAGAGAGAGAGAGAGAGAGAGAGAGAGAGAGAGAAAGCGAAATAGAGAGAGAGAGAGCGATAGAGGGAGCGAGCGAGCGAGAGAGAGAGAGAGAGAGAGAGAGAGAGAGAGAGCGTGGGAGAGAGAATGAGAGGGAGAGTGGGTGGAAAACTAGAGACATGCGCGCTTTACAAATAGACGAAGCTAACGTGAGAGAAAGACGGAGAATAAACATGTAGGGCGCTCTTCAGGCGGCGGGACTGACTGAGATATCATTATGTATAGGGCGCTCTTCCGGCGACCGGACTGACTGACATATCTTATGTATAGGTCGCTCTTACAGCGGCGGGACTGACTGACATATCGTTATGTAGGGCGCTCTCCCGGCGGCGGCACTGAATGACATATCGTTATGTAGGGCGCTCTCCCGGCGGCGGGACTGACTGACATATCGTTTTGTAGGGCGCACTTCAGGCGGCCGGACTGACTGACGTATCGTTATGTAGGGCGCTCTTCCGGCGGTCGAACTGACTGACATATCGTTACGTAGGGAGCTCTTCAGGCGGCCGGACTGACTGACATATCATTTTGTATGGCGCTCTTCAGGCGACCGGACTGACATATCGTTTTGTAGGCCGCTCTTCAGGCGTCCGGACTGACTGACATATCGTTTTGTAGGGCGCTCTCCGTGCGACCGGACTGACTGACATATCGTTATGTAGGGCGCTCATACGGCGGCCGGACTGACTGACATATCGTTATGTAGGGCGCTCTTCAGGCGGCCGGACTGACTGACATATCGTTTTATAGGGCGCTCTTCGGGCGGCCGGACTGACTGACGTATCGTTATGTAGGGCGCCTTCGGGCGGCCGGACTGAATGACGTATCGTTATGTAGGGCGCCTTCGGGCGGCCGGACTGACTGACATATCGTTATGTAGGGCGCTCTTCCGGCGGCCGGACTGACTTACATATCGTTTTGTAGGGCGCTCTTCTGGCGGCGGGACTGACTGACATATCGTTTTTTTTCTAGGAACCACGCTATCGTTTGAGGATGAGATTACGTCCCTGAAGAAGGCAGTCGGGGAGATGAAAGCAGCCAATCTGAATAAAATTATAGCCATCGGTCATTCCGGGTTCAAACGCGACAAAGAGATCGCCGCGGCCATCGAGGATATCGACATTGTTGTCGGGGGCCACACCAATACATTCCTCTACACAGGTAATTATTATCCAGGGGCTGGGGGGGGGGGGGGTTCACACCGATAAACTCATCTACACAAGCAGGTGATACTTATCCAGGGGCGGGGGCACACAATACATTCCTGTACACAGGTAATACATATCCAGGGGCGGGGAACACAAATACATTCCTCTACACAGGTAATACTTATCCAGGGGCGGGGGGGGGGGGGGCATACCAATACATCATCTACACAGGTAATACTTATCCAGGGGCTGGGGTTCACACCTATAAACTCATCTACACAAGCAGGTAATACTTATCTTAGGGGGTGTGGGGTGTGGTGGCCAACCGCCCCTGATAGTTTTGGGAAACGCACATATTACTAATCTGGGCATTATGTCACATTGAAGCCATGTGAATCAATTTGACAATCGTTTGTTTTGGAGCATTACATAATATGACATATCACCAAGGGCGGGGTGGGTGAGCACTCCAACACATTCCTATAACAAGGTAATACGTACCCATGGCGGGGGCGGGGTCACACCAATACATTCCTCTACACAAGTAAAATATGTGTGCAATATGGGGGTGTCAAAACAACATAATAACATATGTAACATATCCTGCGAGGGGGGGGGGGGGGGCAAAAGTTTCTCCATACGCATGTAATGCCTATATATCAACACATTCATATACACAGATAATGCATGTTCAAAGGCGGAATAGCTGGGGGTTCACATCAACGCATTAATTAGGTCAAAACCTATCCAGCGGCGGCGGGTGGGGGTGCAGCAACACATTCCTCTACATACATATGTAATACTTATCATGGGGCGGGGTGGGGTTGCTCAGCGCATACCCCTACACATGTAATACATATTCAGGGGCGGAGCACATCAATACATTCCTCTACACAGGTAATACCTATTCATGGGACGGGGGAACAAATCAACACATTCCTCTTCAATTGTAATGCTTTTCCAGGAAGTGGGGGCGTCACATGCCGATGTCATACCAACACATTCCTCTATGCATAGGTAATACTTTTTCCAGGGCTGGGAGCGGGGCAGAACCCCCCACTCACCTGTACGGGTAATCTCTATACAGGGGGCTGAGGCAGAATCACATTCCTCTATTTATAGAACTATAGAAGGTCCTTATAAACATGCAGAGACTTCCGATACCACTCGTCATATATCTGAGTATAAATACTCTAACCTTCGATTATGCAGGGACTCCGCCTTCATCAGAGAAAGCAGAAGGTGAATACCCAGTCGTTATCAACCATGCTTCCGGCAAAAAGACATTGGTGGTGCAAGCATATGCGTTCGGAAAATACATCGGCTTCCTGCAGGTGAAGTTTGATGATATGGGCGACATTATATCATACGGTGGGAATCCTATTCTTCTTGATGGATCCGTAGAACAAGGTGAGATACAGTCTGATTGACAAGTTATGCATTCCAGAGTCTGGAATATTTAAACATTCTTTCCATTACCGCCGCTATAAATAGCTTTCCTTGGCAACCCCCGCAGTATGACGTCATCGCGCATTTTCGCGTTAAACCTTTCTATACTAAAGCATCATTGGTGAGTATTTATGATTATCCCATAGCAAATGTTCAGATAATAAGTTTAACACTCTCTATACTAAAGCCTCATTGATGAGTAGTTATCACAGTCATAGGAACTGTTCAGATAATAAGTTTAACCCTTTCTATACTAAAGGATCATTGATGAGTAGTTATCCCATAGGAAATGTTCAGATAATAAGTTTAACCCTTTCTATACTAAAGCATCATTGATGAGTAGTTATCCCATTGGAAATGTTCAGATAATAAGTTTAACCATTTCTATACTAAAGCATTATTGACGAGTAGTTATCCATAGGAAATGTTCAGATTTCTGAAACCTCTCCATTGATAACCCTTTCTATAATAAATGGATTATCCCACAAAGTTAACAGTGTGTATTGGAATGCTATATTACCAATCAACTGTTCATGATATAAATGAAGACGACAGACAGAAAACTTGATTTTAAAAGTGCGGAAGAATTCGTGGATGTTCACATGGTTATTTTCTCGCTCATAAATATGTAGAAATGCTTATAATTTCCTTGAAATTAGTTATTATATATATTTTTTTGAGTTCTTTGAAAGTAATTATTATGCATGCTAACATATATAATTACATCATATTCTGTACTTTCTTATCTTTTCTCTAAATTCTGACATCATTTCCAGTCCCTCTGTCTCGCATTCGGTTTTCATTTAATATATTTCCTCTTTCTATGGTTCTTCTTATGCCTCTACCATTTACCCATACTTGATTTGTAGTCAAGTAGGACCGCGCCATTGTCAAGGGAGATGGCATTAAATAAGCCGATGGTTTGTTGCCTATATAATCTCATTTGTCTTCTAAATGTGTACCTATTGTAATTATATATTTGAATGTCCATAGAGGGAAGATAGACACTGTATAAACTAATTATGCTTTAGTATAAATGGGTTAAATACGAAAAATGCCGCTCGCTATATCTACGGCTTTTATTTCGAAATCAGATAACGATACTCTACAGGATATGGAACCATATCGTCTGGGTGTCGCAGACGAGATGGAACAGGTGTTAGGAGAGACGTATGTCAGACTGGAGGGTGGTAAGGTCGTCTGCCGGCTGTTCGAATGTAATCTCGGTTAGTACGTTAAAATTATCCCTTTAGTTACCAAATGGATACTTCCACCCAGTTGTATATAAGCTTGTATATATTGGTTTTGTCTATTATTCATTTGAGGGATGTTCAGGAAATATAACCAGAAGATATATAATAAGTACAGAAGGGGTGTTATTCTTTGGTGGAAAATGTTCAGTTAATAAGTTCAACATAGTTGCACAATTCTCAAGAATTTGAAATGTCATACCGTTATATTTTCTTATATGAACTATCGTGTTAGACCTTGCCTAACCTGAATAAAAGAGGGTATCACCCCCCTCCACCTGAATCCCGAATACCAGTTAATTTGGGGGGGGGGGGGGGGTGAATCCTGAATACCAATTGATTTTGGGGGGTGAATCCTGAATACATGTTAAGAAATAATCTATATCTATATTTGCGAATGTCTGTCTGTCTGTCTTCTATAGAAATTCACAGGGGACCACCTAGATGGCACAACAGGGGTAACTTTTTACGAGAAAGATAATGGCGAGGGTTAGAATTTTCTAAAGTGACGTCGTTGTTGTCAGGGGCAGAAAAAGGGAGGGGCAGAACAAAAATTGTCGCCGATTGCCACCAAACTTATATATAATCATCCCCATAATATGAGGAATCTAATGGTGTGGTTTAAATATGTCAAAAGTCGCGCCGTTCGCGTCAGGGATGCCCGGAAGGGAATGGGCACCAAACTTGATCAAAATAAGTTGAGCGCCGAATTCCACCAAATTGATGCACATTCTTCTGAGATCCATGATACAATGAATCTTATTGTGTGGTTTAAAGACGCCAAATTGGTGTCATTCGGGTGAGAGATATGGGGGGGGGGGGTGGGTGGGTACCAAATCTGATAAGAATTGGTTTAGTCGCCGATTGCCCGAAATTTATACAAATTCATCCCCATGGTATGAGGTGTCTAATGGCGTGACTTAAAGCTGTCAAATGTGGCGTCATTCGAGTGAGGGGTGCACTGAAAGGGAGAAGGGGCACCAAAATTGATACACAATATTTTTAGCGCCAATTTCCACCAAATTGATACACATTCTTATCCATGATATGAGGAATCTAATCGTGTGATTTTAAAGACGTCATATTGTATAGTGCTGCGTTGGTGAGGGGTGGGCACTAAATTTCATAAAAAATTGTTTAGTCGCGGATTAGCACTTATAAATACTAATCTCCATGATATCAGGAGTCTAAGTGTGTGGTTTCAAGATGTCAAATGTGGGGCTATTCGAGTGACGGGTGCCTAGATGGCGAGAGGGACACACCCATTAATAAACAATATGTTTAGCGCCGATTTCCACCTGATTGATACATATTCTTCTCCGTGATACGAATAATCTAATCGTGTGGTTTAAATGCGCCAAATTGGTGCCGTTTTTGGTGAGAGATATGCAATGGTGCCCTAAATTTGATACGAATTTTGTATACTCGCCAATTTTCATAAATTGTATATGATTCATTTCTATAATGAGTCTAAGTGTGTGGTTCAATGATGTCAAAAGTAGGACACGTTTTTCTCAAATGATAAAATGAATCAAATATTTGCGAATATCTGTCTGTGTTCTATATATAACTTTAAGGGTACAATCGAGATGGCACCAAGGCGGTCTAACAGGGGTAACTTTTTACGAGTAAGATAATGGTACGGGTTAAAAGTTTCTAAAGTGACGTTGTTGGTGTCAGGGGAGGGGCTATTTTAGCGCAGATTTCGACCAAATTGATATATTATTCTTCTCCGTGATACGAGGAATATAAACGTGTGATTTAAAGACGCGAAATTGACGCCGTTTGGGTGAGAGAATGGGGGGGGGGGGGTAATAACTATGATAAGAATTTGTTTAGTTGCCGATTACCATCAAACTTATATATAATCATCTCCATTATATAATGCATATATGAGGCTAATAGACGTAGTTTAAATATGACAAAAGTGGCGCGGTTCAAGTTATGCATGAGGGGAGTTGCACGAAAGTTGATACAAATATATTTAGCACTGATTCCACCAAATTCATGCACGTTCTTCTCTAATGATATGATGAATTAAATCACATTTGGGGTAGTTTGAGTCATGGGTGGCGAGAGGAGATTCACTAGCATTTATAAGATTGTTCAATTCGCCGATATCCAACTAAGTTATATATAGTCATCTCCCAGGCCATTTCCATGTCGTTCTAAGGAGTTTTTGGCATTCCAATTTCACAATCTCGACAAATGGTGACCGAATTAAGTCACTTGAACCATTATATCTTCTTAACTGTCATATTTATATGGGGATGGAAATCGGGGCATTCATATAATGATCTAGCAACACAGATACATAGAAGAAAGCATTAAAAGTATATTTATATCAATCTATTTAAGAGATAAATATATTCATTCAAACTGAGGGACCTTGAATCGTCAGAGGATTGCATATTAGAATGGCTTATGTATATATTATAACACGATTGAGTCTGTCCCATTCAATATAGTTTCCACAAAATAAGTTACAATTGCCAAGAGATATGGAAATGTAGAGCAGGCCTGTTCAAATATAGTGGTCACAGTGTGCAGTAAAATATGGTTACTTCTGAGATAAAGGAAAACGCAGTCCGTAGCACATGACTTTTAAGGATCCTCCAATATTAACATCTGACAGGGGTATATCTGCCCGATACAAAGTCGGGCACATGTAGCTGCTATACGCGAATAACATCATTTCTTTTAAACTGAAAATAATTAGCCAGTATATAGCACCTGAACAGAGGAGCACCTGGACATATCTTTAAAACATCTGTATCTTCATGAATATTATTATGATAAACTAAATTGATTGATTGATTGATTGATACATCTCTATGTAAAACACAATTGTCGTCTTTTATTTATTCGAACTAATGTGTTTATGATGTTCATATTTCATGCTATAATGTCTGAAGTATACGCAGTTGTAAATAAATAAATACTTCTTTATTGGTGGGACGGATTAAACGAGATAAACAAAATGATAATCGCTCCGACCTGACAAGATGAGCCACTGCTTATATTCCATGTGTAAGAATCATGTTTTGTGATGCCATTTGGATATACAATTTATGAGAATACGTGTAACACGTTGAGGGCAAGGGTATTCTCTATTCCCACCAAATATCAACAGAGGGTTTCACATCATTTTAACCTGAGCAACGCCGGGTAACCCTGCTAGTATGCGATAAATGACATACAAATTGACTGTTTTAATATCAGACATATACAGGCAGAAGTTACATAGACACATTATGATGCCGGTCGCGTTATGAGGCCGCTGTGATACGATTAATGATACTTTATGATGGCATGGTGGTCGAATATGCCCAATAAGCTATTCTACCCACTCATTCATACAGATAACTAACAGAAAATATTACTTTGCGCCATCAAAACCTGCGTCCAAGATGTTTTGCTTGAACCCGAATACCAGTTAATTCGGGGGTATGAATCCCGCGTACGGCTTCAAACCACCCTGAATCCCACGTACCGAAAAGGGGGGTGATACCCTCATAAAAGGGTCGTCCTGAACGATCAGTAGCCTGTGTTACCATGGATATATTAAGGTCATTCTATATATTCTGAACTGTACCACAACCATCGATAAACAACCAATGTAATACACCCAACGCCTCAAACTTCCGGAACGCTCATAATTCAAACCAGAGCCGAATAGGCTAATATCACGATAAACTAAAGAACGAGAGATATAATGGCTACCTGATAATACGTATTTTTTATATATGATAGAAAAAACAAATCTTGCCTGCAAAATGTTGCCAGAGTGGCAACAACAATGAGTCATCGTTCAATAGTGACGTCATGTTTGACTTTGCAGTTTGAAGATAAGAACTGCTTGGTGGAAAATCATATCACACATATAAACAACTGGACTATTATAGAATTATAGGTTTCATGTCTGTCACTACAATTTCGATAAAAAGCATGCACGTACATTCGAAATACAATCATATATAAATTTACGCATGTAATCGAATTTGACCACAGAAGCTGATTGTAGGACACACAATCGGTTTCTGGGTGGTCAAATTCTACTTTACACGCCGGCGCTCAGTGTATTTAGTTATTAAATGTTACCTCATGGTTCCCATCATGTACCGGTTATTTAGTAGCCGACGATATGCTTCGACCATTGTATTTGTGTGACCATATGCACATTATATGGTCCTGGTCGGCCGGGTAATGTATTTTTTTCCTACCCGCTCCTAGTTCTAAAGTGTTAATCATTCGTCCACACAACAGACAACTTGTTGGCCGACAATATCCTTTTGTCCTCAACATAATTTGGGCTAATGTTTATTTTTCGATCTCAATCACAAGTACTTGTAACTAAGTCACCGATGCCACTCCCGACCACATGTAAATAAGTCACCAATGTCATATTTATGGCTAGTGTCAATCTTTCGTTTATCACCACAGGCAACTCAGGCACCGATGCATTTTGAGATATACATGTAATGTAAGCTATATTCATTCTCCACACACATAACTTTCTTGCCGATGACAATGGGCTAAAGTAAACCTTTTTTTTATCCCACCACATGTGCATGTAACTTAGACACTGGTGCTATTATTTGGGCCAATAACAGTCATTCGTTCTCCACATCGTGTAATTTGGTGGTTAAAGATATGCTCTGTGCCAATGTAGACCGTTCGATCACACAAGAGGTAACTTAGTCGCCGAATGACGCCTATGACATATTATTTCCTTATCATAGGCACCTTAGTCGCTGGTAAATATTAATATTTTGTTCCTCACAAGTGAAGAGTTAATAACAATTTTATTTCCAATGCTGACGCCACGATTTGGACCAGTGTTCAATATATTTAGTTTCACACCACCGGTAATCTAATTGCGGAGTCTATGTATGAGGTGATATTTAAATCTTTCGTTCCCTCCCAATTGCAATCTGATCGTCGATTCCATGCTTTGGGCGAAAGTAAATCTTTCTGTTCCCCACCACATGCAGGTAACCTAATCGTCGATACTATGTATTGGGTTAGTGTCTAATATTTCGTTCAATATATACCAAATGCAATCTGATCGCCGAGTCCATGCTTTGGGTGAACGTTAATATTTCTTTTGCCACCACAGGTAATCTAATCGCACATGGGCCATGTCGTGCTTTGGGCGAATGTTAATCTCCCCCACCACAGGTATTCTAATCGTCGATGCTATGTATTGGGCTAATGTCTAATATTTCGATTCCTGCTTATATATACATGTAATCTGATCGCCGAGTCCATGCTTTGGGCTAATGCCTAATATTTCGTTCCCTGCTACAGGTAATCTAATAGCCGATTCCATGCTTTGGGCTAATGTTAAACGGGGGAGGAACGAGAGCTGGAGTGAGGTTTCTTTTGCCATAATGAATTCTGGAGGACTGCGCGGATCAATTGGACAGGGTAAGGTTGATTGATTTGATTTATTTGTTGATGAGTCATATACTTATATATGTGCAGGATAAATACAAATAATGGAATAGAACATAACATGTTGCTGAAATTGAAGGTGAGTTATAAGTCAAGTTGAGTGTCAAATATGGCTGTACGAGAATCAATTTATTTGGTGATAAATAATACATGTACATGTATGTGCAGGAAAAATACAAACTATGGAAGTTTACAATTTTGTTCTGAAATTGAACAGAGCATTAACAGTCAAGTTGAGTATAACACGTGGCTGTCCGAGAATCATACATGTCGGGTGATTTATGAAGCTGTATAACGGGAAAAAAAACATACGATTACACTTTGAATGTGGTTTATTCCGAAATCCGGTTCTCGGTAGATATACGCCCATTCTCGGTAGTTATACCCCCTCGTTATCGGTAGTTATACGCCCATTCTCGGTAGATATACGCCCATTCTCGGTGGATATACGCCCTTCTCGATAGATATACGCCCGTTCACGGTAGATATACGCTCGTTCTCGGTAGATACACGCCAGTTTTCGGTAGTTTTCCAATAGTTCTCGGTGCGTATTGTTTCTACGCCGCCGTCTTACAAAATAAATTGAAGCATATTTCAAACTAATTTATATTATTTCTTGATCAATACCAGCTATTTAATCACGGTGTTATCGATATAGTTGGAGCTTATATATCCAGTGTTCTTATGAAAAAAGTGTCACACAAAACCTCATTCCTACGATATTTATATTCGAATACTCCAATAATTCGAATAATTGCTCCATTCTTCCTCAAAAACACTTTTATATGGTAAAGATTTATTTATATGCTTTATTGCATATTGCCTATATACACCAAATAATTTCCTTCTATAAAGAGTATTTCTCGTACATTTACATACATATCAGGTTGTATCCTGCTTTATTTCATAGTAAAATCGCCGTACTTTTTAAGTATTGTACTTATTAATAAAGAATTGATTATTGATATCATATTCATTCTATTACCAGGGAACATTACCTACGGTGACATATTGACGGTTCAGCCATTCAGGAACACGGTCGACATCGTAGACATGAAGGGGGTTCACTTCCGACAAGTCCTTGAACATTCCGTCGCTGAATATGACCCCGCAGAACGCCGCGGCCAGTTCCTACAAGTCTCAGGTGAGCCTAACCACTGAGTGAAGAATATACGCCGTCACTTACTCCAACATGGCGACAGAACGAGGGAGAGAGATAGAGAGAGAGAGAGAGAGAGAGAGAGAGAGAGAGAGAGAGGGATGTTTAAACATGGTTTACGGGGAAACCGCGCCGTCTTTAGACCTGGCCTGTGGGGACTTATGTGTTATGGGGACCTACTCTCCTGGCCCATAAACCGGATGGTGTTTTCTGTGTCTAAAACTACGTAAGTGGATTCATTGTGACTACTGTGATACAAATAATGATATTCCCAGTCAGAAATATTATGAAATTAGTATCAGTTGGGAATAAAATGCATTTTTAAGAATAGTATTGGGTGACAATTTACCAGATTGAGTTATCCCCCTTCGGCCACTGACCAGATTTGACTAATACTGGCATGGGTTCATTTAGGGTCAACACGTTTTATGTGCGTTTTATGTGCGCTATCAATTGGCACCATCTGGGATGTTGGGAACTGAACACGAAGGGTCATCCATTAAAGATTATAGATTTCGACAGCTATATATACAATTAAATTGCTTTCACATATAAATGACCGCACATACTATTATTATCTCGTCATGGTCGTACGAGCTGCATGCATGAGGGTAAGCCAGGCGGCTGCGTGAAGCCCCCCCCCCCATCCCCGCCAATCTAAAATTTTCAGAAACAGAACATGAGGGAAATTTTAGATATTGGGGCATAAATCTGTATTAAATTTCACATAAAATAAAGCAGTATGGGGGTGGGTACCTAAATTTTGGTAGTACAAAATTTGCGGATTTGGGTGGGTCCCAAAAGTTCCCGAACGCAGAAAATAAGCATACGTTCCTGGAGTTTTTTCCCCACCCCCCCCCCCTGGTTTTCCGCGTATAATATAATTATGGAAATACGTCGACATAATGACATCTAAAATTCGGTTTTTATATAAAATTGGATAAATACCAACATCCCATCCGATCTATGGACGGGACATTCTATGTAGCACTCTACACTGCCTTTTAGTGTTTCGACCTATTTTGTCAACCAATTAAGGTCTCATCAGGAGAGAGCGGAATTAAGATTCCTCAAAGTAACTGAGGGATCAACACATATAGGTATGTGTGCATGGTAGATACAGACTGTCTCAAGACAGCTGAATTGAGCGATGGCCTTCAAGGCTTCGCATGTTGTTCATAGTAACATGCCTATTATAATAGGCGTGAGTTATTGTGTCATTCGTTGTGAAATAGCAATAAGTCGGAAGCAACATTATGTGCAAGTTATCACAGACCCGAAGTTGTGTGGTCTGCACTTACTAGTAATATCGCTGGTCAATATAACACGTGCTCTGGTCGGCACGTGTTGCAACCGGTTCCCGAGCGTCACGTGGTGGACTCTACACCAATCCCGAGTTTAAATTCGCGTTCCATAGCCACTGACATATTGGAGTGTAAATATTGACCGATGAATTGAATGGTTATAGCATGCAAATTTGTAAATTTTACATTGGTTTGTATGGAGGAACAGTTACTGTTAGGGTCCTGTGAATATCGGAAATTCCGAAACGTCGAATCGAAAATTGCTCCCTTGAATTCAATTGATTCAATTTGGAACCCAGACTATAACAACGGGTGAAGTTATTAACTAACGAGCCCAAACTGAACCTATTTCATTTTGGAATTAGTGAACCAAGAACTTAAACAACAATAAAGCGATAGATGTGCACTTATGAAGAATATTAGTCGATTCGTTTTTCATCGAATCTCGATTATTCACAGGACCCTAAATCACAGTGGTGCAATATCGGTGGCGAAAACGGTGGCGATGTAAGAAATGTTAATAAATTTAGTCGCCGCCGGCATAAATTCGTCGCCACCGCAATAGTCGTCACCGGCATAAAAAAAAAATTTAATATCTATATAGGCAATACAGATCTCCCGATTGACTTCCCTTATGTCAAATTTAATAATATAAGTACCCACGCGTCATTACATATTAATTTAGAATGCATAAACTAAGAGAAATCACGAAAATACCCATGGCTTTCACATCAAATTAGGTCGATTGAACAAGTTCACTATTCGAACCTTCAATCATGTACCATATAGATATACGCCGGCCCGTCCTTTCCGTTGTAAAGGCTTAATGTATTGTTTAATTGTAATGGATATTGGGGTCGGGCGGGTTGGTGGCTTCATGTATGCTCGAATACCACAGTATAAGTGGTGAAATGGGTTAATAAATATAAACAATCACGCGTAATAACAAATTCAATCACCACATATCGTATGTCCCAGCGTACATTATTATATTCCAAAGCAATCGGATGAAATATCAGTAAACACAAACGTAACACATGTGATGTAAAACGTGATTTCTGACATACATACTCATCAAAACATCGCCCGTCGCCATCTTCAAAATCACCACCGTTTTCGCCACCGTTGCGCCACCGATCTTGCACCACCGTGTAAATAATTGAAATGCGTAAGATTTGGGTATTATTTATAGAATTCCCCCTGATATACCACCATTCAATTTGGCCGAAAATTACACGAAAAAGTCCCTATTATTGCAATAAGCCCGTATTGGATTTATAATTCAGAACACCATAATCAGACTTTTCCGTTACTTAGTAAAAGATGGTTTCAAGCTTAAATTGAATGTTTATTTTCAGCGTTATGTGGGACAATTTCATATTGATATAATCGCATATAGTGCTGAAAACGATGACCCCAAATACTCTCGTATATAAGAATGAAAAGAAGAAAAAAAATTAGCTCTATATATGGGCTGAAAGCGAAAAACAAATATTATATATATTCCATATGAACTTATTTTCACAAAACAGGCTAGGATACTGCGTGTGTATTTTCAACATATTCTCCTGAAATAATATCATATATACCATATTGTTGCGATGAGCCCGTATTCGGCGTAATTCATAACATCAAAACATTCCGTTAATTCACTAGATTCGTGCTTAATTTTAATTATATATTTTCAGCTCTATATCACTATATGGTACTAATTCATTTTGAAATATTCCATAATGGTGCTGAAAACGATGACACCAAAAAGTCTCGTATAGCGTGTAGAGATGAACACGAGACACAAATAAGCTTTATGGGCTGAAAAGGAAAAATCATTGAGGCCACTATGTGCTGATTTCATGGGGCCAGGCTGGTATTTCTTATACAAGCGAAAGTGTGTCTGGTACAAACATGTAACTACACTTTTTTGGGAATAAATTTTACCAGAACAGGTTCTTTTAAAAATGCAATGTCTGACCTAAATGCGAAAGGAAGGAAAGCTATGTATTCCTTGTTTGACGCGTTCAAAACAACCTCATTACCACCAATTAAAATAATGTTGAAGTTATATGATAAACTAATCAAACCAATTCAGCTCTACGGTAGCGAACTATGGGGATCTTATATGTTAAAAAGTAATGCGGACAAATCAGAGTTGGAACAGTTACATATTAAATTCTGCAAACAAGTACTAGGTGTCGGAAAATTCGCCTCAAACCAAGCCGTTCGCGCGGAGCTTGGGAGATTCCCTTTAACACATGATGCCATCTTAAGAACAGCGTCTTACGCAACGAAATTACTCTCACCAGATAAGATAACTTTATTGCAATATAGACATCCAAATGTGGACAGGTTGCAGAAATACATGTACATAATGACATTGAAACATGAAATAAGAGAACACAAAAATACATATACACAAGATAGATACAACAATATGTTATGATATGACACCCTTGGTAGCAGATCGGGTGATAATTTCGCGGGTGTGAGCCTTTATGTATTCATGGCTGATAACATTGATCTTTGTTTAAAACATAAGTTAATCTTACGGCATATTAACGAACAGACATTCGGGTCATTGTTACTCATAAAAAATATAAATTTGTCAGTTTCTTTCCATTGTAAAAATCCCGGCTTATATAATTCTAACTGTGAGTAGAGATCATTTCTTATGGACTTATATATGCGTTACATTCGGTAATAAAGTGAATCTCATTTTCTATAGACTTTCCTTCTTTGCAAAATAAGCATATTCTAGCTGCTTCGGATTTAACAGGATATATATGTCTTAGTTTTTCAATAGCAAGGTTATGATTACTGATTCGCAAACGTGTAAACATACTTCTTGCCTCATTGTTGATTGTATATTTGAGATAGGGTTCTATATAATATCCATGTTTGACAAGCGCATAGGTTCTCAATTTATTACCACCATCTCCTCTGATTGCGGTAGTTGCCGTAAGCACTTTGGTGAATTCCGATCGGTATGCCTCTTTCAGTTGGCTACATAAGTTTATCGCCGCGGGCCGAATCTTCGCATCTTTTGGGCATTTCTTCCGTATTATGTCATCTAATTGTACGTTCCCTTTGATAAGTTTATTATCGGTGTACGCATCATTAAGTAACGTGTGACGCTCGTGCCGTTGTAATTTGACATTGAATGCGAAGAATTTGATGGTGGCATCTATTGTAATAGGATATCTGCCCAGCTCCGCCATCGCTGCGTAATTTGACGCCTTGTTGCCTATTCCAAGAGCCATTTTACAATATTCAACGTGCAGCTTCTCTCCGTCCAAATCTTTTCTATTGAATATATGATGTTCATTTATCCACAGTTCCGAGCCATATAATAGAATAGGCTTTATTAACTGATCGAAAAGTTTAACGAGAATCTGTGGTGATGGCGCATGTTTGCTTTGAAGTGATCGCTTGAGGCTATGCATTGCTCTACATGCTTTATTAATCATTTCCGCTTGTGCCATAGCAAATTTGCCTTTCTTGTGAAATACGATACCTAGGTATGAGTAATGATCCACGGGTGAAATTATATCATGAGCCAAGTTAAACGTGGGAGTTGTTACTGTTCGTTTATTTGTGAATAAGATAGATTTGGTTTTGTCGGTATTTATTTGAAGTGCGTTCGATTCTGCGAAGTGTTGTAAATTATCAAGACATCTTTGCATGCCTCTGGGGGATGTGGATAGCAATACCAGATCGTCCGCGAATAACAGGTGATTAATTGGGTTTTCATTTATAAAAGCTGGTTTGCATTCTGTATCGAAGATGGATGATATACCGTCTATGTATATTTTGAATAACGTAGGTGAAATTGAACACCCCTGTCTGACTCCAATTGTAGAAAGTAGCGGCGGGCCCACACCATTGCTAGTTTTCAGTTGATATGTACTTTTATGATAAATAGATTTAATTACTCGGAGAATCTGGCCATCTATACCAAGCCGCCTCATTTTATTGAAAAGCGTGCATCTGTCTACTGTATCAAATGCTTTCCTGAAATCGACGAAAACTGCATATAGTGGTTTTTTAACCCTCTTTACCTATTTATCAACGATAGTTTTTAAAACAAAGGCACTATCAACCGTGCTTCTACCCTCGCGAAATCCAAATTGATTGTCACTTATCAGATTATGGTCCTCAAGAAATGAATTAATCCGGGAGTTTATTACCTTGTTGAAAAGTTTGCCAACGGCCGAACTCAAAGCAATAGGCCGGTAATTATTTGGGTCAAAACGGTTCCCTTTCTTGTATAAAAGTGTGAGTACAGATTTGCTCCAATCCGTTGGGTAATGTCCCGATGACAGGATGCGGTTAAATAATTTTGCGAAGCAGCCTACCATGTTAGGAACCAGTACCTTTAATAGTTCATTAGAAACGTTATCTGGTCCTGGTGCTTTGTTGCGTTTCAAATTCTTAGTTGCTGTCAAAATTTCTTGTGCCGAGATTATTGTATTACTTATAAGTTGTTTTGGTGGTGGTAAATTATAATTTGTTATTTCTGCATTTGTCTGACTTTGTGGTCTGCAAAGTAGCGTGTTAACAAAATTAACTGCTACATCCGGGTCTAGTGAAGTTCCCTCTTTTGGGCCATCGGTAAATTGTTTCACTAATTTCCAATATTCCGATGGGTTGCCTGTAGATAGTTTGTCCAATTTTTCACATAAATTCTGATAGTAAGTTCTTGTTTTCTGTTTTAATTGCCGCTTGTATTGTTTCTTTAGTGTGAAAAATTTGACGTATATTAACTTATCATGTGGGTTCTTCCTCATAGTTGTTATGGCTTTATCTAAGTCCTGTTTAAGTGTTCGACAACGATCGTCGAACCATGGATGCTTTTTCGGGGTTCCATTTTTGCGTCTATAAACTACCTTTGAAGCAGCTGATTCGTTTATTTCAGTTATAACTGTCATAAGATCATCCGTAGACTGTTCTATGTCCGCCATAGTGGGGGCATAATTATGATTCATAAAGTTATTTAGTTTCCATTTGATGTATGGTTGATTTATCTTTTGGTATGCCAATTGGTCACTTTCAGGGGTCCATTTCAATTTATATGTTGGTCTGATATATTTGTATTTTGGTTCTATGTCCGATGGGTTTCGGATTGGTACTTTATATTCAATATGAGCTGAAAGTTGGCAGTGATCAGAAAGTACATTAGGTGATTGAACACATAGATAATCTACATCCGCCAAGTATCTATCTGATATTATTATGTAATCGACTACACTAGCACCGTTGTATTGGTAAGATGTGAGGCTCCCAAGGCGATCTCCACTACATCGTCCGTTCACAATTCGTAACTCGGCGGTGCGACATAGAGATAGAAGTTGTTCACCAAAGGAGTTCACTACCTTGTCAATACTATTTCGGGGCTCCCTATCGGATCGATCATTTTCCGAAATAACGAAATCAGGTCGCTCCGCGGTGCGAGCATTAAAGTCACCGCCTAATATAACCATGTCCGAGTCGTTTACTTCAATAAGCTTTGTCTCTAGACATGAGAAAATAGAGTCTAGGTCAGTTGTCTTGGCTCGTTCGGATGACCAGTAGGTCAGATGTTGGCGGTCTTTTATCGCAAGCTATTAAAGATCAACACCTACTTCCCGCTGATATGTCTATCTTTTCATTTCCGCAAATTATTGATATGTCCAATATCACAAACCAGACAAACCCATTGACATTTATGATTAATTTGAAAAAACAAACTGAAGGAAATGCATGTATGTAAGTTTATAGACAGTATGGCCGATAATACCGAAAAAGATAAGAAAAACAAATTAAGGACTTATCGGGTTGTGAAACGAAATATTAGTTTAGAATTATATTTGGAATGCACGCACTCTGCTAAGGATCGAAATATGTTCACTAGACTACGCATAAGTAATCACAATCTTGCAATTGAAAAAGGAAGACATTGTCAACCTAAAATACCTCTTGAAAACGAGTATGCAAATGTAGTACATCAACGATCGAGGATGAATTTCACTTTTTAATGGAATGTCAAATATATAGTACCTTGCGATCAGAGATCAATAAAATAATGACAAAGCATTCAAAGGCATATAATAACTTGGATGATATACATAAGTTTAAGATGATATTGAGGAACGATAACAGATCAAATTGTGCGAAAGTCTGCAGCTTGATCCGACAGTACTTTCAGTTAAGATCAGAATGTCAAATTGGATGCAACAATTGATCTATTTAATTTTTTATGTTGTTATATTTTCCTTGAAATAACTATACTTCAATAATCACAATGAATGTATACATTATATAATATGATGTATGTGAAATGAAAATGTACTATTATGTTCATTGTAAAAGCATTCTGCCCGGAAGGGTGTTCATTGCTAATAAATCTATTCTATTCTATTCTATCGATTCCATACCATACCTAGACACATTTATTGTTGTTATACCGGCGTTCAAATGCATGATATTGGACTACGACCTATAATTGGTTCAAGGTGTAATCCATATAACTGCATTGCCAACGGATCAACAACGCATCTACAACGTCCACAGTTGACTTATTCAGCGTGTATTAAATAGCATGATGTCAGGGACGTAGCTACAGGTGGATGTAGGGGTGTGACACCCCCAATATTTGGCAAAATTTCAACTTTTGGCAATTCCGAGGAAAACAATCTAAATTTTGGAATTTTTAGACTGTGAACAAGATGAATTTGGCAAGAGATCACTAAGTTCTTACCTGTACATTTTATTTTAGTTGGTAAATCGGAATCCTAGATGGTTTAGGAAGTTCCGTCGAAAAATGTGGTCCGAATCAGGGAATTTCTGAAATTTCCCGAATTTTCGGTACAGGGCGGTATTAATTAATGGTCCAAAATAGCATGTTTAATTAATTTAATGGAAATAATTTTGGTGATTAACGGACGAAATGAATGACGGACGAACTCCACCCTGTTACAAATTAAAAACATACAGACAATTTAAGACTGAGACGAAATTAGAAGACTACTTAAATGAATGTAAAATAACAAAACCTTGGGAATCACTTACACGGCTACGAATCGGTTCCCATGCAGTCGTTGGGAATTGAACGAGGTCGTCATCAAAATGTTGACGAACAATATCGCATTTGCGAACTGTGCAATGAGAAGGATGACGAATTACATCTTATTACGAGCTGTTCATTACTCGCACAAGAACGAACCCATCACTTTAACAAACTACCATATAATATACAACAACTATCGGGGTTAGATCAGTTCGATCGCATACTGCAATGTACTGATCCGCTTTTCATAAATGCCCTTGCCCGTTTTATTCATCACGGATTAGAAAAAAAAGGGAATATGGCAACCTAGTCCAGAACTACTACAAAGAATAGGAAACCATACGAGAGTAAGCACCCCTTAATTAATGACCTAAAATACTACCAGTCATCACCATAAACTAATTATGTACCTGCTTATCTCATGTATTATATTTAAGTATGCTCTGTTGTTACCTATTGTCTTTTATTACCTATTATTTCATGTATGTGTACGCTTGATCGTTTGATGCAAAAGTACAAATAAATTGATTAATTGAGTAAATTACTGGAGTGTTGGTCGATTGATTGATTTAATAAAACATCTTAAATCACATGTGTTAGCTAGATGTGAATAGTTATCAATAATAATGCTGGATATGCCCAAAATAACTTTTTACATGCGAAGATATCTAATTCGTGAAAAGTGTCAAATCTGAGAATGAATTATATCACTTTAAGAGATGATATATTTTCGTTTTCGTGAAGTGGCAATCCAAGTGTGGCCTTAAATGACTTAGTGACATAGTACATATCCCTACTCTAAGGAGCCGACCTTACATGTGTGCTACAAAGAGTAACCAACTAACTGTAACACGCTGTTAGGGCATACAGCAATTACTTAATATGACCGGTAAAAAATACCCCCTCCTATTACCAGTTTTACCACGTGGTGTCCATGATCTCGCGAGACCTATAGGTTACAAACAACTAATTATTTTACATATGCCTCGATACACCTTCACGACCACGCCCACACCAATCTATGGCTCCAATGAAAATCTTACATCACGTATAATATCTATTAGCCAGGGAACAAGGCAGGGAAGTACCCTCGCTCCGATTTTCTACGCCATCTACATAGACAGTTTGCTCAGTGAGCTCGAACACTCGAACTTTGGTTTCAGGCTGCTAAATATCAACTGCTCGTCTCCCACACAGGCAGATGATATGACCATCCTCTCGCTTTCATCATATGGAATACAAAAAATGTGTAATATATGTGGCAATTACAGTAAAAAATGGCGATTTATGTATAACCAACAGAAATGTCAGGTAATTATCTTCAATGAGAAATCTAAATACGCCTCTATCAATCGCACATGGATGCTAAATGGCATAGCAGTTAATAAAACGGATTCAGTCACGCACCTGGGCATACCATTACACAAAAGTGACTTTCCAAACACTCTTACAGAAAGTGTCAGCTCAAAAATTCGGTCGACATATCTTATGTTAAGCACTGCCGGTATGTACGCAGGAGGCATAACACCTCAGAGTTCAATGGTAATGTATAAATCAGTGGTACTTTCTCGTGGACTTTACGGTTCAGAATTTCTCTGTGGCTTATCAGCCTCTAACTTGATCAAGCTCGAAAGAGTTCACAGATTTTGCTTGAAGCGTATTCAGGGCCTACCTGCCCGATGCAGGACCGATGTCGTTACTGCCCTGCTAGGAACATATCCACTTCAAGTTAGTATTGATGCCAGAAAAATTTCACTCTTTGGAGCCCTTTGTCGACTAACGCTTGGAAAGGCTTGTAAAACAATCTTTGAAACTAGGCTGTTTGATTACGTTTACTCACAGAACCCGACAACAACTTTTATTGGCGAAGTATTTTCATTACTCGTGAAATACAACTTGACTGATGGAGTATATGAGTACATCAGGTATGGCGTATTTCTCTCGAAAGAGTCGTGGAAGGCGCTAACGAGAAATAATATTCGAAACACAACCGAGTCAGATTGGAAAATTAGAACGGAAATTGACCCATCATTCAATCGGTTTCGGAATGTACATGACAACCTAAACATGTCTGATCTTTGGCGACTCTGTCGAAAATTTTCACATAATAAACATTCCTATCTAACCACAGCTCTTGTGATCGATGCAACAACGTACTTAAACGAAGCACTTATCCAGTGTCCTAACTGCTATAAAATGTACCTTGATAAAGTACAGCACGTTCTCATTGAATGCAGTTCCCTGACATCACTACGGAATAATATGTTTTTTTGATATTATTGATCGTTATGGCGTAGAATGTTTTATCAAGATTGATGATCTTTCATTGGACGAAATGATCTTGCTTCATTTGACTCACATTACTGGTGATATGTGTACAGCAGTTGATGATGTATACGTCTTTCTGGACTTCATGGTAACGATTACTGCCAAATTATGGATGTGATACAATGCACTCTTGCAGGGAAATATTTCCTAGTCCATCATTGAATAATACAAATCAGTCAGCCCATCATCATCATCGTCATCATCATCATTATCATCATCATCGTCGTCACCACCATCGACATAATCATCGTAATCATCATCGCCGTCGTCCATGTCATCATCATAATCTTCATCGTCGTCATCGCCACCGTCATCATTGACGTCATCGTCATAATCTAATTTCCTCATCTTCAACATCATTTTCATCATCATGTACATCATCATCATCGTCATCATTATCATTATCATCATCATCAATATAGTCATCTTCTTCCTCACGTTCAACATTAACATCGTCATCATCGATCAACGTCGTCGTTCTCAACATCATCCCAATCATCATCATCATCGTCAGTATATCCACCATTGTAGAAATGTAAATACGTCTTGCTTATCATATTTATTTGTGTTGTTTCTATAAAATTTAATTATGATATCTATTCATTGTGTTGTGCATAACAATGTTATATTCTTTGTAAAATCTTCAATATCTGGAGGAGAAAAAAATATAATAATAACAGGTTACAAACAACTAATTATTTTACATATGCCTCGATACACCTTCACGACCACACCCACACCAATATATGGCTCCAATGAAAACGTTAAATTTGGGGCCGTGATCGGTACTCATTCGCGACTTGTTCGACCCAAAACAAATCACGGGTAAACGACTCAGCTTGCAAGTTACATAGCCAAACTAGCGAATATACAATATATACACACACAAATATAACAAAAGTGTCCAAATTAGCCTCAAATAAGAATAATTCGGGCAGAAATGTGGAAACTATTGTAATGTGCAACAATTTTCCCTGAAATATCATTCAATTTGCCAGAAAATTGCCCGAATAGGCTGGAATAGGACCATAAAAAATCTCCAGTTTGCCCGAATGTTGAAAACTTTCTACCCGATTTGGGGGGGGGGGCTGCAGCCTCCAGCCCCCCCCCCCCGGCCCATGATTGTGACAGAGCGGTATAAATACAACAATTAACAGAGAACATAAATATATCAAATTGAAATTTCACATAATATTGTCAGGTAAATTGTTAATCCGATTTCCCCTCGGACTATATGCCTATACTGATTGCACATATAGTCAGATATAGTTAAAGAATTCACTTATTTAGGGGTTAAATTATTTTATAATGGTCGCTTCTGCCAGAACATAAAGAAAACAGTTAACTCTGCAACGAGAGCCATGTACGGACTGCTTAATAAGGTCCGAAAACTAAACTTACCCATTGATATTATGCTTGATTTATTCGATAAGATGATTTTACCTATTTTACTGTATGGGAGTGAGATATGGTGTTTTGAACGTATTCAAAGTGTAGAGACACTACATCTAAAATTTTGTAAGATGGTTGCGTCCATCAAAATGAGTACCCCCAATTACATAGTTTATGCAGAATTCGCACGACACCCCGTCTCTATAGAAATAACATGCCGAGCTCTGACATATTGGTCAAAGCTCGTATCGAGTAACGGCTCTGAGCTAGCTAAGAATATTTATACCTTAATTTATCAGACTCATGAGATGAACTCACAGACAGCAGACAAAAATAACTCCAAATGGTTATGTTTTGTCAAAAATGCTCTTTATGATTTGAAATTGCAATCAAAGTGGATCACACAGACGGGCCTGACCGCTATTGAACTGAGAAATGCAAAAACTGTTCTCAAACAACGTCATTGGGACGCACTACTCGTTGACATAAACACATCTGCTTCATCGAGGGCCCAATTTTATAGTTTTATTAAAACTGACTACGGTTACCCAAATTACTTGAAGATTTTGCCGTCTAATCTATCGATATACCTCTTGAAGCTCAGAACTGCAAATCATAAACTGCCTATAGAGTGCTCAAGATGGAAGAAATCTCAGAATGATAATGACAATAGGATATGCACCATATGTGGAAAATATTTAGGAGACGAATACCATTTAGTTATTATATGCAGTCATTTGGATGAAATCAGAAAACAATATATCCCTGAGTACTTTTGGAAGAACCCTACGAGAGAGAAATTCCATGGTCTCCTATCTCTTCAAAATATAAGCCTCATAAAAAGACTATGCATATTCCTAAGGTGTGCCTTTAAGAAGGTGTCTTATACTATATAATCGAAATCATTTATTGTTATGGGTGAACACATGTAGTTATCATACTTGTTAAGTTTATCGCCTATTATTGTGTAATCTAATTTAATTACTGCTGTGTATATGAAATGAACAATGATTAATGTGAAATTCAAAGTTGTGTACATAGTGTATATATATATATGTTTTGCTTGTTTCACAGTTATGTGACTTATGCAATAAATCAATCAATCAATCAATCAAACCCTTAGCGTAAACTAATTATCACGCTCATATGTCGGTCGTTTTAGTCGATGTAACTAATACCACGGCTTTGCCATCATAGTTACGTTTGGTGATACGGATAGAATAATCATTTCTGCTTAATTTGAAACAAACCTCCAGATCTGATGTGACCATTTCACGAAGTTTGAACTTTTTAAATCGGATAACGCTGTTTTCGCGCGACATCGATCACTGGGCAAACTGAGTTTTATATATCATTTGGAGGAGATATCCTTTATTGTATCGACCACATTTGTTCATTGTTACGTTGTGAATTTTGACTATAATAAAATTGGTTCCTTTTCTCATTCATCGGCGAGAAAACTAGACCCAAAGTTGCAGAGTAGTTACGTATTTCTGTATAAATGCGACATAAATTTTGGTCACCTGCTTCACAAAATTATATTTAGATCATATCTCTACATGTTTCAACATTTAAATATTATACTTACCTGCGTTAAATCAGAAAAACACACATTTTCCGGAGCATGAGTTCAACTGTTTATGAAAAATTAGCGAAACTCGACCAAGGTCGGGAAGTTTGCTCGACGAGGGGTCATTTCTGGCGCACAGGTGGTACCCACACAATTTAGGCTTGTTTTTGTTTTATGACAGGTTAGCCCATAGGTAATTTTGTACACACTCACCGCATCTATATTTCACCACATAAACCGATTTTGCAGACCACAGGGTTTTCGCTTTACATGATAGGATCAAGATAGCTTTTGGTTAGTCCGGGGAGATTTTATTATGGAATGTGGGATATATATATATGTGTATATAGTGTACATATATTCAATATTTTGTATCACATTAATTTAGTGACAAAAATAAAGCATACAACAACAAAATTATATGATATAGCACGAACAAAGCT
Source organism: Siphonodentalium dalli (assembly GCA_032622095.1). NCBI lineage: Eukaryota > Metazoa > Mollusca > Scaphopoda > Gadilida > Siphonodentaliidae > Siphonodentalium > Siphonodentalium dalli. The sequence goes on along the minus strand of CP136065.1, from coordinate 73,466,231 downwards.
ATTTGAAAAATTAGAAACTGTAAATCCGGGGTTCATCAAACTATCAAACAAGGAAACATTTATTAGTATTATGAAAAATAACAATCCCACAGTGTGCGATATGATTTGCAATAACATAATATTATATGGATTCTTCATAATACGGGAAAATGTTGTTCACAACAAATGAAAAAGGGAAGCTGGAAGGGAAACATTCGTACGTAATTTTAATTATCTGTGTTCAAAATATGTGTTGATACAATGAATATTCTTATATATGTGTTTTTATATACTACTTTGCAACATGTCTGTAATATATATTTCTTGCAATAAATGTTATCTATCTATCTACCGCTCATCGCCGTGATGGACATGTGTGTCAATCTTTGTATGATGTAAAAGTACAATAAAATTGATTGATTGATTGTATCAAAGGCATTACATAACAGACATGGGATTTCTAACTGGTCTGGTCTGACATCACAGCAGGATATCAGGAAATGTATAAGGTTGTGTTGGCAATAAATGCTTTCGTTTCCTTGAGCCAAGGTTTTTTAATTTTTGCTATACAAGTCCTTGCTTGAGCGAAAACATTGGCTCCCGCCAATGTGGCCCGTGGATAGTAAGATTAGATTTATTAGCATCTGGACTCATTATTGTAGAAACTACGGACATTCTCTATTATCCGGGTTTGGTGAACTCCATATATTATTCAGAGTTTGCACATGGGCCAAGTTTGCCACTTAAATACAAATTCTGGGTCTGATGTTAAGCCGCTCTGACATGGGCGTATATATGTAAGGGCAGTGGTGTAGTAGCTGGACGGTTTTGGTCGTACCAATATCAGGGTCCACACAATTTAATCTTTTTCATTACACACATAGCAGCTAGCCGTTTTATTAGTATTTGGAACATAAAACAGAAGAAAGTCAAGCATTTAATGATCCCAGGCTGTTAGTTTACCAAGAAGACACATGCTAATAGGGCCCTGTACCATGCCATCTAACTGTATCAGCTTATTATATGTAGTAAACGGAGTGCACCATAAAATACCCAGTCAGATTTGGTTAACAACTAATATATATTAAAGATACAAAGATTTATGGACAATCCTGGAGAGCTAGCCCCAGAGTGGGGGAATGTTACCCATTTCTTTCAAGCCATTGCTGGCACCAATTAATGGACATAACAGTATCATGTACATGGCACATGGTATTTGAAATGATCTAGTTGTTGTGGAAAGTTGGGAAATGTGGAAGGGTTGTATAGAAATCCAAAGACATTAATGGGACCGTCATTAAATGCTTGGCATTTATGGACTTTAATCGCATCCATCCTAGTCCGTGGGCCAATTCCAAAAAGACGCCTAGTTTTCGCTTTCGTTGCACCCCCCTCCGAACAAATGTTTGTTATACCAAATTATAGGTAATTATATAGCCGTCAGGGTGGTGTAAATTTCCACTTCAGAAATGTGTCCAAAAGTTTCGAAAAATGAGGATGATTAACCCTACCCCAGTTGAAAACATTACATGTAGCTGTTCTGAATCATTAAGCCCCTACGCGAATCTTAAAAACTTCAGAAGAACCATTTATAGTTGATAACATGCCTCATATATACCGTCAATGGACACAATTGTCATTTTTTGAAAATATTGAAAATAAATTGAGTTATAGTGAAAAGTGTGATAAAAAGAGTGATTGTTTGGGTACTTTTTCCAAAATGTTGTCTAATATAAAATGATATAAGTTCCGGATTTCAGTGAAACATGCGGATATTAAGGTTTTAAAAACTTCGCAAGGGTATATTCCACATGTTCGAAAAACTAGAATGTGATTCATTCCGTATTTTCGACTTACTATGAAAAAGCTACCCCTACCCCCTATTTTTTAATAATTTAATCCAATTTTTTAAATTTTCAATAGTGTACCCATTCAACACATATGCTCCTTCAAAATTGATTTTAAACAATATAATGATTTGATAATCCGACATTTGTCATTCATAATTTTAAAAATCTCGAAATTTGCCAAAAATTTACTGAAATATTTATAAAAAAAAAAAAATAAATAAAAAGAGACTTTTTTCAATATTTTTCAACAAAAAGTAAAATTGAGTTGTGCAGATCATTTAATAGTGCTATATATAACAAAATATGACTGATATGTCCGTATCACAAGAAAATGTCATAATATTTTACTAAAATGACAGGCAAAATGGGAGGTTGTATGATCATCCCATGCATGATGTACCATACAGGGATGTACTATGATCGCCCCAGGGATCATTGGGGTGTCGGAGGGTCGTCCCATGGGCCATCTGAAGGTCGTACCTTCGACCACGTGACCACATTGAGGTCGTAACGTCGTCACAGTGACCATATAGAGGTCGTATGACAATCCCAGGGACCAGATGGATGTCGTCATCAGGCATCACAAGGTCTTCCCATGGACCATACGGAGATCGGACGGTCATCCCAGATAACATAGGAGGTCGTATGACCGATATCCGAAATGGGATAGGAATGGGTTATTTATTTAAGGCCTTATCCCAGCGCTGATTTATTCAGTATTGTCAGGAATTCCATTTAGTTTTTTGTTTATTCAGACTTCTCGGAGAAAGATGATTTCCATTAGTTTGTCTTTTAATTAGATTTTTGATTTGGCCATCACACAATATGTCAACCAGATAATTAAATGTTAATCGGTCATATTTTTAGTGACGTCTATTTGTGCGACCATTTTTGTGATAAAATTTTCACAAAATTACTAAACCTTGTGATATAATGATATTGCTGGTTTTTGAACCCAAATAGTCAGATTGTGCTGTAAAAATACAAGATTTAACACATAAAACTATTTTCAGTCGCCAGAAAAATGGCATGTCCTGTCCCGCTCGCCCCTTGGCCAAGGGCAGGGGGTCAGCTGCCCCCCCCCGCTCTGGTATATACGTCATGTTACACGCATGTGGGCCCCTGTGACACAGCGTTCCCGATAAACCTACTCCCCGATACGGTGTCCTCATAAAACTACTCTCTCACCTATATTTTGTGCCCCCATATACCTACTCTCCCACACGGTGTGCCCGATAAACCTCTGATATGGCGTCCCCATAAAACTACACTCTCACACAAGGGCCACATAAACCTGCTCTCCGACACATACTATATTTATGAAAATCCATCCATCGTTTGCTCAGCTATAGAGATTGCTAAACACAAAATGCCCTCCCCAAAATCTGGTCGACATCTGTGATGGCCAAATCACAAGTCTAATTAAAAGAAAAACTTATGGAATTTCTGACAATGCTGAATATAGGTCGCTTGCAGAAATTGTCAACGATTATTTTGATAAATAAGATAATAAATTGAAAATTGAAACAACGGTCGCGCTGATTTATTCAGTATTGTCAGGAATTCCATTTAGTTTTTTGTTTATTCAGACTTCTCGGAGAAAGATGATTTCCATTAGTTTTTCTTTTAATTAGATTTTTGATTTGGCCATCACACAATATGTCAACCAGATAATTAAATGTTAATCGGTCATATTTTTAGTGACGTCTATTTGTGCGACCATTTTTGTGATAAAATTTTCACAAAATTACTAAACCTTGTGATATAATGATATTGCTGGTTTTTGAACCCAAATAGTCAGATTGTGCTGTAAAAATACAAGATTTAATACATAAAACTATTTTCAATCGCCAGAAAAATGGCATGTCCTGTCCCGCTCGCCCCTTGGCCAAGGGCAGGGGGTCAGCTGCCCCCCCCCCCTGGTATATACGTCATGTTACACGCATGTGGCCCCCTGTGACACAGCGTTCCCGATAAACCTACTTCCCGATACGGTGTCCTCATAAAACTACTCTCTCACCTATATTTTGGGCCCCCATATACCTACTCTCCCACACGGTGTGCCCGATAAACCTCTGATATGGCGTCCCCATAAAACTACACTCTCACTCAGGGGCCACATAAACCTGCTCTCCGACACATACTATAATTATGAAAATCCATCCATCGTTTGCTCAGCTAGAGATTGCTAAACACAAAATCTGGTCGACATCTGTGATGGCCAAATCACAAGTCTAATTAAAAGAAAAACTTATGGAATTTCTGACAATGCTGAATATAGGTCGCTTGCAGAAATTGTCAACGATTATTTTGATAAATAAGATAATAAAATTGAAACAACGGTCGCGCTGATTTATTCAGTATTGTCAGGAATTCCATTTAGTTTTTTGTTTATTCAGACTTCTCGGAGAAAGATGATTTCCATTAGTTTTTCTTTTAATTAGATTTTTGATTTGGCCATCACACAATATGTCAACCAGATAATTAAATCTTAATCGGTCATATTTTTAGTGACGTCTATTTGTGCGACCATTTTTGTGATAAAATTTTCACAAAATTACTAAACCTTGTGATATAATGATATTGCTGGTTTTTGAACCCAAATAGTCAGATTGTGCTGTAAAAATACAAGATATAACACATAAAACTATTTTCAGTCGCCAGAAAAATGGCATGTCCTGTCCCGCTCGCCCCTTGGCCAAGGGCACGGGGTCAGCTGCCCCCCTCCCCCGCTCTGGTATATACGTCATGTTACACGCATGTGGGCCCCTGTGACACAGCGTTCCCGATAAACCTACTCCCCGATACGGTGTCCTCATAAAACTACTCTCTCACCTATATTTTGGGCCCCCATATACCTACTCTCCCACACGGTGTGTCCGATAAACCTCTGATATGGCGTCCCCATAAAACTACACTCTCACCCAGGGACCACATAAACCTGCTCTCCGACACATACTATAATTATGAAAATCCATCCAACGTTTGCTCAGCTAGAGATTGCTAAACACAAAATCTGGTCGACATCTGTGATGGCCAAATCACAAGTCTAATTAAAAGAAAAACTTATGGAATTTCTGACAATGCTGAAAATAGGTTGCTTGCAGAAATTGTCAACGATTATTTTGATAAATAAGATAATAAAATTGAAACAACGGTCGCGCTGATTTATTCAGTATTGTCAGGAATTCCATTTAGTTTTTTGTTTATTCAGACTTCACGGAGAAAGATTATTTCCATTTGTTTGTCTTTTAATTATATTTTTGATTTGGCCATCACACAATATGTCAACCAGATAATTAAATTTTAATCGGTCATATTTTTAGTGACGTCTATTTGTGCGACCATTTTTGTGATAAAATTTTCACAAAATTACTAAACCTTGTGATATAATGATATTGCTGGTTTTTGAACCCAAATAGTCAGATTGTGCTGTAAAAATACAAGATTTAACACATAAAACTATTTTCAGTCGGCAGAAAAATGGCATGTCCTGTCCCGCTCGCCCCATGGCCAAAGGCAGGGGGTCAGCTGCCCCCCCCCCCGCTCTGGTATATACGTCATGTTACACGCATGTGGCCCCCTGTGACACAGCGTTCCCGATAAACCTACTTCCCGATACGGTGTCCTCATAAAACTACTCTCTCACCTATATTTTGGGCCCCCATATACCTACTCTCCCACACGGTGTGCCCGATAAACCTCTGATATGGCGTCCCCATAAAACTACACTCTCACCCAGGGGCCACATAAACCTGCTCTCCGACACATACTATAATTATGAAAATCCATCCATCGTTTGCTCAGCTAGACATTGCTAAACACAAAATCTGGTCGACATCTGTGATGGCCAAATCACAAGTCTAATTAAAAGAAAAACTTATGGAATTTCTGACAATGCTGAAAATAGGTCGCTTGCAGAAATTGTCAACGATTATTTTGATAAATAAGATAATAAAATTGAAACAACGGTCGCGCTGATTTATTCAGTATTGTCAGGAATTCCATTTAGTTTTTTGTTTATTCAGACTTATGGGAGAAAGATGATTTCCATTAGTTTTTCTTTTAATTAGATTTTTGATTTGGCCATCACACAATATGTCAACCAGATAATTAAATGTTAATCGGTCATATTTTTAGTGACGTCTATTTGTGCGACCATTTTTGTGATAAAATTTTCACAAAATTACTAAACCTTGTGATATAATGATATTGCTGGTTTTTGAACCCAAATAGTCAGATTGTGCTGTAAAAATACAAGATATAACACATAAAACTATTTTCAGTCGCCAGAAAAATGGCATGTCCTGTCCCGCTCGCCCCTTGGCCAAGGGCACGGGGTCAGCTGCCCCCCTCCCCCGCTCTGGTATATACGTCATGTTACACGCATGCGGGCCCCTGTGACACAGCGTTCCCGATAAACCTACTCCCCGATACGGTGTCCTCATAAAACTACTCTCTCACCTATATTTTGGGCCCCCATATACCTACTCTCCCACACGGTGTGCCCGATAAACCTCTGATATGGCGTCCCCATAAAACTAGACTCGCACCCAGGGGCCACATAAACCTGCTCTCCGACACATACTATAATTATGAAAATCCATCCATCGTTTGCTCAGCTAGAGATTGCTAAACACAAAATCTGGTCGACATCTGTGATGGCCAAATCACAAGTCTAATTAAAAGAAAAACTTATGGAATTTCTGACAATGCTGAATATAGGTCGCTTGCAGAAATTGTCAACGATTATTTTGATAAATAAGATAATAAAATTGAAACAACGGTCGCGCTGATTTATTCAGTATTGTCAGGAATTCCATTTAGTTTTTCGTTTATTCAGACTTCTCGGAGAAAGATGATTTCCATTAGTTTTTCTTTTAATTAGATTTTTGATTTGGCCATCACACAATATGTCAACCAGATAATTAAATGTTAATCGGTCATATTTTTAGTGACGTCTATTTGTGCGACCATTTTTGTGATAAAATTTTCACAAAATTACTAAACCTTGTGATATAATGATATTGCTGGTTTTTGAACCCAAATAGTCAGATTGTGCTGTAAAAATACAAGATATAACACATAAAACTATTTTCATTCGCCAGAAAAATGGCATGTCCTGTCCCGCTCGCCCCTTGGCCAAGGGCACGGGGTCAGTTGCCCCCCCCCCCGCTCTGGTATATACGTCATGTTACACGCATGTGGGCCCCTGTGACACAGCGTTCCCGATAAACCTACTCCCCGATACGGTGTCCTCATAAAACTACTCTCTCACCTATATTTTGGGCCCCCATATATCTACTCTCCCACACGGTGTGTCCGATAAACCTCTGATATGGCGTCCCCATAAAACTACACTCTCACCCAGGGACCACATAAACCTGCTCTCCGACACATACTATAATTATGAAAATCCATCCATCGTTTGCTCAGCTAGAGATTGCTAAACACAAAATCTGGTCGACATCTGTGATGGCCAAATCACAAGTCTAATTAAAAGAAAAACTTATGGAATTTCTGACAATGCTGAAAATAGGTCGCTTGCAGAAATTGTCAACGATTATTTTGATAAATAAGATAATAAAATTGAAACAACGGTCGCGCTGATTTATTCCGTATTGTCGGGAATTCCATTTAGTTTTTTGTTTATTCAGACTTCTCGGAGAAAGATGATTTCCATTAGTTTGTCTTTTAAATAGATTTTTGATTTGGCCATATCACAATATGTCAACCAGATAATTAAATGTTAATCGGTCATATTTTTAGTGACGTCTATTTGTGCGACCATTTTTGTGATAAACTTTTCACAAAATTACTAAGCCTTGTGATATAATGATATTGCTGGTTTTTGAACCCAAATAGTCAGATTGTGCTGTAAAAATACAAGATTTAACACATAAAACTACTTTCAGTCGCCAGAAAAATGGCATGTCCTGTCCCGCTCGCCCCTTGGCCAAGGGCAGAGGGTCAGCTGCCCCCCCCGCTCTGGTATATACGTCATGTTACACGCATGTGGGCCCCTGTGACACAGCGTTCCCGATAAACCTATACCCCCCGATACGGTGTCCTCATAAAACTACTCTCTCACCTATATTTTGGGTCCCCATATACCTACTCTCCCACACGGTGTGTCCGATAAACCTCTGATATGGCGCCCCCATAAAACTACACTCTCACTCAGGGGCCACATAAACCTGCTCTCCGACACATATACTATAATTATGAAAGTCCATCCATCGTTTGATCAGCTAGAGATTGCTAAACACAAAATCTGGTCGACATCTGTGATGGCCAAATCACAAGTCTAATTAAAAGAAAAACTTATGGAATTTCTGCCAATGCTGAATATAGGTCGCTTGCAGAAATTGTCAACGATTATTTTGATAAATAAGATAATAAATTGAAAATTGAAACAACGGTCTCGCTGATTTATTCCATATTGTCAGGAATTCCATTTAGTTTTTTGTTTATTCAGACTTCTCGGAGAAAGATGATTTCTATTGGTTTTTCTTTTAATTAGATTTTTGATTTGGCCATCACACAATATGTCAACCAGATAATTAAATCTTAATCGGTCATATTTTTAGTGAAGTCTATTTGTGCGACCATTTTTGTGATAAAATTTTCACAAAATTACTAAACCTTGTGATATAATGATATTGCTGGTTTTTGAACCCAAATAGTCATATTGTGCTGTAAAAATACAAGATTTAACACATAAAACTATTTTCAGTCGCCAGAAAAATGGCATGTCCTGTCCCGCTCGCCCCTTGGCCAAGGGCAGCTGCCCCCCACTCTGGTATATACGTCATGTTACACGCATGTGGGCCCCTGTGACACAGCGTTACCGACAAACCCACTCCCCGATACGGTGTCCTCATAAAACTACTCTCTCACCTATATTTTGGGTTCCCATATACCTACTCTCCCACATGGTGTGCCCGATAAACCTCTGATATGGCGTCCCCATAAAACTACACTCTCACTCAGGGGCCACATACACCTGCTCTCCGACACATACTATAATTATGAAAATCGATCCATCCATCATTTGCTCAGCTGGAGATTGCTAAACACAAAATTCCCTACCCAAAATCTGGTCGACATCTGTGATGGCCAAATCACAAGTCTAATTAAAAGAAAAACTTATGGAATTTCTGCCAATGCTGAATATAGGTCGCTTGCAGAAATTGTCAACGATTATTTTGATAAATAAGATAATAAATTGAAAATTGAAACAATGGTCGCGCTGATTTATTCCGTATTGTCAGGAATTCCATATAGTTTTTTGTTTATTCAGACTTCTTGGAGAAAGATGATTTCCTTTGGTTTTTCTTTTAATTAGATTTTTGATTTGGCCATCACACAATATATGTCAACCAGATAATTAAATCTTAATCGGTCATATTTTTTGTGACGTCTATTTGTGCGACCATTTGTGTTATAAAATTTTCACAAAATTACTAAACCTTGTGATATAATGATATTGCTGGTTTTTGAACCCAAATAGTCAGATTGTGCTGTAAAAATACAAGATTTAACACATAAAACTATTTTCAGTCGCCAGAAAAATGGCATGTCCTGTCCCGCTCGCCCCTTGGCCAAGGGCAGGGGGGTCGGTTGCCCCCCCCCGCTCTGGTATATACGTCATGTTAATCGCATGTGGGCCCATGTGACACAGCGTTCCCGATAAACCTACTCCCCGATACGGTGTCCTCATAAAACTACTGCCTTACCTATATTTTGGGCCCCCATATACCTACTCTCCCACACGGTGTGCCCGATAAACCTCTGATATGGCGTCCCCATAAAACTACACTCGCACCCAGGGGCCACATAAACCTGCTCTCCGACACATACTATAATTATGAAAATCCATCCATCGTTTGCTCAGCTAGAGATTGCTAAACACAAAATCTGGTCGACATCTGTGATGGTCAAATCACAAGTCTAATTAAAAGAAAAACTTATGGAATTTCTGAAAATGCTGAATATAGGTCGCTTGCAGAAATTGTCAACGATTATTTTGATAAATAAGATAATAAAATTGAAACAACGGTCGCGCTGATTTATTCAGTATTGTCAGGAATTCCATTTCGTTTTTTGTTTATTCAGACTTCTCGGAGAAAGATGATTTCCATTAGTTTGTCTTTTAATTAGATTTTTGATTTGGCCATCACACAACTAGTCAAAAATACAAGATTTAACACATAAAACTATTTTCAGTCACCAGAAAAATGGCGTGTCCTGTCCCGCTCGCCCCTTGACCAAGGGCAGGGGGTCAGCTGCCCCCCGCTCTGCCCCCATTCTTCCGGCGCCTCAGAACCTACTGGCCCTCACATGGCCCGATAAACCTGCTAAACACGCTTAACACGACGGACAGCATATATTATATAGACAGAGTGTACAGAGTGTACTAGGCCTATCACAATCAGTGATCAGTCCCATAAAACGATTATCTTCTGGCCCATAAACCCTACTCTCATAATCACGTCCCCATATATATAGTTTTCCAGTCCCACAAACCTGCTCTCTGAAAATCAGGTCCCCATATAAGGAATGTCTCTCTGGCCCATAAACCATATCTTCCCCGAATGTTGTTCCCATAAACCTGTATCTCATTCGTGGATATGATTCAAGATTATTCTGGTTGCGTGGAGAGAGTTCATATTCTGAAAAGGGCTACCGATAGACAGTGCGTCGGGGCATTACTATTAATTTGGCACGTGCTTCTAACGCCACTGGAAAGTAGTGTCCCCACATCACTGTTTCAGGACCGGTTGGCACATAAACCACCAAACACTCTCCAGAGAGAGAGAGAGAGAGAGAGAGAGAGAGAGAGGGAGAGATAGAGAGAGATATATATAATTAGTTATGATCAATATGTGCTACATCGTTGTGAATCCCATCCTCATGTATACATGACTGCTGAGAAGATGTAAGCGTTCATGTAAGTTAGGTCACCATTTTTCGAGGTAGTTATATTACAGCCAAAATATTCTGAAAACAAATCGCAAAACAAACGAGTATGCGATAAGCAAACCACTCAACACCGGCCGGGAAGACCCCACTATTTGAACTTTGGTTAGAAAGGGCCACCAAATAGTTTACTGTGCCCATTCAACACCTGAATATGTAGTGGCGAGGATTAACGAGCGCTACATACCGGTTTAGCGCTCGGTAATCCTCGCCACTCAAGATTCAGGTGTTGAATGGGTCACAGTGAATCACTCCCCTAAAAAATATCGCCACGATGTAGAGTGTTTTGCCTAGCGCTTACTATTTACGTGCTGGATATAAACAAATGATCAGCTCACACAATGTGTATTGTCGATAATATTACATTAAACCTATCATTATGCTATACTATTACTATATTCGTGAGGAAATTTTCATAATTCGGTAACTGTTATATCTAAAGTGTAACCTAAACCGAAGGCCGTCCGTGTCTGTAATCACTGCTCGATTAACCTCCACGAATTATAAGATGTGAAACCATGAACAAATCCTCACATCTGATTGGTTCTCCACAGGTGTTCACGTGACATATAACGTCACGCAGCCAACAGGAAGCCGCGTCCATGATGTGAAAGTGCAATGCTCAGACTGTGATATACCGGACTATGTACCTCTGGAGGATGATCAAGTTTACAAGATCGTCATGCCAAGTTACCTCACCAAAGGAGGCGATTACTATACCATGATACCGCCAAACATCCTCAATCATTATATCATAGGTAAGCCAGTCATGCCAAGTTACCTCACTAAAGTAGGTGATTACTATACCATGATATATACATGTACCACCAAACATCATCAATCATTATACCATAGGTAAGCCAGTCATGCCACGTTACCTCACTAAATGAGGCGATTACTATACCATGATACCGCCAAACATCATCAATGATTATATCATAGATAAGCCAGTCATGCCACGTTACCTCACTAAAGGAGGCGATTACTATACCATGATACCACCAAACATCATCAATGATTATATCATAGGTAAGCTAGTCATGTCAAGTTGCCTCACTAAAGGAGGTGATTACTATACCATGATACCGCCAAACATCATCAATCATTATATCATATGTAAGCCAGTCGTGCAAAGTTACCTCACTAAAGGAGGCGATTACTATACCATGATATATACCGCCAAACATCATCAATCATTATATCATAGGTAAGCTGAGAACACAGTTGTTGGAAAGTTGTGTCAAAAAACCATGAAAAATAGATATATGCACCTCTATACTATAATGCACTTTAGTATAGAGGTGCAGATATATATATATTTTCGGGGTTTTTGACACAAATTTCCAACTATGGCTGAAAATTAACTTACAAAACGTTTCAACTAATTTGTTATCAAATCTAACAGAGCATCTTTAACCCTTTACCCAACAAATCGGACAAAAACGTCCAAATAAAGCTTCAACAGCCTAAAATATCTTCGGTCTGTCTCAATAACACCATACAAATATGGATGTCATTGGAACCGGTACCAGATTGTGATGGTTACAGTTATGCCCTGTGCCAATGCATTCTCTTATATATGCGAGTCGACCATAGGTCGCCTCGCATATATAAAAGAATGTATTGGCCTAAACAAAACACTTTTTACCATTTTTTCTTACATTCTTTAACAATTTTATAATTTTTTCTTACAACTTTTATAATATTTTTCTACATTCTTTGACAATTTTATCATTTTTAATATGTGTTAAGCCAATGCATTCTCTTATATATGCGAGGCGACCTATGGTCGACTCGCATATATAAGAGAATGCATTCAAGCACAGGGCCGTTCTGTTGGGTAAAGGGTTAACAAACGAACAGGCTATAATAGTTAAAACACGTTTTACAATAATTATCGTACGATCTATTTAGTAATGATTATGATATTAATGAGGAGGCGCAATAATTCGTGCATAACAATTTTTAAGCCAGTTTGATATTTATCTATAGTCCTCTATTATCATCAGTGTTCGCGCTGGTCCAAAAACATGTAGCCAAAAGGTTAGCCATAAAAGTTCCCATGTTATTTTAGCAAAATAAAACACGTAAGCTACTTTTCCCCCCAGGGTATAATCGACATTTAATGACACAAATTTTGAATTTATTTTTAATATTGTCCCTGTTACTATAAATGCTCCAATGTCAGTAAAATTGATAATAGAACATAAAACTAACTTGAAATATATATTGTGTATTGATTTATGATACCACACAACATACTTATACAATACAATTGATTGTAGATACCTTTGACTTTTGCACCATCATTCTCGTAAAACACATTCATCATTGCTTGGTGACATTCATTGGCCACTTTATAGGTATACTGAGCTATAACAGTAACATATGCATACATTGTTACTGTCATTTCATGGATTCAATACAAGAGGTATACGTCATAATAACAGATGTCACACATACATAATTCAAAACCAACGTTGCACGACAATGGACCGATAGGGTACTTTGTCATTACAATTTGTGGTGTCCTTTCTATCAGTTGTCGTTTTGCCATGACCGTAGTGCCAATGACCCGATAACACACAATTGCCCTATCTTCTCACAAATGGACTCGTAGTTTTCAATTAAGCGAACATCTTTGTGTACAGTGCGAACAGGACGGGTGTGGGTGGGTGGTAGAAATAAATTACAGGAATTAAGATTTTTTGCAACTGGCATTTTCGGGGACCCACAACGCCCAAGCCTGAAACCTGTTTATTCCCAATTTGTTGACCCCCCACCCCCAAATTTCTGAAACCGCATCAAACCTTACTTATATCGCTAATGCAAAGATTGCAACTTGAAATATTATTTGATCAATTGCTGATTTATGTACGCATTGGTCATTGTGCAGAATACACACAATTCCATAATTTATAACCATTTCCTCATTATTCAGTCAGTCAGTTTATTGTCTAGCTTTATTCCACACCACTTGTGTTAGTCTACTGGAACAACTACTATTATATAGATGATCTCACACGAGTTTCTATTTTATACGGAATTTATCAACCGAGTTCACTAAATTCGATTTGAGCCGAGCTTTACCAAGGCTCAAATAGAAGTTAGTGGACGAGGTTGATAAATTACGTATAAAATAGAACGAGTTTGAGATAACTTTTATCACATGATCAAATAAACGCGAAGGAACGCGAAGTATTCATCGAAAACAACAATCATAAACTTCAGCAATCGCAAGTAATTTAAATAATGGCGTGACGTAATCGCACGCGCTAATATTACACACGTGTCTTACCAATATTTATGAAGCTGGTTTGTGGGTTAATTATGTGATAAATACTATTACTAAATGACAAGCAGCCACTATTAGTGTAACCGATTTAGTCGACTGAGTTGATAGTGGTCAATCGGATTGCTCTTTACAACCTGATGTGGGGAAAGATATAATACATGTAAGATCAAAGTTATTTGGTAAACTATACATATATAATTACATTGCATACTTATAAAACCCACGATAAAATGGTGAATGTTTTCTACTATGATCATACAGCTATATATAAATATATATTTAATATAAATTTAATAAATTGGTGTGTGCATATTATAATGCATATGTACATACAATAACGACAATTGCAATACACCTGTTTCACGTTGTTGTTATTATTATTAACCAGTTTTTTATTAACCAGTAATTAATTTATATTCCGGCCACATGATTCAGTGGTCTAAGTGATGCATACATGGGCTCCGAATTGTTTCAATGGGTTTTTTTTAAACATTAGAAATGGTGTAATGGCGAGTGCTAACTTACCACTAGTTGTATTCATACACTGAATCCAAAAAGTCCCAAAATGATATGTCAGTACTATAACTGATAAAGAGAATAAAGTTGGCTTTGTCGTCTTTAACACAACTATACATAGCACAGGTGCATCCTGAATTTAACTAGTTTAGTTATATTTAAATATGATAAATATAACAGGTAAATATGAATATCATCGTTTTGTGAATTCGATTCAAGAGGCATAACCCAACATCATATTTAAAAAGAATGACTAAAACAGTGTCATAATAAATCCGTACCATGTTTGTTTATGTGACGAAATAAAATGTATCGATCCATGCGAAAAGCATAGTAATGATGTCACATGCTAAGGAAGTCAACTATCATTCAATTGGTCTAACATTTAGTTATGATTGGTCGATTGGGTGATCGTGTAAAGGCGACATTGTGTCATTATTAACTAAATAACCCAGTACAAAGGGTTGCGAAACAATTTCTATCGGGAGACTGATAATTTGCTGTCATGTTGCGGCGAGTGCAATTTGGCTGTACAGTTCATTGGGATGCGTGATTCCATAGTTTCCACAACATGGAAATGGTGAATTTATCATTGTCAAATTCAACTATAATAGTTGAATTCAGGATGTCCCTGACCTGATACAACGAACTTAGTATATTGCGTTTGGTCGAGTTTAGGGTTAACTGATCTTGTGCAATGGACATATCTTGCAGGTCATTCTGACAACAGAAGTTAACCCTTCTATACTAAATGTATTCTCCCATCATTTAACCGATTATATACACTTAAATAGCCGTTATTTAAAGGGGTACTGTACGCCAAATGTTGTTGTTGGTTTCTATAGTCTCCGAGTCGGAGAATAAGGTAACAATTTTTCGATTATTTGAAAGGCTGTTGAGTACGAAGTCATGTTACGGATGACAAATTTACCGGAATGCAAAAATACAAATTGTCGTTGTCGAGTAATTTTTGTAAAGTTTTCAACCAAATGAATCAAATAAAAGTTATATTATATGCATACTAGTCCCATATAATCATTTAAGTTATTGTATCATCGCTAGTCAGTGAGTGGCTTGAGTGTTCTCCCCGTATCATCATAATATTTTAAGCGATCGTGTGTGCGATCGGTTTAGCAATCCAGTATCCCTCAATTACTGTTTTTGATTACGGTAATTCGTAATTTAATTGACGCCATTTTATGGCTCCAGTCATAAATTCAATTTATATCAACTTATTAACTTTTAAATTATTAAATTTTAAGATAGCCTATTAACCTGAGCGTTTACAGAATACATCTTCGACTCAAATTACTTATGTTTCTATATATATTATCGATATTAGATCGTTGTTGTCACCGGAAATTTAATGAAAATGGCGTACAGTACCCCTTTAAATAAAGAGGGGACGACAGACAAACAAAAGATAATACAAGTTTAGAAGGATTGCTGTTCATTGTTGTTTGTTGAACTTATGATCTGAACAATTCCTAAGGTAACTAATCGTCAATGAGTGTTTAGTAAAGAAATTGTTAAAACAAATTTGTAGTTGCCACAGTTTTCAAATATGTTCGCGAACATTATGTTGCCAGTTATCGTATGGCCAATGTGAACGTTTTGTAACATATTTTTAGTGAAAAAAATGGACTATTTGTATAGTCAATTAGTGTTTCTGTAGCATTCTCGCTACACATTAATTATCTGAATGGTATGTCAACTGAACATATATTCATCTATTCCAGAAACACTGGACACCGATATATTTATTGACTACGTAAAGCGAATGACACCAATAACATACGGAGTGGAAGGAAGGATAAAATTCGTCGAAGAAACAAAAACGACAGAAGAGAATGAATGCGGCGTATCCAGCGCCACAATGGTTACAGCACCTATAATACCGATATTTATCATTATCATCTCCATTTTCTTTCAATAAATTATAAATATTTATATATACAACACAATACATACATGTATACAGTGATGCATTAGTATAGACATGGTTAAACTTATTATCTGAACATTTCCTAAGGGATAATTACTCATCAATTATGCATTATTAGAGAAAGGATTAAACTTATTATATGATCATTTCCTATGGAATAACTACTCGCCAATGATGCATTAGTATAGAACGGGTTTAACTTATTATCTGAACATTTCCTATGGAATAAATACTCGTCAGTGATGATTTAGTATATAAAGGGTTAATTAGTTCAAAGTAACTTCGCTTTCTGGCCAACGCCTTGGTGTCGTCCATTTTTTCCGAAGGTTTGATCATCCGAATGTAAAATACTCCGAAGCTTTTATTTTATGAAGGTCAAATACTACGAATGGATGTCCCATATTACGAAGGTCCCATGCTCCGAAGGTCCTATAATCCGAAGATCCTATAATCCGAAGATCCTATAATCCGAAGATCCAATACTACGAAAATCTACGACTCGATAATTAATCAAATTTATCAAACTCGTTTCATAAAATGTTTTGTCCCCACATCCGGTTGTATTTAGCAATCTGATTGGCTACAATGCCACGTTTAAATCACCATGTCCCCCGTCACCCTTGACAGCGGGGTATAAGAGAACGTGCGCCAAACATCGGGGGTATATGAGCACGTGAAACATCGGGGGTATATGAATGACCCTTGAACTGGCAGTTTCCACCAATCGTGACGTTGCTCTCGCACGCCGAATTTGACGTCACCTGACACCGGGTCCTTAGGTCAGCTACTGAATTATTCTTATTGGTGTGAATTAATCGGATAACCTATGAAAAACACACTTAAATTAAGGAGACATGGTTATTGTTGTGGTGACAAAATCGTTATCTTCGGCAACATCGTGGGGTACATGAAGATTTAATACCTGGATGTCTCTTTTTGACAAAATCGACATCCAGGTATTAAATCTCCATGTACCCCCGATGTTGCCGACGATAACTAATAATAGCCTATGCCTGGAACAATACATGTTGATGTTGTGCCTAAAGACGAATTATTAAAGCAAAAACTTAGTCAAACAGCAAGGGCAGAGTCGACACCCTCGCCGTGCTGTTCTCATAACGTCCATCAACTACAAAGTGTAATCCTCTCGTTACACTGGTCTGAATACTGCCATCACGTATATAGAATGTAAGGAAATTTACAATTGTATTTAAAGCCACATGGCGGTTTGCGCTCCAAATTACAAATAACATTATTAGCTTTTGAATTTTTCCCGGATTCATTGATATGGTAGCACTTAAGAGCGTTTGTCTGTTGTCGGGCGAAAAATTGAAAACTGCTGGAACATGGCTGTGACTTTGGCAAGTGTTTTTTCAAAGCATATGAAGCCGGCATATCAACATGTCTTGTATTTATCGACCTATTGTATCCATCCCTCCAAATTACGAAGACAAAATTGGGAGGTTTATAATGAGCCATGTCCGTTCAAGACCTTTGTCAGTTACAATTCATTCTGCATTATTCTGAGCATTTAAACTTCTCCATATTCATTTGGAAATTGGCCAATAAAACCAGAATTAATTGTAAGCGACAACAGACTTAACTAAAATGTAAGATTTCCTTACAATTTGTGTATTTGATGGCAGTATTCAGACTAGCGTAGCCAGGGGACTGAATTATATTTTGAAGATACTCAGTACATATAGTGTGTTCACCCCTGCTCATCCGATGTTTGTCACACAAGTTACGGGTCGATGTCTTCGTATAAGTTAAAC
The DNA here is from genome assembly GCA_032622095.1 of Siphonodentalium dalli. Taxonomy (NCBI): domain Eukaryota; kingdom Metazoa; phylum Mollusca; class Scaphopoda; order Gadilida; family Siphonodentaliidae; genus Siphonodentalium; species Siphonodentalium dalli. The sequence continues at coordinate 73,447,889 of CP136065.1, read as the reverse complement.
CTATCAGTAAACAACCTACAAATAGAGGTTAGCGCTTGTCTGGTGCGCACTGGGACGGTGATAAATCTCAGAACCCCACATAATACACTCTTAGATTCTTGTGACAATGCACAGTGTATAGACCGATCCCTAAAAGAACGAACACCAAGGGCATGCAAGTGGTGAAACCAGTCATTTCCTCATAACACATTCAGAGTATGGGATCTTCGGAGTATGGGACCTTCGGAGTATCGGTCCTTCTCATTAATCTGTCTTCGGAGTGTAATATCTGCTAAGTATTAGATCTTCGGAGTATTGAGCTTTCGGAGTATTAAACTTTCGGATTATTGGACATTCGGAATATTAATACTTCGGACTATTGGGCCTGCATTATATCGGACCATCATGGTATTGGGCCTTCGGAACATCGGACATTCGTATTATCGGATCTTCGGAATACCGGACCTTTGGAGTATTGGCTCTTCGGAATATAAGTACGTAACTACGTCCTTCCGCAGTATTATAGTTAAATCGCTTAAAATGTCTATACATGTTTCCGATAACAAATATCAACAAACGGGAGGGGGTGGGTAGTAACAAATTTGCAGGAAGGTATGCCATTTGTTTTGCATCTGGCATTTTCGGAGACCCGCCACCCCCGAACATAAAAACTTATATTTCACTAATATTGGTCTCAATCCGCATAAATCATGTGACTGGGAAATTATCTCCTTTTATTCAAATGACAGTACATATACATGCAATGGAGTTTCCAGGTCAGTGTGTGGTGAGAGTCTGCTAAGTCTACCTGGGTGGTCTAATTCCATACTGCTACATGTATATGGAAATTCTAATGCATCGATGTATAGTGGGCAAATACAGTAACCCATCAAAAGTTGATACACTGTAGGTGCACATAAAACACTAGTATACGGTATATGCAACACATTTTACAAAAACAACATATCCCAGCATATTCAGTGATATATTATCCCCCCGCAAATCTATTAAATATGAACGGAACATGTATTTTGATTATTTGGCTGTAACACATTTTAAGCTGGTGCATCTCAGGACAGTTAACTCAATCTTCAGTGACTTTGGTGTAAACATATTAGTCCAGGAGATCGACCCCAAGAAATAACAACTGTTGCTCATTTTGACCGACAAGTGCTATCCGGTCTAATTTTGTAGTAAAATATATGTAGATTACGAAAATCCATGATAGCAGTGGTGAATTTGTAGCTTAATTGGCGAAAAACGTGTTTTATTGACCTACCCGACGACCGAAAATGAAAGAATTTTCCGGCGACGTCATAATACTACTATAGTAGTCCGGGAGCTAATATGTGTACCCTTGCACCCCCTGGGACTTAACTTCTCCCCCACTCATTTTGTTCCTTATTATGTCCTTCAACTTTTAAGCTATGTTAACAAGAAAAAAAAGTGGCCGAATAGACTCCAGACAAAATGGCGTCCATCATGGCCGCCGTTTTTCAGACCAGACCCTAAGTCAGTTTTATGCAAATTATAGCGGTGAAAATCTTGTAAAATGTATACAAATGTATATATTTTCGTGAAGCTAAGACATAATGTCACTTTTTTGGGGCAAAATTGAAACTCACCATCCAAGATGGCCACCAAAATTGCCGCCGGAAGTTGAAAATATGACTTTTTTTTACAAATATCTACTAGATCGATTCATGCTGTTTGGAACTGGTTGAGTAATGCGACTTTATTTTGTATTTTGTATATTAACTGATCATAGGGGCAATTAAATATGCACTTTTTGGGGTCCTAGCCCCTTCCGTTCCCTCAAAAATTTGAATTTACAGAACGCGGTATAAAATTTCACCAAAAAAATCACAATTGGGATTATAGTCATATTTTAACAAGAAATGAACAGAACTTTGTAATGTAATTGATGCATATGACTATACCTATGAATATTCCACCTCAATGGAACCAAAATTCTTACTTTGGCTCAAAATGGCTGCCAAAATATGGAAAATGGTAAATATTGCCCCAGCGTGTCCTGCAATCGATTACAAGTTGTGGATGATGTACAAAATTGGCTAGTCTGCCTTCTATACATTGAATACTAACATGTCTGATGTACCATGGTTAATTGTTACTATTGTGACCACTGACATCACCAAAAATATTGGACTTTTCTCTCAAAAACTTGACTTAAATATCGGCAAAAATTTACTTTTCATGTTTGGACCATTTTTTCAATTAAAATGTAACTATCTTTGGGTTGAAAGGTATATATTGTTTTGGTCTATATTAAATGTGTCACACTACGGGATTTATAGACCAAATTGTTCGCCCGATTTTCACAGAACTGTATACTCTCATGAAGTAGACATGGATAAACTTTTTATATGCAGCCTGTGTCAGGGAGGACGCAGTTGTATAGGGGTGGGTGTAATATAGTGTGTCATTTTGACATATTTCTCGATGGGTTAATATATAATGCTATGCTAATTATGGTCTGAGATGACTAATATCGGGATTTCTGGTGACTATTCAACGTTTGATACCATTTGATGTCCCGATGGGGTATATTTTATAAGTTCTGACACGTCACCAAGCTTCGGTACATGTCACGAAGCTTCGATGAAAAACCGCCACAGATTTGGGGTTAATGATGCAAGGTCACATTTTTCGCCAGATTTCGACAGAACTATATGCTCTCATTAAGTAGACATGGATAAACTTCTTGTATGTAGCACTGTGTCAGGGAGTAAGCAGTTATATAGGATGGATGTAATATAGTGTGTCATTTTGACATATTACACCATGGGTTAATATATAATTCCATGATAGTTACGATCTGAAATGACTGATATCGAAGTTTATGGTGACCATTCAACGTTTGATGCCATTTGACGGTATGTGTCACGAAGCTTCGTTAAATTGGATGAAAAATCGCCACATATTTGGGGTTTACGATGCGAGGTCAGATTCTGACGGAACTGTATACTCTCATTAAGTAGACATCGATAAACTTCTTATATGTAGCCCTGTGTCTGGGTCGCAGTTATATAGTAGGTGTAATATAGTGTGTCATTATGACATATTCCTTGATGGGTTAATATATAATGCGATGCTAATTATGATATGAAATTATTAATATCCGGGTTTATGGTGACCATTCAACGTTTGTTACCGGTACCATATGATGTCCTATGGTGGTATATTCCTGGAGTTCTGACACGTCACGAAGCTTTGGTACATGGCACGAAGCTGCGGTGCATTGGATGGAAAACCGCCACAGGTTTGGGTTTAAGAATGCATTGTCAATTTTTTTTTTGCCACAGCGCTGGGAGATAAGTACACAGGGCCACATGTTTCTTCTGATTTTTATAGTACTGTATACTGTTATTAATAAAGATACACCTTGATTAACTTCATGTTGAACTAGAATGCACTCAGAGAGATGCCAACGTGCGCAAAAATGTAATAACAAATAATTAAAAAAATAATTTCACTGTATTTTACTTAATTTATTTAATTTAATTTAATGTTAGCAAAAAAAGACAATTACCATTTCTCATTTCATCACAGATAAAAGGCAAATTACTATATTAATCATTTAAGTAATTAAAACCAATTCCATGTTGCCGAAAGGATGAGACTTTAATATCGATTACATTTTTTTCAGCGGCATATTTTCATTTTCATTTTCCGATAGTCAAAGTTGACCAAAGGAGCAATTATAAGAAATAATTAATACCATTTGTGTAAATATTGATAACAGCCAATATGCAACAATAAATATCAATAATTAATCAATAATTAATCAATAACGATCATTTTATGTAATAATAAACTCTTCAAACTGTGTCAACAAATGTGTTTTGTTTTGTGTTACGTCATTCGTCGTATTTGACCCGGAACTCGGCTGAAGGTTACGCTATTCAGCCTATTGCGTCGAATTACGAAATCGCGTTTTGAATGTCTCTCTTTTCCCGCACGATAAAAAGAGGTCTTCGCACGAACCAAAAATGAAAAACTTCCCAATTATAAGTAAAAATACCCAAACGAAGGAGTCTATGTAGGTCCCGAAGGAGTCTATAGACTCTTTGATGCAGTGTTCTGATGGAGAAAATGTAGGTCGATCTAATTTTGTCATAAATCTGACGTATTTTGACCTGGGAGAAAAAATCGAAACAGAGGCTCACTACTAGCATGCCAGTTTTAAATATAGAAACAGGGAATCCCGACAAATGGCGATATCGGCGACAAACAAATAATCGAAAACAACACATAAAATAAACATAGTAAAAACGCGGCACAGTAAAAATGTCAGAACGCCACGAGGTTTTACGTCGTTTTTGGTGACGTCATGGAGTGAAACGGAGTAGAGTGACACCAAGCTACGAACGAATCTGTCTGATCGCCATACTGTTGCGCGAGCGCACGTAATGAACCGGTCACAGTATAATTTTCTATTATTTAACATTTAACTTGAATGTTACGAATAATCGGTACATTCATGTTTTTGTTTCGACGCCGAATGTATGTATAAATATGATTTAAATATAGTAATATATGAATAATAATTAATGTACCGAAGCTTCGTATCAATAGGTTACGAACACCTAATTATTTTCCATAGGCGACAGTGTTAACTAAAAGTCCCGCCGGCTATGGGTTAAGCTTATTTGAACTTCAAGTGGTCAATTTTCCCTTAGAACGTCATCCGCTGCACAAGTGTGTTACAACAAACGTGCCCTTTTCGGTATTTTTTTCAAACGATAATCTTGCATTTCCACAACTACCCCATTTACTGCACACAAATCAGCAGCATAAACATATCCAGACCCCTTCCGTAACTTCTGGACACCACCAGACTCTTCCTGGACATCTAAACATACACGATCGCCATATTTACGTAGGCTATGATTTTCTGTTCCCGATTAGGGATATTTCCCTCAATGATAATCAACCAATCAGCAGCCAGATTTTTTTGTTATGCTGATTCGAGTTTCAAGAAGCGTAACTCTATATAATTAGTTGCTTGTAACATATAAATGTAAAGAAAATCGAACTTTGATCGTGTAAACCGCGCCAATTTTACAAAAAAAAAGCTTTACTGTGATACGATAGAAATATAGGAGTCATTGGACATCCTATTATCTCCCAGTGGTCCTTTGACACATATACCCCATATAAAAAAAAATTGGGGGTAAGAAATAAAACCGATACTCGATTCCTGATAACTCTGGAAGCACAGTTTAGTAGAAATATGCCAATGTCTCATGGCATGCTTGTTATAGACATATATACTGCGCTCTGTCGCATGCCCCATGTCCATCCACTCTCTAATCGGAATATTATGACCACAAATGTGACCACACCCAAAATTCAGGGTTTTTCATCATAATTTAATTTGTAAAATCCGACTCGCGTGCATAACGCACAGGATAGAAAGGCATATGTATACATTTTGAAAACTAGTTACGTATATCTACCATATGCCTGAGGAATTTATCTAATTTTGAACAGTACAATGTTTAATTGGATTTGAATTAGACCACCCCTCAACTTAGAAAACAAGTAGAAACCTTCTTAAATCCATTTAAAAACATTGTAGAAGCCAAGTTGTAAATTATTTAACAATATTAAAATAATTATGGTGAATTTAACCTTAAAATCATACTAGGATGAAATGGTTGCAATTTGGACGATTTTGCGTAAAAAAAAACATTGAAATTCTTCAATTTTTTTTAGCACAATTAGTTATTTAACATTATTAACACAATTACTATTCAACTTAATCACCAAAATCATACTAAAATGAAATCTTTACACATTGAAAAAAAAGGAGGAAAATTTGGGCTTAAAATGTAGAAAAATGCCCAATAAATCGAAAAAAAAACAAAGAAGGCTACAAATTTGTTCTTGCTATCATGATTTTTCTCCATTACCATACCTAAAACATTAAAAATAACATGGTCGCAGCTTGTCCGTCAATATGAGCAACACTACCTCCCGATCTCCTGGACTATATTTTTATTTCCAAATCCAAACGTATAACATAATATACAGATGACACATATATGCAAAATATAAGAGTTAATGTATGGAAACGAGGGTTAGACAACAAGCGCGAGGGGTTATATGAAGTCTTCTCCCCTTTAACCATATGCCCCTTCCCCAATGACTTTCGAGTTACTGTTGAAATTTTGTAGACATATCCATTACATATCAGTATTTAAGCTCCAATTCAATTAGAGTTGACATATTTGAAAATAAATACATAGAGAGGATATTTACAAGGCTGCTTTTGGAAATAATATTTTTATAAATTTCTGATATCTGTAGATTCTGGACACATTGGATAGGATACACACAATTCCATAAGTTCTAACTATTACCCGATTAGTCTGTCAATCAGCCCATTATCTACCATTCCACTTTTGTTGATATTCTACTAGAGCAACACATATTATACTAAATGGAAAGCAGTTACTATGCCAAACTTGGATACTTTCGGTCTTTTGAGAGATCATCTGAGTTGATAGACATAAAATAATTCACTGATTGCATGGCTTGCTGACACGACGACAGTTATTTTCTGGCCATTGGTAGTCACATTAATGTTTGATGCAGTTGCTCCCTCTTTCCCCATCCTCACAATGATACATCAGGACAAGTTTATTTAAGTTTTTCATTTTCTTTCCGAAGGGAAGGACGTTTTTCACCTCACCGTCCCATATGCAACATGCCATAACTTAATGTCATATCAACTAATGCCCACACGAGGTCCCATTAACATACATATGGTGTTTATACAATTATACTATGTTTAAAAACGTTACAAATATCAAAGATGGTCACACAGGTTTTTAGTTTAAAAATTGCATGAGGTTGTAGAAAATGTGATTTTTGCCCCTCGGACCACCCAACGCGGCATACATGTAGTCGGATTCCTTATGTCATTTTGCATTTTTGGTTTGTTAAAAGCGATCTGAAAACGGATTATGTATGCCTAGTAGGTGTGTTTTCAGGATTGACTTGTTTGCATTCTTGAATTTTGGCTGGTCGGCCTAAATCGGGGTCAACATAATTTAGAGAGCGTTTCGTATTTACAGAAAACGATATATGGTTCCATCTGGCGTATGGTGATCGGTGCGATTTGAAACTTCTCCAAACTACTAGATATGACCATTAAATGTATTTTTGAAAATTTTGACGTGATCGGTTCATTCTTGTTGGCTACAGTTGTGATCAAAATTTAACACTGAGCCCTATGGAGATTCTAGTATTTGGGATAAATGGCGCCATTTTGCGTATGTTGATATGCGCGTACTGATATTCCTAAAAATACTAAGTATGAAACACAGACGTAGTTTTAATAAAAAATGGATGTGATCAGATGATTCTTGCTGGCTACAGTTGCGATAAAAATTTAACACTTAACCCTATGTAGAATTTCGTGTTATGCTCAAACGTTGATTGTAATATCACTTATTGGCAATCGTGCGCAGCTATATATGAAGTGTAACACTCGTATTTGACCCACTGTAACTATCCGTGATTTAATAGTTGCAACATATGATATAGTTATGCCTCAAGATACAGTAATTGGCAAAAGTAAGTGTCGAATGGTTTTGTAATTTCGATAATATGCAGCTTGTTGAATCAAATGAAAATATTCACAACAAGACTGGTCACGATGTATTTCATATTATATCATTGTTTTATTTCCTACTTGTCTGTCTTGTTGTCCACTGACTAGTTTTAAAACCACATCGTTGATCATAACGGGATGTAGTGTCATAGATACACAGGTATATATGGCAGTTGTTCGTTGTCATTAACTCAATCGTTGTCATCGGAGTCTATCCCACATGCACTGAGAGAATCCGTGTTTTCGCAGGATTTGTGTTACTGACAAACGGACATTTCTGTGCAGCTGAGATCTTCACTATTGCGGTATAGGCTTTGCTTTCACGCTTCCCACGCGAGTTACATTTGACCATTTTTCAGTGCAGCGACTGAAACCCAACATTCACCATCACTAATCTGACCACAGTTCGTGTATAGATGTGAAAATCAAGTAAATACGAATTTCCACTAAAGTAGAGCTTAATGAGTAAAATAGGTAACAACCATAGTTGCATTTTCCTGCATTCCGAGTAGGTGCTTAGTAACCGGCAAAGTCTCCCGATCTTATAATGATCAGTGGCCTATGCAGAATATGGCTGAATATATAGTTTTAGATGCATGTGCCCAACTTTGAACAAAACCAGCACCATGTGATTAGACACTGACTAAATTAAGGCAATACCAATGAATGATTAGTACACAATTGTGGTATTTGATTAGCAACCGTTGCTAACCTTAAATAAGACATCTGGTTCACTTTGACGACCAAGTATATCTCAATTTTCACATTTGGGTATTAATTTTATCGGAAACGCAAACGTTGAATTACGACCCTATAAGCTATAATTGCAATTTCCAGTAAATTCCTGGCAATTTCCTTGACTAAGTTTCTCGATATTATAAAAATCAATGGCCCACGGGGCACAACCATGTACAGTTTCATATATGTGTCACCATTTGAACATAACCAATATCATCCGACTATAGACACTATATAATTTACGGGAAAATACCATGGCCCATAGTATTGATCGGTTCAAAGCCAAGTATATTATTGGGGGAGAACGATCCATTAAGCCTAAGTCGATGGTTTGTTCACAACAGATGGAGTCATGATACATTATGATGGAAGGGTCCCATTAACTATGTTCTTCGACACAGTATTGTCCCCGCACTGTGACACTTGCAGCTTTCTGTGTTGTACTATATATAAGACCAATCACATAATGCACATATATATCTTCTTATAAATAAATTATCTCTTAGAAAGTGTCCAGAGATGTCTTGCCTATTTATACTGACAATTTATTTTTATTCTTGTGGCAAAGGATTTGAGGGAGAGACAAATTTTGTTATGTTGACTAAGATGTTAATTTAGTATGTGAAACATGTATCCCGGGGGAGGTATCGAGTGGGCGGAGAAAGTGTTTTCTTTATCACCAGATGAACATAATTTAACCTCCCAATTTGGATAAACCCGACCAGGAATGATAGAACAACCATCTATATAAGCCCAGCAATATTTAGCAATACATATGGACATGATAAAATTGTTTAACAATACCACCCTATCCACATCTATATGGCTAAACATATCATTGGCATGATTTGTTGTAGTTGATGCTGGTCGGGTTTCTCCAAATTTAATACTAAAACAGAATGATCCACAAGCTACGGTGGCTGGTTTAGGACATGCGAATTGTTTTATCATTTCGTGGCCACGAAATAACTAATTGACCTTTGCATATGTCCAGATACCTTTACGGTATGGTTATACTATAACTTCATTATGTTTAGAAACAATGCGTACGATCGCAGAGAAGCTACTATAAACATATTATGGCGTGGGACCTGGGCTCTATGTAATGGGGATATGGACGACATAAACTAGCCCAGAGAGAACGGGGAAACACGGATCAGGTGGCTCCAAGACAAACTGAATATTCATTAGTTTTTACCACAAGGGATCGAATGGGAATGCCATTTCTCTCGGCATATTGGCCGATTTAAGTCAAATAAGGGGTTTTGCAGGGTGGGCCCAAAAACAAACTTATAAATATTCACCCCTTTCAACCATACCCGATCCAAAATGGTCGCCGCTCAGAAGCGGTCAAATGGGGTACACACTATTTCTCGGTCATTTGACCGATATCGATCAAATAAAGGGTGTTGTACCGTGGCTCACAATTTCACAAAGCAAGCTAAATTTTCACACCTTCAGCCCACTCAAGCGAAAATGATAACTGATCAGATGGGTCCATACATGGTACCATACAATCCCTCCCCACATTTTAGGTCGAATATAGTGTGTTGTATGGTGACCCCTGAGCCAAACTAAATGTTCACCCGCTTTCACCATCCCCGATCCAAAATGGCCACCCCATATGGGTTCAAATATGACACCTATACAATTTCTCGACCCCTTAAATGTTTGATGTGGTGCAATTGGTGCTGTATATGTTGGCCCCAAGATATACTGAATGTCGTGGGTGCCTATGTAACCCACTTCAGGGCGGCGGCAACTTTGGATCGGATTGGTGAAAGGGGTGATTACTCAATTTGTTTTACAGGCCACCCTACAACACCCTTTATCTCAAATCGCGGTGGCTCATGCCAAGATGATGGACATCAGTTACTACAACCAGATCATCTCTATCCGCTTCCATTACAACAATGGGACTGACGATCGTTTATCACAATTAGTTATTTCGTGGCAACGAATTATTTATTTCGTGACAACGAATTAGTTATTTCATGGCCACGAATTAGTATTCCGTGGCCACGAGATAACAAAAATATTCCCATGTCCTAAAAGTTTTGACTGACACATAAACCATAAATATGACTCCCATATTTGTAAGCACACAACTCCGTATTATGCGGTACTTGGTCCTGGCAATAAACATTAATTTTGTCAATTGATGAAAAAACACCATCAATCAATTTTACAACGACATCCCGAAACTCGAGTCTAGTCTTGATAAACATTACATTTGTATAATAGTTGACAGTGTCACTGAAGCACGTGATTGTGATGTATATGATTGATGTGAACAACATTTTTTTTTATCAACTACTGTATCTGGTTGCCTGACTATATTGCAAGTTAATTTTGTAAAATCACATGTAGTTACGATAGATTACATGTAAGAGCCATGGATATATGGTAGCCATTAAGTTCCACCACTGTGAACATTTGAGTAAATTGTCAAACTCTATATAGGGTCCAACGTTAGTTGTGTTCGCAACTGTAGTACTGTACTAGCGCAGACTTATCTGACGACACCATTATAAAAAACACATTTCAGAGTCACACTTGACATAATGTACACAATTTCAACTTGCACAATTCATGAAAAGGCTAATCGTGTTAGTCAATATATGTATAATCAGGAAACGCTCTTTAAATTTTTAAAACCGTCCAAACAATTTGTTTCCACTAAAATGTCAGACTGGAAACAGATAGACTCTGAAAGTAGACCGCCATATTTGATACTTTTGTTAATTTCAACTCGTACAGTCCACCAGAATGTTAGATATGAGGATTAATATTTGTATAATAAGTAAACGCTCTTTAAATTCTTAAAACAGTCTAAAAACTCTTTTTTTCCGATAAAATGTCAACTGGACACAGGTAAACTCTGAAAGTAGACACGCTATTGCTAAATAAGCCGTTCGCATGTCGTCTTAGACAATCCGAAATGGCGCGACCGTTGTTTTCGACCAAAGGAATCTGACTTGTGAAATCAGCGAGGGTGGGGGTAGGGTTAGCTTTTCTGCGATATCTTTACCAAAAATCGATGTATCGAAGTTTTGTTTCTGGCATATGGTCAAGATATCCTTGTAGATTGTTCATGTTCGTATATATGTGATGCAGCTGATTTTAAGAATATACAATACCTTAATATTTGGGAAAGAAAATTGAAAATGCAGTCATAATTGCAATTCATCTGATGATTTTTGATAAAATTCAACATTAAGATATGTAATTAATTAATTTGTTGCAAGATCTCCCCATGTTTTTCGATTTCCAAGAACAAAGAAAGCCACTCACCGAACTTGCTATGCGTAATAGCATGTTTTTATTACCAGGTGGACGGGAAAAAAATAGAGGGGTACACAAACAAAAGCCCCACACAAACCTGTTTCCACAAAAATATCAAGCTGGAAACAGGTAGATTCTGAAAATAGACACACTGGTGGTATAGACACTGTACTCGTGTCGCTTTTAACATTCCGAAAACGCGCAACCATTTTTTCGACATAAGGAACGACTAATGTATGTTCCTGCAAATTTTGTATTTGTTACTGGAAAGATTTATCTATAATACAGCGAGAAGGCCGTTGGGTCGAAAACTGTTACTTTGAGCTAATTAAATAGTATCACATACAATTTATTGTCTGTCCCATGCAGTCACGCTTTTCACGCGTTCATAACATTTCTGTCATAATTCCGATTTAGTCCAATGTGTGTCTTTGTCATGAGGACTCACAAGCCGATGGTATTTTCGAAAGGTCGTAAGTGTGTAGTGAAAAATAGGGTTATGCCGCTTGCATAACTAAACACACACGTGCTACCCAACCGACATGTCAATACCGAATCTCCAATGGAATATGATTGTGTACTTTAACACCCTACATACACACGTATGCATTCTTAATCGGATGCAACAGTCATGTATGCACACGTATATTAACTATTTGATTACTAATTTGACTATCCAATCATTTATAACAGTATGGTATATAGGGATGATATATGTCTCATACTGAGAACATTCAGACAATGTAGCAGACGACAAATATAGGAACATGCAGCTAATACAATCATGTAAAGTACAAGTAGGATTGCCGTTGGTGGGAAATACGTTCAGATAATAAGTTCAACGCTCGACCTGGGGTCGGTCAACGAAACAGTAAAAAATAACTCATGTCGAACCATGTCGGCACACGGTTGACATTTCTGACAATATAAAGGGTTAGACTGTAAACCAACAAAAGTCAAACGTGTGTTGCCAATCGACAGATGTTCCCGTTTTCCCCCCGATCATTCAGCAACTTCAAATATTGTAGCAAGCGCGTTAACCCAAATATACATGCATATTAGTCCGGGAGCTAATAGGGGTACCCTTGCACCCCCCCTGGGACTTAACTTCACCCCACTCATTTTGTTCCTTATTATGTCCTTCAACTTTTAAGCAATGTTAACAAGAAAAAAAAGTGGCCGTGTAGACTCCAGACAAGATGGCGTCCATCATGGCCGCCGTTTTTCAGACCAGACCCTAAGTCAGTTTTATGCAAATTATAGCGGGAAAATCTTGTAAAATGTATACAAATGTATATATTTTCGTGAAGCTGAGACATAATGACACTTTTTTGGGCCAAAATTTAAACTCACCACCCAAGATGGCCGCCAAAATGGCCACCGGAAGTTGAAATATATAACATTTTTTCACAAATATCTTCTAGATCAATTCATGCTGTTTGGAACTGGTTGAGTAATGCAACTTTATTTTGTGTTTTTTATATTAACTGATCATTGAAGCAACGAAATATACAATTATTGGAGTCCTTACCCCTTCCAATCCCTCAAAAATTCGATTTTACAGAATGCGGTATAAAATTTCACAAAAAATCACAATTGGGATTCTAGTCATATTTCAACAAGAAATGAACAGAACTTTGTAATGTAAGTGAGGCATATCATTAACTATTAATATTCCAAATCACTGGAACCAAAATTCTTACTTTGGCTCAAAATGGCTGCCAATATGGCCGCCAAAATATGGAAAATGGTAAATATTACACCAGCGTGTCCTGCAATCGCTTACTAGTTGTGGTTGGTGTATAAAATTGGCTATTCTGCATTTTATACATTGAATACTAACATGTCTGATGCACCATGGTTAATTCTTACTATTGTCACCCCTGACATCGTCAAACATATTGGACTTTTCTCTCACAAACTTGACATAAATATTGGCAAAAATTCACTTTTCAGGTTTGGACCATTTTTTCAGGTAAAATATAACTATCTTTGGATTGAAAGGTGTTTATTGTTTTGGTCTATCTTAAATGTGTCTCACTACGGTGTTTATAGACTAAATTGCTCAAGATGGCTTCCAAAATGGCAACCAAATTTGTAGAATGTTAATTTTTTACATATATCCCGAACATTCTCTGCATTATCCGAAAAGGTAGCATATTGTGACTCACTTGGTTATTATACATGTTAGTCAATTAACTGACAACTACATGTTCTATTCTGGTTGTCTCAGTTCCGTGTGGGGCATGCCAAATTCATTTTAAAGTATGCAATTTGTCGAGATTTTGATTTTGGCCACATTTATTGAAAGGAAATGGGCAGAACTTTGATACAGAACTGAGATGGACCATAATCTTTGGCTATTCTGGTCCATTATTATAAAATGTCAACAGGATACAGTGTGGATGCAAAGATCATAGCCAGGGAGTTACTCTATGATCATATGTGAGGTGAATAGGTATACAGGGAGTTATTGTATGTCATGACTGATGTGAGTAGGTATACAATGAGTGACTATATGGTTATGGGTGGGTTGTCCATGGTAAGATGCATCTAGGTATACAGGGAGAGGTCATGGTCAGGTGTGAGGTCAGTCGGTATGCATGGAGTGACTCTATGGTGTATGATTGTGTGTATTCAGTACGGGTGCAACCGGTGTACCTGTATGGTCATTGGTGAGGTGTATGGATATAGCTACATGGTCATCTATGTGTTGATTATGTATATATGGAGTGACTGTAAGGTCATGGGTGGTATGTGCATGTGTTGTCTGTATGATCATGGATGGGGTGTGTGGATAAATAGGGAGTGATTTTATGGTTACGGGTAATGTGTACATGTATACATGGAATGACTGTACGGTCACGATTGAATATGAATACCTGGAGTAAGCTGGGTGGACATTATCGAGGATGTGGGTATATAGGGAGTGTCCGTGTGGTAATGGTGGGATGTATATTTATATATCTCGTGAATGTATTATCATTTGTGGGTGTATAAGGCTTAGTTGTATTATGGTGGATGGCGTGTATGATTATGCAGTGAATTGCTGAATTGTCATGTGTGAGGTGTATATGCAAGCATGGAGTGTTTGAGTGGTCGTGTGTGCGGTTTTTTTGTATATCTGGAAGGGATGAATGGCCATTAGTGAGGTTTACATGTATACCTGGAGTGAATCTATAGTCTAGGGTGGGCTGATTATGTATATCGAGTGGTTATATGACTATGTCTGTCGAATTGGTATACAGGTAGTGACTGTATTGTTAATGGTGAGATGAGTACATGTAGGTATACAAGTAGTGACTGTATGGTCACAAATGTAATGAACATCTATACAGGGGGGTGACTAAATGGTCATGTGTCAGGCGTATACCTGGTGTTCCTGTTTGGTGACTCGTGGCGGTATGGTCATGTGTAGGTTATACCAGCATACACACGTGTTGCTTTATTGTCATGGGCGAGGGATGTGAGTATATAGCGAGTGGCTATATGGCCATGGATGAGGTGCATATGCATACATGGAGTGACTATACTGACATGGATGGGGTGTATTAGTATATCTTGAGTGGCTATTCGGCTATGGTGTGACACATAGGGATACAGGGAGTGACATGGCCAATGTTGAGGTGAATATATATACAAGGATTGGCCATGATCATGTATGAATGTTTTGAATAGGTACACACGGGGTGACTATATGGCCATAGGTCAGGTGAAGGAGTATACCAGGTGACATGGGTGAGGGTATGGGTATGAAGCGAGTGGTTATATGGCCATTGGTGAGGTGCATATGTATACCGGAATGACTTTATGGTGTTGATGTAGATATTGATTGTCTATTTTACCATGCGTTTGGAGAAAGGCATACAGGGGTGACGTTATGGCCAATGGTGAGATGAATGGGTATACAAGGAGTGACTATATGGTTATGGGTCATGTTTAGGAGTATACCCGGTGTGCCTGCATTGTGACGCATGGCTGTATGGTCACCCGTGGTCATGGATCAGGTGTACATGTATACATGTATACAGCTTAACGTCCCCCATCTACATAAACATCATCAAGATGGAGAATTCCCTGACATGACCTCTCTATTGATTAACATACCCTTGAGTTATTGTGGAAAGCGATAGCCACCCAAGATACACATGTACAACCCACCCATTACCCAAGTCACTCCATATGTACATAAACACCACACAAATGCCAACATAGTAACCCACTTTATACATGTACACCTGACAATGCAACCATACTTGGTTATACCCGTACATACCACAAATGACGATACAGCCACGAGTCACCATGCATGAACACCAGGTATACACCTACACCCGACACATGACCAAAAAGTCACTCTATGTATACATATTCACTACATTCACGATCATACAGTCACTCATTGTATACATATTCACCTCACTATGGACCATACAGCCACTACATGTATACCTATTCGCCATACACATGACCATAGAGTCAATCCAGGTATACATATGCACAATAACAATGGTGATCCCTTCCAGATATACCAATACCCGCACATACGACCACTCATAAGTTCCATACTTGCCACTCATAAGTTATTTGCACGCCATCCATGATCATACATCTACTCCCCATACACCACCAATGATAGCACACCCACAACATATATAAATATATGTCCCACCGTCACCAACAGGGGACTCCCTATATACCCACACATCATTCACGACCATACAATAACTCCATATATACTTATTACCCTCATCTATGACCACAGAGTAACCCCGTGGCTGTCATCTTGGCTTCCACCCCGTATCCAGTTGATAAATTTGTATCATAGTGGGCCCGAATACCCACATATCATGATGGTTCATCTCAGTTCCGTCTCAAAGTTCTGCCCATTTCCTTTCAATAATATGGCCAGAATCACAAAAGAGGTTCTCCGCAGAATTCCATACTGCAACTTTCAAATGAATTTGTGATTCCCCATACGGAACTAGGACAAATATAATAGAATGTATTTGTCAGTTAATTAACTAATACGTAAAATAACCAAGTGAGTGACAATTTGCTATCTTTTTCGGATAACGCAGAGAATAATGTTCGGGATATGTTAACTTTTAACTTTTTACAAATTTGGTTGTCATTTTGGAAGCCATCTTGAGCATTTTAGTCTTTAAACACCACCGTGTGACACACTTAAGATAGACCAAAACAATAAACATCTTTGATACCAAAGATAGTTGCATTTTACTTGAACAAATGGTCGAACCCTGAAAACTGAATTTTTGCTGATATTTATGTCAAGTTTGTGAGAGAAAAATCACATATTTCTGGTGATGTCAGTGGTGACAATAGTAAAAATGATCCATGGTGCATCAGAGATGTTAGTATGCAATGTATAGAATACATATTAGCCAATTGTATACATCAACCACAACTTGTAAGCGATTGCAGGACACCCTGGGGCAATATTTACCATTTTCCATATTTTGGCGGCCATTTTCGCAGCCATTTTGAGCCAAGGTAAGATTTTTGGTTCCAGAGAGTTGGAATATTCATAGGTAATGATATGCCTCACTTACATTACAATGTTCTTTTTGAAATATGACTAGAATCCCAATTGTGATTTTTTGTAAAAGTTTGTACCGCGTTCTGTAAAATCGAATTTTTGAGGGATAAGAAGGGGCTAGGACCCCATTAGTTGCACATTTAATTGCTCCAATGATCAGTTAATATACACAACACTAAATAAAGTCATATTACTCAACCAGTTCCAAACAGCATGAATTGATCTAGAAGATATTTGTGAAAAAATGTCATATTTTCAACTTCCGGCGGCCATTTTGGCGGCCATCTTGGATGGTGAGTTTCAATTTTGGCCCAAAAAAGTGTCATTATGTCTTAGCTTCACGAAAATATATACATTTGTATACATTTTACAATATTTTCCTGCTATAATTTGCATAAAACTGACCTAGGGACTGGTCTGAAAAACGGCGGCCATGATGGACGCCATCTTGTCTGGAGTCTACACGGCCACTTTTTTTTCTTGTTAACATTGCTTAAAAGTTGAAGGAAATAATCAGGAACAAAATAAATGGGGTGAAGTTAAGTCCCAGGGGGGGTGCAAGGGTACCCCTATTAGCTCCCGGACTATATGGTTGGCACAAAACTCTCATATAGCCGCTAACCTCTCTCACGTTATCGCGCCGTCTAAATACCAGAATTTACAAGATACTTGTACATTGGAGAACAAACCGTATTCAATAATAATTTTATCCCCGACGACAAAGACTGATAACATAATACCAGAATTGTGTTCAAACCGGTCCATAATTAATGAGTTTCCAAAATAAATGTCGGATTTTCATGGGACTATTTTGTCTACATATACCATAGTATTATATCTCCTATTACATTGCGCATGTGAATGATACACAGAGACAACTGATGCACCGCATTGCTTTAGTGTAAACATATTTTATTGCAACTATAAATATCGCAAAGGGATTGGGATACAATATTTTCAACTTACAGTACGTCTCTCCCCCACTCAATTGGACACACACAATTAACATACAATAAGGATTACACACATATATAACATTTTATATGTATAATATCATTGTTTTATAAGATACAAGTTTCATGTTTCGAGCATTAAATCGGTGATATTATTAGATTAATTTAATAGCAGATGAGAATGTAATTTGTATCTTGAGTAATTAAATAGCAGATGAGAATTTAATTGGTATCTTGATTAATTTAACAGCAGATGAGAATTTAATTTGTATCTTGATTAATTTAATAGCAGATGATAATTTAATTGGTATCTTGATTAATTTAACAGCAGATGAGAATTTAATTTGTATCTTGATTAATTTAATAGCAGATGAGAATTTAATTGGTATCTTGATTAATTTAACAGCAGATGAGAATTTAATTTGTATCTTGATTAATTTAATAGCAGATGAGAATTTAATTGGTATCTTGATTAATTTAACAGCAGATGAGAATTTAATTTGTATCTTGATTAATTTAATAGCAGATGAGAATTTAATTGGTATCTTGATTAATTTAACAGCAGATGAGAATTTAATTTGTATCTTGATTAATTTAATAGCAGATGAAAATTTAATTGGTATCTTGATTAATTTAACAGCAGATGAGAATTTAATTTGTATCTTGATTAATTTAATAACAGATGATAATTTAATTGGTATCTTGATTAATTTAACAGCAGATGAGAATTTAATTTGTATCTTGATTAATTTAATAACAGATGATAATTTAATTGGTATCTTGATTAATTTAATAGCAGATGAGAATTTAATTGGTATCTTGACAGAGGTGGTATCGGTAAGATAGACCGCTGGTAGAGATTGAGCTGGACCCTGAGACTGAAATTAATGTATCTATGAACACTCAGATACAGCAACACACGAATCACGCGTTAGCTGGTTTAGCTACGTATATCTTGATGATTATTAAATTTTAAGCTCAACCAGCGGTTTGTGATTGTGAGATAATACAGACTGACACGGTTCGCATTGTTATGATTGACACATAAATTATTGATTTCCGCGAAATCGCCCTGTCGCTCAACTGATCGGCGTACGTTCACGAATAGAATATTTCTGCAAGAACCCCAATTTTGAAGAATGACGATATACAGTCCAAACCTCTATATTAGTACTATATGTATGGCTAAATATATATGTCATCAACGTCGTTTTTCGGTTGATCTATGAGCGTATAGACCGATCAGTAGACGAATAACATACTGTATAATTCCGCGAAGCGGATTATACTAAGTATGTTATTCGTCTACTGATCGGTCTATACGCTCATAGATCAACCGAAAAACGACGTTGATGGCTTATAATTACAACTATAACACTTTATTTTCAGCTATCTACTATTAATCCATCTCAGAAAATTAATTGCAAAAACATGATTTTCCGTTGGACGATCTCAAAATTTGGTTGATGGGCCGAAAATAAATTGGCCGAAATTGTCAAGCAAACTTTCAGAAAATAAATATTTACGCTTCAACTTCAATTTTCAGCAATGAACAATCCATGATAAAAAGAATTACTTGTTTGGCTACGATTTACGTTTAAAATGACTCAACAACAACCCAATAATTATCAACACACACAGAGTCGAATCCGCTATCTCCGGTAAAATTATTAACTCCAGACCAGTCCAGACTCCAGTCCGATCATTCATGGCCGATGTAATTTGGAAACAAATGCCCTGATCATATATAATGTGCTCGTGACAAATGTCATGTCATTAGCATTGTAATAAAGCTGAAAAATATTAAAAGGGTTGTAATCGGGTAACACATTTTATTTATTTCAATAAATTTTGCCATGTTGATCAGCCTGATTTATGATAAGTTGTGTTCACAGCAGTAACTATACACGTTGTCATAGACGCTTTTTCGAAAATTGGACAAATAAAAAACGCGGCACGAACTTTGAGTGTTCAATCGAGCTTTACAAAAACATGAATACGGCTGAAATGAACAGACATAAGTATAGTATAGTGTAGATAAGAAGCAGAGACATGGAATATAGACATAGACTACTTGTTCAAATGTTTCTAACATTGAGTTTTCGAGTTGTTTTTTCACTGAAATTCTAATGGAATTCTCGTTCCGAGCTTTCGCGTCATCCGGTGACGTCATGTGGGGCGACGGTTATAGACTCGCCCAATTTTCTTAAAGTGTCACTACGCGATGTGACTCGTCTACTGCAAAGTCTATGCACTGATAGACGCAGGTCACGCGGTAGCCTCTCGACCAATCAAATGCCCGCATTTCGACGAAAACGAAAGTAGTTGTAATTATACATGTATAACACTTAGCGTTGAGCCGAGTGTGACGTTTCGATAACGAACTGCATCCGCCATGAAGCTCATGTAATAAATTATGCAAATAAATAAAGTTGAAATTCACGTCCATGGCAACAAGATAAGCCGAGGCGCATTGATACTCCACACTTTCTGTGTCCAACACCCGGATATATTCTAGAACGTTAACGTGCGGGCTGTCAGATATATTGAGACCAATATTTGTTAAGATGGCGTATTCCACCGGAACGAACAGCCTCTCCATCACGTTATTTAAAGTATTGATGTCTTCTCCCACGTCACCAGTCCAAGACAGTACACGTGAATATGTGTAGAAATCCAGGGCGGGAGGTAACTCATTAGCAGCGTTTATGGCAGAACACAGTAGTCTGTTGGTCAAGCGATCGATAGAAAAGAGCTTGTCGATATCCAGTTCACAATAATTTGTACTCCTATCGCTGACACGTCCTGATTGTTTTGACGAAGCGTCAACGAGTAGTTGGTCTATTATATAGTTCGTATGTGATTTTAGTAGCCGGATGACTCTATCAGTAAAGGATAGCCAATTATTCATGATGTTCCTTCGGTGCTGGTATGCTGTCCGGAATGACCACCTGTACTTGTGAATGGTTCGATGGACTGTAATGGCCATAACTTATCCAGAGGTTTGTTTAGGAAAAACATATATTGATGCGCAAACCCAATTGAAGAATGTCCATTAGCAGCCTCCTTCACCAGTTTTCGTTTTTGTATGAGTTCACGTACATACGACAATCTAATGATATGTAGGTTTGATGCATGATAATCTTCCAATATGCTATGTGATAGCTTTACCTTATCGGTTAATATACCTTTAGCTATAGTAGACTAGCGATTTTTTGTATTACATGTATTCATGTATACAATCTCCGCTTGTTTTAGAATCTTATGATATCGGTTCCGTGACGTTTGACCAAGATCTTTTGCTTCCATTGAATTGATGATATCATCCATGAATTTCACGGAAATATACATCCTCGTATGATCATTAATTCCTGTCAAGTCGAATGCAACGAGGGAGAAACCAAAGAAGCTGTGAAGACGCCTCCGGACCTCCATCAGATCAGAATCTTCGATTTCAGCAAACAAGTTCATCGAAGGGACGAAATAATGGGGCAATAATTTATCTTCTAGATTATGATCCAATTCATGTAATATGTCCAACACCGGTCTTAAGTGTTTCCATACTCCAGTTTCTGTCCTCTCAGAATACCATAACAATATAGTTTTGATATGATAAGATGTCAGTACACCCAACCCTTCGTCAATGAGATGTCTGATATGCTTCAACCAACGCATACAGACCACTTGGTTGGTGGACATAGCCTTGGTTAAGATTGTTTCTGCCTTTGAAAATGAAAGGCAGAAATCGTGTTTTTTATCTTCGTTGTATGGCGCAGGTCGAGCCGTCAGGTGAAACTCGCCATTGCCAATTAAAGAAACTAATTAATTACATGGCCATATCCGTTGGCGAGTTAAGAACGATTGAGCTTTCCTAGGCATTCCACTGATTCTAAGCTGGGGTACAAAGTCTGCTCCTGGTATCGTCTTGCCAACTTTAGAATCACTCATCTCCATATTGATCATTTTTCTACGAATAGCTCTTCATTTATGTCACGGAGGGGGTCAGCCAGTACGTATTCATCGTCGCCCAGCAGGACGTTTGGTATTTTCCCGCGTAACTCTCTGGCCGAAATTCGTACGTAGCATGGCTGATCCGATCGATACACTAAACTCGATTCTTCAATTATAATACCAACAGGGGTTAACATAATATCAAAATCGCTACTACCTATGTAGATGTGAGCAGACGAGCTCCCCACCAACGTCCACTTGCACTGATCAGACGAAAATCGCGCAAGCATTCTACAATTCCATCCATCGAGTAACATCTGCTGATACTGTTGGGTATTTACTATGCTCCCTTCGGATAAGGCCATTGGTATTTTCGTGTGTTACACCCAATCGTACTTAACTAGCATGTCTGGATGTTTGTGCTAATAGTTGATAAGTTATTATTATGACTTATTATCAGTCATCACGCAAGGTCCTACAATCCATAGAGACAACAAGCAAATGTCGATAGCAAAGCTGATTGGAATACACACGTCGCCCTGCGTAAGTACAGTAACACCTACATGTTCGGCTCTTAGTTCTCATATACACACACGGCGATCAACATAACCATTGAAGATTCCACGACATCACCTGAAATAATCGAAGATGAATATAAGTCATCTGCGGAAACATCAGATGCGGGTGCGGTACACATATATTAGATCCATATATGGAGCCGACTTTGATTTTTAGAGATGGTCAGGAAACGTCTCTTTAATACGCTCGTTAAAAAGGACTTTTTTAAATTTCGCTGTTATTTCGTCAATATAAACATAACATCGCGTTGCACGTGTTGTTGTGATTGAATATCAATCACTATCTAACCGTGAACCCAGATTTGGTATCTTTCGCTATTCAATCGTGTGCATGAGTTTTGACTGGATAAACAACAAGCCAAGTCGCCCTGCATATAATCAAAGTAACACCTCATTACGGCTCCTGTATTGGTACTTGGTTCTCATATAGACGCACGACAACGTTGGACCAACGGAAGATGCCACGGCATCAACTGAAATAATATAATATACATATGACCATCATAATCACTGGTCCACTCGTCTGACCAGTATAATTCATCTGCGGCAACATCTGATGTGGGTTTACATGACTAGATACGTTAATGGATGCCGACTTTAATTTTAATTGATGTCAAACAAACGAATGACAACACCGGCTTGGAACATACGGGCATGCATCCTGAGAACATACGGGCATGCATCCTGAGAACATACGGGCATGCATTCTGAGAACATACGGGCATGCATCCTGAGAACATACGGGCAGGCATCCTGAGATCATACGGGCATGCATCCTGAGAACATACGGACATGCATCCTGAGAACATAAGGGCATGCATCCTGAGAACATACGGGCATGCATCCTGAGATCATACGGGCATGCATCCTGAGAACATACGGGCATGCATCCTGAGAACATACGGGCATGCATCCTGAGAACATACGGGCATGCATCCTGAGAACATACGGGCATGCATCCTGAGAACATACGGGCATGCATCCTGAGAACATACGGGCATGCATCCTGAGAACATACGGACATGCATCCTGAGAACATACGGGCATGCATCCTGAGATCATACGGGCATGCATCCTGAGAACATACGGGCATGCATCCTGAGAACATACGGGCATGCATCCTGAGAACATACGGGCATGCATCCTGAGAACATACGGGCATGCATCCTGAGAACATACGGGCATGCATCCTGAGAACATACGGGCATGCATCCTGGGAACATACGGGCATGCATCCTGAGAACATACGGGCATGCATCCTGAGAACATACGGGCATGCATCCTGAGAACATACGGGCATGCATCCTGAGAACATACGGACATGCATCCTGAGTACATACGGGCATGCATCCTGAGAACATACGGGCATGCATCCTGAGAACATACGGGCATGCATCCTGAGAACATACGGGCATGCATCCTGAGAACATACGGGCATGCATCCTAAGAACATACGGGCATGCATCCTGAGCCGAATTATATAACACGAGGTAACAATTCTACTTAACCCTTTACCCAACAGAACGGCCATGTGCCAATGCATTCTCTTATATATGCGAGTCGACCATAGGTCGCCTCGCATATATAAGAGAATGCATTGGCTTAACACATATTAAAAATGATAAAATTGTCAAAGAATGTAGAAAAATATTATAAAAATTGTTAAAAAATGTAAGAAAAATTATAAAATTGTTAAAGAATGTAAGAAAAAATGGTAAAAAGTGTTTTTTTAGGCCAATGCATTCTCTTATATATACGAGGCGACCTATGGTCGACTCGCATATATAAGAGAATGCATTGGCACAGGGCATAACTGTAACCATCACAATGTGGTCAATGAACCGGTTCCAATGATATCCATATTTGTATGGTGTTATTGAGACAGACCGAAGATATTTTAAGCTGTTGAAGCTTTATTTGGGCGTTTTGGCCGCTTTGTTGGGTAAAGGGTTAAGACGAGGCTCACAACTTCGTGCCACGTTGAAATCACCCCGTGTTAGAACATTCCGACATATATTAGAGAGAGATTCAGCTTCCAGCGATTTAGTGTGTGTGGGTAACTTCAACGTCACAGATAACGTGGTTATGCACGCAGTAGTCTGGTCGATAAAAGTTTTGACCTGGAACATATTTTGACTAAGTTCGATTTATTCCATTTTGAGCATTTTTTTGTAATTCAAGATGGCGTCCAAGATGGTTGCCATTTTCCAATAGGTCTTTGGATGCAATTTTAGTGATATGTATAAACATATATACATTTTTTGACGCTAATGCATAACGCCACTTTATTATGCCAAAATTGGAACTTTGTGTCCAAGATGGCCGGAAGTGGTCAAATTTGCGTTGTTTTTAATATCAAATAAGTGCTTTTTGGAACTAGTTGAGAACTGGGACTTTATTCTGTATTTTTCATGTTATGGGTCAGATGCACGTTTGGCCAAAATATGGCTGAAATAATTGAAAGCATCACTGCTGTATGAGCCAAAAACAACAATGGAAAAAAGAAAACTGAATAGCAACCAGATTTCAGATAGCTCAACATTATACATAGAATGTGTTGGTGAATTGTTATAGTACGATAGAGGTGTGGTTTCCTTTAAAAATCATTTTGGTTTGACAAATGTGGGAAATATGTGGGAAAAATAGCAAGTCTTTAGGTACCGAGAACTTTTAAATAAATAAAAATATTGGACCAAAGAATGACCATGGTATGCTATGGTATCTGGTTTACATGAGATGAGCCACATTTTGTTCGTAAACTGAGCTGCTTCGCAATCAGAGACGGATTCCAAGATGACGACAATCTGCTCTATCAATGGCCGCCATTGCAAAACGTAAGTCAAAATTTATTCTGTTCGTTTGCGGACTAAAAGGGAAATATCACAATATGCGTACCGATCAGTACCCGATCTCCAATGGGTTATCTGTATAACCATCAGGAGAAGTCATATTTACATTACTGACATCCAATCTAGCTACTTTTATTGAAAAAAGAGAAGAAAACATTTTTGATGGAAAAAATTTAATTTCGCCCATCTATCGAAAATAAGCTTGATATCATTACGACAATATTAAAATGACATAATTCATCTCTTAAAGGTATCAAAAGTGCACATAGTTAGTAATTTTTATGTTGAGTTTCATTGGTTTTCCGACATAATACGAAAATATACGTTTTTTGTGTAAAATACTGGGAACTATATATTGCGGCATACTAAAGTGAGTTATGAAACCATTTCCGGTAATTTCCCGGGAAGTCCAAACCGAAAGTTGATTTTCTCTTCAAAGTTGTGAATTTACGCATTGCATAATTTCCGATCGCTCTCAATGACGACCCATATTTAATGAAGAGTAATTGGGAACGTGTCAGCACTGGTGGTACCAACGATCGCATAAATTATTTTGTACTTGAATTGTAATATTTGTTTGGGAAGAAAATTAGTTCGATATCGTCATATTTAACTGTTTGTATTTAGTCACATCTAGGATGTGCCAAACCTGGTTATCATGTTACAGGTACAGGTACTCAGCTTGCATGTATATCAACAACATTTTTGGAACAGGTAGTGAAAGAGCTACCATTCATTGATTGGTATATATAATGCTGGAGTATTATGTACCCCCCCACAAAACAAAGTTGGTGCAAACAGTTGGAAATAAATGTATTACGTCAAGCATTATTTTAACTCACTCAGTGTTACGGTATCTTATTTTTCATAAAATATTGCTCAATTACAGTTGATTGAACACTAACAAATTGGATTGTCATGCGGTTGTCCTCTACCCGGTAGGAGAAGTACATTTTAGAGGTTGGGTTTATCCTGTACCTGGTAGGAGAAGGGCAATGAGAGGTTAATTCCTGATTACCTGTAACTGTCAACATGTACAGGTGAGTTGAGATAGATAATTTCAATTCATTAAGGCAGATACCACAATTAGCTGGAAACAAATGTTTTGAACATCCCATCACAGTTAATAGCATCAAATAACAGTTTCGATTGTGTCCCCCTGTACATGTAGTATGTCTCTGGTATGCTCGCACCAGAGTTAATGCACCACAGGAGTTGTCACGTGAACTGTGGTCTTTGTTAAGTTCAATCTAAAATACATGTGTATTATCAAAATATATTTTGTTTTATTTTATCCTGTCGCTGCCATCCAATAGCTAAGACACATTCAGGATTTCTGACATTTTATATAAATTTTAAAATAATGAAATTGAGTTGAGCTTGTATGAAAACAAAACCATAGTTATATGTTAGTTTTTATCCAAATATTTCAATTAGTACCAGTATAGGGCGATTCAGATCAACATGAAACTGTCAAGTAATTAAATGAAACCTCCAACAGTTGCTGGAACCCATTTGAGGTGTTCGTTAAATCTAATTTGTAGTCCCCCCATAAAGCATTTTACAAGGCATTGAGATTGACCACTCAACGCTTCATGTACATACATGTTACATGAAAATAATTTGTGTTTTTTTATTTGTGTAATATCTGGTGTCGGTGGCAATCTCACAAAAAGCTAATGCTGTTATGCATCGGTGGTGCGAAATAGAAAGTTAAGAAAATTTATATTAAAATTTGGCTGTCTCTTATAGGTGATTGAAATAACTTCGAATCAAAGAAATGGAATCCTTGCCATTTGTAATCATTGACAATGTCGACTAACTTGGTTGCCTTGCTGATAACAGTGGGTGCTACAATGTGCAAATGAGCAAGTATGTAATTTAATTTAGCGTCAATACTGCACAACAGTTATGTGCGATGTTTGGTAAAACCCATTACCCATGGTCCATCATATGACAAATACATTACCTTACAGAAAGTGACAACTTTGAGGTCAATATAAACTGTATTTCAACAGACTTATCACCAATATTCAACGGCATAGTGAGATTGATTACTTTGATATAGTGGGAATACTTTGCATCATTGGGGTACCTCAGTCCTGGGATAAAACCACAGAATGTCAGAAGCAAAATTTATGATTTATTCATGTTGTATTTATTTGGGCAATTCAGCTAAGTATGATATCAATGACAATCTGTCATATATTGAGAGATAGTATGAATTGAAAAGCTGAATGAGAGTACTATCTTTTGAGAGTTTAGATTATTTTTTTTAATTGAAAATTAAATAATAACTAATAATTAATTATTAAATTAATTATGAAATATGACGATATAAAATTGTATTGTATTATGATTGTTTCCATTTAATATCCAAATGTACAGATTGTTGTCTTTTTTTACAAGTTCAATTAATTTGTTATATGTCCATCCTGTCCTCCATACATTTCTAAATAGTCCCAATTGCAAATGTCTGGTTTATTATTGCCCTTTTTTCAGAATAGGGTACTCACAATTTGGCTTCATTTATAAGAATGGTGTTCCTTCTTCTGCAGAAAGACGGCCCCTCTCATGGAAAACAGATACGATGCTACATCTGTCACCACAGTTTAACGATGAAAGTGGAAGTAGATAAAAGTTCTCGGTACCTATGTGAACTTATTTTGAAATGTTACAAATCTCTCTTAATTACTCTCATGATGTTCATATTTCATGGTATGCATTCCTCAATATGTGTTCTACATCTCTGTGAAGTTCCATTGCATTCGGTTG
The DNA here is from genome assembly GCA_032622095.1 of Siphonodentalium dalli. NCBI lineage: Eukaryota > Metazoa > Mollusca > Scaphopoda > Gadilida > Siphonodentaliidae > Siphonodentalium > Siphonodentalium dalli. The sequence goes on along the minus strand of CP136065.1, from coordinate 73,419,576 downwards.
TGGATTTATCAAGGTATTGCCAAATTACCTGACCCACCCAAAAATGAATTTGTTTTGGGGCAAACGTGCGTCTCCCCATTCACTGACCATTGAAGCAATTAGATACGCCATTCATGGGGTCCCCACCTCTTCCGGTCACTCAAAAAATATATTGTTATGAACGCGGTATAAAATTTCACCAAAAAATCATCATTGGGATTCTAGTCATACTTCACCAAGAAATATGGACCGTGTAATGTAGTTCCTAAATATCCCAACTCAATTGTACTATTATTGTCACTTTGGCTTAAAATGGCTGCCAAAATGGGGGCCAACATATGAACAATGGTAAATATTGTCATATCGTGCCATGCAACGCTAACACGTAGTGGATGATGCACACATTTGACAATTCTGTCTCATATACATTGTATACTAACAATTCTGATACCACTTGGTTAATAGTTAACATTTTAACCACTGACGTTACAATTATTGATTTTTTATATCGCAAACTTTACATCAAAATCGGCAATAAATCCCTACTCAGGTTTGGACCATTCTTTAAAGTAAAATGGAAATATGTTTGGTATCAAAGTTGTTTATTGTTGTGATCTGTCTGTGTCACACTGGTGTATTTTTAGACACAATTACTCAAGATGACTTGCAAAATTGACTTTTTACATACATGCCGTACATTTTCTTATCTGCTGTTCCGAAAATGTAGCAAATTTTGATTCACTAGGTTATATTAACCATGTTACTTAATCAGCTAACAACTGAATCTTCTATTCTGGTTGTCTCGGTGCCTTCTGATGCACAACACATTCATTTTGAAGGATGCAGTATGGAAGTTTGCCAAAAACGTCTTTTTGGTATTCTGGTCATATTTTGGACAGAAATGAGCAGAACTTTAAAAGGAACTGAGCGGGAGCGGTATATATCAAAAATGGCAGCCAGCGAGTGACTGTTGTCATAGGAGAGGTGAATAGGTATATATGGAGTTATTATATAATCATGACTGGTGTGAATAGTTATACAAGGTGATGTGTATATGCATGTCTAGAGTGTACGAATGGTCGTGTGTGCGGGGTATTGGTATATCGTGAAGGGATGCATGACCATCGGTGATGTTTACATGAACAGCTGGAGTTAATTTATTATCATGAGTGGGTGTGTATGTATATATTGAACGCTTGTATCGTCATGGGTGTGACCAATATGTGTACAGGGAGTGACCGCATGGTGTGCGGGGTATTATTAGAGACCTTTCGCAAAACTCACGTTTACGATTACGGATACGGATAGGGTGCTATGTCACCAACATTTGTGTACGTTCTACTCGTTGTCGTATTTTACTGTCCGCAATAACGGTTACGATTTCATGGTTTCTAATAAGCTCAAGTAACACCTGAAATTTATTTTCTGCAATATATCACTTTACTCCGTTCGATACTGTATATGTATATCATGTAAACCATCCAGTTGTAATGAGCTACGACCTCGGTGTGCTGTTTAGATTGGCAATCACTCCACTCGTCGTCGTGAATCTCGAGCTTCCCGCGAAATAAGATCGCTACTATTCACAACGGATAGTAGTCGCTGGCTGCGACACAAAACTTTGCAGTAATATATAGAGTGCACTATGAAACCAGTCGCCAAAAATACACGACTGACATGGATTTGGTGGTACTAAAAGAATAGTGGACACACCCACCGACATCACCGTGTCGACTTTGTTTCGATTTGATAGGACCAAATCAGAAGTGATGCACATCAGCGAGCACAGCAACCTTATGTCGGATTTCCTAAACCCAAAGAGATGATAGGCCTGGATAGGATAGGATATTTTATTTCCAATACACATACACAGAGACGTGGCGACAGGGGGGGGGGGGGGGAGGTTGGGGTTGGTTGGAAATTTCATACCTGACACAACATTAGTTGGAAATTTCACACAAACAATAGGTTGAAAATGTTCTTGTAGTTTGATTTTCAAACAATTGATTGTAGGGAATTTATTGTTTTTGGACCAATATTTGCATATTTTCCTTCTATTGGTAAAATTTTTGGACTGATATGGCCATCAGTTAGAAATTTTCGAACCTTAGGGGTGTCAGGTTGGAAATTTCCAACACTTGGAAAGCTTGTATACTGGTCCCTCCCCGTGGCCAGTCAGAAACTTCCAGTTAATTTAAGAAAATAATATTGTCCTACATTTGGTCAAAATTGTCACTGGAATTGTCATGAGTTGGAAATTTCCAACTCTATGAATGCTTGAAGCTAGTCTAGATGCCAGGATTTTGCGATTTCCTTGTTCATGTTTCAAAAATAATTTTGCACACCGGGCCGAACCATGGACGACCCGGTGTGTCCAGGTCCCTCCCCGTGGCCAATAGCAAACTGCCAATGAGTTATTTTACTACAGTTGGTTAAAATCGTTGACTGAAAATTTCCAAACTAAGGGAGAGTATGAGGTTTGAAATTTCCAACACTAGGAAAGCTTGAGGTCAGTCTAGATGCTAGGATTTTTCGATTTTCTTGTTTAGTTTTAAAATAATTCTCACACCGGGCCGAACAACCCGGTGGGTCCTGGTCTATGCCTGGTCGTGTGAACACCCCCAACGGAAACCCTCTAGCCACGTCCCTGCAATTACATATTACATAATAATGATGACAATTATGGATAATTCTGTCGTAAATTGTGGGGGATGGCATAATCTGTCAAGACTGTCTTCCTGTCGAAATCGCATTGAAATGAAATTGCGGACTGAAAGGGTCTTGAAGTGGTGGCGTCGTGGTTGATGTGAAGTCCAAATTTAGGAACCCCTATTCCCCCATCAGCATAACGTATATCAGGTCATCCATGATAACATCGAACTGAATTTCCACCACATATGACCTGGCATTGATACCCGTATTGCCATAATATATCACGAGAATCCCGGGTCGTACGTTGTGACTGGTCGAATTATTGACAATATAAACATGTCATGATTATCGCATTGTTGCAAATGAGACGATCAGTGAAGTATTAAGGGACTGTATACCTAACACTCTCTTTGGGTTGTAACAGTGGTTCAAAATAATGATGATACGTGTTCTGTGAAGTAATGAACACATAGATATATATATAGGTACAAGTCTTTATTACGTCGTGAATAAGATACAAGCAGTGTATACAAATGTGATAATCAAGTCGCCGCGAAGTAAGGTCCCCGAATGGGTGATGCTTGTGTGTGTGATGCCTGGAGAGGTGTACGAACCTCGAGATGAGATGAGTCTAGTGAAAGCATGATGTGATGGGATGTGGCTGTTTCTTATATACTATGGGATGCATATTAGATGAGGCGTTTGGCAATACACATCGGGATTGGTTCCGCCGTTATGGTCATTTCCCTTGACCATATTTGGGAGCCATCTTCATTGTGTGTATGTCTTCGCTGGGAGTAAGACGTGTGAGGTTTCGTTAAGAAACCTAACACGAATATTTGAGTTTGGGGTTCTATATATTGGGACATTCGTATAGTTTGAATCAAGTTGTGAGATTATAATAGGGTATGGGCAAATGCCGCGAAGTAAGGTCCCCGAATGGGTGATGCCTTGTGTGGGTGATGCCTGGATAGGTGTACGAACCTCGAGATGAGATGAGTCTAGTGAAAGCATGATGTGATGGGATGTGGCTGTTTCTTATATACTATTTGGGATGCATATTAGATGAGGTGTTTGGCAATACACATCGGGATTGGTTCCGCCGTTATTGTCATTTCCCTTGACCATATTTGGGAGCCATCTTCATTGTGTGTATGTCTTCGCTGGGAGTAAGACGTGTGAGGTTTCGTTAAGAAACCGAACACGAATATTTGAGTTTGGGGTTCTATATATTGGGACATTCGTATAGTTTGAATCAAGTTGTGAGATTATAATGGGGTATGGGCAATTGTATATGGCGTTATGTCACAGTTCGTCAAACTCTTACGCGTAGTCGTTTTGCGAAAGGACTTTTTGGCCATACGGATAGACTTACAACTACGAATAGCTATCCGTATTCGTAATCGTAAACGTGAGGATGCGAAAGGTCTCTATTATATCTAGAAGGACTGAATGACCACTGGCGATGTGTATATTTATACCTGGAGTGACGTTATAGGCATGGGCGTGGTGTATGTGTATATCTTGAATGGTTATATGGCCATGTGTGTACCACATACATGTATATATACAGGGAGTTATTGTATGGCCAATAGTGAGGCAAATATGTATACATAAAGTGACTGTATGGTCACGAATGTGGTGAATAGGTTTACAGAAAGTGAATATACGGTCATGGGTGAGTTGTAGAATTAGATCTGATGCGCCTGCAGTGTGAGTCATGGCTGTATAGTCACGTGTGGGGTGTACGACTATATCAAAATTTGCCTGTATGGTCATGGGTGAGATGTATGCTTACAAATCGAGCGGCCACATGGTCATATGTGTGGTGTTTATGCATATATGCAGTTACACAGTCGACATCGGTGGTTAACAGGTGTACTTTCGGGGCGATATCGCTTTCCGAAATAATTCAAGGATATGTTATTCGATAGAGATGTACATGTAATATCAAAGAGTTCTATATATTGATGGCATACCATATGCACAATGGAAGAAATGGTTTTCTGACATTAGTCAAATAATTTTGATGCCAATGGGCCAGAATTTGGATTTTATTGGGCCAGAGTAGCCACATAATATGCCCCACTCAGTTTAGTTTCAAAGTTCTGCCAATTTCCTTTAAAAAACATGGCCATAATCCACAAAGAAGTTTTCGCAAATTTCCATACCGCATCCTATTAAATAATTTGTCATGTGCCAGTGCTGCCACTGACAATCGCCCAGCTTCAATGTGTAGTCGTTCGAGCTTATCTAGGAGATATTATGGCGCGATGTCCCACACTTCGTCTCAGTAATCAAAATGTAATATACGTATGCGCATGTGTGTAAATTACATGATCAAATGATATGCGACTCGTTTGACGGCCATAACCCTGGAACGTGGCAATTAAAGTGGGTTCATGGGCGGGCCTTTCGTGACTGGAGCTTTCTGAATTTTTTCGAAAATACTGTGCCAATGAATTCTATTATAGGACGCCTCCCGTGTATAAGAGTTCATTGGCCTAACTATATCTACCTTGACCTTGTAAGTCAGTGCATTCTCTTATATATGCATATATAATGGAATGCACTGGCACATGATCTTTGATGCTGCAACCGCGCAGCTACCGTCATGAAAGTGTTCAGGATCAGAAGACCCTGTGCTTTTGCTGGGATTTAGTCGTGCAATATGAAATACATGTTCGTAGTTATAATTATAGTTAGTTCATTTCCAACTATATGGAGCGTTTCGGATCGGAATTTGGATAGTTATAAATCGTGACTAAATTTGACCTTGCTCCAGATATTCGCATGGAGGTACCCACTCATAATTCGCGATTTCATCATTGTCGTTTCTTTCCTGTCCGCCAATGGGCTGCCATCACTTTCCAGTGTATGCTCAACAATTATAACTTTCCCCATTGAATTAATATCAATTTCTACAACGAAATAAGATCATACTGTTTCTTCTCACGACACGAGTGTGTTAATGGGCTTGTCGGTAGGACGCGAATTTCAGCGCAGAAGGATCTATCATTTCTTTATTGCATAAATAAGTAGCATGGCCAATTCAGATTCAGATTCAATAGTTTATTCAACACATATAAATCAAACCATACAGTCAGAAAATCACATATACAAAATACATATCAAAGATAGATAACTTGCATGAACATGATAGCTAATTTGCTGGCGAAAGATAACTAACTTGCAGGTGAATGATATGCTAAATTGCAGTTGCATGATAATAGATAAATTTTCTTGGGGCTAACCAGCCACTGGAGTACAGTGATACTATGGATATATAATATTAGTTAAAATGTCATATCATGGAATCAAACAACTGGTTTTGTGTGGAAGAGATATACCATATACTATGGTTGAAAGTAAGTTTCTATATATAAATTTAGTTCACAGTATCGGTATTACTTAATTATTTCTTATATTGCAATTTTTGTATTTATTCTCAGTCACACGACTACTTGAAATTTATGAAAGAAAACAAACAAGATTTATAGTGAAAGTAACAAGAAATTCTGAGAAATTCATGATTTGAAACCAGAACAAATATATTGTAATTATAACAATATTATTACCTTATTTCACAATTTTTATATCCCCACAGTCCCATATATTCATTTTACACACAGCATATACATAAACACATTCCCTTTGACTCTTCCATTCGGCTATATATCTATTATTAAAGTAAAATCCCAATATTTTATAAATAATATCAGGGGGAAATCAATTAATTTTACAATCAATTATCTTACAGCAAATATTTCTTGCATTCCTTTTTTAATTCAGCAATATCTATGTAATAAATACCCATACCATTACATTAATACTATTAAGTATGAAAGCTCATGTGTAAGACTGACGATTCTCCATGGTCCTAACCAAGGCGTGCTTCTAATTATAACATGCGACCAAGGATGGCGACCCGTCAGATTTTCTAATTTAGTGTTGTTCAAAGTGATTAATGTCGAAGCAAAAAAAAAAGCAAAACGACAAATCAGTTAGGATTTTCAACGTTACACACAACAAGCGAGATATCCAATTGATTGACATGAATACATATTGTTCTTCAGAATCTCCGTATGCCTATATATATGGACAAGAGGGGAAATAACCAAGTAAACACAACGGAATATGCATTGAGTTGATTTTACACCAATTACGATCAATTTCTGTGAGTTACACTGCCTTCCTGTATATATGTATATAATTATGTGTCAACAGTATAGTAACAGATGTCATCAGTATAGTAACAGAATCATTCACTTTATTGTAATGCAAAGCAAGATCAACGTGAACTGTGAAGACTGATTTTTTTCCAGAAAACCAATCATAATGGTCAACTGATTAAAAATGGCCGCCAAATGTTTCAAAATGGTCACCCCTTTTTTAAAAGAAAACAACCGTTTTCAGCTTGTACTCAAGTTATACCGTCCAGTGGGTCCAAGTATGGGACCCATGTCATTTTCCACTGTTTTCACAAACCCCACCCGACCCAACGTGGCACAGAGGAGCTCAAATAGCGGACGCATGTCATTTATCTGTCACGTGAAGATTAGTACCCCTCTAGGCCAATTTGGATAGGGGGGGGGCTATTTTTAAGGTATATTGTGTATACAATACCCTGTGTAATATCTCTTTACTTGGGAACACATCCTTTCTTAGCGTGGCGTGCAACCTAATATAGTTTATTGCATCACGATCCTTACTGACTGAACCACCGGGAACCCCTACATGGATATATGGGTATATTTTTTAATGAACTAATTTCTAAACCACTTGTTTTAATTTAATTTTTCCCAGAGTTGCCATTGTAGCCGGAGGCAGTATCTACAACACAGAGAGTCCGAGTCGATTTAGCCAGTTCGTGTACCGGTATATAGTTTGTATATTTAAGTTCTATTTAACTCTATTTTGGTCTTACATGCAATTGGCTTATTTATGAATCATCTATATAAATATGCAGCTAAGCATATATAAAAGGGCTGTGACCATGGTAAGTATTTCTATATAAATATGCAGCTAAGCATATACGAGCGCATTAGCATTTCACTCTATTATATTTTGGATGGCTCTACATAGCATCGGAAATATACCATCTGGATTTTTCAACCACGGACATACATGTATCAATTGAGGTCACTTGGTGCTTTACGCTAAAAAATACACGTAATAATATTAGCTTTTTAAGTTTTCCCGATGTAGAAATAGGTCGATAAACACTTGAACTATCTTTCTACGAGCTATATAAGTATGTCCCAGAAAACGCATTTTTGTGTCATGAAAAATACAACTTTGAACCCGATAGTTGGGTTCCAAACAAAATCAGCCCTTACACGGCATGCCTGAAACAGAAAAGAGCTGTCCGTATAAGTCTATTCTTGATATGGTAGAAATAAAAAGCGTTTGTTTTACTTTTGTGCGAAAAATTGTAAACAGCTGGGAAAGGGCTCTGATCATGGTAAGTATGTCTCGAACCATAGGAGGCCGGTATATATAATTACTAGCAGGTGGACCCGATTTCGTCCGGGCTGTTGCACCTCTGCTTTTCGGCGAATTACGCGATTTGACCTTGAATTGTCCATTTTGAAGGTCAAGGTCAGGTGGGTCACGATTTATCCCGTCCAAAACACTGCCCGGACAAAAGTACCCGACAAAAGTACCCATCGAAATCCATCCGGTTTTACCCAATTTGACCTCGAATTGATCATTTTGAAAGTCAAGGTCAGGTCGGGGTCACGATTTGACCCGTCGAAAACACTCAGTGGACAAAAGTATCAAATTTCGTCGTAATCCCATCAAAATTCGTGATTTGACCTTGAATTGACCCGATTTCAAGATCAGGGTCACGTCGCACGGGCAAACGAATAGGCTTTCGACACTCCACATACGAAAGTATCACCAGATACTAATTTTCATCGAAATCCCGTGATACTCAGGCGTTCGACCTTGAAATGACTTCAAGGTCAAGGTCACGTCGCACGGGCAAATTAACAGGCCCATGCCACACCACGGCCGAAAGTACCCCACGTACCAAGTTTCATCGAAATCGGCCCGGCCGTTTTCGAGTCCATCGCGAACAGACAGACAGACAGACACACACAGACAGATCTTCCAAAAATATATAATAGACTAACAGGTGGACCCGACTTCGTCCGGGCAGTTTCCCCTCTGCTTTTCGGCGAACTGCGCGATTTGACCATGAATTGTCCATTTTGAAGGTCAAGGTGAGGTGGGGTCACGATTTTACTCGTCCAAAACACTGCCCGGACAAAAGTACCCGACAAAAGTACCCATCGAAATCCATCCGGTTTTACCCGATTTGACCTCTAATTGATCATTTTGAAGGTCAAGAGCAGGTCTTGGTCACGATTTGACCCATCCAAAACACTCAGTGGACAAAAGTCCACCCTACGTATCAAATTTCGTCGAAATCCCATCAAAATTCGCGATTTGACCTTGAATTGACCCGATTTCAAGGTCAAGGTCACGTCGCACGGGCAAAGGAATAGGCTTATGACACTCCCCATACGAAAGTATCCCTAGACACTAATTTTCATCGAAATCCCGTGATACTCGGGCGTTCGACCTCGAAATGACCCGAATTGAAGGTCAAGGTCACGTCGCACGGGCAAATTAATAGGCCCATGCCACTCCCCGGCCGAAAGTATCCCACATACCAAGTTTCATCGAAATGGGCTCAAAATATATAATAGACTAGTAGGTTAGCCCGCCACTGGCGTGGTTGGTCTGAAACATGACATTTTTAAAATTATTTTGTTTTTATTGTTTTTTGTTTGAATTTTTGAATATTTAATTTTTTTTTTTAAATATTAATTTAATGTTTTTTATGTTTTTTTGAATTTTTTAATATTTATATTAATTTTTTTTTTTAATTTTAAATTGTGTTAATTAATTTTTTAATTGAATTTTTAGTTTTTCAATGAGTTAATTGTGCCTTTTTCTGGCGGAAAAATTGACCCGATGAAATCCCCCCCCCTTCCTAGGAACGACAGACAACGCATTCTTTCCGGGCTGTTTCCCCTCTGCTTTTCGGCGAATTGCGCGATTTGACCTTGAATTGTCCATTTTGAAGGTCAAGGTCAGGTGGGGTCACGATTTGACCCGTCCAAAACACTGCCCGGACAAAAGTACCCGACAAAAGTACCCATCGAAATCCAACCGGTTTTACCCGATTTGACCTCGAATTGATCATTTTGAAGGTCAAGGTCAGGTCGGGGTCACGATTTGACACGTCCAAAACACCCAGTGGACAAAAGTAACCCTATGTATCAAATTTCGTCGAAATCCCATCAAAATTCGCGATTTGACCTTGAATTGACCCGATTTCAAGGTCAAGGTCACGTCGCACGGACAAATGAATAGTCATACGAAAATATCCCTAGACACTAATTTTCATCGAAATCCCGTAATACTCGGGCGTCACACGGGCAAATTAATAGGCCTAAGCCACTCCCCGGCCGAAAGTACCCCCACATACCAAGTTTTATCGAAATAGGCTCGGCCGTTCTCGAGTCCATCGCGAACAGACAGACAGACACACACACACACACACATACATACGCACACACACACACACACACACACACACACACACACAGACATATTTCCCAAAATATATAATAGACTAGCCGATGAGCCCGACGTTGTCCGGGCTATTCAAAAACCAAATTTCAAGTCGATAGCTCCACCCGTTTCCGAGATCTGGTCTGCGCATGCGCGAAGATGGCGTCGCACGGGCTCGGCGACCCGATAAAATTCGTATCCGGGGCAAGATACATTCACATACCAAATTTCAAGTCGATAGCTCCACCCGTTTCCGAGATCTCGTCTGCGCATGCGCGAAGCTGGCGTCGCACGGGCTCGGTGACCCGATAAAATTCGTATCCGGGGCAAGATACATTCACATACCAAATTTGAAGTCGATAGCCCCACCCGTTTCCGAGATCTCGTCTGCGTATGCGCGAAGCTGGCGTCGCACGGGCTCGCCAATACGACAACGTCCACCGCCTGGTCAAACTACACACACGTACCAAGTTTCGTCCCGATCGGTCGAGAATCGTAGATTTGTATAAATGACAGACAGACAAACAGACAAACAGACAAACAGAGGTCTTCAAAATATATATGAGACTAGCCGATGAGCCCGACGTTGTCCGCGCTATTCAAAAACCAAATTTCAAGTCGATAGCTCCGGGCTATTCAAAAACCAAATTTCAAGTCGATAGCTCCACCCGTTTCCGAGATCTCGTCTGCGCATGCGATGCACGGGCGTCGCAATGGCTCGCCAATACGACAACGACGACCGCCTGGTCAAACTACACACACGTACCAAGTTTCGTCCCGATCGATCGAGAATCGTAGATTTGTATAAATGACAGACAGACAAACATACAAACAGAGGTCTTCAAAATATATATGAGATATCGATATTTCGTGTATTTTGCAAACAATCTTATATATCTTTCCATATTACTTAGACAAACATTAGACACTCGAATGAGACATGTTCGTTTAAAATGAACAGACTATCATGGCAATATAGATGTCTAATTTTATTGGGTCAATTATATGGGCGAGCATTATTATATATGATACTATATACCCCACATGACTTTCAATATGTTGTCGGCCACTCTTGAAGGTGATGTCACTTAATCTTCTGTTTTACTATATAGCTACATGTATACTCTTATTTCTTAATATACCTGTTGGAATATGTAGATACTATACGCTAAAGTAATTATTATCGGGTTGAAAACGTTTGATACACAAAATTATAATCGGACCAAAGTGCACAAATGGTTCGAAACAAATATATGTGAAGAACCGTAACAGCCGTGATTGCCTTGAAATAGAACTGTAACACTCATAACGTGTGACTAGGAGGCTAATGCTCCGAATTACCAACCCAAATTTCCTCAGAAATGTTACAGAAGAATAATAATAACACAGGTATTATACGTTGTACTCGGCGTTCGTCTTCAGAATGCGTTGCACAGTCGATATGCCACCGAAAACAAAGGAATTACGTTTGTATGGCGTGAATACATGTTGCGACCAATCTTCGATCCATTGTTCACATTTTAGCAAGGAAAAGCTATCTATATATAAACTAATGGTGTTAAATATTTTATATTGATTTCCGTGTGACAACCACAGAGGAAGTAAAGACACCTTCAAGAAAAAATATAGTTCCATTTTAAATGTGTCTTCTCATGTTGACATAATTGTTCAGCCACCCTTATCACCAATGTTTATGTCACAGTCAACACTAAACAACCCAACAAATTGTAGTTATATTCTATTTAACATAATAATAACATTGATCGATGTCTTTGTGCTAAGCTCTGACGTCACTGTGCGTACCGATAATGAACGTGTGTCTTACTAAAAATATGAAGCCGGGTTTATAGGGTCCGAATTATGTAATAATGTAGGTCGTAAATTCCTATTTCCATATTGTCCTGCCACCGAAGCACTGCATGCGTCTGCTTATTACCCTGTATTGCTCAGTGGATAGCTAAAGTGTAGGATGTCTACTCTTAAGAAGTAAGTTATGCTTATGAATAAATCGTATATGTGTATAGAAACGCATACTGTGTTGATAATAACATAATGTGTATCTTGTTTGGATTCAGTGATGCTGATAATCAATCATTGTCAACTATCATACATTTTTTGTTGTTTCTCAGCCACTCATCGGCCAATGATTATATATCAGACAATATCTAACCGGGTTTACGATTAGATAGTGATTTGTATTCAATCTGAGTATCACGTGTCGCGGAATGTTACGAATATATTTCTAGATGAATATTCTGATTAATTGAAAGGACACAACCGGAGCCAACTAGCCATTATTATATATACTTTATTTTGAAATGATTATAGTGACTAAATAAAACGGAGATATGCAGAATTAAAAAATAAAATAAAACAAATTGGTACTGGCTCATGCTGTCGGATGGTGTTTTTGAAGAAAGTCCCCATTGTACCGGATGGTGTTTTTAAAGAAAGTCCCCAAACCTGCCTCAAGCCCACCCACCCATGTACTAGGCTAATGTGACTGATTTAGGCCAAAATTTATCACTTGTGGTGTTTTAAACTGTTCCAGACAAATGTCAGTTATTTAGTCGAAATTATGTTCTATAATTGGTCCCGATTAACTCAAGATACTCATTTTGAAATATAATAATAATATCACGCATAGCACGTGTGATCCAATTCAATTCAATTCAATTTATTGATATACTCGTCATTTTGACATATAGAGTGGAATATACACAATGTTACAATTTCAAAATATGTTGGATTGTGGGTGCGTTCAGAGCATTAAAATCATATGTATAAATACACGACAATAAAATATGGGATATGCATAAATCAGCAAATATCGTAACTGGTAACCATGAGTTTACGAGATTATTAATATCAATATATGTACAGGTAAATACATAAGACTTAGCCAGAGCTAGTGCACAGTCTCTGAAACGAATTGCATCCACCCATGAATCAGATGTAATACCATATGCAAAAAAGTGAAATGTATAGTAACCTCCGTGGCAGCAATGAAAGCCGCGACACATTGGTACTCCAAACTTGCTGGGTTCAACACCCGCTCGTATTCTGCCACAAGTTTATCAATTGATATATCGGATGTATTTAAACCAATACTTGTTAGGATAGCGTATTCCACAGGAACGAAAAGCATCTCCATCATATTTTCTAAAGTTTCGATGTCAGCTGTTGCGTCACCACTCCAAGTCGGTATACATGAAAGTGTGTATACATCAAAGGCAAGAGGTAACGCCTTAGCAGCGTCGAGGGCAGACAACAGTAACAGTTTGGTCACCTGATCGATAGAAAAGAGCTTGTCGATATCCTGCTCACAATAGTCTGTGTGTACACACGTGTGTCTGACACACCCTGATTGTTTTGAGAGTAACATTTCTTGGTTATCAGCTATCCAGAACCCAACGAGTAGTTGGTCTATAATATAGTTGGCATGTGATTTTTGTATGCGGATGACTCTATCGGTAAATAATAGCCAATTATCCATTATTATTTTTCGATGCTGGGATGCTGTCCGGGAATGACCACCTGTATTTAGGAATGGTTCGATATAATGCAATGGCCAGAAATCCTCCAGAGGTACGTAGAGGCGAAACATATAATTATCTACAGTGTCACCAATTATACGAGACGGTTGCTGAGAACGAACCCACTCGTTAGGGTCCTCATTAATCAGTGTTCGTGTTTTTTTGAGTTCTATTTTATAACCCGAACTCACTATATGTAGGGGTAATGGGTACTGTTCCAATACGCGATGGGATAACTTTGTCTTCGCCGATGTTATACCGTTAACTATATTAGACCTTAGCTGTGTTCTATAATCAATAAATACAATCTCTGCTTCCTGTAGAATATTATGGAATTTTGTCGGCGATGTTTGATGACCGTACTGTTGTGAAGTGTCGGGTAGGCTGAACTTATCCATTAACTCCATTGTAAGAAGCAACCTCGTATGATTGTCGATTCCCGTCAAGTCGGCCGTGATGAGAGAGAGGCCAAAGAAACTGTGAAGTCGCCTGCGAACCACTATCAGAGCAGAATCCGCAATTCCGGCAAGCAAGTTCATCGAAGGGACGAAATAATGTGGCAATAGTTTGTCTTTTAGATGATGGTCAAGTGTTTTTAGTATTTCAAGAACTGGTCGTTTGTGATTCCATTCTCCAGTTGTCGTGCTCTCAGAATACCATAACAACACAGTCTTAAGATGGTAAGATGTCAGTACACCTAGCCCACCGTCAATGATAGGTCTGATACGCTTCAACCAACACATGCTTAACACTTGGTTGGGCGACATAGCCTTGATTAGTATTGTTTCTGCCTTTGCGAACGAAAGGCAGAAATCGTGTTTTCGATCTGGGTTCCCAGGCGCAGGTCGAGCGGCAAGATGAAACTCGCCAGTGCGAATTAAAGAAACTATTTCATCACATGGCCACAACCGATTGCGAGTGAAAAACGATAGAGCCGTCCGAGGTATCCCATTTATTAAAAGCTGAGGGACCAAGTCTAGCCCTGGCGTAGTCTTACCAACCTTCGTATCTGTCCAATTGTTGCCCCTGAGGCTAAATGGCGAGTCTTTATCGAATATTTCCTCACTTAGGTCACGAAGAGGATCAGCCAGTACGAATTGACAATCCCCTCTCATGACGTTTGGTATTTTCCCACATAGCTTTCTGGTCGGAATTCGTACGTAGCACGGCATATCCTCTCGGTAAACTAAACACGATTCGTCTATAAGAATATCAACAGGGGTTAACATAAGATCCAGATCGCTACTGCGTATGGCGATGTCACAAGCAGCGCTCCCTACCAACGTCACCTGGCATTGTGGAGACGACAGTTTGGCCATACTTCTACTCATACCGCTGGAGAGTAGCATCCGCTGATACCGTTGCCTGTATACGCTGCTCACGCCAGGCATTGCCATTGCTATTTCCGTGTGTTACATCCAAGCGTGCTTAACTAGCATGTCGCACTTTCTGTGATTAGTTCATAGTTTGTATCGCCCTTGTATGTAGAACTGGTCATCATCCAATGTCGAACAATAAGTTGAGGCAACCTACAATTGCATATATTAATTACAATGCAGTAAAAAAGCCAGCACGCACCTCCGTAAACAAAGCATGCCTGTTCCGGCTCTCATCATCAATCAGTAAACGTGGGAGATACGACACCAACTGAAATAATCGAAGGTAAATAGCGTCGGGTGAGTGCTATAGTGTTTTATGTCCCATTATTTAATTTTGTTGGAAACTTGATTGAGAAATTAGTCCAACCGGTATTCAAATAAATGTTCATTATTTGTGCCTCATGGTATATGTGCGTTATTTGATACATATACATGTACGTGGTATCGGACAAAATACAGAAAACACCTGTTAACCGAACACAATTCGTACCGGCCCTTCAGTTTGGTTTATATGTATTTGAATGTTCTTGCCTTAAATAGTCGAAATGGTGCTTTCTATTCGCTGAAACGTATTTGCAGCTAGAACTAGAATGCACTCAGAGAGATGCCAATGTGCGCAAAAATGTAATAAAAAATAATTAAAAAAATAATTTCACTGTATTTTACTTAATTTATTTAATTTAATTTAATTTAATGTTAGCAAAAAAAGACAATTACAATCTTCAATAATTTTATTTAGGGGATAACAGTGTGGTGTTTTGTGATTTCGGAAAGGTATATGGCGAATAGACTGTGGCAAATTTAGTTAACGGGTATTTGCCGCAGTATATTCGCCATGTACCTTTCCGAATCACAAAACACCACACTGTTATCCCCATTGTAATGCTCTTCGAACTTAAAAATGTTATTTAGACAAACAAATGGCTCGTAATTATCAACGAAATGTGCGGCCATAGAAAACACCAATTCACGACTTTTTATTTTAAATTTAATGCGCTAGATAAAATATAGTCCCCCAATTACCATCGCTCTTATCGTTAACAATACTGATAAACATGAAAAATTGCCACCTCAAATAGAGATAAATATGCACAACAATTAGTTTCTGCATGTACCTGATGTCTTTTTCAGATGTTTACCACTTACAAATTGCGGTTTTGATTTTACCGCGATCTTGCAGTTGAATTGAAACAATGGGAAATTGTTTACTCAATGCGATGTATTTCACGCCGTGTCTGTCGCGGTTTCCTGTGAAGAAATTTGGTCAAATGATATCGAGACACTGACATTGGTGGGGTATAACGTTGTGGTGTTTTGTATTTTCTGAAAGTACATGTATACTGGGCGAATGTACTGACTGTTAATTTTCGACAAAAGCCACATCGCTGGTTTGTTTGTATAGCAACGAGCTAGTAATGGAAGTCAGTGCCAAGGGCGTCAACTCTATAATCTACTCCGTAACGTCGCCGGCATGTACTGCGTAAGGGTGACGTCATGGAGTGAAATCGGTAGGGTGACACCAACGTACCTACGAATCCGACTGATCGCCATACTGTTGCGCGAGCGCACGTAACAATGTTGTGATGCTTTTAGGTTTTCCCGCAAATGTTATAATGGCTTTTGAGTTTGACAATATATACAAGTACATAAAGCAGACATCGCGCCATTTTCAGTGTTAATGTAACACGAATTTTCCTGGATATAAGATTTTCACATCTAGGAGTAAAACACTATATTCAACCAGTCACTTCACTGGCACCCTGCCAAATTCAGCTAACATTGCTGAATTTAAAGTTTTATATACAACAGTATAGCACTGATGTGTATTTGATCACTTTGTTAATTTAAATCAATGTCATTGGTCCACTCACTCCGCTGTGGAGGAAGACAACTATGACAAAATGAGTGTTGTAGATGGAACTGATTTCCATAGCCCCATTCACATTTGTTATAATATTAGACATGATATCGGGTGAATTTCGAATTTGATAACCCCGCGCCGAATCGAGGAAACCATTTTATCACATAATTTGGCCATAAAAGCAGTTTCATAATTATCGGTAATAGACACGTTTAATATCAGCGCGTGCGATGACGTCACGGCGTTCTTCAAATAACTTGCGATCGCTGTAGTTTATGATTTTTGTTTTCGATGAATATTGCGCGTTGCTTCGGGTTTATTTGATCATGTGATAAAAGGTATCTCAAACTCGTTCTACTTTATACGTAATTTATCAACCTCGTCCACTAAATTCTATTTGAGCCTCGGTAAACCTCGGCTCAAATCGAATTTAGTGAACTCGGTTGATAAATTCCGTATGAAATAGAAACTCATGTGAGATCCTCTATATCTCAGTTTTCTGCCAAAATGGACTTAGAACACTGAACATCCCAGTCGTTGATATGGCATGGCCATCGTCTAAATATTCCAAGTTATATCCGGAAATAGCGAGGAATACAAAACAATTATCCTGGTGTCAAATAACCATGCATGTCGCCCACGATGTTACCGGGTATAACGATTTTGTTCCCATATCAACGGACCTTCATCTGTGTACACACATCACAAGTTTTATATGATTATCATCGCAGCCTTACATTTATTCATACCAACGAGATAAATTCGGTCGAATAGCTATACACGGTTGGACTGGACGTTGAGTTACTCGAGCCACGTCGTAATAGGTCGACACTGTCAGTGCAAAGGTCACCCGGTGTTTCACATGCTCTTATGTTTCGTGCGCGTTATATTCAACTATAATAGGTAAATACGAACACCGTCGTTTTGTGAATCCGATATAAGAGGCATAACCCAACATTATATTAATTTATTTTTATAAAAATACTGGATGGATAACTGTTACCATGTTTATTTATGTGCCGAATTGAAATAAAATAAAAATAATCATGATGGCACAATGTCTAAATGTTGTTACACCCGGTGACTAAATACCACCGGACCAGCCCGGACCAGCCCGGACCAGACCGGACCGCCCATGTGGAGTATAGGGTGATTTTATGTGCACTATATGTACAGGGGTGTCATGGAAAGCCACTCACGCACAGACAGGGGAGGCGACCACACAGAAGTGTCGCTATTAACCCTCAAAATGGCTTCCAAAATGGCCGCCAAAATATGTAAAATGGTAAATATTGCCCCAGCGTGTTCTACAATTGCTTACAAGTTGTGGTTGATGTATAACATTGGCTATTCTGCCTTCTATACATTGAATACTAACATGTCTGATGCACCATGGTTAATTGTTACTATTGTCACCACTGACATCACCAACAATATTGGACTTTTCTCTCAAAAGTTGACATAAATATCGGCACAAATTCACTTTTCATGTTTGGACCATTTTTTCAAGTAAAATGTAACTATCTTTGGATTGAAAGGTATTTATTGTTTTGGTCTATCTTAAATGTGTCACATTGCGGTGTTTATAGATTCAAGATGGCTTCCAAAATGGCAACCAAATTTGTAAAAAGTTAAATTTTTACATATATCCCAAACATTATTCTCTGCGTTATCCGAAAAGGTAGCAAATTGTGACTCACTTGATTATTATACGTGTTAGTTAATTAACCGACAACTACGTTATATTATGTTTGTTCCACTTCCATTTGGACAACTTCATTTTAAAGTTGCAGTATGGAATTTTGCGGAGAACCTCTTTTGTGATTCTGGCCATATAATTGAAAGGAAATGGGCAGAACTTTGAGACAGTACTGAGATGAACCATGATATGTGGCTATTCTGGCCCATTCTGACAAAAAAATGATCAACTGGATACATGATGGATGCCAAGATGACCGCCAGGGAGTTACGGTATGGTCATAGGTGAGGTGATTAGGTATACAGGGAGTTATTGTATGGCCATGAATGATGTGAAAATGTATACACGGAGTGGTTATGAGTGGGGTGTCCATGGTGAGATGTATAGGCTGTATGGTCCTGTTTGAGGTGAATCTGTATACATGTACATGTAGTGACTGTACGGTGTATGGCCGATGTGGCCGTATGGGTATTGATGTGGTGTATGGACATAATGAGAGTAGTAGCTACATGGTCATCCGTGTGTTTATGTATATATGTAGTGATTGTAAGGTCGTGTGTGGGATGTATATGTGTACCGTGTGTGGCTGTATTGTGACAGGTGGGTGTATATATATGTGCTGTCTGTATGATCATGGGTGGAGTGCGTATATAAATATGGAGTGATGTTATGGTTATGGGTAATGTGTATAGGTGTACATGGGATATAGGGAGTACCCTTTTTGGTAAGGGTGTGACGTATATCTATATATGTTGCGGATGTATTATCATTGTGGTGTATAGGGAGTAGCTGTATGATCATGGGTGGCGTGTATGATTATACAGTGTGTTGCTGAATTGTCATATGTGAGGTGTATACGCAAGTATTGAACTTATAAGTGGCCGTGTGTGCGGGTATTTGTATATCTTGGAGGGCTCACCATTGGTGAGGTGTATATATATACCTGGATTGACTATATGGCCATGTGTATGGCGAATAGGTATACATGTAGTGGCTGTAAGGTCCATGTTGAGGTGAATAGGTATACATTGAGTGACTGTATTATCGCGAATGTGGTGAATATGTATACATGGAGTGACTATATGTGTCAGGTGTAGGAGTATACCTGGTGTTCATGCATGGTGACTCGTGGCTTATCGTCATATGTGGTATGTACGGGTATAACCATGTATGGCTGTATGGTCAGGCGTACGTGTATAAAGTGGGTGACTATATTGTCATTTTTGTGGTGTTAATGTACCTATGGAGTGACCGAGGTAATGGGTGGGTTGTATAAGTGTACCTTGGGTGCTATCACTTCCCATACTAACTCAAGGATATGTTAATCGATAGAGAGGTCATGTCAGAGAGTTCTCCATCTTGATGGTGTTTATGTACAATGTGGGAAACTGGGAAAAGCGATAGCCACCCATAATGACACAGTAATTCCATATATTCATAAACACCAAAGACATCAAAATATAGTCACCCAGTGTATACATGTACACCTGACCCCTGTCCATACAGCCATACTTGGTTATACCCGTACATACAACGGATGACCATGCAGCCATGAGTCACAATGCAGGCACACCGGGTATACTCATAAACATGTAGTCACTCCTTGTATACCCAGTCACCTCACCATTGGCCATACGGTCACCCACTGTATACCCATTATCCACAAACGTGGTCAAATGGACATTCAATATATACATCAACAAAACAATATAGTCAACCCAGGTATACATATGCACCTCACCAATGGCCATATAGCCTCTTGCTTCATACACACAGCCTCACCCATGGCACCTAGTATACTACTTCACATGACCTATGGCCATATAGTCACCCCTTGTGTACCTATTCAAAACATTCATATATGATCATGGTCAATCCTTGTATACATATTCACCCCACCATTGACCATGTCACTCCCTGTATCCTTATTTGTCACACGATAGCTGAATAGCCACTCCTGATATAATAATACACCAACCATGTCAGTATAGTCACTACATGTATGCATATGCACCTCATCCATGGCCATATAACCACTCGCTATCTACACATAGCCCTCGCCCATGACCATATAGCAACACGTGTGTATACCAGTATAATTTACACATGACCAAACCGCCACGAGTCACCAAGCAGGAAAACCAGGTATACTACACCTGACACATGACCATGTAGTCACTCCCTGTATACATATTCATTACATTTATGATCATACAGTCACGCCTTGTATACATACATGTACATGTACTCATCTCACCATTGATCATACAGTCACTACACGTATACATATCCGACACACATATGACCGCTCGATATATACATATGCAGCCCACCCTAGACCATAGAGTCACACCATGTATACATATACACCTCAACAATGGCCATTCAGCCCTTCCAGATATACAAAAACCCGCACACACGACCATTCATACTTTAGCTGCATATACACATCAAACATGACAATTCACTGTATAATCATACACGCAATCCATGATCATACAGCTAATCCATATACACCCACCAATGATAACATATCCACGAGATATATAAATATACATCCCAATAAAGAAATATATATATATACACTTCAATAATAACCGTGCAGTCGTGTCATGTATACCTATACACAGTACCCGTAACCATAAAATCACTCCCTATTATCCACACAACCCATCCATGATCATACAAACACAGGTACATCCCACCATGACCTTATAGTCACTCCATATATACATAATCAACACATAGATTACCATGCATGACCTCTCCCTGTATACATATAATTCTTACCATGGACAACCCACTCATAACCATATGGTCACTCCTTGTATACATATTCTTGGCATCCACCTTGTATCCAGTTGATATATATTTTTTATCATAATGGACCAGAATAGCCATCTCAGTTCCGTCTCAAAGTTCAGCCCATTTCCTTTCGATAATATGGCAAAAATCACAAGAGGTTCTCGGCAAAATTCCATACTTTAAAATGAATTTGTCATGTCCCATACGGAACTGGGACAACCAGAATAGAACATTTGGTTGTCAGTTAATTAACTAACACGTACAGTAACAAAGTGAGTCACAATTTGCTACTTTTTCGGATAACGCAAAGAATAATGTTCGGGATATGTGTAAACAAAATTCTTTTTACAAATTTGGTTGCCATTTTGGAAGCCATCTTGAACAATTTTGTATATAAACACCGTAGTGTGAGATAGACCAAAACAATAAACACTTTCAATCCAAAGATAGTTACATTTTAAGTGAAAAAATGGTTCAACCATGAAAAGTGAATTTGTTACGATATTTATGTCAAGTTTTTGAGCGAAAATCCAATATTTTTGGTGATGTAAGTGGTGACAATAGTAACAATTAACATAGTGCATCAGACATGTTAGTATGCAATTTATAGAAGGCAGAATAGCCAATTTTGTACATCAACCACAACTTGTAAGCGATTGCAGGACACGCTGGGGCAACATTTACCATTTTCCTAATTTTGGCGGCCATTTTGGCAGCCATTTTGAACCAAAGTAAGAATTTTGGTTCCAGTGAGTTGGAATATTTATAGCTAATCACATGCACCACTTACATTACAAGAGTATGTTCATTTCTTGTTGAAATATGACTAGAATCCCAATTGTGACTTTTTGTGAAACTTTATACCACGTTCTGTAAATTCGAATTTTGAGGGAACGGAAGGGGCTAGGACCCCAATATGTGCATATTGATTTGCCCCAATGATCAGTTAATATATAAAATATAAAATAAAGTCACATTACTCAACCAGTTACAAACAGCATGAATCGATCTAGAAGATATTTGTGAAAAAAAGTCATATTTTCAACTTCCGGCGGCCATTTTGGTGGCCATCTTGGAAGGTGAGTTTCAATTTTGCCCCAAAAAAGTGACATTATATCTTAGCTTTACGAAAATATATACATTTGTATACATTTTACTAGATTTTCTCGCTATAATTTGCATAAAACTGACTTAGGTCTGGTCTGAAAAACGGCGGCCATTTTGTCTGGAGTCTACACGGCCACTTTTTCTTCTTCTTAAGTGTACCTTCAGACGACCACGATACAATCGTAAGTGGAACGATTTCCGTCGTAGGAAGTAACCGGTAGCTCGACTGCGCATGCGCACGTCAAAATCGTAGGTCATAAAATAATATCAGACACTGTTTGATTTTTAGATGCGAAATCGTGGCGTATCCTTGGATACCTCCACTTGCGACGTAATCGCAGCCGTGTGTACGTAAAAATCGTAGCTGGAAATGATCGTAGGATAGTCAATAACATGCTTTAGGAACAACCTACGATATCATAACGTACCTCGACATCGCAATCGTGTGAACAAACTATACACGATCTCGTCGGGCCCGATTCCTCCACTTGCGATTGTATCGTGGTCGTCTGAAGGTACACTAACATTGCTTAAAAGTTGAAGGACATAATAAGGAACAACATGAGTGGGGTGAAGTTAAGTCCCAGGGGTGCAAGGGTATCCCTATTAACTCCCGGACTACATGCTTCATGAAAGAAAACCCATATCGTTTGTACTGATGTGGTCACATGGACGTAGTTTTGGTTTAAACTTATTTTAGTATAAAATAAGAAACAGCGACTGGGGATTGGAGGACAAGTTCTTGCAACTTAGATGAACCTCCGCTCCCCACAATACAGTGCATCCACACATGGGCTTATCTATTATATATTTTGGAAGATCTGTTTGTTTGTTTGTTACGCCACCGTAGTGTGGTGTTTCTAGCTTTTGGTTTTTTGATATCGCATGGTCGATCGATAATTCACTGGGTGATTGTACATTCGGCAAACCTCGTCAGATTCCGTCACCGTTTCATCGTACCGATAATTACGAGAGTACAACTAAGATTGGCACATGTGTTTACGTCACCGGTGTAATTGTGGGGACATGCTTCTATTATGAAGGTTTGCTATCCCGAAGGTCCGCTATTCCGAAGGTTCTCTATTCCGAAGGTTTTTGTTATTTTTAGGTTAATTCTATATTTTAAAGTATTGAGACTAATTTGAGAGGGTTCATTTTCACAAAGATTCTTTATATGGAGTGTGCGCTCACATCCGAACTGATCATGCGCGCACACCGATACAGATACAGGAGGAAATAACTTAACTTAGAACATTAAATGTGATTTTGTTTTGTTTTCGCTGGTTTTCTTGAGATTTTATGTCATTACGTGGGCCCATACCTTTGAATTCTTGGCATATACTATGAATGTTGTGGTATATATGGACCCTTCCGCATTGGGACATGACATAGGTTCAGTTGACTTAAGTGGTGTTCTGTGTGTGCTCCAATTTGGAGTTCAATATTTTAAGGGCCAAGTTTAGAATTTTATGGGTCCATACCTTTGAACTCTGGGCATATAATATGAATATTGGGGGGCATGTCTCTATTCCGAAGGTTCACTATCCCGAAGGTCCACTATTCCGAAATTTCTCTGAATGTTCGCTATTCCGAAGGTTCACCAATCCGAAGGTTCGTTATTCCGAAGGTTCTGTGTTCCAAGATTTTTTTTATTTTAAGGTTAATTCTATATTCTAAAGTAACGAGAGGGTTCATTATCACGAAGATTCTTTTTATGAAGGAAATAACGTAAAACATTAAATGTGATTTTGTTTTGTTTTCGAGGGTTTTCTTGAGTTTAATGTCATTACGTATGACCTTATTTCTCATTACATATTCACGCCAAGGAGCCCACACAATTGCTATGTTACGATGCAATTTAATGTGATTATGTGTGACCTAATATCTCAATAATCTGAGGCAAGAGTACGCCTGCTAAAGGCGAATTATAACAGTTGGGGGTATAACGCTCAATAAATACTGGAGGCTATAACAAACTGCGCAGTAGAATATCGCTGAATGGACGAGTATGAGATGAGCCTAAATGCAATTGTGACTTTGTTTAAAGGCCCACTTAATTTTCGAGTCATTAATTTTTTATAGTATATACGGTTTTAATAACAATTTATGCCATAAAATTTGAATAAACTACTATAATTCATCACCATTTGAAAGGCAGAATACTTCTATCTCCTAGTTTGAAACACCTTCAAAATACCGCGTCGTATATCTAGCAATTAGCAACCAACATGTCCTCCTCGGCTTTCCATAGAATTCAAAGTAATTTGATACTTATGGGTATTTGTGTCCGGGAAGTGTTTTGAACGGGTCAAATCGTGACCCCGACCTGACCTTGACCATTAAAACAGTCAATGCAAGGTCAATTTGGGTAAAACGGACAAATTTCGGCGAAATTTGATACCTAGGGATACTTTGGTCCGAGGAGAGTTTTGAACGGGTCAAATCGTGACCTCGGCCTGACCTTGACCTTCAATATGGCCAATCAAAGGTCAACTCGGATAAAACGGATAGATTTCGACGAAATTTGATACCTATGGGTACTTTTGTCGGGGGGGGGGGGGGTGTTTTGGACGGGTCAAATCATGACTCTGACCTTACCTTGACCTTCAAAATTGTTAATTAAAGGTCAAGTTGGGTAAAACGGACGGATTTCGACGAAATTTGATACCTATGGGTAGTTTTCTACGGGTGGGGGTGTTTTGGACTGGACAAATCATGACCCTGACCTGACCTTGACTTTCGAAATAGTCAATTGAAGGTCAAATCGCACCTTTCACCGGAAAGCAGATGGGAAACAGCCCGGGTGAAGTCGGGCCTATCAGCTTGTGTAATAAAGAAGACAGTTTGATGAAAGTAATGTATGCCACGAGAAACGGGAAAACTTGAAATATGGAAGTACGCAAATTTCCCGCATAAAATTTGAAAGCTAGTTTATAGAATAATTGTATTATTATTTATATTTATGGCTAATAATACGATCTTGGTGGCGTTACCATTTCTGACTATGGTTTTCTTGTTTGTTTGTGTGTTTGTGTGTTTGTAATCGATGGACTCGAAAATGGCCCAGCCGATTTCGATGAAACTTGGTATGTGGGGGTATTTTCGGGTCAGGACTAACATAAGCCTATTAATTTGTCCGTGCGAGGTCAACTTTTCACGTGCCGAGGTCAAATCTGTTTTTACGCCGTTTTGCGCTAATATATTTCAGTTCGGTGCTTACAAATCGATTCGAAACAGCGCGAATAATAACATGCCAGTCATAATAATGACACTATGAGAATCTTTCGTGTTTCCTCTTTCCAACGATATATAATATGTATGTATCCGTTTTAGTTATCTGCCTCAATTATTAAGAAGAAGTGGTACGATCTTCTATCAGGGTAAAAACAATGCGTAACTTCTATGACGTCGTTAGAGGTCATACAGTTAGATCACGTTAACTCTTACCCGGCCGATGCATTTGACTGTTTCAGACGTCTTGGCGATATCTCGGGCACCGATGGTAATTTATCTTTACGTTGAAACTTGATAATTAATGAGCGTGTGTATATGAGGCGCGTTTATATACTTCAGTGGAAATCAAATCGGGTTAAACTGGCGGATTTTTACGGACGAAATTTGATGCATAGGGTATCTCGGTATCCGCTGGGCCGATTTCCCGGTATCCGCTGGGCCGATTTCCACCATTTTTGGGGTGTTGGTGTTTGACCCCACCTGACCTTCAAAATGGTCAATTCAAGGTCAAATCGGGTAAAACCGGATGGATTTCGACGGGTACTTTTGTCGGGTACTTTTGTTCGGGCACTGTGTTTTGGACGGGTCAAATCGTGACCCCACTTGACCTTGGCCTTCAAAATAGACAATTCAAGGTCAAAGCCCAGACGAAGTCGGGTCACCTTCTAGTATATATATATATGGATTCTAAATATAATATTAGGTATTGCCGATTTGAGTGCTTTCTTGAAGGATGGGTGTAAGAACAGAGTTTAACTACATGGATTATTAACAATAGAGAATATTTCGCGCTTAAAACAGGTAGCCATTTATCTTAAGATAGCTTTCACGGATATGAATGAATATAAATAGATAGTACAGTAACTAATTTGTCCATATTAGAGACATATACGTATACAACTATACATATACCTATTTTGTAACGCGGAGGTCAGCTGAGATGTTTTTAAATTATGGCATGTATTGCGTTGTATGTCAGCATATATACAATGTATGTACGTTACCTCTTGTGTAAAATGTAGACCGGCCATCCACACTCATTGAAAATATTATGTATATACAATGTATGTTCTGCATTGTTCTACCTTAACTGGTAGCTCATGCAATAAAGCATCCATTCAAGTAAACGGCACATGTCGTTCGTGTGTTCAAGGTGGCCAAAAGGGGGGCTTTGTGCATAAACATTGAAAGTAAGGGCATATCAAATTACATTCGTTATAATTCATACATGTAATATAATATCATATATAGGGGTTCTAGTATATATATATTTTCAAGTAAGCGCGTATATACTTTAGATAATTGATTACGGGAATATTCCGGATTATTAAACTTATGGTTGCTCCAAGTAGAACGAAATTATCATTGACGTGGAAGTAGCATGGACATAAAATGGACAAGTACTTACCCAAATTAGAAACTCACGAGCAGAATAAATCAGCAAAGGATATCAAGCTGGGTAGATGTACATTCGCGTGGTATTGTTGTATGGTCGATATGCAAGTATATCAACTAAACGAGTCACTGCGCAATACATGCATGTGATGACATCTATGAACAACGATGCAGTCACACATATGTTTGTAAGATAGAAGTTCATCTAATCGTTAAACAAATATTAGAGTCGTATTTACCCAAATTAAATCAGATGTGCAGATGATAGCAATGATCATAAATGCGTCATCGATCACCATATATACACTCTAACAAATATTTGGATTCAAATGGTGTTTCGATCGGTTCTTCACGTTGTCCCGTGTGTGGAACCAAAGTAGAGAACCGCATGGTTCTGGCTCGAGGACAAAATGGTTCAGCATATTATCCCATGTTTGGAATCACTAGGTTCTGAACAGTAAAGTTTAGTTCTTGGTAGATAACCAAAAATGAATCAAATGATTCATATTCAGAACCAAATTTGTAGTCCTGAACCAGTCAGAATAAATTTGTGTCCCTTATAGGGAAATGTTTGTTTCTGACACCTAATAAAATATAATTTAATTGTTTTGCAGAGAACCAGCATAGAATAGAATGATTCGTCTTTCGGACCCAAATCGCAGAACCAATGATTACCTCGTGTTTGGAATAATTAGGTTCTGAACAGTAAAGTTTGGTTCTTGGTAGAGAACCAAAATGGATCAAATGATTCATATTCGGAACCACATTTTAGAACTAAAAGTCCAAAACCAGTCAGACACTTAATTTATATAACTTAATTGTTTTGTAGAGAACCATGCAGCATATAATAGAATGATTCGTCTTTCCGAAAAACATCGCAGAACCAATGATTCCGTAATTGTGTCCGTATTTGGTACCATTAGATTCTGAAGTCTAAATTTGGTTCAGTATAGAACGAGAAAATGGTTCACCAAATGTCGTCTGTGAAACAATTATGTGCCGTAGTAATCTATTATATATGTTGGAACTTCTGTCTGTCTGTGTGTGTGTGTTATAGACCCGAAAACTGCTCGACCCATCCGACACAAATTGTCCTTGACCTTGATCTGGCTTATATACGCTCATGTGGGCATGTTTCTGGACCTCGACCGATCCGACTCGAGTTGGTATATAGGCTTACTTTGATCCCGGAAAGAATATGAGCGGGTCCAATTTTATGTGTCCTTGACCTTGACCTCGCTCATATACGCTCATATAGCCATGTTTCGGTCCACCGGGCGATGTCGGGCACATCTATTGAGAAGTGACTAGATAACAGGTTCGCCAGGTGTACATGTCATTATCCCCATGTGGTATGAGACACATACATAGAGATGATCTTCTATAAGATTGTATACTCATCGACCATATGCCTTCCTAGTTCAAGATGACGAACAAATCCCATATTTAGCAAATATTTAAAACCGTAAGCGAGACACCGGAAAATGACTTGTTTGAACGTTATGATTGGAGGGACACTTCTCCCAGGAAGTGGTGAATACCTTGTCGGTGTGAGCGACCTAGATTTATCAGACAAAGAAATGGAAGCTGGTCCAGATAATTATGGACGTGACGTGGCAAATCAAAATCTGTTATCAGGTAATTGTTCTGATATGAATATTCGGCGCACGTAAGGTTACAGTCATTATCGGCGCAAAGTGGAGAATGGATTTCGAAATGCCACATCGCGATATTAATTGTGGGTTTTCGTCTTTCCAGGAGGATACGAGCTATGTTATGCGTTTTGATACGTTTAAGTTGAACTAATAGATGATTTATGTACAGTTTCGTCCATACATACCGATATTATGACAAAAAGTTGAAATTAGTATGTGAAAATATCGACTTATTTTAAATTTCTGGCTGCCAATTTAGCCGCGATCTTGACTGTGAGTATCAATTGCCAAACCCTAATGAATACTTCATTTCAATATTCCATACCAACATGTAATGGTGGGAAGAAACCCCGAAACAATAATTCCCATCGTAAGAAAGTAAAGGAATGTAGGCGTGTTTTAAAATTGTGGTCGCAATTTTGGCCGCCATCTTCGATTTGGAAAACCATTTCTGGCATGAGATGTAAGGTAATTACTTCACCTCAGTATTTCCAACTCAACTGTAAGCATGGATGGAGTTGTCTCGACAATAATTCCCAACGATGTTAATATGAGGGAATTTCGGTGATTTTTCAAAATCTGTCCGCCATTGTGGGCGCCATTATGGATTTGGGGGACTTTAATTTGGATATAGTACAAGGAGAGTTCTTCGGCTAAGTGTTCTCAACTCACAATAGTAAGCAGGTGTGGAGTTGTCCTGAAAATACTGCTCACTGATGTTAAAAACAACGATTTCGGCGATTTTTCTATTTCTGGTGGCCATTTTGGCCGCCATCTTGAATTTGAGTGACTATTCCTCAACTCAGGTATAAGAGGAATCATAGCTCGAGTATCTTCTGCACAAATATATGCATGGGTGTTGTTATGATAGCAATAACATTCATTGATTCGAAACATTACATCGAGTTATTAACGTCGATTCGGCTTTGACCTATTATACCGGAATTTGGGAAAACGTTATATCGGACAAACAAATCCCACAATGAATGTATATTATGGTCCCCATGTATTCGCTAATGACTCTTCTATACGATAAATGTATAAGATCACGCCAATATGCCAATATTTTCCCACAGAGACAAACGAAAGGTGGTGAAATGTCAGAAAAATAGCATATTTTTACATTTCGGTGGCCATCTTGGCCGCCATATTGAATTCTAGTGTCGGATTTTTGGCTAATTTGTAAGGGTTGTATATTAGCATAACGAATCGAGCGGAAAACAAGACCGGATGTGATATCATCTTTACTATAACGGCGATAAAAGAAACCAGGTGCATATAAAAAAAATGGCCGCCATGATGGACGCCATCTTGTCTGGAGTCTCTGCGGCCACTTTGTTTTCTTGTTAACAACCGAAAAACAATTAAAGGAGACATTACGAATGAAAATTAGTGGGGTGAAGTTGAGTCCTGCGGGTGCAGAGGTCGACCAATATCTCCTGGACTAATAGGGATGATATATGTCTCATATCGAGGACGTTCAGATAATGAAGTAGACGACAAACATAGGAACATGCAGCTAACACATGTGCAGTACAAGTAGGATTTCCGTTGGTGGGAAATACGTTCAGATAATAAGTTCAACGTTCGATCTAGGGCCATCAACGACACAATAAAAGATAACTCATGTCAAATTATGTCGGCACACGGTTCACATTTCTGACAATATAGATACTTCTCCAAAACGCCGCGACGACGATTCCCGTGGGTTTTTACCCTTAGATGGGAAGTTTGAGCTTGTCCAAAATGCGACGCCGACAATCCCCGTGGGTTTTTACGCTTATATACGAAATTTGAGCTCGATCCGCGCAGCCGTTTTAGATTATATGAAGTACCCCCACACACACACATATATATACGGAAGTCTCAAAATATATAGTACTAGCAGGTTAGCCCGCCACTGGCGGCATTCGTCCCTTGGCTTTGTTCGAAAAAGCAATTGCAACAGGTTCCGAGACACTTGTGCTGCATTTGCAGCAAATTTCGGCAATAGTCAGAAACATGACAATTTTAATTTAATTTTTTGTTTTTCAATGAGTTAATTATTTTGTTTTTCAATGAGTGAATTGTGCTTTTTTAATTGTTTTTTTTTTAATTTTACCCGATTGTTTTTGGTTTTTCAAGGAGTTAATTGTGCCTTTTTAATTTTTTTTTTCAATTTTACCCGATTTTGTTTTGTTTTTCAATGAACCCGTCCATGACACTTCCCGTATTTAGCAAGTTTGAGCTCAATCGGTTCGAGTCTATAAAGGACACACACATATATATGACACTTCCTTAGGTAGCAAGTTTGAGCTCAATCGGCATTCCCTGGAATTTCACAGTCACCAACGCGGCGTAATTTTGGTACATATATAGAGACCAATTGTCCATCGGCTGTCATGTGTAGTAAATATAGAATACACCCATAGTAGCCGAGAATAACAAATTTTCACCACGAGTGGTATTGTGGTTTTAACCACGAGCCTTTGGCGAGTGGTTAAAACCACAATTCCACGAGTGGTGAATTTTTTTTATTATCGGCTACTATGGGTGTATTTTGTTTATACCATAATTATTATTCTTCGGTCGCTTCGTAAATGTATTGCTACTGAGCTACTCTGTGGTGACTGTTAACATGTATGTGCACCGAGTGACCCAAATATGTTAAGCTATCATGAATGTGGGTCACGCGTAGTAATACATATTTCTAGGTAATTCGGTGATCCGCCACTTTCTTGGGCATCAGTCAGCTGATGTGAACACACATTCAGATTTCCCACATTGCAGATACCATTAACAATCTATACGTTGTAGTCAAAATGTAAGCCGTCGTTCGTTTTAAACACGGAAAGGCAGACGAACACGTGCCGACCTGTATAAAACGTGTACTTTGTCGGTGCATGCACCTAGCATAAAACATCTTTAAACTAACTTTAATGTGTCATTTTTTGACAAGTAAACCCAGTAAATGGAATTGGATAGTATATATATGTGTGTTTAGACCACTTATCGCATTTCAGTGTGTTTTGAGTCGGATAAATTGTGTATTTACTTCGCGAAGCGGGCGTGACGAAAAATTGGGCTAAATTTCGACAGCGAGGTCACCAGAGGTCAAATGACGGGTCGTTCTACTATGGGTATAAACTTTTAACACATAAAGTGCCGTTGAAACATTTACACAACAGCATAAATTTATACCAATAGTAGGAATCGTTATACCCACAGTAGGGTGTAAAGATGAAATTTACCAAACAGGTGTTATACACACAGTAGCATAGCCAATTATGGTATAAAGATGTCTTATAAGCCGACATTGCCGTGGGGATGCCCGTTCCTACACGCGTTTTCGATTCTATGAAGTACCCACATATATACACACATACATATATATATATATATATATATATATATATATATATATATATATATATATAGCTATATATATATATATATACGGAAGTCTCAAATTATATAGTAGATTGGCAGATTCCAGTAGCTTTATAACGGTATATCTGGGGAGAAATCTGATGCTGTATTCGTGATAACTACCCCCCCCCCCGCTAAGCCCTGACCTAAGTGTCATACATACTATAACAATGATGTTGTAAGAGCTCCAATAAATCTCCCCGCATAGGCAAGCACTCAATGCGTATAACTCTGCAGAAGCTAATAACGTTGAATGGGAAACAGACGCTCTTTATAGAGTTGCGTCAAAAACAAACGCTCATTAAATAATCACTTGATTAACCCACGCCGTGCCTTTGCGGTGATTTGAGATTGGAGAACGGGTGCTCTGAGCTTCTCTAAACCGCGACCACGGTCGTGTCGGTGGGATTTGACACTTACATAGGAAGTTTGAGCTCAATCTTTACACGCGTTTTGGATTCTATGAAGTACCCACACACATATATACGAAGTCTCAAAATATATAGTATAGAAGACTAGCAGGTTAGCCCGCCACTGGCGTGGTTGGTATTTTAATGGGTTATGCCTCTAGTAATGACTGGCTTAGAACATTCGGAGATGCATCCTGAGCCGAATTATATAACATAAGGTAACAATTTAACTTAAACCAAGACGAGGCTCACTACTTCATGTCACGTTGATATCACCCCCGTGTTAGGACAGTCGGACATATATGAAAGAGCAATTGAGTTTGTCCGGGTAACTTCAACGTCACAGATAACGTGGTTCTACACGTCGTCTGGTCAAATAAAAGGTTTAACCTAGAAACAAAATTGACTAAGTTTTTTTTATTCTATTTTGAAGAGGAAGATATCTCTATAACATGTCCAAAATCCGCTAAAATCCGCTTTGAGCATTTCTTATAATTCAAGATGGCTGCCATTTTTCGATAAGTCATTTGGATGCAATTATAGTGAGAAAATCGTGTCATATGTATACACATATATACGTTTGTGTGACGCTAAGGCATAACGCCACTTTAGTATGCCAAAATTGGAACTTTCTGTCCAAGATGGACGCCAAATTGGCTGCCGGAAGTGGACAAATTTACGTTTTTAACTAATATTTTAAAGATTAGATTCTGCTCTTTAGAACCAGTTAAGATCTGTGGCTTTATATTGTATTTTTTAAGTTAACTTACCATTGAAGTAATTAGATATGCCATTCATGGGGTCCTCATCCGTTCTGGTCACTCAAAAATTTGATTTTACAGAATGGGGTATACAATTTCACCAAAAAATCACCATTGGGATTCTAGTCATAGTTCACCAAGAAATGTGAAAAACTGTGCAATTTAAGTGATGCATTCCATTTCTAATGGATAATCCAACTCAATTTTACCATAATTGTCACTGTAGCTTAAAATGGCTGTCAAAATGGCGGCCA
This sequence comes from Siphonodentalium dalli, assembly GCA_032622095.1. Classification (NCBI taxonomy): domain Eukaryota; kingdom Metazoa; phylum Mollusca; class Scaphopoda; order Gadilida; family Siphonodentaliidae; genus Siphonodentalium; species Siphonodentalium dalli. Next base: position 73,385,851 of record CP136065.1, on the reverse strand, counting down.
ACATATGAAAAATGGTAAATATTGTCCCAGCGTGCCGTGCAACCGTTTGCACGTCGTGGTTAATGCACACAATTGGCTATTATGTCGTATATACATTGAATACTAACATTTCTGATGCACCTTGGTTATTTGTTACTATTTTAACCACTGACGATACAATAATTATATATTTTTTCTATCGCAAACTTTACATCAAAATCGGCAAAAGTTCACTGTTCAGGTTTGGACCATTTTTTAAAGTAAAATGGAACTATCTTTCGTATCAAAGGTGTTTGTTGTTGTGAACTGTCTGAGTCACACTGGATTTAGACAATGTTACTCAAGATGACTTGCAAAATTGATTTGTTATATCCCGTACATTATTCTCTGCATGTTACTTAATCAACTAACAACTACATGTTCTATTCTGGTTGTCTCAGTACCTTATGAGGCATGACAAACATCATTTTAAAGGATGCAGTATGGAATTTTGGCAATGTTTTGAAATGTTTGAAATGAGCAGAACTTCAAACGGAACTGAGCGGGACTGGTGTATGTCAAAAGGGAGTGACTGTGGTTATAGTTATTGTATAATAATGAATGATGTGACTAGTTATACAAGGAGTGGTTATATGGCCATGCGTGGTGCCCATGTCAAGATGTATTGGTATTCAAGGAGTTCTGAATAGTTATACAATGATTGGCTATATGGTCACGGGTGGGGTGTCCGTGGTGAGATTCATAGGTGTACAAGGAGTGGACACGAGAGACGTGAATATGCATACATGTAGAGGCTGTATGGTTATTGCAGTGGTCTATATGTAGACAAGAGTAGCTTATGTGATTGTATGTGTTTTTGTGTATGTATGGAGTGACTGTATGGTAATGTGTGTGGTGTACAGGTTTGTCATGGATGGGTGTATATATACATGTGTTGGCTGTTTGACCACGAGTGGGTGTGTGGATAAATAGTGAGTGGTTGTGTGTTCATGATTATGTATATATGTCTACATGGAATGATAGTATGGCCTTTATTGTGTATATGCATACATGTATGGCTAGACGGTCATTGACGGGTGTGTGGGTAAGTATAAAGTGACATTGTGGTCATGGGTGTATATGGTATGTATATGCATCTTTGTTGTGCATATATTGTCATTGATGGGAGTATATGTATATAGGGAATAGCTGTATGATCACGGATTAGGGTGTGCGCGTACACAGAGAGTGGCTGAATTGTCATGGGTTGGGTGAATATGATAATGTACAAATGGCCGTGTGTGCGGGGTATTGGTATATCCATTCAATGGCGACGTGCAATGTATATGTATACATGGGGTGACTATATGGCCATTGGTGGGGTGTATATGTGTATATTGAGTGGATATATGGCCATGGGTGTGGCGAATATGTATACATGAACTGATCATACGACCAATGGTGGAGCGATAGGTATACCAGGAGTGATTGTATGTTCATGCATGTGGTGTATGTGTACAAAGCGAGTGGTTGAATTGTCATGGGGAGGTATATATGCAAGCCTGGAGTGTAAGAATGGCAATGATATGCCATGTATGTAGCAAATGTATATAGGGAGTGATTGTATGGCCAATAGTGAGACGAATATGTATACAAGAAGTAACTGTATGGTCATGAATGTGGTGAATCGGTATACTGAGTGTGACTATACGGTCATGGGTGGGATGTATGCTTAGACCTAGTGTGTCTGCATGGAGAATAATGGCTGTATAGTCATGTGTAGGGTGTACGGGTATATCCAAGTATGGCTGTATGGTCACGGTGAGATGTATGTGCATAAAGCGAGTGGCTACACGGACATTGGTTTGGTGTTTATGCATATATGGAGTGACTGATTCGTCATCAGTGGGTTCACATGTGTACTTTTGGGTGGGTATCGCTTTCCATAATAACTCAAGGATCTGTTAATCGATAGAAATGTAATATCAAAGTTCTAAATCTTGCTGGCATTTTATATGCACAATGGGGGAAACAGTTTTGTTGACATTAGTCAATCAATTTTGATGCCAACGGGCCATAATTGGGATGCTATTGGGCCAGAGTATAGCAGCATCATATGCCCCTTTCAGTTCAGTCTCAAAGTGTTGCCAAATCATTGCCACAATCCCAAAAGAAGTGGTCGGCAAATTCCATACTGCATCCTTTAAAATAAATTTGTCATGCCTCATGAAGTACTGGGACAACTAGAATATAACATTCAGTTGTCAGTTGATTCAATAACATGTTTGATAACAAAGTGAGTAACAATTGCTACCAGCAGAGAATATTGTTCGGGATATGTGTAAAAACTTATTTTTTTTTACCAAATTTGGTTAAATAAATTCTACTTCTACTTCAAGGTGACGTTATGCCTCAGTTTCACACAAGTGTATACATGTGTATACAAATGACACGACTTTCTCGCTATAATTGCATCAAACTGACTTATCTTAAAATGATGGCCGCCATCTTGGACGCCATCTTGAATTACAAAACATGCTCGAATTGGATTTTAGCGAATTTTGGATATGCTATAGAGGATATATTCCTCTTCAAAATGGAATACAAACAAACTTAGTCCAATTTGTTTCTTGGACGCCATCTTGAATTACAAAACATGCTCAAATTGGATTTTAGCTAATTTTGGATGTGTTATAGAGGATAGATTCCTCTTCAAAATGGAATACAAACCAACTTAGTTCAATTTGTTTCTAGGTTGCACCTAACATTTGAGTTTATCGACCAGACTAACGCTCGATGTTTATAAGCGACTGACTTGTTTACCATATCCGGATCTAAACAAAAGCCAGGTTCTGTAACGTTTTTTGCATTTGTTTACATAACAAAGGAAAAACAGTTGACAATAACAAACTGTTTATGCCACATTCCTGATTGGCATAAGAACAAGATATGTCTATATGTTACTATTATTTCTGTCTATGGCGGTTTTTGACGGGGGGTGAATATTTTAACAGCATACCCACCGCCAACGCCGCCCGCATCTTTAACATGATTGATAGCAAATAAGGTCACAATTCTGAATCAGTTCCATACAGCAGAAACTGATCTGTGAAATATTAGTCACTGCCATTTGTATGGCCATCTTGGGCGTGGAGTTTCAATTTCATCTACATCGAAGCAGAATCTTGGCCCATTTGGATCATTAATTGGAATGATCCATTCTTAACTGGCTGGGACGCCGAGGTGAAATAGACGAATAACACGTAGGTCGGGTCACAAATTTTTTCAACAATTAAACCTATGGCTGTTTGTTGAACTTATATTAGCTAAACATTCCTACGAATGAATTAACGGGAATCAAGTAACTACACATCAAGCGAGAATTCAGTTAATAGTCCGGTCGCCAAACCCCCGGAATTCACGAATGCGTGTTTTCGTGTATAAAGTTTTTTTCTCTGCAGATTTTGTAAATTCAGGTATCCGACATCAAGATTTTATCGGCTGGCCATCTGTCAGCCTTGAGCAATTTCTTTTTATAGCGCCCTAAAATGTATACCCCCCCCCCAAATTTTTCCCAGACGTAAAACCAGTAGCTTGGAATTTGTTGCAAATTCACATGACTAATCTAGTAAAATGTAATATTTTCATGAAGCTAAGACATAATGACACTAGTTTGGGCCAAAATTGAAACTCACCACCCAAGATGGCCACCAAAATGGCCGCCGGAAGTTGAAAATATGACATTTTTTCACAAATATCTTCTAGATCAGTTCATGCTGTTTGGAACTGGTTCAGTAAAATGACTTTATTTTGTATTTGATATATTAACTGATCATTGGATCAATTAAATATGCAATTATTGGGGTCCTATCCACTTGTGATCCCTCAAAAATTCGATTTTACAGAACGCGTTATAAAATTTCACAAAAAAATCACAACTGGGATTCTAGTCATATTTCAACAAGAAATGAACAGAAGGTTGTAATTAAGTGTGGCATACCATTACCTATGAATATTCCAACTTACTGGAACCAAAATTCTTACTTTGGCTCAAAATGGCTGCCAAAATGGCCGCCAAAATATGGAAAATTGTAAATATCGCCCTAGGGTGTCCTGCAATCGCTTACAAGTTGTGGTTGGTGTACAAAATTGGCTATTATGCCTTCTATACATTGAATACTAACATGTCTGCTGCACCATGTTTGATTGTTACTGTTGCCACCACTGACATCACCAAAACTATTGGACGTTTCTCTCAAAAACTTGATATAAATATCGGCAAAAATGTACTTTTCAGGTTTGGACCATTTTTCTAGTAATATGTAATTATCTTTGGATTTAAAGGTGTTTATTGTATTGGTCTATCTTAAATGTGTCACACTACGGTGTTTATAGAACAAATTGCCCAAGATGGCTTCCAATATGGCAACCAAATTTGTAATAAGTTATTTTTTTTACATATAACATTATATATATAACATTATTCTCTGCGTTATCCGAAAATGTAGCAAATTGTGACTCACTTGGTTATTATACGTGTTAGTTAATTAACTGACAACTAAATGTTCTATTATGATTGATTGTTCCAGTTCCGTATGGGGCATGACAAATTAATTTTAAAGTATGGAATTTTGCGGAGAACTTCTTTTGTGATTCTGACCATATTATTGAAGGGAAATGGGCAGAACTTTGAGAAGGAACTGAGATGAACCATAATACCCTGCTGGACAAATAAGTGTCTAGTGGCACCGCGGTGTATTTCTGGTTTGTATCGTCTTTTTTCAGTTTAAAGAACGTACACCGTGGCAACTACACGATGACAGAATGGAATGTACACCGCCGCCCAACTGTAGTTAGCCGGATGAGCTGCGGTGTAGTAGCATTTCGGCCGCGGTGGCAACCCTAACCACACCTCGGTTAAGTTGACACTTGTTTTGTCCAGCAGGTATGTGGCTGTTCTGGTCCATTATGATAAACCAATACCAACTGGATACAGGATGGATGCCAAGATGGTAGCCAGGGAGTTACTCTATAATCATATTTGAGGTGAATAGGTATGCATGGAGTTAGTGTATGTCATGAATGATGTGAATATTTATACACTGAGTGACTATTTCGTTATGAGTGTGTTGTCAATAGTGAGATGTATAGGTATACAGGGAGAGGTCATGGTCCTGTGTGGGGTGAATCGGTATGAATGGAGTGACTGTATGGTGTATGGTTGTGTGTATCTTGTACGGGTGCACCCGGTGTACATGTATGGACATTGATGTGGTGTATGGTTATAGCTACATGGCCATCTATGTATTGTGTATGTATATATGGAGTGACTGTAAGGTCAAGGGTGGGATGTACATGTGTTTTCTATATGATCATGGATGGGGTGGGTGGATAAATCGTGGGTGAGTTTATGGTTACGGACAATGTGTGTGGTATACGTGGAATGACTGTACTGTCATGATTGAAGTGTATATGCATACCTGGAGTAAGCTGGTGGACATTGTCGTGTGGGTATATAGGGAGTGTCCTTGTGGTAACGGATGGGATGTATATGTTAATATCTCGTGGATGTATTATCATTGGTATGTGTGTATGGATTAGCTGTATGATCATGGATGGCGTGTATGCTTATACAGTACGTTGCTGAACTGTCTTGTGTGATGTATATATGCAAGTATGGATGGTATGAGTGGTCGTGTGTGCGGGTGTTTTGTATATCTGGAAGCACTGAATGGCCAGTGGTGAGGTGCATATGTATACCTGGAGTGACTCTATTGTCTAGGGTGGGCTTCATATGTATATATCGAGTGGTTACATGTATATGACTATGTGGAATATGTATACATGTAGTGACTGTATGGTCAATGGTGAAATGAGTAGGTATACAAGGAGTGACACGAATGTAATGAATATCTATGCCGGGAGTGACTAAATGGTCATGTGTCAGGTGTGTGAGTATACCTGGTGTTCCTGCGTGGCGACTCGTGGCGGTATGGTCATGTGTAGGTTATGCGGGTATACAATGGTGTTGCTATATGGTCATGTGCGATGTGTATGTGTATATAGCGAGTGGCTATATGGCCATGTATGATGTGCATATGCACACATGGAGTGACTATACTGACATGGCTGGGGTGTATTAGTATATCTTGAGTGGCTATTCGGCTATGGTGTGACAAATAGGGATACAGTGAGTGACATGGCCAATGGTGATGTGAATATGTATACCATACACATTACCCGTAGACATAAAATCACTCACTATTTATCCACACACCCCATCCGTGATCATACAGAAACACATGTACACCCCACCCATGACCATGTAGCTATATCCATACTCCACATCAATGTCCATACAGGCACACCGGGTGCACCCGTACAGTATACACACAACCATACCCTGCTGGACAAAACAAGTGTCCACTTAATCACGGTGCGGCTAGCGTTGCCACCGCGGCCAAAATGCAACAACACTGAGGCTCCACCGGCTAACTACAGTTGGGCCGCAGTGTACTTGCCATTCGGCCATGATGTAGTTGCTGCGGTGTACGTTCATTAAACTGAAAAAAGATGATACAAACCAAAATCTAACCACGGTGCACATGCCATTCGGCCGCGTTGTAGTTGCCTTTCGGTCATGGTGTACTTGCCGTTCGGCCGCAGTGTACTTGCTTTCGGCCGCAGTGCTCAACCGCAGTTACAAACGCTGACACCGCGGCCGAACGGCAAATACACCGCGGTGCCAATGGACACTTGTTTTGTCGAGCGGGGTACACCATACAGTCAACTCCATTCATACCGATTCACCACACACCTGACCATGACCTATCCCTGTAAACCTATACATCTCACTATGGACAACACACTCATAACCATATAGTCACTCATTGTATACATATTCACATCATTCATGACATACACTAACTCCACGTATACCAATGCACCTCACCTATGATCATAGAGTAACTCACTGGCTACCATCTTGGCATCCATCCTGTATCCAGTTGATATTTGTTTATCATAATGGACCAGAAGAGTCACATATGATCGTTCATCTCAGTTCCCTCTCAAAGTTATGCCCATTTCCTTCCAATAATATGGTCATAATCACAAAAGTTCTCCGCAAAATTCTATAATTTAAAATGAATTTGTCATGCCCTATACGGAATTGGTACAGCCATAATAGAACATTTAATTGTCAGCTAATTAACTAACACGTATAATAACCAAATGGGTCAGAATTTGCTACATTTTCGGATAACGCAGAGAATTATATATATATAATGTTATAATGATATATGTAAAAAAATAACTTATTATCAATTTGGTTGGGGAGGGAACATCCTAATGCTCAACTGATGCTACTCAGACTCTCTGGGTGGGTAAATTTGCACACCAAGAGTGTCGAGTGGCTCTCCAAAAACTGCAAGGGTGCCTCTCCTGGGAGGTAAAATATGAACTCTCCTTGGGTGGTTGGCTAAAGTGCATCCCGGAGTGGCTCTCCAAAAACTGCAAGGTTGCCTCTCCGGGAGGTAAAATATGAACCCCCCTTTGGGCGGTGGCTAAACTACCTCCCGGAGAGGCACTATTTCACCATCCCTCCAAAAGGGGTAGATTATAACCTCTCCATGGGGGTCGTCTTTGCCCCTCCTGAGTGATTACGTATATCTCCCACTGAGTGACAAATTGTGCTTCGACGGGGATGAACTTGGGTCACATGAGGGACAAATTGTTCCTCGGCTCCTATCACCCCAATGGAGAAGCAAGTTAGCCTTTTGGAGAGTAGGTGAAATAGTGCACCTCAAGAGATGCAAATATTGCCCCTCCGAGGAGCAATATTGCATCCCCATTATTTAGAGTGTACAAGAAGGATGCTGATTTCATATGGTATGATGTAAGCATCCCTCGGTCAGCATCTAATAGCGGTCTGATACCCTTTAATCTCTTAACGCACAACACCTGGTTAGCTGTCATGGACCTCGTTATGACGACTTCTGCTTTCGCAAAAGAAATACAGAAGTCGTGTTTTGCATCGGGGTTGCACGGCGCAGGGCGGGCCACGAGATGGAACTCGCCCTTCGTAACCAACGATATTATTTCAACGGGCGGCCATATTCTTTATCGTGTGGTAAACGATATAGCTGTTCGAGGCAAGCCATTGATCCTGATATGTGGAACAACGTCCATCGATATCCCGTCATCTCCGACAAATATCTGTCCAACCTTCGAAATTTCGTTTGTCACTACAGAACATTCTCCGAATATTTGGTCACTCGTGTCGCGAAATGGGTCCGCTTCCAAATAACGCACATCGCCAAGCATGACGTTTGGTATAGATAGATAGATAGATAGATACTTTATTGCGCAATCGCTATACGGATACAGGATATGGCAAAGAAAGAAAAAAATAAAATAAAAATATATACATAAACATGCAAATAAAATATATGACTAGAATATTTGTGCTGAGTGATTACAGTGTTATTGTCGTAATATTTCGGCTTCAATTAAATATTTACTCAGAGCTCTGCTCAGTTGTTTATCATTAGATTTGAATATTTCTTGAAGCTTTTCGCGCTCGTCTAACACATCGTAATTTGATATCACATTCTTCGCGTAACTGCTAAAGACTTGCCTAGGATTGTGGTACTTCGGGCAGTGTAATAAAAAGTGAGACTCATCTTCGATAGGTTTATCTTTAGCGGGCATATTATGACTACATTGTTTGCAAGTTCGTTCCTCTACGGGGATTGGATTAGGTTTCACATGTCTGCCTATTTCTATTTCTAGCTTGTGCGAGCTTGTAACAAGTTTCGATATTGGACGTCTTTCATTTCGAGATAACGTTGTTAAATAAGAAGCCCTTGTTTCAAAATCTGTTTTGATTTTTCCCATAAATTCTAATTTACTATTTTCTGCACATGCACCTTTTATATCAAGGTGCCTCCATGCTTGTCGGAAATGGTCTTTTAATCGGGATTGAAATTTCTCCCCAAAAGTATCTATGTTGACTGATTTTGGTGATTCCCACACGTACCCAAATCCATATTTATATAAGTTATTTTTAATACACTGTAACCACTCATTATCTGCATCACAAGAAATCAATTTTAAACATTTATACACCAATCGTTTATCACACAAAGTGTTAGCTCGAAGCCAATAGACTATCATGTTCCTTAATACATTGATATAGATCGGAAATCTACCCATTTCGGCTAGTACAGCCATATTAGATGTGTTTCTAAATAATCCCAAAATTCGTTTACAAAATTGTGTGTGGAATTTTTCAATGGGATTTTCCTTGCGGCTTTCTGAATAGTCACCCCATATTTCAGATCCATAAGTCAATATCGGTTTTACACAAGAATCAAAAAGTTTGCACGTGACATCAATGGGTGCCGAGTCGTCACATGTTCTTTGTAGTGAAAAATGAGCTCTCGATGCTCTAATCTTTAAATCGTTTAATGCATGTGAGAAAGTGCCAGACGCCGCTAGTTTCAACCCAAGATATGTATATTGTTGTGTCGTTTCCAACGTATGAGTACCAATTTGAAAAGGATTGTGTTTTAGTTTTGTTCCACTTTTGTTAAAAATCAATATTTTGGTCTTATTTTTGTTCACAGTTAGTTTCCACCGCGTACAAAAAATGTTCAGTTGAGTCAACATTTTTTGCAAGCCGTCTTGTGACTCCGAAGTTAATACGAGATCGTCAGCGTACATTAAACACGGTACTTTAAAATTATCTATGCAAGGTGCATGCATGTCGTCGGCCATTAGTTCTTCTGCTAGACCATCTACGAAAATATTGAATAATAAAGGGCTAAGGTTATTTCCTTGCATTAAGCCGATTTGGCTGTTTATGGGTGCAGTAAGAGAATTTCCATTGATTTTTAACCTTGAAGAATAACTGGTTATTATTTCTTTCAAGCACATATAGATGTTTCCCCCAATTCCTAGATTTAATAGTTTATATAATAATCCTTCTCGCCAGACACTGTCGAATGCCTTTTTGAAGTCCACAAAGCATGTGTATAATTTTTTGCCATCATTTATACGTTTTTCAATTAAACATTTTAAAATAAATAAATTGTCTGTGGTCCTGTAATTCTTTCTGAAGCCACACTGATATTCGGAAGGAACCTCCATTTCGTTTAAGTATTCGTCTAGACGCACAAGAAGAATGCTGGCATACATTTTCCCAAGAACACTAGTTAATGTCAGACCCCGCATCTGGTCCGGGGAATTTGCATTATTACATTTTGGAATAGCAACAATTATGCCTTCAGTCCATTTGCTAGGTATATGTCCCTTACTGAGCACTAAATTAAAAAGACGTGTTAACAGTGGGAGAGTATATATTTTAGAAGCTTTCAGCATTTCTGCTTTAATGTTGTCAGGGCCGGCCGATTTTCCGATTTTTAAATTACGCAATGCTTTTTCAACTTCTTCTGTAGATATGTCATAATCAAGGTGATTATTGGAGGAGATATTTTGTTCCATGTCAGATACCTGGCCATGGATGTTATCAGAGAAAGGGTCACCGGTGTCGTCCGTTGTCTGTCCGAGATTTTTAAAGTGTTCGTAGAGTTCATTGGGGCTAACTGATTGCGACATTTTATTTGAATTAGAGGACTCGCGATCCAATTGTTTAACTAGCGACCAGTATTCCTTCGGCTTATTGTTTTGCATGTGTACCAGTTGCCCATATATATTACTCCGATAATCACCACGTTTCCTTTTTATGAGTTTTTTTATATTGACGCTTTAGCGAAAAATAATTTCCCCGGACGACTGGATCATAGTGCTGAGCATTAAGTTCCCGTGCACAAAGCTTCAACTGTTGTTTCATCTCATAACATGCGCAATCGAACCACGGTTTATGTTTGACACGAATCTTAGTCATGCAGCTTTGTTTCCGCAATTTGAACGAACGAGAAGAGGCAACATGAAATATAGCATTCACTTTACATTGCATTATTTCTGGATCTGAGATTTCTGAACACATTAGTTCCTGTATATTGTTTTGAATATCAATATGTTGAAATGCATCTTGAAAAGTTTTCTTTGATGCGTCACTCCAAATGAAGCTTTCTGGTAATTGTGTGAGTTCGATTGTGACGCTTTGATCTACTGTTGCTAGAGTAGTATTAACATTTAATGTGTACCAGCACTGACAGTGATCTGAATGTATCGTTAAAGGCTCCACGTGGAAGTGTGAGAGTGTTTCGTAAAGGGGATCACTGTATATCACATAATCAACAACCGATGACCCGTTTGGCTGGAATGATGTGAACTTTCCTGTAATGTCACCTGTCGTTCTGCCATTGGCGATTCGCATATCCGAGTCAATACATATATCAATTAAAGCCCTCCCCCTGCTGTTTATTGTTTTATCAACATTACACCGTTTATTTATGGGATGTCTGTTCTCCTCGTTCCGAGGATAATCTGCCAGTCCCCCTGTCCTGCCATTAGTATCCCCTTGTATAAGTAATTGCCCAATCTGGGAGTACCGTTTTATTTCACGGGCCAAGATATCAAATGTTTCTTCTGGATTCTTTTGTTGAGTTAGACAGCTCTCTGGGCTGCAATAAATTGTTCCCAGAATTACATCGGATGGCGTATTGAAGAAATCTTTACTTAATTTGAGCCAGATAATGTTTTCACTAGCTGATTGCAATAGTTTAACACCCTGAATAATATTTGTTCTGCAGTAAATAACAATACCACCTCGTTTATTTTGTTGTCTAAATTTGGAAAATACTGTATATCCAGGGATATTGCAAACTGATTGTTTATCATATAACCAGGTTTCTAAATATGCACTTATGTCAAATTTGAGAATATGCTGGGCAATAAACTGGTCATCTAAAAATTTGTTTTCTCCAGTGCTATCTTTCCAACCATGTATATTCCAGAATGATATTTTAAGGTTTCTAAGTTTTGTTACGGTCAAAGACATTGTAAGCGTTTGTATAATATAAGAAAAATGTTTTGGAATTATCAACCCGAAAATCGTTTAGCCTCGCAGGGTGTCTGGAGATAATTTCTGCAATGTACGTGTACATAAATCAATAAGATGCTTGTCATTGTCATAATTCCTAGAGTTAGTCCAGTTGTTGTTTTTTTTATCATCTCGTCTGTTTGGCGATTTATGTCCACCATACACGCTTGGTATTCCCTGATAATCTCGATCATTCGAGAAGAATCTGCGTTCATTATATCTATAACTTTCGGGATATTGTTCATAATCCTCATATCGGTATATTGTACCACGCCCGCGGTTTCCGTCGTTTCCGTAATAATAGCATGTGCCTCTCGGGTCTCCTCGACTGCTATTTTCATGCCACGTTCGTCGTCCGTGTTGATTGGACTGTTCGTTGCCGTCACGGTTATATCCGTTCAGAATGTTTCCAGTTGACAACTCAAGTATCTCCTTCAAGATGGTACACAATCTGCCGATCCCTCGATCGTTAAGATGTAAGCTGTCCCAATATAGCTTACGGTTGGGAATGCCTGGACGGAACATAAATTTGCTGACAAAGTCTTTATATTTGAGACGAGGGTCCGATTCGCATTCGATTTCCAGTTTTGAGTTGAGTTCAATTATTTTATTGTTCACCTCATCGCCGGATCTGTGCAGATGCAGTGCGCAGATATTGATTGTTGCTTTGGGGAAACGACTTCGACATAGTTCGATCAATTGCTTGAATTTCTCATGAACATCACCAACAGTGCCTGATTCGATATCAGCGTGACCTGTTACAACGACCAGCTGTTTAACCACATTGTTGATATCCGCATTCCAAAGAAACTCATCCATACCTGATATGCCTCTAGGTACGTATTTCACCCATGTGTTTCCTTTGCGGTCTAATCTTGGTCCTTTCACCCACCTAGCTATGGAATTCGTAAGAATAAGATTACCATACTCCAAGCTGTCAAACCTAGACTGATTTATGGTTGTTCTCTCTGGGTGGTTCTCCACAGACTGTGTGCTACAATATGTATCTATAAACGAATCGCTTTGATAGTTATCACGCCGCAGGGTATCATACATATTATCAACTGGTATGTGGTATTCTATTTCGTCGTTCTCTGTCGTCTCCACATACGAATCATCGACTTGTGTCCCTGACTCCTTTCTTGCTTGTGGCATATGTTTACTAGGTGGTGGAGTCTTATCTCTATCCAGGTTCGCTAACACTTTTCTCTGCAGCTGTTCGGTTGTTGTGCTATTTAATTTTAATGCATCCACAAGTCTATCAACAAGAATTTCTGGCATTATATCGGTGGCTGGTGTTTCTGGTTTCGTGTTTGAAGATTTTATTGCTGCAGATATTGAGTCGATCCTATTGTTTAGACTGTCTATTTCCTTGGTGCGGTCGGCAATGTCATTTAGTTGTAACAATATCTTTGCAAGCGTGCTCTCAACGGAACGGAACATATCCTGAATGCTCGGACCACTGTTCTCACTGGGCTGTGACACAGGTTTGGGAAGTTTTGACAATGTGGGCTTAGGTGCTTTATTTCTGGCCACTTTTGATGTCTTTGGTTGGGACTCCTGTTGTATTTTCTTTGGCTGGGTTTCGTCACTCTCTTGTACATGGCTGCCTTTCATGGCTGGTTGGGACTCCTGTTGTATCTTCTTTGGCTGGGTCTCGCCACTCTCTTGTACATAGCTGCCTTTCACCCTGGCTAGAATGCGGTCATAAAATCTGCTGTGCCAAACTACACAGTTATTTATTCCATGTACTAATATCGTTCCAGTGTTATACATGTTGATTGACACAAATTTAGCATTAGATTTAATGTCTTGCAGATTCATTTGTGTGTACATGTTGTCTAATGTCCTACGGTTGATGTTATAGTCCGTTTTGCATATTTCCTCAATCGCACTACTCCAAACATCAAGATCACCTTTATCCACGACGAAAGTTACATCACATGGAGCATCTGTCCATTTATTTGCGCTGCCTTTCCCGATGTTGTGAGGTTGATAGTGGGTTAAAGGATCGTCGCCCGGATTTAGTTTCTTGTTTTTAATCGTATCACTATTCTCCGTTGATGCCGATCGCGTCACTACTCCGTCTTTGTTTGTGTTGGTTGCCGCCATATTGGATTTTCGATCAGCGTTTGCGCTTTAATATATTTTACGAATTAAGTCAGTTATCCAATGCGAACACACAGCTGTTTATAATAGAATCCACTGTCACTATAAAACCCTCGATTTCCTTTACTTTTTGGAATGATAACGCCTCGATTTCCTAGGTTTTAATACCAAAACATTTCTCTCGAATTTTAATTACACATTGCTTGTCACGTGACTTGTCACGCAATAGGGATACATTGCATAACAATATCTGGATAACCCCTCAGTCGGAATCAAGACATAACATGGGAGGTCATCCCGATATACCAAATCCGACTCCTCAACCAGGATATCTGTAGGTTCGAATAACACATCCATGTCACTGACGTCTACGTCGGTTCCACTCGCCAGGCTACCAACCCACGTGACTTTATAACGAGAAGACGACCATAGCCGAGATGTCACTCGAAACAAGTGGTTAGCGTAAATCAACCGCTTATACTGATGCTCGGCTGGGTTAAATATATCGCGAATAAGTGACGTCGTCATGGATACCGTACTATATAGTTAGCGAGCGTGCTACCTCGGTGTTGTTACCATGGTTCCTAAAGTGTATAGATCTCAGCAAATTGATCAAAAGTCAGAACATATGTCCCTGAACAAAAAGATACTTTCATCAGATTAATGGTCGACTAACCATTACAAAACGTTTACTACGTAATTCCGATCAGGCGACATGTATCCACGGTGTCACGTTACACACGCGAATAGCATACACCCAAACGAACTAATAACAAAGCACGAGTCCGATGGCTGGCTAGTCCGACGGTTCTACTAGATCACTATGGTATACGAGGCACAGCATACTCATGGTTTCAGAGCTACCTGAAAAATAGAAGGCAATATGTTGAACTCAATGGTATCAAATCTAAATTGACGGAAGTGACGTGTGGAGTGCCCCAGGGATCAATTCTGGGACCGATAATTTTCTTAATTTACGTTAACGATATGTCAAATTCGACAACAATGGATATCTTATCATACGCGGACGATACGACTCTAGTAACTGGTGGAAAAAATGGCATCCTTGTAGAAAGTTATGTGAATAATGAGTTACGCAACATATTTGCTTGGTGCTGTAGCAATAAGTTAGTGATCAATACTAAAAAAAGCAACTATATGCTGATACACCCAGAGAACAATGATGACAAATGGAACTTTATAAAGGTTTACTTAAATAATACGGAACTAAACAAGATAGGAAATCTTGAGCACGAATCCTCCACAAAATTCCTAGGAATCCATATAGATGAAAACCTGACTTTCAAAAAACACGTGTCCTCTGTTTGTTCAAAAATGGTGAATGCCATATACCACATCAATAAAGTTAAACACTTCTTTCCTGGTAGCGCACTTAAAACATTATATTATGCTCTAATACAAAGCCATTTAGTCTACGCTGTTCAAATATGGGGACACGTCCCTGCGGTCCAAAACATTTTCATGCTTCAAAAACGCGCAATACGAGTTATATGTAATAAGAAATATAGAAGCCACACAGAACCTCTCTTTAAAAAAGAAAATATACTCAAAATCTACGACATCCACAAAGTACAAGCGGCTGTTTTCATGCATGATTGGTATCATATGCGTTTAATAGAATCATTTACCGACATATTTTCCAAACGGAAAACAGGACCAGCCACCCGACAAAAGCACCCACTATTTAAAAAAAAACCAAGAACATCTTGGTCCCAACAACTACCATTTCATTCCTTTCCAACCATATGGAACAACTTAGATAACGAATTTACATCATACCAATCCAGACACACATCTAAACGACGTTTACATGCCGATTGCATTAAAAAATATGCTGCAACAATTAAATGCAACAATCAAAGATGTCCCGACTGTGTAGTAGCTCCTCAATAAGTGACTTCCCCTATACCGCAATCCTCAACCTCACTCAGTACATTCCTACTCGACTTTCAAGGAACAACCCACTGACAAGAAAGAGACAAACCATCGAGTAACCAATAAACAATTTATCTAGACGTATACCCTCCATGTATATAATACAACCATTTTGTGATACATAATTATATAGCCGTGCATTGTACAAGAAATCATGACCGCCTATCATAACATCTTTTCATTTTTAAGGGGGTGGCAGTAAGACAGTCTAGCCTGACTATGCCACCCCTCGAATATACAACATAATATTTGTCAAATGTATTATGCAATAATATGTGTATATTTAAATAAAATATCCTATCCTATCCTATCCTACAATAATAATTGTGCTGATAACGAAAGGTATGGGACCGGCAATTTAACCCTTCCAGGAGATTCATGAAATGTTGCGACATCCCTGTGCCAATACATTCTCTTATATCATGTGAGTCACCAATAGGGATACATTGCATAACAATAATTACCTAGACCTTATACGCCAGTGCATTTTGTTATATATGCGAGACTCACATATATATAATAATGCACTGGCACATGATCTTGAATGCTGTACGAGCGCCGCCCCCGCCATGGAAGGGTTACTGGCATACTACAAAGAACTCAGTACAGCGGCCAATGTTCCATCCCGAAACACGCATGAGAGGTACCCTTAAGAATTGAATGTAGTGGGCATGTGTATGCATCATTCGAGATGTTGGATTTTGATATTGTGGAATTTCTTTCCCAGTATGGTGAAGTAATTGTTGAAAATACCAGGAGGGGCCAAGCATACACTCTAAATAATGGGAATGCAATATTGCTCCTCGGAGAGGCAATATTTGCATCTCTTAATGTGCACTATTTCACCTACTCTCCAAAAGGCTAACTTGCTTCTCCATTGGGGTGATAGGAGCCGAGGAACAATTTGTCCCTCATGTGAGTTAATTGGATCCTTGTCGAAGAACTATTTAACCCTCAATGGGAGTCAAGCGGATCCCCATCGAAGAACAATTTGTCCCTCCATGGGTTTAATGTGCATCCCTGTTGAAGAACAATTTGTCCCTCAATGTGACCCAAGTTCATCCCCGTCGAAGCACAATTTGTCACTCAGTGGGAGATATACGTAATAACTCAGGAGGGGCAAAGACGACCCCCATGGATAGGTTATAATCTACCCCTTTTGGAGTGATGGTGAAATAGTGCCCCTCCGGGATGTAGTTTAGCCACCCCCGAAGGAGAGTTCATATTTTACCTCCCGGAGAGGCAACCTTGCAGTTTTTGGAGAGCCACTCCGGGATGCAGTTTAGACACCCCCCAAGGAGAGTTCATATTTTACCTCCCCGGAGAGGCAACCTTGCAGTTTTTGGAGAGCCACTCTGACACTCCTGGTGTGCAAATTTACCCAACAAGAAGAGTCTGAGTAGCATCAGTTGAGCATTAGGATGTTCCCTCCCCGGGGAGGCAACCTATCACTCAAGAGAGGTAACATGAACAATCTCGGGTGATGGCACTCTGACACTCTAGGTGCACAAAGTACCCTCCAAGAGTGACATAGCACAAAGATGTTACCTCCATGGAGAAGAAAGGATGGATGAGCCTATTCTAAGCCAAAAAGAATCTTTAAATGTATAGATTGAATTGCACGGTTCTTGCCTATACAGATACATGTAGTAATGACATGTGGATCAAATAACAATGGAGAAAACAATTTAATTATTTATTTAAAAAATCCAAAATAATAAATACATATAGAACTTTCAGAGTATTTATGGTTTTAGCTTGAACTAATTGCAACACAATGTTCTTACCAGGAATAATAAGAGAAATGAAGGTCTTCGATGTTTCAGAAATGTTCTCACTAGATTTTGCAATAAAATTATTACTTTATGCATCTATGTATGTTCATTGCATGGAATTTGTCTGCAATCCAGAGCGTGCGTAATGAAAAGAGAAATTTGAGGTAATTTAACTCAATAAATTGATAACCATGTAACACTGGAGATATTTACACAACATTGGCGCTGAAAATGAAAATAAGGCTCTATGAATCCTGGTTCTTTAAACAAAAATAAAGAAGAAAAAAAAACATTCCATTTCGGGGCGTTTTTCTCCATTTTAAAGATACTCGTAAATCAATGATTGTCGATTGGTTTGATACCTTTGTGGTCGTTGCTACTAATGGGAGCATGCACTAATGGGTCTGTCGTTCATATGCAATTGAGTGTTTGTCCCACACCCTTCTGTTATAACTATAAACTATAATTATAGTATATTTGTTTGTGTGTTTATCTTGTGGACTACACGTCACTCTATAAATAATTCCAAAGAACCTAGACATGTTCGAAATAGTTTTAAGCTTTAACCAATAAAAACAGATGGAAGCACCCTTCAGACATTTCAGTCTTCGACCCAGTGACTGGCGGGCATGGTAATATTAGTATCCCTCGTCACAACCGGGCGGAGCCACTCTCCCACTTTAAATGCATCGAGACACCAAGTGCATGGCATCCGAAATAGTATTGTCGTCTATTTAATACCATTTCAGTCGAGCAGAATTACCTCGGCTCATGCACATGGCTAAGCAAAAAATCCTTTTTTAAATATAACTTTGACAATATGTAGTCCACTTGAAGCAAAACACACCCCTCATGTCGTCAAAGAAAATATCAATCACCTTTTAGTCAAAATTGCTGACAGAAAGTGAATATGTGAACAAACTTTTAAAACTCAATATCTAGCCATCAAATAGGCTCATTAGTTCAACAGTACATGTACATTTTGTTAACAATACTGAGGCGTGCCACAATTTACGAACGAAGTAGTTAGACTTCTGAAAAATGTGATTGTTGCAACAAATCGCCGAACACATCAAAACATTTTTCTTTCAAATAAACATGTTCACCTTTCCATGGTAAGGACATTTCTCTTGGCAAACCCAGTTCATATCAGTACAAGCATTTCTCAGAAATTCATGCCAAGTTTCTCAGAATGGATGCCAGGAGCAATGTTGACATAGCCATGTCGTTTTCATGAGCCATGTATATTTCACTCAAACCTATTAACCTGGCTTGTGTGGATAACGTGCTTTGCTTTTCCAGTATATACCAAAATAATTTAATATAATCACAAATATAGCATGAGATTTCTCCCCAGATGCACCATTATGAAACTACTGATAAAACAAAAAATTAGTATGAGGGGTTGGGAGAAAAATAATCCATCATGACCTGGGATGTGGGCATCGAAAAATGTCATCTTCGGGGTCAGATATTTGGTCTGGACAATTGGCAAGCCTCGTGTTCAACTGAAATATCGGGACCCTCGGGTGAGATCTTTCAATCACACATGCCCGGTCATGATGGATAATATTATTCTTATCTCAACCCGACTTCAGCTGAACAAGCACTGCGACCATAATGTTTTGCATTGCGAATTTTGATTTCTGGTATATTTACAAAGAGCAGAGCTTACAGAGTCAATGAAAATGCCCCTGCATTCTAATCACATGTTCACGGCATGCATGTGTTATCAACTGATACAGATGACCAATCGGACATGAGGATACACGGTTACACCTGTTGTGTCTTGTCATTGCAAAAGAACCAACAAGTTTTCCATGTGTATATCTCCTGACACATGTTTATAAATAGTACTACCGGTAATCAAAATTGGGCTCTCGAATAAACTATGCATCACCGAGTCTAATGAATATAATTATCAGTCAAATAGCCATCACTATAAATAGCTTCTGCATGCAATTCCTGCCATATGACATCATAGCGCACTGTTGAAGATTGCCAGGTTGTTATCTCCTGTCACTTTCGTTTTGGCGAATAAGAAAACGGGTGCTAACTGTTGAAATTCTTGGAAATACTTAATTCTATTCTCCTTGATGTGTACTACTGATCAATTCTGGACCCTTCAAATATACACACATTAGTGTTTAATTAGTTGTTGTAATCTCTAAATTTGGAAACACTGTGAAATTATCAATGTGACCAGATATAACAGGAAATTTATTAAGCTATTTTTGCTATGTCTAGAGAAACTCTGGAGTCGCTGAAAATTGTCAAATGTTAAGTGTTGTGATTGACTGACACTGATGTAAAGATTATTGGTGATAATGCAATTTCCAGATATTTTCTTTAGACTCTGTAGTGCATAGCTTGTTCAAGAGTGTAATTTTAATTAGAACCGGTGTACAATGTATATAAATACACAAGCTTTGTACATCTCAATGATATTGAAATTAATACATGAAATAATAGAAAGAAACTCTTAAAGGTGACACGCAACAGTTTTAGAGTGTTCTATGCCCCTACATATTAATGTGCCATGATCCCAACAAGTTGAAAGGCGAAGTTTGTGTAACTTTTCAGTTAGATGAGAATCCATCCTATATATAATGATAGTTCAAGGAATACTATTTCACAAGAGGCATATTTTCATTGATGGCACAATAGGCTTATAGCCCAGATAGCCCCAAAATTGTCTATTTGATCATATCAGATTTTGAAAACCTTTTTCAAATTCTACCATTTGCTCTGTATTCAAATGAGATTATAAGATACACTTTGAAAAAGAATACATACATAAGTTGACTCAGACGTATTCTACGATATACTTTCACGACAGTGTATAGATATCTTTTGATGTATTTGGCTTTGAAACTATACAGGGATATGGAGTGCAATGGGTGTATACAGGTCCATTATAGGAACAAACGCACAATATATATATATAAACATCAGAATCGGAAATCAACCGATTGTGCCTCCAGTTATCGGAAATCGGGCCGATGGACTTTTTCATTACCGGAACATCACTAGAGGAAAACATTGCACTGAAAAAGGGCAATTTCATATGTTGTCACAGATTTTCGACTTCAATTATCCCTGTGATGCCAATATCAGCTTATTTAATTAAATGGTACAAAGATTGAAGGATATACGTATTTCATGTATTATTATTATTAGTTATTTTGTTGGACTGACGGAAGCATGGTGTGACCTTGATGGCTTGGGATTTATGTTCAACTGAGTTGCGAAGCGACGAGGTTGAACATAGGCAGGAAGCTGTCATTGTCACCCCATGTTATCGTCAATCCACCACAGTAACATATAACAGTCCTGGTCATTCACAGAAATTTAAACTTATTCCGAAGAATGATCAGCAAAAAATGTCAAAAATCTCCTATCGCTCTCTCCATAACGTTGTTCAATGAAAATTATGACATTATGAAAAAGGAGGCCAACGAGAGATGATGAAACAGTTGTCTTGGATTGGATGATCATCATCCTTATCACCATGTTAAAGAATTTCCAGCTAGACATAGACTTTGATACAACTTTTGACGCATATATGCTGGTGCTCTGGGTAATCTGTTGGTACGATGGTGAACCTTTAATTTTTAGTACGAACATCGAACTGTGCCACGTCAAGCTCAGAGCCCGGAATCGCAATATTAGGTGTTCGTGTTGAACTTCTTCTCTGTAGTTCCAATATAATTCCAATCATGTTCCTACTAGTACCTGCAAATAATGGACGATAGAGATATACATTAATAAAAGTGCTAATAACACTGTAGCTCAGCTTGGACATGAGGCATTATTCTCACAGAAGTTAATGGAATGATAAAGGAGGAAAGTTGAACATTTCCAGTAATGGATTGAAGAATATACCCTCTGTTAACCGGATTCATATTATCAGGCAGAGATCTAGGCCATTTCGCAAACCTGTTACAACAGGTTTGGTCGCCCGAAGTTTGGGTGCCCAAAATTAATTATAACCAAACAGTATTAATATTCGGAATTTGTCATGGTTTTGTACATCTATATTTGGGAAAACAAGCAAAAATACCATTGAAGTCATATTAATCAGTTCCATCGTATTATCGCTGGAATAATTCATAATTATATTGATATCTGTTTGTTTTATAAAGCTAAATTTTTTGCTCATTCGCATGATGTCATGCAAAAGGAGGCCAACAAATAGCTTCCAAATACCAGACATAATGGCTGCACATATAAATGTATGACAAATAATCAAGAACTTTTGACATAAAACAAAGTAATAACTCATTAAACATTGTCATTATCAATTATATTTGTCTTCCAGTTCTGCCAGAGTGAAACAATTGACGTACACATGAATTTATCAATTAAACATGACATGTGGGTTCCATATAGTCATCATAAAAAAATATCAATTGTTAAAAGCGTTTCGAGACAGGGGTCTTCGATTCATATTTATTTTACACACAGGAAACTATATAAAACTTGATATAGGAAGAGATAAACCATCTTTAGGGTGGATACACACATGTATGTAATCTCTGTAATTATCGTGTATTTGGCGTTTTACATGGATCATACAGACGATGTAATATGTGTCCACTGACAACCCAATCATTGCCTACGTGTTGAACGCACTGAGTTCTAGTTCCAATTAAGTCGGAATGTAGTAAGCCGTTATCTTGGACCAGGCCACTTAAAATAATTGTTCGTGGGATAACCCATATGGTAGACTTTCTATTTAAATAATTACCAGTCCTCTCTTATTTATAGCAGTGGTGGATTAGGATTTACCCGACGCATGCAGGGGCTATATATGACCCGAAAGCTACCAGGCGGGGCTAACTCTGAACTATTTAAGTAAAACATATCATATTGTACCTTCTTGCCCATATTATTCCGACCGATACATCCAACTAAGTCCCTTAGCGATTTGAAGCTTTCGAAACCCACCCAAACAAGCATCATGATTGAAAATGTTCTACATCAAGCCTGTATATGCCAGACGTATGGCGTCTGGTGTTCGTGCATTAATAAAATGCCAGATATCACACAGACTTGACTAATTTCCGCATCCGTAAGAGAAGACATGTTTTGGACTGGCCGTAAATGTACTGATAGAAGACAATTTGACTTCGCTTAGCACTACTCACTTGTCTGGCCTGTTAACAATGAACCGCTCGCGCGCAGGTGATTAATGTTGTCAATTATTGGTGTGGCCATGTAAAATACATGTATTTTACATACAGAAATTACATGCATGTGTGTATCCACCCTTAAATGAAAATCCAAGTACGCGGCCTTTAAAACTCCAAATTGTTGAAATTTTGTTGAAACATTACATGAGGAACTAGTTTTTTAGTTGATAAATATATTCTTGGGAGTCTCATTATTTGAACAGAATGACATCTCAATGAAATCTGTTAGCATTAACATAAATAAAATATGCATTCAGTGTATCATGCGGCCACACTCTGAATATGAGGTAACATATTTTAGACATCACCCTCCGCCTCAGCCCCACCTGGGCATATTCAACAGATCATGCATGTTGCGAAAATTTGCTCTGTTCCTAGCAGAAATTGTGAAAGAATTTGCTACTGAGTTTGGTATTTGACATGAAAGTCCTGAAGTTGATACTCAGTGTTATTATTAGCACATTAACCCTTTGTATACTAAATGGAGTCTCTCTATAAGTATTGAAAGTATACATTGCAATTGCCTATTATTAATCTGAGGGGTGTTCAGGAAAAATAAGCAGACAAAAGAAGGAAGTCCTATTTAATAGAAGGATATATTCAGATAATAAGTTCTAACAAACCAAAGGTCATTTGAACTTATTACCTGAACATTTCGTATGGGAACTACTCATCAATGAGTATCT
This sequence comes from Siphonodentalium dalli, assembly GCA_032622095.1. Classification (NCBI taxonomy): domain Eukaryota; kingdom Metazoa; phylum Mollusca; class Scaphopoda; order Gadilida; family Siphonodentaliidae; genus Siphonodentalium; species Siphonodentalium dalli. Next base: position 73,362,162 of record CP136065.1, on the reverse strand, counting down.
AATTTAGTATAGTAAGAGTTAAAGCTAGTGTGCTCTCCCAGTGGTAAATTATGATAATTAATACTTAATGGATGAAAACTCAAAAACGAATCTCCACAATCATTTACCAATGGTCTGACCAATGTTAAATGCATACGGCTTCAACTTATGGATAATGAGTTGGTTGTATGAATACAGCACCTGTATCTGGAAATAACAAATGTCAAAATATTTCACTCTCATCAAAATGCCCCATTCAATTCGACACCATATAATTACTATTTCCCACTATAAATTGAAAATACCCATCCCTGATTGAATGAGGGCATGCGTTTGCATCTTGACACAAATTCAAGTCATATACATGTACATGTGTACATGTAATTTGATTGCTGACTGTTTAGAGGTAAGCATGTACCATTTTGCACCCGCCTCAACTATGTGGGTTTGTTTACCATACCCTGTAATCACATATGGATCAGCCTGGAGCTGGAATAATAGTAAACACCGCTCAAAAACCTCTTATTTTTAGAATCAAAAGCTACTTTTGACATCAGTTTACTGGATATTGATGTAGTTGTGATTGGGGTGTAAATTCAATATATTTCAACAAGGTCCAATAAGGACCGCAACTGAGAAAAATGAGTGCACAACACCTGTAGTCCCTTCATTCCCCCAAATATGAGCTATCACCATGCCGAATGACAATGAACTATTATAATTATAGCACCTGATTTACAAGGTGATATGTTCATACAGACAGACTGGTAGATGAATGGACACAGCCCTCGACTACATGTACTATTATATGCCATGAACGTCTGTCAGGGGTCGGGGCATAATAAATCCACATTCCAGTATACGCATCATTCGCATGGGTACAGATATTAATATTATATAGAAATGGGTTCTCATGGATCGTTGGTCTGAACATGATCAAGGTTTTATATACATGCATTTGCCTGGTGTTAATATATTAGACAATTATTGTTGAGATAGGTCTAAGAAAAAATAGAGTTGTTTCCGGTAACCCACCCACCCCCTGTCGAGACATTTGCCCCTACTAATTTTATCGACCCCATACAAAAATGAAAGTATCAATGACACTGTAGCTCAACTTGGGTAGGAGTTTATTGTTTGATGAGCAATGAATAGAATGATAAAGAAGGAAAGCCAAAAAGTCACAGTAAATGTTTTGTATTGTGTAGATGAAATTATTTTCATTTGAAACATTTCACCAATAAATGTGGGGTGCAAGGTGTGTTGATGGATTCAAATTTGAAATCCAAGATGGCTTCTGGCAGCCATGTTATTTAACAAATTTCTGGAAGTCACCATGAATATCCATATAATGTTTGGTGATGATTAGATGAGGGATGTGGTTCGTAGGGCGTGCCAAATGATTTAGTAGCGCAAAAAGTTAAACCCAAGATGACTGCCTGTCACCGCCAGCAGCTATGTTTTTCATCAAAAATCACTAAAATTAGACAGCTCCCATCTAGAGATGATACTAAATATGCATGCAAATGTTTAAAACAAATTTGTTTATAAATGCGGGCTGCCGGGTGTGCCGATGGATTCAAATTTTAAATTCAAAATGGCTGCCAGCAGCCATGTTTTTTAACACATTTTGGAAAGTCACCCCGAAGATCCATATGAAGACTGATGATGATTGGGTGCGGATGTGGCATGTAGGGTGAACCAAAGAAACTTGTTGGCAGACGGATGCACAGACAGACGACGGACACCAACCCACCGCAATAGCTCAAACTTTACAAAGTTTCATTGACTCTGTAGCTCAACTTGGGGAGGTGTTAATAATTCGACGCTGAGCTGTCAATAGAATGATAAAGAAGAAGGAAAGTCAAACTTCAGACGGCCACCTTTTTTAACAAATTTCTGAAAAATTGGCCGGACCCCATCTAGAGGTCACCCCGAAGTACCATATGAAGTTTGGATGATTGATGTGGCATGTTGGGTGTGCCGAAGAATTTAGTCATGAACAGAGTAAAATCCAAGATGGCTGCTGGCGGCCATGTTCTTTAGCCGAAAGACCCCAAGATCACTCGTTCCCATCTACATGTCAATATTAACATCCATGACAAATTTCGTGATGATCAGAAGAACAGTACGACCTGTAGCCGCGCCAATGGATTGAATTTTGAAATCCAAGATGGCTGCTGGTGGCCATGTTTTTTGGCCGAATGACACCAAAATGACTCATTCCCATCTACATGTCAATGTCAACATTCATGACAAATCTCATAAAGATCAGAGCTAAGGTATGACCTGTAGCCCGCGCCAAAGGAAATTGTTGATGGACACACGCATACATGCACACACGCACGGACGCCAAACCATGGCAATAGCTCAAACTTACAAAGTAAGTTGAGCTAAAAAGGGATATAATGATGGTGTTAGGAATGAGATTGATGTGCACGCCACTATGAATATTATCTTTGTACGACTTTGTCTGGTTCCGAGCGTTTATTCATAGCTTTCTGTTATAGAATTTGGCTTTTGTTTACATAAGGATTATATAATATACGATCTTGACAATAACATGCGATTTATGAGATATTTATGATTGTTATAAGAACAAAGTTGCTCTTTCTGTTTAGTGTTTATGGCAGTTTTAATTAACAAATGTGACTAATTTAACAGCAATACCCAGCATGAATGCCATCCGTATTGTTAATGATTATTTGTTATTTGGTCCAGAATTATTACCGACAAATGCTGTAAGAGACATGCAATTTTCAAAAGGCAATACAGTAGGTGACAATTTTTTTATGGTTTATTGGTGAAAGCATGTTATGTCAATTGAATTCTGCTTAAGCGCAACTGTTACACTGAACTCCTATAATTAACTTAACCATTTCATGATGGGAGCTGCGCTGGTGTAGCATTAAAAATCCTGTACCAGTGCATTATCTTATATATTAGAGTGAATAGAGTCTCCCATAGGGAGCCTCGCATATATAAGAGAATGCACTGGCTTACAAGGTCAATGTAAATATTATTAGGCAAATGTATTCTCTTTTATATGCAGGGCTTCCTATGGGAGACCCACATATAAAAGAGAACACATTGGCACAGGGTTTTCGAAAAATTTCAGGAAGCCCCCAGTCATGAAAAGGTTATTAACATGTAACAGCCTCCAATAGCCAAATGATTTGTACAGAAGCTACCGCTAGTCTTGAAAATCTTATGATGAGCATGATCGCACAATGCAGGCCTAAATTTACCAGGCAAAAGCAAAGTGCAAATACTGCATTTGGGGACCACGTTAGATCTCAGATTGTTTTTACCAATCTACTCAGCTGATCTACTTGAAATTTTATGAATCATCTTTTACGACATAATAGAGCTGTGGTCCAAATTTGGGCTACATTGGACACATGGTTGAAAATTTATAAATGTGCCAAAAGCTATACGCACACACATACACATAGACGATATAGATATTTAATTATGTCTTGAACATCATTATATATGTATATGTTATTATACAGAATAATAATGATAATTTGTTAGCCATGGATATTGGGAATCTTTTTGATAACATACATGCATACTCATACTCAAGAGGATGTTAGTATACAATGTAAAGAATAAAAGGCTGTCCGGCCACAGTGTCCCCCGAAACAGTGGCTTCATTTGGGGCATCAGCTTTACTGAAAAAAATAACAAGGACCCTAAATACGATACTAAATTTCAGAACAATCCAACCTGTCTCCCCTGAAATGGTACACGGCCAACTTTGGTTCAGATATGATCAAACAAACTGAAGTTATCATCCGGAAACAAGAAATTGACAGGATTCAAAGTCGAAAAAGGGCCATAACTCTCGCAAAAATTGACCAGTATATAGGGCTGATAATCTCACATACCAAATTTGGTTCAGATATGATCACACGAACTGAAGTCATCACCAGGAAACCATAAAATTACAAGATTCTAAGTAAAAAAAGTAAAAAGTAAAAAAAACTCTCGCAAAAATGGGCGGAGCAAACCCATATTCGAACTTGACCTGTATTTTGGTCTGATAAACTCACCTATGAAATTGGTAACTAAAGTTATCATCCGGAAACCATTTCCGGACGGAAGCACAGACGGACAGAACGACGGGGCGAGACGCACGGACGGACAGATGGACACCGGCTATTTTAATAGTCCGCCGAAATTATTTTTTTCGGGGGACAACCATATATCTAAAAGAGTAGGATATGTATGTCTGTATGTTTGTGATTTATCCCCTCCCCATATTTATTAAAAATAATCAATTCCACCAAGGCCACAGAATGATCAATGTAAACTTGTAAAGTTCATTTCATTGTGTTGCATCATAATACAACTTACTACCCCTACTGTGAGAGCATAAACAACACATTATTTTGTAAACATATTAAGCCATCCTCAAAAGATTTTGCGTTTCGCCTCTCCCGACCCACATTTTTTAAGTTGGGTCAGTCGGTAGGTAAAATATTTTTTTATATATATTACCTCATGTTGGAAAGCACTAATTCTTTAGCAATATGGTGTTAATTTGCAAAGATTATGTGGTAACTTATTGTTGTAATAATTCAAAGACCATAATATGACCGCTGTGCTGTTATTAATATAAGCAAAAATGCATTATTTAATTGGAATTTGTTTTAAATAATGTGACACACTCCGATAGGGTGTTCAAATAGAAATGGAGAATAATCTTACTCAAAGAAGTTATTTTTATGAATATTAATCAAAATTGACAACACACACACCGTCACTCTTACGGTATATATTAATTAAATGCAGTGATTCTGGATGGCGAAATCGTTAGTTTGTCGCCGATTGTTGCGTCCCGAATTGAGGTGTAAATATTTACAATTGAGCATAGTTCTGACGCTGTTTTCTATGGAGTGGTACGATCGATTTCTTTGAATTTTTCGGTGATGTTAGTAGAATGCTACGTTCCCCAGGTTGGCATATAGCCGGAGGACTAACTTATAAGTTTGTCGCACTCGAACAAGTCCCTAATATGTCTTTAACTATTAAGAATGTCTTTTCTGATACATCAGTTACAGTATAGAATATACCTGAAGTTAACAAGTTAGCAGCTGCAAGCCATATCTGGCACGTTAGAAGCAAACTCCAATCCTTCATTCCTTCAGGCGAAGGTCGGCGTAAAAAGGAAATAAATGTACATGTTGATGTATACAGTATACTACCAAATTATTGTTTTCTTCTTTATATATACAATATTCTTTACCCATAATAAAACCATATATCGATGTTTCATAACTTGAAAATAAAGTTTATAACAAAATTAAAACAATTTAATGAAAAGAAATTCAAAACGAAAACGATAAGATGAAAGAGAAAAAACATTTCCAATGGGGGGGGGGGGGCGGGTGGAATCTAGAATAGTGTTGTTAATTATTAAATGATCACACAAGACAACATGCATGTACACATATATGTCCACAACAAAGACTTGAAACATTAATAAGTACTAGTACATGTACCGGTATATCCATTCATATGTCTCACATTATTTTCAAGAAAATATGAATGTGGCAAGTTTCAAACATTGACAACTGGAGCGATTTATTGATCGTGTACATGCACATGTACCATGATATTCTAAACTAAGGATGGAAGCTACATGTACATCTGGGGAGGGGCTGGGGGTGTAACTGCTTGCTTTCAAGGTTTGGTTCAACAAAATAATTGTGATTCGCAGGAGTCTAACTTCACTATGAAAACAAGAAATTCCATGCATTGACTGGTCCCTTGCTCATAATTTTGGTTATAATTTCTGGCGAATATTGGCAAATAACGATTTCCAGCAATTTGCCACGGGATTGCTAGCTCTCATAACAAGACAGTCAAAGACTGTGGGGTCGTTCACCAGACTGCAAAGACTGATCAGACTGGGACTCTGAAGTCAGATCTTTTCATAATCATTTTAAAAGAAGTAGATCTAAACAGGATATGTGGCTACTACAACTACAACTTGCAAACGATTACTTGGAATGCTGGCCAAATATTTATCATTTTCCATATTTTGGCCGCTATTTTGGCAGCCATTGTGAGGCAAAGCGCCAATTTTGGTTCAATTGTGGAGGAACATTTTTTACATTGCACATATCTGGTCATCCTGTTGAAATATGACTAGAATCCCAATTGTGACTTTTGGTGAAATTATACCGCGTTCTATAACATCACATTTTTTAGGGATTGGAATGGGATGGGTCTCTATAAATTACAGAAATGATCAGTTAAGTTGATTGATACCAAATAAAGTTACAATTCTGAATCAGCAGAAACTGATCTAGGATATATAAGAAAAACACCTTTTTTTTTACTTCCGCCTGCCATTTTAGTGGCCATCTTGGACGTGGAGTTCCAATTTCATCCTCAACAAAACAGCATCTAGGCCCATTTGGATCATTAATTGGAATGCTCCATTCTAATGGCATGGACGCTCAGACAAAATAGACGAATGCACAGGAATGTCGGGTTAGAATACAAGTTCAACAATTAATCATATGACTGTTTGTTGAACTTACATCTATATTAGCTAAACATTCATGCAAATGAATTAATGGGAATTAATTCAGTTAACGGATTGAGGTTTGGCAGAGTTATTCTCCCGCTCTGATAATTTGATTATTCTATATCGGTAGGTGGGCGGAATCAATTTATTTCTAATCCAATATAAAATCGGATTGGGAGGTGGTGGTTATGCAAGGGCCCTTTTTACCTGTTTAAAAGGCCAGTAAATATCGTTTATCAAGCGATGTTTTATGATTAGTGATTTCTAGTGAAAATCTAGACACAAAGTTACAGATGAACATGAGTGTGTAATAAAAAATGAAGACTCTGAAGTTACATCATTCTACACAGAATTTGAACACCGAGTATGAAGGGGTGGTCCTTAAAATGCCCTTCGTATCTGTAAATGCCAGGACGCGATAGTATAATTGAAACCCTCTGGGCACGCTGTAGTGAAAAACTAATTTTGGACAACTATCTATTTTGACCCTGATTTTCTAAAGAAAATTGATTATTGAAAAGCGAAGAAATCATACCTCGAATGCAATTACTTAATTTGAGACATGTCCGGCCATATATACATGTATGCTCTACAGTAAGTCACTCAACGCGACTCGACATTTTTAGCAGTTCAAACACGTCAAGTGTCGTGTTTTCATGAATGGAATGACCGATGTTATGCACGGTTATGGTCATATGTTTAACATTAGCGAGTTTGCGATACCCGTCCGACGGGAACGGGTACGTGTAAATCCAATTTAATCGGTGAACATCGTCACGGTCTCTTGGGTACTTTCAATCAGCTCATAAAGCGATAGCGATTTGGAACGGGTAGATGTGCCCTGTTGACCGGTAACCTTTCACTACGATTTTCTCACTCAAAGGTTCATGACTTACATGAAATTCCAGTCAGCTATGCGTTAACATATTTATTGCAAGATGTCATGAACAAACATCATTGATAAAGTTGTCATTTTAAGCCAGGTTTTATGTTCAAATTCTCGAGGCGGCTTCTAGCACTTAGATAAATACGGAAGGCCAATCATTTTACTGACAACTTTTTTCACGTATTAATGACAGGATGTCGTTAATAGAGTGAGTATTTAGTGCTATAGACACAGTATCGACCCATTGCAGGGACGTTACTATATATGGTCTCCGCGGGTGTCCACCTTCGAAGTTCTAACTACACCCCTTGAACCATATCAAATTCACAAGTTTGCGCGTAATTCCATTTGCACCCCCCCCCCGGTTGGGCTTTGATTTTCCCAACTGGTCCCTCACAACCGCCTGGATGGTAGCATATTCTAAATAAATCAGTAATATTTTGTCACTATTCGGAGGGGGGGGGGGGGCATAATCCACTGGGTCGACCATGCAGTAGAAGAAAATGTGCAAATCTGAGCCTGAAAAATCATAATATCATAATATCTAGTGGTCTAATGCCATGCAAATTCACCCACATTTGTACTTTCTTAAATTAATTATCAGTTTCTGACTGGCCACTGGGGAGGGACCGGGACACATCGGATCTAACAAGGTTCGGTCAGGTGTGAGAAATTTTTGAAATCTGAACATGAAATTTACTAAATCCTAGCATCCAGACTGGCATCAAGCTTTCCAATTGTTGTAAATTTTGAGACCTGACACCCCCCCGCCCATCGGTTGGAAAATTTCCAACAGTTTCTGATAGCCATTTCAGTCCAATTTGTTTACTAATACTAGGAAAATATGCAAATGTTGGTCTAAAAACTACAAATGCTCCAGTAATAATTTTTTGGAAAATCAAACTACGAGAACATTTTCAACCTATTGTTGATGTGAAATTTCCAAGAAATGTTGTTTCAGGTATATCACATTTCCAACAGTTGAACATTTTACCAAAGTTGAGAGGCGAGACACTCCTGTCGTCACGTCCCTGTGTCAACCCTTTGTACAAGGGAATCGATATATCGTGAATTTATCTATGCATTGTACATTTGATTACAATCGTTTAGTTACTTTATCGTATATAGATGGGGACTGATTTCTCATTTTAATATATATTTACCATGCATCTGAACGGGCATGACGCATTTGAACCACAATACTTGTGTATATTGTAGCGGGGATAATATAGGTCGCTAAAGACACGAAATACCTATACATACTCTACAAAATCTAAGCATAATTAGAACGAGTTTCAGCTGTTTTCTGTGTTTCGCACAGAAGTGAAGCAAACGCTCTTTATTCAATACATTAAAATAAACAGACTACATTTTAACATCTTTTATGCTACCAAGTTTAATTTTTCAAACCTACCACCGGGTTTAGATCCCGACAAAAATCGAATTCTTGGAATAAATATTCCCTTGGCCCCGACCCTTCGATCTGTTGAGAGATTCCAAATCAAAGATTACTTAATATGACTAAATATTCCCTAACTAAAATAAAGGACAAATTCGGTCTTATATCTGACTGAAAGTACATGCACGGCATTACTAGACCCTGGGTCTAAAGCAATAAATTTTATACCGATTATTGGTTGGAAAATTTAACGTAATTGTATATTTGAGCTATCATAACCTATTTTCTAAGTCTGAAAATTCCAACCGATTTATAGTCAACACTGATCGGTCTATGACTTGTAGAATCCAATTGTTGAACATGTTATCAAGATGAGTGAAAGAAAAGCACCAATCCCTTCCAACTGCCGCCGCGTCATTGGTGAAAGCAACTGATTATCCTGTGGCCCGCCCATCTAATCTAAATACAAATTTCCAACAATCCATAAGTATAACATCGGCCAATAAAGCGAATGCGAATAACAATCTATCTATATAATAATACCTTTTTTGTTGCAGTTGGCTCACCATACATTACCAGTGGATGTGATTAATTATACCCGTAAAACAGTTTGCGATTACAAAACGTGTACCGGTACGGGTAGCTACCCGTACGCTTACCCGTACCCGTACCGGTTTGAAATAGCAAACTCGCTAGTAATAGTTTAATTTTATATCATTCAGGTCAGGATAGCGCTGACTAGAAACATACGACGTAAGTTGTAAGTAGTAAAACAAGGACATTACGGACTATTCTAATATTTGCATACCCCGACGTTCTGATAAACATATTTGAATCTTGAAAAACAAAGAAAACAAACCTCAATTTAAGCACTATATATCCATGCAGTAATGGAGAACTACTTTTTATCTCCAATATGTGGATCAAACAGAAAGAACGCCAACAATACAAGAGTCACCAGATATGTGTCTGGTGATACCATGAATAGCTATTCCGAGAAGTTTTACCTGTGTATTGTGCGGGGTCTGGTTTCTTTCACGATCTTTGTCGGCAGTTTTTATTACTATGGGACATGTTTACGCTGTCGCTGTTTACCTCAAATAATACACTATATCGATCTATATTGTTTACTCTTTATGCCCCACTAACCATGTGCCTAACTAAATGTATGGGTATATATATCTTGGCGTATCGTGTCTCAATAGGTAGTTGATAGATAGGTTGCAAGACACACATAATCTATATTGTTAAGGTACAAGTATATCTAATCTAGTAGTGCTGGCTTGCGTTGGCTTACTTTGCCTATCCATATGCACTCCTTGTACCGGACCAAAGTCCCATGTTTGCAAGATTTTTAGAAATTTCCAACTGGTTCATCAAGCTTCCAAAATTGTTGGACATAAATGTCGATCTGTTGGCCAAATTTTGAACACATATGTACATATATCACGGCTTGTATAAATAAACAAGTTGACACCCCGTTGGTTAATCAAGATATGAGTAAAAGTTCAACCAAGTATCGGACCGATATTTCCAAGTACGATTATTTCAGGCATACAATTTCGAATTGTTGAAAATGTTGACCATCCATTTATACATCCATTCGGCCTCTCAACCACAGAAGCTCGTCGATATGATAGTGATGTGAGTTAAACACACATGTACATCGGTCCGCTCAACCCTCGGGTGCTTTTAATCTAATATATAGTTTGGGACTTCTTTCTGCATGTTTGTTTGTTAGCAATTGCCGGGAAAACTGCCAGACGGATTTCGACGAAATTTGATACATCGGGTACTTTTGTCCGGGGATTGTTTTGGACTGGTCAAATCGTGACCCGACCTGACCTTGACCTTCAAAATGGTCAATTCAAGGTCAAATCGCGCCTTTCGACGTTGATTGACCAACAGATTCACTCGAGCTTTTATATGTACCTTCGCTGAACTAAGTATAGGTAGAACTTTAATTATTATTATTATCGATATGTTTATTCACTTTCTTAACCTCTTCGCTGCTATGACGTCCGTAACTATTACGGACGTAAAAGTGCACGCCGTGTGCTATATGGTCCGTAGGTACTACGGACCTACTTCAGCACACTAGAAGTAGGCCATTATACATAACAGGAACTCAGAGATTGGTGCATCGGAATAACTGTATCTCCAAGTTTCTAACGGTGTATGATGTTCCACGATTGTGAACGATAATAGCCTTTCAACCGAGTCAGTTTTATAGTTCTTGTGGTATTCCCGTTATAGTTTCCCATTGGAAAATGGCAATAACGTCAACAGCCCAGCACACGACGTCATAACGTCATTTAGCAGCGAAGAGGTTAACGACAACACACCTTTGCTCAACCATGGTGATCGACCATCAGGCATACTCTAGCTTACCTTCCCAGTATGTAACTCCCAAATGTTGCTGCCGGAAAAAACCTCTAGTCGATCCGCCCCTTAACGCTGACTCCAGTTATGGCTCCCATATAATGTTCCAGTATTATTACCACGGGTGAGACAGGGGGGGGGCGGAAAAAAACTGCGGGACACAACGTACCGGGGTGGGGGGGGGGGGGGGGGGCGGGTACCTAGGCGTCAAAAATTTACACGTAAATTTTTTCCTTATTCATTGGGGGGGGGGGGGGTTGTCGGAATTTTTTTGCATGTAATTGTTTTCCAAATATGTATTTTCAGACTCACAACTTCAATTTTCTCTAATTTCATAGAATATGGATTAACCTTAATATCCAAATCATATATACATGAGTAGTACAATCCACCTAAAACAATTTTGGATAACCACTGTCTTGGTTTACATGTGATATTGATCCCATTAACCCTCTTAATAATGCCGACTATGTCAGTGTCTACCAGTCGAATGTAGAATTCTACCCTGCGATCGCTTATCTGGCCTATATATTTCAGAATAATTTATACTAAGTATGAAAACAAAGTCCATCTATTTCCCCATGTTCCTCTTAGGGTGGATACACACATGCATGTAAAATATGTATGTAAAACACATGTATTTTACATGGCCACACCAATAGTTGACAACATTAATCACATGCGCGCGAGCGGTTCATTGTTACCAGGCCAGACAAGTGAGTAGTCATAAGCGAAATCAAACTCTCTGCTATCAGGACATTTAAGGCCAGTCCAAAACATGCATCTTCTCTTACGAATGTGGCAATTAGTTAAGTCTGTGTGATATCTGACATTTTATTAATGCACATCACCAGAAGCGACACATCTGGTGTATACAGGCTTGATATAGAACATTTTCTACCATGATGCTTGCTTGGCGTGGGGTTTCGAAAGCTTCAAATCGCTAAGTGACTTAGTTGAATGTATCGGTCGGAATAATCTGGGCAAGAAGGTACAATATATGTTTTACTTAAATAGCTCAGAGTTAGCCACCCCGTCTGGTAGCTTTCGGGATCATATATAGCCCCAAGTCGGGTGTCATATTTAGCCCCTGCGTCAGAAATCCTGATTATATTGCCCCCATGTTCGGAATCATAGCCCCTGGGTTGGGGAACTCCTGGGGCCATCATCGGTATAAACATCAAGAGAAGACTGACAATGATTTAAACAGAAAGTCCAACATTTGGGTTATCGCGTGAACAATTATTCTAAGTGGCCTGACGACTTCGTTCAGTCAACGGTTCTCTGCACGCTCAGAGCTTGGCTCACTGTGGTCACACATAGCCGCAATGATTGGGTTGTCAACGGACACATATTACATGGTCTGTATGATCCATGTAAAACGCCAAATACACGATAATTTCAGAGATTACATGCATGTGTGTATCCACCCTTAGTAGTGATAAATATAGATACGTTTGATAATTTCTCACGTTCACCTAGTGTGATTGCCTTACGTGTAAGAAAAGATAAAACGGTACAATCATAACTTTAGAGTCTTATGTACATGTACAATGAAAAATGCGCTGTTCAAATACATGGCATACTCACGTAGTTCCCCACTTAAATATCGCGGTATTGAGTCTCCTCGTCTTCCTCGCGGGTGCAGTCTGGGTTAAGTGTATATCTCAACAAATATCTGACAACGTATACACAACACAACAGCGGGCACAATAATTCGGACCTCGTTGATAGGATAGGATATTTTATTTCCAATTGACACATATATCATTATTGACAGTTATATTATATAAAAATTCGAATGATTTTACATTTTTGGAATAAGTTACGCGAAGAGAGCTTTATTTGCACACTTAACTGTCATGACTCATAAGGAAGTACAATAAGAATTGTTGCGAAATCTCTAAACAGATTACGACCTCGTGCATACTCTATTTGTTTACATAAAACAAAACTCCCGATTTAAACTGTCATTTGACTGTAATACAGCATTTACGATATACTCGAGTGAGTTGTAAATTGGGTTGTTGAAAGTATCCACCCCAGGTCAAGTGGTCCTGCTAATATGCTATGAATATGGTGGTCCTGCTGAATTGCAATGATGTGGGTAGGGCAAACTGATACCGGCATTTTATCTAAAGTTGTAATTTTCGCGGTGTTTTGGCTAATCCGAGCGATTTGAGAAAAAAATCAGTGTGTATATGTAACATTCAAGAACATATAAAATTTTGGAAGGCATAATAATGCATGCGAATAACCATCTTGCTTATAGTCGATTTTCAACTAATACAATCAGTATTAAAAATATTTCGCAATAACTATGTTTTTGAATGTTTGATAAGCATAATGGCTTTTCCTGTATATGTTCATATTATCAGAAAAACCGCGAAAAAGAATTTTTTTTAAAATATAACGGTACTTTTTATTAACAGCATCAGTTGGCCATAACAGCATCATAGCAATTCAGCAGGACCCAACTGTATCATGACACATTAGTAGGACCACTTGACCAGGGGTGGTATCACGTTTTTCTTCGAAATATATATTTTCTTAAATTTAACGATTTTCCAAAAAAAATATCACGATGTATCAACCAATATGATATAGACATAATTATATATCACCGGGATATCCATATAATGCTGGTTCATGTATATAAGTGTCAGCTTTTCTACCGGCATGTTCACAGTGGATATCCAGTAAATTCTGGAACCATGAAAAAGAAATCCGCAGTTGTAAATAAATAAATACTTCTTTATTAGTGGGACGGATTGGTCGCGATAAACAGTATAGCAATCGCTCCGATCCGACAAGGTGAGCCACTACTTATATTCCATGTGTAAGCATAATGTTTTGTGATATAAGTTTTTATGAGAATACGTGTAACACTTTGAGCAAGAGTATATACTATATGCGACTGCATCCAATTTGGGTTTATTCTGATATCTTTAGTGTAGTTTTGTGGTTATGAGAGGTCATTTCCCCTGATTTATGCTCCATAAGTGGTCTTCTCCTTTAAAATTTCTATATGATTTCAAACAGGGGTGGCGCCAGGATATTCCCGACGCAGGGGCTATACGATTCCCCGACAGGAGGGGCGGGCTTTAGCTACGGGGTTGACCATTGCATATATCAACGACGGGGGTGGCTATCCTTCCCTGACAGGGTTGGGGATGTAGCCCCCTGACTCCTCCCCTGGTGCCACGCAACATAATTTATTACCGATGATTTCTCGTCTCCAGTGTATGCAAGACCGCGCTATAAGCGTGGTGTGCCAAACAGGGACAGTGTGGTTATGCAGGGATGTAACCCCCCCCAAACTGTAGTCAAACCTAATGCAACATTAATTGGAAAATTCACACCAAAATTAGGTTGAAATTGTTCTCGTAGTTTGATTTTCCAACAATTTCTTAGTGACGAATTTGTTGTTTTTAGACCAACATTTGCATAATTCCCTTTCATTTGCAAACTATTGGAATGAAATGGCCATCAGTTGGCATTTTCAGACCTAAGGTGGTGGGTGTCAGGTTAAAAATATCCCCGAATTGGAAAGCTTGAGGCCAGTCTAGATGCTAGGATTGTCAAATTTTCATGTTCAGATTTTCGAAATGTTCTCACATCGGGCCTAACAATGGGCCGACCCGTGTGTTCTGTGCCCTTGCCAGTAGTTACTTGCTAATTAATTTAAGACAAAATTAATCGGGGTGTAAATTTGTCTGGCGTTATACCACTAGATGTTAGGATATTTTAATCTCATACTGGACCGAACCATCCTTTTCACCCCCATGGCAAGTGGCCACAAGACTACTGGTCCATTTAGAATAGGCTACCATCTAATAGTCTGTGAGGGAACATTTGGGGGAAATCAAAGCACCGGGGGGGGGGTGTGCACATTGAATACGCAAACTTGTGAGTTTGGTGTGGTTCAATGGGGTGGGCCCGCGGCAGTTGGAAATTCCAAGGTGGAGACCACCCCAACAAAAACCCTCTAGCCAAGTCCCGAGTGCCAAATATCCATGATTCAACCACGGGTGACCCTCGCGACTTATAGTTTCTGCTTTCGGCATAGGCCTATTTGTTTTCTATCCCAGAATACACTGCACCGGCGGCAATATATTGACCATTGTCAAAAAACGCAACATCAAAATACACAGGGCAAGGCTTATCGATTTAAACTGTGGAGTGTGTTTTCATTGTGCATATCTCGCCATATACCCATGGTTATATATAAACGGGCTACGAGCATCTGACCGCTGGTTATCATATCTCCATGAAGATTTTAAAGAATTGCCAAGGTGCTCCTCTGTTCATGGTCCTAATTTAAAAGAAATGGTGCTATGTATCAGCTACATGTATCAGACACAAAGCGATTTTTTAAGTTGTTTATATTAGACTGTGGGTCTGTTCTAAAAAATGAAAGAAATCCTCTGTATTGGGCAGAGGTACCCTTGTCAGTACTGAGAAATCCTTTTAATTCGGGGGGTCTGTTATTCGCTGATTCGTGATTTTATCAACCACGAATTCAACAAAATACGAAATAATTGACTCTTGCGTTGAATGAGCAAAACAAAAACATATAATATACGAGATAGAAACGGAGAT
Organism: Siphonodentalium dalli; assembly: GCA_032622095.1. Taxonomy (NCBI): domain Eukaryota; kingdom Metazoa; phylum Mollusca; class Scaphopoda; order Gadilida; family Siphonodentaliidae; genus Siphonodentalium; species Siphonodentalium dalli. The sequence continues at coordinate 73,346,370 of CP136065.1, read as the reverse complement.
CGGGCATTAAGTCTGTTTTGGACATGTCGGAAAATTTATGCAGACAAACACAGAAGACGAGACGAAACGTAATCTTTTTGAATACAATATCATTCATTCACTGAATAGATAATTTATATGCTACATCATCTTATCTCGGCTATGATAGTTTGTATAACAATGCTCAACAAGAAAACCAATGTCAGAAATGGCAACGCGCTCAAGATCATATATTATATACCCATGATTGTAATTATATAATACTAGCAGGGTTACCCGGTGTTGCCCAGGTTAATGTATACTGTGGATATTTGTTGGGAATAGAGAATGCTCTTGCTTGAAGTGTTATACGTTTTATCATAAATTGTATATTCAAATAGCATCACAAAACATGATTATTACAGTCATGGAATATAAGTATTGGCTCACCTTGTCAATTGTCACTCTGTTTATCGCGATTAATCCGTTCCACCAATAATGAAGTATTTATTTATTTACAACTGCGTATACACTAGACGTTATAATATGATACATGAACATCATAAACACATTAGTTCAATAAAAGATGATAATTGGGTTTTACATATTGAGATATATCAATCAATCTAGTGGGTTGGACTAAGATATCGAGGACACCTGGCTATCATATATCCATGAAGATACAGATGTTTCAAAGAAATTTCCAGGTGCTCCTCTGTTCATGGTGCTATATATTGGCTAAATATTCTTAGTTTAAACGAAATGTTGCTGCGCACATATATCAGCTACATGTGCCAGGCACAGAGCGAGATTTTGAGTTGTTTATGTCAGTCGATGAGTCTGTTCTAAAACCCTTGTCAGATGTCAGTATTGGTAGGATCCTGAAAAGTCTTGTGCTACTAACTGCATTTTCTTGTATATCAGAAGAAACTATATTTGACTGCACACTGTGGCCACTATTTTTGAACAGGCCTTCCATATCTCTTGACAAATTGTAACTTTTTGTGGAAACTGTATTGAATGGAACAGACTAAATTTTGTTATTATATATATGCAATCCTATGACGGTTCGAGGTCTCTCAGTTTGCACGAATATATGTATCTCTTCAATAGAATGATAAATATACGTTTAAAGGTACGGTTGGCCTTGGCGGTGGGTATCCTGTGAAAATATTTCCACCCGTCAAAAACCGCCACAAACAGAAAGAACATCAAAATGTAGACATACTTTGTCCGTATACAAATAAGAAATATCGTATAAACAGTATGTTATTGTCAAATGTTTGACCATTGTTATGTAAACAAAAGCATAAAAGTTACTTTTCTGGTGTTTATTTATATTATGATGGTAAACATAAAGAGCGTTCTTTGTTGGTGAATTCCTGATATGGAACTAATAAAGAGCGTTTATGCCATTTGTGTGTGATTAGCCAGTAGCATTGTGCTGTCTTCTGTAACACAATCAGGCTCTTGCTTAGATAAAATATAGGAGGTCTTTATGATAACATGCTGTTTACGTGATTTTCATGGTATATATGAACGGAACTGTATGCGGTTTCATGTTTTTCTGTTTACGGTGTTTGGAAAAAATATGAATATTTTCGACAATTAAGGCCGCACGTGCCTTTAATGCTTCTTCTAGTTATCTCTTTTTGCTAGCTCATTGTGTGAATGCCTTGATTGCCATTCCCATATAAATATGACTGCTAAGAAGATATAATTGTTCAAGTGATTTATGTGGGGCACCATATGTCGGGATTGTGAAATGTGAACGCCCAACTACTTAAAATGATATGGAGATGGCCTGGTGACTGTATATAACTTATATGTGGATATCGGCGAATAGCATTCTTATCAATGATAGTGCATATCCGCTCGCCATCCGTGACGCAAACAACACCAAATGTGATTTAATTCATGGTATATCATTAGAGAAAAACGTGTTTGAATTTGGTGGAATTTGGTTTATTAAATCAATTGTTGATGCAACGCTGACTCGAACAACGCCATATTGCGAAGGTGATTATGTATTCGTTTGGTGGAAATCAGCGACAAAACTATTTCACCATATTTTTTAAATTTTCCCCTCCCACCAACAGCGTCATTTTAGAAAATTTTAACCAGTACCATTATCTTCCTTGTAAAAAGACAGACAGACAGCACGATTTTATTTCTTGTATCATTTGAGAAGAACGTGTCTGAATTTGATGGTAATTGGTACTAAAAATATTTTGTATCAGTTTTGGTGACCCTCCCCAGGGGGGGGGGGGGGCGGAAAAAACTGCGGGACACAATGTACATGGGGGGTACCTAGGCGTCAAAAATTTACAAGTAAATATTTTCCTTATTCATTTAGGGGGGGTTGTCGGAAAAAATTTGCATGTAATTTTTTTCCAAATATGTATTTTCAGACTCACAACTTCAATTTTCTCTCATTTCATAGAATATGGATTAACCTTAATATCCAAATCATATATACGTGAGTAGTACAATCCACCTAAAACAATTTTGGATAACCACTGTCTTGGTTTACATGTGATATTGACCCCATTAACCCTCTTAATAATGCCGACTATGTCAGTGTCTACCAGTCGAATGCAGAATTCTACCCTGCGATCGCTTATCTGGCAAATTTTTACTGCAGAACTATCCCATGTATTAAACAATTTCTCCTCCAATGGTACAGAAAACAGTTATATGCTGCTATCTCACTCATCTCATTTGCATCTTTTTCAAAGTCGAGGTAATGACTAGTTGTCATTTTTTAAAGTGCATACAAAGCGTTTCGATCACCAATATACATGTTTGTACATGTCATGACATCACGAGGTACAAATCTGCGTTCTACTGGTAGACAATGACCATTTTAGTCATAATAATCTAAACTAAGTTACCAAGAACCTTCTCGTGAATTGTATGCTCCGGTGTTTTTTTCGGTTTCCGGTCAAACCGAGTTGTTGTCCGGCTGGGGTAGATTTGATTTTTTTTTCTGGGGGGGGGGGGGGGGCAAATGGTCAGTGGAAAAACTGCAATTTTTGCTGTTTTGGTGGGGGGTGGGGGGTACCCAAACCGAAGAAAACAGTTTTTTCCATCCTGTGTCTGCAGTTTTTTTCCGCCCCCCCCCCCCCTGGGTGAGATGTTGTTAAATTGTCAGAAAACACTATCGGTCTAGCCCTCAGTAGGTATATTAGGTTCCGTGCTATTCTGTATTCGTTGACATTAGACCACAAAGACCCGCGAAAAGGTTGCGACCAGGTACCCGTTGATTCGAACACCGGAGGAGATGCCAGGAACAAATCAATAACGCTACTCTATAGTTCCGGATTTTCACTCGCCGAATTATGGCAGTTAAATTAGATTGCAAACCCGTGAACAAGTTCTTCGTCTTTTCTTAGCCTGTCATCGGTTAATCGAATCGCCAAGGTCTCATCCTCGGCCCCTACGAAGTATTCGGTCATGACAAGATGTTGTTCGCGAACAATCAGAAACACCGATTCGAATCGGAGGAGAGGTCCAGAACATGCAGACAAATAATGTGTCCGCGGTCGGATTCTCACTCTCCGATTGGTGCTTGCTCTTGGACTTGTCCTGGCCTGTTATTCTGTTATTAGAATCGCCAAGGACGATTGTATAACTGTGACAATGTGCTATATGTAGCGCGAATACGGGAAAAAAACTTAACCTTCCCTACATTTGATTCAGTGCGATAGTCTGATTCCTTAGATCATGTCATATTGTTTGCTTGCTAGAAGCGATATGAAAACATACGTTGTATGCCCAGTAGGTATAATTAGGGGATACAAATGCTGCCGGGGTGATGTTGCGACGTTTATCGGTGGGTTTTAGGATGGAAAATGCTTGTTTACCGGCGAGACAAGGTGCCGGTAAAACGGATAGTTTTCATCGGAAAACCCACCGATAAACGTCCCATAATCATACCAAAACGGCATATTTATCCCTATTCTAATACATGACGACCGACAGAAAATAGAGTTAGAAGTTTTAATCACAGAATGATTAAATTGCAGCAACGCATCATGCAATAATAAATTCAAAAGTCTTGTGAAATTATTGTGGGGGAGTGGCATAACCAGGATTGGTTGTCTTCTTGTCACCCCCGGTGCCAATATAATAAATCATTTATCATATTGAGGTGCTAATAACGAAATACTAGAAATTATAATATCAAAAATATTGTCTTCTATTAATTTCTTGGTGCGATCTGTGCTTTGTTGATAATGAACGTGGTGATGATGATGATGATGATGATGATGATCGTGGCGATGATGATTGTCGTGGTGACGATCGTGGTAGCGATGATGATTGTGATGATCGTGGTGATGATGATGATGATCGTTGTGATGATGCTGATGCCGATGGTCATGTTGATCGTGGTCATGACGATGACGATTGTGGTCATGAAGACAATGATCGTGGTGGAGACAATGATGATGATAATGCCTTTCGTTGTGATATGATCTTAGTGACGATGATCGTGGTGGAGACAGTGATGATGATAATGCTTTTCGTTGTGATATGATCTTGGTGATGATGATTGTGGTGATCGTGATGATGATGATGGCGTCAGACGGTATAACTGGTTACAGGGTGGCGACGATGGCTGTGACCGTTGTTTTGATGGTGGCGACGGCGACGGTGATAATGATGACAATGGTGCTAATGTTAACATGATCAGAAAACAAAGCCATACCACAGCAAACATATGGTACGTTATCGTTGTGGAGGAATTACCAAAGAATGGGACAACCTACCAGACTAACTGTACCACCGGTGCTTAAGTGTCGCAAAAATGTAAACACTTTAACACTCACATTTAAATGACATAATGTTATATGTCATTGCAGATGTGTGTGCAAAAGTGGGACAACCTGTTTTGCTGGGTTTGTTTCCCTAAACTAGAATCCCGATACCTCACGCAGACAAAGCTGGAGTAATCAGTTATTGCATTGTTCTAAAATAAATGCAAATAAATTTTAACATGACTCAATGAATGCGTTTGGTGGCGGCTATGAATTCAGGCCATCCGTGGAGCTGAAGTAGTCCCCAATGTAAATAGTCAAAATTGACGATCAAGCTATCGAGAGTATAGAAATTCGAGATACAACTGTACTCCACATTTGCAGGGATCGTCGCCCCGTTCAGCTCTTCCATTTTGCCACAAAACAATACACCAAGGAGATTTACAATCTTCAAATTTTCAAGGATAGCGTACTCTACAGGAATGAATAACGCATGCACTGCATCTTTTAACATTTGAATCATCTCCGGCACGTCACAATCCATCGCCGCCGGTATGACTGGGCGCGCATATGGATCAAAGGGAGAATATAACGTGTCGACGATATATCTAGCAGACGACAGTAATTCTATGATCACGTGAGAAATCGAGAACATCTTGTCGATATCCTGTTTGTTGGTGCTTTCATCGATGAACCATGCAATAGGTGACGTCACTGAATCCATAAATGGGAGTAAGCTTGGGTATATATCTGCTACCCATAGTCCAAGTAGTAGCTGGTCTGCTATTCTGTTCGCTAGTGATTTCAGTTTGTTGATGACGTCACTTGTGAACGACAGCCACTTCTCCAAGACAATCGTTCGATGCTGTGATTCTGCCATCACATATTTCCCACCTATTTTGGTTTGGCCGCTGACAACTCGCAAGGGCTCAGCGGATTCCACCCGGAAGAAGAATGCTAGCGGTTCGACGGAGAATAGCGAACCGTACTCCACCAAACGATGTTTAACACATGTCAGTCCATCATTGACACAAGCATTTATTGATGTTCTTTGTGTTTCGATCCGATAACGAATCGCATCTCTTATCGTTACTGCTGGACAAACGGACATGATAGTTAAAGCTATCTTTTGTTTCATGACCCTATTTTGATAACGCCATGTCATATATTCAACGGAGTCATGTGTATTATAGTCCCATATGAAGTTTTCACGTTCATACATAGTTTCCACTGTTTCTCGAAATTGATCGTTCTCGGTACGCTGTACAGCATCCTGGTGTCCTATGATTAGCCTTCCTACGTTGCGCATGATGTTGGTCGTGAGATGAAGTTTCGAATGCGAGTTTATTCCAATCACATCGTGAGTTATGACAGAAAATCCGAGATATATGTGCAGATGTCTGCGAACCTCCACCATATCAGAGATCGCGATACCGGCAAACAGATTCATTGCAGGAACGAAGTAATGCGGCATGAAACTCTCGGCCAAATACGTATCAAGGCACTTAAGTATCTCGATAACAGGTCTATCTTTCTCCCAGGTTCCAATAGCCGCCTTTTCAAAATACCAGAAGGATGCTGATTTCATATGGTATGATGTAAGCACCCCTCGGTCAGCATCTAATAGCGGTCTGATACCCTTTAATAACCCTTTACCCAACAGAACGCCCAGAAACGCCCTAACAGCCTAAATTATCTTCGGTCTGTCTCAATAAAACCATGGAAATATGGGTATCATTGGAACCGGCTCCTTGACCACATTGTGATAGTTACAGTTATGCCCTGTGCCAATGCATTCTCTTATATATGCGAGTCGACCATAGGTCGCCTCGCATATATAAGAGAATGCATTGGCCTAAAAAAAACTTTTTTTTAACACTTTTTACCATTTTTTCTTTAATATGTGTTAAGCCAATGCATTCTCTTATATATGCGAGGCGACCTATGGTCGACTCGCATATATAAGAGAATGCATTGGCACAGGGCCGTTCTGTTGGGTAAAGGGTTAACGCACAACACCTGGTTAGCTGTCATGGACCTCGTTATGACGACTTCTGCTTTCGCAAAAGAAATACAGAAGTCGTGTTTTGCATCGGGGTTGCACGGCGCAGGGCGGGCCACGAGATGGAACTCGCCCTTAGTAACCAACGATATTATTTCAACGGGCGGCCATATTCTTTCTCGTGAGGTAAACGATATAGCTGTTCGAGGCAAGCCATTGATCCTGATATGTGGAACAACATCCATCGATATCCCATCATCTCCGACAAATATCTTTCCCACCTTCGAAATTTCGTTTGTCACTACAGAACATTCTCCGAATATTTGGTCACTCATGTCGCGAAGTGGGTCCGCTACCACATAACGCCCATCGCCAAGCATGACGTTTGGTATACGTGTATATCTGGATAAACCCTCAGTCGGAATCAAGACATAACATGGGAGGTCATCCCGATATACTAAATCCGACTCCTCAACCAGGATATCTGTAGGTTCGAATAACACATCCATGTCACTGACGTCTACGTCGGTTCCACTCGCCAGGCTACCAACCCACGTGACTTTATAACGAGAAGACGACCATAGCCGAGATGTCACTCGACACAAGTTGTTAGCGTAGATCAACCGCTTATACTGATGCTCGGTTGAGTTGCATGTTTCGCGAATCAGTGACGTCGCCATTGAGATTGAGACTGTACTGTGTAGATAGTCAGCGTGCTGCCTCGGTGTTGGCAGTATGGTTCCCAAAGTGTATAGATCTCCGCAAATTGATCCTTAACATCAAAAGTCAGAACATATGTCCCTGAAGAAAAAAGATAGCTTCATCAGATTAATGGTCGACTAACCATCAAAGAAAGTTTACCATGCAACTTCCTTCAGGCTACATGTATCAATGGTGTCTCGTTACACACGCGAATAACACACACAAAACAACCAAAATGAACTAAATAACAAAGCACGGGTCCGATGGCTGGCTAGTCCGACGGTTCTACAATAATAATTGTGCCGATAACGAAAGGTATGGGACGGCACTTTAACCCTTCCATGACTGGAGCTTCGTGAAATTTTGCGACATCCCTGCGCCAATACATTCTCTTATATTATGTGAGTCACCAATAGGGATACATTGGCATAAACAAATTTACCTTGACCTTATACGCCAGTGCATTCTGTTACATATACGAGTCTCGCCTATATATAAGAATGCACTGGCACATGATCCCGCCATGAAAGAGTTACTGGCATACTATAAAGAACTCACTCCCGAACTCATTCCCGCGGCAATGTTCCATCCCGAACCACACATGAGAGGTAGTATGGTACCATTACTTTAGTTAAGAAATGAATGTAGAGGGCATGTGCGTGCATCATTCGAGATGTTGGATTTTGATATTGTGGAATTTCTTTCCCAGTATGGTGAAGCAATTGTTGAAAATACCAAGAGGAGGGGCCAAGTATACGTGTCTTTGATGTGTATAACGGAACAAGATTTATTCAGATAAGAAACTGCCAAGAAATGTACATGATTTCGACCTTCTGGTATTTTCGGATATGTCACACTTCCCAAATGAGGTGTGCGATCAGATGAAGGCAGCCATGCGTAGATGAGCTAACTGCCTGGATAGTTCACATAACACGAACCCATAACAACTTTGTCAGCGATGTGAGGCATATGACGACTCAATGCACTGAGCACCCAACCGACTGAACCTCTGGGAGCTCCTTCCAAGCAATGTATAGTGTACAATATTTTGTTTCCAGACCAATGACCACACCATATATCTTTGAGACTATTGCGATCCGTACGGTAACGGCCGAAATTGGAAAATCCATGTCAATTGCTGAGTATCTACCGTTAAATTTAGAATGGGTCTCATGTTTAAAACACACCCACCACAGACTTGGATTTGGGATCGCAGCTGCAACTTTGGTAAAACTGTTAACAGTTCGAAATAGCATGTATGTCTGGTAAAGAAACCTGACAATAATGGGTTGAACTGGTTTTAATTCTTTGAATTTTGGACAGGAAATAAATTGCGTTTGTAACAAAATTTAAATGTTTTCCTAATTTAGGTCAAATATTTGAACTGAATGGTCATCTGATGGAAACGGTTCGAACCATTAGTATAGCCTTATAGGGGATTTCAGTTGGGGGGTTTCCAACTGCTGGAAAGAGTGAGGTACCAGTTGGAAAATTTCAATCAATTGGAGAAAGGGGATCGCGGACTTTTCCAAAAAGCTAATTAAATTATTGTCCACAAAATTTAATGGTCTAATTTAACAAATAGTCCAGTCATGTTTATCGGACATTTCCTTATTTTGTACCACAATGTTTTGTTTTGTCTTTATATAATTTTGACTGATTTGCTCTCATCTTCTGTTTTATGTATATTTATTTATTTTATTTTTCTCAGTGTATTTTGTTATTGTATTTATTTATTTTTTAAAATTATTATTGTATCCAGCAATAATTATTCCCAAAATGATGAATTATTGATTCGTGATCAGCTCCGACCTAAATTCATATGTCAGAAACACAGAACCGAGACCCACTCATCCATTGCGAATTAATTTCCCATTGCAAAATTACTATCATTCCCTATTTATCATTAGATCTCAAACCCATTGTTACAATCGTTGCCTGATTTTTTGTGAAGCACACTTATTGCAAGGCTTGCGAAATAATAGTTCAGTGACTATCCCGTTGTTCGGCACACCCAACCTATAACAGACAAATCGCACTGGCGCTTCAATATAGATTCAATTATATTACCAGATGCCATACACAGGGGCGTGAATACCGCTCTGCTACCCCCCCATGCACGCACAGCCGTTATACGCCGTTACAATATATGCGCCTCTGGTATACTATACCATGATGTAAGCAGATGCATATATAGTGACGGTGTATAAGGGGAGTGCGGGTGGGGGCAACAGAGCGCTTCTGCAAGCCCCGGATTGTGCATGGCCTCTGGTAAATAATTGAAGCTACTTTGAAACGACCGTGCGATTTGTTTGTTATGAGTTGCGTTTGTCGAACAATGAGATACACATAACCGAACTATTATTTTGCCGGTCTTGGGGATTTTACAGAAATACAATATGTATACACCAACAGGGCGAGCGGAAGGGGTGGCCACATAGTACTTAACACATGCATTGGTTGAATTATTTATTAACTGGTAGAATAACAACATTTATTATAATTATTCCACAGAACTAATGTAAAGGACAATAAACGAAATTGAAATTCCCGACTACACCGTTTATCGGACTCGGCCTCCGGGTCGCAGTTCGACTTTTAAATCCGTCCCAAAAATAATAAAACCCCCAGCGCCCAGGCGAAACGAGAATCTCTACATTAGTATACACGCGGATCGCGAAATAAATAATACTCCGCTGTAAAGTCAGGAAAACGAATAAATAATCTGTATCGTAACGAGACCTAAAAAGACGAGAATACGGACTAATTCGGACCAATAATCCCGGTTTACGCGGTTCAAAGCTATGTAACATTTCGTGATCACCGTGGTTTGGGCTGGGCCTGGCCAATAGTTTACGCGAAACCTGGTCCAGACCAGAGCCCAGAGACCAGAATTCGGCCCAATGAATCCTTGGGTTATCGAGTGCGGGATAACGCGCCTACTATCTGACATAGACTGTATATACGGTGATATGGCGATGGTGTGAATCAACTGGCTGCTGCACATGAAGTGCAACCACATTCATGGGTTGGAATTTTCCAACTGGCACCTCAAACTCTCTAGCTGTAAATTTACAAACTGATCAGAACTGACACGCCTACGTGTACTAATTTCGTGCTTCCAGTTCGGTAATAGTTATAGTTGTATAGCGCTCACCTCTTGGTATCGAAATCGTCTTGTCCGATGGTCGGCTGGTCGTGATATGATTTTGTACAAATTCCTTTATATATATCACATCCTCAAAGGAGTTTGATTGAAATTCACCCAGCACGTCTAACTTCTCTTCAATGCATGTTGAATGAAACGACGTCAAATACAAATGACTACTTTTCTTTCGTGACAAAACTGATTTCTATTAAATACACCCAGTTGTGGAAGTTACGCGGTCATGGTTTCTGCACGCATTATGTTTGGTTGTTGAATTCGCAAAATACGACACCATGTAATGCATAATGTGTTGCGGTAACCCGCGCAATTTAATACTTCCTTTAACAGCGAAATAATGTGAGGTTTTTAATGCGACTTGGTTTCATATAACATCAAGTTTAACTACCATCATGCCATGGCCATGTACTTTTGATTCTTAATATCCGTGGTTTCAGTAGCGGAGAGCGTTCAAAGGTAATGTCCTATATAATCTTGTAAAGCGAGACGTGTGTTCTATAGTACTCTTAACAATTGTATTATTGAAAAGGACTTGCATTTTTTATCGGAATTTAAGAACAGAGACGTGGCGACAGGGGGGGGGGTGCAAGGGGGGGGGGGGGGGGTGGGTTTCTCACCCCCCCCCCCAACTTTGGTAAAAATGTTCAACAGTTGGAAATTTCATACCTGCCAAAACATTAGTTGGAAATTGCACATCAACAATAGGTTGAAAATGTTCTTGTAGTTTGATTTTCAAACAATTTATTGGGGGGAATATATTGTTTTTGGACCAATATTTGCATATGTTCCTATTTTTGGTCCAAAATTTTGACAGAAATGGTCATCAGTTGGAAATTTCCAACACTTGGAAAGATTGTGTCCTAGTCCCTCCCCGTGGCCAGTCAAAAACTTCTAGTTAATTTAAGAAAACAATATTGTCATACATTTGGTCAACATTGTCATTGGTATTGTCATCAGTTGGAAATTTTCCGACATAAGTGGGGGTGTAGGGTTTGAAATTTCCAACAGTAGGAAGGATTGAGGCTAGTCTAGATGTTAGGATTTTGCGATTTTCTTGTTCAGATTTCAAAATTTTCGCACACCGGCCGAACCATGGTCGGCCCGTTGTGTCATTGCCCCATCCCCATGGCCAATACAAAACTGCTAATTAGTTTAGCAAAACAATATTTTACTACATTTGGTCAAACTTGTGGACAGAAATGGTCATCAGTTGAAAAAATTTCCAACCTGAGGGGGAGTATGAGGTTTGAAATTTCCAACAGTAGGAAAGCTTCAGCTGAGGCCAGTCTATAGAAGCTAGGAGTTGCGATTTTCTTGTATAGTTTTAAAAATTTACTCACACCGGGCCGAACAACCATGGTCGGCCCGGTGTGTCCTGGTCTCTTGTCCGTAGCTGTGTGCATTTGTCTGGAATTAGACCACTAGTTGATTTTTTTGTGGTAATTTTCAGGTTAAAATATCTGAATGTTCTCATACCGGCAATATTGAACCATGGCTTATGAATATATAGGAAATTAGGCGGCCTGAGCACTGAGGTAAATGGGGGGGGGGGGTGTGCAAATGGAATTATGCAAAAACTTGTGTTGGTCTCATTCTGACTCAAGGGGGAGGGGTGCAGTTGGAATTTCCCAAGGTGGACACCCCCAACGGAAACACTCTAGCCACGTCCCTGTTTAAGAGTGGTGGATTATTCAGCGCACATCAGAGGTGAACGGGAGGGGGTGGGTAAGAACATAAAAGAAGTTATTTAGGCCATAGCATTGCGGACGCGTCATCAAAAGTCCCCTAAAATCCGAGTTGAGATTTCAGAGTTACACCATTTTTCCCATATAAAAACTAAACAAAAATTCACAATAATAGAAATAATTGGATGCTGTAATAAATTGTCAACCAAATTGATAAATGACACTTAATATTGTTAAGTACACAATTCTCGAACAACAGACACACATTCAAAGGGGAACTTCGGATGAATTTCGTATGAAATAACATAATGACCCCAGAAATGACGATTGATTCAGCCGAACTATCGTATTCTATGTAGGATTTCGCAAGCTCCTCAAAATATAAACGCGAACAATTTTTGTTAAAAACTGCACAGACATAACTCCGTCAGCATAATATACCGAATTAGCGACTACGCATATGGTAAGTGGTCAATAGTTGTAAAAAGTATAAAAACATAACCACACCACATACACCGGTTCCCATCGACCTAGTCACATTTTGCTCTACTAGTTTAGACGTCATAGTCGTTATTTCGTAATAATCTGGATTCAGAATCCGAATCCGATTACGGGGGCGGGGCTAATTCCCGATTCTAGGTCAGATTTTAAAATCCACGTGGTCTCCGATACTATGTTTAATGTTCTCCCAGCGTCAAACATGGCTCATGTATTTGACACAAGTATCATTTGTATCTTATTTTTATAATGTTCATGTTTGTTGTGAAAGCCATGCTTTTCTTCTATGTGTATATACATGGCACCTAATTAGCTGCCAATCCGACTTAATCGCATCTTTTAAAAAAAGTTAAAGTGTGTTTATTGATGAGGGCAAGCATTTCTAACAGCTCTAGATCTCCTGAATCAAATTCGGAAGACGTAGTGGAGAACACACGAAACTTGTCAGTTGTACAGGAACGTGGCGACATGGGTTGGTTGGGGTGTCCTGACCCCCCCCCGAATTTTCTTAGCTGTACAGTCATTCATACGTGAGGAGAATCAGGATTCTTTTTGTCTAACTATTCCAAATAATGATACGTACAAGCCAACAAACGAAAAAACCCCGATTTTAAACAAATACATATGCAAACTTATGACTAACTCGGGGGAGGGGGTGACCGGTGAACTATATATATGTTCAAGTTGTTTTTGGTAGTCATGTTGCTTTGCCATTACTAATTATTTATGTTTCAGTGTAATAACATATAGGAGAGGGGTGCCCTTAAGTGAGTCATCACTTGTCCTCCAATCGCATTGTCTGTATAAACAAATGTATGTGTTATATATCATGTGTTATCTAAATTTGACAAATAAATATGTTTAAACTAAACTTTGGTACATTTCCAGCAATTGGAAATTTCATGCCTGACAAAACATTAGTTGGACATTAATTTGACACCATATATAGGTTGGAATGATGTTCTCATTGTTTGATTTTTCAACCAGTAAAAGTTGGTAATTTTTCAATCTTAGGATGTGTCAGGTTGGATATTTCCAAGGGGGTGCAAATGGAATTATGCGAACCTGTGAGTTTGATTCAAGGGGGTGCAGTTGGCTGTAAATTTGATGGAGCATCCTCTAGCCATGTCCCTAGAACTTGTACGTGTGGGTACTTAATCAATAAATTGATTGACAGTTCCACTAAATAGTCATGAGATCCTAGAATAAGCTTTACATTTGTGTTTGTAAGATTGTGAGACACAGTTCACGTGCGATCACAAGACCACAACATTAGCTTCATGGGCAAAGCTTTATTTTCCAACAAATGTGCACACGTTGGCCAAAAAATGCCTGTGTTTCTGCATTATTCAGAGGCTATTGTGCACAACGACTGCATTTAATGAAACAAAACATGTTACATATGAATTTGCAATAAGACTAGATAGTACATACGTGTATCTGATAATACATCGATATCATATAATCCTACTATTTCTTGAATAAGAAGGAACAAATAATAACGAACAAAGCAGAAGACATTCCCATGCAGGTTCACGTGAATTCGGTGAATGGTGACGTATCCGCCGAATTTGAAATTGACATGCGACATGAAAGTGACAATGAAATTGACAATGATTTGCTTCAGTTTCGCCATCAACCGAAGTGCTCCCCCAGCGTTACTATCAATAACCTTATTATTTGGCTCATTTCAGTAATATTCTCCCCGTTAACACTAGATAATACAAATTTGTCTCCGCATTTAAAATTCTTTGATATAGTTCGTTTATATTCTGCACTAATTTGTACACAAGGGACCGATTCTTATGTTTTATTGTCTTTTTAAACTCCGAGGTGGCGAAATCTCGGTTTGTTTACATTATGAACGTTTGAGTCCGTAATCGGAATCAGAATCTGAATCCGGATTACAACGAAATAACGATTGATTACGATTAAGGTCTGTTCGTTTGCTGATTCTGCTCTGTTCGTTTACCGAACCACGTCGTACGGGGACTAATCCGTAATCTGAATCCAGATTCTCTAACGAAATAACGACTCTGGGTCGTATTCACCAGCTGGGTTATATATAGTCCAGGTAGTTTATACGAGGCGACGCTCAATGGGAACCCCTCGGTGGACATCGATGAGAAGTCATCGCCGCGCGGTATAGGATTATTCAATCAAGGTTATTGGGGGGGGGGGGGGCAATCATGGATTGACCACCGGTTACCTATAGCTACATAAAACATGCTGCGCATAGCAGAGTAACAGTACATGTTTGGTTCAGTTCAATCACGAGTAACCTATGGAAAGGATGGGGTACACAACCGATAAACGCAACACTTTTTGAGCATATAGTGCATTGAAACATCAAAATTCTCGAAAACAAAGAGACAGAAATCATCCACCAATTTTCGGAAATGGTAGGAAATAGATCATGTCTAGTATTTGGATTGTGCTTAAATTTCATAGCGTCGAACACACCTCCACTCATCATGTGGCAACGTGGCGCCTGGGTTTTTATTTACTAGGGAATTCGTTTTTTTTACCAACATTAAATTGCATATTCTCATACTTTTGGTCAAAATGATTGACTGAGAAGGCCATCAGTTGGAAATCTACCGACCCTATTTGGGCGTCAGGTCGGAAATTTCCAAAACTTGGCAAGCTTGTGTCCTTGTTTCTCCTCCGTGGCCAGTCAAAGACTGCTAATTATTCGAAATTCTCCAACCGTAGTAGGGGATGTCATGTTGGAAATTTACAACGTTTGGAAATTTAGCTTGAGGCCAGTCTATAGATGCTAGGATTTTGCGATATTCATGTGCTGATTTCAAAATGTTTTCACACCGAACCGTGGACTGTCCGGTGTATCTTGATCATTATTCGCTATGCCGTTTGAAAAAAATATCATATTAGACAGAGGCGTGGTTCGCCCAGTAGAGTATCTTGATACCCCCGGCTAGTGACCACAGGGTGCAAATGAATTACGGAAACGTGTTTGGTCTGGTTGAAGGGGTGGTGCGGTTGAGATTATCAAGGTGTGCATCCACCCCCACACAGGAGACCATCTAGCCACGTTACTGATTTTTCTAGTGGGTTGGACCTATCTCTTATAATTAACTGAGATGTTGTATTGGTTTTTCTATTCCTCGCGTTGTGCCATTTCGAAAATTTCAATTATGTCACCAAAACTCATTCTGCAGATATATACATATCGGCCAGACTGAGTCTCTTTACAATTATACGTACAATGTATACCACTATGCATGCGGATTGTGGCCGGTTAGTGCTCGAGATTTAGTCCTAATATATTGACAAATACAAATGGAAAAGCTGCTAGATTGGGTCAATCACACCATCGATAGTGTGTGTCGTTAACGCTATACCGAAGACACCTTGTGCGTTCATCCGCTGCCATATAAACTACCTGGTTTATAAAATAAACCACTTGGTGAATACGGCCCCAGGGGTGTCATTCCGTTTAACCCTTTACCCAACAAACCGGCCAAAAACGGCCAAATAAAGCTGCAACAGCCTAAAATATCTTCGGTCTGTCTCAATAAAACCATACAAATATGGATATCATTGGAACCGGCTCATTGACCACATTGTGATGGTTACAGTTATACCCTGTGCCAATGCATTCTCTTATATATGCGAGTCGACCATAGGTCGCCTCGCATATATAAGAGAATGCATTGGCCTAAAAAAAATCTTATTTTAACACTTTTTACCATTTTTTCTTACATTCTTTAACAATTTTATAATTTTTAATGTGTTAAGCCAATGCATTCTCTTATATATGCGAGGCGACCTATGGTCGACTCGCATATATAAGAGAATGCATTGGCACAGGGCCCTTCTGTTGGGTAAAGGGTTAAGAAGTCCGCGTGGCCGAGGTGGTAAGGTAGCCGAAAAGGTAATCGTAGTCTGGACTTGACGATGTTGGCGCAGGTTCTAACCCCGAGCTTCATCTGAGTTGAGGAACATCTCAATGTGCCACTCTGGACTTTACCTGGCCATTTTGGTAAGAAATGAGAATTTCTTCACTGAATGAAGCACATGTCGTACAAATTATCGTCAGTTGTAATGTCATGATCGACACACCATTAGGCGGAAATTGTACACCACATATAGGCTGAAATTATTCTCATTGCTTGATTTTTCAACCAGTAATTAATGTTCGATAGTTCCAATTGAAGGGAATTTTGCAACTTAACCAGGGGGGGGGGGGAATTTCCGACACGTATGCGGGGGTGGTAGTTGTCAAAATAAGCCCAAAGCAAATTTTTCCGTGTCATATGTGACAAAAGAGATAGACAATGGTAATAATTCACAATCTCGTGTAGTCATGAATGAGTTATTACAGGTTTCTACTAAAAGTGTAGGTTTGTTTTTTATTATATGCTTTACTCTCACATGCTACACTTGAGCAATACAATATAAATAATGCCTTTTCTGAACTCATACAAGATTCCTGAATTCATACAAGATAAACTGTGAACGTTATAAAATGCTAACCAATCATGACCAATCTGAATCAATTGGAATCAATCGTAACATTAACTTTCTTTGCTTTCCCATTGGTGCTCCAGGGTGCTCTAGTGTATTGCTATATGTGCGATAAACATGTTTTAGTAATGTCTAATGAGTTTGGGAGGCACGTAGCATTTAATAATTCAACCTATCTCATATAATACAATCATCTATCTGGTGTAAAACAAAATAACATATCAAGTGCATAGACATAATATTTTTATTTCACATGACACAGGAGGAATAACTCTATCCTGTTTGTCAAATGTTGTAAAAATGTTATTGTAAACTTTGGTAGCTCAGTATTTAGTGAGAAATTAAAGCTTTTCATTTTTTCTTTCTTGGACACTCAGCTATACTGTTTTTACTATGATTTTGCCAAGGGACTGAATGATCAGCTTGGGGTAATTTAATGTACTCACCATTATTTGTGCTAGATCGGTAAGCAGACTATTCACGTGTTTCTAGGGACAAAATCCACTGCAGTCAAGAATATACTGCTAGAGACCAGTCCTGCTGTTCATTACTAGATTCACTGAATCTCAATGTAGGAGGTTTGGTCCTGGTTCTCTCTGTATGTTTGTGTTTTGCGTTCCACAAGTGGGTGGGTGTCAAAACATGGCTGGAAAAAACTCTATGAAATGGGAAAAAAATTTGGGTCGGGGGTGGGTGGGTCCAAAAAGTGGTCATCGGCAAAAAAGTAACATACGTGTCTGGAAATTTGTTCCGACCCCCCCCCCCCGAGTTAACTGCAAATGTATTGTGTTTTATATAAAACTATTCATAATTTATTGGAAGAAAATGGAGATGATAATGATAAATATCGGTATTATAGGTGCTGTAATCATTGTGGCGCCGGATACGCCGCATTCATTCTCTTCTTTCAGTTCTGTTTCTTCGACGAATTTTATCCTTCCTTCCACTCCGTATGTGACTGGTGTCATTCGCTTTACGTAGTCAATAAATATATCGGTGTCCAGTGTTTCTGGAATAGATGACCACATGTTCAGTTGACATACCATTCAGATAATGCACGTGCAGCGAGAATGATACAGAAACAAACGCTAATTGACTGGACAAATAGTCCATATATTAAAAAATATATATATGTTACAAAAATTTACAATCATTGTTTATACGATAACTGGCAACACCATTTTCGCGAAAATATTTGAAAAACTGTGGCAACGACAAGTTTCTTTTAACAATCTCTTTTCTAAATACTCATTGACGAGTAGTTACCGTAGGAAATGATCAGATTATAAGTTCAACAAAAGACGTTTGTTGAACTTATTATCTGAACATTTCCCACCAAAGCTTCTAAACTTTCATTATCGTTTTGTTTGTCTGTCGTCCGCTCTTCTTTTCTTCAGAAAACCCCTCCAAATAGATAACGGACCATTTCAGTGTATATACTTGCATAACTGATGGGAGAATACACTTAGGGTAGAAGGGTTAACTTCTATTATCAACATGACCTGCAATTGTGCCTATTGTGCAAAATCATCTTTAAAACCTAAACTCGACCAAAGAAAATGTACGAGGTATCAGGTCAGGGACATCCTGATTTAAACTACTATAGTCAAATGTAACTATTATAGTTGAATTTGTCAGTGCAAAATCCACAATTGCCATGTTTTTGTGGAACCTATGGAATCGCGCAAACCAATGTATTGTACATCAAAATTGCACTCGTAGCAACATTACAGCAAATGTTCAGTCTCCCGATACCATTTTTTGCAATCTTTTGCGTTGGCTTATTTTATTTAATAATGACACATGATCAATGTTGCCTTTCTAAATTACACTAACATGATCACTAAATCATAACAAAATGTTATACCAATTGAATGATAGTTGACTTCCTTATCATGTGTAGTATGTTTTTCGTACGGATCGAGACATGTTATTTCGTCACATAAACAAACATGGTACTGATTTAGTACGACACTGTTTTCAATAGTTGGTTTTTAAAGATGATGTTGGGTTATGCCTCTTGGATATAATTCACAAAACGACGATATTCATATTACATATTATCGCTAAATATAATTGTAATAGTTGATTTCAGTATGCGCCTGACCTAATAAGTATGTATAGTTGTGTTAAAGACGGCATATCATACTTTCTTCTGTAAATCAGTTATTATTGACATGTCGTTCATTTCGGGACTTTTGGGTTCAGTATTTGAGTAAATGAATACAACTATCATGATTATTTATCGCTAACCATTACTCGTTTATAAGTTTAAAAAACCCCATTGAAACCATTCGGATGCCATGTACATCCATTATGCCACTGAATCGTGTGGAGGGAATACAATCTAATGTTACTAGTTAATAAATAAATCGTTTTGTTTTGCAATTGTCATGATTTTGTGTACATACATGTATATGTTTTAATATGTACACACCAATTTATTAAATTTATATTTTAGCTCTAACGCCATAGCGGAATATGTTTACTGTGTTATCGTGGGTTGACAATTTAACATACCAGCTTACCGACGGCATACTAATCGATGATGTTTGGCGGTATCATGGCGTAGTGGCCGACAACTTCAGTGAGATAACGTGGCATTGCGATTTTACGACGTGCTCACCGGTGATATACCGATTACATAATGATTTATGATGTATGGCGGTATATATCCACAGTGGATAAGCGGACACAAATAGACAGAAAACGGTCGTTATATAATCGCGCGCTCGCGTCAGGTGTGGATTGACTCTTAGTCCCAAAATTTTATAATCATCAGTCGCTAAATATCTGTCCGCTCAGTCGTGATTCAACTGAAGAGTACCCTCCACAATTTATTGTGGAAAAATACTTTTTCGCAGATTATATATGCTCTTCATTATATTTTTGAGTGTCGATAACGGTTATGGTGTCCAGGATCTTTATATTTCCCCGGCTACAACATGATCTTTAAGTCTGACCAAGGTCTGTTCTAGATATCTCTTTATCATAATAGACTGATTAATGTGTCATTGAAACGTAATTTGACGATTAAGGCATAAGAGGGGACTATACGGGTATATGGGGAGTATATACATGTATAGCCATTTTTATATTGGTCAAATTGCCAGTGAAAAAGACAGTCTATATACTTCTGACGACATACCCACATATCTTCAGATATGACCGTTGTGAGACACAGGCTGGCGGCTTCTCTGATGCAGTTGGCCATGAGATGCTATAACATCCAAGCGAATGTTTGTAACTAAATGTTCGCGTAACAAATCAGGAGAATACCACCAAAATTGTATGGACACTTCGTCATGGAGGATGGCGTATGCTAGGATATGAACGATAAACTACTTAATTTACCATTTGCCAGTAGCATGCAAGGAAATTATGCAACTGACTATAACTTGCTCTAAATTAGCCGTCAAATATCTGTCAAGAATCAGCCATGTATTCCACAGCTCTAATATTTAAGCAATAACACAATCTTCAATAAACACATATTCTGTAATTCCAAAATTTGTCACCCAAAAATTTAAATAGATAGCCATCTATGAAGAATTTGCCAGACGATTTTTTGCCATCTTCGCGAACGTAGCATAACAGACAGACGGGTGCATGGATATGCAACTAAAACGATGCAACGATTTTCCTTTCTAAATGGGGGTAAGGGAAATATATGATATTGGTTCTATATCCATGCATATAAAACAGGTTTTGAAGTTCATTATGACTATGGAATTTGGGAAAGCCATTTAACATTGTCCTCATTATCTGATTGGATATCATAAATGGGTATGTCTTTCTTCTGTATGGTACATGGACAGAATTTTACATGCGTTGCCTACTTGTGGTATACCAATTACTATATATAATCTTTTAGTCGAATATTTGTATGTTCGTGTGTGGTACTATCTGTACAGCCTGTCATCACAATGACATGAAACTAATAGGAAGCGGAACAACATTTATGATTTGTTACAATGTGGTATGTGCCCGAATTTGTATTGCCCTATGTCGATTTATTTACGAATAAAGTGAACAAATTTGATATTCTATTTTCTATGTTATGTATTTCAATCAAATGTTCAATGGGAAAACACAAACGAGTTATAAATGCCTTATAATTAACGAGTTCGGATAGGAGTCGTGTTTGTTATGTATGTTCACTATTATGAAGGGTTATTATAACGAAGATATTACAAGGCCATAAACTAAATTACACCCATTTAACTTATATGGCGTACACTTTTTATGTGAACCCCAACGAGGAAAAGCCTAAGTTTGTTTGACTGAAAGTAGAATTTGTCCACGTATTGATTCAAAATAATCATATTAATTAATGTAGATATATGAATTTCAAATTGCTCAAAAAAGTGAGGAATTGGGCAGACATTAAATTTTGTCAACAGTTCATAATAATTTCAACGTACAGAATTTGTCGTAAATAAGACCAGCCCCGTCGAGCTTGATACCCCGCTCCACATGTAGCCACATGCATCCCTAACACAATAGAATAAGCTATAAATGTTTCGATATGTTTTCCAGGTATTCATTCAGCGTTTCGTGCCTACAGAGAGCGATAGCATATGCCCAATATGCCAATTACCCAAAATATCTTACATTGTTTCTATTTCATTTCATTTTCATCGATGCCATGCAGAGACGAGGCTATATGGTCTATGTTTGAACAGCTTCGAACGTACGAGAAATTTCATTCGCACCCCACCGATCTGAATTTTCCAACTGCTACCTCAAATTTTACAATTGTTGGAAAGTTATAACCTGACACCTCACATGCGATCTGAGGGAATGTTTAAGATACTGTTAGATTGCCACTTCAATGACATCAAATTCAATACCGACCTTCCGTGAATATACTGTTAGTTTAATGTAGGTATGTACCGAGACTAAGAGTCTGACTCGTTCTGTTTTATTTCTTATGATTATTATGATTATGACTATATTGTTTGGAGAAAACATGAGCAAAATGTGTTCGGTAACAAAACTAAAACAGCATACGCGTTGCAACAGAGAAAATGTAGGCCAAATGTGTCAATGTTGGCGAAAGGCAGCCAACCAATTAACGCAGTTCGACTCTGGGGTGAACAACAATATTGTCCGCAGGGTCTGATCAATCACAATAAATTTCGGGGTGAACAGGACTAACCGGACAGTAATTTTGAAGCGGGTACCTGTATATAAATTGGAATACTGAGACAATCCATGACAATACTCAATATATGCATTTGTGGGAGGAGGACAGGCGCTTCGATCGGTATAATGGTTGTGGAGAAAAGTTGCTGAGATGATTGTGAAAATTTACATTTTCTAGGGTAATTTGTGGAAGAAATCGTCGTGCGGCAATGATTAAATGCATTTTTTCCCCGCGGTAGAGCACTGACAACTGATGATAATTGATCGTCCAGGGTCGAATATTAGTGACAAAATGTTCACTCACCTTAAATTGTTCAGAAATTGTGTCTAAATGTGTTTATTTGCAACAAAAACGGTGTCAGAAAGTGTCTGCAAACTTTGACAACACAAATTCCTCGCCTCGGACTCTGCGACTTCCGGTTGTCGTTTGTGTCCGTTAATCCACTGTGATATCATGGTATAGCAATCGCCTACTTTAGTGAGGTAACTTGGTATGACTGGCTTACCTATGATATAATGATTGATGATGTTTGGCGGTATCATTGCATAGAAATCGCCTCCTTTGCTGAGGTAACTTGGCATAACGATTTTGTAAACTTGATCATCCTTCAGAGGTACATAGTCCGGTATATCACAGTCTGAGCATTGCACTTTCACATCATGGACGCGGCTTCCTGCTGGCTGCGTGACGTTATATGTCACGTGAACACCTATGGAGTTGAAGCTAATGATTTATTCACGGTTTCACATATCATACAATATATCTCTTGTAGGTTAATCGAGCAGTGATACCTGTCACAATTAACACGACGGACAAGGTCGTAAAATGAAATTGATCATTTTGTAGGAGAGACAAAAACATATTATCTCCACCATGGTTTGTCAGTCGATTTATTAGTGTGTTAACCCATTTTATACTAACGACTCATTGGCGAGTAGTCCACTTCGCATTCGGGCATATGGTGGTTTGTTGAACTTTTATCTGAACGTTTCCTTCCAATAAATAGGACTCCTTCTATACATATATCATTCACGAAAAACCCTCAAGATGAATAATATATCGTTCAAGTGTATACATATACGATAATCATACTTCTAACGAGTTGAGATAAAACACATCTCAAAACACAATATGCTATTGTTGTATTTATCTTATGCCAATCGACACTACCATTTTTGGTCAAATTAAGCCAAATTTAAGTCAGTTTTGAGACAAAAACAACCTACATTTTGGTAATTTCGAAGAATAATTTGGTAATTTCTAAGAGCAATTCCCGTTACGCATGAATACGCAGTTACAGTATTGTGATGAGGTCGCGGATTTATGGAACACTTGGGTGATTTGTCAGCAATAAACAAGATATAAGTCCTGATTTAATATTAATCCATGTTCAGAAATCGGAACTGTGAAATTCTTTCAATCAAATGTCCCCTGTTCTTAAACAAAAAGCAAATTATTTCAAACTGTTATAGTTCAGGATTCGCTGGATTGAAAATAACCACGCAAATCCTACATCGTAAATTTAGCAAAATTTGTGCGGTGCAATCCGTCCATAAAAATGGGAACAGAACAGTGAAAGTTTAAATTTAGGGACAATTAATCATGTTTCATCGAATATTTAGCTACATTACTGTTTTATTCTACTTGTATGGATTAATTTATTCGTTTAAACCATCCGATACGCTAAATTAGATGTGACCCAATTTCGAGGCGAGAGACGTCGTGAGGTGAAAGGTCACGTTGCGGATAGTCCTTACTTGAAGTATAATACACATATGTAAGATATAGCTAAAATTTAATACAAAGTATAACATCAAACCGGTATAAGATAATGTTATTTATACCACGATCGACTATCTTACTATATAAATAAAGCCATCTCTTTAAATTTTACATTTAATCAACACCTGTTGATTAAACGTGCCTACTGTTGATTAAACTTCGCAGAGTGGATTAAACTTTCTTAAAGTTTGAAAATCAATTCAGCATAGATAGGTTTAATGTGCAACATCACATCATATATAGAATATCGGCATAGTGTTTCTGAATAACAAATTTAATCCACGACTGGGTTTGGCGATTTACACCACGAGCTTCAGCCAGTGGTGTAAATCGCCTATCCCACGAGTGGATTAAATTTGTTATTCAGAAACACTGCGTATATTTTGTTTATGCCACGATCTTTACAATGCGATGGATAAACACTTTCCGTTCAAATTGTATGGAGAAAGTTTAATCCACTCTGCGAAGTTTAATAAACAGTAGGCACGTTTATTAAATGTAAAATTTAAACAGATGGCTTTATTTATATAGTAAGATAGGCGATCGTGGTATAAATATATCGATGTAATGCATATTTGGCTATTTTCCAATGCTAACAAGGGAGAAAATGACAATTTCAATTTATGTGATACATGTATTTCGATTAACTTTTTGCTCGCCCTAAAAAATATACAACTTTTTGTATTAAAATCATACTTGTGGTTGCTAGTCCGGGAATACTAATTGCTGTTTCGTTTGCTCTATTTGCACATAACAGTAATATCAGTAATCATGGCGAGAAGGAGAATTGCTTCAGCAAAGAGCAAGCACTACCCTGCTCAGTTGAGTTCAACCTTGTTGTTTCATATTTTATTGAGCATCCCATATATACATTTCGAACAAATTTAACATTGAGGCTAATGTAGGATGAACGAATGGGGAATGGATCACAAGCTATGGCAACTTATGTGGAGCTCCTCTCCCCAGGAAAACGATGGTGGTGCACAGAAGAAAAATTTAAATGCATAAATGTTGAACACAAAACAAAAATTCTGACAAAACACACAATGTTCAAGTTGAGTTCAACCTCGACCTAACTTGTTGCTCAGACAGAGAGAGACATTTCTATTTCGACAAATTACACAACGATCTAATCCAATGTCACTTATGAAATTTACCACTCCAATAGTGTTAAAATAGATATTGTATATCTTATTTGCAAGTGCTATATACATTCCGGTGTATAAAATAATATATATGAATCGATGGTGCATTTCCAGAAGAGATTCTACCTATTAACGTATATTTTATCAATAGTGTTCTCATATAGTACATACCTTCCATGGGAACAGTAAAATGGGTTATTTTTAAAACATAGATAACATGCGATCTCGCTGAAACGTTCGGGGCGTAGCAAGTGGAAGAACTCTATTTTGTTATGACCCTGCCGATTGCCAATGTCATTTCAACAGATATATATCGCTGCGAATGTCCTGCTACAGCAGCCATAATCGTATGTATTAAATTAAATTACGAATTTCCGCGTACAAGACGTAATCAAATTAATTGACTGATAGTAGAATGGGCAACGCGTGGCACACATGCTCGCGAAAAATTATGTTGATACGGGGCGTAAACTCAAGCCACTCACTGACTAGTGACTATACAATAACGTAAATGAGCATATTGGACTAGTATGCATATAATATCAGATTTATTTGATACATTTTCTTGAAAACTGTACACAAATTTACTCGACAACGACAATTTGTATTTTTGCATTCCGGCTGATGTGCCATCCGTAACATTACTTCGTACTCAACAGACTTTAAAATGATGGAAATACTGGTTACCGTATTCTACGACTCATGACTATTGAAACCAACAACATTTGAGTAAAGTATCCCTTTAATAAGATTTTGGCTGTAAAATCATGTATCGATACATGAGTAATTCGCTCTCTATTTTAGTTTGTGTGTGGACAATGAGACATGTGAGACACCTTATCGCCATTTTTGGAGTAAATGATGACGTAAGTTCCCGATTCAGTGGATACTCACCTGAGATTTGTAGGAACTGGCCGCGGCGTTCTGCAGGATCGTAATCAGCGACGGAATGTTCAAGGACTTGTCGGAAGTGAACCCCCTTCATGTCTACGATGTCGACCGTGTTCCTGAATGGCTGAACAGTCAATATGTCACCGTAGGTAATGTTCCCTGGCAATAGCATGATGGTATTCTCAATCAACAATTCGTGATTAATGACTACAATGCTTAGACGTACGGCGATTTGACTTTGACAAAACGTGATATGTATGCACATATATACGTGTGAGAAATAGTATTTTTTAGATTTGGTACATGGCAATGTCATGTGAATATCAGAAATATTCAGTACAGTGATATGCAAGTAACGGACATTGATTGTATGGCATCGTATATATGTAGTAAGCCCTAACAATATAATGATGACATTGTATGATGAATGAGTAGTCCATGATAAATGAGTACAATACATAAGATGTAAGTACAACTAAATGTGCAATACATGTATATATACACAAAACAGGAACGGCACATTTGACACTCATCAACTTGACTTACAATTGACTGTTCAATTTCAGAAATAAATGTAATCTTCCATAACTTGATTCTGTTGCAGCCACATTTGAATTCTATAATTCACTGACCAATTTCAGCAACATGCATGTTATGTACTATTCCATTATTTGTATTAATCCTGCACATATATAATGTTATGACTCATCAACAAATAAATTAAATCAATTAAACTTACCCTGTCCAATTGATCCGCGCATTCCTCCAGAATTCAGTATGGCAAAAGAAACATCACTCCAACTCTCGTTCCTCCCCCTTTTAACATTAGCCCAAAGCATGGCATCGGCGATTAGATTACCTATCGCAGGGAACGAAACATTAGACATCAGCCCAATACATAGCATCGACGATTAGAATACATGTGGTGGGGAAAGAACGATTAACGTTTACCCAAAGCATGGCGTGGGTGACTAGATACAGGTGGTGACAAAAGAAAGATCAACGTTCGCGCAAAGCATGGAATGGGCGATTATATTACCCGTGATAGGGAACGAAATATTATACATTAGCCCAATATATATATATAATCGGCGATTAGATTACCCATGGTGCAGAAAGAAAGATTAACGTTCGCTCAAAGCATGGGTTGGGCGATTAGGTTACATGATTAATTGATCCACGCAGTACTCCAACATTCATCATGTCAAAAGAAACCTCACTCTAACTCTCGTTCCTCCCCAGTTTAACATTAGCCCAAAGCATGGAATCGGCGATTAAATTACATGTGGCAGAGAACAAAACATTAGCCACTAGCCCAATACATACACTCGGTGATGGGAAACTATATATTTAACACTGGTCCAAATCGTGGCATCAGCATTGAGAATAAAATTATTCCGAAGCTTGGCATCGTCGATTAAGTTAACTCTTCAAACGAACGGTATACGGTACACTATACATATTGGCCCAAAGTATAGCATCATTGACTACGGTACATGTATCTGTGGTGGGGGAAACAACAAGTTTACTTTAGCCCATTTTATAAGTCATCGGCAAGTAAGTTATGTGTGTGGAGAATGAATATAGCTTACATTACATCTATATCTCAAAATGCATTGGCGCCTATAAGCTGCATATAGTTTTGATGAGAAACGAAGGATTGACATTAGCCAAACATATGACATTGGTGACATATTTACATGTGAAAGGGAAATGGCATCGATGACTTATTTACGTGTACCTGTGGTTGGGATCGAAAGATAAACATTAGCCTAAATTATGTTGAGGACAAAAGAATATAATTGTCGGCCAATAAATTACATGTTGTGTGGTACAAACGATTAACACTAGGAACGGGCGGAGAAGTTTATAGTTATACCCGGCCGATCTGGACCATTTTGTAACACACATACAAATGGAACGAATGTTAACATCAGTCCATGGTATGGCCTCGGTCACTAGAATAAATGGTGTTGGTTAGAGAGACTACCATGTGTCCATAGCATGGCACCCGTGACTAGGTTGTGTCTAGAAAGGTTTAGGTATAACACCCAATTATAAATGTTGACCGCAAAATGGCCTGTACATGACGGGGTCCCCATCAATTGTGAATGTTGTCCATATCATGGCATCTGCGACCATACCTCATGTGCAAGGGAAGGTATATATTAGCCCAAAGAACATAGTCGGCTACTCAATAATCGGCACATGATGAAAACAAGAAGGTAAAGTAACTAAATAAAATACACGCGTATACTTTGATCACAAAGAAACGACAGTGTGACGACGTGAAGCGGATTCAAACATTCAACTTCTGTGGTAGATGGCACACGTCAATGTATTTATGATTGTAACTCGACTGTACATCTATGGTTTTATCGATATTATAGTGACAGACGGGCAGATGTTGGTTTCAGAAACACAACTGTTCTATAATAGTCCAGTGTTTGATATGTGGTTTGATTTTCCACCACACAGTTCTTCTCGTCGAACTTTAATGCCAAACATGACGTCACTGTTGAACGACGACTCATTGTCATAGCCACTCTGGCACCATTTTGCCGACAAGACTTGTATTTTCTATCTATATACCACAATAAGTATTAGCAGGTAGCCATGCTATGTCTATTTCTTCAGTCTAGTATGATATGATTGTGGTATGTGCGGAGCACCTAGGATTGTACACCAGAACGACGTTAATTGCCATGATAACACAGGCTACTACTCATTCAGGACGAGCATTTTATGCAGGGTTAGGCAAGGTCTTACACAATAGCCCATATCATGTGGCTACTAAATAGCCTCTGGTAAGACAAACAGAAAATATAACGGTATGCCATTTCAATATCATGATAATTGTGCAACTGTGTTTAACTTATTAACTGAATATTCACCACCAAAGAATATGACACATTCTGTACGTATAGTGTATGTTGTCATCTGGTTATATTTCGTGAACATCCCTTAAAATGAATAATAGACAATTCCAATATATATAAGCTTATACAACTGGGTGGAAGTACCCATTTAGTAGATATATACAGGGATGTACTCACCGAGATTACACTCGAACAGCCGGCAGACGAATTTGTCACCCTCCAGTCTGACATATGTCTCTCCTAACACCTGCTCCATCCATTCTGCGATACCCAGACGATATGGTTCCATATCCTGGAGAGTATCGTTATCTGGTTTCCAAATATAGACAGTAATTAATTATACTGTATTATACTATATTAATAAGTTCAACAAACGACCATATATATGTTGAACTTATTATCTGAACATTTCCCACCAATAATTACGAATTCTTCCGCACATTTAACATCTATCTTTTTCTCTTTGTCGTCTGCTTTTATATCCTGAACACCCCTCCAAATTAGACCATTCCGATAAGCAATGTTAACTGTGTGGCAGAATCCATTTATGGTAGAAAGGGTTAACAATGGAGAGGTTTCAGAAAATAACGGTTATAATAATATTGGTCTCACCGGGCCCCATCATTTACCAGACATAAACAATATTAACTTAATCGTACTTAATTTCGCGCAGTACAATTTTTCGCTCAGTTTTAAAGTCGCGCACTTTAATTTAGCGCACCTAATTTGGCCCGCGAATTCAATACTGATTAAAGTGTTTCAGTAAAAGCTCATTATCCGATAGTGGTATCGGTTCATAGTCATTCCCAATGATTGTTACACAGACCGTGCATCACGATGTAAATATACACCAAGCTATATAAAGCTAACTGTTAGTTATTTGCCTGTTATTTTTAGGACATAAAATAAAAAACATCCATTACCCTGCAGGGAGCCCCACACATATATAGAAGCACATAGAAGAGTGTCGTCTGCTCATGTTTGTCTGGGGCTCTGTATGGGTGAAATTATAAAATTGTTAAAGAATACAAGAAAAAATTATTAAAATTGTAAAAAATTGTTAGGCCAATGCATTCTCTTATATATGCGAGGCGACCTATGGTCGACTCGCGTATATAAGAGAATGCATTGGCACAGGGTAAAAAAGTGTGGCTCTTGTCTTGGCTCAATGATAAATTTAAATAACTATATGCATCACTGACAATAAATAGGGCGATAGTCAGTGTGAATACAACTATCATGTACATGTACCTAGGTTCGTATTTCAGAAGTCATCACGTAGTTTACAGTAGAGCAACACATTCAATTCATCACCCATAACACCTTTGTTCCGTGTTTCGTTATTTTAATCTTTTCCAGTCGTACTATTTTTCTCTCAGTTTACTTTTGTTATGATAGTACGGTGCGCATTTAACACTGTCGTGGCGGGAGCTGCGATGGTGTAGCATTAACAATTGTGTGCCAGTGTATTATCTCATATAAATATGAGTCTTCCATAGGTTGTCTTTTACCGATAACACCTCTGTAAAAATACCGATTAAATTGTCATCTGCCATTAAATAAATCTAAAAATATCACCGAAACGTGAAACTTGTATCGTTTGAAAAAATGCGGCGCACCAGTTGTCTGTATGTGGGACGTGTCATTCACATGTCAATGCAATACAAGAAAAGAAGATGCATGCAACAGATCCCCCATGAACTATTTTACAAGATTTAATCACGTATATTTGGATTTTATAACACAATTAGCCCCTAAATTAGGCCTTATGATTTAGAAAGACACACGTGTATTACCGGCACGCGCAGCGACGTAAGAGCTCAGAACAATTATATAATTGGCAACACCAGAACTTTAGTATTATGTTAAAAGTCCAGTGCATTTGTTTTTTACCCTGAAACAATTTCAACATAAGTTTCTCATTGGGAATAAATACATTAGCTCATTACAAACAACATGCTAAAAATAAAAAAGAATAAAGAAAGGCGAAATTGATGAATTTATGGCTTTTCAACAATGTTTATAAAAAATAATATTTCAAAAGGCCTTCAGTTTGTATATCCATTTTGTAAAGTGCGTAGACAATCATGAATACAGAAAAGAAAACAATCCATTTTTTATGGTCTTGTATTTTGAAAACTAAAAAAAAAATGAAGGGATCTCTTGTTGTTTTATTAATGTCTTCTCTAGAGTGTGCATCTATGATTGAGAAGACAAAAATAAAAAAACATATTCTTAAACAAATTGTGTCTTCCAAGTTTGTGTCTACCACGGACAGCCACATTTGCCTGTGATCGAGAAAAGGCGTGATGATATTTGAGGTCATACAACTCAATAAATATAAATCCATATTCCCTGCATTTCTCATGCGTTTGGTAGTTTCTGGACCGAAAAATAATTTAAGTATACATGGTTAAACACACTGTGAAGGAATTTTCCAAAATTGTGAAGAAAATCAACTTATGGCCCAATGAATCCTCAGTATTAACTTTTTTCTAAAAATGCGATTTCGGGGCGGTTTTGTCCATTTTTAAAGGTTTTTGTGTATAAATAGCAAAAGCAATGTTCGTTTACCCTAAAACGCGTAATGTTGATATAATAGCGTTACATTAGATATGTCAATGAATTTCACTGGATTTCACTGAAGTTTCCAAATTTGAATATTGGAAAAATGGGTAGGGGAAACCATATTGGCAAAAACTCAGAAAACATGGATCTTGATACATAAAACATTACTAAAAACATTCTTTCGTATAGAGTTTACTGCTTCCTGATCTGATGTTCATATTCAGAGCTACAATCCTTTGTCTTGCCACTCGATGGCGATTTCGGGATTGGTCTATATGACATGCCCATTAAGTTCTAAATATACCTCCACTAAAGTACTAATGAAACAATCTACACAGACTGGAATAAAACAACTTGTGTCTGCAATGACTAGAATATGGGATGACAAGATTATAGCCTTTTGTGATTACACCTACCCCATTATCAACGTTCAAATTTGGAGTCAGTTTCTTGAAAAATAATGTGAAATCCAGTAACGGTTGATTGGCTTAATCAATGTCATCCTATTTTTCCAACATAAGTGTTTAAGAGGAACGTTCAAATGATTATACACATTAAACACTAATTATGTTCATTGTTGTTTACTATTTATGCACAAAAATACCTTTTAAAATGGACAAAAACATCCAAAAACAGTCCAACATGGCATTTTTATAAAAAATATTCAATATACGTTTTTTTTTGCACAACTGTGTTTAGCAATTCCAACACAGTCTATTTAACCAAGTATACTTAAGAGGTTTTTTAGAAATACAGGGCATATGGATATCAATGTATCGAGTTGTATGACTTCAAAAATGGTATTTCAGCATACCTGCTATACAATGGAACACTCATTTTGTTTAAGAAAATTTTTGTCTTCTCAATCATAGATGCATAAAGTAATCATTTTTGTGCACAATCTAGTTAGGAAATTAATACAACAGCAAGATATCCTTTTTTTTTTAAATAATGGACCATAAAATATGGATGTTAGCTAAGTCTTAGAAATTGAATCTCCGCAATTAGACAAACTCCCAATATTGGAGGCCCATAACTCGAAAATTACTCAACGTATTGGAAAATGTCTGCTGCTCTGTAATCACAATTTTATACTCTACAAAATGGATATACAGATGGAAGGACTTGTGAAATTGAGTTTTTTATAAACATCCTTGAAAAGGCATAAATTAAGTATTTTACCAAATTTTGGCAAATTTATTTCACAAAATTTATCAATTTCGCCTTTATTGATCCTTTTTTTTATTTTAATACGTTGTTTATCATGGGTTAATAGACTTATCCCTGCTAGGAAACATTGTGTTGCAATTAGTTTGAGGTTTGGCACTTTTTTCCCATAACAATTAAAACTTGCTGCCTATGTTGGAAGTTATTGACCCGAGAGGAGGGGTGATAATGAAACATTTCGGTCTGGTCCAAGGGGCATGCAGTAAAGAGACCAGCCATGAGAACATACACACGAACTATTCAAATAGACCCAACACTGTCCCATGCAATATTAGTACCCGGGCCACACCAACCCAATCTGACAGGTCCATCTGACCTGCCTTGGAACATACACATGACTTTATAAAATAGACCCGAATGTGTCCCATACAATATAAGTACGTACACCCAAACCCATGTCGCCACGTCCCTACGTATGACCAGTTTCAGAGCATGCGCATGCAATTTTAAAAGTGTGCACCTCAACCCTCTGTCTCCGCGTCCCGGTTACCAGTCTTGATAACGTACACGTGAAATGTCCATATAGACCGACATTGTGCCATGCAAATGTACGTACATCCAAACCCTCTGTCGCCGCGTCCCTACGCGTGATAAGTCTTTAGAACATGAACATATAGTGTTCACCGCGTGCCTGCATGTAACCAGTCGTGAAAACATGCACGTTACGTGTTCAAACAGACACTATAAGTACGCACATCCAACACCCTATATCGTCATGCCCATACAAGGTTGAGTGCACATTAAAATTAACTTGCTCGCAAGGAATGGCGTTCATGGATTTTCATGAGACACAAGCACTATGCTGCATGACCACCAAATCATCCGAATTAGACGCCACGCGGCGGTTCGGGTTGTTCGATTCATTGGCGGCGAACATATAATCGGCGATGATGACATATCGAGGGTTAATTGCCAGGATATGTTGGGCAATATTCCTGATTACTTCGCGAATCTAAAGTCGACGTTAGTGCCGTTATACCGACATATGTGGAGTTCTTCATGGTACGATTGTGACAATATTGAAATTGTGGATAGTTAGGGGTTAATAATTATGCGCGGCCGCAGCCCCATCCGTGAGTGGGTTTTCATGTGAACCCATCCCAATGTTTTGGCCACTAAAATCACCCAGACGGCCCATGGGCGGTCCTGGCTTGTTTGCTTCATCGCGACAAACATTGTGATGTCCCCATTTCGAGTACTAATTGCCTGTCATGGCTTTGGTGGGCGATTCCCACTTGTTTCTATGCGGATATAGTCGACGGGTTCCGCTACATATATGGTGGAGTTATTAGTGGTACGATGGCGACATGGGGTCTGGACAGTCTGCCATGTAATGTAAATTTTGTATGCAGACACCATATTGAAATTCTGGAAAGTAGGGGTTAATATCACCACACTTCTGCGTGGCCGCGGCCAAAAACAGTGCGTATATATAGGGATTTCATGAAATCCCGCATTGTTCTGATCTCTAAAATCCCGCCTAAAAATAATGCGGCCAGTCTGGTCTGATTCGGATCCTAGCAGCTTCGGGCGGTTTTTAGTCGCGACACACTGTCAATATATTTGGGCTGGTATTCTACGATTCCATATGATAACAAAGAACAGTAATATTAATTTCGGGCTAACATTTACTCCATGATGTCCATGCGAAATTTCTTGACACAGGGTAAACGAAGTTTCGCGTATTATATATCCCCTATGGGGGAAATGAGATAATTATCATTCTACGTTATAGGTATGCAAAATAGTCCCACGCAAATGTTACAATTATTTGGTTAATTAATTTTTTTATGGACCGGTTTGAACACAATTCTGCTATTATGTGACCAGTCTGTGATTGTCGGCGACAACATTATTATTGAACACGTATATTCTCCAATGTACACGAATCCTGTAAATTCTGGATAGCGTCAATAACATTATAGAGGTTATAGCGAGGTTATATGAGAGGTCGAATAACTCTATCTGATTTGTGAATGAGCTAATCAGCAGCCAAATGTAACTGCTCAACCAGTATTAAGCTGCTTTAGATTTGTATGTTTGCAGGAATCTTCTTTCGAAGAAATCTTTGCATTAGTACCATACAAGACGTGATGGAACGTCGGTTGTTAAAATGACATTAATAACCCATGCTATACAAATACTCATTGACGAGTTTCCATTTGTTGAACTTAATTTCTGAACATTTCCCACCAGTTATCGCTTTGTTCTATCTGTCGTCTGATTTTATTACCTCAGCACCCATCCAAATGAACAATAGGCCATTCCAATGTATACCTTTGTAACTGAATGGGAGAATATATTTAGTATAGAAAGTGTTCAAAGCTTTATTTCCAAACGAAAACATACACAGACTTCTAAAAATTCCCACATTTACGTCACAATTCGTTGAATAATATTGGGATAGAACAAATATAGTGAATGGAACTCCTGCTGAGTGAATTTCATGACCAGCACCCCCTCTGTCACATTGCTAATTTCGCACAGCCTTTACACAATTAGAGCTTACGACATCTAATTAAACATAAACAAGCGTCCATGAAAATTCCAGAATGTATCAACAATACCAACATGTATTGAGGAGAATATAATTAAAAGTGTTCAATAACTTCAACAGTTGACTCTTTCATGGCGGGTACTGCGCTGGCGCAACATTAAAGAACCTGTGCCAATGCATTCTATTATATAAGAAAATGCATTGGCCTAACAATAATTATTATTTTCTTACATTCTTTAACAATTTTTATAATTTTTTTGTAATTTGTTCTTACATTCTGTAACAATTTTATCATTTTGTTTTCATTTGTTCTTATATTCTTTAACAATTTGATCACTTTTTTTATCATTATTTCTTGCATTCTTCAACAATTCTTTTATTTTTTTTTATATTTTTTTCTTGCATTCTTTAACAATTATAAAAAAATACTATAAAATTTGTTACGCCAGTGCATTCTCTTAAATATGTGAGGCGACCTATGGTCGATTCGCATATATATAATATAATGGATTGGCACAGGGTCTTTAATGTTGCGCCAGCCCAACTCTCGTCATCAAAGGGTTTAAACCGCTTTGTTATTAGCGAAAAAGAAACTGAAAGGAGATATTTGTCAATCGTAAAACCGTTTTATACCACGATCGCCTATCTTACTATATAAATAAAGCCATTTGTTTAAATTTTACATTTAATCAATACCTGTTGATTAAACGTGCCTACTGTTGATTCAACTTCGCAGAGTGGATTAAACTGTCTCCATACAATTGAACGGAAAAGTGTTTACCCATCGCATTGTAAAGATCGTTGCATAAACTTCGCAGAGTGGATTAAACTTTCTCCATACAATTTGAACGGAAAAGTGTTAATCCATCGCATTGTAAAGATAGTGGCATAAACAAAATATACGCATAGTGTTTCTGAATAACAAATTTAATCCACTCGTGGGATTGGCGATTTACACCACGAGCTTCCAATCCCACTCGTGGATTAAATTTGTTATTCAGAAACACTATGCGTATATTCTATATTTAACCCTTTCTATACTAAATGGATTACCCCAGTAATGCAGTTAAAACGTGTACACCAGAATGGTTTATTATTGATTTGCAGGGATGTTAGGCAATGTGTACAAAGATTAGATAATAACTAATTATCTGAACATTTCGTATGGGATAAGTATTCGTCAATGATGCATTAGTATAGAAAGGGTTAACGCGAAATGGGCGCGATGACGTCATACTGCGGGGGATTGCCAGGCAAAGCTATTTATACCGTCGGTAATGGGAATATTGTTTAAATGTTTGAGACTCTGGAACGCGTAGATTGTCAATCACAATGTATCTCACCTTGTTCTATGGATCCATCAAGAAGAATAGGATTCCCACCGTATGATATAATGTCGCCCATATCATCAAACTTCACCTGCAGGAAGCCGATGTATTTCCCGTACGCAGGTACTTGCACGACCAAAGTCTTTTTGCCGGAAGCATGGTTGATAACGTCTGGATATTCGCCTTCTGCTTTCTCTGAGGAAGGCGGAGTGCCTGTATAAACAAAGGTTTCATTTTTTATATTTATATATCATTTTCGTGATGTATTCCTATAAAAAGTGGACTGTATTCTTATCTGTTTTCAAGAACTTTGCCGATAATTTGAGACTAGCACACGCAGCACATAAAGTCAGTCCAATATTAGATTTTCAAACACGTGATCGATATACATAACTGGCTGCAGATGCAATTCGGCTGAACTTGTAAAAGCACTCCCAATTATTATGATGACCGCGTTTAGTTATTAGTTCAGATTATGTCAACAATTTGTAACTTCCTGTTCGTGATACACTCTTCATTATTGGGATGTAATCCGGGTGACCAATCACCAAAATGATTTTGGGTAACACGGACGGGCTATGAAGGATGTAAGTGTACTCAGATATCATACGAGTGGTATAACAGCCTTATAGTTCCATAGGTAGAGGATTGTGGTGGTGCCCCTAGCCCCATAGACCCCAAACAATAATTATTAGGAGCGGGCGGTTGGCTTTCATTTTATTTTATATGTTTTACATGCAGTGTTCTCCCGCCCATGGATAGGTACTACCGGTGTAGATGATTGTATTGGTCTGGCCCCCATCTCCACCCATGCACCTCCAACCCCGCCCATGGATATATATAGGTATTACCTATATAGAGGACTGTATTGGTGTGGCCTCCGCCCCATCTCCCGCTCATGGATAGGTATTACCTTGTGGTGTGATGTGACAACCCGTCCCTACTACTGGATAGTTATTACCTCCATGTGTAGATGAGTCTATATCGGTGTGACCCTCCCCGCCCCCGAATAAGTATTACATGTGTAGAGGAATACATTGGTGCCCCCCGCGCCCCTGGATAAGTATTACCTGTGCGAGGAATGTATCGATGTAACCCCCGTCCCTGATAAGTATTACATTGTAGATGAATGTATTGGTGTAACTCCCGCACCCCTGGATAAGTATTACCTGTGTAGAGGAATGTATTGGTGTGGCCCCCGACAACGATGTCGATATCCTCGATGGCCGCGGCGATCTCTTTGTTTCGTTTGAAGCCGGAGTGACCGATGGCTATGATTTTATTCAGACTGGCTGCTTTCATCTCCCCGACTGCCTGTTTCAGGGACGTGATCTCATCCTCAAACGACAGTGTGGGTCCTTAAAACAAAACGAGATGTCAGTTAGTCCGGCCGCCGGAAGAGTGCCGGACAGGTTTATTCTCCGTCGTTTTCTCGACTTCTCTTCGTCAAGCAATCATGTCTCTCTAGTTTTCCACCCAATAATCCATCTCTCTCAGTCCCCCCTCTATCTCTATGGCTTGTTGGCACCCCTCTCTCTCTCTCTCTCTGTCTCCTTCGTTATAACTCTCTCTTTCTATATATATATATATATATCTGGGTTGCAATGCACCCACACACACACACACACACTCTCTCTCTCTCTCTCTCTCTATCTCTCTCTCTCTCTCTCTCTCTCTCTCTCTCCTTCGTTATATCTGCTCTCCCCTCTCTCCCTTATAAAAAACACTCTGGTAAATGCCCGATAAACCATGGTTTATCACGCTATACCCTGGTAAAATGTGGTAAAGTAAAGTTTACAATAAAACACAATGGTAAACCACCGGTAAGCCATGGCTTATCAGGCTCTACTCTGGTAAAATCAGTTTTACAATGATATACAGTACTCTTGTATAATCCATGTAAAGGCCCATGTAAAAATGACATACCCTTGTAAATTTCAAGTAATGACATGGTAAAGTCGGTAACCGGACATTTCCCCACCCGCTCTGAAATTGTTGGAAAAGCGGACATTTCCCCACCTGGACATTTACCCTCCGGACATTTACCCACTTACTCAATATCAAAGCGGACATTTCCCCACCGGACTTTTACTCTCCTTTGACTGATTATTACATTGAACAGCAATAACAACAACAACAACAACAACAACAACAAATGGTAACGGTACATAACAAATCACTTAATCTTAATCTCTCTTTCGATACACGATAAGGACAAAAGAACAAAAATATTACAATTATTCACCATATATATATATACACATTCCTTATTCGAATAATTGATGAGTATTTACCGATGAACTTGTTAATCCTGTTATTTCATATGTTTTCCTCATATGATGTTCATTTATATTTTCAGGCACTTGATGGGTTTTAACCATTGTCTATTAAAGTAATTAAAGGTATACCAAGGGTTCAGTATTCATTTATCATTGGTAGCAGATCGAGATCTTTATTTCTGTTCCTCAGAAAAATATCAAATTAAATGCTCTCTATTTCTGTCCTTCAGAAAATTATCACTTTATATTTGCACATATAATATTCATACTGTGATCATAATTGTCACAACATTTTTTTCAACTGCGTTGATGTCCCAAACTATCGTCAAAACACTCTTTCATGTTTGTCAAAACACGCTTTCATGTTTGTCAAAACATTACAACGGCTGAGGATGTAGCATAAAGCATTTTATTAGCAGGGTGGGGAAATGCCCGGTGGGTAAATGTCCGAGTGGGTAAATGTCCGGGTGGGTAAATGTCTGGGTGGGGAAATGTCCGCTTTTGAAAGCGGGGAAATGTCGGGTGGGGAAAGTCCTGGATTCGGTAAAGTCAGGTTTACAATGATATACTCTGATAAAAGCCACATAAAACACATGCAAAAGGGAAACACCCTTGTAAGTTCAAAGTAAAGCATGGTACTGTCAGGTTTGGTTGTTTTTTTTTGTATATTTCAATCCAAAATGGAAATAATTCTGAAAGATGGAATCCAACCAATTTCACAATTGCTGGTATAACAACTCCCATGTTTGTTAATATTTTGTATGTAATGGTAATACATCAGGATGTATACCAGTGTGTAATATAAGTTGGGTACATCATTCCTTTACTTGGGTTTTACAAAGTTGTGTCTTTTTTACATGGAATTTACATGGCTTTTACCGGGGTATATCATTGTCTATCTGACTGTACCATATTTTATAAGGGTAGAGCCATGCAAACCATGGTTTATCTGGCTTTACCAGAGTAATTTTACACGGATATGAGCAATAATGCTATTTTACAATAGCACATTTCTCAGCTGAGGTGTTTTGTCTCTTTTATGAGATTACATTCATACATCGTTAATCATTGGAAAACAATTGTACCCGGTGTCACACTCAAAAGTTAACAGAATGGGGCGATAATATTCTTATAAATAAGTAGACTAAATCCGGAAGAGTTCAACACCTTATGTAATCACATGTGTGATTCATATAGCCTACAATCTATTATCTCAAATGTTAAAGCTTCTGAAAGCACACATCAGTACTACCGTGATAACTTTACCATACTCTCGAGTTAAATTAACCTGGTAGAATTTCTCTGGCAGCATTACTCTAGTAGAATCCCACATGCATATTTACATCCTCGGTGAAATATGGGGGTATTTTACTAAAGTAAAAATACATGGGCGGTAATATACGTTTGTACGTATAATAATTATGGTGACCATTCCCTAGATGAATTGTACTAGAGTAAAAGGACTGGGTTCCAATCACCCTGGTAGAATACCACATAATACCTGAGTGTGTTTACCATGGTTTATATAGCGTTTTTAACTTTTGTTTATAAGGTCCCCCTCCTTCTACATATATGGCAAGGACTGTGAGCAGATCAAAACAGGGTCACCATGTTTGTTTCACGTAAAGAACCACGAAACCAGTGGAAAAACTGGAAACAGACTCTCGCCGACTGACATTTTTTCATAGTAGTCCGGTTCATAGACAATTTATACTTCCTCCTTTTCAACATTCAGCCAATGCTTACTATTACGTGCATTTGATTTTACTGGCATTGAACCAACATTACACATAATTTCGCGTACTGTTCAGTATTT
This sequence comes from Siphonodentalium dalli, assembly GCA_032622095.1. NCBI lineage: Eukaryota > Metazoa > Mollusca > Scaphopoda > Gadilida > Siphonodentaliidae > Siphonodentalium > Siphonodentalium dalli. The sequence goes on along the minus strand of CP136065.1, from coordinate 73,305,547 downwards.
ACAGGATTTAATTGTGGATGTCTGTTTAAATTTGTCTCTACAGAAACCACAATCTTCTGGTATCAATAGTTTAGTATCTATTCTCACGCACGCTATATTTTTTTCTGTTACGATGGCAACACTGGCAACAGAGGAAACAAACGACCTAAAAGTATAAATATTCAGACGCAATTTTATTTAAAGTTGATTCAGTGGAAACACCACGAAGCAATTTGGGACAGTGGTTACAATATATATTTATATTTTTTTATATTTACTATCTGTTTTGTTAAGATTGAAACACTGACACCAGAGGAAACAAACTAATCCCTACTACTGTTAAGATTCATAAGGAATTTTATTTAAAGTTGATTTAGTGGAAACGCCACGAACCAAACTGGGACAGTAGTTACACTATATATTTGTTTATTTTATTTTATTTAGATTTTTCTGTTGCGATGGAAACACTGGAAACAGAGGAAACAAACCATTCCCTAATAATATTAAGACTCAGAAGCATTTAACAACCCATGCATCCGGACATGCTCGTAGCGGAAGACATGCTCGTAGCGGAATAACCACATGGCCCGCGATTTGCACATCGTCCTTAGTTGTCATAAGTTATTTCATAAAACACGGTTTACTTTACCTTGATTTTTTTAAACGTTAACAGCGATAATCGGTCTACAGAAATGAGCGGTTGTGGTTTCCGCAATTTGCATATTACTGTTCGATAATCGGGTTTTATACGAAAATTATGACCTGAAATACTTACTCGATATAAGTTTTATCAAATTTTAATGAATCCTTGCATTGACACATTATATAACATACAGTCTCTCAAAGTATGATATCTTAGCTTCAAAATGAGCTGGACATGTTTGCGATGTCAATCATATTAGTGCCCGAAAAATTAGTTTCCATGGAGGCACTCACTTGATTTTGGATATGTCTATAGCAAACGTAAAACCACTGCTATAGACATCCCATATTTTCTTGCTATGACCTGCATATATGGTAATGTTTTACTATGAAAAATGTAGAAACATGACTGAAAATGTTGTTTATTATATTAAGGGAATATCCGCGGAAATAGCAATGTATGCAAAGACTATGTTGTCTGGGCTGTTACTACAGATATAGTAATTTTATGTTAGAAATGCAAATTTTGCCACAATGTTTGGCCAAACTTCGCTATAAAATAGGATTAAACTGCGTCCATGTTTAAAGAAGTTTGATATACAGTTCGGTAAATTATAGCCACAAATAGTACCACCACCGTCAACCACTGGTATGTGTTGGTTTCGGTGCAACATGTGTTTAACCGTGAATGGTGTGCAAATCGCGGGCCATGTGGTTATTCCGATACGGGCATGTCTTCCGCTACGAGTATATCCGGATGCATGGGGTGTTTAACGCATTTAAAGCTGATTGAGTGGAAACATCACGAATCAAACTGGGACAGTCGTTACAATATATATTATTATTATTTTTTATTACGAACATAACCTATGAATGCTTCCAGTTCGTTTTATTGATGATGTTTTTTCATATTTATACCCACTAAGAATGTCGTATGCCCCTTTAACTAGTTCCACTTCGATTACTCACCCGGATTAGATATCTGCGACATTCTCATCAGGGTATATCCCGCCACTCCTATGACGTCACCGCTTTCCAATGTCAAACTGGTCCAATCGCCGACCTTTCCATGGAATTTTGGCTCGTGAGATATATCTAGATTGCATGCTAATATAGGGAAATTTACGTTATCCAGGAAAGGCACAAGTCCGTCTGGGCCACTGTCGAATTCATGGTTTCCTAGTGCCTGAAATATGCAGACATTTGACAGGTTCATAATGTTTAGAGGCCCATTTATGATGGAGTCCCTGATTAGTTATATACATAATCAGTGTTATTGACTATTGCTGGCATTAAAGACTAATTACGGACTTGTTCCGATGCGTAAAACTGATAATTTAGTACCCAGCTTAAAAGTCTTAGTTACATGCACGAGGGCAAGTTTATTTATTTCAGTTGTACATTTCTCGAAGCTGCTTTCGAAGGGTGGCGCCGTCTGGAAGGATTTTGTTCACCTCACCGTCCCATAATATGCAACATGGCATATTTATGTCACCTCCACTAACAGTGAATAGGTCACTCTCACCGGTTTTCTGTGATACAGTTACCCAGGCAGGTTCCTGAAATTGTGATAAAGTTACCCAGATTGGAGAGGATTGTGACAAAGTTACCCAGGTTAATAACATTTCATGTTTAGCAACAAATTATTCATTTTTGCGATCAAAATGACGAGCTACAGTACTAATATATCTTAATGTGAGCTTAATAGGGGCTTTTACTTGCCAAAACTGAACAGTATTTCCCTCAGTCACTTTTAAATCAAGTTCTTATTGTGAGATTTGCTTAACCTGGGTAACTTTATCACAATTTCAGGAACCTGGGTAACTTTATCACAGAAAACCGGTGAGAGTGAACTATTCAGCTCCACTAAGGCCCATATGATGTCCCAGTAACACAAATATGTTTTTTTTTTTGCAGTTATAATAAGTTTTAAACTTTTCCAAATGTAAAATATGGGCGCAAAATATCATTAGTAAATATGTGCATGAGGATGTAAAAAAAATTTTGTCTCTCGGACCACCCACCTACCTCGGCATAGCTTCCTGCAATTGTTTTTATTACCCCCCCCCTTTGAAGTCATAAAAAAATACAACTTTGAACACGATGTTTGGGCCCCAAACAAAAACAGTCATTAGCATGGCTTGGAACAAGAAAGAGCGTTCCGTGTTAGTTTATTCCTGATATGATAAAGAGCGTTGTTTCCCTTTTGTGCGAACAATTCAAATCAAAAGAGCTGGAAAGTGGCGGTGACAAATGACAAGTATTTTTTTGGAGAAGATGAAGCCGGTTTTTCGTGTGTATGTCAACATATCTTATACCTGCTTCCAAATTACGTAGACAAAATTTGGAAGTTCGAATGAATCACGTCGGTTGACATAGTATGTACTTATTGCAATGAATCAAATTGATAAATGAGTGCCCTGACACCTTTCCAACGGAACGATTTTAGCAATCAACCAGTATAACCAACAATTATAGCCAAACACGACGTCTGAACTTTGAACTCAGAACTAAAGTAAAAAGCTACACCTTAATTCGGGATGAGTTTCGCAGACATATGAACGGGTAGATGCTTCTGCCAAATGGAGTCGCTACATGTAATTCATATATCGCGTTAACGGTCTCTTTAAGAAGCCCAACAAATCTCAATTTCAAACTGTCAATTTTAAGGACAAAAATAATCATTTATAACCAACGTATGCCATTATAGCCATATAGCAATATAACAACAACCCGTTACCCTCACAATATGAGAGATATTTAAAAATGAAAGTGGTTTTAATTTTTTTTTTTAGGCCGTCGTTTGAGAGTTCGACAGGCAATATATGCAAAACAAGCACTGCATTATCTAGCTTGGGAATCCAGATAGGGTTTACACTCTGTCTGGTATCTTAAATCATGACTGTCTGCGGGAAAATAAATCTAACATTGTTAATTGCATATTTCAGTGTTTTGGTGGCCATTTTTAGAACTATTTGTGTAATGCGAAGGATCAAATCAACATAAAACGACATAAATAGTTCTGCAAATTGACTATAAAAACACGTTCTATACCGGAAGCACAATTACTGGACATAAAGTCCCAAAAAATAAGGTTTTAATTGAATTTATAAATCGGTATACTAATATAAGGAACTCAAGTAATGAAAGAATTACCAAATGGCCGGACAAACATATTACAAATACAAGCACAGAACACAAAATACCGGACATATGTCGCCTGATTCCTATAAATAACATACTCAGCTACAACTCTGCAGCGATAAAAACGTTCCGGACGCCAAATTAACGGAGTTTAATTTTTTTTTCAACATTAGCGACGAGTGACTCGTCGCCATCCATATCGCCATTTTGTTTCGTAGCATCGTGGGAAGGGAACCGGTGTTCTGAAAAAAGTGCATGTGTTCCGATATACTAATTTTTGCAGAACACCGGTCTTTCCAATTACCGATTGAATAACTATACATGTACGAAAACATTGAAAACATGGATGGCGACGAGCCACTCGTCGCTAATGGTGAAAAATGTTTTAAACTCCGTTAATTTGGCGCCCGGAACGACATATGCCCGGTATTTTGAGTTTCTGCTTGTATTTGGGATATGTTTGTCCAGTCAATTGGTAATTCTTTCATAACTAGAGTTCCTTATATTAGTATACCGATTTATAAATTCGATTAAAACCTGCTTTTTGGGACTTTATGTCTAGTAACTGTGCTGGAAGGTATCTCCCACTCAGTTATAACGCTATACATTGGAATGGTCTATTATTCATTTGGAGGGGTGTTCGGGATAAATTTGCAGACGACTGTGAGGCGAAATTATAATAAAAGTACTGAAGGATTTAAACTCATCTGTGGGAAATGTTCAGATAATAAGTTCACAGGTCGTTTGTTGAACTTATTATCTGAACATTTCCTATAAGGGAACTACTCGCCATTCAATACATGTATGTAATTAGTTTTGAAAGGGTTAACCCGCCACAATTACAATGTACATATAGCATACAGCAATGCCCTAATTAATCGACTCCATAACCACAGCAGAATCATGGGTAACTTTTCAGGATTTAGTCGGAAATATGGCTTGTTGCCATTCATCGGAAAGCTCTCGGGGGAGAGCTTTCCGATGAATGGCAACAAGCCATATTTCCGACTAAATCCTGAAAAGTTACCCATAATTCTGCTGTGGTTATGGAGTCGATTAATTAGGGCATTACTGTACACGAGCATCTATGTTCGTTACAGGACACAATTATTTTATTTATGTTATTTGGAAACTTGAGTCTTGTTGTTCATTGAACATGTAACCACTTGCCATATCGTTATTCATTCGGTATATTGGTCACAAACGACATATTATCAACCATAAGTTTCACCATATTCTGACCATCACATCTAAAGATATCATCGAGAAATATATATCAGGGGAGAACCTACCTTTTAGTGCCTATACTGCTAGATTGCCACATGTTCGTTACAAATGATTTCCACTAATATTTGGTCTATACTATAATGTTGTAAGTTACGCACTTCATATATATATAAGTATTTTGCACGTACATTTATGTAGTACTTACCGACGCATTGAATCCTATTCTGTTCATATATCGCGCGGGAAGAATTCCGCCGTATTTATAGAACCACAATGTTCCCTGGAATTCGTCACCTCCAGACAGCAGCATCGTGTTCGTGTAATTCCGGCGGATTTCGTTAACAATCGTAGCTAATCGGGCAGTACCGCCGTAACATTTATTGGCATCGACATCTTCCGAAGAACATCGGTTGCTGAAAATGTCCGTCTGCTCGTAGTGCGCGTGGAAGTCGTTGTTATGCATTATAACCACATCGAGGTTGCACATCACGTGATCGGCTGTCATGACGACGGCCATGAAAGGCACGGCGATTGGCACCATGTCGGATATTCACAGCCTCGCGGAATGCAGAAGAATGACTAGAACATAAAAAAGTCAACACTTAAAGATGTCCTGTCAAATTTGACACCATAAATAGTAAGTCTAAAAATGGATATTTTGTATATAGCGTGTAATCACGTGAGCCCTTATAGGCTTCACTGGGGCGCCGAGACATGCGCACGTACATATCCACACGTCAACATGAACTTACGCTTGCCCAACGTTATATATATATCCATACAGGCGAAAACCTAAAATAAAAAAATGGTATGAAAATATATCCGAATATTTCTATGGACTGTGGGACAAGAAACTTAATCTATTGTATCGTCTGCCATGGATGTTCAGAAAGTTACGTCGGAGAAACGGGCAATACACTGGGAGAAAGAACGAGAATTCACAAGCAGCAAATTAAGCAACCAGAATATCGAAAAATTCCGCTCAGTGAACATTTGGATGAATGCGGGGTAGGAACTTTTCGATTTTCCCGTTCCAAAAACTACAGTCCGACAGCAAAATACTCAGACAGCAAAGAGAAGACTTTTATATGAAACATTTCAAGTGTAAACTTAATGCAATCAGGAAATGATGTTCTCTCTAAATTGAGTTATTTCCCTTGACGTTATGACGTCGTAATCATTATTGTCGTCTATTGAAAAGTGGCAATGGAACGAAAGGCCTATAGACATTTTATTTAAATGAATTATTTTCCATAGACATGTCTTATATCAATCTTGGACCATATATATATTACTGTGCACATGCTATACTAAACTTTGAAATGTATATATATATACCTAGTTTGCGTCTAGGTACGGCGAAGCAGTCACAGTACGCGTGGACTTGCTCAAGGTTTACAACTTGGCGCGAGATTTTAAACGGCGTGTGACTCAACAGACATATAACAATATGGTTCATCCGACCATGATTCTCTACCAATTTGTTCCCCGTGTCCCACATTGGAATATCACGACCACCAGGTCAGGCACATGCTTAATTCAACTATTATAGTTATATTTAACAATTATAGATGAATTCTACGGTGATAAATCCACAAATTCCCTGTTTTTGAGGAAACTATGTGATCAGGCATCCCAATGCACAACCTAATTGCACTCGTCGCAACAGTACATTAAATGTTCAGCCTCGTGATCATATTTGTTTTGCAACCTTTGTTTTAGACTACCGAAAGGGACAAATAGAAAATAATATGTTAACCTCTGAAATGTATTAAAAGCCATTGTTTTCATCGTCCCTTAATAATTGCTAACATTTTATACACAATCAAGATGATGATATGTGGAATTCAAGATTGATCGCCATCAGTGCCAGATATATCCAGAGAAATTATTTGTTGAAAAAATGTTCCACTTTATTTAAAGTGGTGTGAAACACTCCGCTAGGGCGATCAAGTAGAAATGGAGAATAATCTTGTTCAAAGTAGTTATTTTACAAATATTATATCAAAATTGACAACACACACCGTCATTTTTATATATTAATTAAATGCAGTGACTGCCGATGGCGAAATCGTTTTCGTTAGTTTTCCATGGAGTGGTACGGTCGATTTGCTTGAGATTGTCAGTGATGTTAGTAGAATGCTACATTCCCCCAGTTGGCATATAACCTGAATACTAACTTTCACGCACCCGAATAAGTACAAAATATGTCTTTAAGAAAATATCGATATCAATTCTATATTTATTGATAGTGTTTCCGAGCAGGTGTCTTCGACTCATGTCTATTATTATACATCCCAGAAACTATATACATTGTATTAGGAAGAGGTGCACCATCTTTACAATGGTATGAAATAACGCATGTTTTGCGCTTTTATTGACTTTTTCGAAATCTTTTGACTCGGTACGGCCAGCAGCACTATGGCAGAAATGAACTAACTATACAGATTTGTGGGAAACTTCTTGCAGTTGCCAAAGCATTGTATAGTAACCTGAAACTTTCTGTTCGCACGAAAACGCATGCATCTAGCTGTATCAATAGTAAAGCAGTCCTAAGACAGGGTTAAAGTGTATCACCTTTGCTATAATTATATTAGTCATAATTATGCAAAGTTCTCAGAAAAAAATCAGGTTATAAAAGTAATAGTAATATATTATATTGCAATAGCGTGTTTTAGATACTGTTCATCCTGATATATGCAGACGATATACACAGTACTACTAGCACACGCAGGTTACACTTGTGTAAATGTTTTCATAGACCTCAGTGCAAACGTTTTAGCGTATACTGTTTACAATATAGATCCTAGATCCAAACCTTTCTTTAAATCTGAAAGATTGACATTTGCAACTTTTAAATCAAAACAGTAGTGTGTCAGAACCGAAAAATAATGTCATATTTTAGACCACACCACACAATTCAAACCTAACTATTTACCTATGGGAAATCACAGGGAAGAGATGCGATGATTTTCGTATGCAAAAAAAAACAAAACAAACAAACAAACACTTGACAATTGACCAACCAGGGCCCAATGTCTATTTTATTCTCTCCTACATATTCCTCCCGCATTCGCTATATGTCAACCATATATCAACGTGGCAAAAAGCCACTTTTGTAAATGTATTTAAATCGAAAAGTGTATCGTGACAAAACCAGCTCAAAATATCGCATAGCACCCTTTGCAAAAGTTAATAGGAACAATTTTTCTTTATATTGAAACCCGATTATTTATTAAGTCAATCCTGCGCGAGTCCAAATGCGCCCAAAAAATTACGCGTTCGTCTTTCCCAAACCTATGACGCGTCGATGTAATTATGAGGCTGCAGTTATGAGCTGTTGCGCGTTCACCGAGAAATAATTGCAACTAGCCACGTGGGCGCCGACCAATCAGAATGCTGGATTTAGTGATAATCACACTTAGTATGTAAATATTCTAACATACAATGTAGTAATTTGTTCATTCGAAAAATTATCCTGCTACAAGCACATAGAAGTATGGTTTCAATAATTATGTTGCGCTTAATTTAAAAAATCGGCACCCCCAGCCTTTGTTTATGGGGAACTAGGAATCACTATGAACACACAATTAAGATCGTTAACGTACCGGGGGATATGATACACATCAATTGCAATAGGCTACCTTCTATGTTGTATTATACGTTACTCGCTTACTACAACTAACCTAACACCAACAACCCATGAATTGCACAAGTACATAACATGCTGAAATAATTGGCAATGGGGAATATATGGATTAATCACACATTATCTAGTCTCGACAAATATAAGAAGTCAATAAAGTATAGGCTTGAAGATATGTTCATAAAAGAATGGAGAGATAAATTATCAAATTCGAATAAGTAGGTCTTTTACATAGTTATGAAACACCACTTCACTAAAGAAACCTTCTTCTCTTTCGTGAAATATGACACCGTATTGTAATTTATTTCCCGTAACCACCACTTACCAATCGAATCCGGTGCATGGATTAACTCAGAATATTCCTATAGACTATATATACTCTAAGTGGTAAAAGCGACGAATTCCACGTAATATTGGAATGTCCGGGTTTGAGATTCTTGCGAGTCAAATACATAAACAGATGTTCCGCCTCCAATAAGAAACCTCGTCGTTGATTGGTCAGAGAGCCGACAACATATCCCACGTTTAAGTCTCTAGCACTCAGCATAGGAGAAACCAATAACAACCGGTTCATCGACTTGATGACCTGATTTTTCATGACGTCATTTATGTTGAACATCAGCATGGCGAGAGCGATAGATGTTGACATTTTCTGCTGATCATTCTTCGGAATAAATGTCAAATTTCTAAGAATGACCAGGCTGAGGACTGTCGGCAAAACATATGATTATATACGTTATTATGGTGGATTGACGGCAACATGGTGTGACATTGACGGTTTGGGGCCGATGTTCAACCTCGTCACACCATGTTACCGTCAATCCACCACACTATCTTATAATACTATTACTCAAGAGCAAATACCGAACTATTTAGCTGTAAGCGACGGAAAGCCTTTACACACCTTTCTGTATTCATTAGGTCTTGATGTTATTCAAATATCCTGAGGCATAATATATATTTTGCATTAAAATCCGCCATTTGCACTACCATGGGCTGGTCACAATCTACTGCTTATTAAAATATGTGAATTTGTTTTATCGCGCACCACTTTCAGCATCATGCCGATAGCTTGTGTATTATACACATGGTTATATTCGACATATGCAATAGGAAAACACACTCTATATTTGGTATAAAAAACTACTCATAGAATGCGCATGATGGAAGAAATCTCCGAATGATAATTACAATATGATATGCACCAGATGTGGATAATATGTGGATAGCATTTAGGAGTCGAATCCGAACGATATGCGACATAAATAACAATATACCATGCATTAGTCCAGTAACATTACGACAAAAAGAGCCAAAGTTAGCAACTAAGTACCACTGAAGAGTTGTTTTGTCTGTGATGCGATATATGCGTGATTGGTGTTGGATACTTTGCTAGCCATTACTATGTTTCCTACCTTGAACAGGTTGCAGTAATGGAGTCACAATAAACATTAGTTTGAAATGTTGTATATATCAACGTTTCATTCTCGAATGCTTCACATGACAGGAATGGGAAACCCGGAAAAAGCTTCACCCTGAAGTATGTATTGTTCGATTGTAGTTATGATAGTGGGGGACAGTGTGAATTGTTATTCACATCGACACATCGTTCTTGATGGGAAGACACTTCAATCATTGGAGACACTGATCCATTGTGTTGTTTTTCCTGCTGTACTTTGTGCAAACCAGGCACTGGTCCTTCTTGTGGACATGGGAATAATTGAATTTATCATTGAAAAATTTCCGGTACACATCCCTGGATACATCTGTAAAAACAAATGCACTGCATAATTCCAGATACAGTTCATACAGTTTTGTTATATTTAATCCATCCTGGAGATATTTTCGTTTCGACGTTGAGCGGGTGTAATGTGCATCCATTACTGGGAAAGACTCTATATGTTGACTAACTGCATCACGTTAATCTATGTTTGTTTTGTTTGGCGGGGTGTGCGCTCAACGTTTTTCCCGAACACTGAAGAACCCGTTTGTCTTACGTGACATGGCATGACCGATATAAGCTTCCCCGGTGCATAATGACTTAGGGTGGATACACACATGCATGTAATCTCTGTAATTCTCGTGTATTTGGCGTTTTACATGGATCATACAGACCATGTAATATGTGTTCGTTGACAACCCAATCATTACGGCTATGTTTGACCACAGTGAGCCAAGCTCTGAACGTGCAGAGAGCCATTGACTGAACGAGGTCGTCAGGCCGCTTAAAATAATTATTCGCGCGATAATCCAAATGTTGGACTTTCTGTTTAAATCATTGTCAGTCTTCTCTTGATTTGTATACAGGTGATGGTCCCAGGATTTTCCCAACGCAGGGGCTATGATAATGATCCTCAACATGGGGGGGGGGGCAATATTGTCAGGATTTCCTTACACAGGGGCTATATGATCCCCGACTTGGGGCTGTATATGATCCCGATCCCGAAAGCTACCAGGCGGGTGGCTAACTGAACATATTATATTGTACCTTCTTGCCCAGATTATTCCGACCGATACATTCAACTAAGTCCCTTACCGATTTGAAGCTTATATACCCCACGGCAAGCAAGCATCATGGTCGACAATGTTCTATATCAAGCCTATATACACCAGATGTGTCGCTTCTGGTGTTCGTGCATTAATACAATGCCAGATATCACACAGACTTAACTAATTTCCACATCCGTAAGAGCAGACATGTTTTGGACTGGCCTGAAATGTCCTGATAGCAGAGAATTTGCCTTCGCTTATATGACTACTCACTTGTCCGGCCTGTTAACAATGAACAGCTCGCGCGCAGGTGATTAATGCTGTCAATTATTGGTGTGGCCATGTAAAATACATGTATTTTACATACAGAGATTACATGCATGTGTGTATCCACCCTTATTGAAAAACTGTTTACAGCCACACGCTGTCCACCAACAGCAGAAATGAAAAGCGCCTGGCAACTTTCCTTTTGTTAGGAACGGGTGTCATTTCCCGATTAAAATATGTTCGAGTGTCTTGCTGCAGAACATTTGCACACACAAATTATTTCTGCTTTTCATTATCTCCAAAATAATAGTATGCGCTGAATATTGTTTGTCTCTCTTCATTAATCTTCTGTGTACATTTGAATTTGCATTTGTCACCGTTTTTTACTGACCAATATTCCCTTTGCATTTACATATTCTTTCCAACCGAGTCTTAATCTCTTCCTTGCGTAACAATTACAGTAGCTGTGTCTTGGACATGTGGCACCACTTGTTCCCGCAGATGTGATGCAGATGAACATTCACTGGCATTACTGTCTGTTGTGTTGTCAACATTGGTGTCTTCTGTTATTGTATTAGCAACTGTCTCTTTGTGTGAATTATTCAATCTCACGCATGTGGAATAGCAAAATAGCGATGCTTCACGGCATAATATTACTGGAACTTGTCCTGGTTTCTTCACGTGTGGTTCAATGGTAACTACTGGGCGTGTTAATTCACCTGAAGAAATTATGGAAAGTATGGAAGTAATCAGAATGTCTGATACAGCGATTGGATATACATGATCAATATCCACAGTCCAGTTTTCGGGATTATTTAAAACATCCAATAGATCAATGAAGTGTAGGTATATGTCATTTTCATCCACATCGGATATAGGGGGACGCATATAGCCCATATATTTCTCAAAGTTATCCTCCAATTTCAATAAGTCAGGTTTCTCAGTTGATTTGAACTATATTCGCCAACTTGCTTGCTTACAGCAGAAAATAAACTGTCTCCATCGTGTACAACATCGGCCTTTGCCATATCATTTGCTATGATGATATATTTGATTCTCATCACTTCGTCTTGGTGCTCTGAAAAACTGTCCCCGTTAAAGGGACATGTATAATTTATAAATAACATTTATCATGTTATGATAATTTCCTCAAGAATATACTAATAGTTTAGCATATACTGATGGTATGAATGCGATATTATTCAGAAAACACGCTTTGTGTCAGAGAAAATGTAGGTCGAGTGTTGTTTAGTTTCTCACAAAGAGTGCACTCAATTGTTTTAAGCAGCTGCACGCAGAGTCACGACATTGCGTAATTTCCTTATTTGGATAAGCGTGCATTATATGTCGGTTGTAAAACCACTATTTTGGTGTGTCTACGACTTACAACTCACAATTATATGATTTGTAAATTCCTTAGTTGGTATGTATTACCATATATTTGGTGTGTGACGTAATTGTATTAAGTTAGGAGAAAATACTAACTGGGTTGAAAAATATTCATATCTCATGCATGCAAGAACAATTATATTATGTACACGTTTTCTGTCTGATCATTTCCAAATCATGAAGTAACGTGGATTATCTGGATTTTGAACTGACAGCGGGTAAAATGTGTCGGTTAAAATAACTTTTCGCGCGATTTCAATGCGATTGTTGATTGCGCCAATAATTTTATCTTGGCCTTCCACAGCGCAACGGAACATTTTCATTGGACGATCCGGTTCCGAGCGTTGTCTATAAACAAATGGTTTTGTAACGTTTTTGGCTTTGTTTACATAACAAAGCATACAAACGTGACAATAGCATGCAATCTACGCAATATTTATGATTTATATAAGAAACACATCTGTCTATTATATACTATTATTTCTGATTATGGCGGTTTTACACTCAGGACAAAGTCCGCCCGTATCTTTGAACAGTAACTGTTGCGTCGTTGGTGTAACCTGTTTCATCAGCTATATTGTTTCGTTTATGTCGTGTTTTTTATTTTTTCTTCTTTTGAATGACATCTGACAAGATCTCATCCAGACCTTCACTGCGCTCCGAATCACTGGAGTTTGGTTCTTCAGCCCCAGGCAAATACTCTGGATCATTCAATGAATCGTAATATAATAGTTGATCGTCCTGTAGTTTGCGCTTCAAAGTGATGAGTGGCTCATCATCAGAGCTTTTCAAGTCATCGTTATCAGCTGCATGTTCTGCGACTTTTGCATTTGATGTAGGTTTTACATGTGGTGATTCGTCGCCACACATCGACTGCCCCACTGATTTAGTTTAAACATATTTTATTGTATCATTTATGTACAAATGGGATTGGGGCACAAGTTATACAACTTAGATAGCCCCTCTCCCCAAATAATTACACACGTTATTATAACAACAAGATGGTATATATATATGTTTAAATTGTTTTGTTTTTTTGTGTGTGTGTGTTACCAGATCCGGGTTCAAATATGTGAGTTCATTTAGTTTGATTACTGGTTGTTGACATAGAGAAGATGTGTTTGTCAGTTTTAATGTTATTTTCAATGTTATCTTTTAGCTCTGCATGGGGTATAAGACGATAGCGTTCGTGCGTGACGTTGACCCAGGGGTGGTGAATGTGTTAATTGGTAAAGCGGTTAGTAGCGACTATATATTTTTGAACTTCTGCAAATATTAATTTGTTTTTGTTATTACTAATGTTTGTTAAACCTTTAAGGAAGCCGGTGGTATTATATACAGTATAGGGCAGCTATTGGTATCTTCGATTCAGCAAAAAGAAAGTCACATATCAAAACTGCAAAAAACGGCAGTCTGAATTTTGGAGCTTTCAGTCTATTGAGTCCTAGATATATATTTATGTTTACTCTTTTAATATTAATGTTATCAGGAGATATTGAAATTAACCCTGGGCCTCCGCTATCGACAGTCAACAACACAATTTCCATTTTCCATTATAACGTGCGCAGTATCCGTAATAAATTAGGAAAAATTGCAGACTTAATAAACGAGTATGATGTGTTATGTTTTACGGAAACCCACCTTGACCCGTCATACCCATCAAACCAGCTAGAAATCCCTGGATATAGTTCTCCCATCCGCAAAGACCGTGACTCTAATGGAGGGGGCATTTGCGTAATGTTTGCTGATCATCTCATTTTCAATCGGAAAACTGAACTAGAATTCGACTCATCGTGTCTATGGTTTGAAATCCACTCTAGAAAAACCCGCATAATACTCGGGGTATCATATAGATCTGAAGATTTCTGTGCCACAAATTATTGGGAACTACTTGAATCCAAAATTTCTGACGCACTTGATAATTCAGAAAATGTAGTCATCACTGGCGATTTTAATTCCAATTTTTTGGACAGCTCCTCGAAGATCAAACAAATAACAGATGGTTTCAGTATGAAAAATGTCATTACGGTTCCCACCAGAGTAACCAGCACATCAAGTACTCTCCTCGATCCCATTATCACCTCCAAGATTATGCAAGTTCTAGACGCTGATACTTTAGACCTTGGGGTTTCAGACCATCTAGGTGTTTACGCTACAATATCTTTCGATAATACCCGGACACCATCATTCGAAAGAAAGGTGTGGAATTATAGAAAGGCTAACTTTTCACATGCAAATAGCTTACTCGAATCAGTAGACTGGGATGATCTCATAAATAACACAACAGATGTAAATAAATCAGTCGAAAATTTCCATACGGAATTCTTATCTATAATGGAGAAAACAATCCCACAATCAACTGTAACAGTGAGAACATCAGACAAAATTTGGTTTAATTCAGACATTCGACGCGAGATAAAAAAGCGTGACAGAGTGAGAAAAAAAGCTCTGAAAACTAACAAACCGATAATATGGAGAGAGTTCAAAAATATCCGAAATAAAATTAACAACATGAAAAAACACGCGAAAATCAAATTCGACGAAAATTTGGAAGAGCGAATAAGAGAATCCTCCAACCCGAGAGACTTCTGGAGAATAATAAACTACCTCCTGAATAAGAAAAGATCTAAGACTATTCCTCCACTATATGGCTCCACAGGCAGCATAACAGCAAACGGCGCAACTAGTGATGCTGAAAAAGCAGTAATACTAAACAAGAGCTTCATTGCAAATTCAACCATTAATGACTCCAAACATAGCATCACAATCTTTCCGAAGCGTTGTAAAAAAATAATGCCAAATTTGGTTTTTACAGAAACCGACGTAGAATCGGCTATCAAATCATTCAAGCTAAACAAAGCCCATGGACATGACGGGATAAGTGTTAGAATGCTCCGCGATACAGCAAAATCTATTGCACGCCCACTGGTTCTTATTTTTAGAAAATCAATTAACACATCGAAATTCCCTGCAGCATGGAAGTTTGCAAACGTCATTCCTATTTTCAAGAAAGATGATCCTGCTGATTCGAAAAACTATCGCCCAATTTCCCTTTTACCGTGCCTCGCCAAAATTTTCGAGAAAGTGGTTCTTAAACAGATGAGCAAATTCTTTATTGAAAACAAACTCCTGTACTTCCATCAATCGGGTTTTCTCCAAGGTCACAACACAACATATCAGTTAGTAGATTTATATCATAACCTGTGTCAATCCCTTGATAAAGGTTTATTTACTTGTTCTATATTTTGCGATATCTCTAAAGCATTCGAAAGAGTTTGGCACAGGGGACTGATTCATAAGTTGAGTGCTTATGGTTTAGAAGGAAACACATTATATTGGCTCGAAGACTACTTAAACAATAGAAAACAAAGAGTATTAGTCAATGATGCTCATTCCGAATATGAGGTCATCCCTTCCGGTGTGCCACAGGGTTAAATCCTTGGACCCTTCCTGTTCCTTGTTTATATCAATGACTTAGCCGACAATATAGAATCTGATACTAGAATGTATGCCGATGACACTTGCATTACGAACAGCCATTATGACATCAAATTATTAGAAACCGCTATGAATAGCGATATTGAAAAAATATCGACATGGTCCCGAAAATGGTTGGTCAGCTTTAACCCGACAAAAACGGTCGGAATTTTCTACTCATTAATGACCCCGAAAACAAAACACCCAGAACTTAAGTTCGCCGATGAAACAATATCGTTTGTTGACACGCATAAACACCTTGGTCTGGAACTACAGTCAAACCTCAATTGGAATGCCCATATCGACGGCCTGGTAAATCGGATTGCATCTCGACTAGCTCAACTAAGGCGCCTGAAGTACCAACTTGACAGAAAAATAATTGAAATTATCTATAAAACGTATATACTACCCCTATTTGATTACTCAGACGTAGTGTGGGACAGCGCACCGCAATATCTCCTGGATAAGCTCGATCGACTACACATTGAAGCTGGGCGGATTGTCAGTGGCATCACTCGCTCTGCATCTAATAACACAGTTCTACAGGAAGTGGGGTGGCCTTCTCTCGATAGAAGGCGACAGATACACAAACTGCAACTAGTCTATAAAATAGTAAACGAACAAGCCCCATCCTATCTAGCATCTACACTTCCCCCTAGGGCAAACGAGGTGTCGGGTTACAACTTGAGGCGACCCGGCAAATTTTATTCATATTTCTGTAATACAGAACATTACAAAAAGTCTTTTTTCCCGTCGGCAACCACTGAGTGGAATAAACTTCCCAAAATAATCACTGACGTTGGCCAATTCTCTATATTTAAAACTAATTTGCAACTATTGGACCCCTCACCTGCCCCTTCTTTGTACTTCTACACATGACAACGAAAAAACAGTATCCTACACTGTCGCATCCGAAATAGATGTAGTGAACTCCGCTCTGATATGTTTAATAATTATATCTCAGACAGCCCTGTGTGCTTCTGTGGAAATCCATCCGAAGACGCCTTTCATTATTTCTTTAGTTGCCCCTTGTATCAGTCTGAGCGAGCCGTCCTCGCTGATAAATTGACTCGCGAGAGCCTTCAAATTCTCGACATTAACGAAGTTCTGTTCGGAATACCATATATCTCGTCCAAAAGTAATAAGAAACTGTTCGATATAATTCAGCAATATATTGTAGCAACTAAGCGTTTCGATAACTGAATTTAAAATATATCCTCAAGGAAAGACTTCAAATTGCCTTAGTATATACACCGGTAAATATATGAACTAGGCAGTTTAGTAATCTACTGGCTTCCCACTTATGGACCCACTCCCCCACTCAATCACCAGTTCTCTGTAATTTTGATCTACCGTATGTACTGTCTTCCAGAGTAGCTGACCAACACTTGATTAACATATGTATATATATGTGTATATGTATATGTATGAGGGTGTGTATGTGTGTGTATATCTATATAAATGTGTATGTATGTATGTGCGTGTATGTGTATGTATGTATATGTATGTATATGTATATATATATATATATATATGTATATATATATGTATGTATGTGTGTATGTATATGTATATATATATTTATTTATATATGAAGAAAATACCCCTTTGACAAAACCCTGCTCCAACATCAGTTAAGACGAACCAAAAATCACATAAACCCCACCAAATGTTTTTTTTATAGCTATCAAATCATCCATAACCCATATATAGCAATATGCTCTGGAAGGCACTACACCAATCACCATAAAATCACAAAATCTTGCATGTAAATATGTTCAGCTGTCATCTTGTAAACATTTTGTATCTAAATCGATTGTATTGGGAGAGGGGCTTCATAAGTTGAAAAAACTTGTGCCCCGATCCCTTTTGTATTATATACAAATAAAATACGTTTCAAGTCAAGTCAATTATATACAGTGATACCCTTAGTTCTAAGCCTATTAAAGAACAGTACGCGTTGTGTCTGGTATAAGGGACATAAGAAAAAGTAATGGTGGGCGTCTTCGATTTCGTTTCCACAATCACAGGATGGGCTAAGAGCTATGTGGTTTTCAAATTTGTCATGATTTAAGTCGCTGCATTTGTTTCTCAATTTGGTATGTATTATATTGTTTTTTCGGGAACCGGTATAATAGTAATTTGGGGGTTTGGGTATGTCGTATATAATTTTGAGGAATATCTTGAATTCATGTAGGCTTTCAGCTTTGGTTACAATGTCGGGGAGTTTGTTCCAAGTTAGGCACATTTTTGGCATGAACGATTTTCTGAAATGTTCTGTTTCACAATAATATGCGTAGAAGTCGCCAGGTCTTCTGAAGGAATAACCCGATACCTCGCCGGCTCGCGGTGGTAGGAGTATGGTTAGATAACTAGGTGCGTCAGCATTTATTATTTTGTAAAGCGTTTGTAATTTGTGAAATTCGCGTCTTATTTGCAGTGTGGGCCAGCCAACTTCAAGCATTAAATCTTTAATGGGGGCAGAACGCGTTAAACCACTGACAATTCTTGCTGCATCTTTATGAAGGCGATCGAGTCTTTCAGTCTGTTTCTGTGGCGCACAGTCCCAGACAATATCGACGTAGTCCATTAAGGGGAGTATATAAGTTAGATAAATACATTCAAGTGTCTTTCGGTCAAGCTTATATTTTAGTTTTCTGAGTTGGGATAATCTTGCAGAAACCTTTTTCGCTACGTTATCCAGATATTTGTTCCATTTGAGATTATTTTGGAGTTCCAGACCAAGATGCGTGTGCGAATCTACAAAGGAAACATCGTTTCCCTGGAATTTCAAGTTGAGATGGGGATTTCCGGATACTAGGGAGTAAGATAGCGCTACAGTTTTTAGAGGATTGAAGGACACTAGCCATTTTTGAGCCCATTCGTCAATTTTATTCAAGTCGTTATTTAGATCACTTGTTAGGATATCCATATCGTAATGAGAAGCAGACAAGCATGTATCGTATCGGACTGGGTGACGTCAGGTAGGTCGTTTATATAGACCAGAAACAGGAAGTCCCCACTGATGTAACTATGGCGTCCAAGAATGTTACTACATCTACGCATATGTTTTCGGAATTCTCATGACTGGAACATTTCGATGATTTCACAGGCATTAGTCGTTCGCATACAGCGGACACAAGTTCATCCAAAACATATTTGATGGAAGAATTGATGTCCTTCAGAATTTTATCCTGGATATCAGATACAGGTGAATATGCATCAATTTTACATTTCGTTGAAGCTTGTTCATCTCTGTATTGTGCTGCTGCCTCAATGGCTGCTTCAATTAGTTCAGTCTCGTCGGTGTCTTCAATCCATGTATCCTGAAATGAATAATGAAAAATGTTATAAACAAATACTCATAGTTTAATAATAACTCTTATGGCTCTTGGAAAACATCAGATAATTAAACAAGAAAGTTGTTACCAACACACAGGTTACATACTGTAGTACATTTAATCAAATTTTATCTTTGTAGTTGCAAAATATATTCTGGACAGACGGTGCGTAATGCAACATACGAAGCTTATTATAATTGTGGCAAACCGCTTCTGAGATGATAATCATTTCTAAACTACATACATGTACTTGGTATAAAACTATACCAAGTGTACTCACCATATTTATGAATCAGTTGCGTGTGGTTTTTATCTTGTGGTCAGGTTCATTAACATAGGAGGCATGCGGTGTGTCACCTTGTTGTCTTCTCTTCAGATTTACCAATATGTTGTGACCATAAAAGTTGGAATCATGTCTTATATATCCCCTACACAGGTAGGGTCACACGAGTGATATCATACCACACTGCAGTGCAAAGTGATAAAGAACTCTTTGACTCTGGGATGACATTTTAGTTGGCCTGCATTGGAATTGCCATCTGGTTTGGTTTTGAGGTAACATGTTATTTATCTGTGTGGTATACTGTGGAGATTCTTATTGCAGAATAATTTGATTCGAGTTGTTGCTAGCCATTAGCAGAGAGAAATTCTCATTGGAATTTTAATCTAAAGCCAGTTGCGGGCTATTCGCTCAGCTGTGTTTAAATTTACGCTGACAGTGAATGGTGCCAGATTGCCTTTATGTCAGAGAGCTTCAATTTACAGAGATAAACTATGAGAATGTAACAGCAGAATGGAGGCATCTGGGTTTACTATATTTTGTATAATGTGGACACAGTGATGCATGGAAGCTTGTTATGTTTGGAATAACCTGTTATCTAGAAATGCCAGATCCTGCTTACACTCATATGTCCCAATGATGAGATTAGTGGTTAATGTTTTGATGATTTCTCGCCAATAATACCGAATACACAGGCGTTGATTAGATCAACTTAAAGAGCTTGTTTCATTCTCCAATATAGCAATAAAATGATATTTCTTACGAATTCTGCATTCACCAGGGTTTAGCGCTAACCCATCGAACTGTCAGTAAAGTATGAAAATTAATTTGTACAAACACATCAACTAATCATAAATGTTGTGGATCATTATACTGAAATCAATCACCTTTGTAAACTGAGATCTCAAATAAGAAATTAGGCAAAATAGGATAACGTTTGGGATTATAATACGGGCCTGTGTTCGGCTCCTAATGATGTCAAAGATCATCCCTGAGCATCACCAAATTACGGCAATGCGGATGAAAAAGCATCATTCACAAAAAACGACTCCAATCTCTGAAAAAAGTATTGCATACGGCGTCCCTAAATCCTTTCTGTGGAGTTTTTTTTAGACTCGCGTGTCTGCCAACAGCCAGTGCATAAGCATAGCAGCATTCATTTACTGCCTGCCTGCCAACTGATTAGGGATTTCTTGGAATGAAAATGTGGGATTGTGTGGCCAACACTCAATCCGCTTGTAACAAAATCACATTTAACCCTTTAATGTATCACATTATTATAATCAATAAATTTGAAAATTTATCAAGGAAAACATATGGGACTTGGCACTGAAAGGGTTAAATGCCATAAACTTCCGCTGCAATACTGAATGTTCGAATTTATATGGATGGGGCAAGGCACGAACATACTGCTTATGCATACTTTGACAAGAGAACAATTGCATGATCAGTGGGTACAGCGACTCCGCTTTTCACCAATGTAAAAGCGTTTGAGTTTGCCACCATATTCGTTGTCTGTGGGGTTTACCAGCAGGTCTTGAATTCAGTTTTCATTGTAAGTATCATGACTGTAGAGTTCTAAACTATGATTTAAAATATGTCACGGCATATATACATATAATGCAACGAAAATGTGTAGAGTCCCAATGGCATGTCATCTGTGATCGGGAAAGTATAATTATCCCCCAAACCATAATGTGCGTATAGGAAAACGGCTGCGTCAATAAATATCGCGTTTCTGCATAGGACAATGTCGCTTGTCATTTGAAAGTTATTGCTGCCGAGATCGAATACTTGCAATGAAGTTTCGTTGAGGCTGTTCATAAATATGAGCACAGCTGTGCCATGACATATATATCAACATATAACATTACAGCGCTGGCGAACTACATGAGAACAATACATGGATAATCTCGTTGTCATAAATGTAACTCTGGCCGCAGGAAAAGCACATTAAATCATTTTGCATGTGGTTTTATTCAGCAAAGAGCCAAGTTTCTGAGCTGTCGAGAAAATGTCGGAGTGTACTTCAAGAGACGCAATATAGTCCACATAGAAAGGGGGTAGCTATGTACATATCGAACCACCTGCAAATTAGCATCCGTGTTGACACTGCTTGTCCATTAATTGCTATAATCATCTTGGACAGTGGTCTGCACTAAATTCTTCCAGGATGACTTCGGTGAGATCTGATCCGATTCCAGAAATGTATCTAAATAAGATTGCCGCTCATATCATAAGTAGTTAAACCGTGTCTGCCACGAAACTGCACCAACAAAATGTTAAGACCCTCCGAATATAATAGCCATATTAACCATCGTCAGAATACATGCAGTTAACTACATTACTCGCTATTTGCTAATTCGACAATTTTAATGTCTGTTAATGGCTGGTAACACCATGCAAATGCCGCAAAGACGTTTGAAACATCATATAGTTTATTCGGTTAGGGTCGATATATTCAATGAGTGACAGATTGTTCAATTTAGAAATGTTTCTGCAAAATGCCTAATATACCCATATACAATAATATAGACCGAATGGTCAAAAGTTCTTGAAAAGTTTCTCAATTTCGACTCTTTTCGGGAGAAATGGCACATATTATTCATGTATTACTGTTCCTTAGTTTAATCTAATAACCCTGGATTAATCCTGGTTTTTGTAGTTCTAAGGGGAAACATTACACCATTGAAAACAAAACGCCGATAAGATATGTCTTAGTAGATATCAGCTACCGTATTATTTAGTTCACAGCTATCTATGATAGGGACCAGTCTATAGGGTCTACATGGGGTTGTCCAGCTTGTTATTTCCAACTGTACCCCTTGAACCAGACCAAAGTTCCATTTGAAATCTGAACATGAACACTAAGAAAACCCGACATCCCCCACTGAGGTTGGAAAATTTCCAACTAATGAAATATCATTCCACATATTTACCAAAATTAGGAAACTATTGTTTTCTTAAATTAGATAGGTGTTTTGACTGGCCACGGGTGAGTGACCAGCACACATGCTTCCAAGT
Source organism: Siphonodentalium dalli (assembly GCA_032622095.1). Lineage (NCBI taxonomy): Eukaryota > Metazoa > Mollusca > Scaphopoda > Gadilida > Siphonodentaliidae > Siphonodentalium > Siphonodentalium dalli. The sequence continues at coordinate 73,282,641 of CP136065.1, read as the reverse complement.
GTTAGGAATTTCGAACTTCACACACCGCCTAGTTTGGAACATTCCACTGATGGCTTTTCACTAACAAGTTTACCCAAAGTAGGAAAACGTGCAAATGTTGGTCTAAATCAACAAACTCTTCACTAATAAATTGTTGGAAAGCAGACCGCATGTATAAAACTAATTTCAACCTATTGTTAATGTTATATTCCCAACTAATGTGCTAATTTTCAACTGTTGAACATTTGACCTAAGTTGGGGGTGAGACACCAACATACCCCCTGTGGTCAGGTCACTACATTCAATGAACACATATGAAAAAAAGAAAATAATTCACCTTCGCTGTTTTCAATCTGATAAAGTTCCCCGTCAGAAGATAAAAGTAAAAAAATCCTGGTTTAAACTGCACTCTTAAACTTTTTGGTTAAAACAAAAACAAATTGGGCTTTGAACGTTGTCCCATATATGTAACCAACATAGGATTTGAACAGAACCAAATACCAACTACCAAATGGTTTTGATTAAAACCAAAACTGGTTTTGAACTTATTCCATATATTAAACCAATTTTGGATTTTCTCAGAAATTTCAAGATTTTCATAGAAACCAAAAATTTGTTTCGAATATGGACCCAATTTTGGTTTTTATAAACAAACCAGATACCATGATTATTTCGTTTCGATCAAAACCTAAAATGGTTACATATATGGGGCACAAGTTCAAAACCAAAATTAGCGACGCAACATTTTCGCGAAAAAATAACGTGAGTTCTGGCAGCATAGTATATATGGTTGCTCAGAAGTACGGAACGGTAATGGATGGATCGCCGAAGCATCGGCCAATTTGAAGGTACAAAAAACAAATCGACACTAAATTAAGTTATTCTCATCTATTTTGGTGACACGAGTAGCCTTTGCAATTATTTACTACTTTTGAACGGTATAGAAAACAGCCTTCAAATAGAATAACGGCAAATTGATCGATTCAGTACCGTTTGGCATTAGTCTAATGTGTTTACTGCAAGGGGCACTCCAATAGGGCCAACAATCATATACGCATATCACGAGTAATGTGAAATATTAAAAGTGATAACATATAAGATTTTGGGTCAAACAGTATAAGATACGAGTTTGAGTGAGTGGGTATTCTGCATATTTAAAATAAACTGCCTTACTTGTACCCTCGGCAACATTATATTTTGGTCCCCCCCCCCAATGGGCCCTCACTGATCATGTCATGGGATACCATGCACCAGCAACTAGCTAGCATGCATTTCGCAAATTTCGATTGTATTCAATAGAAAGACGATTTGAGCCTGACAGAACGTGAATACAGTCTTTTTATTTATTTATTTAATTTAGACATGTGCGTACTACTGAAACTACATTACCATTTTCTTTGTTTTTTTTAAGTCAACAACAAGTTAAAATTTACGACACGAGGATTTTTTAGAATGTTCTGAAATCAAATTCGCGCAAAGTTGAAAGAAACCAACTTCAATAAAATGTCGTATTACTGATCTAAAGACGGTATACATGTCTGAGGATACGAAGTTGTTTTGTGTGTACAGAGAATATCCGCATATTGCAGCTGAATAACAAATTTATTTTTGCGAGTATGTGAGCATCTATTTGGCGAGCCTCTAGGCGAGCCAAATAAATGCCCACTTACAAGCAAAATAAATACTCTATTCAGCTACACTTTGCGGATGTTATGTTTATCGACGGAACAAATTTAAAGGTATTTTATTGCAGTTTTTGTAAAAAAAAAACATCGCATAATTCACAGGCTCCTTATAGAGAAGCGTTGACCTACTTAGCCACTGTATCTTTATAGTACAGACTAATTAATTACTAAACAGTTTTGTATTCATGCGACTGCACCGCGAAATAGTCCGATTTATAATTTCTAAATTATGTCAGAAAAATATCAAAGCATGGTTTAATTTCTAATAAAATATAAATGATTCGCGTAATGTTCAAATCTAAAACTGAAGTGTACGAGTATAGCTGTCATGTGCATTTGGATGTTAGTGCTTGAAACTTATTAATGAATTGAAAGTCTGAACTTTAGCAGTAGCACTAGCACCAAGATCGGCAGTCAGAATGCACCAGCTCACGGAAGAATATCGTATACTTTATAGTAACAAACTGCGAATTGATTAATGAAGTTATATAGAGTTCACCAACTGATCATTGAACAGTTTATCTGAGTGCTTTTTGGGGCGCATCGTTTGACCTTTTAGAAAGTTGTCGCCACCGATTACACGAAACGTTGTGGGTGTTGACGTTTCTAATGACGCTGTCGCTAACAACGGAAACCAGCATGGTCCGTTCTAATGATGCTCCAATACGTTGTTACGACCCAGTGACGTCAATCACGAACTGCTGGAGGTTAACTGGTTCAAGTTCTTGTAACCTTTCTCCCTCGCATATTATTATGTTTATCTTTCTAGTAGAGGACGCTTTATCTATCTAGTAGACGGATAGAGACGTGGTTTATCTGATGGAGTTTATATGTGTAGCAGATGATGGAGAAAAAGCTGTACAACCAGAGGCGGACTGGGCCAAAAAAACGGCCCGGGAAATGAATATAATACCGGCCCATCTGCACCCCCCCCCTTGAATCAGAATCTGTTCAGAGGGGTGTCCACCTTGAGAAATTCCAAATGCACCCCCCCCCCTTGAATCAGAATCAGACCAAATACATGTTTTTGCATAATTCCATTTGCACCCCCCTTGCACCTCAGTGCTCTGGCCTAATATCATTTATATGCATAAACCATGGTTCTATATATTCCTGGTATGAGACCATTCATATATTTTTAAATTGAAAAATTGCATAAATTCTAACATCTAGCGGTTTAACTCCAGACAAATGCACACGGCTACGGACAAGAGACCAGGAGACACCGGGCTGTCCATGGTTGTTCGGTCTGGGGTGAGAAAATTTTGAAAACTATACAAGAAAATCGCTAATCCTAGGATCTAGACAACTGAAGCGTTCCTATTGTGTTGGAAATTTCAATTGGGTGAGGGTCCGGGAAGGGTGTGTGAGAAATTTGTTGGGATTTACAGCTGGGAGTTACCGTTAAAATCTCGAGATTAACGGGGTCTTTACGTGGTATTATATGATGCTGACAAGTTCATTTAATGACACAATTACGATTAGCCGATTAGGCTGGTTAAACAACACATGTGGCGGCCCACGTCGGTTTCATTTGCGGCCCAACCACATATACCCCCCCCCCCCACGGCCTCCAGCCCATCGGGAATTTTCCCGGTCTCCCGATCGGCCAGTCCGCCTCTGTGTACAACCTACGTACTATAGCGCTGTCATTCCTACCAAACATTTCTTGAAGGATATAGGCCTACGCATGTTTTAAACATGTGCTGAATGGTACATATTGTTTGCTATCGGCGCTGCCACAGCTGCGCCAACTGTACAGAATGTCTGGGCCAATCAGCAGTTTGCTTTCAGTTATTTTCTTTTATTTTCATTGTAAACGTACACAATTATTGTCTAACATAAATCGTGACAGACACGAACACTAAACGTCATTTCGAATTGGATTTCAAAACTTGTGTACCCTTCCCAGGAGACGGCTGAACTCGCTGTTTTCAATTCACGGGTGCTAAAATTTGCATTCGCCCTGAGGGCTTCCTTAAGCGGGTCGAGCACAATGTAATATAAGATAAGATAAGATACAAAATACACCCGATAGGCAAAACAACATATTTATCATGAGTAATCACGTATGATATGCACATAATCTTAATACGACTTTCTCGTGAATTCATTGTCATATAATCTCAAGTATACTTGCTAGCTTTTGTTAGATATTTTGTCTCGAATGGCGAAGTAAGACCGGATCATGTCGCATATAACGTTAACGGTTTCAACTTATTCAAATATGAACTTCTTCCGAATTTCTGAGAAATGAGGGAAAGTTGCAATTATGTCCTTTACATAAGTTTGAAGAATACTTTCGTAGGCCTGACATTCTAATACGAAATGCTATTCCGCACAGTCTTTCTCTCACAGGTTTTGGGGGCCATTTGTGTCTCCCTTTGTCGATTTCCAGTCGATGATTACGATTCTCAATCTTGTGGATATAGTTCTCACTTTGACAGATCGCGTATTGACAATGTATGGCTAAATTTCACAGATTGATTTCAATAATCTATACGTTCGTATTTTATTTCCATTGGTAGGTTTCTTTTCGAAATGACATGTCGTGCGATAAAGATATCTGGCACCGGTTACGTTGGAAATCGTAGCGTGTGCGGTGGAAATTCGCACGACAGTTTATTGTACGGTCGGCACTGTAAGGTATCAACTAATTCTGATTCTCTGCGATCGAGTCGTGCTATGTATGCTATGTAGCCACTAGCCAATCAGATCCAACTATTGATATGATCATTAGGCGATAAAATGTTTTGTTTCACAACAACATCATGGCGTCCAGCGTCCTTCAAGTTCAAGTTGGTTCGCAGTCAGAGTGGCGGGACGTTTTGGACAGAAGACAAAGTGACACTCTCTGAGATAGGGCGCGGTCACACCACCATGCAACAGTGATCACTAAATTGCCAACATAAAATTTAACCATATCAAATGTGAATTGACCTTTTCGAGGCAAAATTTGTTAATCATTCTCGAGCATTCCAATCACGTGATTGCACCAATTAAAAAAATATAACATCGGAAGTACGCGAAGTTGTTAATTTTCTTAACGCAGGGCGAATTAGTCGTGGTAAAAAATATACCACTCGTGAATAATAATGTCGTTTTGTGGTGCCCATTTGGGTATAACATTTATGAAAATTTCCAGTTTGAACATGAGTATATTCTATTCTCATCTAATTTCCCCAGCGGAGAATTATACATCACTTTAATTTTGGCAACTTCTGGTCACCCTGCTGGTGTATAATGAAAACACACACATGTGTGCGTATCGGTTTAGCCTTCCCTAGTAGTGATGTATGTATAGGTTTAGCCGTCCTAGTGACTATGTGCGTATCGGTTTAGCCTGCCCTGGTAATGGTGTATGTATCGGTTTAGCCTGCCCAGTAGTGTTGTCGGTATCGGTTTAGCCTGGCCTGGTAATGCTGTATGTATCGGTGTAGTCTGCCCTAGAAGTGTTGTATGTATCGGTTTAGCCTGCCCTGGTAATGTTGTATGTATCGGTTTTGCTTGCCCTATTAATGTTGTATGTATCGCTCTAGCCTGCCCTGGTAATGCATGTCTCAATTGACTGAACGTGGACGCTGTCCCGACAGTTCAGAGTTCGGAGTTCAGAGCGCCGAAATGTGTCGTTAACTCGTGATATGCGTCGTGACGTCACGATATCTTATATGGTTTTCAATGTTGAATGCAAACCAAAACTCCCGACACAAATGCAATTTATATGATTTGAAAAAAACAAACACTGTACTTCCATTAACATGTCAAGGGAAGTACTCGAATTGTTCTGCGTATATATTCAGCAACTCAAGTATTATTCAACCCAACAACATGTTCAGCCCTACACGTATACATCTACAGTATTGTGATTCGAAGTACAGCGGTATTATCATTACAGCTTGTGAATTTCATTTGGCACCCAACAGCGGCAACATTCGTCATACATTATATCTTCAGGATGTTATATGAACTCCACCACTTCTAATATCAAATTACCCTAATATACCCTTAATTCAGCCAATTTCCAATTGACATCATACAGCCCAAATGGCTATGTATGCCAACACTCGCCATACTGCTTTAATGCATTTATAATATATCATACATGTATTTTATAAGTTCGACCAGAAACTAACAGACAAACAGATCCGGTACGAAAGCATTACGTTCTTTCAGCTACACTGGTGCAAGTACATACATACAATTTTGAAAATGTTTAGACGTGGCTTAAATTAGTGCAAAGTAAGGTAGTTGAGATAATGGCCGGAAGGCATGTCATAGCTCTGAGCAGAAAATTATCAAGCACCCCGCAAATGTTTTCCACGTTAGGTGCATGCGTCGTCTACCGAATCTGCCGCATCATCTGACAAATTATCGGCAGATCCCAAGGAAAGCTGCATAACAGAGTTCAGTCCCCTCGCTACTTTGATCTGTCCACTGCTATCATGTATATTTTCGTAATTAAACTTAACAGTTTTTAATTCAGTGTTTTGTCATTCTGGCATGATCTAATCAATTTTCAAATGAATACGGACAGTTCTGTTCCTCAGAATAATGCAAAATTAATTGTAACCGACAACAGCTTTAAACATAATAGAACAAATAAGCGATTTCCTCACACGCTGTGTGCATGATGAGCGTTCAGTCTAAGGGACTGAACTCTATATTACAGTCCAGTGTAGCAGGGGACTGAACTCTGCCTTGCAGTTTGATCCCGATGTACTTTCAGTGTGTCCCCTTTCATGAATCCACCATTGGTGTCGATGAAGTAACACACATGTGACGTTGTATTATCATTAAATGTTACGTGGGCCGTGGGGATCATTCTTGAATCTGATGAATTATCATGGTCTAATGTTCCGCACAGTAATTGCTAACCACACGATAGCAGTAAATGTGATATAAGAATTAGTAGTGGAGTGTGGAAATTGTATTGTTGGATTTTACAAATATGCTTCAAAACAATTATTTGAGAACAAAATCAAGATGATATTTGAGAGAAGGATGATAGGTCCAAGATCAAACCCTTTCAATAATCCAAAGTTTTGACACATCCGACATGAAGAGTTTTACTAACGTTATCACAATCATTGAATTTGCGCTCATTTCTGTCTGTCTGCTTATTTGAACTCAATATACAAGTTCTATTACTTACATTTTTGAAATTTTGAAATTCATAATACAAATAAATTGCTTAATAAAATCCACTTTCACAAAACACATTCGAAATTACACTTAAGTAAACAACATTTATATTATGTTAATCGTCGTTAGCATGAAGTATACAAATACACCAAGTTGAGAGTATGTTTGTGAGTCATGTCATAACTCTGAACAGAACATTGTCAAGCGCTTCAGCAAATGTTTTCCACGTTATTGAGCATTCATCGTCTACCGAATCTACCGCCGCAACTGGCAACATATCAGCAGATTCCAAGGTTCTTTGAGTTTGTCTTCTTTCTGATTTGCACATCAAGTAATTCAGAGCCTTTGTCACTTTAGCAATGTTTTGAGATACTGGTACCTTCTCATCTCGATGACACAGTTCGACAACATTGATGGTTAGTATGATGCAAGTGGCGCTTAGTATTGTAATGATTGTCATGTAGACGCCTGTAACACATTTCGATACGCTACTATGTACGAGTAATGTAGCTTAACAAACAATTTAAACATTTTTTATTTATACATCAAATATATATACTCATTATACTGAACCACATAACAAACATTGAACATGGGAAAATATGAAGCACTATTCCAACGGATATGGACATGTGTTACAGCAGGTGTATGGTAGAAAGGGAGAACGACAATACGCAATTGGCGTTTCGTGTGTTATTCTCCATATGTGTCATGAATGGGCCCTGTACAATTTATATATAATGACTCCTGTGATTGTTCATTCATCAGGTCAGGCATATCCTGGATTCAACTATTATAGTTTTTTAACTATATATCATAGTTGAATTTGACAGTGTTTACTTCTCCATTTCTCTGATGTTGTGGAAACTATGGAATCGCGCATTCCAGTCCACAGCCAAATTGCAGTCGAAGCAACATTACAGCAAATTTTGAGTCACCAGATAATTTTGTTTTGCAACTATTTGCGCTGGCTTGTTTTAGTTGATATGGACAGAATGTTTCCTTTCTATATGCTATTAGCATGGTCACTAAATCGCCCCTTCGTAACAATATTTAGACACATTGAATGTTAGTTGACTATGTTTCGCACGGATCGAGCCATGTTATTTCGTCACATAAACACACTTGGTACCGATTTAATATGACACTGTTTTAAATTTTGTTTTGCATAGATATGATGTTGGGTTATGCCTCTTGTATCGAACTCACAAAACGGCGATATTCATATTTACCTATTATAGTTAGATATAACTATAATATTTGAATTTATGATGTGCCTGACCTGCTATCGAAGATTGTCAGTATATACAAATACATAACTCGAATATTACATGGATTCTGGGATATATATATGTCATGAAATAATTGATCGATTTAGCAGCCAATATTCCTTCAAATTATTCACCGTGAAGAGGATAATGATGTAACACAGTATTCGAACGGCGTCAAAACACGTCCCCCAGTGTAGATATTTTGATACGAACATTGCTTGAACATATAGTGACCGCATGACTGAAATATGTCTACTGCATGCGTATATATTTTATTGCTATGCTATGCTTTAATCTCTAAGACATGAGTTCACATGTAACTGGCGAGATGTGCAATATTTACAAGGTGCTTAGTGCGAAATATATACATATACATAAAAGAACACAGAAAATGAAGAAGAAGCAGACAGAAAAAGAAGAAGAGGAAAAGAATGAGAGGCAAAGAAGAAGAAGATAAGAAGAAGAATAAGATAGAAGAAGATAGAAGAAGATTGGTCGATATATATGGCGGTAGTCTCTCTGTTAACCATCGTCAGTCCTCATTATCGTCGTTTTTATATTCATCTAATACGTTCTATCAGGATACTTTTCGAGGATGTCTTATATCAATACTAATATAATACTAACAACAACAACAACAACAACAACGGCAGCCATAACATTTTGACTTGATATTTCAATAACATTAATAAAATGTATTCAGCTATAAATTTCTATTTCTATATTTGAACGCTAATTTCAGAAAAAGTGTTAATTTTCTCAAGTCAACGCGACCAGACTTTGTCAGTAGCTCGTAAAACTTTTTCTTAGAGGTGGGTTCCAATAGTGTTCGGATATGTATTTTACCCGCAGGTGCCTCAAGTTGGCGCACTTCATAACAAAATGGTATTCATCACCCAGTTAATTTTTGCACAAGCTACATAAATCTTTTTGCTCCTCGCTTTCCCCATCTACTTGTTTCTACTTCCAATCTATGATTGCATGTACGTATTTTTATCAAATATTTTCTCAGACTGAAGGGGAAATCGATAATATAGTTTTCTAAGCGGAGGGTTGACTTCAGTTCTTTGTAAAATATTCCTCGTGATGACGATTCTATATCTAACCACCATTGCTGAGTAAACTGGTCAATCAAAGTTTTGGTTATGTCTTTTTTCTGGCTGTCTATTAACTGTGCCTGGTTCGACCATGCCACGCCGAAACCAGCTGAGTGTATTATTGTTTTAGTAATGTTAATATGTCTAAAGAGTTTACCGTCGTGTTCCATAAGACGAAACAAGATATCATATAGTTTCTTGGCCAGAACGGACCCCTCTCCCGTCATGAGTCTCGACCAGTAGCTTACTATTCTCTGCTTTGCCATTATGGCCAATGAGTATCTGCCCAGTTCCCCATACACCATGTAATTCGGAGTGCTGGTCTTCATGTGCATCAATATTTTGCAGAATTTTAAATGTACGCTCTCAATTTCTTTCATATTTTCGAACCCCCATATTTCGCAGCCATATAACAAAATTGGAACTACAGTCGAGTCGAACAATTTAAGAGCGACCTCGACTGGTAAGTCTAGTTTCCTTACTTTACTCAGTAAGCCAAACATGGCTTTACAAGCGGTTTCTTTAATCATTTTGATTGCATTATGATATCGCCCGGTATAAAATAGTTTTACTCCCAAATAAGGAAACTCGTCCACAATATCTAATGATTTGTCGCATAATTTGAATTCCACATCTGTCACCACCCTCTCCCTGCTGAAAATCATAACCTTGGTTTTACTAGTGTTCACGTTCAGTTTCCAAGATTCTGCAAAGTCGCTAAAAGCGTCAAGGGTACGTTGCATACTTACAAAATCTTCAGCGAACAGGACAGTATCATCGGCGTAGAGTAAACATATAAGTTTCAAATAAATGCCTAATTTGTCGTGGGAAACATTGTTCAACTCGGTCAGGCCATCAACTACACAATCGTGCAGAAAATTTTCAAGATCGTTGATATAAATCGAAAAGAGGAAAGGGGAGAGCATCTCCCCCTGCCGTACTCCCACACTACAGGGGAAAAATTCGGACAGATGTTCATTTTGAGAAACACATGACTTCGTACATTCATACATACTTCTAATTATTCGGAAAACTTTACCATTTATACCTTGTTTTAAAAGTTTGACCCACAGACCTTGTCGCCAAACTGTGTCGAAGGCTTTCTGGAAATCAACAAATGTGCATACCAGTTTCTTATTGCTTTTTATGTACAACTCGATAATACTCTGCAATATGAATAATCCGTCTGTAGTTGAATGCCCTTGTCTGAATCCAATTTGATTATCATTTATGACACCGTTTTCTTGGGCGAAAGTAGAAAGCCTTTTATTCAATACACTCGTAAATAACTTGCCTACAACACTCAAGAGTGTGATCCCTCTATATGAGTTCGGGTCACGTTTGTCCCCCTTTTTCTTGTATAGGGGCAGTATTACAACCAAACCCCATTCTTTCGGGTATATTCCTGTGTCAAGAATTAAGTTAAAAAGCTTAGTATAACATGGGACCAGCACGTATGCCGTGGCTTTAATATATTCGTTACAGATACGGTCGTAGCCAGGGGCTTTCTTATTTTTCAATAATTTTATTGCGGTCCACACTTCTGGTTCAGTTATCGGATCATCACAGTGCCCGTTATCTTGAACCATGTCACTGATACATTCTGTCAGGTCAGTATCATTACTGTTAACTGTATTTAAATCTTTAAAATGTTTTAAAAGCGAATCAAGACAAACTAAATTATCGTTCTTCTGGTTTGGAATAAGATCGCATGAATAACGATTCAAGATCTGCCAAAAGTCACGAGAAGATGATTTGGAAGTTGTTAGCAAAGAGTTACACCTATCTTTCATCAGATTGCGTTTTAGATCCAGTGTATTGCGGTAATTTTTACATGCCGCTTTCATTTTTGCTTTGTTCTCGATTGATTTCTGCGTGTACCATTGTCGTTTGCATTTACGGTATATTTTTTGTTTTAGCGCGCATTCCCGATCGAACCACGGCTTAGTTCTCCATTTCGGCAAATTTCGTTTACCCAAGCTTTCCCCAAATACCATTGATGCTGCACCGCACATAATATCAGACAATTATCTATTTATCTCATCAACTGATGTCTGCATGGAAAATGTCTCATTTCCACATGCATCGTTTATCGTGGCAAACTTAGCAGAAATGTGGAACAATCTGGAGTGGTCAATCGCTTGAATATATTCCTCATGTTTATCCGAATCCCATTTTTTTATTTTAGGCATCGCCTTTGTTCCACACATTTCAATAACTTCTTTTTTTCTCAAATTTGGACCTCCGAGGACAGAAAATGTGATTGGTTTATGGATATCTGATAGTAGGGGCGAGAATTCTAACACGTCAAAATTCGTGAAACGAGAAAAAAATGTCTTGGAGCATAGTACGTAGTCTACTAAACTAGCTTCCCTGCACGTGAGTTCCCCAATTCCATTATCGGATCCGACCCTACCATTTGCTATGAAAATGTTGTTATACTTGCATAAATTAATCAGCTTGTAACCGTAAGTATTGGGTTTCCCGTTATCTTTCGATGTTCGCTTCGGTAGAGACCCACCCGCGGCTCCCTCGCTGCAATCGAAGAGAAAATCATTCATCTGACCCAGCGCGCGCGTGTGAGTTGAATCATGACACACTGCAGTGTCGTCTAGTAATGCCGTTCTGGCGTTCATGTCCCCAGCTATTATTACATCGTCATTAATACATCTTATAACATCTAAGTCCTCGTTAATCTTAATATTCCATTCATCGGCTGCATATTTGGTACCTACTGGTGGAATATACACAGCTCCCACCAACAGGTCCCTGCTAAAATCTTCATCATACCCGTGTATCCGCGCCCAAACAACATTATCGCAAGGAGAGCTGACAAGTTTAATCGGCCTCTCGAAATTATCGCGAGACGCGATCAAAATTCCACCGGCCCTAACCTTGTTTCCTATTATCAGACCTTTGCGCCCTTTTATATTAAAATCGGGGAACACAATTATGTCTTCTTGGAAACATTTTGTTTCTGAAAAGCAGATGATGTCATGTTTGTTAATCAGGGCCTCAAATTCCGGATAGTTCAACCTTTTGTCAAGTCCGCATACGTTGAGGGACAGCACCCTTTAACTAAGTCAACCTACAAATAGCCGACCACATCAAAACATTATGTACAAATGCGATTTGCGTGTAGAAAATGCATATTCGTTCAACAGAGCAGCGGCCAATCTCAATAACGAAGCCGTTTTTATCTCAAAATATGCGGTCTTGTTTGCTCAACAATATAAACAAATTCCGCTAAATCCGATTTGGGAAAATTCCCAATTCAACATGGCGTCCAAAATCGCAGTTTATATCGGAAAAGCTAAATTCTGCGAGATGTGGACCCATTAATGCCAAATTCGAATAAATTGAAATATACAGAAACAATGCTTAGTCGTAAAGCATATCTATAGAATGTCTGTTCCAAAATGGCCTCCAAAATGGCCAAAATCGAATGAAATCTACATAGTGCGCAAACTTGATACCTAAGAGTGAACACACACTCGAATTGTGCGAGGAAGAATGATTGCAGAGTAAAAGAGAAACTTTTGATCAGAGATATACGAATTATCTCTAAAAATGATTATCCTAAATCGTGTGATATACATGTTTGTATAACGAATCACTTAAATGGGATTTAATAAGGGATGTTCTGATTCTGTGGCATTTGCTAGAAGCAGAAATATGTGTAATCAGATTAGTTTAGCTAATGTGACCAGTCAACATTTATTTTGGTAACTACAACATCAAACCTTTCAAAATGCACTGCTATTGAGCAGTATTGTAGCTATAATATTGTAGCTCTTGTCGCTATTACTGGACAAAATGTGTAGATTCTGTTGTCCGTGTCTCAACATAGTAGTCAAGTAGTCTGCAATCAAGTGATGAAACACGAATATTTCGCTTTTATAACAGTAATGCATGGTGGTATGCTATGGACGAGTCCGGTCGCCAAACCCCCGGAATTCACGAATGCGTGTTTTTGCGTACAAAGTGTTTTTCTCTGCGGATTTTGTAAATTCAGGTATCCGACATCAAGATTTTATCGGCTGGCCATCTGTCAGCCTTGAGCAATTTTTTATAGCGCCCTAAAAAGTATACCCCCCCCCAAATTTTTCCCAGACGTAAAACCAGTAACTTGGAATTTGTTGCAAATTCACATGACTAATCTAGTAAAATGTATATATTTTCTTGAAGCTAAGACATAATGATGACACTAGTTTGGGCCAAAATTGAAACTCAACATCCAAGATGGCCACCAAAATTGCCACCGGAAGTTGAAAATATGACATTTTTTTCACAAATATCTTCTAGATCAGTTCATCCTGTTTGGAACTGGTTCAGTAAAATGACTTTATTTTGTATTTTATATATTAACTGATCATTGGAGCAATTACATATGCAATTATTGGGGTCCTATCCACTTGTGATCCCTCAAAAATTCGATTTTACAGAACGCGTTATAAAATTTCACAAAAAAATCACAACTGGGATTCTAGTCATATTTCAACAAGAAATGAACAGAAGGTTGCAATTAAGTGAGGCATACCATTACCTATGAATATTCCAACTCACTGGAACCAAAATTATTATGGTAAAATGGTATATATCGCCCTAGGGTGTCCTGCAATAGCTTACAAGTTGTCGTTGATGTACAAAATTGGCTATTATGCCTTCTATACATTGAATACTAACATGTCTGCTGCACCATGGTTAATTGTTACTGTTGCCACCACTGACATCACCAAAACTATTGGACGTTTCTCTCATAGATATTTGTGAAAAAATGTCATATTTTCAACTTCCGGCGGCCATCTTGGGTGGTGAGTTTCAATTTTGGCCCAAAATAGTGTCATTATGTCTTAGCTTCATGAAAATATATACATTTTACTAGATTAGTCATGTGAATTTGCAACAAATTCCAAGTAACTGGTTTTACGTCTGGGAAAAAATTGGGGGGCGGGGTTTACTTTTTAGGTGGCTAAAAAAAAAATTCTCAAGGCTGACAGATGGCCAGCCGATAAAATCTTGATGTCGGATACCTGAATTTACAAAATCCGCAGAGAAAAAAAATCTTTATAGGCCAAAACACGCATCCGTGACCTGGCGACCGGACTTTGGGTATTTAGTGGCTGATTGATTACATGTTCGTTGTGATGTATTGAAATTGTATGATAGGTAGGTGTGACGTTAGGAGCTGTGAATAGTATATGATGGATTGTAAGGAACTGTGGCAGAGGAGAGGAATAGTGAGGAAGAGAGAGAGAGGGCGACAGAAAGAGCGAGAGAGAAAGAAAGAGAGGGTAGGAAGACGAAGAGTAGAAAGAGGAATAATTCTTTTTAATGATTTTAAAGATACGTCACCAGTGTAACCAACGCATAGTGCAATGTACCGGAGTCGAGATCACAGGGAAGACTTAAGAGAAACGTCTTGTTCTGATGATGTCCTTCTGGAACTCGCGCTTGACCCTTCTCCCTAATGTTACACATATATGCTGCACACAAAAGCATAAATAGCAAGATTTGGTGAAATAACCGCTTTACCGCTGATATTTAGCACAAGAACATGGGTCATATTGGTATTTTCAAACAATAAGGTAATGTTAACTAACATTGTGCATTCCATGGTAGGCTAGCATATTCCAGTTATAATGTACCGACTGGGGGAATTCTAATACAATTGTCTACTTAGAAACAGGTTGGGTAGCAGCGTGAAATTTAGTCTTACATACATTGTGCTATCTCTTTGATCCGGCTAATCTATTGAAGATATTTGTTTCTTTGCAGTATAATAAGCATTGCGACATACACGTATGGTTTATTATCACGTATAGAGTGTTGAACATTTAGGAAATGTAACACCTATTTGGACCCCAAGGGTGTGTACTTCAGTTTCTGCGTTACGTTCGTTAATTAACCACCATGCCGAATGAAAACCACGGATTGTATGGCGAAATTATTAGTTTGGCCCGTCTTCTGAATGTATTCTAAACAGAAAGAAACCCAGAACACTAAAGACATAAGTCACTAAGGTCTGTTGTAGTGACCGATACATCCTCCATTTAACAACATATTATTATTACCAATAATTGTTTTCACTTCTACGTGTTCATCCAATATGTTGCTTTCATCGTGGCATTGCTCGGAGGTGCGGCCATTTTGACACCCATTCCAATGTATTATTTCACGTCCATGTCTGCTCGGAGATTTGTCTTAATTGTGCGGTCGCTATATGCTCAAGAAATGATCCTGTCAAAATAGCTACATTTGGGGAGGGTTTAGTCTTTGGACACAGTTCGAGTAATATGTTAGATATTCTCTTCTTTGTTGAATCATTTGATGGATATTGGCTGTAGTTTCCAACGATACAAAATTTGGGGCCATATCATTACAAACATAATTATGTGGGCGTTGAAAGGAGACCAGTTGACCGCATCGATTGATAATGTCATGATGCGTCTAAATTATTGCAGTTGGTACGTCATGAATTGACAGAATCTGGCAAAAATGAATGTTAGTATGATAGAGTTGCCATCGGTCGAAGGGAAGAACACCAGGTTTACCTGGTTGTTTAACGTAGTATGTGTTCTAAATTGGATAGGAAATGGTGTGGTGTCATCTAATAATGAAACGTTGTCGGATGGGTGCCATTGGAAAGGCCACAATAATTTGTATTTTGCGTCGCGTTAAGGGTCGGCAACATCCGGATTCTCAAATGGGAATAGGTCAGCCTCAAGAAGATTGTAGTCCAAAGATTCGGTGATGGGGGCATCTTGCCTCCGGTAGTGCCTGTACTGGTATTGGTTTACTTTGTTGCCAAATTCAGCAACCCACTGGATGTTTTAAAACGTCCCGTACCTTAATGTATATGCTATGCATGTATATACATGTATCTTAGTATATACATGCATCTTACCACATGCAACATGCCGATTTTGAAAACTTACCCAACAGCGACAGCTTGATAGACGATGGTGGCAGGTGATCAGTTATTATGTTCAACAACACCATGTTTGATAGGAACACGGTGATTGCAAATGACACTCTCTCGCCGGATTTCACGGGGAGAATAAACGTTACAGGATTCAACGATGACATCGTCACGCAAGGTATCAGGGTTGTCATGATGTAATATGCCGGTCGGCGCTTGAGTGTCAATGTCATATACACCTAGAAACATCGGAAAAAGATAACCATATATATGTTTGTTCGGAAAACATGAATGGCTTGTCAAACATCGCGAGCAATACGACCATTAACGCAAATAGTAGGAAACTGATGAATGTACGTGCATGGAGGGAACATTGCAGATTGTCTCCCAGAGGAATCCCGAGCCGTTAGTCCACAATGTTTCTCGCAAGAACATACATCGCTTATGTCATTATACCGAAAAGACATTTCCATCGAGATATGACTGAATATTGTTTTCTAGACAATATTTTTATTGTCGATTAACTTCGCAATGCCAGTTTACGAAACATCAGGAAGCGTTTGTTGACAACACCGGCGTCCATCTTCTACGAGAATGCGGAAATCGTGTTGGCTGTCAAATACAAAAAGTAATATTCGGATTGTTACGTCGGGACATCTTGGTCTGATCGGTAAACACTGCAAAAAGTGTTGAGCGGTGATGTTTCTTAGAAGGGAAACATTGCGAAATGAGTAATATAATCCCAATGCGAACTAGAGGTCAGATTCCATTGAACCAGATATACTTCCACGGTATCCCATCCCATCCCATCCATGTGAGTATATGCGTATATGTGTGTTTCTCTTCATGAAATGCATATTGGTGCTTTGTGATCCGATGGTGGACTTGCATTGACATTTCTAAATAAGAAATATATTTCAAAGGTCTATGTCATGATGATTAATTACTGTCTAATGCATCATGGTCCTGACCAACTGAGTCAACATTCACCCAGCCAATCAGTTCATTTGTATTCGGTAGGGATATATTTTAGGACTAATTATAATCCCTCCCCAGGATGCCCAAATCCTTTCAACGGTCACGAAATTTGGCATGTCGGATTATATAGTAATCGACATGTATATCAAAAGGATGTAAAGCATATTAATGTACCATAACTCTGTTATATCGCATTTATTGGATAGTTCTTTCAGTTTCGGATTCAGAATTTTTTAGTTTTAATGGCGAAGGAAAGACCGCTTTTTAATTAATTCAGAGAGTCTTCGCTACACTATAGTCATTAACATCTTTGTAATAGAGTTAACTGTAATCGAGAGATAACTATATCACAATCGATAATGCCATCTGAGTGCTTACCCGTCCGCTTTAATGCCGTTCATATATATATACTACCAAACACATGCAGTGTTCAAGATATAAAACACTAGATTCGCGATTTTCCATTTTTTCCCTTTTACGAGTTTCGGTGGAATTTTCCAAAAGGCTTCCCAGGGCGTACGCGCTTTCCGTCGGGCAGGTTGCTTTCATAGTAGAGCAGTGAAAATTTGGGGGCGTATCTATGGTATATCGTTGTGATAAAGTTTGATTTTTTGAGTAATTTTCCGCATTTGTTTCCGGTGAAATTTGCCAAGTCTGAACACACCCGACGCAAGCTCTCCGTTGAGCAGGTTGCATTTATGGTTGAGCGGTAAAATCTTGGAGGTGTACCTACAGTATACCGACATACATAATCCTGCATTAAACTAGCTCCTTCATTAGCACGTTTGGACTTGGGGCTAAAATAGGTTAGCGATAGACTACTTAAGTATACATTTTTATATTATATAGCGTCGAGTATAGCGTCGAGTAAACCATTGCATCTGAAAATTCGAAAATGGCACTTTAGTTGCGCGTGAACACTACCCATCAGATGTACTCGTCAAAATGTTTTTATCTTGATGTTTGAATTTTGCCCCTTTGCGATTTTCGGTGGAATTTTCCAAAAGTCTCAACCCACCCCGACTCGCATCCTCCATTGGTTAGGTTACTTTTATAGTATGGCGGTCAAGCTTTGGGGACGTGCATAGAATATCCCAATGTACCTGCTACGACATTACCTTGCTCATTAATTAGCACGTTTGGATTTGGTGGGAAGAATAGGTGCAATTTTCCGTTCCCCGTATAGCGGAAAGGCATCGGAGATAAAAACTTTTAAGATGTATATTCGAGTCCGAATCATTCTTCCCATTCGGAATATGCGATACAAAAATAATATGGCTGAAAAAAAAAATCAGTTTATTCTTCTTGGTGTATAGTGTGTCCATATACTCAGACTATGGCAGGATTGTTCCAACCCTTGAATTTATTGGTGGCTTGGAGAGTATATACATGTCCACTGTATATCCCATTATATGTCCAATAAATATATACAAAATACTACATGTACTCTTTACATCGCAGCATGTTGATCAGCTTGTTACGAATATGGCCCATTCAAATCCAGCCAAGAGCCGATTTGTGATTTACGGATAAACGTCTTGTAAAGTTTGTCAGTTACTGTACGATGACGGTGGTTTCTATATGCAGTGGGGTGATTTGTGGGTGGAATGTTTCAACTGCGCGATACATATATGACACCCGACAAACACTGATATACATTATTAATCCTTGGGCAGATAAGAAAGGAATATGTTTGAGTCACGTTCTGTACCGAACCCAGTGTTTACACTTTTGTAAATCAATCGGGACGCACGGACGGACATGCTGATTACTATATTACTCCCACATCTATCGAGACGACCCCCCCTATAAAGTGAAATATACACCGTTATGGTCACACTCAAGATTATATCATATATTGTTATGAGTGAAACGATGTTATACATATGAATTATCATGTTTGTGTGTAATTGTATTTTATGTTCATTTTGTGTAATACAATTATATGGGGAGAGAGACCCTTTGTTGGTTGCAAAACTTATGTCTCAATCCCGTTGCGTTATTATGCAATAAAATACGTTTACACTAAGAACACACCGGTCACCCGCATATCACCAACACGGAGATCGTACCGCCGATCGAGATAATCCGTTCACCCATATCCCGTGCGATGGAGGAATGTACATATGTTAACATCGCTAAAATGACTGCAAATCGATATCACCGAAGAACAATTAACCACATATTATGTAGAAGGATTATCACTCGTTGATAGAAATTCTCTGCCCATTTAAATCGTGATTTGAAATGATTATTTGGAAAATTTTACAGTCTGAGGAGATAATTCTGACAAAATATTGCTAAAATCACAACCGTGTTCAATTGTCCATGTCATCCTGAAGCTATTTTGAAATGTGCTACATTACTTTGTTAGAATCATACAAAAACGCCAAAGTATGGGTTTAAATAATTGTTGTCGATAATTTTATGAGTATCAACAAATCGGTGTAATTTCTTGTGAAAGTACCTATTGTCGCGGTTGAAGTACAAAAAAACAACAACAATATATTGATTAATAAATGGTGGCAGTACAAATGTAGCTCCACACATTTGTCGGGCGACTCTGAAATACTATTTTGAACCTCAGTGGTCTGTCATTAAGAACAAAATCATTTTACAATAATACGGCGTGAATATACACTGGCTCATGTCATGATGTCCATTATAAACGGAAGTCCCGAGGGAAAACGTTTACCACAAAAGAGTACCCGAAACGTCATGCAAAGAATGCGGTGGAAACTCTGGCTGCTCATCCTCACAATGTACGCTTTGTTACTCTGACGCAAGCAGTTTAAGTGTTCACATAATTGCCGTACACAGTGGGACCACATTCAATTATGAATGTGACAGGGTTTACAAGTATACTGTACAACACTGGCCTTGCAAATCACGGACAGAAGACAAAGCATTAAGTGTTCACAATAAAGCAATGTCTTCCACATTCGTTTGTTGTAAAAACCTGGGCATTGGTTGCATACTAATAATGATAATAATAATGACCAGTTTTATATATCGATTAACCAATTACTTGCTCTAATACGCTTGGCACAATATTACCCCAGTCATTTGTACAAGCCAACCGATGAATCGGCTGCAGCCATTGCATGAGCTGCTCTGGTTTAATCAGAACATGATCTGATACTCATCAGTACGACAGGCTGACTGGTACTCTTTTAACGCATTAGTGATGCGAAGCCGACACAGCACGAGCGACCTTGCTCAATGGTCACAACTTGGCGCGGGTTTTGAAAGAGCGAGCAATCCGACAATTGCACGTCGCTCAAAGCGGCCAAGCCACTGCTATGTGGAGACTCAATGATCGGCGACGCGCTGCGAACCCATATCGATGTGTTTACAGCGAATAGTAGTCCGACATGCTAACCACCGGACCATGGAGCTCCACACACGTATGGGTCAGTGGACGTGGTTGCTGGTTCACCGTTATGGGAGTTTGCACCTATCCACAAACAACCAGACCAAATCCATAGAGTTGACATATGATTGCATCAACCTTGGTTGGAACTTTCCAACTGGCACTTCAAACTCATGAACATTTGCTGTTGGCCATATGTTCAACTGATGACAATTTCAGATCAAACAATGGAAACAATTTCAACCTATTATATGTAACGTTTCCAATAAAATTTCCGTTAGCTGAACAAAATTATCAAAGCACCCCATGTGGACACCTTCATGTATGGAGCGTTAACAGGGAGAAGTGGTTATCATTATGGATACAATGTCCATTCATAACTCTTTATTATGGAACATTGGTTAAGGGATTTGAGTGTCTACCCCGCCAAAGTTTGCCAAAATGGCAAATAGTTGGAAATTTCATGCCTGCATACCACCACTTTACTTGGAAATTGTATATTGGTCGATTTGTATCACATATTTTTTGGACTGAAATGTCAATTTGTTGAAATGGGCAACCATATGGGTGTAACGTTGAAAATTAACTCAAAGTTTGAAAGTTTGTGATACATGTACAAGCTCCAACTCGATGTGGTTGATCTGATAACATGCTGGATCCGAGCTGAGAATTTCTGGAATCCTGAGGTTGTTGTTGTTGGTGGTGCCTTGTTGGTTATCACCTTTAATGTTGATCACTGTGGTGTTGATGGTATTTGCTGAGTCGTCTTCGGT
Source organism: Siphonodentalium dalli (assembly GCA_032622095.1). Taxonomy (NCBI): domain Eukaryota; kingdom Metazoa; phylum Mollusca; class Scaphopoda; order Gadilida; family Siphonodentaliidae; genus Siphonodentalium; species Siphonodentalium dalli. The sequence goes on along the minus strand of CP136065.1, from coordinate 73,261,421 downwards.
ATTGGTGATGGTATAACTATGGTCATTAGATACGGATATTTTTCTTTTCTTAAATGTACAGCTGGATGGTATTCGCGCAGCGTTATCCTGTGGAAACAACTATTTCACTATTACTTTGTGAAATTGCAGATGGTAATAACCCATGATGTGTTATACTTTGGTATCCGTTGTGTCCTGTAGTGTGATCTAATGCCAATTATACGTACTCTGGTTATACATTTTGATGATATTTGATGGAGTGTTAGACTGCCACTCCAATGTGTTAAACAAGAGTCGACAGCCGCGACATCCAAACGGTTGCTGGACATTATCTGCCATCTTATTTCTGAAAAAAATAAAAAAATAACACTAACCTGCATAAAATATAATCTGGAACTAATAAATGTTTTAAAAAGTCGGCCAGATGTGCCAAATCGGTTGAAAACCCATCAGTTCCATCAAATTTCATAGGCCGTTGCATGGCATGCTATATTCGAGGGTTATAGTCGACGTGTCCTACATTTAAGAAAACATTCCAAATTTGGGAAACTTTAAAACCGAGTCAGTTGGTTCTCACCGCAACAACTGGTACTTGTCACCGAGTTGTTGGTACAATTTGTTTACAATCGACGTTTTTTGAAGAGGCTGTTTTCTAACAATAATGCAACAGATGAAGCTGCTAACACCATGTTTTGTGGAGCACACATTATATACTATATGATAGTAATTTTGAGTGTTCGGCGTCAGTTGTTATTAGTAAAAAAAGACTGATCATTACTATTATTTCCATTTTCGTTGTAGCTGTCACTGAACATAACTAGATTATTCCAACAAAGCAAACATCAGATTATCAACACCACGAATATTGGAATGGATTTATTTTCGTAATATTAAACCGGAAATAATTATAAATAAAATGCATATAAATAAATAAACTCACATTTTCTTGACAAATAAACATTGACCAGACGACCGGATTTCCGTGACAATAGGTACTCCACCGTGTTGGTGATACCGGGTTATACTGTTAGTTACATGTGTGATATGTATTAACGTAAGAACAGTTTTGTATTCAATGAAATACTATTAAACTAAGACAGTAGGATCGAAGTGACTTATTCGGATAGGTGTGTAGCATAATATGTCATACGAAGCACTTCGGATATATGCTGCAGCTGGTTCCATTTAAAAAAACGCGAATTTGTAAAATGTAAAAAATATGCACGGATTGGGGAATGTAATGTCAGTGACGGTTGTTCCTGCGTGCAGTGAAATGATTTCCCGTTAGAACAATTCAACTGCACGTAGAAATCACTGACGCCTGGCAATCACTGACACAAATTATAATGCCCATTACGTGTTGTTATACATTTAGTTATATGAATTAAATTGTTTTGTGAAAAGTGAAATACTGTAACAACGATTACATATTAATCAAGTAATTGCTCATGTTTCTGTTGTTGACGTTAATGGGCCGCAGCACGAACACAATTGAAATACGTATAGACACATATTTTCCGACGACCTATGCATTGAAAAGAGTCACATAATGACATAAATTACGTACAGGGGGAATGAACGCGACTGGTTTAGAGAGCGTCCTGCGTTATTCTTCTGCATAATGGGACAGTTCATTAATTTCTCACGTCTCTATGAAATCATTATATTCACCAGAATGAGATAAAGGCGAATATGTGTATACTTGAAGATATACTATACTCCAACTCCAAATACCACGGACATGTAACATACGAATCAGTTAACTAATACTATAGTTATCAATCAGAAACCATATCGAACGGACGCACGGACGAACATGCTGATTACTATAATCCTCCCAAAATATATCGGGAACAATTAGATATATATATATATATTGATGAACGGACGGACATGATGATTCCAGTATACCATCCCCACCCCACCAACAACTGAATAATAAACAACAACACACAAACCAATCTGCACGGGGTTTGAACGTACTGGAACAGAAAAGAGCGTTCTCTATAAGTACATTCCTCAATGGTAGGAATAAGGAGCATTTGTTTCGCTTTTGCTTTTTGACAAGACTTAAATGACGGCGTACGAAACTATCAGTGGTGTTTTATTTTGTGAAAGTATAAAAGGAGTCATTTCCAATTCGACAGACATATACTAACGGAAAGAATTGAATGTCCATTTGCAGTATGCTACGGTTTATAACAATATAAAAATTGTTTTTACGAACATGATGATGTTTGCATTTTTCTATGTGTTTATAGTTGCTATCGCAAATGAAATAATTGGACATACGTCGTCTTTACGTTAGTACAAGTATACATCGTATAACGAAGGCTTGTTTGATCAAATTAATGCAATGTTTGTATTTTGTTTGGTTGTATATGAGATGCAGTGCGTTGAAGATGCGAACGAAAATACAAAAGTGAAATGCACGCACGCAGATAGCTCATGACACACTATACACGTTAAAATGATAATTTAGCACACACCATGGGCTACAAACTTTACGAATAGGTGGATTTATATTCAAATCCAAGTTATTTGGTTTATAACAGCTCCGATATTTATTCATACCAATATACCAGTCTGGAAATGATTGTTGGAATTCGGTGGGCGTTCTATCGGTTCCCAGGTAGAGGAATGAGCCTGGCCCGCGAGAGGGGTGCGATCGAATCGGAGCTAGGTTCCATCCGCGTAGAGATGTGGTAGCCAGAGGAAGGAGAATGGGGAGTGACAAATATTTCGCGTATATATAGATAATATATGTTATATATATAGGTGGAAATTTTTTGAAGAGCTCTTTTCACTTGACTGAGAAAAAAATAATTTTCTATGTCCAAAAGTTTAGGTTGAAATAATGGAGCCTTTTCTGGAACAGGTCGATTTCGATCCGCTTTGGACTCTTGCAAACTTTGAGGGCCCGTAACTCTTGCGTTTCTTCTCGGATTTCACGAAGTTTGCCCCCCACCCAGTGTAAAAATATATGTCGGACCTTGTCAAAGTTTCTTCCTCGGACTAAGCTGACAACGGTCAACACGACTATGGAAACCAAATGCAGTTATCTGGAATGATACGGGAGGACAACAGAGTACAATCAAATAGAGGTTTTCCAACTATGGGCGGTAACTCATCAGGGAAAGCGCGGGCACAAGTTTTGATGCCCGTGGACAGTAGGGCATATCGAGGTGTGTATACGGTCCAATTTTCGATGCTCTGCTCCTTATAATTTCCGAGATAATAAAATGATTTTTTTCATATAATGGGAGATAACTCCGCGGGGTAAACGCGAACAATATTCGTTGTATGCCGATAGGTTAGAACTCATTGACCCCAACATACATACAAACTTTCAGTTCGATACTCCCCATACTTTCAGATATTAAGGCGTTGCAAAAGTGTGAAGTATAATAACAAATAATAATGAACAATAATCGTAAAAGGGCCATAACTCCGTCTAGAAACCTTGGACCGGTATGCGGATACCTTTATTTTTAGTAGACCTCAGATGCCTACAATCGCTAGAGATTTCGCGTTCCTACTGCAATTAGTTTCTGAGTATTTCATAAAAATATATGGCCAACCATGTCAAATTTTCTTCTTCGGACTAAGCTGACAACGGTCAACACGACTACAAAAACCAAATACAGTTATCTGGAATGATACGGGAGGACAACAGAGTACAATAAAATAGAGGTTTGCCAACTATGGGCGTAACTCTTCAGGGAAAGCGCGGACACAAGTTTTTATGCCCGTGGGCAGTAGTGCATATCGAGATGTGCATACGGTCTAATTTTCGATGCTCTGCTTCTTATAATTTCCGAGATAATAAAATGACATTTTTTCAAATAAAGGGAGATAACTCCTCGGTGAAAGCGCGGACAAAATCGTTATGGGCCATAGGCATAGAACTCATGTACCCCAACCTACTTACCAAGTTTTAGTGTTCTACTTCTTGTAATTTTCGAGTAATAGTGATTACAAAAGTGTCAAGTATAATAATAAGAATAATAATAATAATAATAACAATGAAAAATAATCGCAAAAGGGCCATAACTCCGCCAAGAAACATTGGGCGGAAATCCGGATACCATTATATCTAGTAAACCTTCGATGCCTACATTCGCTAGAGATTTCGCGTTCCTACTGCAATCAGTTTCTGATTATTTCGAAATAAACGGAAAACGACCTCAGTAGAAAAACAATATACTTCCTTGGTTACACCATGGAAGTATAATTAACACAACCGCTTGATAATATGCGATATCTTATATAGATAATGAATGTCTTGGAGTTGACTATGCCACAAATTTATTTACCGTGAAGTTTGGAAATCGGTCTCAGATTTTACAATTTACGGCAATCTTTTGACGACGGCAGGGGAGCATAAATATGTTATTAGTTACATCTAACAGCATCTCTTCGTGATTCTTGCATTTATTTCTATAAATATGTCATTAGCAAAGACATTTTGGCGAAATTTTAGAAGTTTACTTGCTTAACTTCGACTAAAACGGAAATAACGTCCACTGGCATTACAAAATTAGGACTGGCCGCTTGCCAACTAAACGGACAAACTATTACATACACTGCATAGCAATGATCGGGCATTTGTAAGATCATTACAATACGCCAATAAATCTAATGATATACCAACATTGCAACAATTATCGTACAAGTTATACTTTAAGATTGGCCGTATTGTCAAGGCAGCAACCCGATTTCGCGAAATGAGTTTGTTACTATAAATAGAAAAAGAATAGTAGGCATGTAGGAATCCTACTGGGGTACTATCGTAAAATAGTATAGCAGTGTGCAGCCAATCAGAATGCGAGAAAGTTACGTGAGATATAATATTAAATAATAGTATTTTATTTACAAATATCACAGTTGTATTAAACTATTATAGTTAAATATGATGTTATCAACAAGTTTCCTATTTTGTGCGGTTAGGTCGCACATCCCGTTGCACATCCACATTGAAGTGTTAACAATTGTGCAGCAAACGAACTGGTTGTAATGTATGATTTTACGTTCTAATGGCTGAATATGGATATTGCCAGTTTGTGAATTTAATACAAGAGATGCACTAGTATTCCAAGAATAAATACGAAAACCGCTGAAGACAAGAGGGTTTGAATGAACAATTGGTCTGAGTTCAACTTGGTTTCTAAACCTGCGTAATCATTTGGTTACGTTTTGGAATAACTGTACATGTATTTCTACAAAGTCCGTGCACGGTTTATCTCCATTGTTGACTCGATACTACCGCTGCCAACGGCGACATTTTTACCCACATGTTGTGAACTTCCGCGATGCTAATATATATATATATATCTATTATATATTTTGGAAGATCTGTTTGTTTGTTTGTGTGTTTGTGTGTTTGTAATCGATGGACTCGAAAATGGCCCAGCCGATTTCGATGAAACTTGGTATGTGGGGGTATTTTCGGGTCAGGACCAACATAGGCCTATTAATTTGTCCGTGCGAGGTCAACTTTTCACGTGCCGAGGTCAAATCTGTTTTTACGCCGTTTTGCGCTAATATATTTCAGTTCGGTGCTTACAAATCGATTCGAAACAGCGCGAATAATAACATGCCAGTCATAATAATGACACTATGAGAATCTTTCGTGTTTCCTCTTTCCAACGATATATAATATGTATGTATCCGTTTTAGTTATCTGCCTCAATTATTAAGAAGAAGTGGTACGATCTTCTATCAGGGTAAAACCAATGCGTAACTTCTATGACGTCGTTAGAGGTCATAAGGTTAGATCACGTTAACTCTTCTCCGGCCGATGCATTTGACTGTTTCAGACGTCTTGGCGATATCTCGGGCACCGATGGTAATTTATCTTTACGTTGAAACTTGATAATTAATGAGCGTGTGTATATGAGGCGCGTTTATATACTTCAGTGGAAATCAAATCGGGTTAAACTGGCGGATTTTTACGGACGAAATTTGATGCATAGGGTATCTCGGTATCCGATGGGCCGATTTCCCGGTATCCGCTGGGCCGATTTCCACCATTTTTGGGGTGTTGGTCCACCTGACCTTGACCTTCAAAATGGTCAATTCAAGGTCAAATCGGGTAAAACCGGATGGATTTCGACGGGTACTTTTGTCGGGTACTTTTGTTCGGGCACTGTGTTTTGGACGGGTCAAATCGTGACCCCACTTGACCTTGGCCTTGAAAATAGACAATTCAAGGTCAAAGCCCGGACGAAGTCGGGTCACCTTCTAGTATATATATATATATATAGCAATATATATATATATATATATATATATATATATATATATACCTAGAAGGTGACCCGACTTCGTCCGGGCTATTCAAAAACCAAATTTCAAGTCGATTGCTCCACCCGTTTCCGAGATCTGGTCTGCGCATGCGCGAAGCTGGCGTCGCACGGGCTCGGCGACCCGATAAAATTCGTATCCGGGGCAAGATACATTCACATACCAAATTTCAAGTCGATAGCTCCACCCGTTTCCGAGATATATAGCCCAATGTAATTTGCGGATACCTCGGCCGGTGATGAGTTAACGCGACATCGGCCGGTTAAGAGTTAACGCGATCACGTCACGATATGTTGATGGCGTAATATATTTACGCAATGATTTTCGATGAGCGAAGCATGGTCCTGCGTTCTTCCCGATAATTAAGGTAGAAACTTTAAACGTACACAGGCGTGTGATGCATCATTGGAAAGATGAAGCGCCACAGATTCTAACCGTGCACATTATTTGACTGGCAATTTATTATTCGCTTTATATCGAATCGATTTGTGAGCACCGAACTGAAATATATTAGCGGAAAACGGCGTAAAAACAGATTTGACCTCGGCACGTGAAAAGTTGACCTCGGATCTGAAAATCAATAGGCCTATGTTACTCCTGACCCGAAAATACCCCCACATACAAAGTTTCATCGAAATCGGCTGGGCCATTTTCGAGTCCATCGATTACACACACACAGACACACACACACACACAGATCTTTCAAAATATATAATAGACTAGAAGGTGACCCGACTTCATCCGGGCTTTGACATTGAATTGACCATTTTGAAGGTCAAGGTCAGGTGGGGTCACGATTTGACCCGTCCAAAACACTCCCTGGAAACAATTACCACTATGGTCCACTAAGTATCAAATTTTGTCAAAATCCGTCTGGCAATTTTCCAACACCAACACCCCAAAAATGGTGGAAATTGGGCAAGCGGATACCGGGAAATCGGCCCAGCGGATACCGAGATACCCTATGTATCAAATTTCGTCCGTAAAAGTTCGCCAGTTTTACCCGATTTGATTTCCACTAAAGTATGTAAACGCGCCTCATATACACACGCTCATTAATTATCAAGCTTCAACGTAAAGATAAATTAGCATTGTGTGGTAAATTTTAACTAATTATTTTCTCGCAGTCAAAGTTGAACAATTTCGATGTTGTTGACATTGACGGCTTGGGGCCACCGGTAGATTCCATTTCGCAACAACGAAGTATCATTTCAGCTAAATGGATTCTTGGATGAGATTCCAGACCCGCGGGGTAAATGTAAACAGCTTGAGCCTATGCGTGGTGTGAATATACAAAAAATAAATCTATCGACAATAGACCTAAGAATATTAGCTGTAACAAAATTTATATATCAGAAATTGTAATAAATGATATATTTTGGGATAGATGCACGATTTTTAATAGCCTGCAAATTGACAATATATATTGTAAATGTTATAATTTTGGGAAAAATACACGATGCGTAATTGCATGCCTGCAAATTGTTAACGTTCGTCGACGTATGAATATAGAGTGATCCTCCCTGCATCGCAGTGCTAAATCCGGCGTGATAGCACTGCGGATCCCGAGATATGAGTTTTGAAGGTCAAGGTCACGTCGCACGGGCAAATCAATAGGCCTATGTTAACCCCCGGCCGAAAATACCCTCACGTACCAAGTTTCATCGAAATCGGGTCGGTCGTTTTTGAGTTCATCGATTACACACACACAGACACACACACACACACACACACACACACACAGATCTTTCAAAATATATAATAGATAAGTGAACATAGACCCCCGTTGCCCTTATCAAGCAAACACATAATTATCTGTGGTTAAAACCACAATACCACGAGTGGTGAAAATTTTGTACTCTCGGTACTATGCGTGTATTTTATTTATGCCATAATTATTATTTTTGTAATTTTGTTCCAGAATTCAACTACCCCGCTGTTTACTTTGAATGTGTATCCTCACCCAGAGACACAAACACGACGCTATAAGAATGTGCGTCACGCGTAGTGATGCTTACATTAAAGTCATGACGTCATCCTATTTCTGAGCGATCAGTCACTTGGAATTATCATTCATATATTTCCTAGTTAATATAGCACTAGCAAGCTACATTTGATTGAAATTCATGCAATTTTCCTCATATCTAATTGATATCATGACAACTTCCAATTTCAAACTAATGTTACATGGGAACTATTTTGCTAACTACGATGTAGTTCTACTATGGGTATACACGTTTAACACATGAAATTACGTTTGGAAATTTACACCCACAGTAGAAATGTATACCCACAGTAGGAAGCTGTATACCCACAGTAGGGTGTAAAGATGAAATTTACAAAATAGGTGTTATACACACAATATAACAGGCTAAGCTAACATAGACCCCCCCGTTGCCCTTATCAAGCACACACATAATTATCTAACACAGTTTGTAATTTCGATCATTAAATGTTTAAAGTCCCACTAGAATCAAAGAACTATTTTGCGCAATGTAATCCTTTGGTTATTTTATTCACACATATTTATAAACTCACATGGACAGCAACACACATGGCAAACGTCAGTCAAATCAAACTCAATTCTAGTTGGCTGCCATTTTTTCTGAGTATAGCTTGCAAAAAAGATTAACACTGCTTACCGCTCTTCCTGTTGTCAATATGTTTAGTGACGGCATTGTTCTCAAAGCACATAGAACATTTGAATTTCGGCAGATAAATTTCACCATTGTTGTTGGAAACCCCGCGCTAAATATAGAAACGACCGACTAGTACCCAGTTGGTAACATAGTGAGAAAGTAGGTATGATCTGGTAGAGATTGGAATTTCTACAAATAATATGCCAGGTGGCTGAGACGTTAGCAACCACAAAGCTGGTTCTATGTTAGGTAAGTGCACTCTCTCATACATAGTAAACTATCATATGGCATTGAAATTTGGGGTGTTCCAACAGGTATTGAGAAACTTTTTAAACTACAAAAAAGAGCCATTAGACTGATAAATAATGCAAAATATAATTCTCATACAGAACCCTTATTTAAACAAAGTAAAATATTGAAAATTAGTAATCTCCATTCATTGAAATCATCCCTTACTGCATATGATTGGAAAAACGGACTCTTACCACATTCATTGAATAATCTTTTGGAAAATACACCACAGACTGGTAGGGCTTCCCGCCAAATAAACAACCTTGCACATAAGACACCCAGGATAAAATATACTGAGCGATTGCCACTTCACCAAATCCCAAATGCCTGGAACTCATTACCTCTCACAATGAAAACCTCCATCCCAAGATTTACATTTAAACGACTTATAGTAGATAGTTATATTGAAAACTATAAAAGTAAAGTTATTTGCGAAAATCGATATTGCCCTGACTGTACCAACCAATAAGTAACAAGGTATTACCTACGGTATAAACCCTTCTTACATGCATATCGATTTGTCACATTCACATTCTATGTATATTTGATATACATTACCATTATACTACTACAAAGTACTACATTATTTTAATGTATTGTCGAGAAATGAAGTATTTAGTATTCAATACAAGTATACAAGTAGATGCTAATATGTATGTGTCGATGAGAACTGTTGAACGGAGATAAAACATGTCGTTAATTTTCTTTTGCCTGGGCGATGCTGGGAAGACGGCCATTAGGTCACACCACCGCCCGGATTCTGTATGTGCATTGAATTTTCTAATATTTATTTTTATAAATCCTATTGTATATGTACATGCTTTATCCAATAAACTATCTATCTATCTATCTATATATATTTTTTTAAATAATATTTTTATTGAATAACATTTGAACATACGTATACATAGCTAATACAAGTTACATCTAAAGAATGCATTAGTATGCAGACACACGCCTATCGCTCTGTCTTGCGCTCTCTACAGACATACCAGCTTTCATACGTGACTTACATACAATCCCGACTGAGGCCACGTTCACGAACCGGGATACCCTGTCAGGGGAATACGTAGCATTTGACTTACATGTCAAAGATTTGCTAAATATGGAGTATAAACTACGAGTATTATTTTCAGTCATTGCCGTCTATTATATATTGGACAGTTTCGAAGTCTGGAAATATATATGCGCTCATGGAATTTTAGAGATTTCAGACATACAATATAAAAATATTTTTAAGGGTCAACTGTGTAATCGGTATTTGTGTTTAGTATCTAAAATCATATGTTATAATGCTAAAATAATATACATTAAGAATTCAAGATATATCATTCATATGTGCAGGAATTGGCTTTAATTTGACGAATCGTGTGGAAATTTGGCGTGCAATTTGTCGAGGTGTGTGAACGTAGCCTTAGTCCCGTGGGTGAAGGTCGGCTGTTATCGGTGGTGAACAAGTATATATAGTTTCTTTAACAGAGTATAAGAACATGTGATGTGGGTATATATATATATACACAATGGAAGTAATAATTAGTTATGTGCTCTGGTCGACATTTCTGTATTCATTCATGGCCAACTAAGGACGGCTATGGATAGTGGGAGTAATAAAATAGTAGCAATAATAACAGTTCTGGTGATAGGAGTAATTATTGTGCATTTTCTTTCACGGCAAATTGGAACAAGAACCAGTCTTTTTCGAACTCTTCCAATTTAAATTCACGGCGTGCATTATATTTTTAACATTTATATCGAAAGCGTAAATCTCCTTTGAATGACGAAATTGTTAATTTTTCTGGTGTGAATTTTGTTCTATAGATATATTGTTTTATGTTGTAAGTGCACATATTGACGTCATTTATTTTTCCATATGCCGTGAAAGCGAATTTCTTCGAGAGTAAAAATGAGTTAAACATTGCGCCACTTCTGGTAATGTATAGCTATCCAATATCCCCCTTGGGAGCAATTGCTCGACAAAAGTTTGGTTCATGTTTCGATGTGTGGATGATTCAATGTTCGACAATTCTTTTATGTGTCTAGCAACTGACTTGTAACTTTATATTTGACTCACGTTTAAATTTGGATACATTTGATGGTGCATTCAACTTCAAATATACGTGCAATTTCCGGCTTATTTATATTCTAAATAACACTTTTGTGATTATTTCATAAGCCCATATACCTGCCGTTTAGGATAATTTAACTTGTTGTAATGATATGCATCTTTAAAATCAGCTTAGTCCATGAGTTCGAATCCAAAATAGTCCATGTGTTTATACCTGCAAACACTACCTGCTTATATTCACCTGGTCCACATATGCGCGAACGGTTGTATCTGTTCTGCATGCACAGCACCTTCTCCCTACTGATACAGTTTTAATGCTGCACACACACAACCACAAACAGAAAGAGAGATGTGAATGGGGAAAGCTGTATTACCAAATTTAAACGATGAACACCTCACATTTAGCACATATATGTGAGTAGTATTGGTAAGATATTCTCAAGCAACAACATACTGACAGACCAATTGTGTACATTGTGTAATTTGTGTTGTACCATATGCTAGTTGTGAGGTGCTACTGATGTAATTTTATCAAAATTGTCTACGAAGAAACCAGTTTGGTAGCTGCACGAAAATTAGTTTTACATAAATTGTACCATGTACTGTCACTTTGATCTGGTGAGATGATGTGCTAATTTATTGAAGAGATGGCTGCCTCTTTACAGTATAATACGCACTGCAACACACGTGTATGGTTTATTATCACGGAGAGTGTTGAACATTCAGGAAAAGTAGATACTAAATTTACCGCAATCCCCATGATGGACATGTTTATTGATGTGTGTACCTTTAAATATATTTACCAACACATTTGAATATTACCAATACGTATTTTGAATTCTAGGTGATTCTGCAATATGTTGCTTTCGTCGTGGAATGGCTTCGAGTTGCGGCCATTTTGACAACCATTTCATGGCTGATATTGGATTATTCTGTCAGGGTCACTCTATTCGCCCTGTGTTATAAGTTCACACAAACTAGAATAACTGTGTAATTAACGCATATGACACAATGCATGGATACTGACTTATTATATACGCCTAGGTCGATGGGAAGCAGTTTAGGGGTATGGTTATATGTTTAAGTATTGACCGCTAACGATAGTTGTAGTCGCTAACTGTGCATCCCATAATGAAGGAATGATACATGTATATGTGCAGTTAGTAAAACAGATTGCTGGCGTCTATGTTTTAAGAAGCCCGAGCAATCCGACATCGAATACGACAGTTTGCCTGAAAATAATGTAATTTGTTTCTGATTATTGTGTTATTTCAAATCCATATTTGCAAAATTCATTCACATTTGACGTTTAATTGGGTGTGTCTGTTTGGATAATGTTATATTGAACAATAGTTAGACTGAACAATTGTCACAGCATCCAATTATTGCCACCATCGTGAAACAGAAAATATTACACACTGTCTTATATGGAAAAACTGGTGTAACCCAGAAGGCTTAACTCTGATTTTATGGGACTTTTCATGGGGAAATCGCTTTATGAACTAAATAATATAAAAACAGCTTTCTCTTATTTATTCCTCACTTTTCTGCTTTCACGTATACTGTGCGTGGACTAAAAAGCTTTGTGTTGACAGAACATACCGCGCGTGGGAATACATCGACCTAGTGTGCAGGTCGGTACTTGGGTGTCACCGTCGGATCGGGCGCCGGTATTAGTAGTTGTCTTGTGTATTAGAGAACACTACCACGGGAAGAGATCCAATGCCCGGCAAAAATTGTAATCAAACACATCTAAAATTGGACCACAGTAGAAATATTAGATTTTTCGTCGGATTCTGGTTGAATCGGGAGAAAGATTTCACATCGAATCGAACCACCATAATACAAAATTCAGCGACATCATTAACAATCTGTGGTGCCACAACGACAAAAAGAAATGGTATCAGATGGGTTAATGTTAATAATCTGCCGTATCGCATGCTTCAGGCATAAATCTGAAAAAAACGACCAATATTTTGCTATATGTTACAGTACACAAACTGTTCTCCTTAGGCGACAGTGTTAATGCCCGGGTGTATTATCGATTCCTTGTGATTGCTGGGAGTTTCTAACATAGTACATTTTGAAGAATCTTCTGACCCAAAATATTACCCGAAACAATTAATAGGTTTGTGTGCCCTTTCCGTTATTAAATTTACCGCTTTTGATACTACCCTAAATATCATCATCAGATTTTCAAACATACCCCCATTAAATGTCAGGTAAATTATTTCACCGACTCTGGAGCAATATGAAGCCACAAGGAATAACCCTTGTGGCAATTTATACAAGCTCAACGTCCTCGTTTAAGTTGTAAGTCGCGATGAATCCAGTAAGTGAAGAACACCGGAGTGTGACTCCCAGAGCTATATCGTCATTGACAACTAAGCTCACTCATGCCATATAGAGTTATCCGCCGTGCCAACAAAAAGCTTCGAGCATGCGCAGTTAAATTCACCAACCCCGCATCGCATAGAGCGAAGACATAATTTCCCCCACCCTACGGTGGCCCGGTTGGCGCTCACACTCGCTTGTCACATTCCGGTCGCTGGTGGCCCGCTACCACCCTCGGCGTCGACATCGCCCCCTGTTTACCCCGTGGTGCTCATTGCCTCAGATCGACACTGCTCGCTACTTATCACGCATCATTCTGCGTCACCTCCTGCTGGTGCAAATCACTCACTGCTGGCGCATTTCGCCTGCCGCCCATGCTTCCCCACAGCTTCTGCTTCACCGCCAGTAATGCTTCACCCCCGCTTTTGCTTCATCCTCCGCTTGTGCTTCCCCACCGTTTCTGCTCCGCCGCTGCTTCTGTTCCACCGCTGCTTCTGCTTCACACGCCGCCTATACTTCGCCACCGCTTCCGCTTCAAACGCCGTTCCTGTTGCACCCACTGCTTCAACTTCTCTCACCGCTTACGCCTCACCTGCCGCTTCTCCGCCGTTTTTTTGCTTCGCACGTTGCTTATACTTCAGCCGCTGCTTCTGCTTCAACACGCCGGCCAGGTGTCACCCACTTCTCTCACCGCTTACGCCTCACCTGCCGCTTCTCCGCCGTTTTTTTGCTTCGCACGTTGCTTATACTTCAGCCGCTGCTTCTGCTTCAACACGCCGGCCAGGTGTCACCCACTGCTCATGCTTCACCCGCCGCTTACGCTTCACTTGCTACTTCTGTCTGGTCCGACGTCCATCGAGCTCATCCGATCCATGCATCCCGTTGTCTGGGCCGCCACACCACCAGTATCTGCTGCTCGAGCCTCATCCCATCGAGCTCATCACAACGCTGCACCAACCGCTGCTCTTGCTTCACCCGCTGCTCTTGCTTCACACACTGCCCTTGCATCGGCCGCTGCTCTTGCTTCACCCGCTGCTCTTGCATCACCCGCTGCTCTTGCTTCACCCGCTGCTCTTGCTTCACCCGCTGCTCTTGCATCACCCGCTGCTCTTGCGTCACCCGCTGCTCTTGCATCACCCGCTGCTCTTGCATCACCCGCTGCTCTTGCATCACCCGCTGCTCTTGCATCACCCGATGCTCTTGCATCACCCGCTGCTCACGCTTCACCCGCTGCTCATGATTCGCACGCTGATCTCGCTTTACCAGCTGTTCACGCTTCACCCGCCGCTTACGCTTCACCGTCGCTTACGCTTCATCCGCCGATTACGCTTCACCCGCCACTTACGCTCCAACCGCCGATTATGATTAACAACCGCTTGTGCCTCACCCGCCGCATCTGCCCCACCCGCTGCTTCTGCCACACCTCCCGATTGTCCATCACCACCGCTTCCGTCTCTCCCGCCGATCGTGCACCCCCCGCTACTTCGCCTCTCCCGCCGCGTATGGTTCCCCGCCGCTTTTTGCATCGCGTGCTGCTTCTGCCTCACCGCCGCTTATGCTCCACCCGCAGCTTCTACTTTTCCGCCGCTCTCGCTTCACCCACCGTCCACGTCTCACCGGCTACTTATGCCTCACCGCCTCTTCCGCTTCACATTCTGCTTATGCCTGGGCCGACATACCACCGGCATCTGCCGCTCGAGCCGTCTCCCATCGAGCTAATTTCATCCTGCACCCCGATGCCTGGGCAGACACACCACCAGCATCTGCTGCTCGAGCCGAATCCCATCGATCTCATCTCATCCCTCATCCCGCACCCACGATGGCTGGGTCGACACACCACCAGCATCTGGTGCTCGAGCCGAATCCCATCGAGCTCATCTCATCCTCTGCTTCACCCGTTGCTTCTCAATAGGCCGCTCCCGCTTCACCCGCCGCTGACGCCTCACCCGCTGGTTATACATCACCGCCGCGTCCGCCTCTCCAACCGTTTTTGCCTCTACCGCCGCCTCTGCTTCCCTGCCGCTTTTTGCTCCTCCCGCTGCTTTTGTTTATCCGCCGCTCACGCTTCACCCGCCGCTCATGTCTCGTTCGCTACTCATGCCTCACCGCATCTTCCGCTACATGCGCTGCTCATGCCTGGGCCGACATCCACCGGCATCTGCCACTCGAGCCGTTTCCCATCGAGTTCATCTTACCCAGCACCCACGATGCCGGGGCCGACACACCACCAGCATGTGCTGCTCGAGCCGAATCCCATCGAGCTCATCTCATCCTCTGTTTCACCCGCTGCTTTTCATTACCGCCGCTCCCACTCCACCAGCCGCTGATGCATCATCCGATGGTTATACATCAACGCCGCTTTCGCCTCACCAACAGCTTTTGCTCTACCCCCGCTTCTGCTTCCTTGCCGCTTCTTGCTCCGTCCGCGGCTTCAGCTTTTCCGCCGCTCACGCTTTACCCGCCGATCTCGTCTCATCCGCTACTCATGCCTCACCGCGTCTTCCACTCCATGCGCTGCTTATGCCTGGGCCGACATACCACCGGCATCAGCTGCTCGAGCCGAATCACATCGTACCCGCTTTTTATGCTTCATCTGCTGCCTCTGTTTCGCTCGCTGCTCATGCTTGACCCGCTGCTTATGCCTCATCCGCTGCTGTCTCCACCCGTTGTTACCCCCCCCTGTCGTTTCCCATGGGACGCGCATTGTTTATGCTACTCGTGCTGATGTCTTCATTTCCCTCGCTGTGCTTGTCTACTTTCTCTTTCCAGCTGATGTGCGGTCACATCGCCGGAGGGCGGGGCCTTCTGGTCCTGATCGAACCCGTGAACCACATCCATGCACCACAATGACCACATTCATTCTACCGGATGCTGGGCCGATATACCACCAGTATCTCTCGCTCGAGCCGTATCCCATCGAGCACATCCTTTCCATTCACCGCCGGATGCATGGGCCGACATACCACCAGCATATTCCGCTCGAGCCGTACCCCATCGAACTCAACATATCCATGCAGCTATATGTCAGGGAAGACACACCACCGACATCTGCTCGAGTCGAATCCCATCGGGCTCATCACATCCATCTACCCAAATGTCTGGGCGGACATACCACCGGCATCTGCTGCTCGAGTCGAATCCCACCGAGCCTCACACCGCATGGAGGACTATCCGGACCGGCAGGCATTCAACCTCTGTATCGTTGAATTTATAAACATGTGGCCATCTCCGCAAAAACACTGAGTCTCTCTCAATCCCAACAAACTTAATGGGGCTCTCAATATGGGGTGAGAGCTTGGTCGCGATCGACAAGTGCGTTAGTCACCTCATTGCTCTCTCAAACAAAAGCCTAGGAGTAGAATACAGTAGGAGCTGCCGTTACCCAGGGTAAGAAAAAACACAAAACATAAAGGGGAACAAACGTTATCTAATCGCAGAACATATATCAGGTCATCCTCTGCTAACTTATAATTAAACACATGGACATTGCGGAACCACCGTCCTCAGACCGCACGAGAGGTGATTGGCTGGGAGTCTCGCACCTGCGGATTGGCCAAGACCACCCCCATACAGGTTCGAAAACACTACGGAATTGGAAGCACTCAATGCAACCGGGAGTCCCCTGAATTAGGCCCGGACACATGGTAAAGAATGTTTGGACAGTTGGGGTCTTGTATAAACATAATTGTATGGGTATAACATTTCCATGGTTAATTTGTTTTCTTCTTCTTTTTTTTTAGCATTATTTAATCAACCACTCAGCTGCCAGATGTGATTGTATGCTGATTTGATTGTGGTGACATCACACTAAAAGGTATATTTGATATTTGGTGTACTATAGCCTGGGATAACAATATTGTTTACCGGTGATTTTGCACTGTTTATCCCATTCGCAAACATCGTCTCCGTAAAGTATTCCTACTGGTAGAGGTCCACGGTCGAGGAGTCGAGAATGCTGATTGATACTATATTGCAAATATACATGCCGGGTCATAATTATGCGGATATCTCTCTTCTGTTTAAAGAGATGTAGTAATTTGTTCGATGACATTTTATAATTAATTGCATTGTTTCGAGGTTGACATGAGGATTTATCAACGCGATGAAGTTAATGTTCAACCTCGAACACGTGTACCTGTTGCATCACAAATGTCCCAACATTCCTAATGGATAATATTTTATAAATTTGAATTTCCACTTTTTTAATTAATGGTTACATACTTAAAAACATACTGCATGACTAGTCAACCTGAACATCCATTTGGGCATTTAGTTGCCTTTCTTATCACAAAAAAAGTATATGATCTCAAATTTATATACCGGTAAGGGTATACTTATTCTCATTTGGAAACAAATGTGTCCCCAATAAATATGTGAATTCTTCCCTGCACTGTTAACTGGTATTCGGGAATGGGAAGTTACTTTCTTTTATGTCAATGAATGTTTTGTTATTATTGGTCACATGCATTGTATTTGCGAAATAAATCATTGCATTGTATTTGGTACACAATATGTGGAGTAGGGTTCTTTATTCGGAAGATAATTTATTCCGAAGATTTATTATTTCGAAGGTTTTCTATTCCAAAGGTTTTCTATTCCTAGAGTTCTTTATTCTGAAGGTTCACTGTTCCTAAAGTATCATCAGGAATTAGGAGGGTTCATTATTCCGAAATGTTTCTATTCTGAATGTTCATTTCCAAACATCAAGATATAAAAACAAACCCCAATGAAACATAATTATGGATATTTCCAAAACATCAATACACCCCAACGCGAGACTTCATATCCACATGTCCAAATTTTTCCAGATGTCGGTGTCAGTAAAGGAAGAAGTGTAGGATTATCGTATATTATGGAACCATGTCAAATATTGTGACTGAAACATAATTATGGATAAACTCCGACCTAACGGGGGCATGTTATCTGGAAGAAACATCAATGTTTAAAACAAATATAAGGGCACACTTAATAAATAGCATGATGATTCGTCGCCCATTGTGCCCAATTACTGGTTGAGAGTGTTAACTCGGTCAGTATAGTCTTCTTTTAGTTGACGTATCATTCCATCGAAAGGTCCACTACATTCTTCGCTGTCTTGGGGCTCGTTTTCTGCAATCGGCAAACTTCCCGGCAAACCTTCGGAATAGCGAATATTCGGAATAGAGAACATTCGGAATGGAGATCTTTCGGAATAGCGAAACGTCGAAATAAATACATGACCCCCCCCCCCCCGCAATTGATGTGCTATAGAAGTTGGAACAAGGTTTTATAGAAATCCCTAATACTGGTCAATACTTGGGCTTATGAAGTAATGGATGCCCCAAGTACCAGCTGGCAATGGTGTATGCATTCTGCCACAACTTAAAATGGCATAAAAATCATGCATACCATAACAAAATGTGTGGGGTGTGACACCTTCATAATAAAAGAGAGATAACAATCGAAAAATTTTGTGAATGTTTTGGCTTCAACCATTAATCTCAATACGTAAGAACGGTACATGTGCTTCAGTATAGAACATTCCAATGTGGATAAGCGGTCATTTTTTAACTATATCCCAAATGTATGCGCAAGACTAATACTGCGGGGCATCACTTTCACAATATGCTGTTGTTTAATGTTTAACCATAAACATTCTATCATAAATATAAAAAACATGGAAGTATCAAATCATGCTGGAATTTTAGCCATCCAGTTATTATTATTATTATTATTAGTAGTATTATTATCTAGTTGTTTGCTGCATTAAGTGCGTATCTTTGTACGACCGGAGATCCAACCAGGATCTCTGAGGTCCAAAAGTACATTTAGGTGATAGATAGTACTCTTCTAAGAATGTGTGAAGTGCCAAGGAGGGTTGTTTTCTGGATTTCATCAATGGACGATGTTTTCGGTCATGCCCTTCTTGGTCATACCGAGGTCCCCTACAATAACCGGGATGGTCGTAACCTTCATGTGCGACATACGACTGATCTCCATCTCTAGTTCCTTATATTTTTGAAAGTTTCTCCGACTCTTTCAATGAAACGTTCCTCTCAGATGGAACTGCGACGTCAAAAAGAAGGCACTGCTTTTTATGGTGTTCTTTATTTATGATGTCCGGTCTATTTGCTTTGATTTCACGGTCGTACGGATAGAGAAATCCCAAAGCATGCAGAGTTAGTTTATCATTCTCGGTGACCGGAGGTGCGGCATGGTCGTACCACCGGCGTTCGTGTTTTAGACCAAAATGTTTACAAATGTGCCAGTGGATATACCAAGCAGCTTTGTGATGTCTTTCTAGGTATTCCTTTTTTTCCAGTACAGGGCATCCCGATATTATGTGCTCGGTAGTCTCATGGTATTGGTGGCATAATCTGCACTTAGGATCAGTGTTGTCGTTTATGTACCTGTGCTGATAATAGCGCGTTGGCAAACTCTGCAATTCGGAACCCTTGAGTTTCGGATTTGAGACCGGACCTCCTGAGTCAATTGTGTGTTCTGTCTTTGTCTACACGTGGTTGGTCTGGGGAATTGGGATATTGTTCGTGTTGTGGTTTCTCCTCTGTCTTTTGTTTCAGTTCGGGTTTGTTCTGTCCTTTGTATTTTGCTTTCACCTTATTGGCATATTCTATCGGTGTGTCATTTTCACTTTGCTCAATAGTTATTTTGATTTCATTTGTGAATTTCGCTGCTGATTTACACTGAATATTTCTTTTTGTTCTGATGATGTGCAAACACGAGTGTCATGATGATGGCTGTAGTGTTTGTCAGGTAAGCATTGAGGCCAACTGCTTTTAGAAATATTTAAATAACGATAAATGTATTGAACTGCACGACTTTCCACTAGTCTATATTTGAGACGCTTGTTTTGTATCTGAGACGATCAATAAAAATATATGTTTCAGACTGTTTCCCTTGTATTTTATGCAGTTGACCGAATACCCACAACATGCACAGTCATGTACCTATGCTATGTTTTACACACGTGATATAATAGTCATGACACGTTCAGGGTTGTTCATGAAAGTAGCCGGTAACACATGTCATCTTGAATTACCGACTATAACATAAATGTATGTACTGTTCTGTTTGTCACAATAAAGGATCCACGATGAACTACATATCATACATTAACAAAGTCAACTTACTCGTTGCTGACCGTAACGGCCGGTTTCCAGATCAAAATGTCAGTAACGGCCAATTCGTCGATGCCCGAATAATCCAGAGGACCCCATGTCAATGTTGCATCTCTCCATACCTGTATATACATCGACGGAATCTAGTTTATGAGTGAATAGCGCAGACGAAAAACAAACGTTTGCCCAGGCCAAACTAGAGATAATGTAAGATATTTATGCAAAAGTAAAATATTAAATTTTCGTCATTTTTGCTTTTCCAGAGCAATTAATTAACAAACAAATTTTTGTTTTTAATGTTCGCTTTTCCAGAGAAATCATCTGACCACAATCATTTTCAACCATTTCGATCGCCCATTGTTTCTTACAGATGTATGGTGTGAGTGAAGGTCCTACATATCGAAGACCCAATACTACGAAGGTTCGATACTCCGACGGTACGATACTCAGAAGGTCCTGGACGTCGAAGATACCATAACCCAGAAGACACCATTTCAAATACAATTCCAGACGAGGAATCTCTTGAAAGTATGCGACGCTTTATATTTATCAGCAAAAAAACGAGTTCGTTGTTCTCACTTGATAACGATTCCCTTCTTAAGAAAGGAATCCAAGTTTCCACCAAATCAGTTTCGTCTAAACGCGCATCAGTCATTTATAATATAGTACGTTTCTTGGTGGACGGTGACTCAGAAGTTATATCAGAAATGATCAGTAAAACAAAATAACGCCACAATCCATCAAACTGTTCAGCATCGCAGCCTGACACAGGAAGATCAAATCCCCACGACTACACTGCTTGAGCTTCTACTTCTTAGAGGACTGATTACATTGAACTTTGAGTCACGTTTACTTTCCAGAAAAAAATAAGTTATCATCTTACCGTTACAGTCTCTTCGATCACTGCTCTTGTGACTCGTGTAGAAACACTTGAAACCAAAGTAAATAACTTCTGATATATATGATAAACATTATATGATCGCAAGTGGAATTTCATCGGATTTGACCGATTTTAAAATGTGCAATAAGCGTGATCACAAACATGTATCCAAGGATGTAACAGAGCTAGACCAAAGGTGAAATGAGCCAGACAGGAAAATATCTAGTCAAACTGGATCGATGGCTTCAATTAGAGACACAATGCAGAAAAACACTTACACATACGGATAGAGCGCCACAGAAAGCAACGAAGGAATTTCCAGAGTTCACGGAAAAGGCCGTCGATGGTTTGAGCACAAAAACATCTAATAAAATGAGTGAATTCAATTTGACATCTCCCGTGGCATCATTTAATTTTGTGAGTCCTCCGCAAACAATTCATTTGATGGAAAATCACCTACCTCTCGGCCATCCTGAAAATCGTCGCTTACGTCGGTAATGGAAACAGCCTCCCAGACTGATTATTGTGATGGAACACGGTTGGCGAGATCACTGTTGGATTTCCCCTGCTGAGTCAAGGGGCGCTTCGACAAAATATCGCCCCAGCAATACCAGTATACCAGAGGAAAACTTTGATCAACGCCGACATGAATATGACAGCAGTGATCGTTCCTATTATTCATGCCATCAACGCTATCGGAAACGTATGCACACAAACACATAATAGCTCGTCTCTTCGTTACTAACCTGCCATTTAATTGTGTTGCTAATGTCTTGATTTCTCATTTGGAAAAGTATGACACCATCATCCGCATTTTCAGGACACACCGTTTTGATTACACCTCTGCAAGAATCAATGTTTGTGTAGATAACGTAGGACATTCTGGCCTGCCGACGTTGAATGCAAAAAGTGGATCGTTCATAAAGTTTATAAAGCGACAAAACCAATGGGACTGTACTCTAGTTAGCTCCTCCACAGAACACAGCGATCCGTTGAAAATTATGGATTGGAAAGGATGTCTTAGGAACATTAAACATTATTTGGCGTGATCACAGCAAGTTAGAAAAGTTCAAATCGTAATCGAAGTATCGTCCACGTTATAATGGAGTTCTGTCCCGTTGCTGTTCTATAATGGACTTTGATTCAAAATACGTACTACGTGTCTGATAGCGCGACAAATCTAAATTATCTAGAGACAATGCGTTGTTTACTTATGCGTATAATTGCTTTGACATTTACGGACCTCTGGTGTACGCATGTATGACATCATGGTGCTTTGGAATGGCTGCCATATGTGTCCATATACGCAAAGCTTCCAATCGACCTAATCCGAAGACTTACAAGCAAGATAACTCCCGCTCACGAGTCTGTGAGTAAAGACCATTATAGTAGAGTAACGGGACGGGACTCGGTCCAAGCTGCATGTTGTGGACCGAAAGAGAAGTCTTGGCCTACTCATCAATGATGGTTTAGCATATATACAGGATTAAACTTATTACTGAACATTTCCTATGGGATAAATATTCATCAATGTTGGTTTAGTATAGAACAGATTAAACGGTCTCAAGATGGTCCTGGGAAGTTCCAGTCCACCCAGAGATGCAAACAAGGACAATAGTTTAACTCTCTTTTAAATGTCCCTATTTGTTGCTATTGTTAGAGTGTAACTTACCATGTATCGGTGTACGTTCCTACCTCACCTTCGTTGGCTGATAAATATTATAGTCCACGCAGAACATAACACACAGTATGTGTTTTTCCTGTACTCGTCCCGGTTGTGTCTGCGTGTCTCGTCCAATATGACTTTTCACCACAACATGGACGAGCACAAGAAAAACTCATACTGCACACAACGTTGTATAATGACATTTTTAATATCCATCTGTATGTTTATCCAAATCTTGGGAAAAACAAACTTTATTGGTTACATTTGGTATTTGTTGGCACTTAATTCTCTATAAAAGCCTGTATTTGTATCAGAATGCATTATTTGGAGCAGTTAACACGGAAATGAAACAAAACTCGGTGCGGAAGTGAACATCTGCTAAATCCACCAGTGTTGCGCGCGCATCACAATTTCACCGATTCATTTCGCAATAATTATTTCGTGACGTCACGGAGTCCCAATAAAAAGTGATATTGCACATTTGGGAGTCCAATATGACATTCTGGAGTACAATGTGACTTTTTCCCGGACTATCACGTGACGGCTTTTGCCCAATCAGAAATGGTGTTAGTTAAGCGATGGATAATAATACATATTATGTTCAGTGTTCAATGTCGATTTGGTATGCTCTAATGAACTTGACCGAAACAGATGACAAACGGGAGTTTTTTTTTATAGTACTCGCATCTCATATATACTCCGAATATATTAGATCAATTTTTCCAATAAGAACTAGGACTCCTGTGGATCGAAAAAGTTAGTGTAATTCGCTCTTCAATTTATCTATTTTTATTTTCGGACAAATTCATGTTTACATCAGACATGCAATATAACATATTGTATACGTATCTTCAATAGCCAGTTCTGCCTCAATAATGTAAGTTACCATTCATTATAACACATACCCATTTGTAATGTATCATAGACACGGCCTACAGTTCATATTTCGAACTGATGTGCTTAATAACATCCACTTTCAGGAAAATCAGTTTACATAAATGCTTATAAGATGAAGCAGAAAGACGAAGGCAGTTGACAATATGATCGTAAGGCATGTCATAGCTCTGAAGAGAAAATTATCAAGCGCCTCCGCAAACGTCTGCCAAGTAATTGCGTCGTCTATCCAGTCTACCATCTGATCATCTGGCAACTCTGTCGTAGAACCCGGGGTCGTTTCAAGTTGCCTTTTTCTACATTTGCACACCACGCATCGTAGAGCCTTTGTCGCTGTAACAATTCCCGGGGGTACAGGCACCTTCCCATCTCTATGACTCAGTTCGACCACTTTGCACGTTAGTATGATACAGATGGCGCTTAATATGGTAGTGGCAGTCAGGTAGAATCCTATAACAAATTAACAAATGTCAAAAATGGTAACGCGCTCAAGATCATATATTATATACCCATGATTGTAATTATCGAATACAAAATATATTGGTTTCACGAATGTCCAACTCATTATTCCGTTAAAACAGCTAATCCTTCAAATTATTACAACAACTATATACGGCTTATCACTGACGGTTCTCATGCATCTCCCCAGAATTCCCAACTACACCTTTTACCGGACTCGGCCTCCGGGTCGCCCATGGCCCACTGATACCAAGAATCTGCGAAACAGTATAAACGCGGAGCGCGAAACAAATTACGAGACGTTAGTAGCGAGTTTGCGATTGCTGAACAGGTACATGGACGCCACGGAACGGGTCGCAATAGTGTTATATTGACTGATCTATGATATATAATAGAGAGGAATAGCCTCTGGAAAATCAGTTGCATTCACAAGGGACGAGACGACAGCGTGGATGGGTTGGGTGTCCTTCTGTTACTAACCGTGGTAAATAGTTTTATTGCACGACTAAAAATCATAAATCGATTGATTATAATGACTAAACAAAAGTTCGAACTTTCGGACTGAGAAAATAGGCTACGATAGCTGTAATATACATTAACTGTTCATGTAGTTAGTTTGACCAACCAATATTCGATGTAAAGTGTGTTGTTTTTAGAAATAGCGTTGATAAATGTCCCACTTTCAGACAAATTTATAATTTAGACAGAATTGACCTCTTAATTATAGCGAATATTTTGTCATATACAGTTTTGGTTTGTAATATATCTGTGGTACACGCATAAGAATGAAAACACACACAAAGCCCGCTGGAGGGAACGGGTCGGTTGGGAATTTAAACATGGAAGCAATCAAGAACGTTTAATTGTATCATATACCTTATATTGTGTGAACAAAGAGCGTTTGTTTCACCTCTGAACAAAACATTGAAACATCTTAAATGTGTTAAGGTCAAGAGAAATGATGGTACCCATGCCTAGGGCGGAAAAACTGACCCGATGAAATCCCCCCCCCCCACTCCCTAAGAACGACAGACATAAGAATCACACAACACGCATTTTTTGTTTTTCAATGAGTTAATTCTGTCTTTTTAATCAAGAGAAATTATGGTACCCGTCCCTAAAAGAGGTATGATTCGATGAAAATTTCCCCCGTTCATAGGAACGACAGACATAAGAATCACACGACACGAATTTGTTGTTTTCCAATGAGTTAATTCTGCATTTTTAATAAAGATAAATGCATTCCGGTTTGCATGCGTAGTTTCGTACGCATTCGTACGCATAGGGTGACCGTTTAGCAACGCCGATGGCAATAAAGAGCGTTACTCGGTTAACAACGCCAAATTTGATCAATATAAAGAGCGTGCTTGCCTTAACCCCCGCAGTGCCGAGGACGGTGATTTTGATGACTGGGAGTGGTGAATGAGTGCCCAGAGCTTCTCCAAAACGCCGCGAAGACGATTCCCTTTGATTTTACCCTTAGATGGGAAGTTTGAGCTCAATCGAGCCAGCCGTTTTAGAGTCTATGGAGGACACATATATTTATATATATACGTAGTTCTCAAAATATATAGGAGACTGTCTAAATACCGATGTCGTGTAATTATCGACATGTCTTGACCCCGCTACCAAGTCGCTTATGTGTCATTCCTGAGCTCCAAGTGTGCCATGTCCGTTCTCTGGGTAAACATATATTAGAATGAACAATAAGTCAGCATACACCCACGGTAAATCTCCCTCAAGTAACCAAACTGTTGTCCCCAAACAGAGAATACTTGTATATGTGTACAATATAAATATTGGTGTACATGGATATGCGCATGTATCAAATGACACGATAAGTTGTCCATATAAAGCGCGTCAAATGACACAGTAAACATGTCACGTGACACGGTAAACGTGTCATGTGACACACCTAACGTGTCGCACAATCGTGTCAGGTGACACACTAAACGCGTCACATAGTTTGTCCATAGAAAGCGCGTCAGGCGTGTAAAACGACACGTTTGGGCGACACGGGCCCATGTCTTGTGACACAGCAAACGTGTCATGCGACACATCCAACGTGTCGCCCAATCGTGTCAATTGACACACTAAACGCGTCAGAGAGTTTGTCCATAGATAGCGCGTCAGGAGTGTAAAGTGACACGTTTGGGGCGACACAGGTCCATGTCATGTCCATGCACATTTGGTGCGTCGAAGAATGGATGGGAACCCAGCTGGGGGTGGGGGGGGGGGGTGTGGGTACCCAGAATGTTCCATCAATGGTTTTCAGTAAAATGCGATAAGTTTCTATATAAATTTATTTGATTGAGAATAAGAATTCAACTTTAAAGGTACTCAATCAGATCATGCAGGCCCTCATAAATTACTATTTATTTGGGTTCGGGGGTAAAAAATAGTTGATTCGAGTCAAGGAACCTACCTGTCAACGCTCAGAATGATCAGATATCAATTTTTGAAGTTTTATTATTTCTATTGTTTCTGGCCCAGAAACACGCCGTCAAAAGGATGGTCTCAGTCAAAATTGCGTTATTAATACACTTGATTTTAGAGGGATCCATCTTCGTCTGTTTGAATAAGTATTTCTGGGGAAATTATTAGTACACATCTCGAGAAAATTACAAACTTAGGGGCAATTATATGTACACATCTCGAGAAAATTACAAACTTCAAAAATCAATATCTAATAACTCTGAGCTGTGATGGATGGGATCCTCGAATCAAATATTTGTTATCCCTGAAGCCAAAGAAATAGTAATTTAGGAGTGCTTAATCAGATTGAGTACATTTAAACATAACATCATGGTATACATAGGCACTGTGATTTATATACATGTAGATAAATAGAGAAGATTCACTTGATTGAAGTGGTGTAGTAAAATAATTCATTGCGCTCAAGATTTTTACCACATAATTCATTTGAGGCAAGAACTATTTTGTAAAACACTCAAGTGCAATGTATTATTTTACGCCACTAGTTTAATCATATGATTATCCTGTTTATTATATTCCACGATAAACATCTACCAGGAATCTTAACAATACCGCAACTATACCAATGGCAGATAAATTCTGATAGCGTGTATGAATATGTAACTTGCTAGCTATAATGTGTCATAATTCACAACGAAATTATCATTTATAAAATTATCGTTTATAATCATAAGAGAAATTATATAAACATTAATACAAATGTGTAACCAGTAACTACTCGTCAGTGAGTATTCAGTTATCAAAGGTTTAATGGATTTTCAGTTCGAATGAACTGGGAATACATTTCTTTTAAATTGTCTAAATGGTGTTGACTAACGAATATGAACTGAAAGATTTACCATACTTAGCCATTCAAGTGGCAAAGCCAAGACGATTTAATCAGAGAGAATTTAAAAGAGAAATTTCAGAAAATATTCGGCTAGATGGCCTATAATGAATAGCACAGATTAAAACGCATAACAAGGAAGGTACAGCTGTAGCCCCGTGTAAAGGAATCGCTTAAAATGTGCCAAAAACTAAATAAATAGTAAGCATCTTAAGAGTTTTACCAGCTTTATCCGACCTGTGAGATTCACATTACTCAAGAAGCTTAATTCCATTAGGTTGTCAATTTCAGATGAGAAAGGAAATTCAGCAGTAACAACCAAATATTTACATTGACCATGTGTTAAAAAAAACTGCCAATTTGAATGTTGACAAAAGTTCTACATCATATTTTGAAATCTAGCGATCATGGGGTCGAAACCATCACAAAAAGTTAAAATATATATATATATATATGCGAGTCTCCCATGCAGACAGCACAGATGAAACAGTCTCAAGCTTTCTACATGAATTACCATCCTTCATTTGTAGGGGTGATCAGATAATAAGTACAACAAACAGCCTCAGGAACTTTGCTGAATGTATTGCAAATTGGAATCGATTAACTACTCATCAATGATAATTCAGTTATTAAAGGCTTAAGGCATTTTAGTATCACTAAAATGGGAATGTGTGCGATAGACTAAATAATCTTGGCTTTGAATGGCTAAGTGTGGTGCATCTTCTACGGTAGCTCATATTGGTTAATGAACATCACTCAGAGATATAAAATCTCCATTTTACTATTAATCGGATAATCCATAGCAGTTACAACACAGAAGTATACTAGTATAGTGCATGTATGCCCAATTCACCATGTGAACAGTCATTGTCTCCTGCCTCTCGCCACACCGTCCATTCCAGCTTTTGGAACGCTGTTCTGAATAATCTGGGAAATGTTCCTCAGTGCATGGATACCGGTAGCATCATAGCTGTGTTTGTTGGTGTGCTGAAAAGGAGACCATTTAAAGACATATTATGGACTTACTTGGGTGCGTAAAACTAAAAAGTTAGTACTCATGCACTATGCCGACTGTGGGAATGTAGCATTCTACTAACATCGCCAAAAATTTCAAAGAAATGGACCATACCACAACTAGTACATACATGTAGATATTACCCTCTGAACTACGCTTCATTGTAAATATTTACATCTCAATTCTGGACGCAACAATTGGTGATAAACTAACGCAAATGATTTTGCCACCAAGAGTCAATGCATTGAACTAATATATGATGATGTTTGCTGTTGATTTTGATTAATATTCATAAAAATAACACCTTGAGCAAGATTATTCTCCATATCTATTTCATCATCCGATCTGAGTGTTTCACATCACTTTAATTGTGTTATAACAGGGTTCATACACCTAGCTGAGAGAAAAATTCCATAACTTTTCCATACTTTTTCAAGACTTTCGGACAAGACTTTTCAGTTACAAAATTCCATAACTTTTCCATACCTCGTACATAGCTAAACAATGAGGAAGACCAGGTTGTTTAAACAGAGCACACATGTACGTTAGTTAAAATGAGCCCGTTATCTGCAAAGATGCATTAAACTAATTAAGCTGATATGAACTATAAATCATAAATGGTTTGCATCTGCAACAATTATCGGCATTGACACCCAGAGTCTAACTATTTCTAAAATCATTGGGAAAAAAATTACGATTTTCCGGTTATGGATCACGATTTATTTCGAACAAGGCAATACAACGATTAAAACTATATTTGCACACTATAAAATGGTGCTCTCGGATAATTTTGTCGCCAAATATATTCAGTAACACCAGGTAACATCGGTGAATTTAGAGAGAGTACGCATTGACAATTGTTTTTGGTCCGATCGATTCGTGTTCTGTTATTGTGTATGTAAATGAGTTCCGTTAAGAGAGACAATTCGTGTTTCGGCATACCGTAAAACGTGTAGTTCCAACTATAACTACGGAGATGGTATCGTAAGCTTACACGATAAGAACGGAAAGTAACAGCGTTTATTTACCTAAGAATTCGGCTTGGGATATTCCATGACTTTTCAAGACCTTGAATCTCAGGGTAGCTTATTTTCAAGACTTTTCCCATAGTAGGGTGAAAAAGGGTCCCATTTTCCAGACTTTTCAAGAATATTGAATCGATAGCTTTTCCAGGATTCCAGACCCGCGTACGAACCCTGGTGTATTACCTGTATGTCTGTATGGATGTAGCCTTGAAGCTACTTCAGACAGTGCAGTGAATGTAGTTTATCTTTTACAAGCCATGTCACAGGGTATGTAGATGGAAAATATTTATATTTGAATAACATGAGGTGCAGTAACTACCATACATGTATATTATATTCATTGCCTGATATTTATTGGCGATAAAAATATGGTATATTATGATTCATTTAGCATGCTGTTAAAGACATATTATGGGCGAGTGTGTAGAACTGATAAGTTAGTACTCGTGCGGTATGCCGATTGTGGGATGTAGCATTCTACTAATATCACCGAAAATCTCGAAGAATTGACAATACCATTCCATAGATATCACTACTTGAACTGTGCTTAATTGTAAATATTTACATCTCGATAACGGGATGCAATTGGCAATAAACTAAGACAAATAATTTGTCATCGGGAGTCACAACATTTAATTAATATATAAGAATGAAGGTGTGTGTGCTGTAAATTTGGATTAATATTTGTAAAAATAACCACTTTGGGCAAGATTATTTTCCATTTCTATTTGATCACACAACATGAGTGTTTCACATGACTTTAACACATGAATACTTCTAAAGTGAATTTATGGAAAAAGGTACCGGTAGATCATACCATGAATCTCAAATTTGACTACTAGTAACGCCCATTAAGTTCATATTCCACAAGTACAAAACATGAGAACTATTTAAAGTCGAAAACACAATGCAGGGAATATATGTCTTAGCTATTACTTGTTCATTATTAATGTACTTCACTGCAGGTGAAAGCCCCTGCTCAAAATTTCCCAAATTTAAGTGAGTTTATGAGCGATTTTGCTGTGCGTCGTTTATTCATGGCATGATCTAGGAGAAAGGTAAATATTGGAAACTAATTTGTTAAAGATCAAGTTACAATAACAATGCGATTTAAAGAATCTTTGGTGATCAGAATTGGCTAATTACTAATAAATAACACCAACATGCACGGACTACCGTATGTATGGTATGAAATATGCAAAAAATACCATACCGGTATACATTAATCAATGTTTTTTAACACATGTGGCGGCCCACGTCCGGCCTCTGGCCCATCAGGACTTTTCCCGGTCTCCCGATCGGCCAGTCCGCATCTGATGTACCATGTTATGTTGGTCAATAACTTGTAAAATATGTTGTCTCACATTAAATTATGCGATTTAGTCGCTCATCTCATTTGAATAAATACTATATATCATGTACATCTAAATCAACTACGATAATAGTTATCTTCCCCATAAACATGCAAGATTTGTGATAAAAACTCGGAAATATGTGCTTACATGTACCGGTATTGTTTACCATGTGTGGGGTTTTGTATCTTTTGTTGTGTGCGTTATGGGGTGAATTTGACTCAAATTTGATATGTTTGAGGCCCGACGTTGGTATAACTCTAAAGTCGAAGAAATGTTAGGGTTGCCAAATTGGATGGGTGATCTTTAACTATATAGATATTGTATTATCAGCTGAAAAATGGGATATTTGACAAAAAATACTCGCTATTTACAACTGCACATGTCTGTATACATGTACCGTGTATATTCCCCCGACAAATTGAACTCTGTCGTCTCGAGTCAGGAGCTCTTTTATTCTCAACTGTTCTTGCACTGCGAGAAGAATTCTCTCAATTGGAACTCGGTTCTGCGACCGCAAACATGTACTGGAGGTGTGGCTTTCACACCTGTGAAGAATAATAGCAAATGTTTAATACAAATTTTTCACTATGCTATAACTCAAACAGTTGGTTTCAACAAATTAACAAATAAACAAAATTATATAATGTAAGTGTGTGGACTCAACTTAACGGTATATCGGCAATTCAATAATATCGTGACAATCAAAACTATTAAAGGTGGATTACCTCTTTGTAAACATGTATTATATATATTAATTTATATAGTTACCGGGGTATAAAATATTATATTTGAATCGAAGACTCCTGTCCGGAAATGCTTCAACCGATTAATATTAATTTTATTTCGAATATTTTCTGGTCTAAAAAGGTGTGTTTGTTCAGCTAACGAACAATAGTGGTTACTGTTAACAGATACCAGAAATTTTATTGTACAATTTTGTCACAAATAAACATTAATTAGACTCATTATCGCTTATATATGTGGAACAAACTAATACAAACAATCAATCTGGGACATTTGACTTTCGGTGCGTAGCCATAGGAACTGCCCAGTGCTCTATATCGCAATATGGTATCATCCGAATGGTCTGTTCTAAAAATAGTAACATAAACGGTCCCGATTTAATATTCGAAATAAAATCAATATCAATTGATAGAAGCTTTTCTGGACAGGGGTCTTCAGTTCATATCTAGTATTTTATACCCTCGCAACTATTTAAAATTTGTTATTTAAAGAGATAATCCATCTTTAATTATTTTCACGCAAGCTAACACTTTATCTCCATTTAAATACAATGTCTCTGTTGTGACATTACATGGTACCGCCACTACCGGGTATGTCTATCAAAGTTTTCTGTGCTTCATTTAGTCTGGTAGACCACATGTGCCGTACCGTACATGTACCGTAATGGTTTGGCGTGCCCTATGCATGTGGCACTTACATAACTAACACACAATGATGTTGTACCCGCACATGTGTTCCTTGCTCTCGTACAGCTGTTTTATCCAATTTCCTCAAATTTAACATGAAACATGTGAATGTACTAGTAGGTCTATACAATATATGTACATGTGCGAACAGTATTCTAATTTATCATATGACTCAATCATTATTTACGTTGGCAAGTATGTCATAAATCAATTTCATATCAATTACTAGTTTATATCACCTTCCGATAATTTGATTGGTTTGTTGACAAAAAGTGTGTTCTGATTGGCTGAATGGCAGCCGGGGGCGAGCAGCATCTCTAACTAAATGCAGGTCAAATTCGTGCGTGTCAATCAACGCGATGCCGAAATTCTCGCAATTATAATCTTGAAATATATAGTTTTGGACATTGTTATACGATAAATAGAATATGTAATTCGTATTTATCTAATAAACATACGATATAATGTCACAAACTGAGAACAGAATAGCGCACTATATCTTCGCGTGCATATTATTTCTGCTAGTTCACCAGGTGTAATTGGGCTTCCGGTGCAATGAAGTGACGTCACATTAACCTTTTGCCGCCGATGTCATATAGCTATTTAGTGATGTGTGTGCGTTTTGGACATCATAATCAATTTATAGGTGTCATATGATAAATAGAATATGTAATTCGTGTTTCTCTCCTATGATATTTATGAAACTCGTCACGAATTTTCAGTTTTCTCTCGCCGGAGGCTCGAGAAAACTGAAAATTCTTAGACTCGTTTCATAAATATCATATGAGAGAAACCACTCATTTCATATCCTCTATTTATTCCATTGCAATAATAGAGTCATCATTCTTTAATATAGCGAAATTCTAATAGAAATTAGAATACCTCTGTTGTATACAAACAGTCCTGAGCATGATAACTGCCATTTACTAGGATATTGCAGTGATAAGTTTAAAATTAAAACTGTCTCCATATTTTAATTTGGAATACTGTACATGTACAAAACTAAGTACCAATATAACAGATATCATTGGATTTTACAGCAATTATAGTTGAATTTCACTGTAACCAAGTAAATTGATATGCATCAAGGTTATGTACATGTACGTAGTGATGGTGGATGGATAGCACCCTAGCAGAGCATGTTACTGTTACAAGCTTCTATGTTCATGTTTGATTGAATATAAACACATTTGTTTTATGTACCATACTTATGCGACAGGATCGAGACTTTGACATTAATATGTACATGTCTACTTGTACTCTCCATTAGTCTCCATTGTCTGTATATCAGATGCGCCGGATACATGTACATTGTATGTTTGAACCCTTTGTTATTTGATCTATCAGTATATTTAACATTTTGAATATAAAGGTCAGCTACATGTACGGAATGTACTGTATTATCTAATTAGTCAATTGGTCATCAAGAGGCTGATGGAACAAATAACATTCAAATGTACATTGTACATGTTCCGGAATATTCCATGTTGGAGTCTGCAGCTAGTGTGTCTGTCATTTTCAGAATGACGTCCCCAGAGGCTAGCATCACGAAAGTCACCCCATGGGAACCTTATTCTGCATAGGCATCAACTGTTATCGGTATGGGATATCTAAGATCAGATTAAGTTCTCCATTTGAAGTTGGTGATGTTTACCCATTAGTCACCTCTGATATGCATTATATCTTCAGCAAATTAGGGGATATTTGATTATTTGTCCACATTCAGCCCAAAGTACAACTGTCACTGACTCGCTGTTAATGTGCCTGTCGTCATTGGTAACAATAAGATAAGAGAATGGTACGAGAAGAAATTGGGAGTGACCGAGAAAGTCTGCATTCAATCAGCAGTCCGCTGAAGTAAACAACCAGTCCATTGGACTGTAACAGTCGCACAGTTTCACGCACAGAGGACTGATCAGTCTGATGTAACAAACATTTTTGGACATGGTTAGGTTAATAATAAACTTTTTAAAAACTTATTAAATATTTCAGTATACATGTATTACTCACATGATCATAAGCAGGTGCAGACTGGCATGTTGTTGGTTTAGAGTATATAAATTCTTGTATTGGAGGGTGGATGATAATATTCAACTTCCCTTCAGTAGACAAATCAGCTGGACAACATAATCAGCCCATCTATCTTTGAATACATGTAACTGTAAATATGAACACAACACCAACATTGTTTTAACAAGGTGAAAATATTATGTAGCGCATATAATTCTAAGAGTAAACTGGTAAAATATACCACTTAGCCCCACAACTCCCTATAAACAAGGATAACAAAATCAGGCTATTGATCTAAGCATCTTTGACCCATTCCCTCACCGATCTTTGACCCATTCTCTCATACATGTAGACTTCAAATGTAGTTAAAGATACTCAATTCATTCAGACGTTCCTAAATTACTATTGCTTCGACTTCGGGGACGGGGGTAAACAAATTTGATTTGAGTCGAGTAAGACCCAAAAACAAAGATGCTATGTTTCCGTAAATCGACCGACCCTAAAAATAACCCGCCGACCCTAAAGTTTTTATCGATATAAAATAATAATAATAATGTTTACTGTATTTACCACTAATGCTCATAAATATTGATAATCATTAGTGTGCAAAACACATGGCTTCTAATAATATATCCCTTTGAAAAGTGACCATGAAGTGACAGTTGTCTCAAAATCCCCAGGTGTGTCATGGGTTGTGGATTGATGGGCATGAATTTTGCAATTTTAATTTCATGAGAGTGGATCTCATGCCTGCTTTGCATGTATGCCTTGTTTGGGAGTTGTTGGCCAGTGTTGGGTTCCAAATGAACAAGCATGCACATTTATTATTTTATTGGGAAGTTTGCCACTGCACAGTGCTTATTTGGGTCTGCAAGTTTATTAATTTTGAAGCTACATGTATATGTAAATTGAAATCAGCACTAACTCAAGATTTGTATACCGTATGATTCTGATACCAAATTGATGAGCTTATAACTTTATGCATGTACATCTTCAAGTATATTCCATACATGTGGACATTTAAATATTGAATAAACACCACATGACACATACTATGTTGATTTCTATGTGTGATTGCTTGACCTTCATGTACTATAAAACTAATTTTTTAACTATAGTTGATAATTTTTCTCAGAGTTTCCCCTGTGCTATTATTTGGATCTGCACTGTTATTAACTTTCAATCGAATTCCCCCCTGTACTTTTATTTGGAACCCGTGAGTACAGACATGGTGGGTATGTATCTGTATATACTAGTATACATATATATATATAGGTACCGGTATCACCACATATGTTAGGGCAACTTAGGGGGTACAGTTACTGTTTCCAAAAACCAGGCATGCTAGGTTGGGTGTGCTGGCTACCTCCAGACAATGGGATGTAGTCGTCACAATACAAATACGGTATAATGGGTGGGGCATTATGGGTAAAATTCTTATAAAAAGTTAGTGACATCAATTTCGTACCAAGTTTATAGCCAAATTTATGACAATGTGGTACATGTATGTGAATAATAAAAAAACATACTTAAGCATGAAGTACTGGTAAGTTTGACCTTTCATCAATCTTAATGTATATTTCCACTGTGTGTATCAAGTAATACTTTCACCACAACACAAGTTGGAATTTTATGTCACTTCGGTCGAGGCAATTCAATATTTCTGCAGCTGAATAAAAAATATCAACAAAAAAAAAATTCCCTACCTACCTCCCCTAATTTTTTCGCTCCGTTATCGGAAACATACAATCTTTTTTTGGGCCTAACTCATATATAATGTGGCCCAGATACATGTGTTCAAATGGACGATCTCGGGCAAATTGGGGATCAAAATGAATGATTCTAAAATCAAATGATTTTAGAGTTCAATGTCCATCTTAATCCGCAATTTGTCCAAGACCGTCCATTTGAACACATATTTTTGGGCCACAAATCTCGAGAAATAACAAATTTCAAAACTTGTTATCTAATCACTCTGTTGTTTAGCCCCGAAGCCAAAGCAATGCTAACATGGAGTTGAGTACCTTTAAAAACACAAGACAACCACAGGATTGTGTGGTTAGAACTCACGAAATAATCAATGAAATAGTGACTTATATATTCCATAGTCAGCAGTTACATGTACATACATGTGTATTCAGAGTTTTAACACCTTACCGGTATATATCGCCTCAGGTGTTAGGATAATACATGCACATCTGAGTCCACAACATCTGATTCAACAGCATATGTTAATAAATCTGTCAAGTCGTCAACACTCAACATATATCGGTACCAATTGTGCCACTTATTATTCTAATAATATAGACAAGTTGAGACTGAGAGGGACACCAACAATTATACAGAAGAAATCCAGAATACGAGGCTTGTGATTTTGTTTGCAACTGAGGTACATGTAAGTATATGGTGTCCATAGAAAATTGGAAATCTAGCAATTACATACATGTACCCTGTAAGTGACGTTTAATGATTGGTGCAATCTGACACATACCGGTAATGATACATCTGGATTTATACAAGAAAATACTCAATCAGAAGACGGCAATCCATTCTAAGTTGATAGAATCATTATTTGACATTTCTGTGGTAGCATATACATGTACATATTGTAACTTGTGGTTTCTATCGCATTTTATGAAACAAATGTGATTGTTGTCATTCTACTGGATGGAATCCTGACATCTTTAAATTAATAACTCCACAAAATTTCCCAACGCAGCACATACTGGTACATGTACATGTAACAACGAAAAGTATTGTAAACTTAGTTCATGCGACAGCAAGATGTGATACTGTGTGTAAAATGTCGTTCATGGATACACTGGTCACAATATATGAAAATGTGATATCAAATTGATTGCTTGAACTTTGCAGGGCTCTAGATTAGAGGTTATCATTTTGGCATACAATTTATACCACCAACAATACAAATGTACACATACATGTACAGGTAAGATGTTCAAACTACATGTAATTCACCTGAAATTTGACATCCTCTGCAATTTGGAATGTTGTGAATATCTGACAGAGCAATCCATCATGGGAGTCTCAGTGGTTTGTTTCTTGAAAGTTCTGCATGTAATGTGAAACTCCATACCAGTACTGTAAAAATCAAAAACGTTTCCACTGATATTATAAATATGCATACAGGCACATTTAAAAGGATATACCGGTATACATGCAGTATATTCAATATTAGATGTACAATGTACTCGTACCAGTTATTTTTCTTGATAAATGCAAAAATTTATTTATATTTCTGACCGCTCTGATTTTAGTATTTGCATAATGTACATGTATAAGAAACATTTGACCTGCAATATCATGTCCCCCATCTGTCTTCTAGACCAAGCCTTCTCAGTCAACAAGAGCTTGGGATGTCGGTTTGGTTGATGCTGTTTTTGGACCGAGTCCCGTCCCATTACTCTTCTAAAACAGATTTCGTGGAATAGCTGTAGTGCCATACTATACAAATGCATTTACACATGGAGCCAGAGAATTCACATGAAGCCATTAATGTGATTAAAAGTACAGATGGCTTTTGTTATGCTATAATTTAGAAATAACATGAAGTTACCAAATAATGAAAAGATAACCTCAAGAATCAACTATCGAACCATGTAATTGTATAGTATGGTACAGTATAATGATATAATGAATGCGATATAATCAACAAAACACACTTTGTGGGCTCATATCAAGAATTATACACGTACATGTTAGAGGGTATCACCCCCCCCCCCTTTCGGTACGCGGGATTCAGGGTGTTTTGAAGCCGTACGCGGGATTCATACCCCCGAATTAACTGGTATTCGGGTTCAAGCAAAACATCTTGGACGCAGGTTTTGATGGCGCAAAGTAATATTTCGTGCTAGTTATCTGTATGAATGAGTGGGTAGAATAGCTTCTTGGGCATATTCGACCACCATGCCATGATAAACAGAGACGTGGCGACAGGGGGGGGGTCTCACCCCCAACTTTGGTCAACATTTTCAACAGTTGGACATTTCATACCTGCCAAAACATTAGTTGGAAATTTCACACCAACAATAGGTTGAAATTTTCTTGTAGTTTGATATTCAAACAATTTATTGGGGGGAATTAATTGTTTTTGGACCAATATTTGCATATTTTCCTATTTTTTGTCCAAATTTTGGACTGAAATGGTCATCAGTTGGAAATTTTCCAACCTCAGGGGGGTGACAGGATGGCAATTTCCAACACTTGGAAATCTTGTGTCCTGATCCCTCCCCCGTGGCCAGTCAAAAACTGCTAGTTAATTTAAGAAAACAATATTCTCATACATTTGGTCAACATTGGCATTGGAATTGTCATCAGTTGTAAATTTTCCAACCTAAGTGGGGTGTCAGGTTTGAAATTTCCAACTCTAAGAATGATTGACGCTAGTCTATAGATGCTAGGATTTTGCGATTTTCTTGTTCAGATTACAAAATATTCACACACCGGGCCGAACCATGGTCGGCCCGGTGTGTCATTGTCTCTCCCCTGTGGTCAATACAAAAATGCTAATAAGTTTAACAATATTTTACTACATTTGGTCAAACTTGTGGTCATCAGTTGGAGAAT
Source organism: Siphonodentalium dalli (assembly GCA_032622095.1). Lineage (NCBI taxonomy): Eukaryota > Metazoa > Mollusca > Scaphopoda > Gadilida > Siphonodentaliidae > Siphonodentalium > Siphonodentalium dalli. The sequence continues at coordinate 73,222,046 of CP136065.1, read as the reverse complement.
TTTCCAACCTGAGGGGGAGTATGAGGTTTGAAATTTCCAACACTATAGGAAAGCTTTATTTGAGGCCAGTCTGGATGCTAGGATTTACGATTTTCTTGTTCAAATTTCAAAATTTTCTCACACCGGCCGAACAACGATGGTCAGCTCGGTGTGTCGTGGTCTCTTGCCCGTAGACGTGTGCAATTGTATGGAGTTAGACCACTAGATGTTAGGATTTGTGCAATGTTTCAGGTTTAAATATCGGAATGTTCTCATACCGGGAATATAGAACAATGGTTTATGAAGATATAGGATATTAGGCCTAAACGCTGAGGTGCAAGGGGGGGGGGGGGGGTGCAAATGGAATTATGCCAAACTTGTGTTCGGTCTGATTCTGACTCAGGGGGGGGGGGTGCAGTTGGAATTTCCCAAGGTGGACACCCGGCCCCCTCAACGGAAATCCTCTAGCCACGTCCCTGATCATAAAGTATCATTAATGGTATCATAATGATAACGGCCTCATAACGCGACCGGCATCATAATGTGTCTATGTAACTTCTGCTTGTATTTGTCTGATATTAAAACAGTCAATTTGTATGTCATTTATCGCATATTATTTCTTAACATGTATTCAGGATCCCCCCCCCCAAATTAACTGGTATTCAGGATTCAGGGGGAGGGGGTGATACCCTCATGTATTGTTAAAATTATAGAAGAATAAAAACATTTAATAAAAAAAAGTTTTGCGTGCCTATTCAGTATTGTCTAGTTAGCGGAAACAAATGTCTTTTTTAGGCCTGCATGATTGTAGTAGTGGATCGCCGAAGCCAAACAATTTAAATTTAGATGGCTTCCCTCTACTCGATGTTCATATACATGTACACAAAGTGTCTATTTGACCTAATCCAAAGGCATACGGTACACATAAGATAATTCCCGTCCACGATTCTGGGCATAAAAAAGTACTTAATGGGGCAGGATTGGGTCCCAGAATACCGGTACATGTAGCATCAACTCAAGCAATATCTGAAGCAGTTTTTCACCGAGAAAACCTGGTCTAGTCAACACATACCAGTATGGACATGATATCATGACTTAAATTTTTAGCAACAGCCAATTAGTGTAATAGGCCCAGAAATGGTTACTTTGATCATTAGCGTGGTATTGGCTGTATGTAATGGAAAAGGTCTATACTGGTATGTGTATTGATCGCAGATATTTAATACAAATGTCCAATAAATATTAATATTACAAGTGTTTATAGTTCTATAGACTAGTATACCGGCAGGCTCTGCATGTACCTGCATACTTCGATAATCAACTTGAATGACACGATGGTCGCCATGTACATGTAGTTGTGAAATAAAACACGTGATCAACGCATGATCATATGGCAATCTCACACGACTTCCCTGTCAAGTAAATTGTGGGGCTGAAGTTTGTTTTAAAGTACCGCCAACCTACACCAAGGCCACCCACCCTACAAGTGTTTTTTCCTATAGTGTTTTTGAAATGCGTCTCTTTGTGGTGTCATTCTTTTGGTGTGCCCGTTATTTAGTAAAGGTAAGATTTTACTAAATAACGGGAATATTAGAGTTATGTTTCTTTGAAAAACTCAAAACATTGGGCGACGACGGCTAAGACGTATGATATTGCCGATCATATTAATAGTTGAATCCGATTGGCTACTTGGAATAAATCGCACAGCTGTCGTAGAAAATCAAAATTATTTGACTCCTTGCGAGGTAAATCGTGCGACAAAATGTTCCACCGCCCACGTTATGAATTGACCTATAATAATATGTGTTGTACGATATACGGTACTGGTACGGGTACATGTATATCACATTGTGCCTAAAGTACATATACTGTGTACCGTATGTCATTCTATAGTAAATAGTGCTAACTTTCAAAGTACCGTATACACGGCAGTTTGTCTGAGAGTACCGTATGCCTACTAGTACATGTAGATGCATTTGATCCGATTGTCCCAGACAGCGTACTGGTCTCTCGTGCTATCAGACCAGAGATCGCAACCTGGTCAGGGTATTCTGACAAAAATCAGAACTCGGTCAGATACCAAGTTTATAAGGCTGACAAGTCTTATTTGAGATCACTGAATCAAGATCTGAATGCAAAAATGCCGACTTCTCCCATTACAACATTTGTCCAGGTATGTTGTTGTGGTGCAGTAAGCTGTCCGATCGGGTGCGGACATTAATGGCTGACCCATGACCCGTGTACACGCCTCGGTGTGCACGTTAATGAATGCTACTGGAGTCACCACAGGGTTATAAAGTTACTCGGCCATGGTAGCACCTGGACCGGACATAATTGTCAGTAAATGACAGCGAGCTTCATGGCTCTAGGTTATGTGATGTAATTTCAGGAAAAAATTCTCAAAAATATATTTATTGCAAAACTTTATGATTTAGGCTACCAAGTCAAGTGGAACCGCCAGATAAATAGTTGTTGTTTCCAATACCATAAGTCCATATAAACAAGTCACAGTCGTGACTCAGAAGTATGTACAACTCTGTATTTTTTCAATCTTTTGCTCCACAGATTTGCATCGAAATCCCCATTCAAAATTATTCACTTGACCCCCCCCCCCTTAAATAGTGTTTATAAATCGGTATCTTATTTTATTAGGATACCGATTTATAAACTAGATTAAACCCTTATTTTTTGACTTTACAGCCTAAACCTTACAAGTAAACAAACGCGCCACAAACAAACTCTGAAACCTGGAAGCTGTCCAGCTGACAAAGTCACCAAATTACAATAGCCGAAATCAAGAAATATTGCATGTTCAATCGTACTTCAATTAAATATATCAATGTTAACATCTTTCTAATAATAAGGAAACACTCAAATTGCTTAATAAAACTTTACTAACCTGATATTTATTCAAATCTGTATCTTGTTCTCTACGAAATTGTCTGTGAAATATTAATTCAAATCGAGGCTGGCAGGTCGGTCTAAAAACTACGAATCGGAAACGGAATGAAACACGCATAGCATTTCAGCATTAATATATGAATAACACATAACTATATAATATTTATATTTCACAAATTAGTTGTAAATTTTACACCACACACACATATATATATATATATATATATATATATATATATATATATATATATATATATACAGCTATGTAGATGTAGAATGTATATATTTCTACATTCCTGATATACCGTACATGTATACATGTAGGTTGAAATTGTTCTCATTGTTTGCTTTTCCAAGTACATGTAATTGGTGGGATATCTTTATGGGAGGCCCTTTTCACATTTATTATTTATTTACGCTTAAGCGCAAATAACCTCTATCATTTGCGCTTAAGCACAAAAAATTGCGCTCAATCATAAATCATTTGCGCTTAAGCGCAAATAAAAATTAATACACATTGACCCCCCCCCTAAATTATTTGTAAATGGCACAGGCCTAAACACATCACTAAAATCTATATAGGTCCACCATATGAGGGAAGCAATCCCCCCAGGTACCTCTTTTACCATAGAACTGGTAGGCCTATAGATATGAGAGGATATGTCTCTTTTATAAAACATACTAGATCTCTGGGATGGAGACACACATTGCTGATAATACGAAAACAGGTTTTGTTCCATATTTCAGGTCAATAAGTACACAATATGAGGAAGCAAGCCCCCTTCCTAATTCCCTAAATGGCCATGGAAATGGTATATATATGTGCAGGAGATGTCCCTTTAATAAAATATACTTGAGATCTGAGAGTGAAGCACCAATTCCTGGAACAGGGACAGAGATGCTGATATGCACATGGAAATATGTTTTTTCTTCAACTTTCGAGTCTGTATGAGGCTACGACTATGGCCCCATGATAATATACCGGTACTACATATACTGTACATGTATCGGATGGACTCAATCATTCACAATCAGAGGTAAGTAAGGGAGTGTTAGTTACACATACCGGTATTTGCACTTAAGCGCAAATGATTTTTGCTTAAGCGTAAATGATTTGAGCTTAAGTGCAAATGATTTTCACTTCAGCCAAATATATAATAAATGTGAAAAGGGCCTCCCATAAAGCTTAGACCAATAGTAGCAAGGTCTGAAATGACTGTCACAAGGAAATTTTCCAAATTTAGGGGAGCTGTCAGGTTTGAAATGTTCAACAATTGGAGAGTTTGACATACCAGGTGGAAAGTTCCAACACAAAGGGGGGGGGGGTGCAAAAGAGATTTTCAGACATATGAGATTGGTCTTGTTCAATGGAGTGGGGGTAACCTATTCATGAATGTTGTTTTGGTATATTTTATCATCAGAAACATTCTTTCTTCTTAGAATTGTCCATTACGGGTGGATATACATGTATATGAAAGAATTATTATTCAACTTTAATATTTAGCAGCATCTATACCGGTAAATTAATTCTATAATTGGACACCTGGAAGCTGTATAACTTTTTATTAGAGATAAAATTCAGCCAACACTTTAACTCATTTCTATGCACATTGAATGCATTGTATTTCTCCAATTTCCTCAAATGGTGTGTTAGTTCCTGAAGATAGTCAATACAGTGTACATGTACATGTAATTACCACCTCATCTATATTAAATATACGTTTGCCCCCACAGGTGCGACATGCTTTTTCTTAGAATTGCTCATATTATGGTAATATTGACGTAATACTGACGTGTCTAAAACTGAATAAATTACTAAAATTTAGTAATTCACATCATCCATAATTTGATACCTGAAAGCTGTAACTACTGGAATAGCAATTTCCATTAGAGGGACAGTTCAACTAACAACTTAAATAATTTCTATGCCCATTGAATGCATTAAATGTCTCCAGTTCTCTCAACTGTTGTGTTTATCCCTGAAAATAATCACCAATATTAAAGCACCATTGCCATCACAAAACATTTATGGACCTCATCTGTCATCTATGTTGCTATTTGGTAAACTTTATCATCAGAGACATGATTTCTTCTTACAATTACCCTTTCATTGGTAATATTGAGTGAATTATTAGCCAAGTGGACTTGTGATTTCCCTTCAGTGTGTCTAAGACTGAATAGATTACAAAAACCTGATATTTGACAGCATCCCTATCCTATAATTTTATATCTGAAGGCGGTAATTCAGGCACCTTTTATTGAATGGAGATTTCAGTCAACAATTTAAATCATTTTGCAGACAGTTTAATTCAGTTCATGTTTCCAATTTCTTCAAATGTTGTGTTTGTCCCCGAAAGCAGTAAATACATGTAACTACCACAGCTCATCAATATTAAAAAAACTCTTGCCTTCACAAATAGGCCTCAACTGTATGGGAGGCCCTTTCCACATTTTGTACATATATGCGCTTAAGTGGAAATAACCTCTATTATTAAGCGCAAATATTTATGCTTCAGCGTAAATCATTGGCGCTAAAGATAAACACAAATTAATATGCATTGATCCCCCTGAATTAATTTTAAATGGCACCGGCCTAAACACATCACTAAATTATATATGAGGGAAGCAATCCAGCAGTAACCCCAACGTCCCTTTCATCAACATGGATATGGTATACATGTAGATCTGTGCAGGATTTTTCTCTTTTATAACATATAATAGATCTCTGGGATGGAGACACACATTCTTGGGGACAGGGATGCTGATAATATGAAAATAGGATTCCCCTATTTCAAGTCAATAAGTACACCATATAAGGGGACCAAGCCCCCAGTAACCCCTAATTCCCTATTTATGGCCATGAAGTGGTATATATCTGTTCATGGAATGTCCCTTTAATAAAATAGACTAGAGATCTGGGAGTGATGCACCATTTCTGGGCACATCAGGGACACAGATGCTGATATGCATATGGAAATAATGTTTTTTTTTCTTCAACTTTTGAGTCTGTATAGGGGGCTACTACTATGGGCCCATGATGATATACTATGAGAAGAACTTAATCACTCACAATCAGAGGGAAGTAAGGGAGTGTTAGATATTTGCGCTTAGGAACAAATGATTTATGCTTAAGTGCAAATAAATTTGCGCTTAAGGGCAAATTATTTGTACACGTAACAATGTTACATTGTTATATTTTATCCTCAGATGCATGCTTTCTTCTTATAATTAGAATTGCCCATTATGGGTTGATATTTAATTAAGTTTATGTTGAATTTCTTTGTTACAATGGTGTGGCTAAAACTGAATAAATAACTCAAAGTGAATTCACATGAGTTTCCAATTATTTAATGAAATGTGAGGTGTCATGTTGTGGTTTGAGTATTGTTGATGATTAATCATGAATTTTATATTTTCTTCAGTTGAGCAACAAGCAACAATTTTATGTCCTGTATTTAAACGTGTCAAGTGACACGGAGTTGTTTCACTTACTGTGTCAACAAATTATATATATATAGGCGACACAGCGCTACACATCTGCTGTGTCAGATGACACATCTGCTGTGTCAGATAAACCTCGGTTTGAAAAGTTCCAAATTCCACAAATAAACTACTCAAAGACATATACATACTTATATGTCATGATATGAAACGTTACTACTTCGATTCAGAGAATTATTTTATATTTCCAAGGAAACGTGTCATATGACACATAAGACGGAAAAACGACACGTTCCGTATGTCGGCAATGATATTGGTAATTGTGTTTAGAAACTTGCGACACAGAGCGACACATATAGCGTGTCAGATGACACACCTGCACTAATTGGAATCAAATAATGAGCTGCCGTGTCGCTATACGTGTCGTTTGACACACCTAATTGACTACATGACACGGAAAAGTTTTTCAGTGACAAGGGTATATAAAGTACGTTTAGAACCATCCACACATACACACACGCATAAATCAACTCACGACTTACAAGGTGTACGCTCTTTAAATGTGTTTTCACTGCGGCCCGAGCCATAAAAAACGAATAACGCATGGATAGAATTCGAATATGGGCTTAAATGCACATGTAAGTGTACATCTGGTGGAATATGTAATACACCGAATACACTTTGAAACATTTTATTGAAAGCCAAACATGCTTCTAACTAGCTAATTTGAGTAGATTTCAGAGCAGACTCATAGCCAGGCAATTCATGGTCGTTTAAAGTCAGAACTGACGAAAGTCTCACACATTAAGACAGCACATTGCATTAAAGTTCATTTAAAATAGATCATTCTGTGGCCATAATATTAAATTAATTAGCTTCCCAGCTAACTTTACATACCATGCCTTTATCTATATCTATATTTGCGAATGTCTGTATGTTTGTGTTCTATTGAAATTCACGGGGACGAAAGAGGTGCAACATGGGTAACTTTTTTACGAGGAATATAACGGTGCGGGTTAAAATTCACTAAATTAACGCTGTTTGTGTCGGGCAGAACATGGGAGGGGCAGCAGCATTGATGGCATTGTTTTGTCGCCGATGACCACCAGACTGTTTCATAATCATTTGCATGATATGAGGAGCATTATCATGTCGTTAAAAGACGCCAAATGGGTGCCGTTTTGGTGAGATATTTGTTTTGGGGGGGGGGCACTAAATATTATAAGAATGTCTTTAGTCGCCGATATCCACCATACTTATATGTATAGGTTATAACACCCTTGGCTATCTGTACAATGCATATAGACCAAAGCCGCGAAGCGGCTGCGGTCTGTATTCATTGTACAGGCAGCCAAGGGGGTTATGACATATTTATAAAACGGTTCACACCCCAATGCAAACACAATTGAGCCACTTATATTAGATGATTACCTAATCAAAAGTTAATTGAATGGATTGTGGTGTTCGCTACTCCTGTTGAATAATCAGTCAAATGTCCGTTGACAATCGGCTCACTTGCATACGTCTGCATTATATATCAGCATTGATAAACCATTTTGTGTCCGAATTTGAGAACGTTTTATACTGATAACGTGCTTCGTGATAAAAAAGATTATTCCTTGTAACAATAAACCGTTTCAGCTGTTTATGTTATTGTTCGCCTTGTTGCCATAATGGAAGACAATGTACTGGTTGTGTTCGGACTCGGAAGTGAAACTATTCCACATTGCATAAAGTTTGTGTGATGAAATATCACCGGCATTCATAACAAAAGACGTAAGCAAACCTGTGTATAGTGCCTGTATTGTCCGCGCACATGCATGTAAATGTGAACAGTTTGTGAAATTTTCGCAATGTACCAGTCAAAAGATCAGTAAGTGATTATTGTGGATTATACATTCGAAACAGGTTTGGATCTCGTTCAGTTTACTTCCAATCACCCGCCCCTCCCGACAAATCATAACATATTCAACCGAAAGAGTTGGTCCCCCACCCATGCAGACCACCCCTATATAATTATGTCCGCTAATAATGGAATGATCCGTGTTTAACTTCCCGAGTGACTGGTGCGATCATTATCATGGCGCATTGTTAGAATTTCACACCTACCGCTCCGATCTCCTTTCAGCTTACTATCCAATTAATGTCAATTTATGTTGCTATTTAGGTCAAGACTGTATTTTGGCCCCGTTGATTGATTGTTTTATTGCAAAGTCGTCAATTAAGGCGAAACATGCTATAACATATATACAATATTTACAATATTTACAATAGAAATACAGATTCATACAAGAAATATTGTTCATGAATTGGAGCAATTTGATTGGCCGAGGGGTGTGAACCGATTTATAAATACACTGTGTAGGAACCTTCACATCGGAAGTCGTTATATCGCCGGTATTGTGGATAGTTCTTGAACAGAGGCTGCAGAAGTGCCGTTTTGTCGAAACCTGGTTCCAGTTTCACGAAAGCAACTTATGACATAGCTGGGACTTGAGATGGTTATAAGTTCAAACTTCAGTCATAAGTGCGTTTCACGAACAAGGTCCTAACTTAATATGGTCTTAACTTTTGTCTTAACTTTAAGTCTGGTGTGAGGTGTCTTAAGATAATCGTAAAGTTAAGACATATAAGTTAAGATCCGCCGTTTGTCGAAAATATGGTGGGATCATGTTCGTGCATGTTATTATAAATAATTTAGCTGAATAAGATCTTGCGAACACGGACGGAAATGGTAGTAATTAATAACCAACAGGCAAGCTATAGAAGGGACGTGGCCAGTGGTTGCGCGATTGGCGGTGTGACCGGATGTCCATTCACTATAACTGTAAATCACCACGACCGGGCTATATATTTCTAATTGCTGTAACATAAATAATTTATAGACTTGGACATTTTTTGCGATTCAAATCACACAATCGTACTGTAGACAGTAATCATGTTCTGAACATTTTCACATCTATAGGATAATAGTGAATGACTTATACTCAGCCGTTTGATAAATTTTGATGTCGGTTATTATTATTATATGCTTTCCTTTCTATATTATTATGATATAATTGGATTGTAAAATGTATTTTGTAAACCATACTCTCCTAGCTGGGGGGGGGTAAAGATATATATGTTAAATTCTATACAATATTTTGGTAATAATATCATATATACCGGTATGTTCTAAGCGTATATATCGGCAGGATAATAACACATATATAATAAGCCCGGGTATTTTATCATTATCCACCGACGTGAATCTCAGATCCAATGTATAACATTTATTACGTCTGCAACATATTTTTATTAACTATGAAATAAACAAATATCGCATATGTCATATATTTATAGAACATATATCACTATGAACCATACATTCTCGTGTTATTAATTATAAATTCTCTTTATACTGAAAGTCGTCGCTTTGGTTTTATCAAAACTTCTATGCAAAAATTGTCGTTCAACGTATCCATGTGCGTAGTTTCCAAGTTCTAACTGTCAACAACTCAAAAAAATTGTCGTCTTTAATTTTTGCGAACTATTGTGTTTATGATGTTCATGTTATAACAACTGCAGTATACGCAGTTGTAAATAAATAAATAGTTCTTTATTGGTGGGACGGATTAATCGCGATAAACAAAATGACAATCACTCCGATCCGACACGGTGAGCTACTACTTATGTTCCGGGTGTAAGAATAATGTTTTGTGATGCTATTTGGATATATAATTTATTAGAATATGTGTGACGCTTTGAACAAGAGTATTATCTATTCCCTACATATATCCATAATATGCGGAGGGTTTCACATCACTTTAACCTGGGCAACGCCGGGTAATCCTGCTAGTTGAGTTAATAAACGAAGGTTACACAAACATAGTTCTTTCAAAAAGTGTAAATTAAACAGGTGGCCCACACCCAGTGATCAGACATAATCTGAGTATATGGTGCCCCAGTTCTCATCACATACGAATAATCGATGTAGGTGTTCACGGCGCATAACGTAACACCTAACAACTATGCATGTAGTTATAACAGCTAACAATGATAAATTGTTGTAGTAATGGTCATTTAACTATACGAGTTACTACATGTATTATATTGATATACCTGTTATATCTATAAAACTTACCCAAAAACGACATATCAGCTGGAAGGTGATTAGCTATTAAATTCAACAACACCATATTAGATAGGAACACTGTGATTGCGAATGATACTTTCTCGCCGGATTGCACGGGTAGCATGAATGTGACAGGATGTAATGCTGACATCAAGAAGCATGGTATCAGAGTTGCTATGACGTGATAAGCAGGTCGCCGTTTCAGCATCAATGTAAAGTACACCTAGAAAGATCGGAAATGGAAAATAGAAATACACACAATAAACATCAATAGGATTGTCTAACTTCGCGACCAACACAACCCACAATGTAAAAAAAATATTATTTCCAATTAGAAAAGTTGTATGACACTATTGTAGTTAAATATGATGTTATCAAAATGAATGATTCCAGTTTTGTGCGGTGAGCTCGGGCAACCCAGTTTGCATCCACTTTGAAATGTTAGCAATGGTGTAGCAAATGAACGGGTTATAAATATACGTTATAAGCACGGCGTCCGATTTATAAGGGAAATAAATATCACTAGCGCCCGAAGATAGAACAGGCGACGACTTAAAGATCTTTACAGAAAATAAAGGTCGGTCACCGGACCTCATTAGATAACTTCCATTGGTCGAGGGCTATATTTTTCATTGATGAGATATGCCCTGAGAATATTACCTCCACCTGACGATGTAGCATGTTTCAATGATTTAATGACCTGAACAAATCACGTTTCTGAATAAATTCTGACAAACAAGGACAAGATGTAATTGGGAATTCATCTTGTGGCAAGGTCTCGCAGCACAATATTTTTGCTGTTTACCTTAGCAGAAAGTAAAGTACACACTTCGGACAGTTTGTGTCACTGCCACTTTTTGGTGTGCCAATATGCAATAGTCATAGAGAGGGTGTTTGTATCATGTTGCTGGCATGCACAGTGTAACCATTGTCCCAGTTTGTTTTGTGATGTTTCCATTGAATCAACTTGAAATAAAATTGCTCCTGAGTCTCAATATTTTTAATAGGGAATGGTTTGTTTCCAGCGTTTCCATCGTTTCAGAAAAAAATTAATTAAATAAAAATATATAACTTGTAACCAGCTGTCCTAGTTTATTTTGTGATGTTTCCACGGAATCAACTTGAAATAAAATTGCTTCCGAGTCTTAATATTGTTCGGGAATGGTTTGTTTCCTCTGTTTCCATCGTTTCAGAAAAAAAACAAAAATATAAATTAAATAAAAATATATAGTGTTACCACTGTCCCAGCTTGTTTCGTGATGTTTCCACTGAATCAACTTGAAATAAAATTGCTCCCGAGTCTTAATATTGTTCGGGAATGGTTTGTTTCCTCTGTTTCATCTGTTTCCATCGTATCAGAAAAAAAAACAAATTAAATAAAAATATATAGTGTAACCACTGTCCCAGCTTGTTTCGTGATGTTTCCACTGAATCAACTTGAAATAAAATTGTTCCCGAGTCTTAATATTGTTCGGGAATGGTTTGTTTCCTCTGTTTCATCTGTTTCCATCGTATCAGAAAAAAAAACAAAAAAACAAATTAAATAAAAATATATAGTGTAACCACTGTCCCAGCTTGTTTCGTGATGTTTCCACTGAATTAACTTGAAATAAAATTGTTCCCGAGTCTTAATATTGTTCGGGAATGGTTTGTTTCCTCTGTTTCATCTGTTTCCATCGTATCAGAAGAAAAAAACAAAAAACAAAATTAAATAAAAATATATAGTGTAACCACTGTCCCAGCTTGTTTCGTGATGTATCCACTGAATCAACTTGAAATAAAATTGCTCCCGAGTCTTAATATTGTTCGGGAATGGTTTGTTTCCTCTGTTTCATCTGTTTCCATCGTATCAGAAAAAAAAACAAATTAAATAAAAATATATAGTGTAACCACTGTCCCAGCTTGTTTCGTGATGTTTCCACTGAATCAACTTGAAATAAAATTGTTCCCGAGTCTTAATATTGTTCGGGAATGGTTTGTTTCCTCTGTTTCATCTGTTTCCATCGTATCAGAAAAAAAAACAAAAAAACAAATTAAATAAAAATATATAGTGTAACCACTGTCCCAGCTTGTTTCGTGATGTTTCCACTGAATCAACTTGAAATAAAATTGTTCCCGAGTCTTAATATTGTTCGGGAATGGTTTGTTTCCTCTGTTTCATCTGTTTCCATCGTATCAGAAAAAAAAACAAAAAACAAAATTAAATAAAAATATATAGTGTAACCACTGTCCCAGCTTGTTTCGTGATGTTTCCACTGAATCAACTTGAAATAAAATTGTTCCCGAGTCTTAATATTGTTCGGGAATGGTTTGTTTCCTCTGTTTCATCTGTTTCCATCGTATCAGAAAAAAAACTAAAATATAAATTAAATAAAAATATATAGTGTTACCACTGTCCCAGCTTGTTTCGTGATGTTTCCACTGAATCAACTCGTATCAGAAAAAAAAAAAAAATTAAATAAAAATATATAGTATTACCACTGTCCCAATTTGTTTCGTGATGTTTCCACTGAATCAACTTGAAATAAAATTGTTCCCGAGTCTTAATATTGTTCGGGAATGGTTTGTTTCCTCTGTTTCATCTGTTTCCATCGTATCAGAAAAAAAAACAAAAAATCAAATTAAATAAAAATATATAGTGTAACCACTGTCCCAGCTTGTTTCGTGATGTTTCCACTGAATCAACTTGAAATAAAATTGTTCCCGAGTCTTAATATTGTTCGGGAATGGTTTGTTTCCTCTGTTTCATCTGTTTCCATCGTATCAGAAAAAAAACTAAAATATAAATTAAATAAAAATATATAGTGTTACCACTGTCCCAGCTTGTTTTGTGATGTTTCCACTGAATCAACTTGAAATAAAATTGCTCCCGAGTCTTAATATTGTTCGGGAATGGTTTGTTTCCTCTGTTTCATCTGTTTCCATCGTATCAGAAAAAAAACAAAAAACAAAATTAAATAAAAATATATAGTGCAACCACTGTCCCAGCTTGTTTCGTGATGTTTCCACTGAATCAACTTGAAATAAAATTGTTCCCGAGTCTTAATATTGTTCGGGAATGGTTTGTTTCCTCCGTTTCATCTGTTTCCATCGTATCAGAAAAAAAACAAAAAAATAAATTAAATAACAATATATAGTGTAACCACTGTCCCAGCTTGTTTCATGATGTTTCCACTGAATCAACTTGAAATAAAATTGTTCCCGAGTCTTAATATTGTTCGGGAATGGTTTGTTTCCTCTGTTTCATCTGTTTCCATCGTATCAGAAAAAAAAAATTAAATAAAAATATATAGTGTTACCACTGTCCCAGCTTGTTTCGTGATGTTTCCACTGAATCAACTCGTATCAGAAAAAAAAAAAAAAATCAAATAAAAATATATAGTATTACCACTGTCCCAATTTGTTTCGTGATGTTTCCACTGAATCAACTTGAAATACAATTGTTCCCGAGACTTAATATTGTTTGGGAATGGTTTGTTTCCTCTGTTTCATCTGTTTCCATCGTATCAGAAAAAAAATAAATTAAATAAAAATATATAGTGTAACCACTGTCCCAGCTTGTTTCATGAAGTTTCCACAGAATCAACTTGAAATAAAATTGTTCCCGAGTCTTAATATTGTTCGGGAATGGTTTGTTTCCTCTGTTTCATCTGTTTCCATCGTATCAGAAAAAAAAATAATTAAATAAAAATATATAGTGTTACCACTGTCCCAGCTTGTTTCGTGATGTTTCCACTGAATCAACTTGAAATAAAATTGTTCCCGAGTCTTAATATTGTTCGGGAATGGTTTGTTTCCTCTGTTTCATCTGTTTCCATCGTATCAGAAAAAAATCAAAAATATAAATATAATAAAAATATATAGTGTTACCACTGTCCCAGCTTGTTTCATGAAGTTTCCACAGAATCAACTTGAAATAAAAAATTTCCCGAGTCTTAATATTGTTCGGGAATGGTTTGTTTCCTCTGTTTCATCTGTTTCCATCGTATCAGAAAAAAAATAAAAAAATATATAGTGTTACCACTGTCCCAGCTTGTTTCGTGATGTTTCCACTGAATCAACTTGAAATAAAATTGTTCCCGAGTCTTAATATTGTTCGGAAATGGTTTGTTTCCTCTTTTTCATCTGTTTCCATCGTATCAGAAAAAAAACAAAAAAACAAAAAAAAATAAAAATATATAGTGTAACCACTGTCCCAGCTTGTTTCGTGATGTTTCCACTGAATAAACTTGAAATAAATTTGTTCCCGAGTCTTAATATTGTTCGGGAATGGTTTGTTTCCTCTGTTTCATCTGTTTCCATCGTATCAGAAAAAAAAACAAAAATAAAAATAAAATAAAAATATATAGTGTTACCACTGTCCCAGCTTGTTTCGTGATGTTTCCACTGAATCAACTTGAAATACAATTGTTCCCGAGTCTTAATATTGTTCGGGAATGGTTTGTTTCCTCTGTTTCATCTGTTTCCATCGTATCAGAAAAAAAACAAAAATATAAATTAAATAAAAATATATAGTGTTACCACTGTCCCAGCTTGTTTCGTGATGTTTCCACTGAATCAACTTGAAATAAAATTGCTCCCGAGTCTTAATATTGTTCGGGAATGGTTTGTTTCCTCTGTTTCATCTGTTTCCATCGTATCAGGAAACAAAACAAAAAACAAAATTAAATAAAAATATATAGTGTAACCACTGTCCCAGCTTGTTTCATGATGTTTCCACTGAATCAACTTGAAATAAAATTGTTCCCGAGTCTTAATATTGTTCGGGAATGGTTTGTTTCCTCTGTTTCATCTGTTTCCATCGTATCAGAAAAAAAAAAAAAAAAAAAAAAAAAAAAAAAATATATAGTGTTACCACTGTCCCAGCTTGTTTCATGATGTTTCCACTGAATCAACTTGAAATAAAATTGTTCCCGAGTCTTAATATTGTTCGGGAATGGTTTGTTTCCTCTGTTTCATCTGTTTCCATCGTATCAGAAAAAAAACAACAAATTAAATTAAATAACAATATATAGTGTAACCACTGTCCCAATTTGTTTCGTGATGTTTCCACTGTATCAACTCGAAATAAAATTGTTCCCGACTCTTAATATTGTTCGGGAATGGTTTGTTTCCTCTGTTTCATCTGTTTCCATCGTATCAGAAAAAAAACAAAAAAATAAATTAAATAACAATATATAGTGTTACCACTGTCCCAGCTTGTTTCGTGATGTTTCCACTGAATCAACTCGTATCAGAAAAAAAAAAAAAAAATTAAATAAAAATATATAGTGTTACCACTGTCCCAGCTTGTTTC
Organism: Siphonodentalium dalli; assembly: GCA_032622095.1. NCBI lineage: Eukaryota > Metazoa > Mollusca > Scaphopoda > Gadilida > Siphonodentaliidae > Siphonodentalium > Siphonodentalium dalli. The sequence continues at coordinate 73,206,315 of CP136065.1, read as the reverse complement.
ATGATGTTTCCACTGAATCAACTTGAAATACAATTGTTCCCGAGACTTAATATTGTTCGGGAATGGTTTGTTTCCTCTGTTTCATCTGTTTCCATCGTATCAGAAAAAAAAAAAATTAAATAAAAATATATAGTGTAACCACTGTCCCAGCTTGTTTCATGAAGTTTCCACAGAATCAACTTGAAATAAAATTGTTCCCGAGTCTTAATATTGTTCGGGAATGGTTTGTTTCCTCTGTTTCATCTGTTTCCATCGTATCAGAAAAAAAAAAAATATAAAAAAAAATATATAGTGTTACCACTGTCCCAGCTTGTTTCGTGATGTTTCCACTGAATCAACTTGAAATAAAATTGTTCCCGAGTCTTAATATTGTTCGGGAATGGTTTGTTTCCTCTGTTTCATCTGTTTCCATCGTATCAGAAAAAAAACAAAAATATAAATATAATAAAAATATATAGTGTTACCACTGTCCCAGCTTGTTTCATGAAGTTTCCACAGAATCAACTTGAAATAAAAAATTTCCCAGTCTTAATATTGCTCGGGAATGGTTTGTTTCCTCTGTTTCATCTGTTTCCATCGTATCAGAAAAAAAAAATATATAGTGTTACCACTGTCCCAGCTTGTTTCGTGATGTTTCCACTGAATCAACTTGAAATAAAATTGTTCCCGAGTCTTAATATTGTTCGGGAATGGTTTGTTTCCTCTGTTTCATCTGTTTCCATCGTATCAGAAAAAAAACAAAAATATAAATAAAATAAAAATATATAGTGTTACCACTGTCCCAGCTTGTTTCGTGATGTTTCCACTGAATCAACTTGAAATAAAATTGTTCCCGAGTCTTATTATTGTTCAGGAATGGTTTGTTTCCTCTGTTTCATCTGTTTCCATCGTATCAGAAAAAAAACAAAAATATAAATAAAATAAAAATATATAGTGTAACCACTGTCCCAGCTTGTTTCGTGATGTTTCCACTGAATCAACTTGAAATAAAATTGTTCCCGAGTCTTAATATTGTTCGGGAATGGTTTGTTTCCTCTGTTTCATCTGTTTCCATCGTATCAGAAAGAAAAAAAAAGAAAAAAAAATTAAATAAAAATATATAGTGTTACCACTGTCCCAGCTTGTTTCATGATGTTTCCACTGAATCAACTTGAAATAAAATTGTTCCCGAGTCTTAATATTGTTCGGGAATGGTTTGTTTCCTCTGTTTCATCTGTTTCCATCGTATCAGAAAAAAAACAAAAAATTAAATTAAATAAATAACAATATATAGTGTAACCACTGTCCCAGCTTGTTTCGTTATGTTTCCACTGAATCAACTTGAAATAAAATTGTTCCCGAGTCTTAATATTGTTCGGGAATGGTTTGTTTCCTCTGTTTCATCTGTTTCCATCGTATCAGAAAAAAAACAAAAAACAAAATTAAATAAAAATATATAGTGTAACCACTGTCCCAGCTTGCTTCGTGATGTTTCCACTGAATCAACTTGAAATAAAATTGTTCCCGAGTTTTAATATTGTTCGGGAATGGTTTGTTTCCTCTGTTTCATCTGTTTCCATCGTATCAGAAAGAAAACAAAATTAATAAATTAAATAAAAATATATAGTGTTACCACTGTCCCAGCTTGTTTCATGATGTTTCCACTAAATCAACTTGAAATAAAATTGTTCCCGAGTCTTAATATTGTTCGGGAATGGTTTGTTTCCTCTGTTTCATCTGTTTCCATCGTATCAGAAAAAATAAAAATAAAATAAAAATATATTGTGTTACCACTGTCCCAGCTTGTTTCTTGATGTTTCCACTGAATCAACTTGAAATACAATTGTTCCCGAGTCTTAATATTGTTCGGGAATGGTTTGTTTCCTCTGTTTCATCTGTTTCCATCGTATCAGCAAAAAAAACAAAAATATAAATTAAATAAAAATATATAGTGTTACCACTGTCCCAGCTTGTTTCGTGATGTTTCCACTGAATCAACTTGCAATAAAATTGCTCCCGAGTCTTAATATTGTTCGGGAATGGTTTGTTTCCTCTGTTTCATCTGTTTCCATCGTATCAGAAAAAAATAATAAAATAAAATAAAATAAAAATATATAGTGTTACCACTGTCCCAGCTTGTTTCATGATGTTTCCACTGAATCAACTTGAAATAAAATTGTTCCCGAGTCTTAATATTGTTCGGGAATGGTTTGTTTCCTCTGTTTCATCTGTTTCCATCGTATCAGAAAAAAAAACAACAAATTAAATTAAATAACAATATATAGTGTAACCACTGTCCCAATTTGTTTCGTGATGTTTCCACTGAATCAACTCGAAATAAAATTGTTCCCGACTCTTAATATTGTTCGGGAATGGTTTGTTTCCTCTGTTTCATCTGTTTCCATCGTATCAGAAAAAAAACAAAAAATTAAATTAAATAAATAACAATGTATAGTGTAACCACTGTCCCAGCTTGTTTCGTGATGTTTCCACTGAATCAACTTGAAATAAAATTGTTCCCGAGTCTTAATATTGTTCGGGAATGGTTTGTTTCCTCTGTTTCATCTGTTTCCATCGTATCAGAAAAAAAAACAAAAATATAAATTAAATAAAAATATATAGTGTTACCACTGTCCCAGCTTGTTTCGTGATGTTTCCACTGAATCAACTTGAAATAAAATTGTTCCCGAGTCTTAATATTGTTCGGGAATGGTTTGTTTCCTCTGTTTCATCTGTTTCCATCGTATCAGAAAAAAACAAAAATATAAACAAACAAATCCACCATTTTGTATACTGTGAGTGAACATCAAATGCACGGAATACCAAGCATGGTCTGAAAGTTGAAAAGGATGATTTCTAAACTGACTCTGAAACGGACTGCAATGAAAATGTTTCCACTTGTTTCCACTTGTTTCAAGGGCCTCTACGTGAAACGAAAATGGTGACCCTGTTTTATTCTGCTCACATTCCCTGCCATATATGGTTCTGGATTGCGGACAAATTCCATGCAATGAACATACATTAATGCATAAATAATTTTATTGCAAAATCTAGTGAACATTTCTGAGAACATTAAAGACCTTCATTTCTCTTATTATTCATGGTAAGAAACATGGTGTTGTAATTAAATCAAGCTGAAACCATAAATGAACTATGTTTTTATTATTTTTGGATTTTTTAAATAAATAAATAAATTGTTTTCTCCATTGTTATTTGATCCACATGTGCAAATCAATTTAAAGGTTCTTTTTGGCTTAGAATGGGCTCAACCATTCTTTCTTCTCCATGGAGGTAACATCTTTGTGCTCTGTCACTCTTGGGGGGTACTTTGTGCACCAAGAGTGTCAGAGTGCCATCACCCGAGATTGTTCATGTTACCTCTCTTGAGTGATAGGTTGCCTCCCCGGGGAGGGAACATCCTAATGCTCAACTGATGCTACTCAGACTCTCTGGGTGCGTAAATTTGCACACCAAGAGTGTCAGAGTGGCTCTCCACAAACTGCAAGGGTGCCTCTCCTGGGAGGTAAAATATGAACTCTCCTTGGGGGGTTGGCTAAAGTGCATCCCGGAGTGGCTCTCCAAAAACTGCAAGGTTGCCTCTCCGGGAGGTAAAATATGAACCCTCCTTCGGGGGGGGGGGGCCTAAACTACCTCCCGGAGGGGCACTATTTCCCCATCTCCCCAAAAGGGGTAGATTATAACCTCTCCATGGGGGGTCGTCTTTGCCCCTCCTGAGTGATTACGTATATCTCCAACTGAGTGACAAATTGTGCTTCAACGGGGATGAACTTGGGTCACATGAGGGACAAATTGTTCCTCGGCTCCTATCACCCCAATGGAGAAGCAAGTTAGCCTTTTGGAGAGTAGGTGAAATAGTGCACCTCAAGAGATGCAAATATTGCCCCTCCGAGGAGCAATATTGCCTCCCCATTATTTAGAGTGCATATATATCTCATCGTCCAGACTATGTTTGCTTGTACTATAAAGCATATAGACGAAGGCAGTTGACAATATGATCGTAAGGCATGTCATAGCTCTGAAGAGAACATTATCAAGCGCCTCCGCAAACGTCTGCCAAGTAATTGCGTCGTCTATCCAGTCTACCGTCTGATCATCTGGCAACTCTGTCGTAGAACCCGGGGTCGTTTCAAGTTGCCTTTTTGTACATTTGCACACCACGCATCGTAGACCCTTTGTCGCTGTAACAATTCCCGGAGGTACAGGCACCTTCCCATCTCTATGACTCAGTTCGACCACTTTGCAGGTTAGTATGATACAGATGGCGCTTAATATGGTAGTGGCAGTCAGGTAGCATCCTATAACAAATTAACAAATGTCAATAACGGTAACGCGCTCAAGATCGTTTATTATATACCCATGATTGTAATTATCGAATATAAAATATATTGGTTTCACGAATGTCCAACTCATAATTCCGTTAAAACAACTAATCCTTCAAAGTATTACAACAACTATATACGGCTTATCACTGACGGTTTTTCATGCATCTCCCTAGAATTCCCAACTACACCTTTTACCGGACTCGACCTCCGGGTCGCAATTCGACTTTTAATCCGTCCCTAAAAAAATTCCATTTCTAAAAATAAAACGCCCATGGTCCACTGATACCAAGAATCTGCGAAACAGTATAAACGCGGAGCGCGAAACAAATGACGAGACGTTAGTAGCGAGTTTGCTATTGCTGAACAGGTACGCCCACGGAACGTTCGCAATAGTGTTATAGTGACTGATCTATCAGTTGCATTCACCAGGAACGAGACGACAGCGTGGATGGGTTGGGTGTCCTTCTGTTACTAACCGTGGTAAATAGTTTTATTTCACGACTAAAAATCATAAATAGATTGATTATAATGACTAAATAAAAGTTCGAACTTTTGGACTGAGAAAATAGGCTACGATAGCGGGGGGGGGGGGGGGGGGGGGGGGGGGTGAAACAAAAATGTCGGCACGTATGCCGGGGTGGGTGGGTGATCAAAGCCACCAACAAGCAATTTTTTCCGCAACTAAAAAAAAATATTCCTGCTTGTTTTTTTAGTGTTTTGGCAATGAGTTGGGCTTCAAAACCACTTTGAATGAGAGAAATAATGTAATTCTAACTGGTAAACTGACTGCAGGCAGTTATCGTGTTGTATTTTGTTGCAAATTTTGAAATCCAAGATGGCCGCTGGCAGCCATGTTTTTTTGGCCGAATGACCTCAAAATTACTCATTCCTATTTACATGTCCATGTTAACATCCATGATAAATAGTATGGACAGAAATTCATATACAGTGAATCCCCCCTCAAATCTCTGTTTTAGTGTTAAAAGGGGGGGGTGGGTGTAAAAAAATGGTCGGAAAAAACTGCCGAAAACTGAAAAAAAAATTGGCGGTGGCGGTGGGTGGGTACAAAAAATGATCGAAAGGGAAAAAATGCCATACGTGCCTGAATTTTTTTTCCGACCCCCCCCCCCTGACGATAGCTGTAATATACATTAACTGTACATGTAGTTAGTTTGACCAACCAATATTCGATGTAAAGTTTGTTGTTTTTAGAAATAGCGTTGATAAATGTCCCACTTTCAGACAAATTTATAATTTAGACATAATTGGCCTCTTAATTAGTGAATATTTTGTCATATACAGTTTTGGTTTGTAATATATCTGTGGTACACGCATAAGAATGAAAACATACACAAAGCCCGCTGGAGGGAACGGGTCGGTTGGGAATTTAAACATGGAAACAATCAAGAACGTTTAATTGTATTATATTCCTTATATGGTGTGAACAAAGAGCGTTTGTTTCACATCTGAGCAAAACATCGAAACATCTTAAATGCCCCTCAGGCGTCGGTAATATATAATACTGTCTAAATACCGATGTTGTGTAATTATCGACCTGTCTTAACCCCAGTACATAGTCGCTTATGTGTCATTCCTGAGCTCCAAGTGTGCCATGTCCGTTCTCTGGGTAAACATATATTATAATGAACAATCAGTCACCATACACCCACGGTAAATCCCCCTCAAGTAACCAAACTATTTTCCCCAAACAGAGAATACTTGTATATGTGTACAATATAAATATTGGTGTACATGGATATGCGCATGTACAAGGGTGTAGAAACTACGTTTAGAACCATAAATACATACACACACGCATAAATCAACTCACCACTTACCAGGTGTACGCTCTTAAAATGTGTTTTCACTGCGGCCCGCGCCATAAAAACGAATAATGCATGGGTAGAATTCGAATATGGGCTTAAATGCATATGTAAGTGTACATCTGGTGGAATAAGTAATACACCGAATACACTTTGAAACATTTTATTGAAAACCAAACATGCTTCTAACTAGCTAATTTGAGTAGATTTCAGAGCTGATAGCCAGGCAATTCATGGTCGTTTAAAGTCAGAACTGACGAAAGTCTCACACATTAAGACAGCAAATTTCATTAAAGTTCATTTAAAATAGATCTTGCTGTGGCCATAATATTAAATTAATTAGCTTCTCAGCTAACTTTACATACCATGCCTTTATCTATATCTATATTTGCGAATGTCTGTGTTCTATTGAAATTCACGGGGACGAAAGAGGTGCAACATGGGTAACTTTTTACGAGGAATATAACGGTGCGGGTTAAAAATTTACTAAATTAACGCTGTTTGTGTCGGGCAGAACAGGGGAGGGGCAGCAGAATTGATGGCGTTGATTTGTCGCCGATGTCCACCAGACTGTTTCATAATCATTTGCATGATATGAGGAGCATTATCGTGTCGTTAAAAGACGCCAAATTGGTGCCGTTTTGATGAGATATTTGTTTGGGGGGGGGGGAGGACTGAATATTAAAAGAATGTCTTTAGTCGCCGATATCCACCATACTTATATAGATAAGTTAAGATCCGCCGTTTGTCGAAAATATGGTGGGATCATGTTCGTGCATGTTATTATAAATAATTTAGCTGAATAAGATCTTGCGAACACGGACGGAAATGGTAGTAATTAATAGCCAACAGGCAAGCTATAGAAGGGACGTGGCCAGTGGTTGCGCGATTGGCGGTGTGACCGGATGTCCATTCACTATAACTGTAAATCACCAAGACCGGGCTATATATTTATAATTGCTGTAACAAAAATAATTTATTTTCATAGGCTTGGACATTTTTTGCGAGTCAAATCACACAATCGTACTGTAGACAGTAATCATGTTCTGAACATTTTCACATCGATAGGATAATAGTGAATGACTTATACTCAGCCGTTTGATAAATTTTGATGTCGGTTATTATTATTATATGCTTTCCTTTCTATATTATTATGATATAATTGGATTGTAAAATGTATTTTGTAAACCATACTCTCCTAGCTGGGGGGAATAAAGATATATATGTTAAATTCTATACAATATTTTGGTAATAATATCATATATACCGGTATGTTCTAAGCGTATATATCGGCAGGATAATAACACATATATAATAAGCCCGGGTATTTTATCATTATCCACCGACGTGAATCTCTGATCCAATGTATAACATTTATTACGTCTGCAACACATTTTTATTAACTATGAAATAAACAAATATCGCATATGTCATATATATATAGAACATATATCACTATGAACCATATATTCTCGTGTTATTAATTATAAATTCTCTTTATACTGAAAGTCGTCGCTTTGGTTTTATCAAAACTTCTATGCAAAATTGTCGTTTAACGTAGCCATGTGCGTAGTTTCCAAGTTATAACTGTCAACAACTCAAAAAAATGTATAATTTCGATCAAGGAACCATCACAAATCAGCCAAGAACCATCATAAACCGGCGATATAACGATTTCCAACGTAAAAGTTCACACAGTGTACACATACATACACACACACCCTCACACACAAGTGTTGATAAATGAAGTAAGAAATGACCATCTATATCTATATTTGCGAATGTCTGTCTGTCTGTCTGTGTTCTATAGAAATTCACAGGGGACCATCTAGATGGCACCAAAGGGGTCAACTAGGGGTAACTATTAACGAGAAAGATACTGTGCGGGTTAGGATTTTCTAAAGTGACGCCGTTGTTGCCAGGGGCAGAAAGGGGGAGGGGCAGAAAACAAATTTGTCGCCGATTGCCACGAAACTTATATACAATCATCCCCATTAGATAAGGAATATGGTGGTGTGGTTTAAATATGTCAAAATTGGCGCCGTTCGGGTCAGGGATGCACGGAAGGGGGCGAGGGGCACCATGATTGATAAATTAAGTTTAGCGCCGAGGGACCATCTAGATGGCACCAACCTGGTCTACTATAGGGGTACCTTTTTACGAGAAAGATAATGGTATGGGTTAGAATTTTCTAAAGTGACGCTGTTGTCAGGGGCAGAACAGAGAAGGGGGCAGAACAAATGTTTGCAACAGATGCCGCAGTGATGCCACGGAACTTTTATATAATCATTCCCATGATATGAGGAATCTAATGGCGTTGTGTTAAATATGTCAAACGTGGCGCCATTCGGGTGAGGGTGGACTGAGGTGGAGAGGGGCACCAAAATTTATAACACTAATTTTAGCGCCGATTTCCACCAAATTGATGCACATTCTTCTCCATGATACAAGGAAACTAATTGTGTGATTTAAAGAGGCCAAACTGGTGTCTTTTATATGTGACATTGGGGGGGGGGGGGGGGGGGTGAGTAGGCACTAAATTTGATAAGAATTGGTTTAGTCACCGATTGATACCAAACTTATATAAAATCATCCACAAGGTATGAGGAGTCTAATGGTGTGGCTTAAAACTGTTAAAAGTGGCGTCATTCGAGTCAGGGGCGCACTGAAAAGTAGAGGGGGGCCACAATTGATACACAATAATTTTAGCGCCAATTTTCACCAAATTGATGCACATTCTTATACATGACACGAGGAAAGACGCTATGTTGGTGCTGTTTGTGTGAGAGATGGTGTGGGTGGGCACTAAATGTTATTAAACAAATTGTTTAGTCGCCGATTAGCACCAAACTTATAAATAATCATCCCCATGATATCAGGAATCTAATTGTGTGGTGTAAAGATATCAAAATTGGTGCAATTCGAGACAGGGGCCCACAGAGGATGAGAGAGACACACACAAATTGATAAACAATATGTTTACCGCCGATTTCCACCAGACTGATACATATTCTTCTCCGTGATTCGAGGAATCTAATCGTGTGGTTTAAATACGCCAAATTTGTGCCGTTTGGGTGGGAGATATGGGGCTCTAAATTTGAATTTAATTGTATACCAATTTTCAACAATTTTGTATATATTCATCTCCATAATGAGTCTAAGTTTGTGGTTTAATGATGTCAAATGTGGCGCAGCTTGAGTTTGAAATAGGGACGGGCGGGTCACCAAAACTGATAGAAATATGTTTAGTGCCAATTAACATCAAATTCATACAGGTTCTTCTCAAATGAGCAATCAAATAGTGCGTGTTAAAAACGTCACATTTGGTGCCTAGATATATTTGCAAATATATGTCTGGCTGTATGTGTTCTATATATAACTTCACGGGGTACAATCGAGATGTCACAAAGGCGTTCTAACGGCGGTAACATTTTACGAGGAAGAAAATGGTGCATGCTAAAATATTAGAAAAGCTCATGTTATATTATAAAATAATTGAGTTTTCCCCATTCAATACAGTTTCCACACACAAAATTACAAGAGATATGGAAATGTATAAAAGGTATATGTTCCACAATAGTGTTCATAGTGTGCCGTCAAATATAATTTTGTCTGAGATAAAAGAAAACGGAGTCAGTTGCACATGAATTTTCAGGATCCTACAATACTGACATCTGACAAGGTTATATCTGCCCAATATACAGAGGATATATTTCATGTTTTAGAACAGACTCAAAATATCGCTGTTGCATAGCAACATTTATTTTAAACTGAAAATAATTAGTCAGTATATAGCACCACGAACAGAGGAGCACCTGGACATCTCTTTGAAACATCTGTATCTTCATGGAGATATGACAACCAGGTGTCCTTAAAATATTAGTCAAACCCACTATATATTGACTGATATATCTCTATTTAAAACCCAATTGTATTGTCGTCTTTAATTTTTACGAACTATTGTGTTTATGATGTTCATGTTATAACATCTGAAGTATACGCAGTTGTAAATAAATAAATAGTTATTTATTGGTAGGACGGATTAATCGCGATAAACAAAATGACAATCGCTCCGATCCGACATGGTGAGCTACTACTTATATTCCGGGTGTAAGAATAATGTTTTGTGATGCTATTTGGATATATAATTTATGAGAATATGTGTGACGCTTTGAACAAGAGTATTCTCTATTCCCTACATATATCCATAATATCACTTTAACCTGGGCAACGCCGGGTAATCCTGCTAGTTGAATTAATAAACGAAGGTTACACAAACATAGTTCTTTCAAAAAGTGTGAATTAAACAGGTGGCCCACACCCAGTGATCAGACATAATCTGAGTATATGGTGCCCCCGTTCTCATCACATACGAATAATCGATGTAGGTGTTCACGGCGCATAACGTAACACCTAACAACTATGCATGGAGTTATAACAGCTAGCAGTATTGCTAACAATGATAAATTGTTGTAGTAATGGTCATTTAACTATACGAGTTACTACATGTATTATATTGATATACCTGTTCAATCTGGAAAACTTACCCAAAATCGATATATCAGCTGGAAGGTGATTAGCTATTAAATTCAACAACACCATATTAGATAGGAACACAGTGATTGCGAATGATACTTTCTCGCCGGATTGCACGGGTAGCATGAATGTGACAGGATTTAATGCTGACATCAAGATGGATGGTATCAGAGTTGTCATGACGTAATAAGCATGTCGCCTTGCCAGCTTCAATGAAAAGTACGCCTAGAAAGATCGGAAATGGAAAATAAAAAACACACAATAAACATCAATAGGATTGTCTAACTTCGCGATCAACACAACCCACAATGTAAAAATAATATTATTTCCAATTAGAAAAGTTATATGACACTATTATAGTTAAATATGATGTTATCAAAATGAATGATTCCAGTGTTGTGGGGTGAGGTCGGGCAACCCAGTTTGCATCCACTTTAAAATGTTATGTTAGCAATGGTGTTGCAGATGAGCGGGTTATAAATAACGTTTGTTTTATGTTCTAGTGGTTGAAATTAGATACCACCTGCTCAATATAAGACACTTACAATATATGTGCTGATGTAAATCTAGCGTGGCATAATTACATCAACTTTGATTTAAGTCGTATTTTGACAGAAATCTAAGGCATATGTTAAGGAGTGGTGCGACATAACTTCGGCGATACTAAACTAAGATCACAGAAGATCAAGGAATCAAAGATGAAACATAAAGGTTCACATGACCCGTGAATGTTTGTTTCAACGGACGTCACATTAGCAACAACTACTGTTGCAGCTCTCCAGATGATAAGATTCACCCGTTTGAGTCAGCATGAGGTACCTCTAGGCCAACTACGTGGCATCAGGAGATTCCCGTGCACCATATTGCCATGAACAAAAATAATGACGCACATATCAATCGCGATCGGTGGAAATAATGACACTGTTCACATCGATGGACGACGTTCTTATTTTGAACGACCTGTCATTGCCATATTCAGGCTAAATGTGCAGAAATGTACAGTTATACGACATGGTACCACAATCCATCAAAAATGAGGTGTGGTCACATTTTCTTTCATCACGTGTGAGTATTTGTTACGTTCGCGTTCGTCTAAAGCTACGATTTTTCGCGATTTCAAGCCGCCATCTTGGCAGAAATTTTTATAACCATTCTGACAAACTCGGCTGAAGTAACACAGTGAGATCCTAGAAACAAAATAAGTGTGTAAGTAGTTTGATTTTCTGCTTCCTTTGCAGTAGAAACAATTTCCTTGCGGAAAGGACGTCCATTTTGACAACCATCTTGGTTTTACCAGAATTTCTTAAATTCTCCAAGATTGCGGCATCAGCGGAGAAAAGAACTGTATATGTTAACCATTCATGGTGGGAGCTGCGCTGGTACATCATTAACGACCCTGTACCAGTGCATTATCGTATATATGCGAGTCGACCATTGGTCGCCTCACATACATGTATACATGTGTATACGATAATGCACTGGCTTACAAGATCAAGGTAAATATTATTATATATGCAAATGCATTCTATTAAATATGCGAGGCGACCAATGGTCGACTGGCATATATACATGTAAGATAATGCATTAGCACAATGTTTTCGTAAATATTCAGCACTTTCCAGTCATCAAAGGGTTGAAACACGCGTGTGTGTCTTGTGACTCCAGTCATTGTAGCCGACACAGTATATCAGGACCTGAATATTAATTGTCAACTAAAACACATGACATGTAGTCTGTATTTCGGGACTCGGAACTCGTGTAACGCAATACATGCATATACTTTCTGCTAATTACTGCATCTAGTTGTTTGATAGTAGCAACAATCCCAATATTCGCACCATGTCAGAATACTCCTGGCCTCGCCATACATTTTGCACCAAGCTACGCGGTTTAGCTACATGCACATAACTGGTAACTTATATATTATTGACTAGCTGATGTACCCGACTTCGTCCGGGCTATTTAGAAAATGACAATGAGAGTTTGATCTACTATTCGACCCAGAGTCATGCATATATGAGCATATACGAGCGAGGTCAAGGTCAATGTCAATGACACGGTCGCACGTGGAATTGGACCCGCCCATATTGTTTCCGGGATCAAAGTAGGCCTACATACCAAATTTGAGTAGGATGGGTCGAGGTCTAGAAACAAGCCCATATGAGCGTGTATGGACGAGGTCAAGGTCACGGACACGGTCGCACGTAAAATTTTACCCGCCCATATTGTTCCCAGGATCAAAGTAGGCCTACATACCAAATTTGAGTAGGATCGGTCGAGCAGTCAACACATACATACAGACAGATATACAGGCAGACAGGCAGACAGGCAGACAGGCAGACAGGCAGACAGGCAGACAGGCAGACAGGCAGAAGTTCCAAAAATATATAGGAAACTAGCCGATGAGCCCGACGTTGTCCGGGCTATTCAAAAACCAAATTTCAAGTCGATAGCTCCACCCGTTTCCGAGATCTCGTCTGCGCATGCGCGAAGCTGGAGTCGCACGGGCTCGGCGACCCGATAAAATTCGTATCCGGGGCAAGTTACATTCACGTACCAACTTTAAAGTCGATAGCTCCACCCGTTTCCGAGATCTCGGGCTATTCAAAAACCAAATTTCAAGTCGATAGCTCTAACCGTTTCCGAGATCTGGTCTGCGCATGCGCGAAGCTGGCGTCGCACGGACTCGGCGACCCGATAAAATTCGTATCTTGGGCAAGATACATTCACATACCAAATTTAAAGTCGATAGCTTCACCCGTTTCCGAGATCTCGTCTGCGCATGCGCAAAGCTGGAGTCGCACGGACTCGGTGACCCGATAAAATTCATATCCGGGGCAAGATACATTCACGTACCAACTTTAAAGTCGATAGCTCCACCCGTTTCCGAGATCTCGGGCTATTCAAAAACCAAATTTCAAGTCGATAGCTCTAACCGTTTCCGAGATCTGGTCTGCGCATGCGCGAAGATGGCGTCGCACGGGGTCGGCGACCCGATAAAATTCGTATCCGGTGCAAGATACATTCACATACCAAATTTAAAGTCGATAGCTTCACCCGTTTCCGAGATCTCGTCTGCGCATGCGCGAAGCTCGAGTCGCACGGACTCGGCGAGCTGATAAAATTCGTTTCCGGGGCAAGATACATTCACATACCAAATTTCAAGTCGATAGCTCCACCCGTTTCCGATATCTCGGCTGCGCATGCGCGAATCTGGCGTCGCACGGGCTCGGCGACCCGATAAAATTCGTATCCGGGGCAAGATACATTCACATAGCAAATTTCAAGTCGATAGCTCCACCCGTTTCCGATATATCGTCTGCGCATGCGCGAAGCTGGCGTCGCACGGGCTCGGCGACCCGATAAAATTCGTATCCGGGGCAAGATACATTCACATACCAAATTTCAAGTCGATAGCTCCACCCGTTTCCGTGATCTCGTCTGCGCATGCGCGAAGCGGGCGCCGCTCGGGCGCGCCAATACGACAAGTCCACCGCCTGGTCAAACTACACACACGTACCAAGTTTCGTCCCGATCGGTCGAGAATCGTAGATTTGTATAAATGACAAACATACAGACAAACATACAGACAGAGGTCTTCAAAATATATATGAGACTAGCTGGTGGACCCGACTTCGTCCGGGCTGGTCCACCTCTGCTTTTCGGCAAATTGGGCGATTTGACCTTGAATTGACCATTTTGAAGGTCAAGGTCAGGTCGGGGTCACGATTTGACCAGCCCAAAACACTCCCTGGACAAAATTACCACTAGTTCACACGGCACAATCGTTTCGACGATTCTACGACCAATTCCACGATTCTGCGGCTTGTCAACCACGGTGCTACGGCAGTTCAACGATTCTGCGGCCTTATTATACCTGATATTTTATGACAAACTTAGATAATGGGGCCGTTTACTGAATTGGGACGATAAAAGTGGGCTTCTTCTTGTGTGCATTGTGTAGAGTAGACTTTGCAGGTCCACCAGGTTGACTCACAGAATACATACGAAGATGCGATCAATACATAAAATGAGTCACAATCGCCTCGGTCAAGTCTGGATAATCCGATCGAACCGCAAACCGATCGCAAAAAGTCGTTTCTTGGGCTACAAGGGGACAATAATAGTGCGAAAATTAAGGATTGATAAGCATAAATGTATTATTTGTCAAATTCGTACCTCCGTGACGCAATATTCGATTAAACTACACACATAAATGCAGTAACAGTGTCAACTATTTGACAACGCACCGCTTCGACCATGACAACGACGATTGTGCGACTCGTTGAACGGTAATTTTCTTTTGTATACGACGTATCTGTCACTGCATGGTCGGACAGCTTAGTTATGCGTGTAAGCCCATGTATGTCATGTATGCGGCATCAATAAATGTTTGGAACAGTACCTTCGTTGTACAATGCACATGTCCTGGATTCAATACAGTACTGTGTATTTACTGATCCCCACATGTGAAGGTATAGAGACCAAGTCACATAAGAGATTTGTCGCTAAACGAGCATTCTTTAATTTTTTGAACATGGCAAAATGCCCGACTTACATGTACCTAAACATTTTCCTTCTTGGTGCACCTAGCGGCTTTGTAATTTTTGTAAAGTTAACTTGTTCATTAGAAAATGTCACCACTTACCCTACCATAACATGAGTTATTTTAGTCATATTCTGATTGGCAGGTAGGCCCTACATATAAAGATGTCCTCGAAAAATTATTGACCGTTTAATTACTTTTATAAATGTGTTTGTATGAAAGTATTAGTTAAAATTCTTTATGGTTTTCTGAAACTGAAAGTAATGAGCAACACTTTAAAAAAAATAAAAATAAAAAGGATGGATGCCAGAAAATTGCAGTAAAAACGTATACATACATGAAATAGTAGAACATTGGGTTGGTTGGTCCCGAAAGTAGCCAAAATAAAAAATAACCTATAGGGATACGCTGATTTATGACCCCTTACCCTGATCCACCGGTTCGGTCGCCAACTTGCCGGTATATTATTAACATGGGGTGTTTTGTTGCGGTAGTATTTTTAATTGGGTAAACTGGTGTGTGCATACTTCAAATGAGTTAAGAATTAATAGGAAATAAATGTCATAGAATTGTAATATCTGGAGGCAAATCTTGACTGCGCGAGGGAATTATATTTTAGATAACTAGATTTTAATCACAAATAAATAAATCATTATAGAATATCATTTTCATCGTTTATAGATATATATACCTGGATGTCAAAATATGGAATTATACTCAAAACAAAATATTAAGTTTCATGTGTGGAGTTAATTTCTAACATGAAGGCGACCATTCCCCACCATCGATACCACAACGCAACTGAGAATAAGACATGTTGGCCATAAGAAAATACCGAGGCATTGTGAGTCGGCTGCTAGTTAGGCGTACAGACAGACGGAAGGAAAGTTGGATAGGCGGAACATTTAAATCATGTAATGTGTGGTGCACAGACATGGAAATTAAACCTGTACATTATAGCAATATACAATTCGACATTACTTTATTTTCCACAGCTGGCTCCAAATAAAAGAGTCTTACAATTGTTGCCTTGATGTCGTGTGATTCATATGCGTATTCATGTCTATAGCGAGCGTGACATTCATTAGAAAATGACTTCTCGTGAGCACAAGTTAATGAAATTTCAATTGCTGGTCTCACAATCGTCGTTGTCATAGTCGACTACTCGGCGTTGTCAATTGAGTGCGATGATAACCCCCACAAATATGGACACAGCGCCATCAATCACAGAACTGAGGTTAACATCAGTTGTGCAAAATCAACAAAAGACGTATGGCTATGTTATTATTTGGTTTCCACTGAATTTTATAGGACATTATATATATTTTCTCAACTCTAAAGATGAATTTCACACAGTGATGTGTGGAAATCCAAAACAACTGGTCTAGTTGTGTCAATGATTATGTATTGTTGTGCTAACTGTCTAGTGCTGAACTCTCTACCGATTATCGAATCGAAGATCGCCGTACCTAATAGAAATATAATATGTGGTACATAACTGTCTATATTTCTGAAATTATTCATTTCTTAATGTTTTTTACGTGTTTATCGCATCAGGCTGGTCGCAGAATCGTTAAATTGCCGCAGCACCGTGGTTGTCAAGCCGCAGAATCGTGGAATTGGTCGTAGAATCGTCGAAACGATTGTGCCGTGTGTAGTTGACCCGTCGAAAACAGTCCCCGGAAAAAAAGTACCCCTAGGTATAAAATTTAGTCGAAATCCGTGCGTTTTACCCGATTTGACCATGAATTTACCATTTTGAAAGTCAAGTCGGGGTAACGATTTGACGGTTTTGACCCGTCCAAAACAAAGCAGCACCCTTGTGGTGTCATACAGATAAAGCCTCTCGGCGATGAGTCAAGAGGTACGAATTAGTGCAAGTACATTATTTAGGCGATGCGTCGAAAACGGAAACATAAGACGATCGATGGAATCAACTAATAAGTATTGTTCCCGGGCAATACAAAATATCTTATGATTTGCAATAAATGTCTCCTCATGGTCCACACCCTGTGGCATAACTGGGAAGTAAAGACATAATTTTAGAATGCATCGCAAGGGATGAATAGGGGCCGAAGTGATTTAGAGTGACACAAATGACGATGTCGGAAATAATCAGATATCACGAACCCGGTGGTCGTAGAATGGACAGACTCCACTCTTTAATTAGGCAATTGTCGAAGAGACATAAACGCATATATTAACAATTTTGCCAGCCTTAGGAAGATTCGTAGAAGCGAGTTCTATGCAATGGAAATGCATGTATATTTCCTATGTAACGGTTTAACAGTGTCTAAACGCTCTTAATCAACGACACTGCGGATACGAATGTCTTTAATTATCACGCGAGTAACCCCCCCAATTCCAAGACGGCGGCAGTGGGAATGGAGAATGAGTGCTGGGAGCTTCTCCAAAAACGGCGGTAAACAATGCCCGTGGTTTTTAACCTGAGATTGGAAGTTTGAGCTCAATCGGTCCAGCCGTTTCCCCGGCCATAGCTAACAGACAAACAGACAAACAGAAGTCCCAAAATATATAGTAGAAGATGACAATCCAGTCCGACCTTCGGCAACACGCATTGCCTAACTCAAAAGATATGTTTCAACTATATGGGCAACTTCATAACACGATCCCTCGTTTAGTTGAGGATTTTCTCAAAATCTGTCAGGAATTTCTTTGTTAACTTTGGTACAAGCGATTATTTTGAAACACTATTTGACCATCGACCCAATGGGTATTATAACCTCATTTACTTTACTTTTATGGCATGAACGGTATTTAAATTTCACGGATTTTCAGGTACCGATAATTTCATGAGAGGAGATTGTAAATATTCTTGATTTGTGAAATGTAATGATTATTTTCTCTTAATAATTGCTCAGATTCTATATACAATGAAGATAATGATTAGTGAAATTCAAGATTTTTCGCCAGATAGATCCAGAGAAATTGTTTGTCGAATATCTCTTTCAATTTTTGGCTGGATTTATGAAAAACGTGCGTCTCCCCTTAACAATTACAAGGCACACGCTAAATCGAGAGGTACAGATATATATATATATATATATATACTAGCCGATGAGCCCGACGTTGTCCGGGCTATTCAAAAACCAAATTTCAAGTCGATAGCTCCACCCGTGTCCGATATCTGGTCTGCGCATGCGCGAAGCTGGCGTCGCCCGGGCTCGGCGACCCGATAAAATTCGTATCCGGGGCAAGATACATTCACATAGCAAATTTCAAATCGATAGCTCCACCCGTTTCCGAGATCTCGCCTGCGCATGCGCGAAGCGGGCGCCGCACGGGCTCGCCAATACAACAGCGTCGACCGCCTGGTCAAACTACACACACGTACCAAGTTTCGTCCCGATCGGTCGAGAATCGTAGATTTGTATAAATGACATACAGACAAACAGACAGAGGTCTTCAATATATATATGAGACTAGCCGATGAGCCCGACGTTGTCCGGGCTATTCAAAAACCAAATTTCAAGTCGATAGCTCCACCTGTTTCCGAGATCTCGTCTGCGCATGCGCGAAGCTGGCTTCGCACGGGCTCGGCGACCCGATAAAATTCGTATCCGGGGCAAAATACATTCACATAGCAAATTTCAAGTCGATAGCTCCACCCGTTTCCGATATCTCGTCTGCGCATGCGCGAAGCGGGCGCCACACGGGCCGCCAATACGACAACGTCGACCGCCGGGTCAAACTACACACACGTACCAAGTTTCGTCCCGGTAGTGGGAATAATTATCCTTGTTCTGATAACATAAAGTCTTGTGTCTTTTCGTGCATGTATCGAGGGTGCTAATAACGTTGAATGGTAAATAAACGCTCTTTATAGGGATGCGTCAAAAACAAACGCTCATTTAATTATCACTTGATTAACCACCGCAGTGCCGTTTTTTGTGACTGAGAGTGGAGAATGGGTGATCTGGGCTTCTCCAAAATGCGACGTCGACGATTCCCGTGGGATTTTACCTTTGGATAGGAAGCTTGGTCTCGATCGGTCAACCCGTTTTCGATTCTACAAAGGACATACAGACAGACACAGCTCTTCAAAATATATATGAGATAATTGCATTCCGCGTTTCGTTTTGCATCCGTATTTTACGCATGGGTAGCCGTTTAGCAGCTTAGATTGTAATAAAGAGCGTTAATCATTGACACCTCCGAATATGGTCAATATAAAGATCGTTGATGCCTTAACCACCGAAGTGGCGTTTGCGGTAATTTTGATGATTGGGAGTGGAGAATCGGTGCTCAGAGCTTGTCCAAAATGCGACGTCGACGATCCCCGTGGGATTTTACACTTATATATACGAAATTTGGTCTCGATCGGTGCAGCCGTTTTCGATTCTATAAAGGACATACAGACAGACAGAGGTCTTCAAAATATATATGAGATATATATATATATTATATATATATATATATATATATATATATATATTTATAAAATAATGAAGAAACTCTCCTCTGATGTAGGTGACTGCTGACGTGAAGAATGGAATAGTTTGAAAATTAAGAAAGGTATCCGTTCATTGTTGAATATTTATTACATGTATGTACATACTGCTATACCGATTTCGGCACATCTTGCGTTTTCAATAGCTTGGAGTCACTGATGAAAAATGTGTACTCATCTTAGTCTGTAAGAGATTTCATGGTGAATCACGTGATACATATATTTGATTAAATTAAATTATACGAGGAATCTCATTAAATCGTTATGGCCTTGGTACGTAGAGAGACGTGCTCAGACGTGCGTTCCTAACAGCGCGTGTATCATTAAACGCTTGGACATAATGGTAATTTTATTTCTGTTTGATAGCGTTTAATCTGTTGATGGGTTTATGGTGGCGAGTCCATCTTAATCTAATGTTTATGTCCGTAATGGCACTCTCAAAAAAACACTGTGTAGAAACGCTACACACTCTGTACACACACATGTGTAACATCTGCTCTCCAACAATTATGTGTAGAAACTGTAGAGCAATTTTTGGTACACACAATATGTGTAGCTCTATACACATTTATATGTACTGGTATAATAAATTTGCAATGACAATGAAATGGGCAAGAAAAGTTTAATTCACTATTTATCTAACTTTTCCGGTTCAATATAATTGTTTAATTGCCAATTTATTTTACAGGCAAATGACAATGCCAACTATGGGTGATGTTCGATCAATTAAGCGTACTGGATGTATATCTAATAGCACATTCCTCGGGATTTTATTCTGGGTAACATTTTTCTGACAATGCTGTGTTTTCTCAACAAAATTTATCAATATGATACTTTCATTCTCAGTTTTTGAAGCCACTTCTTCAATTGACAGGGCACGAGGATCTTCGGATTGACTCCAAGCCACCTCTCCCATGTCAATGACATGAAGATCTTTCAAAAACTGAGAATGAAAGTATCATATTGATAAATTTTGTTGAGAAAACACAGCATTGTCAGAAAAATGTTACCCAGAATAAAATCCCGAGGAATGTGCTATTAGATTGTTCCAGTACGCTCAATTGATCGAACATCACCCATAGTTGGCATTGTCTTTTGCCTGTAAAATAAATTGGCAATTAAACAATTATATTGAACCGGAAAAGTTAGATGCAGTCAAGTTTATATTTTAATTGCTTGCATCCAGGATAAGGCATCGAAGTCACCTCTTCAATTGACAGGGTATGAGGATCTTTAGAATGACTCCAAGTCACCTCTCCCTTGTCAATGACAAGAGGATTTTTAAAAAACTGAGTGAGCATGAAAATATCATTTTGATAAGTTATGACAAGAGGACACAACACTCTCCAAAAAGTATCAACCCATTAGTTATCATATACATGTATAACGGATTTGTGGAATGGAACTAACTTCAGAGAAAGTTGGCATTGAAATTCATATATACCGGTACAATAAAATGGCAATGACAATACAAACAATGCTATTGTGAATAGAGTTACATGCATTTTAATAATTGCTCTTATTCTGGAGTCAGCATCGAAGTCACCTCTTCAATTGACAGGGCATAAGGATCTTTGGAATGATTCTAAGCCACCTCTCCCGCATCAATGACATGAGGATTTTTCGAAAACTGAGCATATATTAAATTTATCGTTTTTATCTGTTTTGAACTTTTGACGAGACAGCACTGTCAGATAAGTACTGTTAAAATTTACGAAAGAAGTTACAAGTAAAAGTGGGACCAGCAATTTCTGTTGCGTTACATATACGGTAGTTAGGATACCACCAGTCATTGAACAGGAATCACTTCTCTATTACTTTCATGGTGTATCATGGCAATTCAGATTCAGTATCAATGCTTACATTACAATTCAGAAGCAGAATACACAGAACACTGATAAGGTGTCATCACACCAAACACCAAGATTATATATGGTCTCTTTGATGTTATTTAATTGTACACCCCACTGACTTATCATATTTCAGTAGATAAATAAACCCATATTATATTAAACTGACATCGTTTTTTCAACACAATGTTACCACCATTACTTTGATAGAGGAAAGTCTATTCTCAAAGAGTATAATTATTTTACATGAACTTTATTTTAATGGTATATAACTATATATCCAACAAATGAAGCTGAAAATTCATATTTCATGTGCTGCAGGAGCCTTCAAACTCTGATTGACACTACAGTAACAGTTGAGGCACAAGCAGACATGTTCACTGGAGAAATGTTATTAGATAGTCCACTTCAGCTGTTTCAGTCAGTTAATAAATTAGAGGAATAATAGTACGACCACTGCTCCAATCCTGTAGTTAGCCAAAATCAAGGCTTCTTTTACCATGATCTTAATGAACAGAGAACAGAAAATTCCTTAGTTGAAAATTGTCAGATCATCAATTACAATAATGTGACTTATCATCCATCCTCCTCCACAATAACATATTACATGGTAATTTACAAAGCATGTGTATGATATTACACGGCTGAAGATTGTCACACATTTGAGAACTGGTCCATAAATACTGTTTGTCATCCACCTTGAATGAGAAATTCAACTCATGGCATTTTGAAGCTACAAGTAGTAACATATCATTACTGTATGGTAGACCTCTACTTCCTGATATAGCACCTTTTATATCTGATTCTGTAGTCGCCCTGAAAAAAAAATATATGAAGTCAGAATTTTAAATAATTTTTTATGTATGTCATGGTTTGAACTGAACAAAATCTATTATAGCATGGATCTTAAAGGTACTCAATCTGATTAAGCACCCCTAACTTACTATTTCTTCGGCTTCAGGGGTAAAAAATAATTAATTTGAGTCGAGGAACCCATCCATCAAAGCTCAGAATGATCAGATATTGATTGTTTTTTAATTTGTAATTTTCTCGAAATGTGTATTATAATTGCAACAGAAACATTTATTCAAAAGGACGAAGATGGATAACTCTAAAATGAAGCACTGAGAACTTCCTTTTGACGGCATGTTCTGGGCCAGAAACAACAGATAACAAAACTTCAAAAATTTATATCTGATCACTCTGAGGGTTGATGGGTAGGTTACTCGACTCGAATCAATTATTTGTTTTACCTCAGAAGCCAAAGAAATAGTCATTTATGAGGGTCTAATCGGATTGAGTACCTTTAACATTTAACCAACCATTTTCAGACATACCTCCCCCCCCACTTGTTGATGAAAATCCACAAATCAGGTTCCAGCTATCTAGGTCACTTGTACCAATGTTAATCATATTTCCCAAACATGAAATGACACACTCTATGATTTCCAGGCTTCAATTTAAAGATGAATTATCTGTTCCCACAACAAGTATATAGTTTTCTCGGTATAACATAAGAGAAATGAATCAAAAACACCTACCTGGGAACACTACTATCAATTAATATTGATTTCCTTATATAATGTGACTATCAAGTATTCAAGTTGCCCTGTGGGACATATATTTGTCACTATTTTTAGAAATAGTTCTTGCTCAGAACAAACACGAGCTGTAAACTGTTTAAATATAATCAATATTAAGTATGCATCATCCGATTAGATGCCCCTCAATAAGGCTCAATTACTATATATTTTGATTCGGGTGGAGGATATTTGATTTGAGTCGATGAACCCACCCACCAAAGCTAAGAGTTATTACATATTCATTGTTAAATCTATTATTTTTCACCATCGAGACTTAATAGTGGCCTGGGAAAAAGTCAACGGGCCAATGGTCTTGGACCAAATTGCGGATGAAGATGATAACTCTAAAATCAAGTACCGTAGCTTTGTGTTGATAATGAGGCAAAATTTTCATTGAACAACATGTTGATAAATAACACATTTTGAGCATATAACTGAAGCAGCATTTCAAAATATGTTGTTGTTGGAACCTGAATATATGGGGTCCATTGAATCAAATTGAGAACTTGCACGCTAAATTATACATGAAATGCTTTATATAATTATTATACAATGAAGTAAAATAAATAATCACTCCAAATATTAAAAAAACATGTGAGTATAGTTAGTATACAGACTGTCAATGCGGTGAACGTT
Organism: Siphonodentalium dalli; assembly: GCA_032622095.1. Taxonomy (NCBI): domain Eukaryota; kingdom Metazoa; phylum Mollusca; class Scaphopoda; order Gadilida; family Siphonodentaliidae; genus Siphonodentalium; species Siphonodentalium dalli. The sequence continues at coordinate 73,182,548 of CP136065.1, read as the reverse complement.
ATTGCACCAATTTGTTGGGGCTCAAGTTTCGTGAAATATTACATGAGTGGCCAGTGTCAAGTTGCATCTTGCAGCATAACACTTTAACATAACAGATAAGTGCACAATTGTTTGCCTACTCCAAGTGCAGGTGTGGTTTGGTTTTGTATTTACTACACACCAATATTCAATCAAGTAATAATATTTGTCCACTATCTAGGCAATTTAGTTATATATTGAACATGGCAAGAAATTTAATTAATTCTCTGGTACTGGATAGGCTGTCATGCCTGATGTCAAATATGTTGCGAGTCTCAATGACATCAGGATTGCACTACCGTGGACAAGCTGAAAAATTATACCAACATTGTAACTGAATTTACGAAATAGACCAAAATATTGCAGCTGTGTAATTAGAAGTAAAATAAAATAAAGCTTTATTCCACACCTATTGACTATTCAACCAAATATCACCATTGAATACCTATTATTGTATGCCTCTAATGGAATAGAAGCCGGAATTATTTTTATTGATGTTGTCACCAAGAAAGGTGACAAACAGCTATTATAGACCTGTACATATAGTATGTCAACAATCAGCTTCAGGTGATGTCCCGATCATAACCGGTTATCCATCAGACTTAAATAAAGGTAGCTGACTCATGGATTGACACAATGGTGTAGAATAAATACAGAACACAAGTTTCACAACTTGTACCATAATCTCCAATATTTTATCAAAATCATGGTGGACAGTGCATAATTACATTCTGCTCGAGTTTTGCTGTCGCAAAAATATATCCATGCACCTTCTGCAACTCATTTGATAAAAGATTCTCGATGACACTAGGGGTAACTTAATTTTAGGATCCTGCAAATATTAAAGAAATCATATTCAATTAAACATGCTGCTGCATGAGTATATGATTCATATTCGATTCAACATCAGCGAAGAATATATCTATATAATATCCCTGTTGAGCTTCGCAGTGCTAAAATGAGTGTTCCGTAAGAAGCACACATCGATGGCATTGCTGTAGAGTCGTAAGCACCCCCTCATTATGAGAGTAGTTCATCTGGATGATTGATTTCAGCATCCTGACCGACTGTACATGTGCATGTAGGTTGTGATACATGTGAGTCAGATCATGTAGCCCCAATGCCCCTCAAAATTAAAAGATTAGTTGAAATGCAAAGTAACATCATTATATTTTACTCACAGACACAGACTGCCATTGAAAATGTTTTGTCCTCTCACAAATTTCAGAATTATTGGCAGCAGAGGATCACATCATTCATTCTTACGATAAGCTGAGGTTATCTGCAAAAATTAGTAAACACTTATTACAATATTGTTTTCATTAGAAAAGCTATTACTCAGACTAGTTATTTAATTGCAATTGTATACATACATGAAATCTGAAAATTGGCCACAGCAATAACTTCCAGGATTATAAAATCACATATGTACTTCACCAACATTCATCAGGGACGTGGATGGAGGTCTCCACTGGGGAGGGATGCACCTTGAATTTGAAATGTATAAAGCCACCCTTCCCCACACCCACCTCCTAAAATATCCAACACATGTTGTATTATATCAGACAAGAAGTCAAATTTGTTTTCAAGTTGGAGCAGGGGCCCCCGGTGGTCGAATTGGTGGTCAGATTTATTAGATATCGATTTTAGAAATCTATTATTTTTCATTATCAGGAATACTTTCTGTCCCAGAAGTTTCCCGAAAAAGCCGACCGACATACTCTCGATACTAAATTCCATTGAACAAAATGTTGCTATATAACAGATTTTGGGCAATTATATACGATAGTTCACAGTCGTTAGCATTATTTTTGGATAATTATTTGATTCTGATAACTAAAGTGACCTTTGATAAAATTTTGTTGTTGTTGGAATCTGTTGAAATGGGGACCCTCTGATCGGATTGAGTACCTTTAAGTCAAAAAGGGGGATAACTAAAAACAATTTGACAAACCTCATAATCACAGGTGCACAGGTTATCATTGTGGTTGCTGTCTGTGCCAAGTTTCATGGAAAATGATTAAAAATGACTGAGAAAAACTCTGTACAAATTTGTGTCCATGGACAGACGGAGGGCTAAGATGTTTTCAGTATAACCCCCCACAACTTGCAGGGGGGGGGGGTATATAATAATAATTTTGGAGGGCATTAAATAATGTCCCGACAGTCAAGGACCACAAATAGGTCCAAGGGCTGTTAATAAATCATAACGCTCATATGCATGTTATTATTATTAATACAACTCCGTCCTTGTGTGATCGGTGACACAGCATTCACTGGGCCGTGTGAGAACATTTGAAATTTGAACATACAAATTGCAAAATCCTATAGCATCTATTGAGTAGCCTCAAGGTTTTAGAAACTTCAGACCTGACCTGTTGGTCTAACACAAATTATTCCACACTAATAGATTGTTTGATAATCAATCTACATAAAGATTTCAACCTATTGTTTCTTGTGAAATTTCCGACTATAAATGTACATGTCTGGAATTCAACGATATTTAGAACAGTTGAAAATTTTGACCAAGGTTGATGGCCATAGGTTAATTGTAGCATTACCAGTCGTTGTCCCGGCTATAGGCGGATATGATATTCACCGGACATTCGAAGGATATACTTTACACGATACCCTTTTGCTGTATACATTGGTCTTTATATCCAGTGATTCTGTCAGGCTACTTTATGCAAGTCGAATTCCTGTTTTCACAAACCTGCGACTGACGCGTGCGACCACTGAGATTGTGGCTGATGCAGTTAAACCCATTCGATTTAAAAATGTGCTTAACTGCGTCAGCCACAACCCCAGTGATTTATATAATATATATGATTTGAAACGTTGCGCCTATATGTATAAACCCATCTAGCCTCATGCATCAGCCGCATGTCTGTAATAGCAGCTTTATACCGACATGGGTTGGCAGTCTATACATTTGTATTTATTGAATTTGTGTGCACCAGTCTCGACACACCAGTCTCTGTCGAGACTAAGTCTGCATTAAGTATATGTGACTATATTTATATACTGGTACGTATATACATCATTCGTTCGAAGAGAGGTCCCTTTCGGTAATTGCCGCTCAGCAAATGCTGCACATGACATGTTTACCTGATTGGCGATCACCACCACCGGGCACTTGCAGTAAAAAGGGCAGTTCGTTCAAAGGGTACGAAGCCCCATGGCTACCCGTGGGCTTGCTATTGACAGTATTATAAGTAGAGGTGGAGATATTTATTCTTTCGAGGTTTCAACACAAGTTTCCAACAACTGTGGTCTGTGATAACTTGTTCGAGCTATAAAAGGTTCAAAAACTAATTTTGGCTTTTGATGACTTGTGCATATTCCATTAATTCGAAATTAGGTGTTGTTGGAAATTGGAAATGAAATAATATTATCTACTTAGTGAGCTTTCAGACAACCATGATTCAATCATAAGTGGAAGGATATATGTCGTAGAAAGTAACCGATAGTTAGACTGCGCATGCTCACGTCAAAATCACAATCGCAGTCGTGTGTACATAAAAATCGTGGCTGGAAAGATCGCAGGGTATTCAATCACATGCTATACAAGCAACCTACTCAGCTGGACAAAACAAGTCTCCACTACTTTAATAACCGTGGTGTGGTTATATAGCGTTGCCACCGCGGCCAAAATCCAAAACCTTCTACACCGATGCTCCACCTACTAACTACAGTTGGGCTGCAGTGTACTTGCCATTCGGCCATGGTGTACATGTAGTTGCCACGGTGTACGTTCATTAAACTGAAAAAAGACGATACAAACTAGAAATCTAACCATGTTGTACATGTACATGCCATTCGGCTCCATTGTAGTTGCCTTTCGGCCATGGTGCACTTGCCATTCGGCCGCAGTGTATATACTTGCCGTTCGGCCGTGGTGTACTTGCCGTTCGGCCGCAGTTCACTTGCCGTTCGGCCGCGGTTCACTTGCCGTTCGGCCGCAGTGCTCAACTGCTACAGTTACAAACTCTCGACTCCATGGCCGAATGGCAAATACAACGTGGTGCCAATGGACAACTGTTTTGTCCGACAGTCCAGCGGGTACGAGTACTAGTACGATATCATCATGTACAACAACATGATGTCAACCTCGCAATCATGATCTCATCGGGCCACGATTCCTCCACTTACGTCAGTCAGCTGTCAGTTACGATTGTATCATGGTCGTCTGAATGTTCACTTATAGGCAGATATTAATAAATAATATAAATGTATTTTAATTATTTATCACTCACTCACTCAGTCACAGTTCAGAACTCGACAGAACTTTCACTGAAAGTTTCAGAATGCCTGTGCGTGCAGGTTGCCAGTGAACAGTCAGTGAGTGACAGCCTGTTGGGAGTTTTTTTCATTTAAAAAAATGAATATGTAGGCATACTTCACATTGTTGAGAACTGAGTATAATTTAAGGAATAGTACTGCAGAAAGTGCAGTATGTATACGTGTTATCGAACACGAAATTATGCGAATTTTTACGGCAGAAATAGAAAGGTCAAGGTTTCCGGTCGCAGGGAAAGGTAATTTCCGGACACATTTGTTCGATACCTTTACCGGATCCCGGCTTCCATACCAGACTAAATAACTTTTGAATTTTGGATATATAGTTATTAGTTCCAACTACTAGTATAAAATAACATTACCAATTGATGATGAGTCGAGTGTAAATTCCAGGACTAACGCATTAGCCTACTGTTTCGTCGAATTTACCTTCAATCAACATTCTCTACGAAGTATCTAATTACGTTCTTCGTATGTTTGCATAAATATTCTCACCTTTACTAAAAATATTCTTCTTGTATAACGGCTCAAATTCAGTGGTCTTGGTCCTTATTGGAGTCGAAACTGTGATCAACACCAACAAACCAATATGGCTGCCACAAGAAAACGTGATCGATCGACGCACTTTATCAGTCTGAGTGCGCATGTCTTGTCCTCGATACACATATCTGTTCAAGTGTTTACACATATATGTGTAAATATAGAAAAACATACACAACACATGTATACAATACTGTATAGATATTGGAGGTACACACCATGTGTCCAGTGCCAATGACATTCTACCTACACAGTAGTTTGCAGAGAGCACTTGCCATCTTTAAAGGCACGTGCGGCCTTAAATGTCGATAATATTCATATTTGTTCCAAACACCGTAAACAGAAAAACATGAAAACGCATACAGTTCCGTTCATATATACCATGAAAATCACGTAAACAGCATGTTATCATAAAGACCTCCTATATTTTATCTAAGAAAGAGCCTGATTGTGTTACAGAAGACAGCACAATGCTATTGGCTAATCACACACAAATGGCATAAACGCTCTTTATTAGTTCCATATCAGGAATTCACCAACAAAGAACGCTCTTTATGTTTACCATCATAATATAAACAAACACCAGAAAAGTTACTTTTATGCTTTTGTTTACATAACAATGGTCAAACATTTGACAATAACATACTGTTTATACGATATTTCTTATTTGTATACGGACACAGTCTGTCTACATTTTGATGTTCTTTCTGTTTGTGGCGGTTTTTGACGGGTGGAAATATTTTCACAGGATACCCACCGCCAAGGCCAACCGTACCTTTAATGTCGACATTATATTAGAAGCATGTGTATTTGCGCTATACATGTTGATTCATAACAAGATTTTATACTGTGTGTAATTATTGATCATTGTGATATTTTCGCTCAGTGAAGTTTGATTTTTATCCACTGGAAATTTCTGTAGATATCTTCAATAGGCGCAATTTAATGAGGTTCCCAAGGTAGTGATAAACAAAACAATAAGATAGAAGTAATCAAGACATCCGTCGGTCGCGTGTTGCCAGATGGCAAATACATGAGGGCTCAAGTATTAGTTTTGCTTGGATAATGGCATGTTTTTCAGTTTGGTAATAAATTCGTGTGAACGCCAGCCGACCCCCTAGTGTTTCTATGTGGTCGTTTAGTTTGGTAAGACCACACTGCCCACAGGTGTTATATACATACTAGGGGGTTGCCCGTCACAAAATGACGGGTATATAAATGTTCTTTGACATTTTCTAGTGTCCGCTTTCATGGACACATGGAATGGTCAATAATGCTTCTCTTTTTTGTTACTGGATGCGCGTTGGAACACTTTATTTCACTAAAACTGTATTTCTACACACCAGTCTACATCAATATGCGCATGCACATATTGAACGAAACAAAATCAGTATATTATTTAAATACTACTATGCATCAACTGAAACATACTCAATTCAGAAGCCTTCATTTGGGAGCTTGTTGCACATTTTGAACGGACCCACTTTGGAACCTGTATTCCGCATGCCGCCTAATTATCACACGCCTGCACTGTGGCCGATGGGGTCATTGTTACAAGACTCCGGTCACATTCGTAGCCAGCTTTTTAAATCTATCACAAATGTAGCCAGCTTTCGTAGCCAGCTTTTCTATTCCATACTCTATATGGCGCGAAATATGACGTCATCGCGTTCATGACTAAGACATCGACGTCATGCTTCAAAACTGACTTCCTTTATCAACTTATATTGGAATAAAATTCGAGCATTCTAGATCATAACGACATTGGTCGGAAACCTCAGATTATTAAATGAATTAATTTCAAATTAAAATTCAAGTTGGTTTACATCCATCAACTCGGAAAAATGAGCTTAACCTAAACTTCTTCATTGAGGCTCGCATGAAAAGCTGGCTACGAAAGTGACCGCCGGAGAAAAGCTGGCTACATTTGTGATCGATTTAATAAGCTGGCTACGAATGTGACCGGAGCCTTGTGACAATGACCCCATCGGCTGCACTGTGCGGTCCATTTGTATGAACACTTTTCAATAAAATTGTATTTTTTGCCAGCATGCAGCCTAATGATCACACGCCATGCATTGCGCGGCCTATTTGTATGAAAACTTTATTTCAATAAAACTATTTTGGCCCCCACCATCATCTCCCCAACCCACGCATATGCATGCACATATGGAACGCAACAATCAAGATATTTTACTTTATCTATAGGGCCTACTAACTGAAACAGGCTCTACTCGGAACCTTTATTTAGCGGGGGAGGGGTCTGCAGCCCCTTAGTGAGCTTCGCGCACATTATATGAATTTAAACTGCGTGCGCTTCGCGCACATTGCGATCTTTTAAACATTTATTCTTTTATCAGATTTGCACTCAACCGAAAGATTAAAAGAACATTAATTAGCGTCGACAGTATTGCTTACGCTGTAGGCTCTATTATTAGGCCTGTCCCGAGAATGTGATTTTTCTAACTGAGTTTGGCGAATTTACTGAGTTCACGGTAGGCCTACCCACTGGTGGTAGGTCAGACTGTCCATTCGCCATCTTCCGTGTATACTGGTACTCCTTCGACACCACACTCAATGCATAACTTTCGTATCAAAGACAGCATCATTTACTTATGTTCAAACCCAACTGGCAAATTAAAATAGAATCAAAATACCATATTATAATTAGTACCCATGCCCAACGACGAACGTTCGAGTCTTGACTCTGCATCCCACTACATCCACACATTCCCAACGACGGTAGAACGTTCGAGTCTTGACTACACCCCACTATACATGCACTTCCGTGACAAAATCAACATTCGTTATGTAAATTCACAATGTACCTGAACTGACACATTAAGTTAGCACTTATTTCCAACAACGCTTTGGTTGAGCGCATGGAAGTTTGCCTACAATAGCAAAGCAAGTGTTGGTTTGCGTTCGACGTCAATGACGTCATTTTGACAAACGTCATAAGAAATAGTGTCACTTGAGTGCAGATACTGCATTTGGGGCCCATGTTAGATCTCAGGTTTGCTCGGACCAATCGGCGTGAAATTTGGTGAGTCAACTTTTATGACACACTATAGGCAGTGGTACAAATTTGGGCCACATTGGACGCATGGCTAGAAAGTTATAAACGCGCCAAATGCGTGACCGAGTTATACACACACACAGAGATACACAGATACACACACACACACACACACACAGACGACGGGTTTTATATATATAGATATGCAGTGACAGGCGGACGTCCATCTATGGAAGTCACTCTCCAATTGCCATGCAACGACATGGTCAACATAAGTTGAGGACTTCCGTAGAAATATGAAGTATGAATTTAAGATGCAGATGCAAACTGTGATTGCAGCAAGGTGGACGCTTGCCCCCAAGCTGCAATCAAATATGATACATCAAGTTTTATTATTCAGAAGAATATCGATGTGTTGCACTAAATTTAAAACAAACAAATGTTAATTTAAATTATTTGTTTTTTCTTTTTAGATACAATCCTTACTCAATTTAACACAAAATATTTCATTTTTTTTAAAATAAAATTTTGCTTATTTTAAAATAATTGTTTTTAAACCTAACGTCTTTGTACACGAATCACCACACCTAATTTAATTGAAATCGTCCAGGGGGATTGGAGAACAGACAAACGGACATACAGATAGACAGCTCCTATAGCATTTAAAGATGGATTATCTCTTTAAATAACAAATTTGAAATAGTTTCGTGGGTATAAAATACTAAATATGAACTGAAGACCCCTGTCTGGAAAGGCTTCTATCAATTAATATTGATTTTATTTCGAATATGTTATTGAGACCGTTTATTAGTCAATTTTTAGAACAGACCATTCGGGTGATACCATATAGCGATATAGAGTATTAGGCTGTTCCTATGGCTACGTACCGAACGTCAAATGTCCCAGATTGATTGGTTGTATTGTTTTATTTCATAGTTATAAGCGATAATGAGTATAATTAATGTTTATTTGTGACAAAATTACACCATAAAATTTCTGGTCTCTGTTAACACTAAACAACCATACCTTTTTAGACCAGAAAATATGCGAACTAAAATGAATATTGATCGATATAAGCATTTCCGGACAGTAGTCTTCGATTCAGATATAATATTTTATACCCCGGTAACTACATGTATATAATATATGTTTACAAAGAGATCATCCACCTTTAATATATACAGATATACCGTAAATACACAAAATTTGTCTTTGTGGGTGAAGCATCTTGCAGAAATCTATCACAAACAAAGTGATGAACAGAGCGTGAAACTCGTGTTGAGAGACATGCCCTTTGTGAAATTAATTTAAACACAGAATGAGATCTGATTAATGGTCAATGAGCGATACTTGTTTCTCAATGAATAATTCCATTGAGCGTGCACGCGGTCACGATAATTTATGACTTGCCAATAACCATTATATCGGCCAATCTTTTGGTCCGATTGGTCAGAGGATAGTTTGATTGCATGATCATATCACGGAATCGAGTTGTCAATTAGCTAGCAACGACAAAAACGTCCCCTTAGACCCGGTTTGGTTGGACCGCCAATGTAGGTTTAAACCTCGGAGGTTTAAACCTGATATGACGAATCCGGCCTTTATGTCCGCTCAGGTGATTTGGTCGAGTTAATAATTGATACCAAATCATCGTATAATGTGATACAGTGAACATGTGTTTAAATTGATCGATTATTATTATTATACCTGCGGATTAGAGCTATGATAGCCAGCACGTGAAGAGAACGTAGCGACTTCCCACTCAGCGTTTGGTATGAAATTTAAATCCCAGTTGCCGCCATAAAACTCGTTGCGCCTGTCAGTCTCCAGTATAACAGAACAACGGTGGACGTCGAGAGGGTAATAAGCAATGTAAATTCCACAGCTGGTCTTCGTCAGCAGCGGTTGTCTCCAATGGCAACTTCCATTCGCCTGAACTTTGATTTTAGCATCAGTTTTCTGTATCACATTAATGTTCTCCACCCTGCGGGTATAATTAGTTATACCATGATCACGTACGCTACTATAGTATTAACGGTCATTGTGAAAACAAGTTGTTAATATACACTATGTAAAGGTACGTTTCCCATACGTTTTGAACGGCAAAGTGATATAACGACAGTAGGGCCTACACTGCTCGTGAACTATTGTGACTTCTACACAGCGAGGTTGATATGTCTATTGATAAACTGCTTCCATGTTGTTTCGAATTGTCAACTACTTAAAAAATTTCACATTACAGTAACAACGTGGGAGATATTGTGCCAAGTTGTCACGCTAATAAACACAACTTTAGTTATACTTTCATAAATCAGTGACATTATGCGAAATCTGTGATATTATGTGACCAAACAAATGTTATCATAGCTTTTTATACACTGTCACAATTGTTGCATATCCCTTCGTCAGGTAACAGTACTAATTATTGAGTTGCTGCGGGGTCCACGAAGGGTTGTAATGTTGACAAATTCCTTATATGTTTTAGGTTGTAACTTTCTAATATTATTCTTATCGGTAGGGCCATGGTATAAACAAAATAAACACGTACCAAATGTACACCACTCGTGGGATTGTCGATTTACGGTATTCGCTAAAGCTCGTGCTGTAAATCATCAATCACACTCGTGGTGTAAATTTGATATTAAGAAACACTACGTGTGTATTAAGTCAGTGTTAATTGACTTAAAACACAGTTGTATAATATGCAAGGTTAAATTATATTGATACAAATGAAAACTTCTGATAGATATCGATAAATGAGACGTTTCCGAACGTTTTTCTGGGGGAACAGTGATCCTCCCGCGAATATCTCCTACACATGTACATGCATGAGTGGATTTTTAATAGCAGTAATCGTGAAAAAACAACGTGTGTGTGGCCTCGCCGATGTTGCAGTAGACAATACTGCAAATACTGTCAAAACATATGTAGCTATGGTACTATAAATCACCTACTCAAAATATACACGAGTGATTGGTAGATATTGTTGTGAATCACGACATAAAGCATCGTCCACGATCAGTGGGACGCCCCGTTAGATATAGTTTGGGTCAGGGGTGGAGAGAGCACGGGCACTAACTTTGATAAGAATGTTTGTAATGTATATAGTCATCTCCATAATTAGAGAATTAGAATTAGGGAATTCACAAAGCGAGCTAGCAAAACAAATACATAGAAGAAAGCGCTAAAAGTATTTGTATCATTATATTTAAGAGATACATATAATCTTGCAAACTGAGGGCCGTAAGATGATAGCATCATTGGCGTGTTAGAATGGCTCATGTATTATAGCACAAGTGAGTCTATCTCAATCAAGATATTTTCCAAACAAAAATACAAATTGTCAAGAGAGATGAAATGTATAGGAGACCAGTTCAAAATAGTGGTCACAGTTTCCAGTCAAATATAATTTCTTCTGAGATAAAAGAAACACAGACAGTAGCACACGACATTTCGGGATCCTCCAATACTGGCATTTGAAAAGGCTACATAATTATGTCAGTTACAGAGGATGTCTTTCATTGTTTTTAGACTCATAGCCTAAAATAAAAAAAAAGTTTCGCTCTGTGTCTGGCACATTTAGCTGATATATAGCCAAATTTCTTTCAATCTGAGAATAATTAGCCCATATATCACCATCAACAGATGAGCACCTGGGCATTTATTTAAAACATCTGTATATTTGTGAAGATATGACAACCAGGTGTCACCAACAGCTTAGTCTGACTCACTAGAAGCATATATGCATCTCCAGGTAAAACCCAATTGTTAATTTTTATTTTTGCGAACTAATGTGTTTATGATGTTCATGTTTTGATCCCAATAATGAACATTAAAAAACAAACACACGTCAGTTCCATCCACGTCGACTGTACTATTAAAACGGAGCCACTAATTATAATCCATGTATCAGAACGACATAATGTGATGCCATGTTGTGTATATAATTGATGAGAATACGAGTAACACGTTGAGCAAGAACATTCCCTATTCCCACCTAATGTCCACATCAGACGGTTTCACATCAGTTAATTTAACCTGGGCAACGCAGTGTAGCCATGCTAGTGTTGTATATGTACAATGTATGTGGGACTAGATGCCGATTTACGCATTCGTATTCGCCTCTTATTAGTCAAGTTTATTGTAATTTATATCTCATGGACCAGAGGGGGGGTCTGAACAAATTTCCAGGCACGTATGATGGGGTGGGTGGGTGTCTCTCGGGTCCGAAAAGCGGTTTTTTCCATGTGCCAATTTTTTTTCCATTTCTGCTATTGAGTCTTATTTTGATGTGTTTTGAACAGAAACAGGTCATCTATAGTTAATAGCAATGCTATACTATATATAGAGGTTATCAGAAGTTGGATCAGTTGCACAAAGTCCAACAATAACCCAAATTTAACTTGATAGAACAAGAAACTGCGCTATTGGAAAAATAAAATTTAATCAGGTTTTCATCTACGGATACAACAAAATAAGAATAACTATGCAGAACTCAGCTAAAAATAAGCGATAAAATGAAAGCACTCTTGACCATATGGGACATGGAAATAAAGATATAATAAATAATGGAATAAAATAGACTTTTGACAACGTAAAACATAAAATCTTAACATATAAATTGAAGGCCAGCCGGGCCAGCTTGAACAATTTCAAATTGTTTTCCAAGTTAATGTGGACCAGCTTTCAATGTTAATCACAGTAACAAAGATTTTATCGTCACTGATATACTCTGATATCTTGAGCAAAAAGAAGTGATATTGGGCTATCCATCCATACGTTTTTCCCAATTATTACGAAGCCTATTACTTCAGGCAGTGGCTATGTTTGGTATTAGCATTATTCTTCAAACTCTGGGATGAACTGGGATGAATAGTTGTATTTCCACATGTTTTGAATAACAATTAGATTCAAGCAATATATCACATAGCAAATATCAAAATATCAAAATAATCTGAAATGTGTTGTGCCATCTAGTCTGTAGAATACTCAAATGTGATTATAGTCTGGTCGAATAAAGGTTTGACCTAGAATAAATTTGGACTAAATTGGTTTGTATACCATTTTGAAGAGAAATATATCATCTATAACATATCAAAAATCAGCTAAAATCCGCTTTGAGCAATTTTTTGTAATTCAAGATGGCGTCCAAGATGGCTGCCATTTCCGTTAAATCAGTTCTACGCAATTATAGTGAGAAAATATTGTCATATGTATACACTGGTATACATTTTTGTGAAGCTGAGACATAACCCCACCGTTGTATTCCAAAATTGGAACTCCCCGTCATAAATGGTCGCCAAAATGGCGGCCGGAAGTGAAAATGTTTACGTGTTTTTACTAATATCTTTAAGATAAGTCTCTACTGTTTGAAACTGGTTTAGAATTTTGACTTTATTTTGTGTTTAGCATCGTAACTGATCATTGGAGAAAAGAAATATGCCATTTATGGGTTCAAACCCCCTTCCGATCGCTCAAAAATTCGATTTTACAGAACGCGGTATAACATATCACAAAATATCACCATTGGGATTCTAGAAATATTTCATAAAAAAAATTGGAAGAACTGTGCAATGTAAGTAATGCTTTCTACTTTTTATGGATATTCCAACTCAATGTTACAAAAATCGTCACTTTGGATCAAAATGGCTTCCAAAATGGCGGCCAAAATATGGAAAATTTTCAATATTGTGCCATGCAACTGCTTATAAGTTGTTGTTGATGCACATAATTGACTATTCTGTCTTATATACATTGCAAATCAACATTACTGATGCACCTTGGTTAATTGTTACCATTGAAAGCACTAAAATCACCAGAATTATCAAAAATTTTCTCTCACAAACTTTGCATCAAAATCGGCAAAAAATCATGTTCAGGTTTGAAACATTTTAAAAAGTAAAATGGAAATTTCTTTGGTAACAGCGGTGTTTATTGTTTTGATATGTGTTAACTGTGTCACACTGAGGTGTTTTAGACAATATTGCTCAAGATAGCTTGAAAAATGCAACCAAATTTGGTAATATGTTGATTTGTCACATATATTCCGAACATTATTCACTGCTGTTCCGAAAAGGTAGCAGATTGTGACTTACTTGGTTATTAAAAAAGCTACTTAGTCAACTCAATGTTATATTCTGGTTGTCCCAGAACATTAAGAGGCGTGGAAGTTCTTTTAATGGGTGCAGCATGGATTTTGCCGAAAATTTCTTTTGGGATGCTGTCCATGTTTTTTAACTGAAATGGTCAGAACGTTGAAACGGAACTGACAGGGATCATAGTATGTGGCTACTCTGGCCCATTGTAATCAACATTGGTCAACTTAATACAGTGTGTACGTATGTTGAATGTATGGCTATATGTGAGGTGAGTATGTACACGGGGAGTTATTGTATTCATGAATGATATGAATAGTTATACAATGTATGAATATATGGTCATGCATGGGGTGTCCACGTTGAGTTGCATAGGTATATAAGGAGTAACTTATGGTCATGACCGTCATGTGTGATGTGAACATGTATGCAGGGAGTTGTTGTTTGGCCATTGAAGTGGTGTATGTGTATAGAGAGATTAGCTGCATGGTCCATCTTTGTATTGTGTATGTATATATGGAGTGACTGTGTGGTCATGGGTGGGATGTACAGGTATACATTGGGTGGCTGTATTGTCATTGGTGTGTGTATATGTATACACGCGTTTGCTGTATGATAATGTACAGGGACGCAGGCTATATTCAGTGCTAATTAATTAATTAGTTGACTGATTGATGGATTAATGCTAACTGATTAATTAGTCAATTAATTGATTTATAAAAAATTGTCTACTTAAAGGTACGGTTGGCCTTGGCGGTGGGTATCCTGTGAAAATATTTCCATCCATCAAAAACCGCCACAAACAGAAAGAACATCAAAATGTAGACAGACTTTGCCCGTATACAAATAAGAAATATCGCATAAACAGTATGTTATTGTCATTTGTTTGACCATTGTTATGTAAACATAAGCATAAAAAGTTACTTTTCTGGTGTTTGTTTATATTATGATGGTAAACATAAAGAGCGTTCTTTGTTGCTGAATTCCTGATATGGAACTAATAAAGAGCGTTTATATCATTTGTGTGTGATTAGCCAGTGACACTGTGCTGTCTTCTGTAACACAATCAGGCTCTTGCTTATGTAAAATATAGTAAGTCTTTATGATAGCATGCTGTTTACACGATGGTCATGGTATATATGAACGAAACTATATGCGTTTTAATGTTTTTCTGTTTATGGTGTTTGGAACAAATATGAATATTTTCGACAATTAAGGCCAACCGTGCCTTTAACCAATCTAAATGTGGTTTCTCGTCATGATTTCTAAATCTATTTGTCCTTTTATTAGCTTTTAGTAATGAACAAGGATTATAACATATGCAATCCAGCTCTCGCGTGTCATATGACCGGTTATATTATAAAATAAACTTAGAATCAATCAATTTTTTTTGTTATTAAATGGTAGCAACAGGAAGACGACCTGGATAGGTCATGTTGCCTCCACATGACATCTCACTTATGTTTCTTATTATGTCTATGTTTACATTTTATATACTATGTTATGTCATGAAATAAAGTATTCTGATTCTGATTCTGAATGTTGTTGAAGTGTATATGCATACCTGGAGTACAGTTTAACGGGCGTGTGTATATAGATAGTGACATCGAGGTCATGGGTGGGATGTGCATGTTTATCTGTTGTGGCTGTATTGTCATTGCTGTGTATCGGTATACAGTGAATAGCTGAATGCTCATGGATATACTGTGTAAGAATACAGCGAGTGGCTGAATTGTCTTGGTTGAGCTGTAGTTTTACAAGTCTGAAGTGTACGAATGGCCGTGTGTGTGGGGTATATGCATATCTAGAAGGACTGTATGGTAATTGATAAGGTATATATACATCTGGAGTGACTATGGTCATATGATAACCAATACAGACAACCAACCAATACAGGTAAGTATGGCCAATATGTATATATGGAGTGCCAGTGTGGCAAAATTAATGGTGGGTGAATTTGTGTACAGGGAGTGACTGTATGATCACGAGTGTGGTTTATGATTATACAGCGATAGGTTGACACATTTGTCATCGTCAACGAAAATCACACGTTGCCCTTCGGAATGATAACAGGAAGTCAGAATGGAGCACACATAATGAATGTTGAGTTGGAAGCTGGGTCCTGGAGCAGTTTAGTGGAATTTTGGAAATAGTTTTAGAACATACCCCACAAAAACAAGATTTCATTTTATGCCAAACGTAGAGTTTTTGGAAATTACTCCCAATGAGTTTAAAAGGTGCCAAAATGTTTGGATAAGATTAACATCAGTTGCAGTTCGCTGACTATGTGCCATACTAAGCAAATGTCACATTACCTTTCGACTCATACCTGCAAGACGCGAGCCCTTGTATATCTTGCATGGCTATATTGCCATGGTGTGGCCAATATGTATATATGGAGTGCCAGTGTGGCAAAATTAATGGTGGGTGAATTTGTGTACAGGGAGTGACTATGATCACGAGTGTGGTTTATGATTATACAGCGATAGGTTGAATTGTCATGGTGAGGTCTATATGCACATTTGGAGTGTATGAATCGCCGTCGGCGCGGTGCGGACCATTGGTATACCTAGAAGGACTGTAACGCCATTGTGAGGTTTGAATGTATACTATTTATACCTGTAATGACTATATGGTTTTGGGTTGGGTGTATATGTATATTTTGAGTGGATATATGGCCATGGATGTCGCAAATATATATGCAGGGAGTGACTTTATGACCCCTGGTGAGGCAAATATGTATACAAGTAATGTATGCTCATGACTGTGGCGATAATATATACCAGGAGTGACTATATTGTCATCGTTTGGATGTATATCTTAAGTGCCTATATGGTCATGCATGTGGCAAGTATATACATATACATGGAGTGACTGTATTACCAATGGCGAATAGGTATACATGATATTACTGTATGTTCATGAATGTAGTGAATTGGTATACAGGTCGTGACTATATGGTAATGGGTGAGGTGTAGGAGTATACATGGTGTGCCTGCATGTTTACTCGTGGATATATGGCCATGTGTTGGGTGTATGGGCATATCCATGTGTGGCTGTATAGTAGTAGTAGGTGAGGTGTATGTGTATACATCGAGTGACGTATGTTCGTTTATGTGGTGTTCATGTATATATGGAGTGACTGCATGGTCATGTATAAGTTTCACTGGTGTACCTTTGGGTGACTATCGATTTCCTATCGCTATAACTCAAGGATATGTTAACCTATAGAGAGATCACATCAGAGTGTCTCTTAATGGCGTTTGGTATGCAATACGAATGAAACGGTTTTCATGACAATAGTATATAAGTTAATAATTTTTGATGCTAATGGGCCAGCGTATGGCCCCTCTCAGTTCCGCTTCAACGTTCTGCCCATTTCCGTTCAAAGACAGACAGAATCTCAAAAGAAGTTTTCGGCAAAAATTCATACTGCGTCCCTTAAACTGATTTGTCATGCCTCATAATGTTCTGGGACAGCCAGAATATAACATTTAGTTATCAGTTGATTAAGTTGCATGTTTAATAACCAGTGAGTCTTGCAACCTTTCCGGAACAGCTTGTGATAATGTTCGGAATAAATATGACAAATCAACTTTTTACAATATTTTGTTGCCATTTTGCAAGCCATCTTGAGTAATTTTGTCTAAAACACCTCAGTGTCACACATTTAAGATATATCAAAAATAAAACTCACATTTGATACCAAAGATAGTTCCATTTTACTTGAAAAAATGGTGCAAAACCTGAAAAGTTATTTTTTTTCCGATTTTGATGCCAAGTTTGTGATAACAAAATCCCATAATTCTGGTGATTTCGATGGTTAAAATAGTGAAAATTAATCAAAGTGCATCATAAATGTTAGTATTCAATCTATATAAGACATAATAGTCAATTTTATCCGTCATCCACAAGTTATAAGCGGTTGCACGGCACGCTGGTGCAATATTTACCATTTTTCATATTTTGGCCGCCATTTTGGCAGCCATTGTGAGCCAAAGTGACAATTTTGATACCATTGAGTCGGAATATTTATAAGAAATAGAATGTATCACTTACATTACACAATCCTGCCAACTATTGATGAAATATGCCATATTTAAACCACGCCATTAGATTCCTAATATTATGGGGATGATTATATATAAGTTTGGTGGCAATCGGCGACAAATGTTTGTTCTGCCCCTCCCCTTTTCTGCCCCTGACAACAACGGCGTCACTTTAGAAAATTCTAACCGCGACCATTTTCTTTTTCGTAAAAAGCTACTCCTAGTAGACCCCTTTGGCATCATCTAGATGGTCCCTTGTGAATTTCTATAGAACACAGACAGACAGACAGACATTCGCAAATATAGATATAGATACTGATGACGACAGCATGAAGTAACTAGGGATAAGCAGTAGCGATTTCAAGTTTCTACTTAGCGATATGACTAATACATTATCAACTTGTTAAATACTTTTTATAGAAGTGAATTGTTAAACTAGTTTCTTGTGAGCTTTGGACAAAATACGATTACATATACATTGTATGGATTGTATACAGACGCACGATATGACTTTTCACTAGGTTAGTTTAAAGAACATTGTTCATCATGTTGTGTAGATGAGGCGATGGTTGCGACAAATTCAGAACGCATGTCTTGTATTGTTTCCGTTATCACCCCCGTGTATGTGGTACCACCAAAGCCGAGGGTATGGACAAAGCCGAGGAAATGGGAAAGTCATTGTCACGTATATGATATGGGGATATGTTTGTTTCTCATCGTAAAACAGACATCGAACATCGTATGTGTATGATCACACGAGGCAGGAGTATTTATCCACCAGTTGTCAATCAGTTTTCCCAGATCAGACCATTAATATGTTTTTGGCGAATTTTTTCAATGGTGTTTTTGCTTTTGCTCACTCAAATTTTCGAGAACATCCATTCACTAATATAGTTCCTGGACTTCCACGCTTCCAAAACAAAAATTCATAATATATATGCACACAATATTTCGAATATCTTATGGATTCATATTTCCTATGTCATTCGCAGTCCAATTGATCAGTCTCAGATACACATAAACACTCGAAAACTCATCAGAACTCCTTAAGTAATACGCATATTTACTGCACAGAAACTCGGCGTTTTGTCCAATCTTCATCTGTGCCGTTCGCATCTCTCTGGACGGACAGTGGTCCCTTCATATCGCGCAGATATTGAG
Source organism: Siphonodentalium dalli (assembly GCA_032622095.1). NCBI lineage: Eukaryota > Metazoa > Mollusca > Scaphopoda > Gadilida > Siphonodentaliidae > Siphonodentalium > Siphonodentalium dalli. The sequence continues at coordinate 73,163,367 of CP136065.1, read as the reverse complement.
AAAGACACGGATTTGTTAAATTATGTCAAATCCTATGCTTCATTGACAGATTCAACTATATACCGGCATTTGTTTTGGAAGCGTGGAAGTCCAGGAACTATACTAGTGAATGGATGTTCTCGAAAATTTGAGTGAGCAAAAGCAAAAAGACCATACGATGCTCGATGTCTGTTTTACGATGAGAAACAAACATATCCCCATATCATATACGTGAAAATGACTTTCCCATTTCCTCGGCTTTGGTCATATCCTCGGCTTTGGTGGTTCCACGTACACGGGGGTGGTTATATAAGTTAGACAGTTACCGAGTACCCACTACATGCATATTTGCTATTTCATGCAAGCAGTCGAGTTGCACATGTACTTGTTCCGCAATCTATGTCATCGTGAGTTAAATATTGTAATACCAATGCATGTACTATTCACGTATCTTTTGGTCACAACGGATCATCATAGAACTACATAATACACGTTAACACAAACAACGTACTCGTTACTGATCCTGATGGCCGGTGTCCAGAGCTCAGTGGCAGAAAACGTTATCTCGTCGACGCCCAATTTCAGAGGATCCCACATCAGTCTTGTATCTGTCCATACCTGTTCATATGTAGATGTAAGATAGTTTATATGTGAGTAGCGCAGACGAACATTATGCAATTTTATTGGCCAAACTAGTGATAACGCAAGATATATATGGACACAAAGAAAACACATTTTCTTTTCAGCTTTGCATTTCCAGAGGAATTCATCATCCAGTCATAATCACTTGCAATATATTCATGGAATGCCACTGTCGTCACAGGTAGGTATATTTCATATATGTACATGCAATTCCAGTAAATATATTGATAGATTTGTCGATTATAAACACAATCGGGATATTGTGCTTCTGTCGTTTGTACGGAGTGGATGGATTATGCGCGTGTGTATACTTGGTAACTACGTACTGCATAGGTATTCGTGTGTCATATGAATGAGGATAGACGTGGATAAGTGTAATTGTAAATGTGTAACAGCTGTTGGCGATGCAATACACACATTTGAGCGCATTGCATGCCTCGGTCATACATTTAGATTACAGTTACAGTACGTGCGACTTTTGATCCAGTATGTGACTCAACGTTTGTTTATTCTATATGAGTATTTTATCATTGCATTGAGGTTCTCATAACTTTTGGCAACATGACCATGACGTGAAACAGTCCGATTCTTGTCCGGAAATATGCTGGATTAATCACTGCAATATGATTGCAGATTCGAAAATTTAAATTAACTCTTCCAAAAGCCTTGTCGAATCAGCTAAACTCGTGGCAGCGAGAAGAATGGTATGTGCAAGTATAACGAGGATGATTGTTTCAACGGTAAGAAGACAATTCACATAAAACTTGTCACAACGGGCATTAATGATGATATTTGGTCATAACACTATTCTAACCAAATATGTTTAAAACTCACCATATCTAGGAATACACTTGTTGAGAGAACTTGTTTCTTTGTGTCCTGGAAACAAATACAAATACAATGAAACAAATATGCATATATCCAATGATTACTGGACGGTGGTTCATTCATGTACTGCATGAGTCATACTGACCTATATATCTATCGCATTTAAGGGCCAGATGCACGTTTTGCAAAAAATGGCTGAAATCATTGATAACATCATTGTAAAAAAGAAAATGCATAGCAACAACATCTCACATAGTTCAGTGTCACACATAGAATGTGTTGGTGAACAATTTTAGTGTTCCCAATGTGTGCTTTTTTAACTTTAATTTGATAAAGTTGGGAAATATATAGGAAAAATAACATGTCTTGAGGTACCGAGAACGTCAAGATAACTAAAAATATTGACCTGAAGTATGGATTATTGTATGCTATATGATCTGTTGTACATGAGATGAGCCGTCGTTTTTTCGTGAAATGGGCTGTTCAGCCATGAGAGACTGATTCCAGAACGACGACAATATACACAATAGCCACCATGATAAACACAGGCAAGTACAATTCACCATGCTTCCTATTTGCCGCGTAAAAAGTCAAATATCGTAACATGCATAACCGATCGCCAAGGAGTTATGTGGAAAAAGATCAGGATAAGTCATATTGGCATTAATAACTTCCATTTAAATTAATTTTATCAACAATAGATCGATTAGAAACCGAAAATCGCCAGATATTTAAATTAATTTTATCAACAATAGATCGATTAAAAACCTAAAATCGGCAGATGAAATTTTTTTTCGCCATATATCGAAAATAAGCTTAATATCATTGCGACAATAATAAAACGGCATAATAATCTCTTAAAATTGTCATATTGAATATGGTTAGACTTTTCTTGTTTATTTACATTGTTAGTGTACACAGAATATGAAAATATACTTTTGTTCTACGCAAAATACTGGGAACTATATAGCACGGTGTATATACGACAGTGTTGAGTCAGTTTCTGGTAATCAGAGAAATAAGTGTAAATAGACGTGATGTTCAGCTGCATATTGGCGAATTACGGCTGGATCTAATGCCAGATTGCTCGGAATAATGACTCACATTCAAGACTAAGTCACGTTGAGCATGAAGGATTGTGTACTTTGATGTAAGTTTGTCTATTTTCCTCCTTGCACGTTTTGTTATTCAACTCATTGTTTACAAAATGGCGGACACAACAAACATGTGGACCACTCTACATTCATTTTATACAAAAACGTACAAAACTAAACTGTTGAAGCGCCAGTAATATATAGCATATTTTATCATCATACTTATTGTTGTCATTTTTTTTCATTTGTTATTGCTGATAAAATTTAAATCCTGTTGCCAAGTTCTAGTCACATGCTATTTTTACGATTTGGAGGACCAACGTCTAAAATTTTGTCCTATTTTAGTTGTAATCAATTATAATAGTTGATTTTATAATACCATCAGTTGCCTAATAATCGTGTCTTTACTTTAGTGATGATGGGGGTTTAGGCTGAAAGTGAAAATAATAATTATAATATTAATAGTATCAGATCACATGGCAATTTCACTCTGTCTCAATGCTAAAATAATACAATTAATCGTTGGCAATTTTAACCAAATTAATAATCATGTTGACACTATTGCCAGACACTGAATGACCTGATAGTAATTCAACTGTGCTACAAGTTAGTTGAATATGTATATGTATTACGGTTTCATGGATCTTCAAAACAAGGGAAATAATCCAAAAATAACATGTTGCACGAATCAAATTTGATCTAAAGCCTGTTCATTTACTATATTATTGTAACACTTCAATATGGCTGCATGTTCAAGGATCTCATAATTTATGCATACCGGTATATGGGAAGAAAATTGGTTCGATATCGTCATAGTTAACAATTTATATTCAGTCAAATGTAGGATGTGCCAAACCTGGTTATCATGTTACAGTTACTCAGCTTGCATGTACACGCAACATTTTGGGAACAAGTAGTGAAAGAGCTACCATTCATTGCTGGTATATATAATGCTGGAGTATTATATATACTCCCACCCCACAAAACAAATTTGGTCCAAACAGTTGGCAATAAATGTATTAAATCTCAAGCAATAGTTTAACTCATTCCGCGTTACATGTATCTTAATTTTCATAAAATATTGCCTTTGGATTTGTTAACTGCAAAATGATTTGTCTCAATTACAGTTTACTGAACACTAGCACATTGGATTGTCATGGGGTTGTCCTGTACCCGATAGGAGAAATGCAATGAGAGGTTGGGGTTGTCCTGTACCCGGTAGGAGAAGTGCAATGAGATGTTAATTCCTGATTACCTGTAACTGTCAACATGTACAGATAAGTTGAGATCGATAATTTCAATTCATTAAGGCGGATACCACAAATGTTTTGAACATCCCATTACATTTAGTAGCATTAAATAACAGTTGCGATTTTGTCACGCCCTCTGTACCTATAGTATATCTCTGTTATGCTTGCACCAGAGTTAATGAACCACAGGAGTTGTCACGTGAACTGGGGTCTTTGTTATGTTCAGTCTCAAATACATGTGAATTATCAAATATTTTTTGTTTTATGTTATCCTGTCGCTGCCAATAGCAAAGACACACTCAGGATCTCTGACATTTATATGATTTTAAAATAATGAAATTGAGTTGAGCTTGTATGAAAATAAAACCATAGTTATACATGTATGTTATATTTTATCCAAATTATTACCCGTAGAGGGCGATTCAGATCAACGTGAAACTATCAATTAAGTAAATTAAACATTCAATAGTTGCTGGAACCCATTTGAGGTGTTTGTTAAATCTAATTTTTAGTCCCCGCCCCATAAAGCATTTTACAAGACATTTAGATTGACCACTCAACGCTTCATGTACGTACATTTTTACATGAAACTAGTTAGTGTTATTTTATTTGTGTAATATGAATTTAATTGTCTAATGTGAATTTACCCCGAGAGAGCTTTTATTTTATTTGTTTAAATGTGGTGTTGGTGGGAACCCCACAGAAAGCTAATGCTGTTAAACGTCGGTGGTGCGTAATTGAAAGTAAAGAACATTTGTATTAAAAGTTGGCTGTATCTTATATAGGTGATTGAAATAACTCGGAATCAAAGAAATGGAATCCTTGCCATTTGTAAATATTGACAATGCCGACTAACTGTGAGGTTGCTTTGCTGATACCAGTTGGGTGCTACAATGAGCAGATGAGCAGGTATGTAATTTAATTTACCGCCAATACTGCACATTGATACACGTTATGACATCCAACAGTTATTTGCGATTTTTGGTATAACCCATTACCCATGGTCCATCATATGACAAATAAATTACCTTACAGAAAGTGACACCTTTGAGGTCAATATAAACTGTATTTCAACAGACTTATAACCAATAGTCAATGACATAGTGAGATTGATTACTTTGATATATAATCTGGGCGATAAAAGGTTTGACCTAGAATAAATTTGGACTAAGTTGTTTTTTATTCCAATTTGAAGAGGAATATATCCACTACAACATATCCAAAATCGGCTAAAATCCGCTTTGAGCAAAATTTTTTTACAGAGATATTCAAATATGCCCATAATCGACCTTATGAAGTTTTTCTACAATATCCTTCATCGGCGGCACCAGAACGCATTAATCCTCCATCCGATATATACCAATTTGTGTGAAATTAGAGTATAAAGGGCGAATAGAGTGACAAGGAAAGAAATTAATGCATTCGCGGCGATTAAATGGCTGCCAAAATGGCCGCAACTCTAATCCATGCTACGACGAAAGCAACTATTGGATAACCACCTATAATCGAAAATACACATTGGTAATTTACAATTATGTTGGTATATATCTTTAAAGGTACACATATGATTAAAACAGATATAACTGAATGATTTATCGATTTCGGGCATGCAACACACGAAGTAATATTTCGTCACACAGTGCGTGGTAGTTTCATTTGGAATGATGATTAATTGTTGAATGTAACGCAGAAACTGAAGTCCACACCCTTGCTGTGTAAATGCTAGTTATATTTCCGGAATTTTCAACAATCTCCGTGATAATAAACCATATACGTATGTCATAATGCTGATTATACTGTAAAGAAACACTCATCTCGTCAACAGAATAGTATCCTATCACACTAGATCGAAGAGACTGTACATCGTACATTTTATTTAATACTAACTTTCATACTGCTTCCAAACCGGTTTCTTAGTAGACAATTCTGTTCAAATTACTTCAATCGGCACTTTCAACGGGAATATGTACCACGCAATGCACAATATTAGTTTTCAGTATCTTGTTGTTTGAAATTATATTACCATTACCACCCACCTACTTGCGCTAAATATCAGGTCATCAGCGTTTAAAATGTTTCTATTATGGTTTTTTATGCAGCAGATATGTGTTACATCAGGGAGAATGGGTAAACGCGGCGATGCGGCTGCAGAAAAGGTAGTACGTTTCGCGTATATGTGGCCTTAGTGCATTTAAGCACATATAATTTCCAGGTATAAATACAGTCTCTGCCACAGAGTATGTAGGCAAATTTGGTTATGTTGATAATTTATTGAATATAGTTTATTGTACTCATTTGTATTTTGATAAATTGCGTTCATGGCATACCACCACGGACAATAGGATCTACACATTTTGCCTAATACCATATGAAAAGCTCTCATACTGTTCTATTGTAGTGAATTTTGATATATTTGGCGTTGTAGATTTGAAAATAAATGATTATCACATTCGTTACATACATTTCTGCTTCTAGAAAAAAGGTCACACAGTCAATACATCCCTATTATATCACATTTAACTGTTTAATTGCACATATATTACGCGATTCAAGATAAAAAGTACAGATAAAACTGCGTTATTCTGTTTCTTGGCGCCCAAAAAGTCCATATTGAATTGTTGTATGAGACCTGGCTTTCGTTTGCTCTTTCGCGAGATACATTAGAGAGAATTATTACATCTATTATTGAAAGCTCCCCGTACACTCTGAAATCATTCTTCCTCGTATAATTCGAGAGCTTGTTCGTTCTTGTATGACTAGCTATTCAATTTTCCACAAATTGTAAATTTCATAGGACAGGCATTATACCGATGTGGCTTACTTCTAGGCATTGTTTGTGTGTATTTTATTTTATTACTAATTTGGTATTAGTTGGCGCCCCTACCACCGAAATTCAGACTTTTTCGATACCAACTGCCATCATTGACGCCATCTTGGATTACATAAAATGCCCAAAGCGGATTTTAGCCGATTTTGGATATGTTATAGAGGATATATTCCTCTTCAAAATGGAATAGAAACCAACTTAGTCCAAATTTAATCTAGGTTGACCCTAAAATTTTAGTTTATCGACCAGACTAATAGTGGGAATACCTCAGTCCTGGGATAAAAACACAGCATGTCAGAAGCCAATATTTAAGATTTATTCATGTGTATGTATTTGGTCAATTCCGTTAAGTGTGACATCAATGACAATCTATCATATATTGAGAGATAGTATGCATTGAAAAGCTGAATGAGAGTACATGTACTATCTTTTGAGAGTTCAGCAAAAAAGTAAAACAAAATTGAAAATTAAATAATAATTAATTTTAAATATGTTATTAATTAATAATAATAAATTGATACATATATAATTGCATCATTGTATTATGATTGTTGCCATTTAATATCCAAATATACAGACTGTTGGCTTTAGTTACAATTTCAATTGATTTGTTATTTGTCCATTCTGTCCTGCATACATTTCTAAATAGTCCCAATTGCAAATGTCTGGCTTATTATTGCCATTTTTCAGAATAGGGAACTCATAATTTGACTTCATTTATAATAATGGTGTTCCTTCTTTTGCAGAAACACGGCTGCTCTCATGGAAAACATATATGATGCTACATCTGTCACCAGGGATTAACGATGAAAGTGGAAGTAGATAAAAGTTATCGATACCTAAAGTGAACTTATTTTAAAATGTTTCTAATCTCTCTTAATTACTCTCATGATGTTCATATTTCAAAATTTTCAATACATGGTATGCTGTCCTCAATATATGTTCTACATCCCTGTGAAGTTTCATTGCGTACGGTTGTGGATTTATCAATATATTACTAAATTACCTGACCCACCCAAAAATGAAATTTGTTTGGGCAAACGTGCGTCTCCCCCTTAACATGGATGTCAAGAAGAGATTGGAGACGCTGTGTACGTGTCATATATGTGTCCTTGGTCAGCAACATATTTTGAAGATGCAATGTACATTGAAGAAGATTGAAAGATATAATGCATCATTTAATTGAATAATATGAGCCATTAGCAACAACGAAGTTTATCATTTGTCAGTCATTCATTAGCCTTCCGATAGCCAACAACAATTGATCATGTTTCTATTATACCGATTTTGTCGATACTCAGTATTTAACAGTGCATAATAAGAATGTTACTGGGATTTATCAATCTGGCAGTTAGCGTCAATGGGTTATTGCAAAGTATGAATTGCATGGAGTTTGCATTATACTTGCAACTAATATTTAAGTGATGCGGCTTACGACTATGGTGTAAACATAGACACATGTATTAAAATCATACCAATGACAGCGATTAATCAATTTCTTGCTCTATCACGCTTTTAAACATTACAATATTACCAAAGTCTTGTGTACAAGCCAACCAAGGACCAGTTGCTGCCATTGCTGGCGCTGCTTTAGTTTGGTCAGAGCATGCTCTGATACTCAACAGTATGATAAGCTGAGTGGTACTCGTTTACTCGTTTAACGCATGAGTGGTGCAAACACAGAATGGGCGACGTACATGGCGAGACGGTCTCCGTTGGGGGTGTGTTCACCTTGGGAAATTCCAACTGCACCCCCGCCTCTTGAATGCATAATTCAATTTGCACCACCCCATCACACCTCAATGCTCAGGACTAATATCCTATATATTCTTAAACCATGATTCTATATTCTCGGTATGAGAACATTAAGATGTTTTAACCTGAAAATCCTAACATATAGTGGTCTAACTCCAGACAAATGCACACGGTTACGGACAAGAGACCAGGACACACCGGACCGACCATGGTTCGTCCCGGTGTGAGAAAATTTTGAAAACTATACAAGAAAATAAAATCGCAATTTCTAGCATCTATACTGGATGCTTCCCTGGTGTTGGAAATTTCAAACCTCATACTCTCCCTCAGGTTGGAAAATTCTCCAACTGATGAACTTTTTAGTCCACAAGTTTGACCGAATGTAGTAAAATAATTGTTTTGTTAAACTAATTAGCTGTTTTGTATTAGCCACGGGGGAGGGACAATGAAACCCCGGGCCGACCATGGTTCGGTCGGGTGTGCGAAAATTTTGAAATCTGAACAAGAAAATCGCAACAGCCTATAGGTTGGAAAATTTCCAACTAATGACAATTCTAATGACAATATTGACCAAATGTTTGACAATATCGTTTTCTTAAATTAATTAGAAGTTTTTGACTGGCCACGGGGGAGGGACCAGGACATAAGCTTTCCAAGTGTTGGAAATTTCCAACCTGTCACTTTTATTGTTGGTGTGAAATTTCTAACTAATGTTTTGGCAGGCATGAAATAATTTCTAACTGTTGACAGTTTTGACCAAAGTTGGGGGTGAGACACCCCCCCAAACCCCTCGTGTCACCATTTCTCTGACCGTGCTCAGGTGTCACAAATTGGCGCGGGATTTGAAACAGCGAACAATTCGACATTTGCACGTCGCTTGAAGCGACACTGTTGCGTGAAGACCAGCGACGCGCTGAAAACTCATATCGTTGTTTACAGCGGATACAAATCCGACACGCTAACAACTGGACCACGGACTGTGAGATAATCCAATATTACCCCACATATTCTATACCGATCTATTATATATATACCCAATTCAGCATTATCTATACATATTTAAGCATATCAAGTGAATCTCAAATCCATGTATGTTGCTATACCATTAAGTTTATATATAGCGTGGTCGTGATCGGAATGTATGAAACATATGAGTATTTAGACAGTCTATCAGTGGTGGCGACAAGCCATGACGTAACTACTAACCAGTTCGTTAAATGAAAGCAGAACTAACGAGATGTTGATCTTCATAACTGTTGTCGCGTTGATATGTCTGATTGTTCTGTCATACCGTTGCTGTACAAATATATAGTCCCGCAGCTCACTTTCTCCAAAAATCCCAAAACACGACACTGTAAGAAATACGAAATATAGTTTAGTTTTAACAAGACATTTCTTATTTGTGAATCGGGAAAAATCTCTCGAAAGAATAAAATATATATTAAACATATATTGTAATATAATTGTTTCAGTTAGGCTGTTTGGGACAAATCCATGCCAAGTTTACAAAATTATAGCGCCCGCTCTCCCGCGGCGAAGCCGCGGAAGCGAAGCGACCAGGGTATACGTATGCGAATATGAGATATATACTAATCGAATTTTTCGGCCCAATCTAAAAATAAATTGAAATCACATAAAATAGGATAATTTATTCATAACTGAAGGGTCAGCCAGGGTCAGCGGAGTCCAAAATTCTATTGTTGGCAACGGTCGCCATTTTGTATTTATTAATGCCACCTCTAAATGTACAATTGGGCAAAATGCTTCAGGGAAAAAATAAAAAACTTTGATCTAGCAACTGTTAGCTATACTTCATCATATGTTGGGACATCATGCTCCTAAAGCCAAATATATTTTCAAAAAGTGAATCTAAATTGAACAAAAGCTCTGGTTAACAAAAAAGTTAAATTGCATGAAAAAGTTTTGTTTACATATTTCATAAAATTATTAAAAATATTTACCCCGAAAGAGGAATCTAGCGACATTGCTGGCCGTTTACATATTATCTTCAATTTTCTAACGGTATTTCCGCCTAAAAAAATTATGAAATATTCTCAAAGTTCAAGGCCGACAAACGGAAACTTTAAGTTCCGATTTAAAGATCGCAGAGTCATTTCAAGATTGCTTCTTGGGAAACCAGTAAAGGCGTCATGACATCAAGACGTATATCATGACGTCACTACCTACACCGGCGCGCAAAATTCCAGACAGGACTGTGTCGATGGCCAGACAGCTGAGACTCGTATTACATGGCAGGCTAAATATCCACATTTACGTTATATGTGATTATTTACATATATTTTATATATCATTTTCTTGTTTCCCATTATAATTAGGGTGGATACACACATGCATGTAATTTCTGTATGTAAAATACATGTATTTTACATGGCCACACCAATAATTCACAACATTAATCACCTGCGCGCGAGCGGTTCATTGTTAACAGGCCAGACAAGCGAGCAGTGCTAAGCGAAGTCAAATTGTCTTCTATCAGTACATTTAAGGCCAGTCCAAAACATGTCTTCTCTCACGGATGCGGAAATTATTCAAGTCTGTGTGATTTCTGGCATTTTATTAATGCACGACCACCAGAAGCCGTATACGTCTGGCATATACCGGCTTGATGTAGAACATTTTCAACCATGATGCTTGTTTGGTGGGGTCTCGAAAGCTTCAAATCGCTAAGGGACTTAGTTGAATGTATCGGTCGGAATAATATGGGCAAGAAGGTACAATATGATATGTTTTACTTAAATAGCTCAGAGTTAGCCACCCCCGCCTGGTAGCTTTCGGGGTCATATATAGCCCCTGCATGCGTCGGGGAAATCCTGATCCACCACTGCTATAAATAAGAGAGGACTGGTCATTATTTAAATAGAAAGTCTACCATATGGGATATCCCACGAACAATTATTTTAAGTGGCCTGGCGACTCGGTCCAAGATAACGGCTTATCTACATTCCGACCTAATTGGAACTCAGTGCGTTCAACACGTAGGCAATGGTTAGGTTGTCAGTGGACACATATTACATCGTCTGTATGATCCATGTAAAACGCCAAATACACGGTAATTACAGAGATTACATGCATGTGTGTAACCACCCTGGGGGTTATCATCAAATCCTTCTATAAAGATAACAATTCATCCGATAATCCCATGAACAGTAACAAGCGGGCGCAAATTACGTTTACGTACATGATCATATTAGTAGTTAATTTCAACCTGGAATCGCAAAAATAAATAATACGGAATTAGATTAAGCAGGAAGGAAAATTATATACACACACATCAAAAATAGACATTGGCATAATTAGCGTGATCATTTGCATGTTACAAATATCACACGAAAAAGGCATAAAAGCCGTATAGAAAGGAAATACAAATTGCACAAGCATTAGAAGCAAGAAATTCAATTAATTGAGGAAAAACACACACTGTCCTGAGTAGTATTGATAAGCTATTGGAGGGTCAACCACTTCGCATGGAAAATAGCAAAATAGTAAAATAGCATCGAATGTCTCAACGACATCAACAGCTTGAAGACGAGAATGACCCACCATATATGGTAGATATTCAACCAGGCTCTGCCTAAGTTTGATAATTGATGACTGATGTACATGTACAGTACACAAAAATAGTAATAACAATTAACGTTATGATTTTGAAACTAACCATGATAGAATATTGACAGTAAGGTGGGATTAACTACTACGAGTACTATTAGTAATAAGAGTACTATTCTATCATAATATATGTGTACATGATGTATGGGAAATAATAAAAGGACAAAACAATAGTTGCAATACAATTATAACAATTTTTTTAATTAAGCGCAAGAAGAACTAATTGCACTTAAGCACAATAAGGGAATCTCTATTGTGCTTAAGCGCAATAACGAAATATTTATTTGCGATTAAGCGCAATAATGGAATTTTCAAATTGCGCTTATAAAGCCCAATAAGGAATCTCTTAATAAGGAATATATTATATATAGTACATAAACTCCCTATAATTCAGGTGATGTAGTCCATCTCCATGGTACAATGGATGGAACAAATATAGGATTATTCTACTATTTTCAGAAGGGTGATCTAATGCGAGAGATGTTAATTGCGCTTAAGTACAATAGGGATGTAATTGCGCTTAAGTGTAATAAGGACTGTCTTATTGCACTTAAGCGCCATAAGAATATTCATTATTGCACAGGAATATTTTATTGTGCTTAAGTGCAATATGGTATATCTAATTTCGCTTAAGCACAATAACTTAAGAATATTCTTATTGCACTTAAGCTCCATGAGAAATATTCTGATTGAGCTTTAGCTCAATTAGATATTCCTTAAGTTATTGTGGTTAATCGATATTGTCTATTAAATGTCAACTTGGTTTCCCATAGAGATCACCAATGATGTCTATGCACAAGGGAGGCACGCCAACCATCTCTGTTTGGATTCCATTTGTTAGCTTATTAAATATGCACATATGCTCAAGATAGAGACCCGTAGGTCGGGTTTTGGATCGCAGTGAATTAAAATGTCATTGAAATAATCGGTTTCCCCCAATAAACATCCATATATTCAAAATACATGATTTTGGAGCGGATTTATGTAGACGATATTGGACGCCATCGTGGAATTAATTTGTTTTTTTCAATCTTCACACATATTTATTAGTTATGTGGATGAAATTATTATTAAACCTCACATCCTTATATTGGTTATGTGGATGGAGTTATCATTAAACTTGACATCCTTATAATGGTTATGTAGATGGAGTTATCATTAAACCTCACACCCTTATATTGGTTATGTAGAGGGAGTTATCATTAAACCTCACATCTTTATGGTTATGTGGATGGAGTTATCAATAAACCTCACATTTTTATATTGGTTAGGTTTTGTAGATGGAGTTATCGTTAAACCTCTCATCAGTGTGTTGGGGATTTTGGACCTTGACTGGGACCTTTGGTTTTTAACGCAGTTCACCTCACAAATGTGAGTACACCTTATACACAAATGTCTTATGTAGCCATAGTTTTTCTCGGATAAGATGAGTTTGAAGTCTGTTTACATTGCGAAATGTTGTCAGTTTTGTATCGTCTCCAGCGGAACTCGGCATGTTGAAGCAAAAGTTACAAGGGATTGTAAAAATAAATTGGGGAGGGGTGGGCGATACATGGAAATATGGTTTTATACCAATATAAATTTGTAGAGCGATAATGACCAATGTTGACATATTATGCATGTCAACTATATTTTTTCGACAAGGCTATAAAATAGGGGGGGAGGTTCAGAATCTTAGTTATCTCTATATAGTGCCAGAATAGTCATTTATGGATTTCTATAGGGGTACAATGCAAATTAGAATCACATGATAAAAATAATGTATGTAACACAACTATACCAATGAAAAGAAAAATAATAACTATGGCGCTCATGTAGAATTATCAACTGTGAAAAGCATAAATTCCTACTCGTGGGCCAGCTGTTGACCAAAATCACCTCTCCAGAACCTGGCAATTGTAAGGTATGCAATTCTACGTTCAGCAACATTGTTGAACACGCTATTTTGGCATGTTCTGCAACGTCCGATCAGAGAATACAATTATGGTACGATATCATTGATATGTTTGGCGTACCGGTTTTCATACATATTGATTCTCTACCTATTAAAGAGCAGTCGATGGCATTGTTGGGTTGTTTATGAACCGATATTAAATGTATCGTTTCCCACACACGTGTACATGAACTAACGGTATTTATGGTCCGAACTTCATTCGAATTGTGGACATAATACATAGCACGCTGCAATTGACCACTTTATTTCTACAATTGTTCGGCTACAACTAACTCATGCGAAAACGTCACAATTGTTTCACGCCAGCACATGCGTGGAATGATGCAATATTGCTATCTAATATAAGACAGATCATTTTCTGCATCACTCATAGATCATAGTATACTCTCTATTTGTTCTTATGGTGGTAATGGAAACAGGATTTCAGGATCCAAATGTCCGCATATTACAAAATAATTACTGTGCTGTTGCTATCGTGTTCGTAAAGCATATTGATGTATATATAGGCACATACATCATCGGGCGTGAGAGCTATACTAACACTGTATGAATGTTTGTGTGTGCGTGCTTCTAGCTCTTATTCAATTCATACTAACACCGTATAAGTTCTATGTTTCTGTTCAATTCTTAATGTAATTGTATTCATAATGTATGGCTCTCCTATAATTGGAGGAAATAAAAGTATATATATATAAAATTGGTGGGGGGGGGGTCTGAAATTATCTCTATCTCTATAGATGGCACCAAAATTTTATAGAAAAGAATATCAAGTTATATACGTATACAGTATAGTAATATCATAGACATAAGTATCACGTGATAAAATATGTACGTAAAGTGACTATACCGATGAAAAAAATTAATAAATTGGACCTGGATTAGAGGTTGGGTTGGTTATATGTGGATAATTGGATATCGGGTTCATACCGATGAAACGATATAAATTAGTAGAGCGATAGAGACCAATGTTGACAATTAGTCAGGCTATGTGGGGGAAATGGGGGTTGATATGATAGACTGAAATAAATTTGTCGAGTGATAATGACCAATGTTGACGTATAAAGTAACGCAACTGTATTGTCAAACAATTATCAGTTAGAACCGGTCAAATATGGACCCTGGTGCCCAATATGGAGCAGGTCAGAAAACACTCGCATGGCCCTAAAATGTATTTAACATGGGATTTCCCATTCAATTCGATTTATGTCGATAAAACTCTTATTTTTCAAAAGTTTAAGCTGACACTTGGTGTGTCTGCGTGTCATACTTATATATTCCTAAAATGACAGGGTCCAACACGTAATTATGTTTTAGATGGAAGAATGAATTTTTTTCGATGATAAATTTTAACATGGGATTTCTCATTCAAATCGATTTATGTCGATAAAACTCTTCTTTTTCAAAATTTTAAGCTGAGACTTGGTACGTCTGAGTGGAATACTTATATATTCTTAAAATGACAGGGTCCAACGCGTAATAATGTTTCAGATGGAAGAAATGAATTTTTTACGATGATAAATTTTAACATGGGATTTCCCATTCAAATCGATTTATGTCGATAAAACTCTTATTTTTCAAAATTTTAAGTTGATACTTAGTGTGTCTACGTATCATACTTATATATTCCTAAAATGACAGGGTCCAAAACGTAATTATGTTTTAGATGGAAGAAATGAATTTTTTTCGATGATAAATTTTAACATGGGATTTCTCATTCAAATCGATTTATGTCGATAAAACTCCTCTTTTTCAAAATTTTAAGCTAAGACTTAGTACGTCTGAGTGGAATACTTATATATTCTTAAAATGACAGGGTCCAACGCGTAATTATGTTTCAGATGGAAGAAATGAATTTTTTTCGATGATAAATTTTAACATGGGATTTCCCATTCAAATCGATTTGTGTCGATAAAACTCTTATTTTTCAAAAAATTTAGCTGATACTTGGTGTGTCAGCGTGTCATATTTATATATTCCTAAAATGACAGGGTCCAAAACGTAATTATGTTTTAGGTGGAAGAAATGAATTTTTTTCGATGATAAATTTTAACATGGGATTTCTCATTCAAATCGATTTATGTCGATAAAACTCTTCTTTTTCAAAATTTTATGCTGAGACTTAGTGTGTCTGTGTGGAATACTGATACATTCATAAAATGACAGAGTACAATACGTAATTATGTTTTAGATGGAAGAAATGAATTGTTTTCGATGATAAAATTCCAGTGTTGGCTGGGTGTTGAAAATGTAAACAAATATTTTCTCAAGCGTCGTTTTGGTCAAAATATCGATTTTTGGACGGAGGGAACTGATCCGAATAATAGCTAAGATGTATTTAGATGGAATTATCGGAAGAATTTGACCGATTGGGGAGCATTTTAAGAGAATCGAGTGGAGAAATCTTTGTAACCTTTGCATCAAACACGCGAATTCGGCCATCACTGTACTTGCAGATAAGCGCTGATTAATAATATTCATCAATTTTATGACAACAATTGCAAGCATCAAACTCAACTTTTTGGAAGGTATCAAAACAATCATTCCCAAAACACCTTCCAAGATATCCCACAAAGTTTTAATATGTTAGGACATAGAAACAGTCGAAATTATTGAATTCAAATCTCCATTGCCTTCGCTTCAATTATCATTGCGGTGATCGTACGATTTGAGGCGCCTTGTTTACGATGACGTCATTTGCGTTGCTCCCAACCCTTTCGAGTTTCAACGGCATTTCAATTGGTTGGAATTAAAAATTTCTCAAGTTCCAGCTCAACCTGAATGTAGTTACCCAATTGGCAGAAATACTTTAGCAGTAACTTTTAGTTTTATCAGTTATAACTATAATTTTATTGACAATATGAGCTCAACGTCATAATAAACTGTTAATGGCGGTGTTATCCAACGTGTGCTTTGACAATGATTATAATTTTATTTTGCGATCACACGTTAGTGCAGCTTAGCAGAAACGCATGGGCAATAGTTCAGTTCAGCAGAAACGCATTGAGTCCTACGATTATAGTACACCCACTGGACGCGGCTTCGCCACGTCTGTCAGTGGGTGAAAAATTAAAACGATGATGCATGTTGAAATGAAGTACAAAATTAGTATAAATGTTAGCACAGCAAATAAGCCATACGCATGTGACATATAATTGCCTGTATTACCAGCCAACTTGGGATATATGATCACGCCAGTACGTATGGACAGCGACATGTCTCTATACCGAAGGTTCGCTATTCCGAAGTGTTCACTATTCCCAAGGTTCATTATACCGAGGTTCGCTATTCCGATGGTTCTCTATTCAGAATATGTTAATACTTGCGTGATAGCATTTTCATACCACGTGTGGTTTTTGTGGGGGGGGGGGGTGGGGTTGCAAATTTTAATTAATTTATGGTTAAATACGCCCAGAATAGAAAACCTTCAGAATAGCGAATCTTCGGAACAACAAATCTTCGGAATAACGAACATTTGGAATAGCGAACCTTTGGAATAATGAACCTTCGGAATATGGAACCTTCGGAATAATGAACCCGATCCTGTATGAACATCCCACGACACGTCCATCAATAAATGTATAAATGTTTCGTGGGACTGTTTATATATACATATAACACTGGAGTAAAGTTGACACCAACACGTCTTTGTTAATTTTGGTACCCGGATTTCAACGAAATTTGGTGTGGTGACTCAGGGTGCCCTGTCTGATTGTATAATGTCGTTAATTTTTCTAAATTTTGATTTAAACAAATTTAAATGAATAAAAAATATGAACCTATGTGAATATTTAGGTACAATATAAACCTATTTGCACGAGAATAGGTTGCAGCAACAGATATAGGTGAATGTGGGCCACAGTTAGACATGGGTCAGAGTGAGACATTGTATATAACATTTCTCTAATTTCTAGACCAATATCAATGGGGCCAGTCCAGAGATATTAGCCATATAACACATGTTACTATATTTGTTCAAAATGATATCATCAGGTGACGGGTGAATTTGGCCCAGCGACCAATTTTTTAGGTAAAATTAATTAATTAAATTTTTGCAATTTTATCTTTATTTATGGATAAATTTACATATAATACGGAATACATTTTTGTGATGTGGAAAACAGGGATTTATTACATATTACACATAGCCGAATCTGATTTTTTTATAGACGTTTATGTATGCTTGACTTTCAGCGAGCTACACGGGTGGTGGCACGATGACTCAATGGGACACAATTTCTGGCCTGTGGTAGGATCCACCTTCAGTAGATGATAGACACTTCAAAAAGGAATGCCATAATTTGCCAAATGACTATTGTTTTGGGGCTGGAGTGGATAAATAATTTAGATAAAACAAACTGATGTCATTGTGCAATAGTGGTATGTGCGGCGCGTTTGCTACTAATTAATCAAACGTGCATATATGCACGTTTACTTAGTTCACCTTAAAAGACCATCGAACCACAAAAAATACTAGATCATGTCATGAATCTCTACACTAGATATGACCGTACTATAGACCATATTGCACCAATTGCACTGTACAAAAACCTGGGAACTTTTTTATGTTCTGACAGCGAATTTTATAACAATGAATAAACAAGAAAGGAATATATTTCACTTTATTGTTAATACTTGTTCCTCAATAATCTACTTCACAGTAGCGGTGGTCTCAGCTCGAGATTGCATGCATTTAATAATATTGATAATGGAGACTTAGAATGAACGAAAAATCCCGCCACTACATGGACATGGGCGTAAAGTCTGCTATAGAAAGATAGATTTGGAGCTACATGTTTACACGGCACTTCGATGTAAAACAGCAGTATCCCAACCGATTTCACTAGCTGGTTTTACATAGAAGGAAACTTCAAATTGGACTAAACTTCTAGTAAGGAATTATTAGCAATGCTGTTTCACACGTTATTTATTTAAAAAAAAGAACCTATACGTAATTCTAGGCCATTTCAATGTATAATTTTATAAATAGATGAGATAATCTACTGGGTAATGAAATGGTTGGGGAAAACGTAAGTTGTCTGAGCAAGATATGCAACCAAAGAAAACTTGTCATCTGAAAGTTCCCTCCAAATAATTGAATAGGAATCCCAAGTCACCTGCAATTATAGTATCCATGCAACCAAAAATAAGCTTATCATCTGAACGTTCTCTCCAGATAACTGAATAGGACTCCGAAGTCAGCTCCAATTATATTATTTAAACATGCTCCGAATAAAGAAATAAATAATATGCAACAGTGTACATATTTAAAACTAGGTTCAAGAAACACAAGGCAATGGCATTGGTTGGATATGAAAAACAAACAAGGTTTGTTAAATAATTATCATTATAAAGAAGATGGAACATAGATAGGTTTATGATTTTTCGCACTTCCCCTGTGTCGTTGCCTTCATAGTACTGGTATGTCCCTTTGACCATGTTACATATTTGCAGCATTAAAAGCTAATATAAATATTTGGTTTGACATCACATATACAGAATCAAAGAGATATAACATTTATTGTTGTGTTACAATTGATTTTGATTTGACAGTTCGGTTTCTCACAAAGCAGCACGAATTGTAACCAACAAAAAATTAAAATTAAAATGCAATATTCCTTTACATTCTGCATCAGCCCAGTTTGCTGAGGTTTTCAAATGCAATTGTTTTCACTGATGGGTCAGCAAGAGTTTGACATATATTGTCAATCAAAATTAATGTGTGGGATCTTGGCATATCAAGACATAGTTCCTAGTCAGATCTAGAAAGGTGCGTTTCCCACATAATATATTCATTAATCTCTGTGTAGATGGTGGACACATTCCAGTGATTATTTACACCCAGAATTAGCACTGGCACTGTGATCTTCTTTATATTTATATATAAATGCATAAGATATCAACACTATTCTTCCGCTTGTGAATAGGTGTAAAGATCATCCCATATAGTAATATAATTTAATTTGGAATAGTGTCTTCCCATAGTTTTCTGACATCGTCAACTAAGATATTTTCCATTATTGGAGAGTGTTCACAAGAGATGCAATTCATGACTATTTTATTATTCATTTATTATATCATGATAATTGTCTATCAACAGAACATATATACATGTACAATAACTATTTGGTACATCAACAATGAGCACAGACAAGCTTTGAGACAATATTGCAAAAGACGTACATATACACATTCAACAAAGAGTTATTTGTAGAAAACATATATGCTGAAAAACATTGACACTATTAATAAACCACAGACAAAATGTCAACGACCCTGTAGCTCAACTTGGAGAGAGGATAATGTCATAGATTATAATGGAGTGAATGATTGTGAAAAGTTTAAATGTTTAAGTAATACCAGAGGTTCATCTGAATATCCATATGAAGTTTGGGATCAATTGGATAAAAATGTTGGATGAAGGGTATGCCGAAGTATTTATTTGTTCAAAGAGTGAAATCAAAGTTGCATGCTGGCAGCCATGTTTTTGACGAAATATTGTTCAAATTTGATAGATTCCATCTAGAAATGATCGGGATAATGCCTGTAAAATTTAAAAACATTTCTCCAATAAATGTTGGCTGCAGAGTGGGCCGATGGATTCAATTGTATAATCCAACATGTTATTAACGAAATTTGGAAAACTATGATGGTCAACCCACAGTTCCATATCAAGTTTAGAGACGGTAGGATAAGGAATGTGACCTGTAGGATATGACAAAGGATTCAGTCATGCAATTATTAACAACCAAGATGGCAACTGGCGTCCACGAAATTCCCATCTAGTGGTCACACAGAAAATCCGTATAAAGTTTGGTGACAATCGGATGAGAGATGTGAACTGTTGGGTGCACTAATGGAAATTTATGATGGGCGGACATAATGTTTGTGCTTGAATTTGTCACGTTGAGCTAAAGATATCTGCGTAACAAAACCATTACACATGAGGTCTATTCATCACACTTTGTTCCTAGACATCTAGATGGTTAATATAGTCTGGTCGATAAACTAAAATTTTAGGGTTAACCTAGAATAAATTCGGACTAAATTGGTTTATATATTATTTTGAAGAGGAAGATCTCCTCTATAACATATCCAAAATCCGCTAAAATCAGCTTTGATCATTTTTTTGTAATTCAAGATGGCTGCCATTTTCCGTTAAGTCAGTTTGTTGCAATTTGATGCAATTATAGTGACAGTATCCTATCATATGTATACATAAGTATACATTTTTTGTGAAGCTAAGACATAACGCCACCTTTTTATGCCAAGATTGGAACTCACGGGCCAAGGTGGCAGTCAAAATGGCGACCGGAAGTGGAAAATGTTACGTTTGTTTACTGTTATCTTTAAGATAAGTTTCTGCTTTTTGGAACCGGTTGAGAAATGTTATTTTATTTTGTATTTAGCATGTTAACAGACCATCGGGAAAATAAAATATGCCATAAGTGGGGTCCCCACCACTTCCGAACATTAAAAACAAACGAGTTTACAAAACGCGGTATAACATTTCACAAAAAAATCACAATTTGGGTTTCTAGTCATATTTCATCAAAAGTTGGCAGGACTGTGTAATGTAAGTGATGCATTCTATTTCTTATAAATATTCCGACTCAATTGTATCAAAATTGTCACTTTGGCTCACAATGGCTGCCAAAATGGCGGCCTAAATATGAAAAATGGTAAATATTGCACCAGCGTGCCGTGCAACCGCTTATAAGTTGTGGGTGACGGATAAAATTGACTATTATGTCTTATATACATTGAATACTAACATTTATGATGCACTTTGATTAATTTTTACTATTTTAACCACCGAAATCACCAGAATTATGGGATTTTGTTATCACAAACTTGGCATCAAAATCGGAAAAAAAATAACATTTCAGGTTTTGCACCATTTTTTCAAGTAAAATGGAACTATCTTCGGTATCAAATATGAGTTTTATTTTGATATATCTTAAATGTGTGACACTGAGGTGTTTTAGACAAAATTTCTCAAGATGGCTTGCAAAATGGCAACAAAATATTGTATAAAGTTGATTTGTCATATTTATTCCGAACATTATTACAAGCTGTTCCGGAAAGGTTGCAAAACTCACTTGGTTATTAAACATGCAACTTAATCACTGATAACTAAATGTTATATTCTGGCTGTCCCAGTACATTATGAGGCATGACAAATCAGTTTAAGGGACGCAGTATGAATTTTTTCCGAAAACTTCTTTTGAGATTCTGTCTGTCTTTGAACGGAAATGGGCAGAACGTTGAAGCGGAACTGAGAGGGATCATATTATGTGGCTACGCTTGCCCATTACCATCAAAATTTATTAACTTATATACTATTGTCATGAAAACCGTTTCATTCGTATTGCATACCAAACTCCATTAAGAGACACTCTGATATGATCTCTCTATCGGTTAACATATCCTTGAGTTATAGCGATAGGAAATCGATAGTCACCCAAAGGTACACCAGTGAAACTTATACATGACCATGCAGTCACTCCATATATACATGGACACCACATAAATGAACATATGTCACTCGATTTATACACATACACATCACTTAATACTACTATACAGCCACAAATGGATATGCCCATACACCCAACACATGGCCATATAGCCATGAGTAAACATGCAGGCACACCATGTATACTCCTACACCTCACCCATTACCATATAGTCACGACCTGCATACCAATTCACTACATTCATGAACATACAGTAATATCATGTATACCTATTCGCCATTGGTAATACAGTCACTCCATGTATATGTATATACTTGCCACATGCATGACCATATAGGCACTTAAGATATACATCCAAACGATGACAATATAGTCACTCCCGGTATATATTATCGCCACATTCATGAGCATACATTACTTGTATATATATTTGCCTCACCAGGGGTCATAAAGTGACTCCCTGCATATATATTTGCGACATCCATGGCCATATATCCACTCAAAATATACATATACACCCAACCCAAAACCATATAGAGTCATTACAGGTATATATAGTATACATATAAACCTCACCAATGGCGTTACAGTCCTTCTAGGTATACCAATGGCCCGCACCGCGCAGACGGCGATTCATACACTCCAAACGTGCATATAGACCTCACCATGACAATTCAACCTATCGCTGTATAATCATAAACCACACTCGTGATCATACAGTCACTCCCTGTACACACATTCACCCACCGTTAATTTTGCCACACTGGCACTCCATATATACATATTGGCCACACCATGGCAATATAGCCATGCAAGATATACAAGGGCTCGCATCTTGCAGGTAATGAGTCGAAACGTAATGTGACATTTGCTTAGTATGGCACATAGTGGGCGATCTGCAACTAATGTTAATCTTATCCAAACATTTTGGCACCTTTTAAACTCATTGGGAGTAATTTCCAAAAATGTATAAACTCTACGTTTGGCATAAAATGAAATCTTGTTTTTGTGGTGTATGTTCTAAAACTATTTCCAAAATTCCATTAAACTGCTCCAGGACCCAGCTTCCAACTCAACATTAATTATGTGTGCTCCATTTTGACTTGCTGTTGTCATTCCGAAGGGCTACGTGTGATTTTCGTTGACGCGGACAAATGTGTCACCTTGTCAGATACCTACTTACATATATTTGTAAGCCTATACTTACCTGTATAGGTTGGTTGTCTGTATTGGTTATCATATGACCATAGTCACTCCAGATGTATATATACCTTATCAATTACCATACAGTCCTTCTAGATATGCATATACCCCACACAAACGGCCATTCGTACACTTCAGACTTGTAAAACTACAGCTCAAACATGACAATTCAGCCACTCGCTGTATTCTTACACAGTATATCCATGAGCATTCAGCTATTCACTGTATACCGGTACACAGCAATGACAATACAGCCACAACAGATAAACATGCACATCCCACCCATGACCACGATGTCACTATCTATATACACAAGCCCGTCAAACTGTACTCCAGGTATGCATATACACTTCAACAACATTGACCCTGCAGTCATCCAATGTACACATATACACATTGCCCATACCCATACAACCACTCCTTATTTATCCATGCACCCCATACATTATCATACAGCAAACGCGTGTATACATATACACACACCAATGACAATACAGCCACCCAATGTATACCTGTACATCCCACCCATGACCACACATTCACTCCATATATACATACACAATACAAAGATGGACAATGCAGCTAATCTCTCTATACACATACACCACTTCAATGGCCAAACAACAACTCCCTGCATACATGTTCACATCACACATGACGGTCATGACCATAAGTTACTCCTTATATACCTATGCAACTCAACGTGGACACCCCATACATGACCATATAGTCATACATTGTATAACTATTCATATCATTCACGAATAAAATAACTCCGCCTATACATACTCACCTCACGTATAGCCATACATTCAACATACGTGCACACTGTATTAAGTTGACCAATGTTGATTACAATGGGCCAGAGTAGCCACATACTATGATCCCTCTCAGTTCCGTTTCAACGTTCTGACCATTTCAGTTAAAAAACATGGACAGCATCCCAAAAGAAATTTGCGGCAAAATCCATGCTGCACCCATTAAAAGAACTTCCATGCCTCTTAATGTTCTGGGACAACCAGAATATAACATTGAATTGACTAAGTAGCTTTTTTAATAACCAAGTAAGTCACAATCTGCTACCTTTTCGGAACAGCAGTGAATAATGTTCGGAATATATGTGACAAATCAACATATTACCAAATTCGGTTGCATTTTTCAAGCCATCTTGAGCAATATTGTCTATAACACCTCAGTGTGACACAGTTAACACATATCAAAACAATAAACACCGCTGTTACCAAAGAAATTTCCATTTTACTTTTAAAAATGTTTCAAACCTGAACATGATTTTTTGCCGATTTTGATGCAAAGTTTGTGAGAGAAAAATTTGAATAATTCTGGTGATTTTAGTGGTTTCAATGGTAACAATTAACCAAGGTGCATCAGTAATGTTGGTTTGCATATAACAAGATTTTCTCACTATAATTGCGTAGAAATGATTTAACGGAAATGGCAGCCATCTTGGACGCCATCTTGAATTACAAAAATTGCCCATAGCGGATTTTAGCGGATTTTGGATATGTTATAGAGGATATATTTCTCTTCAAAATGGTATTCAAAACAATTAAGTCCAAATTTATTCTAGGTCAAACCTTTATTCGACCAGACTAATACTGAAGTTGTCAGTTGCTGGTTACACCAACATAATTTTTATAAAGTTATTATACAATGTTCTTTACAGTATGAGTTTTTCTTGTACGAGTGCAGGTTGTAGTGAAAAGTCATATTGTACATAGTGTTGAGTCCAATATGACTTTTCACCACAAACTGGAAGAGTAAATAGAAAAACACGTACTGTACACATATGTATGTTTATCCAAAGTTTTGGGAATAAAACGGTTGTGGTTATTTTTGGTAACTGTCGGCAATTGATTCTCTATACAAGCCTGTACTTGATTATCAGAAAGCATGTAACACGGAAGTGGAAAAAAAACGGAAGTGAATATAAGAGGCCAATCCGCGAAAACGACGATGTACGCATTACTCAATAAAGCCCGTTATAATAAGCTCACTATATAACAAGTATCCTGGAGATCTACGAAAAATCGATTGTACCAATCATGACTTATGGAGTGCAGGTAAGGGGCTATGAAAACCTAACATGCTTTGAAAAACTGGAATTATGATTCTTGAAATTCACACTTAAACTGAAAAAGTCCACACCGAATGTTTTCTTTTATG
Organism: Siphonodentalium dalli; assembly: GCA_032622095.1. NCBI lineage: Eukaryota > Metazoa > Mollusca > Scaphopoda > Gadilida > Siphonodentaliidae > Siphonodentalium > Siphonodentalium dalli. Next base: position 73,137,547 of record CP136065.1, on the reverse strand, counting down.
GGGAACTTGGAATGTTTCCCATAACAGTGAACATCAAATCCCGTTTCCTCTCGTACTGGGCTAATCTTATTTCTATGCCGACTAACACATTACCTCTTTTGTTGTATTATGTTATGTATTGTTTATATTGTGATAATGATTTTAATAATTCATTGAGTATTGGTATTCGGGATACACTTAATTGCTCCGCCATGTGTATTGTTTGGACCAACCAACCAGTTCAAAGCTTGAAAGCTTTAACCGCACAATTTCTGGCAAACTAAGCGACATCTACATACAAGAATGGTGGACCACAATATCGAAATCAAGCAAGTACGCATTTTACCGGATTATAAACCCAAAAGAATCCACAAACTCCCTATAGAACATGATACTTGGACAAATACGGATTACTCAGGCACACTATGTAATCTTGAAATCGATGACGAATATCACATGGTACTGAAATGTAGGAAATTAATGAACTTAGAATAGAATACCCGAAATCCTAATACCACCAGAGACCTAACACTTATATTCTAGCCGCGCTGTTCAACTCTCGAATCAAAAGACATAATTTGACATTGAGATTTTCTTGAAAATTCACGAATGGTGCGCCTTCTTAAGTGCATTATTTGGTTGAATGATATTCTTTGCTGCATGGAGCAATTGTCGCGACTTGGAAACAAGGAAGGGTCCTTTTGTAATGTGTGGGCCAAATTGTACAAGCAGTGCCTTTCCTTAATAAATAAACTAAAGTTCGCACAAGTTAAGTGTGAGGTAAGTGACCAATTTCTAATAGGGATTTCCATTTAAATCTCTGGGGCAAAATATGTGTATGAAGCAGTTGTCCGGGATATCATTGAATATTCATAATATGTTACTGGTGGGTTAGATCATGCCGTGAATTTCTAATCTGGCTAACGCCCGGAGATATTATATTCCACCAGCACAAAACCTGGGAACTTGTTTATGTTCTAACCCGTTCTGACTGGGAACTTTATAACATTGAACAAAGACGGCAAGGAAAATATCTGTTTGTTAATACATGTTTCTGCACAATCCACTTCATATTAGAGTGGTCCCAGCTCGAGATTGAATGCTTTTCTGTGACGTTTGTGAGCCATAAACATTGAAAACCCAGTAATTCCATATAACTGTAAGCGACGCAAATCAAAATCACCCACAAAGTCACTTAAATAATGAAATTTCAAGTTGGGGCATTCACCTGCAGTGAAGTACATTATTAAGTAACATGTAATAAATAAGAAATATATTCCCATTGTTACTTTTTCAAAATTATAAGGTTCCCTGTCAAAACTTCGAAAAGTTCCCAGGTTTTGTACTGGTGGAATATGATCTATACGGGTGTTGGCCAGAGTCGCGATTGATCTAGCCATGATCTAGCTGATGGGTGCGGGGCGTTTGGTAATTTATAAGATTGTCCTTTAATTTGATTCTCGAGAATTTTATATTAAAAGTACAACACTTGATCTACTTTGAAAAATCAATATAAAATTCACAAATAGATGTACCCAAATTGTAATGGCGCAAGTTCCAAGCGGACCCGCCAGATAAACACATATAATGATTTCAGTAACACATTAAGGGGAGGTCAAGTGACCAATTTTGAATGGGATTTCCATGCAAATCTCCGCAGCAAAAGTTATGATTATATGAAGCAGTTATATGGGCACCACAGCGGCCATATTAAACAGACATATAAACATTTAATTGGCGGCTGCGCTTGGTAAATTGCCAATTTTTTCTATAAATTAATTTTTGAGAATTAGTTACTGGAATTACAACACTTGACCTAGTTTTAAAAAATCAATATAAAAATAAAAAAATATACACCAACTTTCTAATGAATAAATTACAAGCCAACCCGACAGATACATATGTATTGTTTTCAATACCGCACAAAGTCACGCCCAGCAATATTTGCAACTCCAACTTTTGCTGCGGAGATTTGCATGGAAATGCCCCTTCAAAATTCAGTCACACAGACGTATTTGCAACTTTAACTTTTGCTCTGCAGATTTGAATGGATATCCCCATTCAAAATTTGTCACTTGCCACCCCCCCCCCCACAGGATGGAGATCAAGTGACTAATTTTGACAGGACATTTCTATGCAAATTTGCGAAGAAAAAGTAATATACGAAATAGTTATCCGAAAACTAATACATACGTATCAGTAACCATGGCATGATATATTTAAATTAAAATTTGTTGCTATGTAGCGGTGTTGGCCCGTTGTTCGCTACCAAGGCTTCACTTCTGCCGATGTCATCCGGAAACCAACGAAGATGTGTTCACCGCGTTCGGAACCGATCACGTGACCCCGACTCTCCCCGAAGACGACGTCACGGTGGGATTCGTTCATTCATGCACTACCTTTCAAACCGACAACATCTCTACGTATTCAAGACCACATCTATAGGTAAATTTCACTAGACATTGTAAACTAACTAACCATAATCATGTTATATTGGCGACGAGGTGATTCGAACCTAACGTGCGTGTGATAAAATGGAAATCAACATATAAATCAAATATAATTCAATTTGTGACTTTTCTCTTGGAAAATTTTGGCGCTCAAAGCGTCGACATTTTTTGCCTTCTTGTCCGAATTTTCGGCAATTTCCGGAAATGATGGTAATTTTCCAAGAACACGCATAAAATAAAATAATCCAAAAAATGAACTAACATTACATATTCTATCGTTACTTTTGTACAAACATCATGTTTGTAACCCAGCAAAGGCGAGCAGTCCTTAAATTTTGCCTGGGACTACTAGATAATGAAACAGGGAAACATATTGCCACTTCCGCACAACCGACCATTAAACTGGCAGTGGAAAAGGTGCAAGTCTACCAACAGACAACCCAAGCCATCTATGGGCGAAAGTTGAAAAGGGAAATAAAGGCCACCTGGTTAGACTCGGATGAAGATTCTGATGAGGCCCGAATAAGCCAAGTATATCGGGATAGAAATTATGGGGCCGAAAGACCGGGAGAAGAAATGATTCCAGGTATGACCAGAATTGGAGGTCGGAGAGCCCCAAGAATGACTCCACGATAGGTCCAGGAGAACAAATAGCCCCCTCAATACCGGTATCTCAATGATTCCATTCCATGGGGAAAGGGTGAAACAACCAAGGAATGGGACTCCACCAAAAACCAGACGTGGGATGTGAAAGCCAGAGTGAGCTCTCTAGAGAGTACCGTGGGGGCTTGAATACCTCTGTGGACAAGATGGCCACAAGTATCGAGAACATTCTCGGATTTATCGAAGAAAGGTCAAGTTTCAGGAATCAATCCAACTTTCGAGAGAGATCAAGAAGCCCTTCACTTATACGCTATAGTGAACCGGTTTGTTTCAAATGTCAAAAACCGGGCCATTTTCGAGCTTCCTGTCCACAGAACCAACAACAGAACCAGCAACCGGAAAGATTCTCGAAAAAGGTATCGTTCAATGAGAACGATTATTTAAACGAGAGCGGGTCGCCCAACGAGGCCTAGAAACGACCCGAATCAATGAAGGCCTACACAAAGAGAAAAAGAAGCCTTCGGAACACGGGAACTCAACCGTAAGTCAAAAGGGTAGTTCACAACCAAAATATAGAACATATAGCCAGGGGGACCAGAGATCAAGGCATCGACATTCGATGTTGACTCTAACCAAACAGGCAATGAGTTCAAAACAGTTGTGAATAGGCGACGGAAGAAGGTATGCACACCCAATCGCCCTAGCCCATTGGTGCAACAGGACTATGCATCGTTATCCGATGCTAAACGTGCTTATAAAATGGGTGGGGAGGTATGCATATCTTGAATCCTAACGACGGAAACAGAAAGCGGAGTAGGGAGTAAACAAAGGAAAAACCGACAAGTGAAACGGCAGACAAAATATATGACCACACGGTTGGGAAAATGTGGACCAAGTCGTGGAAAACCAGTTAATGACTGATGAGGAAATTGCATCAGACGAGGAATGCGACTTGATTATGCCAGAAAAATCACGAGGGCACCCCCAGTCAAAAAAGTGCTAGGACGAAAGTGATCTGGAATTCAGAGGATCACGGTGAAACAGATATTGAAGATTCACCGGAGTTGGGAACAACTCAGCCTAGTGAACTATCTCCCGGGATATTGAACCACGAAGAGGAGGAGATAGTTGACTTTACGATCCAACAAGTAAAGACCATGTTTTACATCCCAGTAGAGATCAATGGTAGCAGACTGAATGCCGTTGTGTGTAGTGCTGCCGAAGTAACCATAATATCTGATAAGGCCTCCCATAGGCTGGATCAACAGCCTAACATCCAAAAAAAGGCGAGGATGCATACAGCAGGCAGAGATTTATGCATGAATGCGTTGATTACCCAGTCGACCAAATTACTAATTTGTGGGAAAACATTCAATCACCCATTATATGTTGCACCCGTGGCCGATGATATGCTCTTGGGATTGGATTTCATGAGAAAACATTTTGGAATTATAAACCTAGAGCAGGGCACCATCCAGTTGGATGAACTCACTGTCAGAATGGAATGCGTAGGAGATTCTGTCCATTATGGACCAATCCAAGTACGAGTTTATGTGTGCTTATGCCAGGGATCCATGGACGAAAATCTCAAACTATACATCCTGGAAGGAACGAATCAGGCCAGTATAATCAATCCAAGAACTGTGCATAGTGCCGGGAAATCCCCAGTGATCTGTTTCGTCAACACAGATATATACATCAAATTCAAGAGAGGCCAAGTTATCGCCGCAACATCTGAAGTCGAAGTATTGCGCTGTGAAACTGAAGCATGCATATCATCAGTACGAGTCGGAGCAGAACCCTACAAAATCCCAGAACATCTAATGGATTTATATAATCGCTCCGCGGAAAATTTAGACGCACGCCAGCAAGACGCCCTGTCCCAACTCATAATGGAGTACGTTGATGTTTTCGCCAAAGACGAATATGATCTGGGGAACTTCACAGCCATGGAACATACTATCGATACCGGAGACGCTCTGCCTATTAAGATGAATCTACGCCGAACACCCGTGTCTTTTGTCAATGAAGAAAACAGCTGTTGGACAAAATGCTGAAAGCCGGAGTAATTGAACCAAGCACCTCAGAATGGGCGGCCGCCCTAGTATTGATCCGTAAACGGGATGGCAGCATTCGCTGGTGCCTAAATTATCGCGGATTGAACTCCGTGACTAAAAAGGATGTCGGGCCCATCCCCTTGTTCTCAGAATGTGTGGATTTACTAAGCCAGAAGCAGTACTTCCCATTCGAGAAGAAGACCACCACAAGACCGCCTTCCTGACAAAATACGGGGCCTTCCATCACGTCCAATTAGCTTTCGGCCTGTGCAACGCCCCAAGTTGCTATCTCAGGCCATGGGCCTTGTGCTCAGGGGGTTAAACTGGAATATAGCATTGGCATTCCTGGACGACGTTTTGGTGGTGGCGTCGGATTTTTCTAGCCATGTAGACAACATTAGGATGGTTCTGGAAAGATTCCGGCAATACCTGCTTCGCCTAAAGCCCAAGAAGTGTGGCTTAATTCAGAGAAAAAAACTGAATTCTTGGGTCGAACGATAGACGGCCAGGGTTTGACAATGACAGAGGCCTCCTGCAAAGTTATAGCAGAGTAGCCGACCCCTCGAAACAGCAAAGACATCGAGAGATTTTTTGGATTGGCCGGGTATCATCGAATGTTCGTAAAGAACTTCTCACAGCTGGCCGCTCCCCTACACCAGCTCACGGGGGACAATCCAAAATTTGAATGGGGTTACGAGCAAGAAGAGACCTTCATCGCCTTAAGAGAGTCCCTTATGACACCCCCGGTTCTTGCTTTGCCCACAACAGCAGATCCCTTTATACTCGACACGGATGCGTCGGTTGGAGCACTCGGCGCTGAATTAATCCAGGCTCAGGAAGGGGTAGAGAAGGGCATTGCCTATGGGAGCATATCCTTGAGTTGGGAGCAAAGAAATTATTGCACTACCCGTAAAGAGTTACTGGCAGTGGTGTTTTTCACGAAGACGTTCCGGCACTATTTGCTGGGACGACCTTTTATAGTTCGAACTGACCACGCCAGTCTGACATGGCTCCTACGATTCAAACACCACAAGGCCAAATTGCTCGAGGACTAGAAGAACTGAACCAATACCAAATTAACACAAAGCATCGCCCAGGCGAGCGACATAAAAACGCGGACTCTATTTCACGTCTGGTTGATGATGACCCTTGTCCCTGTTTCAAGGCAGGTGTGATTTTAGAGGATTTGCCATGTGGTGGTTGCAAGTGTTGCTAAAGGGCAGAAGAGAAATGGGCTCGTTTATCGACTCAGTTGATGACGTGATTCCCTTAGCTCAGTGAGGGCACAATCTATAAGCTTGGAACACAAAGCTACATGTATGGATGTTACGTGCCCCATGTTGTGGCCATGATACCCTGGTGGGTCAAGAACTATGGAACACCTGGCGGAAATAAGGGAACTTACCTTGATTCCCGACTGGGGTTCTGAACTATTATCCCACCTTACCGTGGCCTGTGTTACGAAAGTGACAAAATGGGAGGAAAACTCCCACCAAGGGTAGGTGTTGCGAACGCGACAAAAGGGGAAGTTCAGGGGAATCTCGAATTCGGTTCATCCAAGGTAAGTGCAACTGATTACGGAGAGGTCCACTTCATCGGTTCAGTTGACATACCACATATGGAGATTACTACGGTGAGTCAGGTCGTGGCAGATGCATGCCCTCTACAACTGTATACGGCCGACGAACTGAAAGAAGCACAAGGTGAAGACGCAGATTTGCAGAAAATCATTGAATGGGGACAGCAAAGTAAAGACCCTGAAGAAGGAGAATTATTCAGAGGCAGTCCTTGGGTGAAATATCTGTGGATCAATAAAAATCGCTTGAAGATAAGAGAGGGGGTACTCTGGTTGATAAACAAGCAACAGCAGACAGTCAGAGTTCTCCCCTGGAACGTGCAAGATGGTGCGATAAGAGTGTGCCACGATTTACCAGCATCAACGGATTGAAAAAACGTTGGATAGGGCCAAACATAATTTCACCTGGTACCACATGTCAGAAAGTGTCCGCCAATATATTTCGGGGTGTCAGCAATGCAATTCAAATAAGAAACTGAACAGAAAGCCAAAGAACCCCATGATCATGCTTCATTCAAGTTACCCCATGGATAGAGTGCATCTTGACTTTCTAGGGCCGCTCCCAGCCACGGATCGTGGCCATGAGCATATCCTAGTAATGGTCGATCAATTCACTAAATGGGTGGAATGTGTACCGTTACCTAATCAGACTGTGGAAACGACTGCTCAGGCAGCCGTGAACGAGTTTTTTTCTAGGTTCGGGTACCCTTTCCAAATATTCACTGACCAGGGTGCCAACTTCCAAAGTAAATTATATACGGCACTATGTGACCTGATGAAGATACATAAGACAAAGACCACGGCATATATGCCATCTGCGAATAGGGAATGTGAAAATCATACCAAGACCTTGATGGCAGCGGTGAGATGCTTCGTTGAAAAATGCCCAAATCACACGAAGGTTTCACAAGTCTTCCCGTCTTTCCACAATAATCCTAAGGAGTTCAAAAACACCAAATCCTCAGATATCCCACACACTGTGTAACACCCCACGTCCGTCTCAAGAATAATCCACCACCCGGATATCCGGCATGATAACTGGAAAAGCATCAGCGTCAGCATCGTTAAAGATTGTTCAACTTCCTATTGAAATATTCACATGTACCACAGTCTCTGCTGTAATCCAAAGACGCTCCTTCACGCTGACCACATATCATGGTATCACATCACAAAAAGAGCATCGCTGTGCACCAGTATCCAAATCTGCAGACGTAAGAAAGCCGGTGATTTCAAAGACAGCAGTTCGCTGAAATCTGCAGTGTATGAAGCTTCAATGTCGGCTGATTATTATTGACTGTATTCCTGTTGACGGTTGATGAGTTTGCAGATTTACTTCAGTTGTCAGACTGGACTACATTGCCATTGACATTTTGTGGGAAACTAACACAGTTTATCTGATCGTGAATCTGTAGACCGGGCAGCGAAGCTGTTGAGACATTTTCCTCTATTTTCCGTCTGCACCGTGATTGCCACAGCAACTTCAGAATACACATTTCCGTCGCATTTGCTTTCATCAGTCAGATTATCAAATATATGTTGGTTATTTGACCAGATTCCGCAGACACTGGGCAGTGAAGTGTCGGGATACCTTTCTTTCTTCCCGTCTTCACAAAGTAGCCAGCTGTGATCTCAGAATTGTTCAAATATACATTCTTTCTAACATAGTTTATTATAATATCAAGATGTCACATTTAGGAAATTAGTAGTTATTAAATAGGTCTGCGTCTTTCTTGTTTCGGTGTCCAGTTTTGTTCTGTAAGAACTTGGTCCTAATCGAAACCGGGCATCCTTTTCTTTGGATTATCTGCACACTGTGCTTACTGTGTATGCTATTCTTCTTTAAAGGAATATTTTCCAGCCTTTGTTGCACTGTATTCTCAAGATTTTCTGATTACGTTGATCTCCTCCCCTCTAATATTTCGTAAAGGCCTTCCTCTGTAAAACTTGTTCGTTTAACGGGAACTACGGATACAGAGAATGTCAGTCCCGGGAGAGGTTGGCGGCCAAAATTGTCCATTACGGAGCGAGTCCAAAAGGCCTACCGGAACCATTCGTTGATGGATGTTACCACCCTGTTTAACGAGATTGGATTTGATAATAATTTGCATGCCCCTCAGATTGATGACCTTACTTTAATGCAATACCGGCTGGCGGTATATCAGAAGAATGCTCGTTGGATTACCCGATGCCGACAGGATGCTCAACAATTCCTGGCTGATCGCTGGATAGATGACCACCTTCCTAGACTTGACGGCAAACAGAGAATCTCCCGTCGGCGCCCGGCTACAAGACGCCCGCGTGGATCGGAAGCTACAGTTTCGGAAGAACACACCTCCATACTCTATGAAGTCTCTTCCTCTTCAAGAAAGGACCCAGGGGATAGAAATCCTACCAGCTCCTCCACGCCTTCTTCATCAAATCCACCACCTTCAACGCAGTCACCATCTCAGTCCTCCAGACCGCTTAACCGTGAACAGTCTCTTCTTTCCAAACCAACCGGCCAGTTGTCTTCCATTCCTTCTGCCTCGATGTTTTCATGTTCAGCTCGACCGTTGCGGCCACACTCTTAAGTCGATAGGAGCCGGTCTCGTTCACATCAACGACGAAGTGCGTCCCACAGTCGTTCATCGCACAGAGAATCTCGACAACCACAGGACGCTTCTCGTCAGCCACCAGATAGGTGTCACTCACCTCGAATTTCCAGAGGTCATGGACGACGGGACTCTAGGGCACCCGCCCCCATATCGCCATCCTCATTTAAGGAAGTCATCAATGCGCCACTCACCATATCAGACGAGCAGCCATTCTTCCTCCAGAGTTCCTTCACGTCAGTCGATGCATCGTTCAGCTGAAAGTCAATCCACTTATTCGGCAAATCCAACAAACATATTCTAGTCGGTCGGACCATTGTCTTCCGGGGCTCGATCAAGGGTGGCTCATTCCTATCAACCACCACTTCGAGAACGTCAACGATCGATTGTGCCGTTTCACCCGCATCAGGGTAATATACCATATCGGAGATCAAGGTCTTCTCCCACTCGGAGGGATCCGCCCCGTCTCGATTCGCGAGATATTGGGATTCCTTCGTCACAGTCTTCCTCCCAGATGGATCCGTCCCGTCTCGATTCCCGAGATATAGGGATTCCTTCGTCACATTCTTTCTTCCAGATGGATCCGTCCCGTCTCGATCCCCGAGATATTGGGATTCCTCCGTCACAGTCTTCCTACCAAATGGATCCGTCCCGTCTCGATTCCCGATATATTGGGATTCCTTCGGCACAGTCTTTCTTCCAGAGGGATCCGTCCCGTATCGATTCCCGAGATATTGGGATTCCTTCGTCACAGTCTTTCTTCCAGATGGATCCGTCCCGTCTCGATCCCCGAGATATTGGGATTCCTCCGTCACAGTCTTCCTACCAAATGGATCCGTCCCGTCTCGATTCCCGAGATATTGGGATTCCTTCGGCACAGTCTTTCTTCCAGAGGGATCCGTCCCGTCTCGATTCCCGAGATATTGGGATTCCTCCGCCACAGTCTTCTTCCCAGATGGATCCGTCCCGTCTCGACTCCAGATATATTGGGATTCCTTCATCACAGTCTTCCTCCCAGATGGATCCGTCCTGTCTCGATTCCCGAGATATTGGGGGTCATTCATCATATTTTTCCATTATGAAGAATCCTTCCCGTCTCGAATCCCGAGGCTCTGGGTTTCATTGTCATGTTCTTCCATTTTGAAGAATCCTCCTCGTCTCGAATATCGAGGCTCAGAGGTTCCGGTATCATGTTCTTCTATTCTGAAGGACCCGCCCTGTCTCCAGTCCCGTGGCTCTGAGGTCCCAATCTCTTGTTCTTCAGTTCAGAGAGATCCTTCCCGTCTCGAAGCTCGAGACTCTGAGGTTTCCAGTGTCAACGTCATGTCTATGACTGGAGTGACTACGACAGAAGCCAATATCTTTGTTAATGTTACAGACCCTCGGGTCATTCTTCCCATGGAGTTACCGGACGAAGAAGTCAATTCTCTCCCTTCTCTGGAGACCTCTTTTGTCAATACGGAGAAGCTGGTCAGCAAGAAATTTCCACCTCGTAATGAGACCAATTGTCCTCTCTGCGGTCAACACTCCAAGAAGATGAAACGGCATTGCATGGTCCATCATCTTCCCTAAACAGTCTGGGAATTTAGGACATCGGATCGACCGCAACAGGAAGATTGGGAATTTCTTTTGCTCTTCCTGGCTAAACACATTAACCCTTTACCCAACAGAAGGGCTCTGTGCCAATGCATTCTCTTATATATGCGAGTCGACCATAGGTCGCCTCGCATATATAAGAGAATGCATTGGCTTAACACATTAAAAATTATAAAATTGTTAAAGAATGTAAGAAAAAATGGTAAAAAGTGTTAAAAAAAGATTTTTTTTTAGGCCAATGCATTCTCTTATATATGCGAGGCGACCTATGGTCGACTCGCATATATAAGAGAATGCATTGGCACAGGGCATAACTGTAACTATCACAATGTGGTCAAGGAGCCGGTTCCAATGATATCCATATTTGTATGGTTCTATTGAGACAGACCGAAGATATTTTAGGCTGTTGAAGCTTTATTTGGCCGGTTTTGGCCGGTTTGTTGGGTAAAGGGTTAACTAGTCTAGCTGAGTTAATTGGAAATGTAATAACAGCTCTGTAAGGATGCCGTCATTTAGCATCACCCCGATTGTGTTGCCATGATGGCAGCGTTTCAGTCTGTCCTTCATGCACAGTATGATTGGCCGTGATATACATGTTTTCTCTCCACCCCATTAACCCTGTGGTGGTGCTCTTGCACTGGAGGCCTCTTTGCAATATGTTACTACAAATTCCCCCGTAGGGACAACGGAGTTTTCGTAATCATTGCCCAGGCCGCCTTTGCAACTTTGTAACCAGATCCGGGAAAGCTCGATTGAACCAGCGGCAACTGACTACTGAATTAAACCTGACTAATATAAAGAAGTCAGATGGAGTACCAATATCCACGAAGAAGAAACACGTTTATCCGAACCTCCACATCCGGATATCAGGAGAGTCTTTTTCACCGCTCCATAAACTCCAGATAAGATGCGGACCTTCCACTCCAACTGCAGATCTCAAAGCTCTTCCAGTCTTCCGAGGTTAGGATAAGATATTCGTCATGTTCTGCTGAGGCTGTTCCACCTGTCCAGCAACCGCCAATCTACATCCCTGATGCTGTTCCCGCAGTTCTGGATTCGGCTGTACTTACCAGAGATGCTGTGCCTACAGTTCCAAGTCCGGTTCTTTTGGATTCTCCAACTAGGTTGATGGACACGACCCCAGTTCCGGGGAGTGACCCTCCAATCACACCAAATGTCGGCAGCTCTTTAAATGCAGAGGTCGTTCTTGTGAGCTCATCATGCCATTTGCCTTCCCTCAGTGTTCCTCAAAATAGAAATAGCCGAATCACTCTTCCTATTCTTCCTCCACCTCGGGATTTTGGGCTAGCTAGGATGGCTGTAGACTCACACTTCCATCTATATCGCTTGCATGATTGTCTTCGAGGCTATTCAAGATTCGACATAGACGACATGCTTCAATATAAACCTTCGCCATTCCCGACGCCTCCCATCAACCTTATAGGCGGAACGATGATCTTCTGTGATCCGTCTACTTAACCGGCCGACATCCGCGTTGATACCCCGTTCAAGACAGCCATTGGTCTCCACCCGAAGAGAGCTAGTCTTTATTCATCCTACTATAATCTTCTCGAGGAATTGTTTGCTCATCCCGGAACAGTTGCGATTGGCGAAATTGGATTGGACCGAACTATGGCAGCTAGCTGCTTGGAGCAGCAAGATTCTGTCTTCCGGGATATCGTCAAATCTTCAGTAGTACATCAGAAACCCCTTCTTCTTCATTTAAGAGGTCCTGCGACACAAGATCGTCCCTGATGTATGTCCTTCTAATCAGCTAATGCATCTCCGCTGCTTCAACGCCGGGGTGGAAGAATTCCAACATTGGAGCAACTCTTTTCCACACTGCTACTTTGGTTTTACGGCTGCTGTGACTATCTTCAACGAATTTCAAAAAAGGGCATTGCAAGCCGTACCTTCTTCCCATCTTTTATTAGACACAGATTCATCCTACTTCGGCCAACCTTGGGGCAGAAATCAGCAGTCCAGCTTATATTTGAAAATGTTGCGCGAGTCGTCTCAGAGATCAGGAATGAAACTCTTCTGGGCGTCTTGCAGTCAACTATCATGACTACTTGCCGGTTTTAGGGAACACCTGTTCTGGGGAACTTTCTTTAATTGTTTCTACATCAGTCGGGACCGACAGCCACAGAGGCGTCACTCTTTGTATTATATTGTATTGAATCAACTAGCAGCTGCCAATGAAGTAATCATCATTCTTGTTTTGTTGTCGAGAGAATGGGTTGGATTGTGACCAATTCAAGTGGTCCACCACTGGACCCAGTGTCAAATTTTTGAGTACTCTTCCATGTATTCCCAACAGGTTCACTACACAATTCCGAGGTGACTGTACTAAATTGGATGACATTGTTTGATGTACATTGTTCATAAAGTAATAAAAGGAATCTGTGTTCTCTTTAACATAGTTTATTCTATACATTAATGCACTGTAAAGTTGCAATCAATAGTAATTCAACATGTCAGCCAAAGTGCGTCTTATTCTGTTCGTGGTCAGTTCAGTTCTGTCGTTTTGGGTAGCTGCGATTCTGTAAATATGTGTGTTATGGATCTTGTCTGGTCTGGTCCGAAGAACTGTTGTAGATGCGAGTTACTCGTTCTGCTGGTCCTCCTTTGTATTGAGCTTGTCAGCACCGCCAAGAAGGAATCTTCATTACCATTGTCCCTGACAGCCTTGTCAAACCAGATGCCGGCATGGAGGCGAGCCGCTCGTTCCATAAACCTTTGTATAATGTGAAATATACCCAACAATCAAGCATCAGATTCCATGTTCCTACATCGCTCGGATAGTCATAATTTAAATTGATAGTATGATAGTGGTAACGCGGAATTTTATCATGGAACGCGTGATAAATAGATCGGCATAATATATGCCTATTTTAAATGTAGTTGGCCTGATTTTTCGAGCCAGTAGCACCCTTTCTTTGGGCATGCACTATATGTGCCAATTTTATAATTCGGCATATTATATGCCACTTTAATGAGTATTCTGAGCACGGAATTTATAGATTCCATCAATTTAGTTTGGTGACTTGTGCTGCTAATTTATTAGAGCAGTGGTATCAATCATAGTTTGAACCAGCATATATATAGTATATGCATATTTTGTGCATTTTATAGGCGGAATTGTTTTGTATTTGCATATTATATGCAACTTGGACTGGCATGACCTGTCTGGGACAGCCGCCTTCAAAGGTGGACCCATTGCGTGTGAATTCTATAAGTTTTCTTCAGGCTTATATAAGCAATGAGTGCAACCTGTAATCTGGAGAGATCCAGTTTAAACTGGTCTAGTTAATATTCAATTCCCACATGTTCGCGACATGGAGTTGTGTGTGGCTTTAATTTTGCGAGATGTGATACCCTTACTCCCAAATTGGAGTCCGTCATTAATCATAAACGTGATTTGCTTGCAATGATGAGATCTCTTTATCTGAGATAATCGCATAACTGTTGTGTCAGTATAGATTGCCGCGTTTGTTTTAATTAACACCCGCCAGTGCTGTTTGCAATTATCGAATTTCAAATTCCTGCATGAGTGAGACACATGTGGGTACCATCCCGTTACATTACGTGATCTGTTATGGTACCTCTCGTTTGCGAGAATATGTCGCCGCTATTTCGATATTTGGCGAGGTTTGAATGTTTTGGTTATGGTGCCTCTCTGGATAGACCAGATAATTCCAGTCTCAGTTAGTGGGCAATTGCACACACGATGCGCGACATAATGTCTGAAGCTTTGATTTTGTGATATTTGATACCTTTGCTTCTGTCTGAGCCGGTAATTTATCACTTATTCGTGATTTGCTTCAATGGTGTGATCTCACTATACATCGTATAACTGTTGTATCACTCTACGTGATTTGCTTGCAATGGTGTTCAATTGCATAATCTGCCAATGTGTGTTGTGGGAATAAATCGAGGTATCGCCTCTTGTGAGAATATATTATAGAGATTTCGAAATGTTGGTGAAGTTTTTATGTTTTTAGTTTGTGGGAATATTCCCAACAGTTCAATAGTTTTGTTTTTCGATGTTTTGACACATCAATCATATACATTTACAGACAAATTTGTGTATAGTACGCCATATTTGTTGGCATCTGGTATTACATGTATTTGTTAATTCCAAGATAGCGTGTAAGAGCATGGAACACACCGCTCTCCACGGATATATGGGTTGATATAATGGTGCATTCTAGTTGGCTCGCATGTGTATATAGCCAAGCAAGACAGTGCGTAATATCAAATGATAATAGTAGGCCCTATGAGTCTTACATATAAGTCGGAGCGTGGTACCCAATGAATTTCCCAAATAAATGGATGAATTCAATTTGAATATCAGTGGGCCCTCGTGTATATACAAAGCACACGCATTGCTAGTTGGAAATGTTTGCCATTTCACAGCTAGAGTAGACCAGTTTTACAGGCCATTTGAGTTTGGAATTTTCAGGTTTGTGGATCAAGTGTTTATACTTCGAGACAATAATGTCTCAGTACATTAACATGTACCATTAATTTTGATACTATTTATCGTGTGTAATCACGTGAAGTTTCAATCTTCTAATTGCTGTAAATTTATTCATTATGAATATGAAAACACCAAGGCTGGCGCAAACCCGGTGGTAAGCTGGTCCTTGAAATGTTACATATACATGTAAAGTATATTTATTTTCCGTGTATCTTTAATACATTTTGTTATTCATTTTGTGTAATATATGTTATATGTATTAAACAGTATTGATGTGTATAATCTGGTGACTATCCAAACAAGTAGGTCACACAGAACACAGTTACATAGTCAAGCAGATTGGATCAGCCCCGTTTGAACGGCTGATTCACAGGGTTACTTCACATAGAGAGTAATAGTTTGAATATTTTGATTGTGAAATATATCCAACAATCAAGCAACAGATTCGTGGTCTGTGTTCCATGTTCCTACATCGCTCGGATAGTCATAATTTAAATTGAGCATATGTTTCGATTCACTTTTCCACTATAGTATGATAGTGGTAACGCGGAATTTCATCAGGGAACGCGTAATAAATAGATCGGCATAATATATGCCTATTTTAAATGTAGTTGGCCTGATTTTTCGAGGCCAGTAGCACCCTTTCTTTGGGCATGCACTATATGTGCCAATTTTATAATTCGGCATATTATATGCCACTTTAATGAGTATTCTGAGCACGGAATTTATAGATTCCATCAATTTAGTTTGGTGACTTGTGCTGCTAATTTATTAGAGCAGTGGTATCAATCATAGTTTGAACCAGCATATATATAGTATATGCATATTTTGTGCATTTTATAGGCGGAATTGTTTTGTATTTGCATATTATATGCAACTTGGACTGGCATGACCTGTCTGGGACAGCCGCCTTCAAAGGTGGACACATTGCGTGTGAATTCTATAAGTTTTCTTCAGGCTTATATAAGCAATGAGTGCAACCTGTAATCTGGAGAGATCCAGTTTAAACTGGTCTAGTTAATATTCAATTCCCACATGTTCGCGACATGGAGTTGTGTGTGGCTTTAATTTTGCGAGATGTGATACCCTTACTCCCAAATTGGAGTCCGTCATTAATCATAAACGTGATTTGCTTGCAATGATGAGATCTCTTTATCTGAGATAATCGCATAACTGTTGTGTCAGTATAGATTGCCGCGTTTGTTTTAATTAACACCCGCCAGTGCTGTTTGCAATTATCGAATTTCAAATTCCTGCATGAGTGAGACACATGTGGGTACCATCCCGTTACATTACGTGATATGTTATGGTACCTCTCGTTTGCGAGAATATGTCGCCGCTATTTCGATATTTGGCGAGGTTTGAATGTTTTGGTTATGGTGCCTCTCTGGATAGACCAGATAAATCCAGTCTCAGTTAGTGGGCAATTGCACACACGATGCGCGACATAATGTCTGAAGCTTTGATTTTGTGATATTTGATACCTTTGCTTCTGTCGGAGCCGGTAATTTATCACTTATTCGTGATTTGCTTCAATGGTGTGATCTCACTATATATCGTATAACTGTTGTATCACTCTACGTGAATTGCTTGCAATGGTGTTCAATTGCATAATCTGCCAATGTGTGTTGTGGGAATAAATCGAGGTATCGACGCTTGTGAGAATATATTATAGAGATTTCGAAATTTTGGTGAAGTTTTTATGTTTTTAGTTTGTGGGAATATTCCCAACAGTTCAATAGTTTTGTTTTTCGAAGTTTTGACACATCAATCATATACATTTTCAGATACATTTGTGTATAGTACGCCATATTTGTTGGCATCTGGTATTACATGTATGTGTTAATTCCAAGATAGCGTGTAAGAGCATAGAACAGACCGCTCTCCACGGATATATGGGTTGAGATAATGGTGCATTCTAGTTGGCTCGCATGTGTATATAGCCAAGCAAGACAGAGCGTAATATCAAATGATAATAGTAGGCCCTATGAGTCTTACATATAAGTCGGAGCGTGGTACCCAATGAATTTCCCAAATAAATGGATGAATTCAATTTGAATATCAGTGGTCCGTCGTGTATATACAAAGAACACGCATTGCTAGTTGGAAATGTTTGCCATTTCACAGCTAGAGTAGACCAGTTTTACAGGCCATTTGAGTTTGGTGGAGTTTTCAGGTTTGTGGATAGTTGGTGGACCCAACTATTCAAACAGAGCTAGACGCTCTCGAATAGTTGGGCGTCCGTAGCTTTATTCACGACCTCCAAGTGCTTTTCCATTATTATGATTTTTTTCCCCACTTATAACATGAAAATACAAACATTGTATATAAATTATGTTGAAGACTAATCTGTTCTGAGTGAGTATCAACAAGTTACCCGACGAAAAAAATAAAAATGTGACATTTGTAGTTGTTTTAAAAATACATGGTAGACTGCTTGCCGAAAAACTATTTCGGGAAAAAATTAGACACTACCCCGCTTCATTTCAATCACCAAATTCACATATAACTAGATGGTTTTATCTGCTACCATTATGTTGTAAGGTCAAGTGATAGTGGCAGATTACGAAGTCATTGTGTACAATACCTTACTCTTGAAATATAATCCGAACTTTGAGATAAATCCGAGACCGTTAATTTGTCAACATTTAAAACTTGATCTGTAGTAAATTGACGGAACGGAAAAAGCAACGAACTTTCAACTACATAACCGGAAAGGAGATCAGATAATTACGGGAACGATCGACCGAGTGAAACCAACAGCAACAAATCATTTTTGAATTTTAAGTTTTAATTATGATTATGAAATTATGATTATTGTGATTATGAAATGGTTACATGCATATATACATATATAATCATTAAGTTTATTTCTCATGTTTATAAATATTTGAATCGAAAATAAAACTCGAAACAAACAGGAACATGTTATAGCCGGAATCCAATTATGTTTGTTCCGTTTCCGATTCCTAATTCACTGTTTTTACGGATTTTTGCAAATACAAAATGGCTGAAAGTTCGAGGCGGTAGAAATATGCTCTTGCTTTATGCGAAGAATGACACGACTAACATCTTAAACATGCATTGACATCAAACTAGAAGTGTACTAGAATCTCTTATCTTCAAGTATGTGGCAGTTTTGGCTGTTAAATAATATTTATTAGGTTGTGTTATAGCTTGTGAAAAGTCGAGTAAATGTCCATACCAATGATTGGTGACGTAGTACTGCTTTCAGTGATATACCCGGCTGACTTTTATGGAGCTATGCTCTGATAATAAAAGTCAGTTTTGCGGACTAGTTTGTGGATGAAGAGTTTATACGTCGAGACAATAATGTCTCAGTACATTAACATGTACCATTAATTTTGATACTATTTATCGTGTGTAATCACGTGAAGTTTTAATTTTCTAATTGCTGTAAATTTATTCATTATGAATATGAAAACACCAAGGCTAGTCTGTGGTTGATTGTTGGGTATATTTCACAATAAAAAATTGAAAATATCGGTAGATGGGAATCAATGTTTACAACGCACGTTTGTGTTGATATTAAGTTTGTTCACTGCATGGTGGGTTTCACCGGAGTGTAATTATTTTTCTTCAAGAATTTTGTCTTCTAGTAATAATTTTTGTCAGCAATAATAGCATATATACAGCACACAGTCAATTATAGACGATAGACATAACGTCCGTGTTCATTCACGTTATGTAGGCTAAACTGTATGTTCAATCGGTAGTTCAATCGGTTGCTGACACGCCATCCTGTTTGTTAATTCTGTTTGGAAATTTTAAGATAAAAATAATTTGAAGATAACTAGCACAACGTATAAGTGTTTCATTCGGGAAACCACTTTTTCATATCAACATGCAAAAAAAAAGTTTATTTTATTGCTCAGTACATTCAGTTAATAATGGAATGTGGTATGTCAGCATTAAACATGGGGTTTTCGCAGTGAGTAAATGTGTACACAATTTGTTTTTCAAACACCAAAACCTCGTTTTAACTGGATCGCTGATGTTCAACAACGACACTTCCCATGCATTTTGCATACTTATGTGAACAGTACTGTAACATTGACCGTCATTTTATCACCAAATATTGCTTGAATCTCGGTTTTGTTGACCATTTACCAAAGATATTGTATCGATTGTAAAACGAATAGTTAAAAAAACGCATGATCATGTTATTCATGCCTTATCGACAATCAACATAAGAACAAAACCAATCCATTGTTCAACATTTTTTACGGACTAATATGAACGCCTTACGTACCTTTAATTTTCACTCTAAAATGTTCAAGCTCGGCACACATGTTAGATCATGCCATGAATATTTACTCTGGCTACCCCCGTATATATCATTTTCCATATGTTAAAACCCTGGGAACCTTTTCTATTATCTTCTGACGGGGTTGAACATTGAACAAACCACGCAGGGAATATATTTCTGTGTTAATAATTGTTACTTGACAATAAATTCCGAGCTCGAGATTATGAGATTTGTGTAGCTTTGTGAGCCAACATCCATAAAATTCCAAGCGACGCATAGTAAAATCGATTCATTCAAGTCCCCCAAACTATGCAATCTCGAGTTGGGACCTTTACCTGCTATAAAATACAATGTTACAGGTATAACTGAGGATTATATTACCTGCATTTGTTTTCAATGTTATAAAACTTCCATGTCATAGCAACAAAAAGTTTCCATGTTTTGAACTGGTGGAGTATGATCCCCAGACGAAGCCAGAGTATATATATGCACGACATGATCTACTCACATGGATATAGACTGTCCTGTTTAAAGTTTTCTGTGTTTTACCATTGTATTAAAAATACAACCATGTGAGCACTTTCTCGTTAAATAAGTCATGTATAGTTAAAATATGTGTTAAACGGTTTTGTTTTTATTTGACCGACTTGGGGACGTATTTAGATGTTATCTATGTGTTTTAGCCTGTCTGCGGACTTTTCTAAATATTTAGTCCAAATATCTGTTGGTGTTTTTGTATCAAAGTTTGAAGAATTTTTTATTTTATTTTTTGGCAATATAAAATCAAAATGACCAAATATTTGTGAACTTTAATTAGCTCAAACAAATTAACTGTTCCGATATTTAATGCAACTCGCCGACACGCCCTTGACGCCAACTTACATGAGGGGGAGGAGCCACTCTATGACGTCCCTCAGTCGATTTAATCCCTCGCGTATTCTTAAAAAATAATGCCCACGGGCATTCTTAAAAAATAATGCCCACGGGCATTCTTAAAATATAATGCCCACGAGCATTCGTAAAAAATAATGCCCACGGGCATTCTTAAAAAATAATGCTCATGCGATCAAAACGCTTGAGCGTTCTGCCAGATAAGAGCCGTGTCCGGACAAAGGGATAACACGCCGGTGGGTTTTAATTACTTATATTCACACTCAACCTGAACTGACAAATTAATTTAGCGCCTATTTCCAGCAAAGCTTTGTTAGAGCGCATGGAAGTTTCGTCTACACTAGCAAAGCAAGTGTGGGGTTTGTGTGCGACGTCACATGACGTCATTTCGACAAACGTCAGAAATAGTGTCTAAACTTGAGTGCAAATACTGCATTTAGGGGCCATGCTATATCTCAGGTTTGCTTTGATTAATCGGCGCGAAATTTGGTGAGTAATCTTTTAAGACAAATGGCAGGCCATGGTTCAAATTTGGGCCACATCACATACATGGTTGAAAAGTTATAAACGCGCCCAAAGCGTGACCGAGTTTTACACACACGGATACACGGATACACATACAAACGACGGGTTTTATATATATACTAGGGGGTTGCCCGTCACAAAATGACGGGTATATAAATGTTCTTTGTTATTTTCTAGTGTCCGCGTTCATGGACACATGGAATGGTCATGCTTCTCCTTTTTGTTACTGGATGCGCGTTGGAACAATTTATTTCACTAAAACTGTATTTCTACACACCCAGTCCACATATGCGCATGTACATATTGAACGAAACAAAATCAGTATATTATTTACATACTATGCACCAACTGAAACGTGCTCAATTCAGGCGCCTTCATTCGGGAGCTTGCTGCACATTTTGAACGGACCCCCTTTGGAACCTGTATTCAGCATGCCGCCTAATGATCACACGCCTGCACTGCGGGGCCCGTTTGTATGAACACTTTATTTCAATAAAACTGTATTTTTACCACCACCCCCATGTCCCCAACCCATGTATGTGCATGCACATATGGAACGCAACAATCAAAATATTTTACTTTATCTATACTAACTGAAACAGGCTCAATTCGGAATATTTATTTAGAGGGGGAGGGCCCTACATCCCCGTTCTGCGCTTCGCGCACATTATATGATCTTAAACTGCGTGAGCTTCGCGCACATATAGGGAGCTTGCAGCACATTTTAAACGGACCTCCTTTGGATCCTGTATTCAGCATGCAGCCTATTGATCACACGCCCTGCACTGCGCGGCCCATTTGTATGAACACTTTATTTCAATAAAACTGTATTTTTGCCCCCACCATCATCTCCCCACCACCCACGTATATGAATGCACATATATGGAACGCAACAATCAAGATATTTTACTTAATCTATACTAACTGAAACAGGCTAAATTCGGAACCTTTATTTAGCGGGGGAGGGGCCTGCAGCCCCTTTGTGAGCTTCGCGCACATAAACTGCGTGCGCTTCGCGCATTGTGATCTTTTAAACATTTATTCTTTTATCAGATTTGCATTCAACCGAAAGATTAAAAGAGCATTAATTAGCGTCGGCAGTATTGTTTACACTGTAGGCCCTAGTATTAGGCCTGCCCCGGGAATGTGCTTTTTCTAACTGAGTTCCGGCGAATTTACTGAGTTCACGGTACCCACTGGCGGGAGGTCAGACTGCGTCCATTCGCAATCTTCCGTGTATACCGGTACTCATTCGAGTCCACACTCAATGCACAACTTTCGTATCAAAGACAGCATTCTGTACTTATGTTCAAACCCAACTGGCAAATTAAAATACCATATTAGCACCCATTCCCAACGAAGAACGTTCGAATCTTGACTCTGCACACCACTACGTCCACCCATTCCCAACGACGGTAGAACGTTCGGGTCTTGACTCTACACCCCATTATACATGCACTTCCGCGACAAAATCAACATTCGTTACCTAAATTCACACTGAACTCGAACTGACACATTAATTTAGCGCCTATTTCCAACAACGCTTTGGTAGAGCGTATGGAAGGTTCGCCTACAATAGCAAAGCAATTGTTGTACTGCGTTTAACGTCAATGACGTCATTTGGACAAACGTCATAAGAAATAGTGCCTACTTGAGTGCAGATACTGCATTTGGGGACCATGCTAGATCTCAGATGTGCTTGGACCAATCGGCGTGAAATTTGGTGAGTCACCTTTTATGACACAATATAGGCCGTAGTACAAATTTGGGCCACGTGGGACGCATGGTTAAAGAGTTATAAACGCGCCAAAACGTGACCGAGTTATACACACACACAGATACACCCCCACACACACACACACACACACAGACAGACGACGGGTTTTATATATATAGATAGATTATTTCCATATATCTCTGTATTGTCTCAATTTGACGATCAGAACAAACTAATAGAAAATCAGATAGGCAGACTTTTTTCTCACCGCGTGGTTTTCTGGAGGCACCTGAGTATATTCTCACCTTTCGATGACATATATTGGTCCCATTTTGATACATGAAAATGGGGCTATGAACAGAGTAAGGCAATACATTGAATCACGAAATGACAGTCATGTGACGTCAACTATTTTGTATGGTTAGAAGAATGTGACGATTCACTCAAAACGCTGTCTTTCTTTATTATAAAACATAAAGTAAGACAGTTATGCCAAATGTGTTTATACCAGGGAAACTAATGCCAAAATACAAAATAGTGTAGTGAGGGTGGAGGTAATTTGCGTCTATGGCAATTTCAGTCCATCTTGGATTTAAAAAATGGCCTACTAACCCCAAGATGGCTGCCAAAATGGTGGCCGATATTTGTGTGGAAATAGTAAAACCTACAAGAATGAAAGATTACCTGCCAAATGGCTTAACTAGCACAGAAGCCATTGGTACACTGATACATTATGATTTAATATACATATTCGGATACACAGACTCGACCATTAAAGTGAAAATATTACACATTGCACCTCCTGGTCCCAATTTTTAATTAAATTTAGTTATTTTTCTCCAAAAATAATCTAAAACCTATTTTGTCATGTTCGCGGAAGGCATATCAAATAAAGTAGCGTGGGTTGAGATAGTTGGCATGTTTGACAATTTCATGCCAGTGGTGGTTACAACATGACCTACTAACTCCTAGATAGATGCCAATACGGTGGCCGGTTAATGGATGGAAATTGTGAAATATGTCATGTCTCAATCATTATCGCTTTGAAATGTCGCATAACACACAGAGTCATCATATTATATTAATTGCCGCCTTGCATTCTGCAATATACTAGAAAATCAGTGTCATGTCGTGCGATGCATTTCTCAATTCTCAACATGAGCTATATCAACAAAACTGGACATATGTTTGTTGTTATGCCACTTAGTATACATACTTATATAAACAATCAAGTTAGTCAATTAAGTATGCGAGAAAAGTTGGCTTCAAAAAGGTGGTCAACGTTGTGAGTTTGCTACTGCTTTTGAGAAATGAGTTGGGTTTTAATTAAACTGATGGTGAAATAAAATAAATGAATGTTTACCACTCGAAGCAACTTATATGTACTGGTTGTGCCTATATATAGACTATGCACTCCACATAAACGCCAGTATGTCACCAGGGAAGTGACAGTTTTATTAGAGGTAGAAACATATTTTCCAAATTTTCATTTCGGTCCTAAATTAGTGTTTCTCTGACTTCGAGGGTTAACCCAATATTTGATTTGAGTCGAGGACCACGCCCATCAAAGATCAGAGTGATTATATATCGATTTTAAAATCTTTTATTTTTCACTACCTGGGTAGGTAATCAATCCGATCAGACGCCCATAAATTACTATTTCTTTGGTTTCGGGGGTAAACAATATTTGATTCGAGTCGAGGAACCCACCAATCAAAACTCAGAGTGATCTATTTTTGAAGTTTGTTATTTCTCGAGATGTGTAATAATGTGGTCAAACGGATGGTCTCGGAAACATTTGCGGATTAAGAAAATTGCAGAGTTAGAAATTATCTTGTTTTGAAGATATCAGCAATTTATAAAATAATATTTCAAATTGCAGCCTGGTAAATATCATCTCTATGTAATTAATTTCAAAATATGACAACTCTAGTTGAATTGGAGCTAAACAACTTATATGTCATGGATTTGTCTACAGAATATAAACAGTGACTCGAACGTGAAGATTGAGTTCACTGTCCTGAAATGTTATCAGCTTAAAATGTATTACAGCCAAAATAGCCAAAACACATGTTTGGCTTGCAGGGGGAGTTATATCTAACTGGATATGCAGGGGGTATATATATGCTGGGAAAATTGATGCATATATATACCGTATACAGTAAGTTACAGTAATGTCCTAATTAATCGACTGCTTAACCACGGCAGAATTATGGGTAACTTTTCAGGACTTAGTCGGAAATATGGCTTTGAATTTTACCACCCAGGTAGACCTAGCATACTCTCATCACACACTCCCCTGGAAAATCCAATGATCTATGTATGTGGTAGACAAATTAAAAGCCTATACACCGGTATGTGAACAAAATTCTTCATACTTGACTGAATTAAACAAATTATCAATTAAAACAGTGTTTGAAACAGGTTACGACTGTAGCGTGATACACTATCAAAATCTCGTTAAAAAAACAATACTGACAAAGTAGCAAAGCGGCTCGTTCTGCGATTGCTTCGCACGACCAATGTATTAATGGACTGTGGTTAAAAAAGGTGCCTGCAACAGCTTGGGCTATCGGCTGGGTTGATGCACTGATGTTTGGACCGAGTCCCGCTCCGTTGATGTCCGATGGACTTTGATTCAAAAGACGTACTACATGTACGCGTGGAGCCCGGGCATTCACGAAACTCCTAAATGTGATTAATCATCTGGCATGTCGCGTTTAATCTGTCTTCAAAGTTATATATCATTTACTGTGATAGTAAAATGTAGAATGATGATACGATCGTTCAAGGTATTGTTTACATGGATTTTCTGATAGCGCGATAAATAGAATTCTCTAGAAACAAGGCTTTGTTCACATATAAATATATTTGCTTTAATATTTACGGACCTCTGATATACTATATGAATGTTTGATATCGTCGTGCTTGTGAACGTCTTCCCTCTGTCCATATACGCACAGCTTCCTTTCGACATAATCCGAAGACTTACAAGCAACATAACTCCCGCCCACGAGTCTGGGCGTAAAGACCGTTATAGTAGAGTAAAGGGATGGGACTCGGTCCAAAACAGAATCAACCCAACCGATATTATATCCCAAGACGTTGTGGACCGAGAAGACTTGGTCTACACACCAATATTAATGATACTTTAGCATAGAAAGATTAAATTATTACTGAGCATTTCATATGGGATAACTAGTCACCAATGGTACTTTAGCATAGAAAGGATTAATATTATTACTGAACATTTCCTAACTAGTCACCAATGATGCTTTAATATAGAACGTATTAAACCGTCACGTCTCCACAGGGTCTTGAGAATTCCCTTGCCATGTACTGATGTACTTCCCTACATCCCTCTCGTTCGCTGATAAATATTATACTCCATGTAGAAAATAACACTGACCTTGATACAAACGAAGAAATAATACCACACATGACAATAGGTTGAACATTGGTAACGCTTTCCCTCTTAGTGTGAATCCGTTGACTTTATTCTGATAAAGCCGCTTAACCACCTAGCTCGGAACGCAAAGGCTGGACAATTATTGATAATCGCCCATACCAAAGAGCAAATCGTTGTTGTTTATTAATAATTGATGCCGTGGGTGATGATATGCCCCCTGTTTGGCATCAGTCTAGACAGTTTGACATATATTCTCTGCAGTACCCCTAGTTGGCATCAGTCTAGACAGTTTGACCTATATTCACTGCATTACCCCAGTTGGCATCAGTCTAGACAGTTTGACGTATCTTCTCTGCAGTACCCCAGTTGGTATCAGTCTAGACATGATGTAACATGACGTAAGTTCATGACCTACTTTCTCTGACGGCTAATTTGCATAATCCTAGGTCATCATAGGTTGATGCACCTGTTATGTTCTAACTCGCCGGGCTCTCGACCGAACATAAATTATTTGATATAATATATGAATGTTTGATATCGTCATGCTTGGGAACGGCTTCCCTCTGTCCATATACGCACAGCTTCCATTCGACATAATCCGAAGACTTACAAGCAATATAACTTCCGCCTACGATTCTGGGCGTAAAGACCGTTATAGTAGAGTAAAGGGATGGGACTCGGTCCAAAACAGAATCAACCCAACCGATATTATATCCCAAGACGTTGTGGACCGAGAAGACTTGGTCTACAAACCAATATTAATGATACTTTAGCATAGAAAGATTAAATTATTACTGAGCATTTCATATGGGATAACTAGTCACCAATGATACTTTAGCATAGAAAGGATTAATCTTATTACTGAACATTTCCTATGGGATAACTAGTCACCAATGATGCTTTAATATAGAACGTATTAAACCGTCACGTCTACACAGGGTCTTGGGAATTTCCAATCCATCCATATATGCAAAACAAGGACAATCGTTTTCACTCCCTTATAAATGTCCCTACTTTGTAGCTATTGATAGAGTGGAACTTGTCATGTACCGATGTACTTCCCTCTCGTTCGCTGATAAATAGTATAGACCATGTAGAACATAACACTGACCTTGATACAAACGAAGATATAATACAACACACGACAATAGGTTGAACATTGTTAACGATTTCCTTCTTAGTGTGAATCCGTTGATTTTATTCTGATAAAGCCGCTTTACCAACTAGCTCGGAACGCAAAGGCTGGTCCACCAACGCTGTTATGGAGAATTATTGATACCAAAGAGCAATATTTGTTGTTTATTAATAATTGATGCCGTGGGACGTTTTCATCAGTCATATCTGATGATAAGGAACCCAATTGGCGTCAGTCTAGACATATTACACTCAATTCGATCAGATTGGTGAATTATTAGTGTAAAACACAGAACATTCACATGAGGTCTACCCGGGGGTTTCAAACCGCACTTACGTTTTGCTGTGTTAATCGGTAGAATAAAAGCGCACATGACGCCGGTTCGAATCGCTATGTAATGGTGATACACCCCACGACATATATATGTCGACAACCCGCCGTTTGTTCGTTTTGGACAAACGTGACACTTGTCCGAAAATATGACGCAAAACTCAAAATATTCAGAACTAAACTATACATCGGTGTATCCGGGGGTTTCAAACCGCACTTAAGATTTGCTCTGTTTTTCAGTAGAATTGAAGCGCAAATGACGCCGGTTCGAATGCATTTGCTATGGTGATATACCCCACGACATATACATGTCGACAGAACTCGCAATCGACACATGTGAGGAGCGTAGTTCTTGTCCGCAACTAAGGTGGTTTTCGAACCATACTCACGATTCTGTTGCAAACTATATTGGGCTGAATATCTCCAAATTCACGTCCTTAGCAATATTTAAACGGTAATCGTGTTATCCCACCCTGTATATACGAGCGAAGGTAACCTGCTCCTTTGTACATCCATCTTTTCGATTTTATGTTTAATTTTAAATTAAATTTGAATAAATTTAAAATTTAAAAAACGAGTTATCCTTTAAATATTTTTTCAATAATATCACCTGGTGATAACAGTGTCAGTAGTATTGGCCGACACTCTGGCCCACCCCTCTCGCTCGGCGATACTCTGGCCCATGGACCAGAGTGTCGCCGAGCGAGGGGTGGGCCAGAGTGTCGGCACAGGGCCGGGCTCGACGACACTCTGGCCCATGGGCCAGAGTGTCGCTGGCCCATGGACCAGAGTGTAGACGAGCGATGGGGTGGGGTAGAGTGGCAGCCAGCAAGGGGTGGACCAGAGTGGTAGGTTCCCAGGGTAGGATTCATCAGTCCAGAGGTTGTGTTAGATTCCAAAGAGTAAGGTGTGCGATTCGAAGGGAGTTTTGACAGAAAAGAGCCAATTTACCAATGTATCGATTTTTTCTCGGATTCTAATGCCAGTGTGGTAAGCGAAGGGCGCTCCCCTTCGCTGTACACATTGAACTTAGAATAATACCGAGAAAAATAGATGTGTTGATAAATTATGCTATTTTACCAGTGCATTTTTTAACAAAAGCTAAAGTCTTCGAAATTGAATTAAATAATTAACTAAAAAAATTGTCATGTTTCTGACGATTGCCGCCAGTGGATTAACTCATTGAAAAACAAAAAGTCATGTTTCTGACAAAGCCATGGGACGAACGCCGCCAGTGGCGGGATAACCTGCTAGCCTACTATATATTTTGAGACTTCCGTATATAAATATATATATATATATATATGTGTGTGTGTGTATATACTTTATAGTTTCGAAAACGGCTGCACCGACGAGACCAAACTTCCCATCTAAGGGTAAACAATCCACAGGAATGTTCATCGCGGCGTTTTGGAGAAGCTCCGAACACCCGTTCTCCACACTCAGTCACAAAAAAACGGCACTGTGGAGTTAATCGCGTTGATAGTTAAAGAGCGTTCGGATCCGCAGTGTCGTTGATAAAGAGTGTATGCGTGTAATGTGATTCTTACGTCTGTGTCCGAGTGTGAGCGTATGTATCTAGATATGAGCGTGT
This sequence comes from Siphonodentalium dalli, assembly GCA_032622095.1. Taxonomy (NCBI): domain Eukaryota; kingdom Metazoa; phylum Mollusca; class Scaphopoda; order Gadilida; family Siphonodentaliidae; genus Siphonodentalium; species Siphonodentalium dalli. Next base: position 73,108,341 of record CP136065.1, on the reverse strand, counting down.
TGTGTGATTCTTACGTACTTAGGGCTTCCTAGGAACGGGGGAGATTTTCATCGGGTCAGTTTTTCGCCCGAGGTGATCTTCACCTTGAAACGGGTACCCACAAATGATATATATGTGTGTGTCCTTTATAGACTCGAACCGATTGAGCTCAAACTTGCTACCTACGGGAAGTGTCATGGACGGATTACATTGTAACCCCGACCTGACCTTGACCTTGAAAATGATCAATTCAAGGTAAAATCGGGTCAAATTGAAAAACAAAAAATTATATTTAAACATTAATTTTAAAAGCCAGTAAATTAAAAAGGCACAATTAACTCATTGAAAAAAAAATTTAAATTAAAAAATTGTCATGTTTCTGACGATTGCCGCCAGTGGCGGGCTAACCTCCTAGTCTATTATATATTTTGGAACTTTTGTCAATGTATGTGTGTTATAGACTCGAAACCTGCTTGACCGATCCGACTCAAATTTGGTATGTACATGTAGGCCTACTTTGATCCAGGGAACAACATGGGCGGGTCCAATTTAACGCGCGACCGTGTCCTTGATCTTGCTCATATACATGTAGGCATGTACAGGTATCTGGACCCCGACTGATCCGACTCATATTTGGTATGTACATGTAGGCATACCTTGATATCGGGCACAATATGGGCGGGTCCGATTTCACGTGAGATCGTGCCCTTGACCTTGACCTCGCTGATATACGCTCATATACACTAATATAGGCATGTTTCTGGACCTCGACCAGACGGAACAGACTTGAAAGGGTTAGAGTCTAATCACGAAGAGGCTGACAGTAGACTTATCCATCATTCACTTGATCCAGCTTGGGGTGCAATCTGAAACAAGTTATTGTGGTAAGTAGGGACGTCGATTTTCTAGTGTTATTGCTTGGTTACCTAAACAAATTCCCTGCAGATTGTGATATGTTCATGATGGCTGGAACTTCCAAAAGCCCTAAAATTTTACCCATCAGGGATGTTGCCACTCAAATACCGAGCGACGCTCTGAACTATATTCTTGCGTTTCATGCTTTAACGGTGTGTGATTCAACTTCGTTCATATTTGGGGTGTCTAAACGATTCACATGGAAGATTTACCTCGAATGTTGTGAACACTTAAAGGGTATAGGTAATATTGCAATGTCCACTGAAACAATTGAAAGTGCTGAACATTTTGTATGCAAGTTGTAGGGAGTTTCCGATGCAAAACTCAAAAATGCAAGATTCAGGATGTTCCCTCAGACTGAATCTCCTGAAAAGCTTCCACCAACTAGTGACTCATTTCATTACCACCTTTTGAGAACAAACTACCAGGTTTTAGTTTGGAAACGAGCAACCATTCCTGTGCAAACATTACCGGATCCTTCGACAATGGGATGGAAAGAAGATGCATGATGTCACTAGAACCCATTCCAAAGTCATGTCTCGAAATAATCAAATGTGGGCGAAAGAAGGGGTGTGTAACAGCAAGGGGTACGTGCAGACAATCAGAGTCACCCTGCACACCACTCTGCAACTGTGGAACTGACTGCAATAATAAATAAGGCTTTTATGTGATCATTTTTGGCTATATGATGGCAAATTGTGTCGCATTGGTGTTGATGAACCAAATTCATAATATTACTGATGAATTTCGAATTTTTAACTGATTATTATATCGGCCATTTTGAATTGTCATTTTAGGTCAGAAATAATAATTTGTCGAGTTGCCAACATTGTTTTTTGGAATCAGATTACAAATTACATTTAGACACAACTGTCTAAACCATTTGAAGGATATATTTAACTTTCTGCCATTTAAGATTGCAATAATTTATGAAATTCGCGTTTTTTTTTGGTCATTATTGGGCATAAACTTCATAAAGTGGTTTAAATGTCAAACATGTTCACTTTAGATTACCACATATGTTCTATGTATAGTGTCTCTTGTCACAATTCGTTCGAAAGTACGGAAATGCATAATATTCAAACGTCTTAGAACAACATATAACAGTAAACGAAAATCTAGACTTTGTTCTGATGGCGGCCATTTTGAATTGTCATTTTAGGTCAGAAATAATTATTTGTCGAGTCGCCAACATTGTTTTTTGGAATCAGGTTACAAATTACATTTGGACACAACTGTGTATACCATTTGAAGGATACGTTTCCAGCATATTTCACTTTCTGCCATTTAAGACCGTAATAATTTATAAAATTCGCGTTTTTTAGAATTTTTTGGGCATAAATGGGGTTAAATATCAAACATGTTCACTTTAAATAACCACATATGTTCTGTGTATACTTCTTGTTCCAGTTCGTTCGAAAGTACGGAAATACTCAATATTCGAACGTCTTAGAGCAACATATAACAACAAACGTAAAGTTATACTTTGTTTTGATGGCGGCCATTTTGAATTGCCATTTTTGACCAGAAATAATAATTTGTCAACTTGCCAACATTGGTTTTTGAAATCAGCATAAAAAATACCTTTAGAAACAATTCTCAAAAGCTTCTGAAAGAAAAATGCCCGCACCTTCGTTTCTAGAGGCGTTTTTAGATTTTCGAACCTGACTATTTGAAGTTGTTGAGCTACAGTGTCATTGACACTTTCATCATTTCAGTTCAGTTAATTCACATTTTCGCCAGCCTATCGTAGACATACATGTAAAACAATTTCATAATTGTTTTCTTCATTAAAGGAAATTGCAAATTCATCGTTTATTCCATCATCTCAACATTTCATTAAATGTATGTGTGTGATACATGTAGGTATGTTCACACACATCGATTCATTCAGGCGAACCAATCCATATTTCATAAAATTGTCACTTCACATTCAGAACACTTCCGACTCAAATATTAAAGTGACATTCCATTTCCATCCATTGGAAATTCTAAATAAACTTCCGCCGATATATATACATGTATATAATGTACCTACCACTTTATTCATGAGAAATTTCTGCATTCATGAAAAAATAATCCATTAAACATTTAAACCTGTATTTGTGGTAGCGTGATTGCAGACATCGTTGAATTCACTGCGGTATGATGGACCACATCCATTCTCAGGCTACTTATGCCATTTAATGGCATTTTGTTCTAACGTGCAGGGTTAGATAGGCTTGAAACCCCACCACAGTTCAATTCACACCAGGTTCTCAGCTGTTATGTTCTGATGTTTGAACTTTAGTTAAATATGTTGGATTGAACATAACCTGGATAATGCTGTTACCGGTATATACATGTACATCAGAGCCCCATTCATATATCATTCTATAGCAGACTACGCCAAGATCAACCAGTCCCTACCATACTTTTTGTCTTAAATTTATAAATAATTTGTAACTCAGGGTTGGTAGCTACGTGTAGGTGGGGGACAGAAGCATTCGGCAAATTAATGCTGGGTTTGAATAGTTCACAATATTGGCAACGTCAGGTACTATTAACGCGGCTATTGGTGATTATATATGATTATATCAAATTCTCAACCCACGTTCTAACCTGGTATTTTAATGTGATGATACCGAGCGGTATAACACAGGTACATGTACATGTAGTATGCAACATCCTATAATTATTCCATGATTGAATTCGCTGAATCGCTGCAAAATTGCTTGCTTATATACACCAATGTCAACCTGACATCTCCGTGGCATCTTGCAATTTTGTGAGTCCTTTGCAAACAACTATTTTGATGGAAAATCACCTACCTCTGGGGCATCCCAGAAATCGTCGCCTACGTCGGCAAAGTAAACAGCCTCCCAGACAGTATATTGTGGTGAATCATGCTTGGAAGACATCACCGTTGGAGATTCCCTGGTGAGTTAAGGGGCGCTGCGACAAAATATCGCCCCATCACTACCAGTAAACTCGAGTATAACATTTGTCGACACCGACGTGAATCTGACAGCAGTGATCGTTCTTAGTATTCATATCACCAACGTTATCGGAAATTTATGCACACAAAACATGAGAGTCCAATGAAGACAGCTCGTCTCTTCGTTAGAAACCTGTCATTGAATTGTGATGCTTATGTTTTGAATTCTTATTTGGAACAATATGACATTCCATACACAATCATCCGCAATTTCAGGACACAGAGTTTTGATTACACCTCTGCAAGAACCAATGTGTGTGTGTAGATAACGTAGGTGACGTTCTGCCCCACCGACGTTGAATGCAAAGAGTGGATCGCTCATCAAGTTTACAAAGCGACAAAACCAACGGGACAGTACTCTAGTTAACTCCTCCACAGAACACGGCGATCCGCTGAAAATTATAGATCAGAAAGGATGTCTTGACAGTATAGGAACATTAAACATTATTTGGCGTGAACATAGAATGTGAGAAAAGTTCCAACTCAGAGTGCGTTTCACGTTATTATTGAGTCCCGCCCCGTTGCTGTTCTATAATGGACTTTGATTCAAAAGACGTATTACATGTCTGATAGCGCGACAAATCTAAATTCACAAGGCTTTGTTTACTTATAAGTATAATTACCTTGACATTTATGGACCTCTTATATATGCATGTTTGATATCATGATGCTTTGGGAACGGCTGCCCTCTGTGTCCATATACGCAAAGTTTCCATTCGACCTATAGATAGAACCGCATGAGTGTCTGGATTTTGACGAAATTATCGCACGAGATTTGTTGGCGGAGCGATACCTCGAGTGCGGGACGCAGTCACGCACGAGTGGTTTCGCGTTCCGCCAAATCTGTTCTATTTTTATTACATATCTCTGTATCATAGTAAGTTGAATCACAATCGTACATCTCCGGAACAGAAAATGTTAATTTAATTGAGTTTTAACGGCATTTTAGGGTTAACGCAACAATCAGACAGGGAGCCCGTCTATCCGCCAGTGACCTTGACCCATCTTTAATGATGCGTTTGAAATTAAATTCTGTGCCTCGACAAACATATTCTTGAAATGAAACTACTTGAATGAATCATCTCATCGATTGATCGCTTATTGTTTCTTTATTGTCGTGATTGAAAAAGTAAAAATAGTAATGACGAGAACCAGTCTAACAACACTGAATGAAATAGTTCCGTCGACAGATTGCACTAGTGCGATTCTGAGAATTATCACACGCCTGGAAACTCGTGCGATCATGCGAATTACGTTGATAGATATGTAATAAAATGCGGAGACTTGCAAGAGCAAGATAACTCCCGCCCACGATTATGGGCGTATATAAAGACCGTTATAGTAGAGTAACGGGTGGGACTCGGTCCAAGCTGCATGTTGTGGACCGAGAGAAAAGACTGGCCTACTCATCAATGATGGTTTAGCATATACAGGATTAAACTCAGTACTGAACATTTCCTATGGGATAAATATTCATCAATGATGTTTCAGATTAAACGGTTTCCACATGGTCATGGGAAGTTCCTGTCCACACAGAGATGCAAACAAGGACAATAGTTTTAACTCCCTTTTAAATATACCTATTTTGTAGCTATTGTTCGAGTGGAACTTACCATGTATCGGTGTTCGTCCCTATCTCACCCTCGTTCGTTGATAAATATTATAGTCCATGTAGAACATAACACTGACCTTGATACAAACTTCCATTGACTTTATTCTGATAAAGCCGTTTAACCAACTAGCTCGGAACGCAAAGGCTGGTCCACCAACGCTATCTCCGTCAATAATTAGTCATTATGGACAAGTATTGATAATCGCCCATACCAAAGAGCAAATCTTTGTTGTTTATTAATAATTGAATTCTAGTCCATGTAGAACATAACACTCCAGCTCATACACAACTTATTTAAAACACAGGAAATAAGCCCATATATAAATTAATTGAATCTGAATTAAGCTCTATATTAAGCAAATGGAAAACGATCAAAATAGTCCTATATGAGCTTATTTCAATTCGAAATAAGCTCTTTATAGGCACTATTTAATCTACTTTTTTCATCCACATGACGTACCAGATGAACGTTTTATATATATTTTTTTTTCACTGCGGCCTGTGCTATTCAACAACATAACGAGTATAAGTCCTATATGAGCTTATATGCACCCATATGCTCATTCTGCTGAATCTGACCTGAATCTGACAAAGCCGCGTAACCAACTAGCTCCAAACGCAAGAGGTTGGTCCCTGCAGCGGGTCGATATCCCCGTCAGTGATTAGTCAGAAGTGATAATCTGCCATACCAAAGAGCAACGCTTGATAGTATATCATTAAGGCGAGCATTTAATCTGGAACAGAGCCATCATATATGCATATACAGTAATGCCGAAAGTAAATGACCACTTAACCACAGCAGAACTATGGGTAATGTTTCAGGATTTAGTCGGAAATATGGCTTGTTGCCATATTTCCGACTAAATCCTGAAAAATTACCAATAATTCTGCTGTGGTTAAGTGGTCAATTACTTTGGGCATTACTGTACATACGTAGAGACACTTCACACACTAGCAATTAATATATACCAAGTACATGACACCTTTGCGATTTATTGTTGTGTTGTAAATCACTATATTTTATAAACTGCAGGGACGTGCGCGTGGTGACAGGGGATGGGGGTATTTTGTCAACCATTTTAACAGTTGGAGTTTCGTGCATGGCGCAACATTAGTTGGACATTTTACACCACATATACAGTAATGCCCTAATTAATCGACTCCTCGATGATTGGAAACAAGCCATATTTCCGACTAAATCCTGAAAAGTTATCCATAATTCTGCTCTGGTTAAGGAGTCAATTACTTAGGGCATTACTGTAGGTTGAAGTTGTTCTTATTGATTGCTATTCCATTCAGTATATGCATAGTAAGTGTGGGAATTTGTTGTTTTACACCAGCAGTACTGTAGCATATATTTTGATCGACGTTTGATCAACATTCCAATGTTTTATCTGAGCTGGCCATCAGTTTGGTTATGTTCAATCATAGGATGAGTCCGGTTGGAAATTGTGAGGTGTTGGCCCTTGCTGACCCAAGTATAAGTTTCTGTATCTGCACCTGATGACACCAAATAGTCTCGATATCACAATAGTTCTATCCAGATCATGTTGCGACGTTATACACAGTACGTTATCTATCTACCAAGTCTTTTTACCCAGCATTTGCAGCCGCCACAATTGGTGTGGTAATAGTAGGCTGTAAGTCTGTAATAACTTGGGACATTATTGTTCAACACAGGTAACATCTAGTTTTCTTTGAATCTGTCCCACTTGATTTGCATTAGCTGTCACTGAACGTTGATTCTTGCTAATTTCATTGTCTTTTGTATGTTTAACTTATATCTATATGACACAGTTATTATACAATGCTGTGTACATCATGTGTTTTTCTTGTACGAGTCCAGGTTGTGGTGAAAAGTTATATTGGACGAGACACGCAGTGTAGAGTCCAATATGACTTTTCACCACAAACTGGACGAGTACAAGAAAAACTCATTCTGTACACAACATTGCATAATGACATTTGTATTATCCATGCATCTGTATGTTTATCCAAATTTTGGGAATAAAACTTTTGTGTGTTTTTTTGGGTATTTGTCGGCACTTATTTCTCTATGATATAACGTTATTATACAATGTTGTGTGCCATATATGTTTTTCTTGTACGAGTCCAGGTTGCAGTGTCTCGTCCAATATGACTTGTCACCACAACCTGGACGAGCACAAGAACAACTCATACTGTACACAACATTGTATAATGACATTTGTATTATCCATCTGTATGTTTATCCAAATTTTGGGAATACAACTTTTGTGGTTTTTTTGGGGTATTTGTCGGCACTTAATTATCTATAATACATATTATGTTCAGTGTCCAATGTTGATTGGATATGCGCTAATGAACTTGACCGAAACAAAATGACAAACGGGAGATTTTTTTTATAGTACTCGCATCTCATATGTACTCCGAATATATTATTAAATCAAATTTTCCAATAAGAACTAGGACTCCTGGGGATCGGAAAAGTTAGTGTAATTCCCTCTTCAATTTATCTATTTTTATTTTCGGACAAATTCATGTTTACATCAGACATGCAATATATCTGAGCTGGCCATCAGTTTGGTCATGTTCAATCATAGGATGAGTCCGGTTGGAAATTGTGAGGTGTTGGCCCTTGCTGACCCAAATATAAGTTTCTGTATCTGCACCTGATGACACCAAATAGTCTCGATATCACAATAGTTCTATCCAGATCATGTTGCGACGTTATACACAGTACGTTATCTATCTACCAAGTCTTTTTACCCAGCATTTGCAGCCGCCACAATTGGTGTGGTAATAGTAGGCTGTAAGTCTGTAATAACTTGGGACATTATTGTTCAACACAGGTAACATCTAGTTTTCTTTGAATCTGTCCCACTTGATTTGCATTCGCTGTCACTGAACGTTGATTCTTGCTAATTTCATTGTCTTTTGTATGTTTAACTTATATCTATATGACACAGTTATTATACAATGCTATGTACATCATGTGTTTTTCTTGTACGAGTCCAGGTTGTGGTGAAAAGTTATATTGGACGAGACACGCAGTGTAGAGTCCAATATGACTTTTCACCACAAACTGGACGAGTACAAGAAAAACTCATTCTGTACACAACATTGCATAATGACATTTGTATTATCCATGCATATGTATGTTTATCCAAATTTTGGGAATAAAACTTTTGTGTTTTTGTTTTGGGTATTTGTCGGCACTTATTTCTCTATGATATAAAGTTATTATACAATGCTGTGTACCGTATATGTTTTTATTGTACGAGTCCAAGTTGCAGTGTCTCGTCCAATATGACTTTTCACCACAACCTGGACGAGTACAAGAAAAACTCATACTGTACACAACATTGTATAATGACATTTGTATTATCCATCTGTATGTTTATCCAAATTTTGGGAATACAACTTTTGTGTGTTTTTTGGGGTATTTGTCGGCACTTATTTCTCTATGATATAACGTTATTATACAATGTTGTGTGCCATATATGTTTTTCTTGTACGAGTCCAGGTTGCAGTGTCTCGTCCAATATGACTTGTCACCACAACCTGGACGAGCACAAGAACAACTCATACTGTACACAACATTGTATAATGACATTTGTATTATCCATCTGTATGTTTATCCAAATTTTGGGAATACAACTTTTGTGTTTTTGTTGGGGTATTTGTCGGCACTTAATTATCTATAATACATATTATGTTCAGTGTCCAATGTTGATTGGATATGCGCTAATGAACTTGACCGAAACAAAATGACAAACGGGAGATTTTTTTTATAGTACTCGCATCTCATATGTACTCCGAATATATTATTAAATCATATTTTCCAATAAGAACTAGGACTCCTGGGGATCGGAAAAGTTAGTGTAATTCCCTCTTCAATTTATCTATTTTTATTTTCGGACAAATTCATGTTTACATCAGACATGCAATATAACATATTGTAGACGTATCTTCAATAGTCAGAACTCGCAATAATAGCCAGTTCTGTCTCAATAATGTAAGTTCCCATTCATTATAACACATTCACATTTTTAATGTATCATAGACACGGCCTACAGTTCATATTTCTAACTGATGTGGTTAATGACATCCACTTTCAAGAAAAGCACTTTAGTAAACAAAATCTAGATTATTTTATATGTCGTTGGCATGAAGAATACAGACGAAGGCAGTTGAGAATATGATCGTAAGGCATGTCATAGCTCTGAAGAGAAAATCATCAAGCGCCTCCGCAAACATCTGCCAAGTAATTGCGTCCTCTACCCATTCTACCGTCTGATCATCTGGCAACTCTGGCGTAGAACCCGGGGTCGTTTCAAGTTGTCTTTTTGTACATTTGCACACCACGCATCGTAGAGCCTTTGTCGCTGTAATAATTCCCGGAGGTACAGGCACCTTCCCATCTCTATGACACAGTTCGACCAGTTTGCAGGTTAGTATGATACAGATGGCGCTTAATATGGTAGTGGCAGTCAGGTAGCATCCTATAACAAATTGCGAGACGTTGGTAGCGATTTTGCGATTGCTAAACAGGTACGCCCACGGAAAGGGTCGCAATCGTGTTATAGTGACTGATCTATTATATATAATAATAGAGAGGATTAGCCTCCGGAAAATCAGTTGCATTCACCAGGGACGAGACGACAGCGTGGATGGACTGGGTGTCCTTCTTTTGCTAACCGTGGTAAATTTTCAACAGTTGTATTTCACGACTAACAATCATAAATCGATTGATTATAATGACTAAACAAAAGTTCGAACTTTCGGGCTGCGAAAATAGGCAACGATGGCTGTAATTTACTGTACTGTACATGTAGTTAGTTTGACCAACCAATATTCGATGTAAAGTGTGTTGTTTTTAGAATTATAAATGTCCCACTTTCAGACAAATTTATAATTTAGACAGAATTGGCCTCTTAATTAGCGAGTATTTTGTCATATACAGTTTTGGTTTGGAATATATTATGTGATACACGCATACGAAGGAAAACATACACAAAGCCCGCTGGAGGGAACGGGTCGGTTGGGAATTTAAACATGGAGATAAGAACGTTTAAGTTTATTATATTCCTTATATGGTGTGAATAAAGAGCGTTTGTTTCATTTCTGAGCAAAACATCGAAGCATCTTAAATGCCCGTCAGGCTTCGGTAATATAGTTTAGATCATATACTGTCTAAATACCGATGTCGTGTAATTATCGACCTGTCTTGACCCCGCTACCAAGTCGCTCATGTGTCATTCCTGGGCTGAGAGAGCTCCAAGTCCGTTCACTGGGTAAACATCTATTTGAATGAATAATCAGTCATCATACACCAACGGCACCCCCACCCCCCAATTGACTAAAGTGTTGTCCCCGGATAGAGTGATACGTGTATAGATGTACAATATAAATATTGATGTCCATGGATATGCGCACGTACAAAGGTATAGCAACTACGTTTAGAACCATACACACATGAATAAACCAACTCACGACTTACCAGGTGTACGGTCTTTAAGTGTGTTTTCGTTGCGGCCCGCGCCACAAAAATTAATAATGGGTAGTAGTCGAATATGGGCTTAAATGCATATGTCAGTGTTCATCTGGTGCAATATGTAATACACCGAATACACTTTGAAAATTTGTATTGAAAGCCACACATGCTTTTAACTACCTAATTTGAGTAGAGTTCAGAACATACTGATAGCTAGGCAATTCATGGTCGTTTAAAGTCGGAACTGACGAAAGTCTCACACATTAAGACAGCAAATTTCATTAAAGTTCATTTAAAATAGATCATGATGTGGCCATAATATTAAATTAATTAGCTTCCCAGCTAACTTTACATACCATGTCTTGATCTATATATATATTTGCGAATGTATGTATGTCTGTGTTCTATTGATTTCACGGGCACGAAAGAGGTGTAACATCTGTATCTTTTGTTTAACTATACGAGTTACTACATGTATCATTTGCTGTATCTGTTCAATCTGGAAAACTTACCCAACAACGATATCTTGATAGAAGAAGGTGGAAGGTGATCAGCTATTAAATTCAACAACACCATATTAGATAGGAATACTGTGATTGCGAATGATACTTTCTCGCCGGATTGCACGGGTAGCATGAATGTGACAGGATTTAATGCTGACATCAAGATGGATGGTATCAGGGTTGTCATGACGTAATAAGCAGGTCGCCGTTTCAGCGTCAATGTAAAGTACACCTAGAAACATCGGAAATGGAAAATAATAAAACACACATTCTAATGCACTTAGGCCAATATACCACCGGAAACACTACATATTTGCGGGGGGTTATTCATTCAATAACCTGTCGCAATGTATAGTCCGGTTCACCGCTTCAATGTTAGATATTCCTACGCGCTTATATTGCCGTTTCCTAATCTCGGCCATGCCCAATCCAGCCCCGCTCACTGTCCCGTTTCACTCCGTGACGTCACCCTTACGCAGTACATGCCGGCGACGTTACGGAGTAGATGTATAGAGTTGGCGCCCTTGCTACTGACTTCCGTTACTAGATCGTTGCTATATAAACAAACAAGCGACGTAGCTTTTGTTGAAAATTGACAGTCAGTACATTCGCCCTATATACATGTACTTTCAGAAAATTCAAAACACCACACCGTTATATCTCACCACTATCAGTGTCTCATGTCATATGACCAAATTTCTTGACATGACACCGCGACAGACACGGCGTGAAATACATCGCATTGAGTAAACAATTTCCCATTGTGTCAATTCAACTTCAAGTTCGCGGTAAAATCAAAACCGCAATTTGTAAGTGGTAAACATCTGAAAACGACATCAGGTACATGCAGAAACTAATTGCTGTGCATATTTATTTCTATTTGAGGTGGCAATTTTTCATGTTTATCAGCATTTTTAACGATAAGAGCGATCGTAATTGAGGGTTAAATTTAAAATAAAAAGTCGTGAATTGGCTGAGTGTTTTCTATGGCCGCACATTTCGTTGATAATTACGAGACATTTGTTTGTCTAAATAACGTGTTTTAAGTTCGAAGAGCATTAGAATGGTGATATAACAGTGTGGTATTTTGTGATTTCGGAAAGGTACATGGCGAATATATTGTGGCAAATACCCGTTAATGGGCTCCGGCTCCCCTAAATAAACATCAATAGGATTGTCTAACTTCGCGATCAACACAACCCACAATGTAAAAATATATATTTTTTCCAATTAGAGTAGTCATATTACACTATTATAGTTAAATATAATGTTATCAAAATGAATGATTCCAGTTTTGTGCGGTGAGCTCGGGCAAACCAGTTTGCATCCACTTTGAAATGTTAGCAATGGTGTAGCAAATGAACGGGTTATAAATATACGTTATAAGCACAGCATCCGAGTTATAAGTGAAATAAATATCACTAGCGCCCGGAGATAGAACAGGCGACGACTTAAAGATTTTTACAGAAAATAAAGGTCGGTCACCGGACCTCATTAGATAACTTCCATTGGTCGAGGGCTGTTTGGTGTGTTTTAAATAACGTTGTTTTACGTTCTAGTGGTTGGAATTAGATACCACCTGCTCAATATAAGACACTTAAAATATATGTGCTGATGTAAATCCAGCGTGGCATAATTACATCAACTTTGATTTAAGTCGTATTTTGACAGAAATCTAAGGCATATCTTAAGGAGTGGTGCGACATAAGTTCAGAGATACTAAACTAAGATGGACGAAGATAAATGAATCAAAGATGAAACATAACGGTTCACATGACCCGTGAATGTTTATTTCAACGGACGTCACATTAGCAACAACTACTGTCGCAGCTCTCCAGATGATAAGATTCTCCCGTTTGAGTCAGTATAATGTACCTCTAGGCCAACTACGTGGCATCAGGAGATTCCCGTGCACCATATTGCCATGAACCAAAGTAATGACGCACCGATCATTCGCGATCGGTGGAAATAATGACACTGTTCACATCGATGGATGATGTTCTCATTATGAACGACCTGCGATAGTCATTTTCAGACTAAATGTGCAGAAATGTACAGTTATACGACATGGTACCACAATCCATAAAAAAGTGAGGTGTGGTCACATTTTCTTTCATCACGTGTGAGTATTTGTTACGTTCGTCTAAACCTAAGATTTGTTTTATGTTTTTAGAACATACTCATAGCCTAACAAAAAAACTTTAAATCTCGCTCTGTGTCGGTCACATTTATCTGATATAGAGCAAATTTCTTTCAAACTGAGAATAATTAGCCAGTATATCACCATCAACAGAGGAGCAGCTGGACATTTATTTAAAACATCTGTATATTCGTGGAGATATGGTAACCAGGTGTCACCAACAGCGTAGCCCAACTCACTAGAAGTATGTATGCATATCCAGGTAAAACCCAATTGTTGACTTTTATTTTTGCGAAATAATGTGCTTATGGTGTTCATGTTTTATCCCAATAAATGACATTAAATTGTCTAACTCAAAAGATATGTTTCAACTATATGGGCAACTTCATAACACGATCCCTCGTTGAGTTGAGGGTCAGACGCACGTTTTGCCAAAATTTCATGGTATTTCAAAATGGATTTTCTTAAAATCTGTCAGGAATTTCTTTGTTAACTTTTGTACAAGCGATTATTTTGACACACTATTTGAGAACAATCGACCAAATGGGTATTATAACCTCATTTGTTTTACTTATATGGCATGAGCGGTATTTAAAATTTCACAGATTTTCAGGTACCAAGAATTTCTGTATTTTCAAAAGTGCAGTTCATGTATCCACGATATGATATCTGCAGATCTTGAGAGAAGACTTAAGATATTCTTGATTTGTGAAATGTAATGATTATTTTCTCTTAATAATTGCTCAGATTCTATATACAATGAAGATGATGATTAGTGAGATTGAATATTTTTCGCTAGATAGATCCATAGACATTATTTGTTGAAAATCTCTCTCAATTTTTAGCTGGATTTATGGAAAACGTGCGTCTCCCCTTAACAGTTACAAGGCACACGCTAACGCTAGCGGTACAGACATGAACACCTCAATCAATATCCAATTCATTCAATCAAGGAATAAAACTATAGGTTCAACGTAACCATAGAGTTACACGCTGCTCAAATCTTGCGCCCACTTGGTTGTGACCACTGGGCAAGGTCGCTCGTAAAATGACAAGTTATATCGATCGTGCATTCGCTGAGGGAATACTCAGTACGTGTGTCCATATAAACACATCACAAAAAGAAAGTCCCCTGTAATATCTTCGGAGATATGTAATTGGATTTTGATGAAACTTTCCACAAATGATTTGTGGTACCAGAGACACCAAGTGTGGTCAGCACTGTGCTGTGACGTGAACTATGGCCGAATGAACACGAATTGAATGGAAGGGGGGACTTTTCAAAAGTTGCAAAAACAGTGATCACAGTCATTCGGCTGTGTATTGGCCGCCACTTCTTGCACGGGCTTGGAACATCCTTATGTTGGTACCTCAGTGACCTGCATGGTAGGGAAGACGGTTTACTTCAAAATGGTTTCAAAGAGACTGATTTCAATAACACTGTTTTGCTCAGGGCATGATCATCAAGGTGTCATTCCAGAGGAATGTGGTTAGACTGAATGGCCTTGGCATGTAGCGGACACATTGTGTACCGAAGATGACACGCATGTCATCGTGGACTCAAGTGTCACGTTTGAACCACATTTACAGCCAGTAACAACTTGTGTGGACAATGGAACACTGGAGTGACTTTCCACTCTACGTCAGTGTTTTTCAACTTTTGAAAAGCACACCTCTTCCATTCAATTTGTGCTCAGCCGACCATACCATAACTCACAGGACGGTGCCTCGCAAAGGTTGTGTCTCCGATACCACTGAACATTTGCTTAAAGTCTCGACAAAATCCATCCTATAGCTCTTACAATATTACCGAATATATTAGGGGGGGGGCTTTATTTTTTGAGGTGTTTATATGGTTAGTATGCTAACATCCATACATGCGCGATTTAGTTACAGTTGGGATTATTCCTCGTCGAAGAGTGACAACGGTGGCATGTTCCCTATGCAGCCGAGTAAATAATTTATACAAATCATCGTATATTGTGATACAGTGAACATGTTTATAAATTGATCGATAATTATTATTATTATTATACCTTCGATATAGAGTTATTATAGCGTGTTGCACTAACTATGTAGAGATTCCACTCAGCGTTTCGCATGACATTATTCAAATCCCAGTCGCCAGAAACCATGTTGCCCGCGTCAGTCTCCAGTATAACAGAACAACGTTGGATGTCGAAAGGGTAATAACTAATGTCCATTTCACAGCTGGTCTTCGTCAGCAGAGGTAGTCTCCAATGGCAACGTCCATCCGCCTGAACTTTGATGGGGACATGAGGATTCTGTATCACATTAATGTTCTCCATCCTGCGGGTGTAATTAGTTATACCATGATCACGTACGCTACTATATTAGCGGTCATTGTGAAAACAAGTTGTTAGTCGAAACTTTGTAAAGGCACGTTTCCCATATGTTTGAGTGGAAGAGTGATATACTGACAGCCGGGTCTACACCCCGCGTGAACTATTGTGACATCTACACAGCGACGTTGATCTGTCTATCGATAAACTAATACCATGTTGTTTCGAATTGTCAAATACTTTCAAATTGTCGCATTACAGTAACACCGTGGGATATATTGTTTCAAATTGACAAGCTAATACTTTCTTAAATCAGTGACATTATGCGACATCTGTGATATTATGTGACCAAACAAATGTTATCATAGCTTTTTATACACTTTCACAATTATTTCATGTTGCATATCCCTTCTACGAATGGTTGTAGTGTTGACAAATTCCTTGAGTTTTAGGTTGTAACTTTCTAATATTATTCTTATCGGTAGGGTCATGGTATAAACAAAATAAACACGTAGCATTTCTGAATACAACATGTGCACCACTCATGGGATTGATGGGTTACCGCACTCGCTAAAGCTCGTGCGGTAAATCATCAATCACACTCGTGGTGTAAATTTTGATATTCAGAAACACTACGTGTGTATTAGGTCAGTGTTAACGGACTTAAAACACAATTGTATAATATGCGAGGATAAATGGCATTGATACAGATAAAAACTTACGATAAATATCGATAACTGAGACGTTTCCGAACGTTTTATCTGGGGGAAAGAGTGATCCTCGAGCGGGTATATCCTACACATGGACATTCATGAATGGGGTTTTAATAGCAATAATACCCACATATTCGAAATAGACATTACGCGAATATCGTCGATTTGGCTTTGATCGAATTAAACTGGCATTTGGAAGAAACGTGATATCGGGGAAAATTATTCGGAATGGGATGCATATTATGTTATCATTGTGTGCGCAAAGGTCTAGGTGACAAACGCGTTGATGGTGAAGTGTTGAATTTTTTCCCCTAAATTTCGGCCGCCATCTTGGCCGCCATATTAGATTTGGTGTCTGATTTTTGGCTAATTTTTAAGCTTTGTATATTGGCATAACGAATCGAGTGGAAAATACAAGCGTATTTTATATTTTATTTACTATGATGGCGATCAAAGAAACCTGGTGCATATCAAGCAAAATGGCCGCATCTTGTCTGGAGTTTATGCGACCACTTTTTTCTTGTTAACACGTGTAAGAAATTAGAAGAGGCATTAAGGAAGAAAATCAATGGGATGAAGTTGAGTCCTGGGGGTGGAAGGTTTGACCAATATCTCATGGACCAGAAGTTATGTTTGTGGCATAATTATTACTAAGATATCCGTGTAGTTCGTTATACATGTATTGCTTGTGGCTGTGATGTAACACTTTTTGGAGAATAAAGACAATTCATATGATGAGTTTATGATGACAGTTCACACTAAGATATGCAATTATTTATTTTCTGGCAACATCTGTCCCTGTTTGTCAATTATCAGGCACAAAATAAGCCTTGGCCACTAACCTAACTAGTTATGCCAAATAACTTGTCATCTTATCACCCGGTGGGCGGAACAAAGAGGGATGGTACACAAATACAAGCCTCACAAAAAAAAACTATTTCCGCTAAGATTTCAAGCTGGAAACAGGTAGATTTATAAAATAGACACACTTGTTGTGTAGAAACAGTTCTGAGATAGCTTTCAACATTTAAAAATGCGCGAATATTTTGTCGACATGAGGAATCCGACTAGTACAATGTTTCCTGGCAACAATATGGACAGCATTATCAGGGGCGTTCTGGGTTTATAAGGGAATCAGTGTAGTGATCTCCGTTCGGATATGTTTGATAATCACATATCAGATTCGCCTATATGCCCCTGTAACTTAGACATTGAAGACGCCAATCACTATTTTCATGTTTGCCCTTTATTTGTAGATCAGAGAATTGACTTTTACCGAAATTTAAGTATTAATGGCTTTCAATCATTAGAAGCAAATCATTTCTTATATGGGGTAAAAGGTATATCAAATCAAAAGAACACTACTCTTTTCCGCATTACTCAATCTTTTATAGCTAAAACAGAGCGTTTTGAACAAACCCATGTATGGTAAATTTGCTTTTCATCTTTCAACTCACTGAGTTCTAGCGTTTTCTTCATAACCGAGATTGGAATACAGATGGAAACCCGACATCCGCAGCACACACACTCTGCACTCTTCTTTATAAACAGTTTGCTATATCTGCTATGTATTTTTATGTATGTTCCATGATTGTATTAGGAGAGGGGCAAGTTTGTAAGTTTTGTAACTTGTGCCCTGATCCCTATGTATATTTTTTCTAAATACATTAAAATATGTTTAAAAGTTGCTATTTCATACAAGCAGGCGGTAATAGTCGATTTCAGAGTTGCACATGTTCCGCAATCTATGTCATCGTGGATTAAATAGTGTAACATCAATGCATGTACCATTCACGTATCTTTTGGTCATAAGGGACCATCATGGAACTACATAACACACGTTACCACAAACAACGTACTCGTTACTGATCCTGACGGCCGGTGTCCAGAGCGCAGTGGCATGTACCGTTGTCTCGTCGGCGCCCGAAAATTCCAGAGGATCCCACGTCAGTCTTGAATCTGTCCATACCTGTTCATATGCATATGTAAGATAGTTTATATGTGAGTAGCGCAGACGAAAATTATGCAATTGTATTGGTCAAACTAGAGATAACGCAAGATATGTATGCACACAAAGAAAACACATTTTCTTTTCAGTTTTGCATTTCCATAGGAATTCATAATCCAGTCATAATCACTTGCAATAGGTTCATGGAATGCCACTGTCAGCACAGGTGCAATTCCGGTGAATGTATTGATAAATGTGTCGAATATAAACACAATAGGGATATTGTGCTTCTGTCGTTTGTACGGAGTGTATGGATTGTGCGTGTGTATACTTGGTAACTGCGTACTACATAGATATTCGTGTGTCATATTGATGAGGATAGATGTGAATACTTGTAATTGTAAATTTGTAACAACTGTAAGCGATGAAATACACACATTTGATCGCATTGTATGCCTCGGTCATACATTTAGATTACAGTTACAGTACATGATACTTTTAATCTAGCATGTGACTCAACGTTTGTTGGTTCAATATGAGTATTTTGTCATTGCATTGAGGTTCCCATAGCTTTTCAATTACCCACTTTTTGGCAACATGACCATGGCATAAAACAGTCCGATTCTTGTCCGGAAATATGCTTGATTAATCATTACAATATGATTGCAGATTGCAGGGTCGAAATATTTAAATTAGCACTTCCAAACGCCTTGTCAAATCATATAAACTCATGTCAGCAAGATGAAAAGTATGTGCAACTATAAGGAGGACGATTGTTATTGTAAATCAACGGTATGGAGACAATTCACATAAAACTTGTCACAACAGGGCATTAATGATGACAGATGGTCATAACACTATTCTAACCAAATATGTGTATAAACTCACCATATATAGGTATATACTTGTTGAGAGAACTTGTTTCTTTGTCTCCTGGAAACAAAGTCAATGAAACAAATATGCATATATCCAATGATTACTGGACGGTGGTTAAATCATGGATGATGGCGGAGAAGATATTGGAGATGGGGCGTACGTGTCATGTATGTGCCTTTGGCCAACAACATATTCTCTGAATTGTACATTGAAATTGAGCATTTGTTTAAATCTCAGTTAACTTGATATATAGGTTACTCTACCTGTGGAGCACCGCGCTGACTGGTTGTGCGTGGCGGCTGTATGTGGCCTTCCGATAAGAGCCTGCGGATGTTGATCCTATTAGCAAGAGATGTTTACCTTTTGGCATCGTCATATTATACATATTGAATCCTGTGTCACCTTGAGAATACGTGACGTAAAATCGAGTTCACATCGTATATGCACACCAATTATATAGTAAGTATCTAGTTGGCCTTGAGTTCATATAATGTCGACGCTTGGGAGATCTATTGCATCATTTAATTGCATAATATGAGCTGTTAGCAATAACGAAGTTTATCATTTGTCAGTCATTCATTAGCCGACCGATAACTAACAATAACTGATCATGTTTCTATTATACCGATTTTGTCGATACGCAGTATTTAACCCTGCATAATCAGAATGTAACTGGGCTTTATCAATCTGGCAGTTAGCGTCAATGAGTTATTGTAATGTATGAATTCCATGTAGTTTGCAACTATTATTTAAGTTTTGGGGTTTAAAACTATGGTGTAAACATGGACACATGTATTATAATGATAATAATGCCAGCTAATAACCAAATACTTGCTCTATCACGCTTTTAAACATTACAATATTACCCCAGCCATGCGTAGAAGCCAACCGAGGACCAGTTGCAGCCATTGCCAGCGCTGCTCTATAATTAGTTTGATCAGAGCATGCTCTGATACTCAACATTATGATAAGTTGACTGGTACTCGTTTAACGCATGAGTGGTGCGAACACATTATGAGCGATCGTGCCATAGGGTCACAACTTGGCGCTGGATTTGAAACAGCGAACAATTCGACAATTGCACGTCGCTCGAAGCAACACTGTTGCGTGAAGAATCACAATAGACCAGAGACGCGGTGCAAGCTCATATCGTTGTTTACATCAGATACAAGTCCGATACGCTAACAACTGTACCACGGACTGTGGGATAATCCAGTATTACCCCCACATATTCTACACCGATCTATTTTATATACCCAAATCAGTATATTTATACATAGTTAAGCATATCATGTCAACCCCAAATCCATGTATGTTACTATACCATTATGTTCATATATAGCGTAGTCGTGATCGGAATATAAGGAACATATGAGTATTTAGACATCAGCTATTTATCCAACTCCTCTCCCTCAGGCACAGCGGTCAAATGACGACCAAAACTGATTAACATAAAATATGAGGAACATGTCTTCGACCACATGTTAATCACATTATACAGCACATGCTATCCTATAGAATGTTCCGGGTGATATAAATACCAATATCTCATCACTCTTGGGCAATCTGATGCCATTCCAGTTTACACCAAAAATAAAAACCACATATATTGGAAATTGTTAAAAAAAACCCACGGCAAACGCAAACTGCGTTCCTAGAATTATCAAAGTTAAAACAAGACAACGCAGAATGCATTCAAAACTTTTCCGAGAGAGTACACCACACAGCGAATAGAGCATTTGGACAAGTCAAAATATACCCAGCTATCAGAAAACAACTAATCAATGTGTTCGTTGGTGGTATAGCTGATGAACACACATGCACATGTACATGTATGCCTTAAGAGAGCAATGTATTCATGAGCGACTTTATTCACAAAATGTAAGATTTTATCCAGAATGGCTCGACTCATTTCATTCAAAGTCGGTTACATATAATGATATTCCCAGACAGTTCCAAATTGCTCCAGTTACACACCAACAAACTCACACTTGTGTAAATAAAAACTTAGGTTTAAATAAATTTGACAATTCCAATGTTGAAAAATTCATTGAGATCAAGAATTGAAAGAAAAATACTCAATCCAAGAACAAATTCACGTAAAGTAAAACACACCCAAAGAACTTAAAAGACCTAAAAACAATACACGCAAACCAGACATTCCAAAATTTAAATTAAATAACTATGATTACACCGAAGGTGTACAAGCATGAATGAACAGACAGCTCCATGTTCAACCATTTATAACATTAAAACATGAGCATTAATCGACACGGGAGCCGATATGTCCGCTATTATTTATAATATGTATACGAATTTGAAGAAAAAAACAAAAACTAAGACGAACTTGCACAACTTTACAATCCTCCGAGGCGACAATTTGAACGTTCAGGGAGTAATAACATTAGATATCAAGTTGGGTGACATTCCACTTACACATATTGTTTATATTAAATTCGCTAAGCTGTAGTGTAATTATGGGCACAGATTTCCTATCAGCAAACAACGTTCGTATCTAATTCGACCTAAATACTTTCAGACTAAATTGAATATATTTCCTATCAGCAAACAACGTTCGCATCTATTTCGACCTAAAGACTTTCAGACTAAATGGAACAATGTTTCCGCTGATTAATGATGTATATGTGGCAAGCCAAATCAGACTGGATGCAACTTGTACTATAGCCCCACCGACAGGCATATTTACTAACAGAAAAGTCGTTGGTGGTACCAAGTTATCTCATTCCGAATTTCTGAGTGTTAGTCAAATTGAAAGTGGATTTTCAGCCGAAAAAGCCGGAGTAGAATTTTCAGAAACAGGTGTCAAAGCTCATCATGAAACAAATCCAATACTAATTCAACACAACACAAACAAAAACATTAATCTACGGAAAGGATGTTTGTTGGGCCGCGTAACAGCAGTTAAATCAGAACAGATATTACACGTTCACACAAGCAAACCACAATTAGGATCGAATTCGGTGACATTGAAGTGCCACGCCGTTTTAAACACAACATAGAAAAATTAATAGTTGATCACCGGGATTTATTCACAAATAAGGAAAGGGACATATGTTTATGCGAGGATATTGAAGTTTCCGTAAATACCGGAACACACACTCACCTGTACCACGCAAACCACACCCTTGTCCATTAAAGTTACATCCTATGCCGAAAGAGGCAAACAATGACTTGGTTCAAACAGGGGTTTTGAAAAGGTCAAGGAAAGTTCATGGCTATTTCCATCACTATTAATCTGTGCTTCTTATGCTCATAACAATAATGTTTTATATCTTCTCCAGTTCTCTCTTGTTTTATCGCTCTTTCTCTCTCATTCGCTCTCTGACTTTGTGAATAGTAATTATTAGTTTTTTCTACTAATTTGTGTCCGATTTTGACTTAGAAATATCTTAGTTGGACATTTAAGATATATTTTCGAAATTTGCTCGTTTTAGGTTACATAATTATGCTGACTTGAATTACAATTTTGAATGGTATTCTTTGATTGTTATTCTGACAAAGCGATCGTTTTCGTATTTTGGCTGGATTCATTTCCTTTAAATTTGGGCCTTTTGTTTTTGAATTGATGTTCATGTTGATCCCTATTGATAGCGGCTTGCTTATTTTGGTGTCGTTTATCCCCAATTTTCATATGGATTTTGTTTGAAATTTATTTGGAATTTCTGTTAACATGTTTATATGTTCAGGTTCAGTATATGTATAGCTAACTGTTTGACTGTCTGAGCTTAGGGTATTTGTGTTTGCATTGTATGGGTCATGTATTGGATTCCCGTATACGTAGTAATTGACTGAGTAAATTATTTCTCGCACACATCACATTGAGACGGTCGATCCCCGTGTGGATCATCTTGGTCGGATTCGTCATCTCAGGTTTAAAACTGGTCTACGTAAACCTCTAGGTTTAAACCGCCGTGAGTCAGCAAAATCCGTGGTTTAAACCAGAGACCGCAGGTCTAAGTGATGCATTCGTCATCTCTGGTTTAAACCTGGTCCAGCCAGACCAGTGGTTTAGCAGTAGTGTCTCTGTATCGTCGAGATAATTAAACGTACTTTCCTAATGCGGACCGCCTCGTTTTATTGATTGCGAAAATCAATAATTACGACAACGGTAATATTTTGATTGGAAATTTATAAGCGAGAAGACGTCACACATATAAAGCGTATGGGGATAAGTTTTTGTCAATTTCAATAATGTTTTTGCGTTTTATAAGCTTAAACCGGCAACTAAACCATCTAATTTGGCGGTCCAGCTAAACCAGCCTTATCGAGGCTAAACTTGAGATGACGAATCCGTCTTTTCTTCATCGTGGTTTAGAATTGTCAAACAATCAGTCAAAGGGTGGAGCTGCGAATAATCTCGAGTGAGGGCGTGTCGATGTGGCGACTGGTGTGATCATGACACAGTTGATTCATTCGCACGCGAGCGTTGCTCAGATATGGACAATTTCCTAAATATATGATTTTTACAACTATCTTGTGTTTTATTTTTTTGGCTTGTGGCAATCACAAAATACTGGTGTTTTCTACGAATTCATTTGAAGGGTTCAACGTTTTAATTTTGACACCAAAACGATGCTACTGCATGACCAGATATGTTATACACATAGTTTGCCATCCTAAACTTATATTGCTATATGAGTCAAATTTGATAACTTATTTTGATGTAGATCATGCCACAAAGCTTTACTCTGGCTACACCCATAAATTCCCATGATATTCTACCAATTTAAAACCTGGGAACCTTTTTGATTTTCCGCATGACGGAAAATTTATGACATTAAAAAATATATATATTTCTTTATTAAAAGTTGTCCCTCTGCATGGTTAACCACTTCCAACAGTTCAGGTGCCGCTTATGGTGTGCACTCATAAGCAAATTGCCTTTACTTGACTGGCCTCTTGGTCCAGGATTGACTCGATTATGAAGACTTTATTCATCGCCAGAGGGTCTTTGCGCACATTTTGATCATTTGAACATTTTAATTAAAAAAAAACATTTTAATTTAAATTTTGTTACTTGTTTGATTCAACTCGTTACTCAATTTAACACATTTTTTTCATTTAAAAAAAATTTATATTTTACTTATTTTTAAATCAAAATTTTAAAAACTAACGCCGTTATACCACACGAATCACCACACCTAATTTAATTGAAATCGGTCCAGGGGTATTGGAGAACAGTTGAGAACAGACAAACGGACATACAGATAGACAGCTCCTATACCCTTTAATATATACATATATACATGTGAATATACAAAATTATGAACAGAGCGTGAAATTCGTGTTGAGAGACATGTCCTTTGTTAAATTGATTTAAACACAGAATGCGATCGGATTAATAGTCAATGAGCGATACTTGTTTCTCAATGAATAAATCCATTGAGCGTGCACGCGGTCACGATCATTTATGACTTGTCAATAACCATTATATCGGCCTATCGTTTGGTCCGATTGGTAAGAGTGTAGTTTGATTGCATAATCATATCACCGAATCGAGTTGTCAATTAGCTGGCAATTGAACGACAAAAACGCCCTTTTAGACCCGGTCTGGCTGGACCGCCAATGTAGGTTTAAACCAGGTTTAAACTCGGAGGGTTAAACCGAAGATGACGGCCCTTATGTTTCGTCAGGTGACTCGATTGAATACATGATTTATCGCACACAGTTATACATTGTTGCGGTCGATCTCCCGTGTGGATCAACTAATGATTCGTCAGGTCACTCGACTGAGTAAATAATTTCTCGCAAACATCACTTTGATTTCGTTTTTAAAAGATGATGCAATATTTTCATTTGTATCTTCTGAAATTGGATAGTGCCTGTCTCATCTACTTCAGTTTCAATAGAATAACCACTGTTTCAATAGGAAATTTGTTCAAAATCTTTTGTTCAGTTATACTCGGTCTTTGGATATTTTAGCTTTTGTTTTGAACATACTTTGGGCTTTCTGCGTGTATTTGTTTGAGATCTTGTTGAAACGTTTTGGTTTATTTCGGTTTCAATAGAATAATTGCTGTTTGAATAGGAATGTTGTCCATAATCAGTCGTTTGATTATAATCAGTCTCGATATTTCCACTTGGTTTTAAACAATATTTGGGCTTGCTGCATGTATTTTGTTGAGATTTTGTTGAAATTGTCCTGTTTATATCAGTTTCAATAGAATAGTTGCTGTTTGATGAACAACTATATCCATAATCAGTTTTTCAAATATAGGGGTCGTAATCAGTTATCTGTTTTTAACTTATCGTTTGAAGATAAACTTGGCTTTGTAATTGTTTGAGATTGGGTTGAAATGTTCTCGCCTATATCAGTTTCGATAGAATAATTTGAACTTTCGTCGTTTTGCGAACTGTTAACTTGGGTGGATGTTTGAAAATTGCGCATTTTGATTGCTGATCTGAACAAATGTTTCATTTCTGGAATTGGGATGTGATCTTGGTCATTAATGTCCTGTTCTGAACGCTGAATTCGTTTTGTTTCTGTACTGAATGCATGTTCTTCGTTAGATTAATCATTATATACATTGTTAGATTCACTGTTAGATTCATAGTTAGATCATTGTATGGTAATGTCGATTGTAATGATGGGGGTTCTACAAAATGTTGTTTCCTGGTAGGTCGGTTTGTGACTGGGTTGGGAACTTTCCAATCGACATGTGCAAGCTTAATGTTTGTCAGGTATACCCGTTTCCATATATATGTCAACTGATGTTTAATGACAAACAAATTGAGGGTTCTCTTTTCAATTACTTTCCAAGTTTTGGACCACGGAATGGAGAACTTATATTGTCTCGTAGATGGCTGATAATATACTGAATTTCCAATCCTTATTTGTGGCTGTTTTGGATTATTTTGCTTTGCAATTTGTGCGATGCTTTAGTGTGTGGATGGACTAATCTGAAATATTTGTGTTGGTTTTGTAGCATAGCCTTTGTAAAGTCTTCCCCAAGTATGGTCGTCATTGTTGTATATGGAGTCAACGTGTAAGCAGGGTTCCCGTCCATAGACTATGACAACTGGGGATAACCCCTTTTTTCGCAGAGGGTGGAAGTTTATGGCCGATATAATTTGAGGTAAGTAGCAATCAAAATATTGGTTTCGAGCATTGATTAACTTAGATATTACTGTGTTAAAACACTGAATGATATGTATATATGTTAGGCCTATACACATGTCATATACTCTATGGTTTAGATATCGGCCTTTGATAATTAATCATTACTTCTGACGAGTTGATAACATGAACACATCTCAATACACGCTAGCCTGAGGTTATTGTTGTATTTATCTTTGCCGGTCAACATTTTATTTTTGGGCAAATTTATGTCAGTTTTGAGACAAAACAACCTACAATTTGGTCATTCCGAAGAGTAATTCCCATTACACATGTATACGCAGTATATCAGTGATGAGGTCGGGGATTTATGGAACATTGGGGTGATGTTTTGGCACTAAAGAAGATAGAAGTCATGATAACAGTTATCTACATGTGCATTTGAGACATGTTTTCTGCTTTCATTCTGGTATATATGCGATTCTTATTTTCCGCGTGGATATACGGTAAACTTTGAAGTCGTATTATTGTTTTCGCTCAGCTTTAAATAGTACTGCGCAAATTTAAATACTAGTAAGTTAGCTACAATTTAATACACAGTACTAAATCAAACCCGTATAATATAACTAGTAATTGAATCGATGTCTACATTTATATGTCCAGTATATTTGGTCGTGATATATGGCCCAGCGGCTAAAACGACGTTAAAATCTCAATTAATAAATAATTCAATAGATGATAGTATATAGTCAGGTTAAATCATTTGTCTGTGAAGACGACATGACACGTTCAGTCGTGGCTGGATTCTGACCCGCAGATACTAATGACGTTTTGACGTCATGACGCCGTAACTGCCTTCATTTAGCTAGCAAATGAAACTGATCTAATATGAACCTTTATTATATGCTTCCCCATTAAATAGTGGGAAATTGCCGTGGCGTAGAGCGTTATATCCATCGCCTGGACCGACTCGATGGATAACATTGACCGACTCGATGGATAACACTGACCGACTCGATGGATAACACAATAGTATTACTTTTTCGGAGATTACTTCCGGTTTATAGCGGCGAATCACATTAAGTTTCAAAGCGTATCAATAACAGCCGGACTATTGTTTTAATTATTGATTTTCACGGTTCATAAACCGTTATTTAATTGTTATAATGTTAACTCATTTGTTTTAATATATTCTTATCACTAAATTATGTATACATTAATTTTCTCGCATCATTTCAGAATAAAACAATTGGGACTATTTCTTATGGCGGCAATGCTCGATATTTGTCATTCGGTGGTGAGCAAATCAATTGATGGAATGTAAACAAAATGCAAATGTCGAAGCTTTCTAACAATTTGAAGTGAACTGTAGGACAAAATTAGCAGTTTTGGTGCGGTTTATAGCGCATATAATAAAAAGAAAACCTACGGGTTTTGGTTGAATACCCGGATTATCTCATTCGTGGGTGCAAGGAAGTACAGAATTTCCACTCGCGGCTTGCAGCCGCTCGTGGAAATTCTGTACTTCCTTGCACCCACTCATGAGATAATTCGGGTATTCAACCAAAACTCGTAGGTATTCTCTATTTATATGCTGGACATATTCATAACAACGTATAGTTTATAAATAAATAAATACTTCAGTTGTCCATTGTCACATTTCGGAAGTTGTGAAGTAGCAAATTCGTTTCATTGCTGATTTCGCGATTTGGTGAAACCACTACCAGAAGTCACGTGAATGTTTCGCGAAAAAGTTGTGTCGCTAAAAATTTCACCTTTACGGTATACTGTAATTTATGTGTGACGTCACAAGTACGTACGCCCGCATGTTACATATACACGACCCGGGCGGGGTCGTTATTATTGCATGATGTTATTCAAGAACTCGCCACCACAACCCGTGGTGATATTGATCGGGCATGAGTATTTTTGTATGATATATTCACACATATATATAGTATAACTGTGTTTGTTTATTTATGTGGAGTGGCGATGTAGTCAGAAAAAATCCATATAGCTGTCAAAATATATTGATTTTCACTCACTGTTTTCAAAGGCGATGTCACTGTGTGGATATGGAGGAATGATTGAGGGCAAACTAGGTGCTTTCTCGCGTTTCATGTTTCGCAGTTTACACAATGTGAATTTTCTGCTGTACTCATCTATGTACTAGTATTAGATCATGTTTAACCAATAATACATTCGTGTTATTGCTGTCCACCTTTTTACAGTTTGAAATGACCATTGTCATTATGGTACTCTTGCAATAACACTTCACGGAGCTGATTAGGTACAAATAGTCTAAATGTGGGTTCGTCGTCTGAGATTGAAATGAAATAGAGAACGTTGTCTCTTATATTATATTTTCTATCTAGCTTTACAGATGGGTTATTGGATTTTAATTTGCTAATAATTTCGACAATTTCGGGGTCTTTCGATTCAATCGATTGCTCTGCTATTAAATCAAGATTTTACAAGGTCGTCTATCTTATCAGTGTTGATGAAGTTGTCATCTGCATACGTGTTATTGTTATCACCTATGTCGGATAAATCAGAAACTTGTGAAATATTTGCATCTTATTGTAATGTCATTCGAGATAGTAAGTCGGCGATTTGATTGAATTTCCCCTTTATATCTTCAATTTTCAAGTTAACGTATACTGTGGTAAATCGCGTACATTTCCTTTAAAGTTGTCGGCCATTTTAGCTTTGTTTTATTCAGCTTATTTGAGATGAGATAGAGTGGTTTGAAGTTTTCAACATTGTCTGACAATTTATCTTTGGGTTCAAAATTCTGATACAACATATTAGGATCTGGGAATGCGAGCCATGGAACTGCCATGATGATTTCCTTCTGAAAATCAAACACTTTCTGATGCTCTTCTGTCCAAGAAAATCGAGCATATTTCTTAGTCAAGCTGTTAAATGTGATGCAATCTATGATATATTCGGAATATGGGCTTTATAAAATCCTGAAGTTCCTTTGAAAGCTCTAACTTCTTTAACATTTTTCACTACCGGCAATGCATGGATTGCCACAATTTTGTTTCGTCTTGTTTGTAACCATCTTTACCAATAACAAATCCTAAACATGACACTTCTTCATTGCAGAAATTCTATTTTGAAAGTCTAATTTTCATACCGTGCTTATTCAGACTATTAAATACGACTTTCAAGTCCTGTAAATGTTGAGATTCGGATACACTGTATGCATAAATCATTGACAAAACCTTTGACCAAGGTTAGACCATCAAGGGCATTTGTAATGGCTTGGAGCCAGTAAATAGATGAATTTATGAATCCAATGGGGCATCTTGATTATGGATACTATCACATAAAGGTTGATGTTATCAACTGTATTTGGTCGTCTAGTTTCACGTTGAGAGAAAAGTATAGAGATGAATTATCAAGGGTTGAAAAAATTGTAGATTTATGCATTTCCGCGAATAATTCTGGAAGTTTTGGCATTTCAAAACTTCATTAGCTGTGTAATTTGATCGAGTAAACGAAAGTCTGTATAATGGTTTTCCGTTTTCATTAACGTCCACATTCTTGAACAGCAAGAGACTTGGGTTATCGGGCATCCCAATTGCATTGTATATCTTCAATACTCACCCCAGCAGAAAGATTCACCCTGTGGCTCTTCCTCTTTATTTGCGATTTTGATCTGGTAAGTGTTCGTGATTTAGTCGTGAGTGCATTTAAGCTATTATCACAACCCATGTTACATTCGCATACATTCAGTCTATAATGAATAATATAGTTATCGATCTCCACAGGTCAGCGTAATACGTTCGCACCGAGACTCATGTATATAACTAACATTTCTTAGCAACAAGAGAAAACTTGCATATTGCAACCCAATCTATCTAGATAAACTGCATTAAATCAAATTGCTTAGATGCAAGCAGACCCATGCATTTTATCTGTATAGCCAGATGTTAGCTTGACCAACAAAATTTATCGCAGTTGCCAGAGCCATATAAACATAAAGAGATATGCACAGACCAACTCAGATTCATGGCAACAATTTTTTAAAGCAATTGAAGCAAAACTGAACAGAGCTAGAATGATGACTCACGCGAGCCACAAGCACGCGTGTGCAAGAAAGATGAACATATATTATTATAAAACTCACCAAGAATGCCAGTTCAGCGAAACAAGAGACGACCAATATTAAGGTCAAGGTGACAGGGACGGGGAAATCTTGTCTCACCCAGCATCCAACTCAGCTATTTGTCATTTGTGAAATAGATTTTAGCAGTGAAACTGAATTTCATTATTTCGTGAAATAATCTAGAAGGACAATTCATTTGTTCCTTCACACAATTGCCATTTGCAAACCAATTCGCATTTGTTCGATTAAGCACAATGGCTATGAAGACGGTCAGAATTTTATTTATATTCTGAAGCATGGTACTTCGGAATTTCTATGGAATTTAAAGGGCCAGTAGATTTCATGTACGAAATTTTCGAATCGAGATAACAATTTAGTTTATATACAGAACATAAACGAGCTTGCGCGTTACTCGAACATACTCGAATACCAATTCACTCAAAATTATAGTGAATGCCGAAAACAAAGGACATTTATTTCGTGTCTCATACAAAACGTGAAGCGAACATGTTTCTAAGTTAAAGTGATAGTAGCCAATACACTCGGCTGTTAAGCATTGATCAGATAACTTTCCTCATTGTTCCATATCCATGAATTGACATACCCAGCACTTGCATTAAATATATACATGCACATAATAGGTACCATACACAATGTTATACATGCACGCGGAAGCGATGTATGCCAATCGCGAGTTGTCCATTTGAGGACCAGATACATATATACGCATATATACACCAACCTATTTGAAGCTATTTCCCCATATCACATATGACAACATAGTCACAGCCAAGATCTTCTGGTTGATAGCAGTTGAAGATGACATACAATATGCATTTATAGACAGGTCTATAATAATATGGCCAACTTATTAACATAAGTCCGGATGCTAAACTTAGCGCATGTCATACCTTTAACAATACAGGCAATACTTTAAATATACTGCACAGAGCAGAGACTTCACTTTATATGTATCTTTATTAAGCGACAAAAACTAATTTGTACACTCAATAGGAATGGACACACCAAGCACCCACGCATAAATAGCATACTCAAACGATAGGTCTCCAAACGCCAAACCGTTTAATGAAGCGCTCTTTATTGTACTAGCAATGCGCCCAAAACATTAAAAACATTAAATTATCAGCGAGCACCGTCGGATAGATATGGATTACCAATATTTAATATAAGGTCACAGCAACATAAGTATACCTCTACAACTCACAATTTTTCTCTGCAGACATAAGTGTCACAATGATCGTTATATATGGATAAATTAACAATTAGAGACCTCCAAATATTAATAATAGCATTCCTGACCAAGGTCACGTTGCCATAACTCCACTTATGTTTCAATGAACGCGTATATAATGCCACATGATAAACTTACTCACCAAAATAAGATGTCTCATGGAACAAGTGCTAACATAATTTTCGGTCCCTACATTGTAGATATGTTTCCACCGTTTCCATCGTCTCAGAAAAAAAAAATAATAATAATAAAAAACAAATATATAGTGTAACCACTGTCGTGATGTTTCCACTAAATCAACTTGAAATAAAATTGCTCCTGAGTCTTAATATTGTTCGGGAATGGTTTGTTTCCTCTCTTTCCTGCGTTTCCATCGTCTCAGAGAAAATAAAAAATATATATAGTGTAACCACTGTTCCAGTTTGTTTTGTGATGTGATGTCTCAGAATTTAAAAAATAAAATAAAACTATATAGTGTATAACCACTGCCCCAGTTTGTTTCGTCATGTTTCCACTGAATCAACTTGAAATACAATTGCTCCCGAGTCTTACTATTGTTAGAGAATGGTTTGTTTTCTCTGTTTCCATCGTCTCAGAAAAAAAACCAAATAAATAAATAAAAATATATAGTGTAACCACTATCCCAGTTTGTTTCGTGATGTTTCCACTGAATCAACTTGAAATAAAATAGCTCACAGGTCTTAATATTGTTAGGGCATGATTTGTTTCCTGTGTTTCCAGCGTTTCCATCGTCTCAGAAAAAGAAAAAAGAAAATTTAAACAAACAAATCCACCATTTTGTATCCTGAGAGTAACATCAATTGCACGGAATACCAAGCATGGTCTGAAAGTTGACAAGGATGAATTCTAAACTGTCTCTGAAACGGACTGCAATGAAAATTTCACTGGGCGGGATGTCTGTTTCCACTTGTTTCCAGTTGTTTCAAAGGCCTCTACGTGAAATGAAAATGGTGACCCTGTTTTATTGATATAAGCGGATAACACCATTGTGTTATCAATTCTTCCAACATAACCAACACTGAAACGCACTTCATCATATCGCAACAAACTTGTAAACACGTATAAAACCAGAATAAGGATAATCATAATTATTAACGCACTATTCAACTTAATCAGGACACATACAACGGAACTCCCGTTTCAATAAGAGCAAAATCGTATTAAAAGTCACCAAACAGAACAAACCACATATTTTCCTGCGTCGACAACTCGTATCACATTCATAATATGTACTTCGACGTACACCATAAATATGCAGATTCATAATTCGAAATTAGGAGACCAAGTCAACACCACATAATTGCAAAAATATTCACATAGCATATAGAGAATATTAACAACAGTATAACTAATTGAAACAATCACTAACCTTACGCCCCAACCCGAATGCGTGATTGTATTTAATCGCATTTAATCAGAATTCACTTGCACGTAGATAACGAAACGAAAACAACAACTGAACATTTTCAGAGACAAAGAGAACCCAACAAAAATAAATAATTGCCCCACAAATTGTTGCTCTGTTCTGATTAGATAACTCACACTGCATTCAAACCAATCGACGATTGCTGAAAAAAAGACAATCACACATTCATTGCGTTTCGAAATGAAATCCGAGAGGTTCCCAGTAATCTCGAAACCAAGCCCCATTCATAAAGACATCATTATGCTGACAACTCATACGTTAACAGCCTCATGTCCCGACGATAATTCACACGTTCTATCTATATATATACTGAGCTAACAAAGGAAATACCAAAACGACTTTACTTACAGAACATATAATTGCCTATTCATGTGCATTATTCCCGACATTTATTTCCAACAAAGAATCCTAATTTCGATACATGCAATTATATAATATAGCTTTCTATAATTTTAAACACTGAAACAAGCATATACACTTCATGAACAAATTCCGAAAAGGGTGGGGCCTGTGTGGGATAATACAGTATTACCCCACATATTCTATACAGCATTAACTATACATATTTAAGCATATTATATGAACCCAAAATCCATGTATGTTAACTATACTATTATGATTATATATAGCGTGTTGGTGATCGGAATCTAAGGAACATATGAGTATTTAGACAGCAATGTATTTAGCCAACTTCTCTCCATCGAGCACAGCGGTCAAATGACGACCAGAACAAATTAGCATATAATATGCGGAAGATGTGTTCGACCACATGTTAAACCCATTATCTGAGTCACAGCACATTCTATCATATACAATGTTCCCGGGTGATATAGATACCGATAATTCATAATTCTGGGGCAATCTGATTCCATTCCAGTTTCTATTCTAGTTTCATTCGAATTAGCAAAGAGAGTCCATCCGAGAGGCGTCGTTAGACGGGTTGCGATTGATCAGCTATGGACATCGACATTTCTGGTAACCAAACCGCGCTTCTATTCATCTGAGATTACAATTAAATATTATTTCCCACATAACAAGACTATGCCAACTCCAAAACCCCAGAGGGCAATGTACCAGTGGCGACAAGCCATAACGCAACTACTAACCAGTTCGTTCAATGAAAGCAGAACTAACGTGGTGTTGATCTTCAAAACTGTTGTCGCGTTTGTTGGTCTCAGTCTGGCACCTCTGGCACGCCGGAGTATCGTGTTACTCACGTCAACTGCTCCTAAAGTCTGTATCGGCCTTTCTAAAAGACAGGACACTGTAAGAAATAAGAAATATAGTTTAGTTTTAACAAGGCATTTCTTATTTGTGAATCGGGATAAATCTCTCGACAGTAAAACACATTAAACATATGTTATAACATAATGTCCACAACAAGACTACATACTTGAATTACTAGAACGAAAAGAAGTTCGTCTATATAATATCAACCGAACTGACTCTACTTATCACATACACGTTGATGCTCAGAATTTAAATTTATGACATGTAAATCAGCTACAATGACGTCCCCTACACCAAGAAGTCCCACGAGCATATTACTGGTCAACACATCCTCGTGAAAATAAGTGTATATTGGACCTGGATATTCAAAATGTACTTATTTTATTCTGAAAATAGAGGACTAATAAACGTTAGTAAATTTGATGGCGCGGCCACATTCAACGCTCATTATGAAGAGCATGTTTGTTTCCGGTATGTTCTCGTGAACATAAGCGCAATATACGGGCTTATTTCTTGAAATAGTCCCATATGGTTGTGTTAACAACTATAGTTTAGTCCCATTTAGAGCGTGCTTGAAATTTTAAATATTGCCAATGTGAGCTTATTTCGCACAATTATAAAATAGCCCCACATTGTGTTTATTTTCCCGGGAACAATGTGTACTGGCCAATTACGCCTCTCGGACTTTGTGGTTGAAAAAACGTCTTAAAACTTTGTTGGAAAAACATTCAACAAGTTTGGTGCCCCTCCCCTTTGTCATCACTGGCCCACACTCTCTCTTTAAAATTAGTCAACCTACACCGTTATTTTCATCGTAGTCCGTTACACCTGTTAGACCCAGATGGTACCCTGCTATATTTGCATGTACATGTACGTTGGATAGTTTTAGTCAAACGTACGTTTGTAAATATATATAGACTAGCTGAAACAGGCTCCCGTTTGGGCTCCTTTATTCGCCGTCGGAGGTGCCTGAATAGGGACCGCAAGGGTAACCTGAGTCACCACTCGAAATTTTGTTGAAATCGGTTCAGGGGTCTGGGAGAAAAATCAAGACAGATAGACGAACGGTCAGACTCTTTTATATTATACTAGCTGAAACAGGCTCCCTTCTGGAACCTTTATTCCGCTTTGGACATATATATTCACACAGGTTCATATTCTACTTATTTGATTCTGAAATAAGTCAAGCCGATATTCTTTAGCTTAAATAAGTTTAAAACTTTATAAAAATCTTGGTTGAAGAAATTTAAATAACTATTCAAATACTTGACGAGCGTGGTGCTTATGTGTGCGTGTGTGTGTGTATGTTTTCTTCGTGTTTTATACATGCACGATTTCATATCACGTGGGTATATGTATGTATATGGTGGGTATGTATATATTGCATAACTCATTTTTATTACCGATACACACATTTACATAATATTAGTACAACGCCAAATATTAATTAATTATTAGTTTAATGTAAATGATGTACACTCCATATATATGGTTATTTACAACATATTGCCTTAAAAAAACAGTGACAAAACAGCACTGTAGCGTCTATAAATATATTGATCATGATACAATCTTTAGAAAGATCTGTCAAAATTTTCATTTTCTATTCCGGACACGACAATGCAATAGTGGATCGTAACTGATTATTGTTTCCATTGTGTACTTGTAATTACAGTAAGTACCAATATTCAGAACAAACCACTGGAAAGTTCTAATTTCTATATACTGTACATATTTTTCTCAAGTACCATGTGTAATGGCTGAGAATAATAAAGCATTACTTACTTCCTAGAGTTATACCCATTATTCTGTTGGATGACGCGGGCCACAGCTATATTTTACGCGGACCACAGTTCATATTATTTTTAAAGAAACACATTAAAGTGCACATTAATTTATTTTCTAATATTATAACAATGGAACGCAGCAGTGTTGAACGTCGATTACCATGCGATAATGATGTATGAGGCGTGGGAAAATGTTATTCATCTGTTGATGTGATTGTTGTATCATACACACACTCCTAAAACAATAGGTACTCCAGAGTACCTACGAAGTACCGAACTTGTTCCGTGGGGAGTACCAAATTGTTTGTACTCTGGGGTTCAAAATTGTTGGTACTCTGGAGTACAATATTGTTGGTACTCTGGCGTACCAAGCTGTTGGTATTCTGGTGTACCAAATATCAAGGCAGGTACTCTGGAGTATCTGCTTGGGTACTCTGGTATACCCAATATATAGGTACTATACATAATACCTAGATATTTGGTACTCCAGAGTACCAACAATTTGGTACTATGTGGAGAACATTCCCAGGTACCAAGCACTCGAAATTACGAAAAATGTCCGACGGCAAATTTAACAATGTGGCATGTTATATTCCAAATGATGCCACGGCGTTTAAAAATTGAATTAAGTACAAAACCCCGATCGGGTTTCATCAGTTACATGGACTCTCTTGCATAGTGCAAAATGAAATAATCCAAATTATATTAGTATAGAACCTTAATCGTGTTTTTGTGCTTAATTCAAGGTGTAATACCTCGATTTTATGAGTTCCCTGACTGTTCTCTGCACGTGAAGTAAATTTTGTCTGAATGTCTAAAATAATCGGCCAAATTTCTTAATTTGTGCGTAATATTATTTAAGTAAACATTATAAATCAAACATCTTAAACAGGCCTGGTGAAACACCAATCGATATATTATAGCCCGATAAATAAATAAAACTACATTGCGATAAATCGCAATCCTTTGCGAATCGCAAACTACATTACGATAAATATATGCGATTTAGTGCAAAGGATTTCGATTTATCACAAAGGTTTGCAATGAATTGCAATGGTTTGTGATTTTCGCAGATATATTTGTTATATATGCGTTAGCACTAATGGGCTTGAACCGTATAAATATAAATCAGACATCTTCAACAGGTCTGGGTAAACTACCAATCGATCTATAATAGCATGATCGTGCTAAAATAGACCGATTGGTTTTTCACAGCCAGCATGCATGTGGGATAAGGAGAGCAAATCTTTGCGATAAATCACAAAACAACTTTGCGAAAAATCACACACACCTTTGCGATAACTTGCAAACATTTGCTGCAATAAATGTCAAACATCTTTACAATAACTCTCAAACTAATTGCTGATTATACTTTGCGATATATCCCAAAAATATTTGAGATTTATCGCAAAGGTTTGTGATTTATTGCAGATATAGTTTTATGCGTTGGCACTAATGGGCTTCAACCGTATACACATAATAAATCAGACATATTAAACAGCTCTGATTGAACCACCAATTGATCTATAATAGCACAGACGGGCTAATATAGACCGATCGGTCTTTCAAAGCCAGTATCCATGTGGGATAAGGGGAGACAACCTTTGAGATAAATCCCAAAACAACTTTGCAAAAAATCATAAACATCTTTGCGATAACACGCAAACCTTGGTGATTATACTTGGTGATTTGTATGCGTTGGCGCTAGCCTAATGGGTAAACATCATAAATCAGGCATCTTAAACAGCTCTGGGTCAGGATTTCCCTGACCTGTTCGCTGCACGTGGAGTAAAATTTGTCTGATTGTCTGAAATAATCTCCCAAATTTCTTAATTTGCGTATCATTATCGTAAACATTACATCTTAAACATGTCTGGGTGGGCAACATATCGATCTATAATAGCCCGGTCGGGCTAAAATAGACTAATCGGTCATTCACAGCCAGCATGCATATAGGATCAGAAGGGGAGCAAACCTTTTGCGATAAATCCCAAAACAACTTTACAGTAAATCAGATATCTTTGCGATAAAACGCAAACCTTTCCAATAAATCTCAAACATCGGTTTGAGGCATCTTAAACAGCTCTGGGTCAGGATTTCCCTGACCTGTTCGCTGCACGTGGAGTAAAATTTGTCTGATTGTCTGAAATAATCTCCCAAATTTCTTAATTTGCGTATCATTATCGTAAACATTACATCTTAAACATGTCTGGGTGGGCAACATATCGATCTATAATAGCCCGGTCGGGCTAAAATAGCCTGATCGGTCATTCACAGCCAGCATGCATATAGGATCAGAAGGGGAGCAAACCTTTTGCGATAAATCCCAAAACAACTTTACAGTAAATCAGATATCTTTGCGATAAAACGCAAACCTTTCCAATAAATCTCAAACATCTTTACTTTAAATCGTAAACTGAGAATATTCAAAACAAACATATACAAAAATTCAAACAAACAAAATTTCAATATTGAAGAAATTTAGAGAGATATCTCTTACAACAATGAGCACTGCCGGGAAGACGGATCGGTCTATTTTAGGCTGTTAGCCCAATCGGGCTGTTATATATATCAATTTTTGGTTCACTCAGACCTTTCTTTATACCATCATAAATAGCGCTTAAATAGTATGAAATTGTCAAGTTTGTACCTTGCGTTATGTAAACAACGCCAAATTATGTCACAGAACCTGTACTACAGTACGTGAATAGTGTGCGATAAGCAAAATACTGAACAATTGGAAGACCCTACTAATGAACTTTTGTTAATTAAAACAAACACCATGTTGTTTGCTACATACCATTATACCGGTACTATTATGTTATTTCATGCGAGTTTTTCAAATATGAGTAACAATAATTTCGACCAATTTGAATCATGAATCGGGCCTCTCATTTTAAGACAGAAGAACAAAGGAATACAGTCACCGGTATCACAAATGTATGTAAAAGTAAAACATTTTAATTGTCATACATGTACTTGTTTTGGTCTGAAATTGTCCAGACACAGGTGTGAAATTGTCCAGTCACTCACATGTGATATGTGCACTTCATTTCTTAATTCATACTAGTGGGTGCACATCACATCCGGATACAAACACATGTATGACAACGATATGCGGTACTCAGTAACAGTCACGGATGTTCGATCGAGACATTCAAGACAGTTATAAAGCAAACTCCATTACATAATCCATCGGTCCATATATACAGCTTTTCTCTGATTAATTGACCCCTTAATGAGTTTGGCCACCACGGCCGACTGTGGTTCCACCATGTGTTCGCGGTTTGACCGAATTTTGATGTGATGGTTATAGAACTTTTATTTAGTTTTTTAATTGATAATGCAATCGCGAATGTTGGTCAGTGAACAATTTGCTGTATAATCCGTAAGCAATTTATTAATTGAAATACCAGTATTTTGTTGTGTATTGTTAACTCAGCCGTCGAAATAAGCTACGGCAAAAGGCGCTGCCATAGAAAAAGCCATAGAAGCCAATATAGAACGTACAGTCAATGGAATATTATTCGGGCCACTTCCTATAATGGCGCTTCTGGCTCGTACCGAACGCGACAAAACATGCGACATTAGTTGTGCACCAAAAGCGACATAACATAACATAACATATATTGATTCTTTTGGCGAGCACCTTAACGTGACATTTTTGATGTTAAATTTTGGTCGTGCAACTAATGTCGCCCATTTTGACGCTTTCGGTGAGCGTCCGAAGTGACATTAGGATGAGACATAAGAATGTCATGCATTTATAAAGCAATGCCGTATAAGAAACATGTCAATCGTGGTGACACCACTGGACCGTGGTTGAACGGCGCTACAACCGCGAACATCAACGGTCTACAACCTTATAACCAGTCTATGCATACACGTATATCACAACACTATACATCGGTAGGCCTATCAGTTCACAGCAGACTCAGAAGAAACATTCAAAACAATGTTCAGCAGACTCCGTAACTGGACGATGATTTTGCGACACAGTTCTCAACCCGTAGCCATAGCCACATGTATGTTCCGATGAAAATAGATGAATATGATGTATCATGAGTGACTGATCTGT
Organism: Siphonodentalium dalli; assembly: GCA_032622095.1. Taxonomy (NCBI): domain Eukaryota; kingdom Metazoa; phylum Mollusca; class Scaphopoda; order Gadilida; family Siphonodentaliidae; genus Siphonodentalium; species Siphonodentalium dalli. The sequence goes on along the minus strand of CP136065.1, from coordinate 73,067,910 downwards.
GTCCTCACGTCAGTTCGCGATCACTAATTTCCAAAGAAGAGAATACCGACATATCAATTCCGACTAAACTTTCTCATTTTTCTGCGTTGTTGTTAATATTGTCCTGTACTAAACACTAGTGGTTGACATCAAAGCTTTTGGGAATTATTCTCGTATCAGTACCAAGTCAGCAAGTGTAATAGCACTGTCGTCTTGGAATGTTGTGAACAGTAGCAGTCAGTCAAGTGTACCGGTAACAGCATTAGCTTGGAATGTTGTGAACAGTGACAGTCGAATTAACAACTCAAAAATATCAACATCGACCGGTTTGTGTAGTTTAACAGCTTCTCCGGTTCACATTCAGACCTAAATGAAACAGAGTTGACATTATTCCAGAACATCTACACTACAACAAGTAACTATTTGATCCAATTTCGCCAAATTTGGCTAAAATTCAAAACCATTATCTTTTCAATTTTCAATTTCACGGCTTCGCCGGGTTGACATGCAACCAAATTGTATCATTTCCCATTCCCATTCCCAATATTTTTTAAAAACAAAAATGGTGGACCATTCGTTGCCTCATTCGAGTGTACCAGAGAAATTATTATAAAGCCGGACGCTTTGGTCGTTTATCGACTCTATCTGATATTGTGACGTCACCAATTATTATCTAATACGACACTGCTGTTTTGAATTTTTGCGAGCTCTTTTGTTGCACAGTAGATCGGTGGGCTTAAAGCATTAATGTCGTAATCTGAAATAAACATGTGCGTCATTCAATGGCCGGCGTTCCAAATTGTGGGGAGTGACTATCGGAATTATGCACAGTGAAGTTCATTCGTAGCCGCGGTTTACATTTTATTCAGAACATAATTATAACATTATGGACTGTCAAATATTTGCAATGGAGTGTCCTAAAATATGAATGTCGCGTGCAATGGGAAATTCTCAATCACTCTGGCTGGGCTGGGGACAAAACTGGAATCGAAATTCGTGATGCAAGCAAACGTTATTATATCGCGTTTAAATTATCATAATATTACCGAGTACATACTGGAATCTGATAATCCTCAGATATCCTTCTATTTTCATGAATCGACAAGAAACACATACTTATGAACAACGCAGAAGATACATTCAGGTTATCGCAAATTCGGTCGATGGTGAAAGCTACATGATGACTTTGCTCGTCGAGTTTCGTTGAATTGCACATGATGACATTTTTATGAATGAAATGGACATGATGAAATCGACAAGCTTCTTAGTATAGTACACATCTCACTCGGATTGCGCACAAATGCATCGGCAATAGTATAATGGTTAATTTCAGTAAAATACCCCCTCCAGACAACAACAAACAGTCTTGACTTTTGAATTCTTTCAGTTTGATGTTGGTAGTTTATATTCTATAATAATTTGTACAAAAGGAATGGCTTTTAACAGTTTTTAGTCGAGTTTTTCAAAAACTCGACTTATGGTTTGATGTGGGACGGTTGGCGTGCGGACCTAAAGAATGCCTTAACTTTGACATTTGTGAACGGATTCAAAAACAATTTTGGTATGTGAGTTACTCCCAATGACCATTTACTGCTTGTAGAATTTTATCACCTGCTAGCGCGATAACTCAATCAAATATTAACTGATTACAACCATATTTGATATATGAGTCTCTTGCAACAATATCTCGGACGAGATCGAAAACCAGTTTTGTCCGAATTTTTGCCCTGAGTTATGGACCTTAGTTTGTCTATTTTTAGCATTTTTCACCGTTAGCGCGATAACTGAATCAAATATTAACTGATTCCAACCATATTTGGTATATAAGTCTCTTGCAGCAATATCTCGGACGAGTTCGAAAACCACGTTTGTCCGATTGTTTCCCCCGGAGTTATGTGCCTTAGTTTGTCTATTTAAAAAACAAAAATTTCACCGTTCGCGCGATAACTCAATCAAATATTAACTGATTCAAACATATTTGATATATGAGTCTCTTGCAACAATATCTCGGACGAGTTCGAAAACCAGGTTTGTCCAAATTTTCCCCCCGGAGTTATGGACCTTAGTTTGTCTATTTTTAGCATGTTTTTCACTGTTAGCGCGATAACTCAATTAAATATTAACTGATTCAAATCATATTTGATATATGAGTCTCTTGCAACAATATCTCGGACGAGATCGAAAACCACGTTTGTCCGAATTTTTTATGTTTAGCATTTTTTTCACCGCTAGCTAGCGCGATAACTCAATTAAATATTTAACTGATTCAAACCATATTTGGTATATAAGTCTCTTGCAACAATATCTCGGACGAGTTCGAAAACCACGTTTGTTCGAATATTTTCCCCAGAGTTATGTGCCTTAGTTTGTCTATTTTTAGCATTTTTTTCACCGTTAGCGCGAAAACTCAATCAAATATTAACTGATTCAAACCATATTTTATATATGAGTCTCTTGCAACAATATATCGGACGAGTTTGAAAACCAGGTTTGTCCGTTAGCACGATAACTCAATCAAATATTAACTGATTCAAACTTATCACCGTTAGCGCGATAACTCTATGAGATATTAACCAGTCATTCAATTTATATTTGGTATATAATTTATTGCAATAATATCTCAGACGAGTTCGAAAACCAGGTTTTTTTTCGACTGCCAATAAACTCGACATAGCATCTTAGATGCGTACCCCTTGTTTATTTAGGTTTTAAGTCAGAGCCGGTGAGTTCGTAGTCTGTTTGCATTGTGAATCTCTGATTTCTCACATGCCTTGATGTATGATATGATTGACCTAATTTATACACGAAATTGCTATAGTACCCACTCTGTCGATGAACCCTTGTGCATGTATGGAGTGTTATATATAATAATCACACCACGATATAAGGCCTTTTTTAGGAATAAAAAGACACAGATATGTCCTAGCTTATGCATGTGTTTTAGCTGTGGTTCGTTAATTACGCTAGCGTATGGTAATAGAGACCTTTCGCATCCTCACGTTTACGATTACGAATACGGATAAGTATTCGTAGTCGTAAGTCTATCCGTATGGCCAAAAAGTCCTTTCGCAAAACGACTACGCGTAAGAGTTTTAACGAACACGTACCATCATTATTTCGTACCACTTTTACAACTCAAAGCGTGTGTTTGGTATACAGTCCCTTAATACTTCACTTATCGTCTCATTTGCAACAATGCGATAATCATGACCTGTTTATATTGTCAATAATTCGACCAGTCACAACGTACGACCCGGGATTCTCGGGATATATTATGGCAATACAGGTATAAATGCCAGGTCATATGTGGTGGAAATTCAGTTCGTTGTTATCATGGATGACCTGATAGGCGTTATGCTGATGGGGGAAGAGCGGTTCCTAAATTTGGACCTCACATCAACCACGACGCCACCATTTCAAGACCCTTTCAGTCCGCAATTTTATTTCAATGCGATTTCGGCAGGAAGACAGTCTAGCCAGATATGCCACCCCCCACAATTTACGACAGAATTATCCATAATTGTCATCATTATTATGTAATATGTATGTGCAAGGACGTGGCTAGTGGGTTTCCGTTGGGGTGTGCACACGACTACGGGCAATAGACCAGGACCCACCGGTCCGACCATGGTTGTTCGGCCCGGTGTGAGAAAATTGTGAAAACTAAACAAGAAAATCGCAAAATCCTAGCATCTAGACTGACCTCAAGCTTTCCTAGTGTTGGAAATTTCAAACCTCATACTCTCCCTTAGTTTGGAAATTTTCAGTCAACGATTTTAACCAAATGTAGTAAAATATTGTTTTCTTAAACTCATTTCGCAGTTTTTGTATTGGCCACGGGGAGGGACCAGGACACACCGGGCGAAAGTCTTTTTTAAACGTGAACAAGAAAATCGCAAAATCCTAGCCTCAAGCATTCATTGAGTTGGAAATTTCCAACTGATGACAATTCCAGTGACAATTTTGACCAAATGTAGGACAATATTATTTTCTTAAATTAACTAGAAGTTTTTGACTGGCCACGGGGAGGGACCAGGACACAAGCTTTCCAAGTGTTGGAAATTTCCAACCTGACACCCCTAAGGTTGGAAAATTTCTAACTGATGGCCATTTCAGTCCAAAATGTTTATCAAAAGAAGGAAAATATGCAAATATTGGTCCAAAAACAATAAATTCCCCACAATAAGTTGTTTGAAAATCAAACTACAAGAACATTTTCAACCTATTGTTGGTGTAAAATTTCCAAATAATGTTGTGTCAGGTATGAAATTTCCAACTGTTGAAAATTTTGACCAAAGTTGGAGGGTGAGACACCCCCCCTGTCGCCACGTCTCTGTGTATGTGTATTGGAAATCAGATATCCTATCCTATCCAGGCCTATCACCTCTTTTGGTTTAGGAAATCAGACATAAGGTTGCTGTGCTCGCTGATGTGCATCACTTCTGATTTGGTCCTATCAAATCGAAACAAAGTCGACACGGTGATGTCGGTGGGTGTGCCACATATTCTTTTAGTACCACCAAATCCATGTCAGTCGTGTATTTTTGGCGACTGGTTTCATAGTGCACTTCTATATATTACTGCAAAGTGTTGTGTCGCAGCCAGCGATTACTATCCGTTGTGAATAGCGATCTTATTTCGCGGGAAGCTCGAGATTCACGACGACGAGTACAGTGATTGCCAATCTAAACAGCACATCGAGGTCGTAGCTCAATACAACTGGATGCTTTACATGATATACGTATACAGTCTCGAACGGAGTAAAGTGATATATTGCAGAAAATAAATTTCAGGTGTTATTTGAGCTTATTAGAATCCATGAAATCGTAACCGTTATTGCGGATAGTAAAATACGACAACGATTAGAAAGTACACAAATGTTGGTGACGTAGTACCCTATCCGTATCCGTAATCGTAAACGTGAGTTTTGCGAAAGGTCTCTAATATTAGTATGCATGCAGCATAAGCGGTGTAGAACAAGGGTCAGGTCTCAGTCGTCCGACTGAACCCAATCGTAAATGTTTATAATATGTCGCGGTCACATTTCTTTTAGGTTGATTGCCCTGCGAATTGATCACGGATGTCGTATGTTTAGTGTATGGCATCACAACGGAGTCCATATATAAGCAGTGACTAAACCGACCATTACTTCAGCAATACGCATGTACAGTCTTTGGTCAGACCATAATTCGAAGGGTAGTCCGCTGCTGTTGGGCTAGTTGACGATTATATGTTTTCCATATGACAACCAATACTCATTGACGAAGAGGCAATGGTTTGGAATGTTCCAGTGATGCTGAGGTATTTCCTCAGTACTTGGCTTGTTCTTGGCTTCGAACTTCACGAAGGCATTATGCACGCTTTTCTAAAGTATTGCTGCACAATTAAAACTATAGATCCAATCAGGTCTGGGCCAGTACATTTCTCTATCCTGCTTGAATGTTAAAAGAAAGTTAAAGCTAATGTTCTTCGGCTGTTAACATGTATTGCACAGCTACCAGTGTTGGATGCTGCTCACAAGACATTGCCTATTAGCCGAACTGTGTTGACACCGCGATATAGCCGGTAGTATTGCTCTATATGTAGAAGTATAACTGTGACCCCGAGAAACACGGCATGCCGAGGTTGAACTCGACTGAACAGCAGCTCATGATAGTACTTATGCTAAGAAGTCGTCTTCGCTATGACAGTCAATATGCTTCTGTATACTCTTCTTCTCTATAGTTACTCAAACTTCTTCTGTAGTCTTTTTTTATTTTTTATTTTATTGAATAGAAAAATCACACAAGGAATATCACACATATACATTAGAATCAATATCTTCTGTAATTTTCGTCTCCATGGTTGCTCAATCGTAGCATGTTATCTGATATATGGCTAATCAAACTTCAGCTGTACTGTTCATATATACGGTTACTCGATCGTCATATATAACATTTGATATGGTTACTCAATCTTCTTAAATATTCTGCATGATCTCTCAATCTACTTCTCGAATCTTCTATTCAGTTACTCAATCGTCTTCAATATGCTGTACGGTTTCTCAATCTCCTCTTCGAACCTTCTAATCGGGGACGTGCATATATTTTGGAGCAATTGTGCATTTTGTAATAAAAGCAACATATTCGACATGTGTCCCTGCGAGGAAAGTAATCAAAATTAAGAAGAGTGCCAAGATAGAAATTGCCCATAGTTGCCATGGAAATCACATGAATACAGATATCAAATTTTCCTGGGAAACAATGCTATTTCTGGATATACCCTGAAATAACAAGTGTTTGTTTACTACTGACAAATTGTTTACAGTAAGCCGTACCCCTTTATTCACATACAACGTCCGTTATTCCGCTTAGCAGAGTGAATTATATTGCACTGATTCAAGGTGGCCGCCAACAAATTCAAAATGGTCATTTGTGTCCATAGAATCCATCCGAAATTTTATTCGCAAAACTCTAATGTCCATGTATTGTATGATGTAACGACTCGGAACCAAATTTCCGGATTCTTGACGACTTGGCTTTCATGAAGGATTATCGATTAGAAACTAATTGGTGCCGGGGACTTGGGGACATATAGGGATGACGTAACATTTTGTATTGCTTCTCTCCTGAATCACTGATATTTGAAGATTCAAACGGTTTTGTGACGGTGTCTTCATTCTATATATCTCCAACTTAACATTCAGACATTTTGATATATAGATAACTCAGCCTGATTTCTCGTGTTTTATTCCTCCAACAGATCTTCTTGTTGCATCAAATTGTGGAATATTCTCTCTATTCTTAGAGATTAGCCATTATGAATTGTTATTGCCAAGTGACTACACAGAACACTGCTAGCTGGCTATGTGTTTGAGTTGGACTGTTTCCCCATTGACACAAATATTGTTATACATATGGGTTGATTTAAAACGGCGACCAAAAAGGCTGCTTTTGTGTGATTATTGTCCTTATTTATGTGCGCGCATGATACCCATACTAAAGCGTATACAAGACAACAGATTATGGTCCACATGTTGCTTATAGTTGTGTGTACAGACTACATATGTTCGATTTACAGAAGAGACAACAAAATTACCCCAAGTTCGAAACAGTTGGATTTTACTCTTATGACGCCTATGCTCAGTAGGGGATCGCGCTATTTTAAATATTACTGTTGTGAGCCGAATACCCTCGGTTCTCGAACTTGAGAAGCAGTAGGCGCTAAGAAACTTTAGTAGTACAAACTATTGTCGTTGATCCACTGAGATAACATTAGCATGTTGAATCCATTATGTCGTGCACGAACTACCCGTGCAGTCGTTCGATCATATTAAATGTAGGGGAAAAGAATGTTAATGATTCCTAATGTTCGTCACAAAAGAAATCTGAACGTTTTGTTGTGTGATGCATCAGTCAGCAGGTCATATTGTGAGGTGACGAACCCGCGTTAGAGAACACTGGCTACGGCCATGGTAAAGGGCACAGCGACGTCTAAACGTTGGTTTAGGCTTCTTGGTTGGCGACTAAACCGAAAATTGTAGGACAAAAACTATTTTACACATTTGTCATGAAAATTACATGTTTAACACGAAAATCATTGTCATAAGCTATAGTTATATTACAAAAGAAATAAAATACACGATGGATCGGCATTTACTGTCAAATTGCACCACATAAACTTATCGTTGGACTCTTCTAGTTACGCGTCGTCCAACAAGAAGTTCATTTGTGGTACAATTTGACCACAAACACCTCCTCGTCGTGTATTTAAATTCTTAAATATATTAGCTTTCCAGAATGTCAGCTAAGGATACCCACTTCCGAATGTCCATCTACTACGGTTCCATGTTGGACCCCCCACCAATCTGTATACGCGCTGCACTAAGTGGCTGGCAATGTTCTTTTTTTGAAATTTTGTACATTTTCGGGCAAAGTGTAATGCGATTCGGGGCAGAATTGTGTTAAATTGTAGTACTTGTTACATTTCTGCCCACATCATACATAAATTCGGCTAGTTTGAATGTTTTATAATCTGGCTTTAGTAACTGGCAGATTAACCAGTAACAGTCAGACCGCTGTAATGCTTACGGTTCAGCACCGTTTAATTAATATCAAGACCGTAACTAATAACGGTCAGACGACTCAGACGAATGGTATTTTTCATGGGTCACCACCAATTGTTTGCTCTTAATTTGCTAATTTACCTAAGAATTAGGCCGTGGCATAGGCCTCTTAGAATGGTCGAATACATCTTATTTCTTCTATTACGAGCATAGTTCTGATGAAACTTAAATCATCAATGCGTAATGTTACAGACCATACTGATGAAACTTTGAAGTTTGAAGAGGATCAAGCTTGTTATCTGCCTCGTGGGATGTAATCCAGAAAAAAAGAATGTGTGATGTGTTCACATTTCACTGACTACTGTATAAATATGGCTGTAAATAAATACGATAATACAACGTGTAACTGAAAAGCCCATCCTTCAGTTATATAAGAGTAATACTAATTGCGACCATTCTAACATATGAATCGGACATGCCCTTTTAAGACAAACAGGAAGAAAGCTACATAATTATATCACAGTTAAAACTCAAATTTATGTACATGTAAAAGTGAAACATCTTAATGACACTCTTTTTGGTAACATGTTAGGCGTGAAATTGTCCAGTCACTTGGAAACACAGGTTTTGTTTTAAAGGCACGGGCGGTGTTCGTTGCAGAAATATTCACATTTGTTCAAATCGCCATCAACATTGTATCCGATCGCATTTCTGACCACCACTGTCCCACATAGCCAGCGTTCAAGTGTGTCAATCCAATACAAGCACGAACCTCACGGGCAAAGGTCAATGCCGATTGTCACGGATTATTAAGTGTTGACAAAATAACCAAAACTCGGTCAATTTTATGTCTGTGTTTTGAATCGCACAAACTGGATACCAGAAGTCCCAAAACTGATTGTAATTGATGCAAGCGAATTGTGGATGACTGTATGTATATGTATGTATGTATATGGTACATACAAACATATAGACCTACTTATATATAATTATTTAAGATAGTGGTCATGCTTCCTCAGAACTGATGCTGGTGGGTCGAGCTGATACTGATACATATATATGTATGTGTATATATATATATATATATATATATATATATATATATATGTGTATGTGTGTATATGTGTGTGTATGTATGTATATGTATGTATGTGTATATGTATATATGGGTATATGTGTGTATATATATGTATATGTATGTATATGTGCATGTATGTGCATGTGCATGTGCATGTGTATATGTATGTATGTGGTGTGTGTATATATATATTATTTCCCTATTATTACCAATTGTTGCTTGGGCACCTGGTATTGATGTTGGGCAGTGTGGTCAGTCATTGCAAACCCGCGCCTCATAAATTATAAATTATAAGCGTCCAGCTGCCTCTTTGGGTAGCTGATTAACCATTCAAGATCGTCCAGAGAGCAAACATCCTACATGACACTTGTCACCAACACGGTAGTATGCCGTATTACCATCTATGTATTATTCAAATTCATATGTACAACAATATATATAACTTTTCTGTCAAAACCAAAGTGAGTGGTTCACCTCGGGGTATGTGGTTTCGGGACGTTGTCTTCCTATGCGTATACAAGAGGGATTCCAATGGCACTATTCTCATCAAGTTGATCAGTCCCAATGGCGATTAGTATAATGGCATATCGCAGTGCTATTGGAATCCACGATCTTCGCAAATGCAAGCGTGAGGTACACATAACTCGATACCTACAGGGCTTCGTTATCAACTACAACACCATTCTTTTTTTGGCCGCCCTATCACTTATTATGTCGTCCGATGTGCATCCAAATCCGGGCACAATTGATCGAAACAACGAAAATTCGTTAGCTATATTTCACTATAATATCAGGAGCATACGAAACAAATTGACAAAAATAGTTGATATGATTACCGATTTCGATATTCTCTGTTTCACGGAAACACACCTTGACCCGTCATTACCATCATCTGATATTATGATTGATGGATATGGACCCCCAATCAGGAATGATCGCGATTCAAACGGCGGTGGGATCTGTGTCTATTTTTCTGACCAAGTATTGTCAGAAAGGCAGTCATCTCTCGAGTTTGACGACTCTATAATGTGGTTTAAAGTGATATCAAACAAAATGAGATATCTTTTAGCAGTGTCATATAGATCGGCTCAGTTCTGTGCACCTAACTACTGGGACCTCCTGGAGACTTCACTAGAATTAGCTTTAAAAGTATCAAATTCCGTAATACTGGTAGGTGATTTGAACTCAAATGCTTTTGATCCTTCTTCGGATTTAAATGAAATGAAAGCCCGTCTAGTAATCCGAAATCTTATTAATGAACCTACACGCGTAACTGACAATTCGCAAACTAGTATAGATCCGATCTTGGTAAGTGATGGCATTGTGGCTATTGATTCGGGAGATATAGACCCAGGGGTATCCGACCATTATGGAACTTATGCAGTTGTGGAACTCGATTATACCTTAAACCCGAATTTTGAACGGCACGTGTGGAATTATGGAGCCACTGATTTTCAGCGCGCATCACAAATAATTAAAAATAAGGACTGGCTTAAACTGACGAAAGGTTTTGGAGTAAACGAAACTGTTGAACTGTTCACTAACGATTTTTTAACTATTATGCGAGAAACTATACCTAGTCGCGTCGTTCTCATCAGACCGAAAGATAAATACTGGTTCAACAGTGAGATTCGTAAGCAACTGAGAAAACGGGATAAACTGAGGAAAAAGGCTATTCATAGCGGAAATTTAATTGATTGGAACACTTTTAAAAAGGCGCGAAATACCCTGAATAATATGAAAAAACAGGCAAGAAAAAAATTTGAAAACAATCTTCAGCATAATCTGACATCAGCAGACTCCCCGAGGTATTTTTGGAAAATGGTTAATAATATTCTGAACCGAACCAAAAACGGATCCCTACCACCGCTTAAGTTACTAACTGGGAACGATTCCTATGAAATTATTGTCGACGATTTATCGAAGGCAACTCTGTTAAATGACAGTTTTATCGGCAACTCCGCGCTGCCCACCGCCAAACCAAACATTATTAAGGCTGTACCTCCCCCCACCATTAGTAATGTGTCTGTAAAGACGGAAGATATATTGGAAGCTATTTCATCTCTTAAACCTAACAAGGCACACGGTCACGATGGAATAAGTGCAAGAATGCTTCTTGAAACAAAATATGCCATCGTTCAGCCCCTAAAAATTATTTTCGAATTATGTCTCAAAGAGTGTAAATTCCCCGATGAATGGAAAAAAGCTAATGTGATTCCAATATTTAAAAATGACGATCGCTCAAATCCTAAGAATTACAGACCGATTTCTTTACTGCCGACACTGGCGAAAGTTTTTGAAAAAGTTGTTCTTAAATATCTTTTTAAGCATTTCGAGTCCAAAGGCTTCTTTTACGATTTCCAATCGGGTTTCCTTCCTGGGCATTCAACTATATTCCAACTGTTATAACTTAACCATTCCCTTAGCCAGGCCCTCGAGAATAAACTGCATACATGTGCTGTATTTTGTGATATATCTAAGGCATTCGAGAGGGTCTGGCACGAGGGACTGGTATATAAACTTGAACGATGTGAAATTTCCGGACCACTTCTTGCTTTCATTAATGACTATCTCTCAGATCGAAAACAAAGGGTGATGGTAAATAACACGTCTTCAGAATATAAAAAGATACTCGCTGGTGTCCCCCAGGGATTTATTCTTGGCCCTTTCTTATTCTTGGTATATATTAATGATCTCGCTGAAAATATTAAATCTTTCACTAGAATGTATGCGGATGATACTTGCCTCACTGCTAGCAATGGAAGTCTCCAGGACCTTGAGGACGGTGTAAATACTGATCTTAAAGCCATAGATAAATGGTCAAATCAATGGCTAGTAAAATTCAATAGTAGTAAAACTAAGTCCATGACATTCTCTTATACCGGTGCCCAGCCTGACATACATCTTTTTCTCAGTGGTGAACCTATAACCCAAGTAGAATCACACAAACACCTTGGCTTGAATATACAGAGTGACCTAAACTGGGAAAACATATCAATGAGTTATCAAAGAAAATATATGGCCGCCTTGCATATCTAAGACAATTGAAATTTTCTTTAAATAGGAAAACCTTAGACACAATTTATCGAGCGTACATATTGCCCCTGATGGATTACGCTGCCGTTGTCTGGGACTCCGCCCCAGCAAATGTTATTTCAAAACTAGATCGCATCCAAGCGGACGCGGGTCGAATTGTTACAGGTCTCACGCGATCCGTTCCTGTGAAAAACTTGCTAGTAGAATTGGGGTGGCAAACGTTAACAAACAGAAGGAAATCTCATAGAATGAATATCATGTACAGAATAACTAATAACAAGACCCCTAAATATCTCAACAATCTCTTACCCACCCGCCCAGAATCAGCTACTAGATATGATTTTAGAGATAAAACAAGTTTTCCTCCATACACATTCAAAAGAACTGTCCATTTTGAACACACATTTTCCCCAAATACAACTAGGGAATGGAATACCCTGTCAAATAAAATAAAAGAATCATCTTCCATTAGTATTTTTAAAACAAAATACCTAACGACTGATCCAGTTCTTGTGCCACCAGACTATTTTAATTTCGGAAATCGCGCGATGAACATCATTCATTGCAAACTTCGAAATTACTGTAGCGATTTAAACGGTGACAAATTTTCTAACTTCATATCGGACACCCAAGCTGTCGTTGTGGTCACCCGGCCGAAGAAGCAAATCATAATTTTTTTGTTTGTCCATTTTACACAGATCAACGATGTTTGTTGTTTCACCAACTCGCTACCATTGGTGTACTAACTAATAATCTCGAGAAACTCCTCCTTGGAGATACTAACCTGAATAGTACACAAAACCGGAACATATTTAGGGCTGTTCAATTATACATAACCTCGACATCGCGGTTCAAATTTTAGTAAACACATTGATGTGCAAACCTACGCTGCAAATGTAACATGTTGTATTATCACTACATATATAGAATGCGAAGACTCGTCTGAGCCACCGACCCACGGGACGAACCACCCCCCCCCCCCATACAGAGAAATATCCACCGTTATTGTCATACTCGGGATTATATCATTGTATTGTTATAAGTGAAAAGATGTTGTACATATGAATTATTTTGTGTGTGATTATATTTTATGTTCATTTTGTGTAATACAATTATGTGGGGAGAGAGACCATTTGTAAGTTGTAAAACTTGTGTCTCAATCCCGTTGCGATATTATTATGCAATAAAATATGTTTACACTAACACAAGGAATATTAAAACATATATAGTTTTGTTCATATGCCAAACATAATCAGTGCGTAAATAGTATATTGTCGTCAAGACGTACGATGGCGTACGTAAACAAGGGCCTGCTCGTGTTACAGAAGTTTTGCTTCTGTTTACATAACACAGCGCAATGCTATTGGTTAATCACACACCAATGATATAAACGCTCCTTATTATTTCCATATCAGGAAAACAGTAACAAATAACGCTCTTTATGTTGACCATATCCGGATCTAAACAAAAACCAGGTTGTGTAACGTTTTTTGCTTTTGTTTACATAACAAAGGGAAAACATTTAACAATAGCATACTGTTTATGCCATATGTCTGATTGGTATAAGAACAAGGTCTGTCTATATTTTACTATTATTTCTGTTTATGGCGGTTTTTGATGGAGGTGAATATTTTAACAGCATAACCACCACCAACGCCGCCCGTAGCTTTAACAGGTGAATGGTTTCATCACGACAATATATCAGTAACAACAACAGCTAGTTTGGATTAAAACCTTCAAAACAACAGCAAAGCCCGTAATAACTTTGCGTGATGACTTGGCGACAACGTTCTTCTATAGTCCCATATTTTTCGATGAAATTTGATAACGTGATACACCAAACTGTGTATACTAGTATCACAAGTCTTAGTATCCATCTCAGTGAGTCAGCCAAAGATAGTTTGATAAGAACATTCAACAAATAGTGGACTCCCGGTCCGTAAATTGTCGTAATAATTGATCGATAACATGGCGAATGGCGTCAATGTCTCATATCCACACATTTCAAATGAAAAAGTGACGAACATGTGATGAATATGGTCTGTGTAAAAGTAATAGTTGTACTCGTAAGTTGGAATTGTATAGATGTGTGATCATCCGTCACTGAGCGGTTCGTCGGTTTATGTTTACCATGTTGTTGTTGTTGTTGACATCGAAGCTCTTGTAAATTATTCTGGTGCGTATATATCTTCTCATAGATGTACATGTATGTGCTTCAAAACTATCAGAACACTGTCAACTGGATTGATTGGTCAAGTTAAAATTAAAAAAATGGCAACACTGTCAACATTTTAATAGTAATAGTATTAATAGCTGCTACGTTGTTGTTGTTATTATTGTCACTAGTGGTTGACATCGAAGCTCCTGTGAATTACTCTACACGTGTACATGTATCCTGTTGTGTCAGTAACTTTATCTGTGTTTTGATAGTCACAGCACTGTCAATTTCAACATGAACACTGAGACGAACGAAGACAAGACTTAGTCATAGCCGAATTATACTCGTGTCCTCAAAATCACTCATATAATCTACATGTTATTATAGGAGCGACATATGTACCACCGGCCGGAAGTAAATACACTTCCAAAGATGCATTCACCGAAATAGAGAGCGACTATCTATCCCTCTCAAACCGAACTAATCACATACTGATAACAGGTGATTTTAATGCACGAACGGCATCCGAATTGGATGTTAGCATCGATGATGCAGATGATGAATTATTCACTATTGATCAAGACATTTGTTTTAATTTGAATACAGAACAATTATTCTTCCTTCAGCTTACATGTATTGTACCCCCTTGCTTAGAAATAGCCAAGACCGGTCGCATAATAGCTACGGTAGTATGATGTTGAACTTCTGTAAGCTGAATGGCTTTCTCATTCTTATGACCGAGTAGGTAGCGATAGAGGCGTTGGGGCATTAACATGCCGCGACTCATCCTCTGTGGTTGACTATACTGTTTGCTCGGCAGAAGCACTTCCATTTGTAAGTCAATTCGATGTACTCCAATTCAGCTATCTATTTTCAGATATCCACTCCCCAATCGTCACTGAGCTCAATTACCAGCGACCTACACGTGCACACCATGATGATGCTATGCCCGTAAATAATAGTTACATAAGAAAATGGGACCAAAATAAATGTTCGGATTTCTTAGCAAACATTGATTATGATAACCTGTGTAAAATTAGTAAAACTCTAGACTCCTATAGTTCACCCGCATGTACGACAGCGAGTCCTGATCAGATTAACTCAAAAGTTCGTGCTATAACTGACATATTAGTTACTGCAGCTAAAGTGGCTCTCGGAACACGTTCTCGCAAAGTTAAGACTGAACGAACTTCGACAAACAAACCATGGTTCAATGAAACATGTCGGACGGCGCGAAAAGCACACCGGAAAGCATCTCGTTTTTATAAATCGCGCCTAGATTATTACTCAAAAACTGAAATGAGACGCACATCGCGCGCATACAAACTAGAGATGGACAAAGCTATTACAATACACCGAGAGTTAATATCACGCGAAATGTCCCAAATGAAACGTCGTAATCCCAGAGAATTTTGGAGAACGCTTAGAGACCCCACCCATAGACCCAAACGAAGCGTTGACATGGATTCTCTCGCTGACCACTTCCGAATGATTAACTCCACCTCACACGAAGACGACCCCTCCATAAGTATGTTTATTTCTAACAATTCGACGAAAACGAGAATACGGAAATTAATATGTCCATCACATGCGAAGAGATCACCCAAGCCATAAACAGTTTGAAAAATAATAAATCATCAGGCCATGACTTAATATTGAACGAATATATACAAAATTCAGCGTATGCTATGATGGGGATATACCACAAACTCTTTAATGTTATTTTAGATACTGGATTTATTCCTGAAGAATGGGTACTGGGAACGATTATTCCTATATTCAAAAATAAGGGAGACCCAAGTGACCCGAATAATTACAGACCGATTACAATACTCAGCTGCTTGGGCAAATTATTCACGAAGATCCTTTCAAACCGACTGAATGTATTCGTAGAGAGTCACAGTATAATTTCAGAAAACCAAGCTGGATTTAGAAAGAACTATTCAACTGCTGATAACATGTTGATACTGACATTATTGTCAGAAATAAGCAGACATTTGAATAAGAAATTGCTCTGTGCCCTCATTGACTTTAAAAAAGCGTTTGATACTGTGTGGAGACAGGGTTTATGGTACAAATTGTTACAATGTGGAATTAACGGCAAGATACTCAGAGTAATTGTTAATATGTACCAACACGTCAAATCTTGTGTTCAATTTAACACCGCCACTACATCTTACTTCCCTTGTTTTGAGGGAGTTAGACAAGGTGAACACTTATCTCCCCTTCTGTTTTCATTATACATGTATGTTAATGACCTGCAACAATTCCTTGAAATAGGTAACTTGATTGGTTTACGAAAATTGGACAACGGAATTGAAAGTAGAATGGATTGCTACTTGAAAATCTTTTTGATTCTTTATGCCGATGATACAATTTGCATGGCAGATACCCCCAAATCACTACAATCACAATTAGATCAATTTGAAAAATATTGCGACAAATGGAAATTAACAGTCAATGTGGAAAAAACAAAAAATATTAACATATCAAAAAGCAGTCTCTCGAAGAAAAGGAAATTTATATTCAAAGGACAAAAACTAGATGTGGTAACCAACTTTAGCTACCTGGGCATACCATTTACTAAATCTGGCTCTTTCATGCCCGCGAAAAGAATGTTGGTTGACAAAGCCACAAGGGCCATGTATTCCATCATTGGAAAATCCCGCCAACATTGCCTTTCAATACGAAATCAGCTTGACTTATTTGATGCTCACGTTGTACCAATACTTCTATATGGCTGCGAAGTATGGGGATACGGTGATAACGATTTATTAGAAAGCGTTCAACGAAAATTCCAAAGGCACATACTTCGTCTTCGACCATCAACCCCAAATTGTATGATATATGGCGAAAGTGTGAAAGTGCCGTTAAGTATATTGATTAAAACCAGAATGTTCAAATACTGGTGCAAAGTCACAAATAGCGAACCTGAAAGATTCCCAAAAATTCTACTGAATTTAATGCAGTCAATGATATGCGATACCGAAAAAGGTGAAAATATTTCCCCCTGGTTGAGTTGTATTCACGAGTTAATAGACAAATGTAATCAACCGCATATATGGTGCGCAGGTCACGTTTCCAACGTAAATCAGCTAGTATCATATCTAAAATGTTGCCTTATTTCCGAACAAAGAGTTTCTTGGGAATATGATATGAACAACACAAGTCGTGGTAATATATACCGGATTTTCAAACACGACTTTGATTTTGAAACTTATCTTGATGTACTTATCGACCATAACCGAACACTGTTATGCAAATTCCGAACCAGTAACCACAAGTTACCAATCGAAACGGGACGGTGGATCAATACCGACCGGAATGATCGCACTTGCGTGCTATGTGATACAGGGTTAATTGGTGACGAATTTCACTACCTTCTCGTATGTAAAAAAATGACCAACGTCCGGCGCAGATTGTTACCAATGTTAACTGGCCGACGCCCTAATACAATATTGATGAGTGATTTACTCAACGACGACAATGTAACACATCTCCGCAAGTTGTGCGAATTTATTAAGATTGTAAATCGAGAAATGACCGAATAACTCAGCTAGACAATAAGTCGAACAAGCAATGTCACAATTTATGCAAGAACAGTACCGATATACGCATACACATAGTTATTGATATATAATTATAAATATGTATATGTAAGCATATACAATGAATATATTTAGTTGTATATGCTTATATATATTTACAATATGCATATACATGTTATAGTATTATACATCTATGTAACGATAAAGGTTATGTAATATAATCCATGTATACAACATTTGTCATCCGGAAGCTCACATGTTTATGTACATATTGTATATATTTAAATTGTTATTATCTCCATACCTATGTATGTATAGGTTCATGAGAAATAAAATGATTGAGAGAAGTGGCAGCATCAAATTATGCAGAATTTGATAGTGGCAATATATCTGCCCAATCGTTGTCACAATTTAGTGGAAAGTATCAATGATTAAGCCGGTTTTCCCCAAAAACAATTGTGTATTCATCGAAGGGATGACATTGAAAAAGAAATGCGTGAGTGATAAAGATAACCGCTCCAGCTCCGCTCATGAAAGTAACGTAATTTAATTACGGACGCAAGACAAGACGGATCCTTGTATTGCACAGAATGAATATACCGGATCATTGCACTGAATACAGACAATTAATAATATATATTAAATATCAGCAGAGTCCGATTCAGTCATACTGTATGGAGTCACTGCCGTATATAATTTGGTCTCCGATAAATATATTGTTGAATTGTGACGGCATGAACTTGGAAACACGCACATTTTTAACATTGACCATTTCCAGTACGCATAAAACGGTATAGGACCGTCGGATTACGACGGTCTGACACGGTCAAACCAACAGTATATTCTAAGAGTGCAGAGTGTTAAATGTTTCACTTGGGTGCACTGTCTTCTCGTTTTCAATTGATTTTCCTTACTTGTGATCAGAACGAACATTGATATGTCTCTTTCAGTTTGCTACAACGCTTCCATATCAAGTTCCCTTTTATTATTTTTCTCTTGGTGTACGGACAAGTAGATAACGGGTGGTAGCGTTGTTGTAATTTGACACTGAACTCCACGCAAAGAATTTGATAGTGGCAATATATATCTGCCCAATCGCGGCATATTTGTACTCTTGTGATCATGTCCGATGTATTTAATTAACTTCGTGCACAGACACACTTAGTTTTGACGACAATTCCGAAGGGCATCTGTTTGAATGTTGAGCTTGCGTCCACTTGGAGTTCTAAGATGGGATTTCCACAACCCGTATCCATATATACTTATCACATGTGGTGCACCCATAATATCACATAACGGATGATATATGGTTCAAACTGAGCTACATGTGGAGCCATTGGTATGAATATAGGCTTACATGCTAACATGTTGTATATAGGGTGATAGTCAATGTTACGTTATGGTAACTGCTAATTTATCTTGTTCCTACAGTGTTAGAAAAAAGCCCGTCGCTTTAACGGTATGAGACCGCGCAGCATCGCTGCCAACCTTTGACCGTTAAACATACGGTCATGCCGTATCATGGTCCACGGTATAAAACCGTTAAGTAACTGGCAGACTGTAACTAGTAACTATCAGACCGTGTATTTTTTACGGTTCAACATCGTTTAATTAACATCAAGACCGTAACTAATAAAGGTCAGACCAATGGTATTTTTCATGGGTCAACACAAATTTTTGGCTCTTAATTTGCTAATTTACTGTATAATTAGCCAGGTTCCCATGGTGACAATATGATTTCCCGATATAGACTGGTCATATCCAGATGTTAACTAAATTTTTTTCCAGTCAAACTTCTGAATAGTGAATATTATACCTATGGTCAATATCTTTAAAAAGGAAAAAAGGGGGCCACCCTGAAAAAGTCCCAAAATCCAAAATGGCCGCCATTTTCCAAAATGGCCGACATTTCAACACAATATCACTAATTATGTCAATTTATTTGACTATACAGCACCACATCACCATGTAACATGAATTATAATGATTCAAATGTATCCCAGAAGTTAATGCTTCATTTTCTTCAGTCATAAAATCCAAAATGGCCGCCATTTTCCAAAATGGTGATCATTTCAACATGATATCAATAATTACGTCAATTTATTCGACTATACAGCACCAAATCACCATGTAACATGAATTATGAATTATAATAATTCAAATGTATCCCAGAAGTGTTATTTTACATGTTTATAATGTTAATCCTTCATTTTCTTCAGTCACAAAATCCAAAATGGCCGCCATTTTCCAAAATGGTCGACATTTCAACATGATATCACTAATTACGTCAATTTATTCGACTATACGGCACCAAATCACCATGTAACATAAATTATAATGATTCAAATGTATCCCAGAAGTGTTATTTTACATGTTTATAAATTATAATGTTGATGCTTCATTTTCTTCAGTCACAAAATCCATAATGGCCGCCATTTTCCAAAATGACCGACATGTCAACATGATATCACTAATTACGTCAATTGATTCGACTATACAGCACCAAATCACCATGTAACATGCATTATAACGAATCAAATGTATTCCAATATTGTTATTGTACATGTTATTAATGTTAATGCTGCACTTGCTCCGCAACAACCGTTGCTATGCAATAAAATAAAATTTGCTGTTAATAAATTAATTATTATTATTATGTGTTGTCTATATATGTACATTCATTGCTGTGAAGCGCATATAAGGGGTTAACCACTATATAAGTGCAATATATTATTGAATATTATTATGATTAGCGTGTCCAAATATGTAGTGCGGTATGGTAGGCTACTTATGGCAGTTAGGCCCTATATTCAATCATATAAAATTATTCACAAAACAACATATTTTCACCCCTCATCAGACCAATCTGACAAACAACTATCACAACTGTCTGATGAATACATATCAACATTGGCATCCTCCGCATCAGAACTGTCTGTACCTGAATCAGATTCCGGAATGGTCATTTTCTTCTTCTTAGTGGGATGGGATCTCATTTCGGGTTGTTTTATGCAGGCGGCGTCCTTGTTCTTCTTAGCGTTCAGACTTGGTGGTAGTTGAGGGCCAAGGGACCAAACTGGAGAAATCTCGGTATCACTTTCATCCCATCCCCGACCAGCTAACGATGGATATATAATATTCTGTTTCAGACATTGATCCCATATAACACACTGGATGTTGCTGCGTTTGATGTGCCCAATGGAACTGCTGATATCTGGGATTAATCCTGCGCTGGCCTTTACCTTCTGCTTGTCGTACATTCTATCCCTGGTCGCTGAATACGTCTCATCCCGTTTTCCAGAATACATCACCGTTTGCAGGAATTCCTGTGCGCCAGCCAACGAATGGGTAGTTTCCAAAGATCCTAGATCCTTTAGCAGAGACATCTTTTCTTGTTTGATCATTTTTTTAAATGGCTTCACCTTACCAACACCGAACGGGAAGGAGACGGTGTCACATCATGTGATACTGTGATATGCAGGTAACACCTAGCATACGTCGTCACCAAAGAATTTGGACACTGTGGCGACATCTGCATACCTGGTATTATAAACCTTCATCATCCAAGAACGATCCAACGTCAAGCGAGAATATGCGGACACTAATAGAATGAATACGTCGGTATCAGCAGCTCTCACCACAACACCCGTTTCGGCTTTAGACGCGGACAAGTCATAACCAAGCTGGTGTCGGCCTCGTGGTGGTTGCATGTTTCGAGCTTCTTGTGCCATCTTCCGAAACAAGCCATGTGTCGTTTTCCTCCGTCACGAGAAGTGGTATGCGTACATCGAGATCTCTGAGAAACTTGCAAAGGAAACAAATTAGATCGATCTTGTTGTCGTTGGATCGGAGGTAGTTCTGCCAATCATTTCCTTTGGTCATGCGTTGGTTTTTACTTTCGATGTGGACACGTTCCCGACATCTCCGCGTCTCTTCTGTGTCAACTGTTTTGTTGTCACGCCGGTGTAACAATCGAATATGATCGACAACATCACAGGTTTAGACTGACAGGGAGGCTGACATCTTGAGTAGAACACTTCACCGAACCTGCCCCACGTTTCCTGGGGCTGGAGTGCATTGACGATTGCCATTCCATCAATTATCCAGTGTGCACGTATACCAATATAGATTTCACATATCTAAAATGTACTCAACAACAGTACATGCAGCACATGCTAATTTGCTAATTTTATATTAATAGAGTGAAGAATGTTCAACCATATTATTATTAACCCTTTATTATATTCTAGG
Source organism: Siphonodentalium dalli (assembly GCA_032622095.1). Lineage (NCBI taxonomy): Eukaryota > Metazoa > Mollusca > Scaphopoda > Gadilida > Siphonodentaliidae > Siphonodentalium > Siphonodentalium dalli. Next base: position 73,045,816 of record CP136065.1, on the reverse strand, counting down.
AAAAGGTAATCCAGCCTATGCTATATAATATGACATTCAATTATGGCGACATAGTGGACATATATACATAATATACATGTGTATAACAATATCATATTATATTATGGATGGACAGGACTATGTACAGCTAAAAGATATATGTCTGTCCCATCATTGTCCGTATTATACTAGTGTATTGTATGTTATGTTATATTTGTTAGCCTATATTCATATTTATATTATTAAAAAAATCAATTGAATATATATGTAAACTTATTATCATATGTCCATCTTATCTTAACCTACCTTGCGGGGGAGTTAAAGCCCAAGCATCTGCCTCGTCGATAAGATAGTTGCGGAGGAAGGCTTTGCTGCCCTGCCTCAGATCACCTTCGGGAGTGGACAATGCCAGAGGAACTGTCGTTAGTGGGTAGCTATGGGGCTCGGTTGGTGACCGCACCTTTCCAACGAGTGAACCAAACGCCTGGCGATCCTCTTTGATGATGTTGACAGCTCTAGGTTGTTTCGTCTTCTTCTCTAACCCTGTCTTTATCTTGGGTTTTGATATATTGGCGAGCATGCTTGTGCGTTCAGGTTCAGTTGTTGCTAATCGCTTTTCTACGAACGTGCTGAGAATATCTTCCCCGGTTGCTGACGAGTTGAGAAGGCCTAGAACGATGTCCATGTCTACCTCTGCCCCGGTTGTTAAGATCCGGACAGGACCATCCTTGAATGGATCTAAATAGTTGTTCAACTGGGCTACAAGTTTGGAAACCATCTTCTCGTGATTGTTACGTGTCCGTGTTTTATTTTCATTGTGGTTCTGAGCTGTTAAGACGCGTAGGTTGGATTTGATTGCTGCTCTTTGCCACTATTCTGTATGAATCTGTCCACCGCGCGTTGATTGGTACTGTAACCACACTGCATAGGACCTCCCCTCACTTTCACTTCGCGATTGATTGTCGTCTCGGTGATAAGATCGCCGTCGATAGCTGTGAAAGGCGCCCCGCTCCGTGATCCACCGAATCCGTTCACTTTAAGGTCTTGCCAAGCGGCTGTGTTGTTCTGTGCCATCTCCTCCATCCGAACATGTTGAAATGTCAGGTACCTTGAGTAGTTAATGTGTCCGAACGCAAAACACATCGGAAGCATAGCCCGTTCGGCAGCCATATGCCTTTCCACGCAGTGTTCCCGAACAGCACTCACAATGGCCAGCATGATAGATACATCTTGTAGGTAGGACACCACCATCTGCGATTCTGTGCCGGTTGACTCTGTCATCGAATTGCATACCTTCTTGAAGTCGTCAGATGCTAATACAAGGGACAGATGTTCCGGTGATGGGTTGGTTCTTAACTTGGCGATATGGATTTGTAGCGCCGTTGTAAGGGTTGTGTCGTTATGGATTCTTGTTCTAAGAAGCGCTTCGAACATATGTTTGTGGATGCGCTTTCCGCGGTAATAGTGGCGGCCTTCTAGTGCTTGGTCGACGGATCCCTCGGCGATGATATTTGAGTCCACCAACCAATCTCTAAGACCTAAGCAGTTGTACTTCTTGTGAAGAATTTTCATCAGTACTAGCAGGGTGTGGAAACCACCCATTAACGGAATTATCTTCTCGTATTGACTTTCTTCCACCCAGGTAAGCAACACTATTTTACTGTTGATTGCTTCATCTGCATGTATGAAGATGTGTTCAAAATCATACGTCTCAATCATTTGAAGCATGCGTTCCATATAATGTTTTACAACACCGTCGCCAGGTGGGAATGGGATTACGGGTAGGTAGTCCAGCTTGCAGGGTACTGTTTGAGCGCCTGTTGTTTCCTTCATGAAAGTGGTCCATGTCTCAAGCGGTTGAGTCTGTTCACTCTCGTTTGGTAAATGCTTTGCAACACAATATGCCCCTTTAGCAGCTGTCAGAACGAACGCAACGTCTCGGGCAAATGATTCATTCAGCAAAACATAATCCTTGAAGTTGTCGGAAAAATTAGGATATATCGGGGCACATGCTCGTTGTTTTGGAATTGAGTATGACATGTTCAAATCAGGTAAAGGACCACACTTCGGTTCAACTTTCTGCGGTGGTAACGCACAGGTACTGACACGTAGGGTTGGTTGAAAAACTGTACCGGTTGTATGGTGGGTTGTGTGCATCCCTATCAACGTTTGCTGTCTGCCATCTGAGTTGTCAAATGTCACGTGCACACTGGTGCCGTCGCCGAAACCCCAAGGAATTAGTGGGTAATTGTCACCGAGATGTTCCGCCCAACTATTATTAATGAGCCTGACATCATTGTATGATATCCCAACACCACTATGATGAAGCAGCATTGTAGATTCTTTGCTTCCAGATAAACGATGCAGAGTTAAACTTAATGCGGTATTTATATATATGCTGTCCCCTAAAAGCATTTCCCAGCTGTGACAGAGTCCCGCGATATTTTCTGTTTGGACAGTCGATGGAGCCGATACATAACCCGCGTCGTTAATTTTTCTCTGTGGGTTGATGGACCATGATATTACATTAAACATGGCAGTCAGTGGGTTGCTGTTGTTTAGTGCATCGATGAAAGTATCAGGATCAAGTGGCCAGTCCATGTTACAAACTCAAGTGACCCGTGAGACTTTCCTTCTGATCAGCTTGGCGAACGACATGACTAAATCATTCTCGCGCATTCCTCGACCACCGATTGTTTTAATTGAATACGTCACAGGGTTGACTTCAGACGAATAGACGACAACGCTTCGCCCAACATTGAAAAACCCTACCAGACTACCAAATTCCTTTGCGATGGTGTCTCGAACTCTTGACGTCTGGCGTAGTTTACCGGGAATGGCCATGAGGTGCCGCTCGTCGCACAGATCAGTGGCATCGTTACATAGTTCTTTTAGCAAAAACGCATCCTTGTCCTTAATGATCCGCTATTCAACAACCCGTAGAAATTCTTTAACTACACTTTCGTTGGTCTCCGTATCCGTGTCATCTGCTGGTGCATAGGTACATGTATATGTGAACCTGTTGTAACACAAATTGTGGTAGTATACGTCTGCCGCAAATGTCATGAAAAGCGCCATTGAGTAGAACGTCCAAGCGAACCGAAGCCAGGTACCATTTGTCGTCGGGTTGAACCAGAGTTTGTTGCATCTTTTCTTTAATTTTGTTTGCCGAACCTAATTCCGAACACCGACCAAGTCCACCATCACTGTATGGATGCGTGTCCACACTGCTCGACGAATTACACACGAAACAGACGTGTTTTATTTTAGTTTCCTTTCTGATAGGCTTTGATGGAGACTTAAGTTCAGTTGTTATCACGGAATGATCAGAATTCTCATCTTCCACTTTTACTTTAGCATTTTGCGCCTCTTTTCTTGTGATACGTGTTCTAAATGTTATTTTACATGAACCGTGTGTATATATTGCACAATCGCCGATCTCACGGAGTCTATCTGTGACACTTGTAAATGCCTTGTATGGTGGGTCTTTAACGAGCGATTCGTGAATAGTCTCCCATCTCTCAGCAAGTTTTTCAATTAAATCCTTGTTAATGAGTTCAACGTCATAGCGATTAGAAATGTGTTCATCACATAGTAGACAGCGGCAATCAAGATTAGACGACCCATTTCCAACAGAAGACAAGAATGGTTGATTTGCAAAACTGTAAAAGAGAAACGAACAACCCATTAGGAGATAGAATCAGATACAGAAAATGGTGTGAACTGTGAACTGTGAATTGAACAGACCAAACCGAAACACGAATGTGAGAACAAACCGACAGAGATGTGACTGCAGGATCGTGATAATTGGAAGTGATTATCTTAACCTTCTGTGGTCGCACCACTCCCATATGAAAACCAACTTCGCCATATTAACAGTGGCCAACAACGAAGAATAAAAGTGAAATCGAAGATCAAACTACTGCAAGAATCAAACGGACACTCAATATAAACAAGAAACAAACAATTCGAATAGTAAAACAGAACACAGAAAATCGAATTATAACGTAGAAATTAACAATTAACATTTTAGAAATATAGCGAAATGAATTAGGCAATGCAACACGGTATCAGTGAAGATTCATAAAATCGATAAAATGCTGTAGATTCTTCGTATAAATATACCACTATGTTGCGGTATTTGCAGACGTTGGGCCACTCGGTTCAAATAGACGCGAATATATTACTAATAATTGACTAAAACTCCCAAAACCGCCTAGTTTGTACACGTATTATAATAATGTGACGCCGTTATTTAGGACGAATCGGCGTTCCGTAGTTTTAAAAAACAAAAGAACGTGCGACGTCTCCTTGGTTACAAATTACTCATGTCGACTTATTTCGATCAGATAGTTCAAACGTAAATTGTGGCTTACAGTACCGATATGTAGCTATTAGTGACAATTTATTTGAATTGAATAACATTTGGGCAAACACATCATGTGAAAATAATGGATAGGCCTAGTTTTGTCTGGATCAATCTATGACCGCGCGCATAATTTTGCGTTTCCATGGAATTACGAGTAGCGTACGCCGGCCGGTACGGAGTTAGTCTCAGTTAGGCGTAGTCTATGCATCTTTTTATAACTTTCACTAAGTTTAAGTTAGGCCTAGTATGTCATTTATTGATTTGTGGGGGGAATGGAACCTTACCTGATTGGTTTTTTTTTCATTTTGTGAAAGTTATATCATATTTATTGAATCAAAATAGCAGACGAATTCCATTTCGATTATAAATTAGAGTTAACGTCCTTTATCGATGTGACAGTTGCGGTCTACGGTTCGCCGCATGTGTTATAATTACGATCTTTTAATCAATCCCCGATAACAAACTACCAAAGGCCTTTTTTGGGTGGCCCCTGTTTTAATTTATTTAAATATAATGTGTTAACAAATATTAGCCGTCAAAGGTTTGACTGGAATTTTTTTAGATTTTATTTGTCTATGACCAGATTATAATAGGCATTACGATTCATATGTTTTGAATGGTCGAAACTAGTTTTACTCGTAACTGAAAAATACATCTTAGTTCTTGTATTACGATCATAGTTTTGATGATATGTAAGTGATAATCAATACTTATGAAACTTTGCAGAGGATCATACTTGTAATCTGCCTCGTAGAATTTAATCCGGAAAAAGGCTGCGCACGCGTAATGTGTTTGCATTTCACTACCTACTGTACAAATATGGCTGTAAATAAAAAACGATACTAGTAATAGCTGATAAGCCAACCCATCAATATTCAGTTACGAGTAGTACTCATTTCGACCATTCTAAAACATGAATCGGCATGCCCTTTTAAGCCATAAAATAACAAAGCTACATGTTTCACAGTTAAAACTCAAATTTATGTACATGTAAAGGTAAAATATCTTAATGGCATACTTTTTGGTAACATGTACGGCGTGAAATTGTCCAGTCACTTGTAAACAAAGTATTTGTTTTAACAGGTGAATCCGTACATCATGACAATACAGTACCAGTCAGAAGAAGTGGTATTTTTAGGAGCATCATTATTGCGATATTGAGCGCGCTTCATTTCGAAAAAGGCGTGATTATAGCACAATAACACAAATTTGTGGCGCTTATTATTGCGATATTGAACGCAAAATATTGCGATACCAAGCGCGCTAAATTTCATACAGACCCGATAGTGTTATATTTATATTAGATTAATACTGTGCATATAGTGTACATATAGTGGACATATAGCATTTACAACTATCATTATATACAAATCTAAAACATTGTCTCTATTTATACAATATAGAAGAAGCAATAATTTGATTTAAACGTCACAATTTTGAGCGCAATATTGAGCGCAGAATATTGAGATATGAAGTACAAAATATTCCAATAACATCACAAGCGACACGCTTATAAGCATTTCCACTTGCAATATTATTGCGATATTGGGCGCGAAATAGCGCGCTTAATATACCACTTCTGTTGACTGGTACTGTATATCAATAAAAGCTAGTTGGGATTGAAACCTGCGCGATGACTTGGCGACAATGTTCTCCTGTAGTCGTAAATTTCTAGATGAAATTTTAAACCATGATGCATCAAACTGTAGATTGGTTTCATGACACTTAGTGTCAATATCAGTGAGTCAGCCAAAGATAGTTTGATAAGAACATCCAACCAATCGGGCACTCCCGGTAAATTGTCGTAATAACTTGACGATAACATGGCGAATGATGACAATGTCTCAAATCCACACGTTTCAATGAACATTGATGAACAAAGGATGAATTGGTCCGTGTAATTGTAAAGTTGTACTTGTAAGATGGAATTGTAGATATTTGATCATCCGTCACTGCGTGACGTCAGTTCGTTGTTTACGGTATTGTTGTTGTTGACCTTGAAGCTCTTGAGAAGCACACTGATGCGTACAGTACGTGTATATCCTCTTTTGTAAATGTACATGCATGTTCTTTGAAGCAATCAGATTCAGAACACTCACTGTCAGCTGGATTGAACAACATGTCATTGTCAACATTCTAATAGTAATAGCTGCTCGTTGTTGTTATTGGTTGACATCGAAGCCCGTGTTAATTGTACCTGTATCCTCAGTGTCAGTAAATGTGCCAGTGTTTTGATACTCACAGCACTGTAAATTTCAACATCAGCACTGAGTCGAATGATGTCAGGTTACAGCCGACCCAGATGGCAGATCATGCCATGATTCATTCAATGGCATGAATATCTACTCTCGAATTTAGTGGAAATTGTCAATGATTAAGCCGGTTTTCGCAGAATTGAAACTTGTCCGGTTATCAAAGGAACCGAAATCAGACCGTCTTAACAACTGTCCACAATTGAAAATGTAACATTTTCCAAAAACACAATAGTTTGTAATTTGCCAGCGTTATAACATGGCGAATACAATATGTGAGTGCTAAAGCGGGAACTTAAACCCGGATTTGAGAATAACGTACTCATGTTAATTCGGACCCGCATAACACAGAATGATTGAACCAAAGAATACACTGGTATACCATGGGGTACATGGAGCTATAGTATTACTGAAGTATGTATACTACAGTAGAAGTATGGTTAATTGTACTAGAGTACTACCACAGTACATATACTGTGGTAGTACCCTAGTAAATGTACCTCAGTACTACTATGGTATACATAGTTAGGATAGTACCATAATACAATACGTGTACCATGGTCTACTATGGTACTACCATAATACCTGTACCATGGTACTGCTCTGGTAGTACCATAGTACCCGTACTGTGGTACTACCATAGTACCCGTACCATGGTAGTACCCTAGTACCTGTACCACGGTACTACTATATAAGGTAGTACTTTATAGATGTACCGCCGTACCGTGGTACTACCATGGTAGAACCATAGTACTTGTACCACAGTACTAGTATGGTAGTACCACAGTATATGTACAGTAGTGCTACTATGGTATGACAGTACTATAGTACCTGTACCGTAGTACTACTATAGTACTTTTACTATGGTGCAAGTACCATGGTACTATGCCGAAAATACTGTGGTATTTTTTTCTATGGTATTACCATGGTACTTTTTTATAAGGGGAATGCCGGATTAATAATACATATTAAATATCAGCAGAGTCAGATTTAGTCATACTGTATGGATTCATTGCCGTATATAATATAATCGCCGATAAATATACTATTGAATTTTAATGGCATGACTTTAAATCACGAAAATATTTAATTTAGACTATTTTCATGGGCACATAAAATAACGGTAAAAACTGTCAAACTGATGAAACGGTATGGGACCGTCGATTATGACGGTCCGAAACTGTCAAACCGACAGTATTTTCTAACAGTGTTCATTTTGATCGATTGATGGAATAATGTTAATGTTACTTTGTACCACATAAATAGAGTCAGCACATAGGTTCCTACATCAATGGATACATTTACATCAGGCAATGGTTATAAATTTGACAAAATACACATCCCGATCCACAGACTCGAACATTAAAGTGAAAATATTACACATTGCACCTGCTGGCCCCAATTGTTGATTAAATTTAGTTATATTTCTCCAAAAAATAATCTAAAATCCATGTTCTCGGAAGACATATAAAATAAAGCTAAGATAATTGGTATGCATGACATTTCATGCCGTGTGTGGTTACAACATGACCTACTAACTCAAAGATAGATGCCAATACGGTGGCCTGTTAATGTATGAACATTGTGAAATATGTCTAATCTCAATCGTTACCGTTATGAAAATGTCTCATAACACACATAGTCTCATATTATATTCATTTTTGCCTTGCATTCTGCAATATACTTGGACATCGGAGTCATGTCGTGCGATGTATTTCTCAATTCTCAACATTAATTATTTAGACAAAACTGGACATCGGTTTGTTGTTTTTGTCACTCAGTATACATACTTATCTAAACAGTCAATTCAGTATGCGAGAAAAGATGGCTTCAAAAAGGTGGTCAACGTTGTGACTGCCTTTGAGAAATGAATTACGGAAACATGTAAGATATATTAAATCTAACACGATAGTGTTGGATATCTGCGCACTCTCTAGGACTATTTGTATCCACATGCCGCCGGTAGTAACACAATTACACGCTTCGGGTATATATCTTATCAAATAATTAATGCTGGTTCGAAAAGTTGGTGATTTTTATAGGCACTAACCCTCTATCAACGAGGCTTAGTTATAAGAACGAAGCCACCGATACATTGGTTTCATGTAATAATCCTGGCCCTGGCCTATAACCCTGTATGAATTTCCGATTGGACGCAAGGTTTTATATTGGGGTTGATCCTTGGACAATGTGCTTCAAAAAAAGTTTGGGTGATCGCGATTTCGACGTGCTCCCGTCTCCATGGCAACCGTTTTCAAAATGGCCGCTATTTGGACGATATTTTTATGATATCAGTCATATTTTGCATGATTTATCAAGCAAAAATATTTTTATGATACAACAACCTTCTGAGATAGACTGAGAAATAACTGGGAGTCTTTATAATAATTGCCACCAGGTGGCGCTATCTGATATAGCCTCTAAAAAGCAGATTTAATCGTTTTTAGCTTATTTTCGTGTCCTCTTTTTATGCACTTTTTCTTGGTGGGTTTTAATATATAAAAGTAATTTAACAATTTAATTCATCACACACATTTCTTAAGTACACATGGTGTCTCGTGCTAATCTCTCACCAGGGGGCGCTGCCAATTTTAACTGAGAAATGCCCAATTATATATCATTTTGGCCTATTTTGGACAACATTTTGATTTTCGAAACTAGTCACACTAACGTGTAATCCCATATTTTCAGCGTTATCACTTAATACTTATATGTTTTGTGTGGAGGTTAACATATAGTCTCTAGACAATGTGGTCAGTTAAAATATTGATATGGTAGATATGGTAGTATTTCTGTGATAATATACATTGTATGTGATAACATATGCTAAATCTAAACTTTGTAACATACAAACCTTCTATGGGGCATTGGGTATCTGGACACCAATCGTGTCATATCCTCACCATGTGGTGCTGTCAAAAGTGGCAATCCAATGCGTGTTGTTATAATATATACGTTGGTTTTAATGTAACACTGGTGATTTAATTTTCTAAGATTACACGGGAAACACCATGTTCTGTATATTCTGCCATATTCTCACGATATCATGAATTATCACGTATTATGAATTGTAATCAACAGCTCCTATATATATGCAAAATGTCATATATATAGACCACAATCAGGTTTCTGTTTAATCTCGCAATGTGGCATTTTATTATTACATGTGATATCTTAGATGAACTGGAACCTTCGAAAGAACATTTCGGAAATATACAGTGTGAATGATACTTTAAAGACCCTATAAATATGATACCGTTGCAATCATGATATCCGTGGAATTGAATAGACGTATGGAAAAGAGTAACAAATTGTCAACATCAAGATCTAGAGTTGTTATGGAATTAGAATTGTGTCGGTTTGTACTGGATAATAACAATTCGATTAATGCTCATTGTTGCAAATATCCTTTAGGCATTTGCAAAAGTCTGTACATGACACATGGTTCTGTCTACACGAACACATACCATTGCATTGCACACAACCATGCACATACAAGAGAAAATTCACGAGGAAGAGCTTTTGTGAACTTCATCGGCTCCAAGTTATGCATTCAGGTCGCAGCACATCACATGCTATATGTGAGTCAAGTAAGTTGGTGAGGGTATTGATGACATAGAAACACCTAAGCAAATGGCCATGAAGAGCAACCGAGGTAGGAGGCAAGTCGTGGAGATGTTTTCCTTTTTTCAGAAACACATCACATCGCAATTCATCAAATGACTCATTTTGGCTATTCTTCTGTAAAGTATTCACAAGAAAATTTCTGCCATTTGGAAAGTATCCGATGGTGGATGTTCTTCTCCAAATTTGTCTAAATACAATTCAGGTTTCGACCGAAGTGCCGCTGCTTTGGTGCCACCTTTACTTTTCGTATCCGAACATGTGAGTATGTGCGTTTTGAGAAGTACGGAACAAAGTGACGGTCCTAGATTGCGTGCAATCTGACACGGTGGTCCCTACTACAAGATGTGCTCCGGTTTCTAACGCTTTGTTGACGAAATGGCTGCCTGTCGTCTTCTGAAGCATTTCCTTATTTTTCTGCGAAGCCCAAAATTTATCTGGTTGGGCAGGAAGGTGCGTTGTATTCGTTAGACACACAAGTTCGATCGGTGAACATTTGTTCCTTCGTTCCCTCTCGCCGGATTTCACAGAAAATTCCTGATAGCTGTCAAATATAATGTCCACTCTATCGTGTGCACATTCTGCATTAAAATTTGTCCAAAGAATATCCAAATAATTACCAAAACTGGTGCTGTCCTTCATGGAAACTTTCCTAGCTTGTGACATAAAATCGACAACAATGGTTGTTATGAGTGAAGATTGATCTCCAAAATACCATCAACGATTTATTTGCTTGTTCTGCATGACTGAAATTCACATCACATATATGGCAAGAAACGTGGTCAAAATGTTTTGGGTATTCGTATTTTTAGGTGCTAACTGCTACATCAAAGTAAAGTCAAAGATATCTATTGCTGGAAAATCGGTTTCGTCTTTTTGTTTCCGAACTGTACATTTACTCACACATTTTCCCAATTCAAAATGGATGTCCAAACGCGAAGTCTGGAGAAAGGGATTCTAGCAGTGCTGTGCTGCTACACTGCTAAGGAATGAAAATATTAAAAAAGAGAGTTTCAAACTCAATTCTAGCGGTGTTACGCTGCTAAACTGCTAAGAAATGAAAATATTAAAAAGAGAGTTTCAAACTGAATTCTAGGGGTGGTGGTATGCTGCTAAATTGCTAAGGAATGAAAATATTAAAAAAAAGAGTTTCAAACTAAATTCTAGCGGTGCTATGCTGCTAGCCAAAGAAAATATTAAAAAAGAGAGTTTCAAACTGAATTCTAGCGGTGCTATGCTGCTAAACTGCTAGGGAATGAAAATATTAAAAAAGAGAGTTTCAAAATCAATTCTAGCAGTGCTATGCTGCTAAACTGCTAACGAATGAAAATATTAAAAAAGAGAGTTTCAAAATCAATTCTAGCGGTGCTATGCTGCTAAACTGCTAACGATTGAAAATATTAAAAAAGAGAGTTTCAAACTGAATTCTAGCAGTGCTATGCTGCTAAACTGCTAAGGAATGAAAGCATTAAAAACAAGAGTTTCAACCTCAATTCTAGCGGTGCTATGCTGCTAAACTGCTAACCAACGAGAATATTAAAAAAGAGAGTTTCAAACTGTTACATAGTTACATTTGGAAATCAGAGAATTACTCCAACTAGAAAAATGAAAATATTTCACCCATCCTTGTTAAAAAAGGGTTACAAAGTTACATTTGGAAGTCATTTAAAAAATGCGACGTGTTTTTTGTTACATAGTTGCAAATGCTTATCAGAGAATTACTCTAACTAGGAACATGAAATTATTTCACCCATCCTTGAATCCCAAATTTGAGCCCGTGCAGTGAAAACCTATGTCAACTCTACATTAGTCATGTCCAGATGCAGGATGGTCCAGATATGTCCCAATATCCATAGTATAATCCAGGATCCAAAGATATAGGAACATAACAATATAACAATTTTCTATGATGGGCCCTTAAAATGGAGAACCCCAAATTTGAGCCCGTGCAGTGAAAACATATGTCAGCTATACCTGAGTCATGTCCAGATACAGGAATGTCCAGATATGTCCCAATATATATAGCATATGACAGAATCCAACGATATAGGCACATAACAATTTTTTGTGATTGGCCCTTAAAATGGTGAACCCTATAATTTGATCCCGTGCAGTTTAAAACGAAGGAAACTATACGTGAGTCATGTCCAGATGCAGGAGTGTCCAGATATGTCCAAGCATCAACATATTCCCGTAGTCCAAAGATTTAGGCACATACCCATTTTCTTTTATGGGTCCATAAAATGGTGAACCCCAAATTTTAGCCCGTGCAGTGTAAACCTAAGTAAACTCTACATTAGTCATGTCCAGATGCAGGACGGTCCAGATGTGTCCCAATATCCATATTATATACCAGAATCCAACGATATAGGCGCATACCCATTTTTTATAATAGGCCCTTAAAATGGTGAACCCAAATTTGAGCCCGTGCAGTGAAAACCTATGTCAACTAAACCTGAGTCAAGTACATATGCAGTATGGTCCAGATATGTCCCAATATTCATATTATATGACAGAATCCAAAGATATAGGCACACACCCATTTTCTATGATGAACCCTTAAAATGATGAGCCCCAAATTTGAGCCTGTGCAGTTTAAACCTAGGTAAACTATACATTAGTCATGTTCAGATGCATGATGGTCCAGCTATGTCCCAAAATCCATACTATATGCCATAATCCAACAATATAGGCACATAACACTTTTCTGTGATGTGCCCTTAAAATGGAGAACCCCGAATTTGAGCCCGTGCAGTGAAAACTTATGTCAGCTATACATGAGTCATGTCCAGAAGCAGGAGGGTCCAGATTTGTCCCAAAATCCATATTATATCTCAGAATCCAAAGATATAGGCACATAACAATTTTCCATGATGTGCCCTTAAACGGGTATTGTAACAACGCCAGAATATTTAATCCATATGGTGTAGTAGTTATCTAGCAAACATACGGAGAAAGAAGTCAACATAAATTTTGAACGGTGTGCGAGTCCCTTGATTTTAGCCACTCCTCCCCAAACACGTTTCGTCGAAAAATTACATATTTTTTATAACGACTTTACAACAATTTACTAATTGTGACCCGATATTAATCGTGTACTGACAGGGAAATTCAGAGATGCTATTTGATTGATTACAGATATGTTTAGGCTTCCAGACCCCAGTTATATCAACAACAACATATTTTATTGATAACAAGTAATTATGTATGCACGGATAATGTTAGAGCGTCCCTAAGTTAATTATTGACACATCTGCACATAATTTAACTGAATGTGGTATATTGCGTCTCACATAAGAACCCCCGTGCGTAAAAATCTAATTTTGGCCGTATACTGGCGTGATATTTCCATATCCGTAATTGTATTCGTGATTTTGCGAAATGTCTCTAGTACATATACTTTTAACACGTCGTTTACAGATAAATAAATGGCGCACCGCTCGAATCAGGGACGGTGGGAAAAATTGCCTCAGAGTTAATGAACACTTTTATTGTTGGCGGTTTCTACCAAACTTAAGTGTAGTTTTTTTTAACTAAATCGTTTGGGAATAGAAACGAGTATCACACGTATCACATACGTCAATTTGAATGTCGCTTCAAGAAATCAAGCAACAATTATTTTGCTTTAGTATTATGAACTGCCTTGACAATCCTTGTTCAGACTTCTTAATAGCGGACGTTTTGGCTCGAGTGTATGTAAGTCATCGACCTCCTGGCTGTGCTCATACTTGAACATATTTACGAGAAATAATTTCTATACACGTTGCGAACTACTTAACAAATGGGCGTTATTTTTTCAAAGTGGTGTTCAGATATCTTATGGAGGCTGTTCAGTAGACATACTGTTGATACTTGTTAACTGCGAATGTGAGAAATCATTGGACCAAATTCGATTTTGACATTGTGAGTTCTTACATACCATCGACATACCAACTCCACGGACTTTTGCTTCGTGTTATAATGTTGAAATTATGTATATTCATGTTACCAACTACTCAGCAAATCGACGTTATCTTTTACAGTTGTGTTGAGATATCGTATAGAGGCTGTTCAGTAGACACATTGTTGATACTTGGCCAACATTTATACAATTGTCTCTACTTGTTCTGTATGCGAATACTGGTGGCGAATTTGTATTTAAATCTGTTTATCAGACAACCAAGCGGCCGTAAAACATGATTGTTGTGATATTGTTGAGAGGCAGTGCATATGCGCTCAACATATTTCATGTAACCCGGTGTGCATAATATTCTTCATTTATATAGTGGGTCACAATAGATATATATTAAATTTTGATAAACTTGGATATCTATATTTCCACAACAGCCCACTTTGCATTTTTTCTTCCAGTGCCCATTATTTGAAGAAAGGCGATTATTATTTCCACTAACGGCTTTGGCTAAATGGAATTTGTTGTTGATAGCGTTGAATTCTCTTCGGTCAAAGCAACCTAAATGAGAAATTGCTCAACAGCACGCAAACGTTCGTTGCGTCGTCAGGTAGATTCCATTGACGGAAAACTTTCAAAATCCCAATAAGCCTACATCTTCGCCTATGTATTTGCCCATAGTGTAATCAAAAGTCTCGGCTCATCTCGCGATAGGACCTACATCCCCTTCGTGATATCTGTCCCATCACAACTCTAGACCTCACCCTGAATCTCGATCCCCTTTTTAGGTACTACATTCCAACTAAGCAAACTTTGAGACCAAACATAATACAATATATAAATATTATGCGTTTCAATATTGTTAAAGGAGGGGGGCAATACTCAGTTCAATAACTTGTGATCCCTTCCCTTTTAATTAACTCATGTCATTTTTCAGATTCTATTTGTCAAAGTATAAAATGTAATAAAATCATATTGAGAACCTTTAAAAAGGCGGCTGGCAAATAAGAAAGTTGAATTTTAGTAGCTTGACCTACCCACCTATATTATCGCTTTTATGAATTTGGGCATAATATGAGAAAGGAGAATTTTCACTGTATATATTATATACAGTGAAAATTCTGGACTATTTGTAGAAAATAACTATATAATTTGAATTAATTACCTAGTAAAGTTCAGTATCTCTTCAATGTCTTTCCCATTACGTTGTGCTGCGACAAACGGGAATATCATCTACCAGATTGAGCTCCAACAAACACAGAAATCTATACCATCTACTATAGGCCTAAACAGTTTGTTGCCATTTTTGGGTGGTTGAACAGTTGAGCGATATATGTGATGTCATGACGTTGTCAACATCATGGCAACACAACTTGTTGCTTTGTGAAGGATGTTCATAAATATGGAGGATGGGTGTTCTGTTTTATGATTGATAATATTATGAGAAATTTTATTCCAGTGTTCACAATATGCATGGTTATAAGGATAGTTATAACACCAAATACCTGGTTGCTATGGAAACCATGAAATCACCAATACATGTTACATAGTACCCGTATACTCTCCGTTACATAAATATGACATGACATTTGCATAGGATGGGAAAAGCTTGAAAAAATTGCATAAAATGAAAACAATTACGCGAACAATAGCAACAAAGGAGCGAAAATCAACATGATAGAGGCTATATCAGATAGTGCCACCTTGTGGCAATTATCATAAACACTAATATCCTATCTCAGTCTATCTCAGATGGTTGCTGTAACATAAAAACGTAGATTAAGTTCATTTTTGCATGATAAATCATGCAAAATATGACCGATATTATAAAAAAAACGTCCAAATAGCGGCCATTTTGAAAACGGTTGCCATGGAGACGGGAGCACGTCGACATCGCGATCACCCAAAAATATTTTGAAGCACATTGTCCAAGAATAAACCCCAACATAAAACCTTGCATCCACTCGGAAAATCCTACGGGGTTATAGGCTAGGGCCTGTATTATAAGCCGATAAGTCAGTTTAATTCTTATTGACCAATAGCTGCCCAAAATATAAAATAGGACAAACCCAGTAAATAAGCAAACCCTCACATTATACAGGTTCGTTCAGAGTCATCATCTGACAAAAGATTAATTGAATTCTCTATAATAACATTGACCAGATTGTTTTCGATGACATATAATTCGCACACAAGGAGAAGGAAACCTGATTGTTTATAAGATGGGGCACCCCAATATGCACAGCCATCCTATGCTAGAACAACATAAATTAAATCAGGAGATACTTCCAACAATGTATGACACATTTGACTTACATAACTGTCATGTGAATCATATGAGCTTCTGTTGTATGTTTTATTTTGCCACTATTAAAATATGTTTTGTTTGCAGTCACATTACGCATATCTTTCTATATGGGTAGGTAGTTAGGATTACTTTTGAAAGGCTGAATATTCAGAAGACAACATGAAGTATTGGAATAATGTAAACTGATAAATTTTGGGCTTAATGTATCTCAATGTAAGTTTTAGCTCATACTGACACCAAATTGAAAATGACGAAAATTGCAATTATTTGAAAACATGACATACTCACGTTTATATATTTATTTCACTGTGACGTCAACGTGTAAACAAACGCTACGGGCGCCATTCGCAGGCAAATAATCAAGATGACGCTGGGTTGTCGGACAGACTGGTAATTTTGGCAATTAATAGGATGTTAACAACTGTGTGGAAGATAGTCACGCATAAATGTATGAAAGTGTACGGTATCGGTACTATTTTCTTGGATTAAAGCTTACGGTGGCAAATATGTTGTGTTCAGTCCTATAATAATGTTTAGAAACTTGGATATGAGCGATTTAGCAACCGCAACAACCGGGAATGCAGCAGACGAGCAACACATGCACGTGATATTACTGTTGAGGCAAAAACAAAAATTAAATGTCTGGTTTGGGTTACAAGCCGAAAAAAATAGGGTCGGCAGGTAGGCTTGATATTTTAATTTTTAACTTCATTTTTTTATTTTGACATATTCTTATGACTTTGCATGTGTGTATTTTACTCTGCAAGATTGACATAAAACTACTTTTGATTTTTTTGAATAAAGTTTAATATTACACAATACTTTTACTTAGAAATCAATCTATTCTGAGATGTTTAAAAGTGTTTTATGAATTGTTTGGGGAAAACATTCAATAGATTTTCTTGAAAACCATGAACAAAACTTTAGGGTAGGGGGTTTAAAATAGGGTCGGTAAGGTAACCCAAACCACAAATATTTTTTCTTTGGTCTGATTAAAGTTTTATACATGTATCTCACTATATCCGGACTCGGATATTGTATATGTATTGGATTTTTGAGATTATTTCTGGGTCATGGGTTCATGGACTAGTTAAAGCTGACCACGATATCTCTTAACACTGTGGCCTTATGCCAGTTGATTGGGGTGGAATATTTGTGACTTTTATTGTCCATTATAATATACTGGGGTATGATTCTATAGTATAGGCCATTCAAAACTCAACATTATCATACAAATGAGGCCTCCTCCCATAGAGCAAAGGATTAAAATGGCATGTTACAGGAAATAAATAAAAACAGTTATGTTATGTTATGTTATGTTCTTTTTCTTGTATTTTTTCAAACTTATATTTCTCTGGGTATTGGGATTTTTTGACAGATATCGAAACATAGTATTTTATGTACAGTAATAATGCTATCATAATATCGTGGCTACGTCATTGTAATTAACCAATATAGTACATATTTATAAATATTCCAGTTCAATTATTCAATGTTTAAATCAAAGTTAAGATTTCAACCCAAACATGCACATAATATACTTGTGTACCAATCTTAATAATTTAATACTGGATTAGTTATTCGAAAAATTATAACATTTGACAACTGGAATCAAAAACAAATGTTCACGACATTATCATGGCAACGTCATCACTTCCAAATGTTATAGCACGGCGGAACATGAAGCTGATATCTTCCACTTTAACATTATATATAATTGTCCGTGGTCGGAAAATAAAAGATCTTAAACTCGATAATTTCTTATTATGACCGCTCCTCTAATATATGTAATACTGACCTTGATGCACACCAAGACAAAATACAACACACTGGAAAAGGTTGAGCATTGTTAACGCTTCCCCCTCAATGTGAATCCGTTATAGTTGTCTCTGCTGATTCTGTTCTGATAAAACCACGTAACCAACTGGCGCTGAAGACAAAGACAAATCCCTCCCTGTCCCCGTCAATATTTAATATTGATAACCGCCGATACGCACATACCAATGCTTGATGATTTATGCTTGTGGCTGTGCACGATTTCTAGGGGCGTAGGAGGGCTGAACATAGAAATATCAATATATGGGGGACATACAAGTAACTGCCTGTTTTTCCTGTGCCATTACTGGATTAATGGTTTAATTATTTTACGAGACAGCGAAAGATGCGTACCAGGATTTCCATGTTCAGTGCAGGCCAAGTCCCAATCTCTACCAGAGCGCACCAGTCAAACTTCCGTTCTGAACCTGTCACCGACTGGGTACTAGACTGTGTTTCTATATTTAGCATGGGGTTTTCCAGCAGAAATGGCGAAACCCGATCGCTCCAAAGGCATATATTCTACATGTATGTGCTTTGAGAACAATTCACGCACTAATGCATAATGTAAAATCAGAGCGGTAGTTTTGTGGACGATTAAACGTTCCTCGTTTGGCAGCTAAATCCGTGGTTTAACTCATAGTCCGCAGGTCTAAGTGACACATCTGTCACATCTGGTTTAAATTTGGCACAGCTAGATCCGTAGTTTAGAAGTATGGTTTCAGTATCGTATATTATATTTACAATCGTACTTGCCTAATGCGGACCGGACCGCTCTGTTCTATCGACAGCGAACATCGATAATTACGATAGCGAGTATATTTTGATTGGAAATATATAAGCGTGATAAATTCGATGTGTTGTCAATTGCTATATGTTTTTTGGTTTATGGAAGACTTAACCTGAGATACGTCTTGACGTGTGTCGCAAATGCGGCTGTAACAGTAATATTTACATAATATGGTTTCGATTTGCGATTATTGGAGTGTTATTAGTAATGAAAGTTCGAACGCCTATTTATTTTTAAATGTTCGTGTTAATGCTAGTTGTTTTGCAGACTTTTATAAACAAAATATCTTATTTCATCTGAAATCAATTCAAGGAAATTGGACCCTTTAAAAAGTCGCATGGGAATATATCTTTATTCATGAAACCACAGATGCTAGTTGTTCCCATCTGCAACTTTCAGAATTATTAGTTACCAATGATCTGTACATGTTTAAATTTGAATGTATGACGTTAAGCGGACTCAAGTCATTCGACGAGGATTCATACATAAGAACACACAAGTTTGTTAAACAACTATCATCAACAAGTGCAAGAAGAAATAATTCGACTTGCTTCTCATTTTAAAAAGTAACTAATCTCCAATTACGAGATTTCCCATATTGAACCAATTGTTATGTAAGCATTACTGTGCTATTGGTATTAGTCCATAGCTTAGTTTAAACTTTCTTCGTTTTCTTAGTGAACAAAAAATAACGAGTTCAAACGGGCATGGCTCATTCGAGCTTCCAGATCTTGTCTACGTAATCTGGAAGGAGATGACAAGTCCGATTTGTGTATCGACCCATATTTCCTCGATCATTTTTCAAATTTATTAATTATAATAATGTGACATATTGATGGAAAGAGCTCTTAGAGCTCTTTCCATCAATGTATCACATTATTATAATCAATAAATGTGAAAAATTATCAAGGAAATATCGGTTGATACAAAAATCGGACTTGGCACGAAAGATTGATATACTGGTTCAAATGGTCTGAAACATACTTGTCATGATCACAGCCATTTTCCAACTGTTTTACAATTTTCGCACAACAGTGAAACAAACGCTCATTATTTCTACGACATTGGGAATAATCTAACACGTAACGTTAATTTATGTTCGAATTCGTTTCATGTAAATGATTGTTTTGTTTGGGAACCCAAGCATCGGGTTAAAGGTTGTATTTTATATGACTTTAATGCGTCTTTCTGTGACATATACTGCTTGTAGAACTGTAGTTCAGGTATTGCTCGACCTATTTCGATACGGGACAAATCCAGAAGCGTATATTATTAGGTGTATTTTGGAGCGCAAACCGCTATGGGGCTTTATGTGATATAATCCTTTCGCACCTCAATTTTGTAGATATCCCTGGCAGAATATAATTGCTCCCAGTTAGCTCATATGTCTATACTATGAAGACTTTGATTTGTAAAATGTTACTATTGTTAGTAAGAAAGAACAATTTGTCAATCCGCTGATACATATACTATGAACCTACGATTACACACATCACGTACACATGGTATGCGTTCTTTGTAAGTACTAATATTTCTCAAATCACACGGACTATTGGAATATTAGAGTATGCAGGTGTATTGAAAGTTACAACTAAAGAACTTGACTAGAATGAACGTGACTGCACTGACTGGAATGTCCAACATAAAATGTATATGTTCAGTCTTCACCCCATTAAACCGGATCAGATGACCATTTCTGACAAACAGCATGCACGTGGTGACAAACTGTCGGGTCGTTTCACCCCCTTGGGAACATTTTCAGCCGCTAGAAATATCGTGCCTGTGGACATTTTGTCACGGTTAAGGACAAGAAGTGTATGTATATGCAATCAGGCTTTCACACATAAGTACAATATAAATGCCAAACGGATCCTTTGTTGCCACGTCCCTGATTCGATGATTTGCGATAGTAGGGGTGGGCCAGTTTTTAATTATACGGCGGACACAAGCTTACCAAAACTGAGCCCATATGGTCACGTCCCTGCATCGATATGTCATGATAGGACTGTGGGTTAGTTGGGAACTATAGAATGGCCACAACTCTCGCAAAATGGAGCTCATATAGCCACGCCCCTGCCCCAATATTGTATGATAAGAGGACCAGTTCAGTTTGAAATTATAGGGTGGAAACTCCTCTAATGAAAAATGACGGGTGGAGACCGAATATATAAATTGTTGTAATTTGTGGAAACAAAGAACACCAAATTGATTGCAGTACTTGATGGGACATCGATGTGTACACATACATATGTACAACATATACAAACAAACGGTGTATTACTTAAAGTTGCACGGGCAGGGTTCGCGCTGCCATTTGCCAAATTTGCCAATGGCAAAAATAATTAACATTTGGCAAAAAATATTTTCATTTGGCAAAAATTTTGGCAAGTCACTTTCGATTCCTCAAGAAAGTTTATTAATATTTGTCACTCATTTCAGAAAACTTTTTCATTATTAATGGTCTTAGTGGTGTTTTATAAGGTTATGAAAAGTTAACACCTCTATCAAGATGCAATTAATCTGATATCATTAGTATCGACGGGTGGAAGGATTGCTAGTATGTCTGGTGGTGGTGTTTACATAGCTAATCCTCTTTGTTTCGATGCGCCTTTCGATGAAGAAACCCTTCTACAATTGCATTGTTATGTTATTGGTTTATTGTTATATGATAAACTCAAGTATAGACGCGAGAAATATTAATAATTATCTGCTTTCCTATCGACATCAAAGGTCGATCAAGCAGCGATTGTCAAAATAGTCAAAATAAAAGAAACAATGGTGTAGAACTGATAGCATTTGGCAACTTCTAACATCATTTGGCAAATAAAATTTTCATTTGAAAGAGCTACAGCGGCAGTTGGAGTTGGGTAAGGTTAGGATGGAGAAGGAAGACGCAATGAAAGCCGGAACGGTCAGACAAGAAACGTGCCCTCATGAAAGAGTTGGACGATGAGAAGTGGAAACTTCGGGAGATTAGAAGAAACGGTTCAACAGAAGGTATAAGTGATTTCAATAACGTTAATAAACAACAATGACTTATTTAATATGGGACAGCTTAGGAAAAACAAGCAAATATCTTAAAATATTCGAAAACAATTGCAAACAATAAAACTTTATTATCTTTTTAATGATTCTGATTCTGATATTGAAGATGGGGATTTGCGCGATCATGTGAGAATGGGGAATATCCCATCTGGCTTGGCGGCAAAACAAAAGGATAAAGTAATCAAACCACAATTATACCTACAATACATGCTTCAACTAGAAGACGTCGTTAGGGACGCTAAGTTCAATGAACTGTCATTTAATCAGTGTGTTGCTGGGGAAACTGTCATTATAAGAAGTCCGCTCACTTCACCTGCCGAAAAATTGGGACGGCTGACCTTGTTCAATAAAATTTCATATCTATGCGATACATACGAATGGAAAGTGCTCTTGAATTAGTATGCAGCATTCATACGTAGAATAGAACATGATCAAAACTCTTGGGAAGACAATTCCAGCTTTTTGGAATGATATGCATGCGCCATATTCTAGGGCACACATGCGGTGTGTTAAATTAGTAAGGTTTTGCCACTATGGTAACGTCAGAAAGCTCACATAAGAACCAAGCTGCCACAAATGGCCTAATATTTGCATGACTGCTAACTGGTGATATTAATTTAATTGCGTTATCGGAGGGCGAATTTTTCTCGCGATCGACATTATACTTGTTATAATATAAGTCATCGGGTTTGTAGGAGCATAGCCACGTTGTGCACCCACTGCGAATTGATTTTGTCACAGTATGGCCCGATCCCATGGTTGGAGGGTAGCGAATAGACTCATGCAACGGCAATAGTGTGCGCACAATGATACTTGAGATGATTAATATAACGACTAACCGCAAACTGAAAAGTTATTTTTCTCACAAGCACAAACTGAACCACTTTAGGTTAATTATATTATTACAATCAGATTATGTACAATTGTACATGTATGCACGTATATTTTGTATTTTATTTCAAAATATATAAAGGTTAATTGTAACTTCCCGACGCAATATATAGCAACAAACTCGCTACCGAATTTTGATGACCTATACGCTATGCACATTGTTGTCGATTCGATTCGAAATTTGATTCGATATTGATTTTAGCCACCTGATTCGATATCGGATTTCGAATTCCCAGGCCACTAGTTTCCCATTTGTTACACATGTGATAGTATGTCAAATACGGTGGTCCATACTCACGAAGGAGCTACACAATTTTATTATACAGTATCCAAATATTTAGACAGCGAAGTCTCCCTAGCAGAGTTATGGGACCTTTCCAAGAGTGTCCCTTTAAGTTTATGTTTCTCTCTCCATTAAAGGGGTATTGTACGCCATTTTCATTAAATTTCCGATGACAACAACGATCTAATATCGATAATATATAGAAACATAAGTAATTTGAGTCGAAGATGTATTCTGTAAACGCTCAGGTTAATAGGCTATCTTAAAATTTAATAATTTAAAAGTTAATAATTAGATATAAATTGAATTTATGACTGGAGCCATAAAATGGCGTCAATTAAATTACGAATTACCGCAATCAAAAACAGTAATTGAGGGATACTGGATTGTTAAACCGATCGCACACACGATCGCTTAAAATATTATGATGATACGGGGAGAACACTCAAGCCACTCACTGACTAGCGACGATACAATAACTTAAATGATTATATGGGACTAGTATGCCTATAATATAACTTTTATTTGATTCATTTGGTTGAAAACTTGAAAATTACTCGACAACGACAATTTGTATTTTTGCATTCCGGTAAATTTGTCATCCGTAACATGACTTCGTACTCAACAGACTTTCAAATAATGGAAAAATTGTTACCATATTCTCCGACTCGGAGACTATAGAAACCAACAACAACATTTGGCGTACAGTACCCCTTTAAACACCGCTGAAAAGAAAGAAACAACAGACAGATGTATTATTTTGGATTTAAGTCTTCCGGAAGGCACTGCGGTCAACGATCGCATTTCTAAAAGATATTACATAGATACAAAGATTGATCTCCGTCGATGATTTGGTTACATTACTTCAAGAGCACGGGAGGGGTTGTAAGCTATGGAAAGTCAATTTTGTTGTAGACCCATGATACTGATACTTATTGGGTTTCAAATGGAACGTTTCCATATATTTCGATTTTGGTTTTGAGTATGGGACTCCGTACCGCAGCATAACAATGGCAGAGATTGACACATTCCATCAATTTCATCATGAAATCCCAAGGTTATACGGTAGAAAACTATTTGAACGATTTAGCGGGATGTTCCACTGTGAACGACGCGATCCACATTCTTCTTTGCAGCAGGCCGGACTGTGGGAGGCCGTTCATAAGGCCTACACGCATGACCTGTATGGGCATTTTGTTTGTTACTGAAACATTCACGATATCAGCCACGCCAGAACGAATATCGGAAATATCGCAATTGATTCCGATTTGGTTGAAGCAGAGGCACGCAAATAGACGAAAGTTAGAATCATTATTAGGTAAATTGCTTGTCATCTCTTCCTGCGTAAAGCCAGGACGAATATCCGTATCCCGAACTTTGTCGTCCGACCGAAAATAGGAACATATATTGCTCACTTTCCCGCAATCATATCTGCAGAATCCCCAGAGCCGAAAGTCTGCCGAATGTGAGCCGAAAGCGCGACCGGTTTGCGACCAATCAGCAATCTGAATTCACCGGCAGCCCGACGTAACATTATTCTATTTTTAGAATCGCAAACAGCTTTAGGTTTAGTGAGGTTTTCCATGCAACCGAAGTGGGGGGAAATTCATTTGCATTTGATAGTTAAATCTACGCTTTTTGTCTATAATTCCTGTTTTCATTACATATATGCGTATTTGTATTGTGCATCGTCCATTATTGTGTACTTTTTTCGGATTTTATGTGTGAACGGTGAGTTGTTGACAATTATAAACTTTCGAGTATTCCGTTATTGAACTTATTCTAGCGGTAACAGAGGTTTTTGAAAAAAAATCAAGTGACGGTCAATGATTTTCAAAGCCAGAGACATCTACAAGCATACAGAAAGCAAAAAACAATTCACATGAAAATGTTTTTTTTTCAACTTTTTTAAATTCGGACTTCGGAAAAAAAATCTGTTAGCTCACTATGTCACCCTCAAGTTGCCAAACAATGTCTGTAGGCACTGCTAATGTGGTTTCCATCCATAATTCAGTCTAGTAATATCTGTCCTACATTAGTATGAGGATCGTGTTGGAGTGAATTTTTGCCGATATTTATGTGAAGTTTGTGAGAGAAAAATCCAATATTCAGGAAATGTCAGCAGTGACAATAGCAACAATTATCAATGGTGCAACAGCCATGTCTGACATGTTAGTAATGTTTCGAAGACAGAATAGCCAATGTTATACATCAACCACAACTTGCAAGCGAGTGCAAGTCACGCTGGGGCTATATCTACATATTTTGGCGGTCATTTTGAGCCAAAGTAGCAATTTTGGTTCCAATGAGTTGGAATATTCATGGGTAATGATATGCGTCATTTATCTTTTACAGTTCTGCTCATTTCTTGTTGAAATATGACAAGAATCCAAATTATGATTTGTTTGGTGAAATTGTATACCGTGTTC
Source organism: Siphonodentalium dalli (assembly GCA_032622095.1). NCBI lineage: Eukaryota > Metazoa > Mollusca > Scaphopoda > Gadilida > Siphonodentaliidae > Siphonodentalium > Siphonodentalium dalli. Next base: position 73,020,142 of record CP136065.1, on the reverse strand, counting down.
TGTAAAATCGATGTTTTGAGGGCTATGGAAGGGGCTAAGACCCCAAATATTGCATATTTCATTACTTCAATGATCAGCCAATATAAGAAAATACAAAATAAAGTCACATTTCTCAACCAGTTCCAAACAGCAGAAACTGATTTAGAAAATATTAGTGAAAACACATAATATTTTCAACTTCCGGCGGCCATTTTGGCGGCCATCTTGGATAGGGAGTTCCAATTTTTCTCTATGAAGGTGGCATTATGTCTTATATATTTGCATCAAACTGACTTAAGACGCCATCTTGTTTGGAGTCTGCACAGCCACTTTTGTTTCGTGTTAACATTGCTTAAAAGTTTAAGTAAATAATAAGGAACAAAATGAGAGGGGTAAAGTTAAATCCCGAGGGGGGTGCAATGATACCCCTATCAGCTCCCGGACTATATCGATTTTCCTTGACAATCAGGTTACAGTCACTGTGGTAAATTATGGTAGAACTCGCGACGAATTTTTACAAAATGTCTACGAGAGATTCTGATCATAGCCGCCATATATGAATTTCAGATAAGAATGGTACACATCAGATCGCGTGATAATCGTGCGGCCGATCTTTTAAGTAGGTGGTCAAATCACACTTCTGAAGAATTTCGGCGTCAGCATGAATTAAGTGATATGTCACTAGTTCTAGTTGGAACACAATTGTTCCGCTTCTCGCGTTCATGGTAGATTTCTTCCCAGCATTTTAAATTTCAGATCAGTTAATGTTGTTGAAAGCTCAAGCTTCTAAATCAACGAGAGCCGTTTTCGCGGAAGGTACCTTATCATGTATGCTCAATTCTTGAGTAAAATCTTTGTATCCGTGGACAGCATACACAATTATTTTTACATTTGCGGAGTGAAAAACCTGTATTTGATCACAGAACACCATTTTCCAAATCAATTATATATGCATTTGAATTAATCAGAGGAAACGTAGAGAAAATTCACGTGCCAAGCACAGAGCTTCTCAAATCACGGTAGAAATTCTCCAAAAAAATATAGTACGATGGATATGAAGGATCCTGTTGATGCCACTTATTGGTCTTTATTCCTAATGATGTTTTACACCTTTGGGAGAAAGTCAAACTTAATGTCATCTCCTTCAAGTTCGAATCAACACAACAGTTCACTCGTGGTAATATTATTGTGGACACTGACATGTTGATTGTTTCTTTATGTTGGAGTAAAACCAATCAATTTGAGAACGCACACTAGCCATACCTCTAGTTACCTCTAATAATAATTACATGTTGACTTACTGCTCGCCAAAACCTGTGGCGCTTCCAACAATGATCGTTGCCACAAGAACTATCAGCCTCTATGTCGCCGTCACTTCCGCACTCCATACTCAAACATAGAAGACTTGAATATGTATTATTATAGCTCTTGGACTAAACTTTCGATAAACCACGAGGCTCAATACCAGCATTATCAAATTAACCAAGCTTAATAAACCTTACAGGTTTGCATGTTTTTTAACATAACACATTACATTATCAGCAAACATAGTCTCTTTCTTTGATACGAACTTGAATACAATTTGTTTTGATGCCTCCACAAACACCTAAGTCACCGCAGAAGTCCGGGTCCGATGAACGAAGTTCGTGAATCAGGCTCCAGGCTTTATGGGCTATCTCGTCATAGAAACGACTCAGACAAATGAACTTCGGCACACAGAGTATATTGGCGCCATACTACCACATTTGGATTTCTACATAAATCCCGTCTTCACGTAGCCTATAATGTGTCCGTTAGACCAGTGCGCCTTCTCTTTGATATATCACATCTGCAAAATAAAACATGTTATCAGAAAAATACCCGCATATCTACAATAACATTACGGGGATATATTCAGAACCACGTTATTGAGTTGCATGTGTCTTGCGTTTTTATCGGAAGTATATTTCCTCCTGAACCCGACACACCATGCATGCTGATATCCAATTTTGTGTTGACAAAATGCATGCCAGTGCAAATGTTCATTTTACTGCCTTTAGCAATTATGCTGGTAGTGGCTTGTTGTCGGTGCATATTTTTAAAATATCCCCTGACATGGCGTGAGTTTCGGATTGCATACCCTCTTTACGTCCTCGGTATATCTCCACGTGGAACCCATTTGTGCCTCATCCGCACATCGCGTTCCGGACATTCGGAAATTGTATCCTCACCTGAAAACCTCTTGTGTCAACAATGCGCTTTCCACCATGTTGGATAGACTAACGCCGAGGTGCCCTGTGTCTCCGCTCGAAGTATATCTCTATATCTGAAGCCGATACACCCTCTCAAAGTGTTGCGCCCGTGGTTGCGTCCGTGGACACGTGTCTTATGCGTTAGATCATCTGCAATTGGTGAACACATGACATGTTATTGTTCTTGTCTGACAGTGTAGCAACAGGTATGGCGTCCAAAACTAACATGGAATTAGGGTTACCTTGCTCCATTATAATCGGTGTTAAATTTGATATATATACATGCATAGTGAATGTCAGCAGTGTCCGATGAGGGCGAGTTATCAGGGTTTAACTCAACTGGTGGGGCTAAATCCTAGTGTAGAGTCATAGTTGTGACCTATGTACTACGTACTGTACAGTGGCTTTAACTGCATGCCGCATATATAGCAGTCCATACTTCGAAGTGATTTATTTATTTAAGGGCACTGCGAAAGGAAGAAAGCGATAGTTGGATGGGAGTGATGGTTTTCTTATAAAATGCGCTGTTTCATTACAGGCAAGAGACGGTTGTTTGTACTATTGTCGTGGTAATTTTTTATTCCGAACAGTATTCACGACCTACTAATTGCTTCTAGTCTACGTCTTAAGTTCTGCGATAAATGTTTGAACGTGTGTACAATCCCAGAAAATGTGGGTTATGTTTCCTTGTGCGTTTCTGCATCTATTGTAGGTATCATTGATTCGCATGTTCACCGTTTTAAGAACTGTGCTAATAATTATACTTTCACGGTGTAACCAAGGAAGTATATTGTTTTTCTATTGGGGTCGTTTTCCGTTTATTTGGAAATACTCAGAAACTAACTGCAGCAGGAACGCGAAATCTCTACCGAATGTAGGCATCTAAGGTCTACTGAAAATAAAGGTATCCGGATTTATGTCCAATGTTTCATTACGGAGTTATCGCACTTTTACGATTATTTTTCATTATTATTGTTATTATTATTATTATTATTAATATACTACACGATTTTGCAACGCCTTAATATCTGAAAGTATGAGGAGTAGCAAACTGAAATTTGGTATGTATGTTGGGGCTAATGAGTTCTAACCAGTAGTCATATAACGGATATTTTCTCAGCGGAGTTATCTATCTTTATCTAAAAAATGTCATTTTATTATCTCGGAAATTATAAGAGGCAGAGCATCGAAAATTGGACCGTATGCACACCTCGATATGCCTTACTGCCCACGGGCATCAAAAGTTGTTTTCGCGCATTCCCTGCGGAGTTACGTCCCATAGATAGGCAAACACCAGGATGAATAAACTGAGGGTTTTTTTTTTATAAGTCCAGCGCTATTATTTTTTCATCGCATATTCCCAATGGGAAGAGTGATTCGGACCCGAATATACCACTTAAAAGTTTTTACTCCCAGGCCTTTCCGCTATACGGGGAACGGAAAAATTGCAATATTTTCCCGCCAAATCCAAACGGGCTTATGAAAGAGAAAGGTAATGCCGTAGCAGATATGTCGGCATACTTTAGTTATGCCACCAAAGTTTGACCGCTCTACTCTAATAGTAACCTACCCAACAGAGAGTGCGAGTCGGGTGATTTGAGACTTTTGGAAAATTCCACCGAAAATCGCAAAGGGGCAAAATTCTAACATCGAGTTAAACTTTTTTGACTCGTGCATCTTATCGGTAGTGTTCGCGCGCTTCTAGCGTGCGATTTTCTAATTTTCAGAGGGAACGGTTTACTCGTGACAACGCTATATAATATAAATATGTATACTTAAGTAGTCTATCACTAACCTACTTTTAGCCCCAAATCCAAACAGATTAATGAAGGAGCGAGTTTAGTGCAGGAGCATGTATATCGGTATATTGTAGGACGCCTCCAAAATTTTACCGCTCTACTATAAATGCAACCTGTTCAACAGAGAGCTTGCGTCGGGGTGGGTTCAGACTTGGCAAATTCCACCGAAAACAAATGCGGAAAATTATTCCAAAAATCAAACATTGAGATAAAAATTTGGACGAGTGGACGTGGTTAGCAGTATCCACGCGCAACTATAGTATGATTGTATATGTTTTAGAGTGGACCGTTTACTCCTGGTAGCGTGTAACGTTGTTAACGGGTGATATATATTACTCAAATTCAAACGCACTCTTCTTGACGCCAAATTCAAACGAATTTATCAAGGAGCAAGGCTAATGCATGAGTAGGTACAACGATATACCATAGGTACGCCCCCAAAGATTCACTGTTCTACTATGAAAGCAACCTGCCCGATGGAGAGCACGTACATGTACGCCCAGGGAGGGTCGATCTTTTTGGAAAATTCCTCCGAAACTCGTAAAGGGAAAAAATGGAAAATCGCGAATCTAGTGTTTTATATTTTGAACACTGCATGTGTTTGGTAGTATATACGGACAACATTAGTTTTAGAGCGACAGATAAGCAATCAGCTAGCATTATCGATTGTGATATAGTTATCTCTCGATTACAGTTAACTCTATTACAAAGAAGTTAATGACTATAGTGTAGCGATGACGCACTAAAATACTAATTAATTAATTAATTAACTATGCCCACTTTCCTCCGCCATTAAAACTAAAAGATTCCGAATCCGAAACTGAAAGAACTATCCAATAAATGCGAAATAACAGAGTGATGGTACACCTTTTAATCTACACGTCGATTACCATACAATCAGACAGGCCAAATTTCGTGACCGTTGAACAGGGTTTGGGCGTCCTGGGGAGGTGTTATAATTAGCCCTAAAATGTACCCCTACCGAATAAAAATGAACTGATTGGCTGGGGTGAATGATGGCTCAGTTGGTCAGGACCATGATGCATTATACTTTCATTAATCAAGTCGAACCAAATGGCATAAACCTTTGGAATATATATTGTATTTAGAAATGTAAATGCAAGTCCACCATCTGATCACAAAGCACCAATATACATTCGCATGAAGAGGAACACATCTATACGCATAACACATACAATAAGATTATGTCCCTTGGTATGGCGGGTGCCTAATCTCTCGCTGAAGTCGGTTTGAAAGGGAACTTGGTTGGTGCCAATGTTTGGATAATAGGACAGTGATGTAATTTCGAGCAGGAATATCCTACGAAGGTATGCGCAGATGGCGTTAGGCTATTCATACTTTTAGGAGCTGAATTTCAATTGAATGTTTACACGTTGCCCGAATTCGTGTCAACAAACAGTACCAGATGCCAAATTCATAAACTGTATATAACTTTGTAACTATTATATTAGCACAACTCTCTGAGAGTGATTGCCATAAAGGATATGTATCATGAACTATTGTGTATTCAATAACTTGTGTTGACCTGTTGATTTTGTTCATTTCTGTTGGACAAAAGGCAATTGGAACGTCAAGAAAAATATTTGACCTTTGACCCGACCTACATAACTGAGTGCGAGTAAAGTACTCGATCCAGTGCAAAAGGACACCACGCGGATTACGGCACACCGTCGTTAATCCCTATTGTGATCTGTTAAATTATCCGTTAGACGCTATCGGACTCACAACGAATACCGGAGAATTAACTCATTCACTGCCGGAATGTCGTCTTCAAATCCAGAACACATCCCAGTGACTACAACGACCAGCACCACATCAACAACAACAACCACAACAACAACTACTACAGCTACTACACCCTCCGTGCCTAGTCCTACTAGACACCAGGGACGCGATAGTCAACCAGCGGCTCCAATTCACCAAACATGGAACCCGTATATTCCTCCGGGTGTCAGAATGCAACAAGTGGTCGACCTTATTGATTCCAGGAAGCGACCACCAGCAGCAGACGACAGTCTGATACAGAGTATAGACCCCAAGAAACAGAGAGAATTATCCCAATCGTTTAGTCACCACTCCTACTCCGATACAGGTTCACCCATTCTGAACAGCACTGCGGTTGATGGAAACAGCTCGAATTCTGCCAACATGTACAATAATACAACAATAAGCGATGTAAAAATGGGCTACACACATACATCCATATCCAGTCAAATGCCAGCTGCCATGTTGATGCCCCAGGGGCCACCACCGCCACACATACCACCACAACATGTTGGTTATGTGGGGCCACAGACGGAGGCTGGGAGGCAATTCCTGACAGCATTGAACGACGCCGCAGCATTCCAAACTCTCGACAAAATGATCGAACGCGCCGTTAATGCCAAGACACATGATATGAAACAACACATGCAGAGACTGGAGGCCCAACTAGATATGAAAAGCCTGCAAATTTTGGCACTGCAAGAGGAGCTCGATGATACTAAACAGTACCAAATGCGGACATCCTTACGCCTTTCTGGACCCGGAATCAAGGAGAAGGACGGCGAGAACACCGACCAACTAATCCTTGATCTCGCCGAGGAGATTGGAGTGAACCTCACGGAGGAACAGATAGACCGATCCCACCGCTCCGGTGATCCAGAGGGCCGCCGGGAACGCTCGCTTTTGGTGAAGTTCACTAGTTATCGCGCCCGCAGGCGATTCTACAAGAACCGTATAGGACTATTCTCACAAGACAGGCAAAAACGTATATTCGTGAACGAACACTTAACGAACAGGCGGTCGGGAATAGCAGCTAGTTGTCGTGTACTTGCCAAAAATGAGAAGATAAAAGGGACATGGACTATGGACGGTGTAATATTTATCAGACATTGGGACGATACTGTGAAGAGAATCACGACACAGGCGCAGCTCTATGCATTGCAGACTTTTGTAACTCTTCCGTTACGCGGACCAAACAACATCACATAATCTTACTCGTTGAGTGAAGACATGTTGTCATTGACCATGCAAACAATATTTAAAGATGTATTCAGTGTCCATTCTGTATTCGCCAGCTCGTTGTTGAGATACGATAGCGTTTCAAAATAGCAGTTTTAAAAATACGTATCACCCGATAGATACTACACATTGGTTCAAATTGAACTTTCCGTTCATGCCTGGTCGCCTCTCAATTAGTGAGATGTATTTGTATGTAGCGTTTAGTTCTCAATACTTTCTGACGATACAGTGAGAACAATAATGTAAACCATATTATAGTTATCGCATTAACTGGCTGTTTGGACACTTAAATGCATCTTAGATTAATCGTGTTGCGGTCTGGCTTTGTATTTGCATGTATGTATGTGTGCGGGTATGCATATATATATGTGTGTATGTGTGTGTGAGGGTGTGTATGTATGTGTGTATATATGTATATATGTGTGTATATATATATATATATATATATATATGTATATATATGTGTGCATATGTATATGCATGTATGTGTGTATGCATGTGTGTGTATGTATATGCGCATGTATGTACATGTAAGGGTGTGTATGTGTGTGTGCGTGCACGCAGGTCCATGCAGTTGTGTACATGCATGTATGTATATATGCCTATATGTATATGTATGTGCATGGGTGTATGTATTTGTGTGTACGCATATATATGTTATGCTCACTGTGGAGTCAAAGCAAATGAACCATACCAGCTATATCAGCCCGGCAGTCGATCCGTATGCACAAAACACAACAAGCATGTGCGCTCTCCAATCACGATTATACACCATCCCAAGGAATGTTTCTTCACTATACTGTCATGGAAGTCATAAAATCGTTGAGTCCACATATTTACTTCGATACTCACCTTGTCGCAGAAGCCAAATTCCATAACCATTAATACCCAGCACCAGCCTAAAATGTCCCATCGAACCGATTATAGCTGACACTTTCTGTCGGTTTGGCTATTTCGCTCCAAACATTGTCATTCGTCGACAATTCTCCCCTAATTACTGCGACGCCAATCAAATATCTACCATTTGAAGTTACACCATTTGGAGTTGTGATTCTCTTATTTACACTATTATTCTCGTGAAAACGGAGATTGGCGAAAAATGGGCATATCACCACAAGAGTATCGAGTAAGAATCGGAACCTTTAATCCCAAAGGAATCCGATCTAGCCTCCGATCTAAGAGAGATAATCCAATACGTTCGGTAAGTGTATCTACACTTCCGCGGACGGACGTTAAAATCGTACTAATATTATCACTGTTGATAGCACTATGCTGCGATGTTCACCCCCACCCGGGCCCCGTTCGGGACTCCAGTACAACTATAAACCATTTGAGTATTTTTCATTATAACATAAGAAGCATCCGCAATAAAGTCAAATCGATATCTCATATACTTGAGAACTATGATATTCTATGTTTCTCGGAAACTCATCTTGACTCTAAAGTTGACTCGACTACGTTAGAACTAGATAGTTATTCTGGGCCAATACGGCGCGACCGAAATAGCTCCGGTGGTGGACTATGTGCTTATTTTTCTGATAACATATTATATAGACGATGTACAGAATTAGAGAAAGGTGAGTCTGTTATGTGGTTCAATATTAGAAAGAAACGCTCTTCTTTTCTACTTTGTATCACTTACCGTTCCGACTACACAGACTCTTCTTTCTGGAAGGACATGGAAACAAGTATATCCACGGCATTACTCATCAACAGTTCAGTTATCATAGTAGGCGATTTCAACTGTGACTTGATGCATCCTGGTAGTGTATTACAATCCACAATCGACTTTTTTTTCCATGAAAAATGTAATTGACAAACCTACACGCATTTCCCCTACACGCAGTTCTCTATTAGACCCCATCATAGTATCTGAAACTATTGACGTATTCGATGCAGACGTATTAGACCCCGGAGTTTCAGATCACCAAGCAACGTATGTTACTATTTCGTGCGACTATGAAATTACTCCATCAACTAAACGACACATATGGAATTACAAACTCGCAGATTTTGAGAAAATGAATCGATTTTTATCGTCAGTTGAGTGGAAAAACCTACTCCCTAGTAGTCTCCCAATTGAAGAAAATGTATCCACGTTTGAAAATATCCTACAAAATACTGTCGATAAACATGTCCCCCACTACACAGCAACCATAAGGCCGAACGATAAACCATGGTTCGATAGTCGCATTCGACTCGAAATTAGACGGCGCGATCGGTATAGAAAAAAAGCATTGAAATCAAATCAACCACACGACTGGATTAGATACAAAAAAACACGTAACAAAGTTAATAATATGAAAAAAATTGCGAAAACTAGATATCTCGAAGAAATTCAGACCCAGATAGATGACTCACATAACTCTAAATCATTCTGGAAAATCACAAACCAGCTGCTCCAGAAAAAACAGAAATCAAATGCCATTCCCCCACTTCAATCCTTCTCCGTTATTGAGTATGACAATAAGAAAAAAGCAAATATCCTCAACGAAATTTTTATCAACAACAGTATAATAAATGATCAAGGGCAGTCTCTTCCTGAATTCCCGAAACGAACGCTCGAAAAACTCGATTCAATCACCATCACGCAAGATGACGTCAAAAAACTTCTCAAGGAACTAAAAGTTAACAAAGCAACTGGTCCTGATACCATAAGCAACAGAATCCTAAAATGCTGTTACCAATCGCTCTCACTACCTCTTTGCATTATTTTTAAACAATCTATGGAAACTGGAATATTTCCCTCTCAATGGAAGATGGCCACAGTTATCCCAATCTACAAAAAGGGCGATAAATCTGACCCCACCAACTACCGACCAATTTCACTCCTTTCGTGTGTTAGTCAAGTTTTAGAAAAGATTGTCTTCCAAAAAGCATACGATCACTTCGCAAATAATAACCTTCTATACAAGCACCAAGCAGGATTCCGCCCTAATCACAGTACAACGCATCAAATTATCGAAATAGTACACCACCTTAGCCAAAAGAGAAGTGAATCGAACATATCTATTGGAATATTTTGTGACATTTCGAAAGCTTTTGAACGTGTTTGGCATACAGGTCTAATTCACAAAATACAAAGCTATGGTATATGCGGCAAACTCCTTTCGTGGTTGGTAGACTATATTAGCAACAGGTCTCAACGTGTACTTGTTGGATCAGAATTATCTAGCCCGTTGCATCCGCTAGCTGGCGTTCCCCAGGGCTCTATATTAGGTCCCTTCTTATTCTCCATTTTCATCAATGACATAGGTGACAACCTGAAATCGAACGTTCGTTTATTCGCCGACGACACGTGTATTTTCTACTCACTACCATCTCTTGACAACCTAGTATCCCACATGAACGACGATACAGAACTACTTTATAACTGGACCAATAGGTGGCTAGTGTCTCTTAATGCGTCTAAAACAAAAGCGATGATATTTCAGGGCTCACAATCATCAGGCAACCGCACCGCGGACCTCACATTTGGCCCTGATAAACTCGAAATCGTTGAATCTCATCGGCATCTGGGAGTCATTCTCCAACCAAACCTTGACTGGGGTCTCTCTATTGACCACAATTACAAGAACGCATGTGCAAAACTATCTCAAATTCGCAGATTAAAATATATATTACCAAGAAAATCCCTCGACACAATGTTCAAAGCTCATGTATTACCAATTTTAGAGTATGGAAGCTGCGTTTGGGATCATGCGCCTAATATCGAAAAATCCATTCTAGACAAGGTATATCACGATGGAGCTCGAGTCGTTTCCGGACTTACTAGATCTGCCTCGAACTCCACCTTACTATCAGAGTTAGGTTGGCAACCTCTTCAACGTCGACGCGATGCACAAAAGTTAAGTTTAATGCACAAAATAGTTAACGGAAAAGCCCCGCCATTCTTAACAGACCTGCTTTTACCTAAAGTTGGTGATACCAACCGATATTTTCTGCGAAACTCGAGTGATTTCGTAAACTACTTTTGCCTACTCGAGACATTCAAACAATCATTCATTCCTAGTACTATACAAGTTTGGAATTCTTTGGCAAAGGATATTCAAAATAAATCATACGATTCTTTTAAGTCATCTGTTCTCCCTAAAAAAAAGATCCCCGCTTACATTCTCATAGGTGATCGTTCAACAAACATTTTGCATTGCCGGTTGAGAAATGGATGTAGCGATTTAAATCACGACAAAGTGAGCAACTTCATTGCCGATGACAGATCCTGTGCCTGTGGATTCCTGAAGGAAGATACTGAACACTTTCTTATAAACTGTCCTTTGTACTCAACCCAAAGAACTGATCTGATTGATACAATGAATTCACTTCAAGTATTTTCCCACAAAGCTCTCTTGATTGGCGACATCACGCTCAAAGACAACGATAATTTCATTCTCCTTGATGCAACCTTAAAATTTATTAAATCGTCCGGCAGATTCTCGTGATTAATCAATAGACTAAATTTATTATATATGTACCCTTGTGTATATCTGTATATATATGTATACATAAGCGTATATATATGTACCCCATTAACATCCATTAACAAACCACATGATTCATATATTTAACTCGCACCCCATACTTACCCCCCCCCCGTCACTACCACCACTCTATCACTCACCAGTAATACTTAATTAATAGTATAGTTATTCAAATTCAATTGTTACTGTATGTATACATGCACCCGTCATGCCAAACCTATTCTGTTTAAAAATACCATTTATATTTGTTGTCATACTTATTCTGTATTGTGGGGAGCGGAGGTCCATCTAAGTTTTAAGAACTTGTCCTCCAATCCCCTAGTATCTGTATATGAATATACTATTAAAATATGTTTAAATCAAACACATACATGGCATGGGATACCATGGAAGTATATCTGATTCCGTGGAATCACCTCTAGTTATTAGTGTGTTAATTACATATTGAAGCCATTGTGATTTAGTGTCAGGCATAGTATGAAATGACAAGCGCAAGTACGATTCCCAGTTTTCTATATGTTTGTCTATTTCTGATTCCCACTTTCTACAGCACTGTGGTATAATATTCAACTTTGTTGAATGATTGGCCATCTGTGAGTTGCACATTGTTGTTGTGCGCATGTCCGACATGGCGGAATTGTTTTGTCTTTTCTCTCCGGAAAAAGGAATATTTAGCTATTTAATCCTGTTCTAAATAATGTGATTCCGGGCGTTCTATAACCTCCAATATGCACCGAAACGGCACAAAGGTTAATTCTATTGAAAGAGGGAGGCGACCCCGGAGTTCGGATGGAGAGACACCGAAGCCAGAAAGTAAACAGAAAGTGACACAAAAAATGGCGGACAATGCAGAAATATCGGTGGTGAGTCAATTACAAGAAGTTTGTAAATCAATTGCTGAACTTCAAAAAGGCCAAAATTCTATCCGGAAAATGTTCGAAAGTAAAATTGATAATTTGCGTAAGGACCTACTTGAGAACTTTGATAACAAATTGAAAGCTATGACCCAGGACTTTGATCTCGCTATTGGTAAACAACAGGCAGAAAGCGAGAAGTTATCAGCCAGCATGAACACAATCACGGATCGCCTAACGGCTCTTGAGGTCAAGGGTAATCAGCAATCAGCTAACGGTTCTGCGGCAGTCGGCGCGACAGGTGGAGTGGATAATCCTTTGAATTTAACGGATCTGACAGTTATAATCTCCAATCTCCCATACGATGATAACGCAACAAGTGATGTTGACATTTTGCAGAAAGTTAAACAGCTTGTAGATGCCTTGGGCAGTGCTTGTGATGGAAAAGTCACATTAACAGCAGCTGAACGACTGGTGAGCAGGCAGTCAGGATAGCCTGGGATTGTAAAAGCTAGCTTTGGTTCAATCGACCAGAAGAAATTAGTATTGAAGAACAAAAATGTTTTGAAAGATTCAGAAGATTTCAAAAATGTGTACATAAGATCCAGTAAGACGCATACTGAAAGGATTCTGGAGCTGAATGCACGCACAATCTTGAAGGAACTTCCTGGTGGGAACAATTATCGGATAACCGCTAATGGCAGAATCATCAAACGTGACAACCAGCGTGGACCTGACCAATAGGACAATACCCGGTCAACAGATCATCTCACTGTTGGACATTTAAATGTTTGTGGATGGACAGCCAAAAATCATGCTTTAAGAACTCAAATTGTTTTGAATTCAAATTGTGACATATTTTGTTTGAATGAAACCCACTTGAAACCAAATGGAAGTATTAATATCGAGGACCATGGATATTCATGGTTCGGTAAGAACAGATCGCACATGCATAAGAATGCACCAAAAGGTTCCGGGGCGTGGGTATCCTCGTTAAGCATCACGTGCTGTCTGATTACAGCTTAACGGTAATCGACTCGTCGTTTGAGGGGGTGATTGGTATACGATTTAATCATCGCATTACTGACCATGCATTTGTAATTTATAGCTGTTATCTTCCACCTGAATCGTCCGTATGGGGAAGAGACGCTTCTAGTTTCTTTTCTCATCTATTAACGCAAATGTACTCACTTGTCGATGTGGATAGCGTCTTTGTTTGCGGTGACTTTAACGCACGTGCTGGGGCGGGAGTAGATTGTAATCATGTGGTTGACAATGTTAGACCACGCCTTCATATTGACAATACAACAAATCAACATGGCCAAAACTTCCTTACAAATTTACAGCTCTATTTTAAATACCCGTTTAGTTACATATTTTGACGACAATGATACTCTAGTTGATGAACAAAATGGTTTCCGTCGAGGACGGTCGTGCGCCGAACATGTATATGTGCTCACATCTCTGGTTAAAAATAGGCGCTCCACGTTTGTCGGCTTCGTAGACCTAAGTAAAGCCTTTGATATGGTCGATCGTGATCTCTTAAAATATAGGCTTCTATCAGCGGGGGTCCGTGGAAAAATATTTCGATCTATAGAATCGTTATACTCGGACACTGAAGCACGCGTAAAGCTCGGCGATAATTATACCGAATGGTTTAACTGTTCTAAGGGGGTTCGCCAGGGTGGTAATATGTCTCCTACTCTGTTTAACTTATACATAAATGATCTTGCCTCTGAATTGAATAGCCTCGACATTGGAGTGAGCATCGGATCTAGGAATATTTCTGTATTATTATATGCTGATGATATTGCACTAATAGCAGAAAATGAGCATGATTTACAATTACTTTTTGACGTGATTACCTTATGGTGCAGTAAATGGCGCGTAAATATAAACTCTAGTAAAACGAAGGTTATCCATTTTCGGAAACCACAACGTACTCGGAGCTTATCTGTGTTCAGCTTGTGTGACCAAACTATTGACATAGTTACCAGTTTGAAATACTTAGGAGTGATCGTTGATGAACATATGTCATTTAAAGCGAATTGTGAGAACCTCGCGAAAGCTGGTGGGCGTGCACTCGGAGCTGTAATTTCTAAAATTCATAATTTGAAAGAAATAAGTATTGAAACATATGAAAAACTCTATAATTCCTGTGTTATTCCAGTAACAGACTATTGCAGTGAAGTTTGGGGATTTGGTCAATTCCACTCAATTAACACAGTTCAACATCGCGCTTTACGCTATTTCTTGGGAGTTGGTCGTTATACCCCTCTACCCGCACTTAACGGCGATGTTGGATGGACATCCCCTTACTGCCGTCGGTGGTATTCGATGCTGAGATTCTGGAATCGTTTATTGACCATGCACGCTGGCAAAATTACAAAACAAGTATTTTTATGGGACATCTTAAACTGTAAGAAAGATAGTTGGGCTGCCCACTTTAAATTAATCACACAGATACTGAACATGAATAATATATTTGACGATAGACGAATGTGTAATCTCGATGAGTGTCATGAAGCCCTTAAGAGTCATTTTCAGAAAACTTGGTCTGCAGATACAAAAAATTTACCTAAATTGAGAACCTATATATTATTTAAACACACATACGAATTAGAAAGATATGTAACTCTTAACATCAGTAAAGCTGAAAGATCGATTATGGCACAATTTCGATGCGGTGTTCTCCCCTTGAATATTGAGACTGGGAGGTATAATAAGGAAGATTCCGACAAGAAATATTGTTCTCTGTGTGATTGTAGCCAAGTTGAAGACGAGACACATTTTCTCCTTAACTGTCGAGCATATAAACACTTGCGATCAAAACTGATGTCATATATCGCGATCGAACATGGACAGACACAATTTAGTGACGTCGGCTTGCTTACTCAGCTAATGAATCGGTATCCTCTTCAAGTAGCTAAATTTCTTTATAGTGCTTATCAAAAAAGACAAGATCTTCTTAGCAAAACTTTTTCTATCCCATGAATGTGCACAACAATTTTCTTTATTATTTTTGTTTAAAGTGACTTGTAGGCCTTATTGGCCGGGTGTGTTGTTATTTTGTTACTCGATATTGTTATCACCTGTATGTGATGTTTTGTATACACTATACACACATGTCACTATAATAAAATATTCGTTCGTTCGTTCGTTCGTTCATAAGTACATTTAGTATTCGCACCTTGATAGTCAAAACATCAGTGCGAATACAAAAGGTGTCATAATATGTTTCTGGTGAGTGATAATTCTCATTTGGATGAACAAGGTCATTTATATAATACATCACAGATCTCCTCATTATTTAAAATAGGCGAAGGCGTCCCTGGAGTTTATGTTAATAGAGTTATTCCTAATAGTTGAGGTCATAGAAATGTCATCTGAATTTGTTATCGCCTAAATTTAGACCATGCATGCGACAACAAATCTCCTCAGAAAGGATTCCAGAAGGCAAATTTAATTTGTAAGACACTTACGTCATATGAGGAATAGTGTGTCGTTTAGAATGAACTAAGTTGTTTTGACAATGCATACTCACCGTGAGCAGTTACTTGATTGCAACTGATACATTTCTATCAATGTTCTGCCTATAAGTTTCTGAGAAATGAGGGATTTTATCACTGTTGTTTTCCCCATGGGTGTTAGTGATCAGTGTTTCCAAGTTTGTATTGTTCTCTCGTTTTCATAGAGAGTAATCAGTTGGTTCCGAGAATTACGTTAATTAATTTACGAGAGGCGAGGGACGTCGGTATGAAACGAGTTTTTTTTACATAAACGTCGCTCGAGTCGAGTGAATTATTTAACGTAATTCTCGGAAATAATTAATTACTCTATTTGTTACACTTCTGCATCAATTTGGTCAACCATCGAAAATACAGTGTAGATCAGTAAGCGACGTTACGTCAATGACGTCACGAGAAATGACATAAATCACTAGTGACATTACCATTAAATTGTATCCTATAGGTGAAACATATTATGGAATCATATTGAGGCCATCACATATGTATGTTAACTTACTATGCGATTGCGGGTCTTTGTTGACAAATCAATGTAACGGTTTTCTTTAAAACAATGGTTTCAACACGGGAAGTTTCGTT
Organism: Siphonodentalium dalli; assembly: GCA_032622095.1. NCBI lineage: Eukaryota > Metazoa > Mollusca > Scaphopoda > Gadilida > Siphonodentaliidae > Siphonodentalium > Siphonodentalium dalli. Next base: position 73,003,671 of record CP136065.1, on the reverse strand, counting down.
ATTTGAGAACTCACAAGAACAAATATTATTCACGCATGTTCTGTATCCTTGTGATGTATTAACTGACTGAATGTTGATTTGTACATTTACTCACGGCGAATTTCTTACAAACCTTAAACACTATTGCTGAACACACCAGTTCCACTGGCCTATTGGCGTCCATACATATTCATCGTAGTCGTTATGTATATAGTTACACAGCCTCTGTGAAACTAAATACTTCTCGCCCATTAGTCAACTGCTAGTTAGGCCATGCGTTGTGTATACACCACAACTCGAACCGGCGATACATCGTCATACACATCACACACTCGCAAATGCCAGGCATTCGTTTGCAGGCATTTCGGTATAGAAAGCTACAATGTGCCAGATACCGAATGTACAAATGCTAAACAAATGCAATTGTACCACAACTAACTACATGAGAAGTAAAAATGAAGTTCCGCCAGTAGCGATGCCATCAAAATTTGCCTATACATGTCCTCACAGAAATAAATCAGACAGGTATTTAAGGCAATGTGTTAGTAAGAAATAAATCAGACAGGTATTTAAGGCAATGTGTTAGTAAGGCAATGTGTTAGTAGAACCGTTACATGATTGTAGAAATACCGACATTTTACTTTTCATGTCGTTAGCTTTGGCAATCATACATTGTATATGCATGCTGTTGCCGTTCATGTTCTGGTACCAAATGGTGTGCTAACAGGTATAACTACAATGGGTAGATATGTTAACCGGCCGTGTTTATTTTAAATGTGCGCCCATAGAATAATCGATCGATAATGTACGGTTATAATATTGGGCTAATATACATGTGTGCAGGGTATAATAACACACACTGAATTCAGACAACAAAAGTTAAAGAAAAGCGCCGCTAAAACGGCTATATAAATATCTAGAACGTAATCAATTGGTTCCGATAATTACGTTTAGCGCACGAGTTTCTTACATAAACATCTCTCGCCTCGAGTGAATTATTTAACGTAATTCTCGGAACTAATTGAATACTCTATTTATTACACTTCTGCATCAATTTGTTTCGCCACATATGATTAATACACACATAATTAATGCATGAACGTCGCGATGTGGAGAAATATTAACCACTGAAATTTCAGTCAAGACCAGTGAGCGACGTAACATCAATGACGTAAAGAGAAATCACATAATTCACTAGTGACATTACCATGTTTAACTAACGTTGTTTTCAATGGAAATCGCGCATAGGAGTGTAATAAAATAAATTAATATATTTTCAGTTTGGTTTTATTGAGTAGTATGTCGGTCTGGCCATTGGATCACATAACAAACATGTTGTGGACTTATTACATTCAATACAATCAAGCAGTTGGTATGCCATTGGAAGAATGTAGCAATGAACTAAGATTGTCAAAAATTTCAACCACATCGACTGTATCATTCAGAGAACACAACGATTGTACAAAGCAACAAATGTAAATATTTACTACATTATTCGTGACGCATTATTGGGCATAACCATTATGGCAATGCTTGCGCCAATAATAAGCACTGTGTTTAATTCGTTTATTACAATGACGCTGTTTTTGGACTATTTGGATATCACATTTATGAAAATAACTTTTTTTGACATGATTATTTGTTATTCCGTTCGGAACACCCCAGTGTAGTGTTTCACATAACTTTAATGTGAACTGTACCAGACACATCATCACGCATTTCAATAAAGCACACTCTGACTTCATCGATTGTTTGGCCGATACCCCTGTCGCGGCTCAATCTGTTTTTGTATAGAGTTATCCCTCATTCTATATAGTCAGGATATAGCCCACCAATAACAACAATAACATGTCAGAATGTTGCAAATTCTTTCCATAAGTCACAGTGCAAACGCTTTAGTGTATATATACTTTACAATATACTAATATAATGTCAAGGTCCAGAACGTTATTTATATCTGAAAGATTCGACATTTGCGGTAACTGTTTTGCAAAATAATAATATCCGACAGGCAGGGAATATGCCAGCCTGTTCTCCCGAAAACCATCACATTATCTGCTTATCATATTGCTTGATTTATGTAGATAATCTGCTTATAATCCCCTCATTATGCGTCAATAATGTGCTGTAAATGAGAAAGGTTTAGTCACATTATCGACTCATAATGAGGCGATTCTAAGCATTATAACGAACGCAAAAATAAGGCAACTCACGATTTCTCAGGTGTACGCTCCTTAACAGGTGTTTTCATTGTGGCCCGCACCATAAAAAGAAATAACGGGTAAGAGTCCATTATCTGCTTATTTCAGAATGAAATAATCACATTATGTACTTATTTAACAGTATGGTTCGATTATGTGCGTATTTCACGAGGATTTGTTGAATTTGCTCTTAAATCTTCAATGTTTTCGTAACTAGTGTCAGAAACGAACTAAAAACATAATGTCGTCTTCAGATCACACCACAAAATTCAAACTTCACTACAAAGCGTTAATTCCTGTGCAAGTGTCTATTTTACCACAGATATAGGTGTGTTGTGTGTTTTATGCTAAACAAAACAAAAGATGCCTATTGACCAATCAGGGCCCAGAGTCTATTTTATTATCTCCAATAGTTTCCTCCGCGTCCGTTCGAGGGTGATCCAAGTTATGTTTGTGAGTGGTTATCAAAGCTTACTACAAACGCCACCGGCGTCATTTGACCAACTCCATTGCTAAGTGGTCCTTCTGGGTTACTGTGGTGTTGCTGGACATTGCTAATTTAGCTATTGCGTGTTCACTGAGGTATTTAAGGACGAGTCACCGCTAGTTGGAGACATAAATGTGCACACAACTTTTAAAATACTTCAACAAAGACTGTGTTCGGCGCGAAACGACAGGAAGAACAATCCGCATTACGGCAGGTGTTCATTAATTTTGACGATTTCTAAAATATATTAAGTGCCATGACAACCATTGCTAATATACGTTAAGCGCCATGACAACCATTCTAAAATATTTTAAGCGCCATGGAAACGATTGCTGAAATATATTTAGCGTCATGACAACCGTTGCTAACATTAATATATCAACCGCCTTGACAGCCATTGCTAAAATGTCTTAAGCGCCATGACAACGATAGCTAAAATACATTAAGCGCCACGACAACCATTGATAAAATATGATAAGCGCCATAACAACCGTTGCTATACAAACTGTTAGATTATGTGACTTAAATATTCCGAGCAGATAATTACCTTGTCTTGAATTATGTAGATTATCAAAAAACATACATGTATAAAACGACAATTTAAAGACATATTGTGGACTTATTTCTGATAATATCCAAACACTACATGTAACTCTCCTTGAAGAAAGTAGCAATGAACTAAGATTTTCGAAAATTCTGACCACACCGGGTGTACCATTTCAAAAATGTCTGAACAAAGCACAAATGTAAATATTTACTACTTTACTCGAACCAGCGACAAAACGTCATACACATCATTCACTTGCATTTTTGCCAGGCATTATTTTTGCTGGCTTTTCGGTATAGAGCGCTACAATGTACCAGAAACGCAAAAATGCTTATACAATGCATCTGTACCACAGCTAGTTACATGAGAAGTAAACATTATGAAGTTCCATTAGTAGCGATGCTATAAAAATTTGACTATACATGTCCTGCAATTATCTCACAATAATAAATCAGACAGGTATTTTAAGACAATGTGTTAGTAGAACCGTTACATGATTGTAGAACTATCGACATTTTACTTCTCATGTCGTTAGCTTTGGCAATCATACATTGTATATGCATGTTGCCGTTCATGTTCTGGTACCAAATGTTTTTTTGTGAGAAAATACTTGCAATTTATTTTCCTAACTGGTATGCCTACAATGGATATATATATTAACTGGCCGTGTTTATTTTAAATGCGCGCCCATAGACTAATCGATCGATAATGTATACGGTTAGAATATTGGGCTAATATACATGTGTGCATGGTATAATAGTACACACTGAATTCGGAAAACATATGTTAAAGATAAACGCCACTAAAACGCCGCTAAAACGGCTATATAAATATAATAAAATAATATATTTTCAGTTTGGTTTTATTGAGTAGTATGTCGGTGTGGCGTTGGATCACATAACAAACATGTTGTGGACTTATTACATTCAATACAATCAATCAGTTGGTATGCAAACACTACTCCCATTGGAAGAATGTAGCAATGAACTAAGATTGTCAAAAATTTCAACCACATCTACTGTATCATTCAGAGATCACAACGATTGAACAAAGCAACAAATGTACATATTTACTACATTATTCGGAACGCATTATTGGGCATAACCATTATGGCAATGCTTGCTCCAATAATAATCACTGTGTTTAATTCGTTTATTACAATGACGTTGTTTTCTGACTATTTGGATATCACATTTATGAAAATTACTTATTTTTGGCATGATTATCTATTATTCCGTTCGGAACACCCTTTAATACGAACTGTACCAGACACAGCGTCACACATTTCAATAAAGCACACTCTGACTTCATCGATTGTTTGGCCGATACCCCTGTCGCGGCTCAATCTGTTTTTGTATAGAGTTATCCCTCATTCTATATAGTCAGGATATAGCTCGCCAATAACAACAATAACATGTCAGAATGGTGCAAATGCTTTCCATAAGTCACAGTGCAAACGCTTTAGTTTATATATCTTTTACAATATACTAATATAATGTCAAGGTCCAGAACGTTATTTATATCTGAAAGATTCGACATTTGCGGTAATTTTTTTGCAAAATAATTATATCCGACAGGCCAGCTGGACAGGCAGGAAATTTGCCAGCCTGTTCTCCCAAAAATCAGCACATTATATGCTTATAATATAGCTTGTTTTAGGTTGACAATCTGCTTAGAATCGCCTCATTTTGAGTCGATATAATGCGCTAAAAATGCGAAAATTTTAGTCGCATTATCGAAACATAATGAGGCGATTATAAGCATATCATGTGCGGACACACACAAATAAGCCAACTAACGACTTTTCATGTGTATGCTCCTTAACATGTTTTCACTCTGGCCCGCGCCATAAAATAAAGCAACGGGTAAGAGTCCATTATCTGTTTTTTTTGAGAATCAAATAGTCACATTATGTACCTATTTCACATTATTGGTCGATTATGTGCGTATTTCAATGAGAATATGTTGAATTTTCCCTTAAATACATGTATTATGTTTTCGTAACTAGCGTGATAAATGAACTAAACAAATCTATATGTCGTTTTTCAGATCACACCACACAATTCAAATTTCACTACAAAGAGTTAATTCCTTTCCAAGTGTCTATTTTACCATAGGTATAGGTGTGTTGTATGTTTTATGCTAAACAAAACGTACATGACTATTGACCAATCAGGGCCCGGTTCCTCCCGCATCCGCTCGAAGTAGCTCCAAGTCATATTTACACCATTGTAACCAACATGGTATAGTCGTATCTGACAACCTAGGTAACCTTCCGCACGTTTACACAGTGTATAAGCCTGTACTCGAGGGTTTCGTCATTTCCGATTTATTGCTACGCCTTTCGTGTGGTTTTCATCGCTTTTGACAAAAATACCGATCGCGTGCGTATAACATATGAAAGGTGTTGAATGTTGATAAATTAATAATTCAACCTAACCACCAGAGCAACCAATGATCCCAAATGTGTTACTTAGAAGAAAACAACTATTTCAAATGCATTTGCATACAAATAAACCGAAAGTTGACGCTGTCGCGGAACTTGTGTGTCCATAGATGTGTTACTTAGAAGAAAACACCTATTTCAAATGCATTTGCATACAAATAAACCGAAAGTTAACGCTGTCGCGGAACTTGTGTGTCCATAGACACACAACTCCAGTATGCGACACTATGCATCTGATTTACTGCTAACTCGATAACGAATGACGCGTTTACTCCACCCTATCACGATAGGCAATGTTATTCTGAACAACAGGCGAAGCCTGCGAATGTCCTCACGCCGCCCAGCTGTCACGAGACAGACCGTATATGTATGCGCACAAGCACACATCTGTGTCATTCCCTCAATTACTTTGAGGAATCTGATGCACATTATTATGCATCTGTCTTCGTGTTAATTCAGTAATGAATAACGCATTTACTCACGCCTACTATAATACTAAAGAGGCATGATATTCTGAATAACATGCGGGGATTATAAATGGTCTCTGCATTACTCCTCCGTCCTGAGACTGGGTGTGTAAATCTGCACATATGCAGGCACATGTACTACGCGCTAATCGTCCATTTACCCCAGAGCGATCACTCTTGGTGAGACATTGCGCAAATCACCAGTTCCTAAACACGGTGTAACAAAATGGTCGAAACACTTAACAAATTGGCAATGTAGAGTGCTACATGGAATGTCCAGTCCATAGATCGAACGGGTGTTGGTATTTATCCATCTTTATATAAAAATTGTGACTAGACTTTTGAGTGGTCTGCAAAGCTTACTGCAGACGCCACCGGCGTCATTTAGACAATCCTATTGCTAAGTGGTCCTTCTAGGATACTATGGCGTAGCTGGACATTGCTAATTTAGCTATGGCGTACTCACTGAGCGATTCAGTGACGAGCCACCGCTAGTTGGAGACATAAATGTGCACACAACGTTTATAAAATAGTTAAATAATGACTGTGTTCTGCGCGAAGCGACACGAAGAACAATCCGTATTACGGCTGGTGTTCATTAATTTTGACGATTGCTAAAATAAATTAACCGCCTTGACAGCCATTGCTAAAATGTGTTAAGCGTCATGACAATGATTGCTGAAATATATTAAGCGACGTGACAACCATTACTCACATATGTTAAGCGCCATAACAACCGTTGCTAAATTGTGACTTAAATATTCCGAGCAGACAATGACCATTTCTTGAATAATGTAGGTTGTCAAAAAACAAATAAAATGACAATTTAAAGACATATTGTGAGCTTATTTGTGATAATAACCGAACACTACATGTATCTCTCCTTGAAGAAAGTAGCAATAAACTAAGATATTCGAAAACTCCGACCACACCGAATGTACCATTTCCAAAAACCAACGTCTGAACAAAGCACAAATGTAGATATTTACTACTTTATTCCGGACGAATTAAAGGACGATACACATAGGGCAGTGATTCCGCCAATATTCACAGTGTGCAATGCTTTTAAATAAACGTTGCTTTGCTGCCTATTTGAATAACACATTTTTGAAAAGAAAAAATAACTAATTTTGACGTGATTATTTTCTATTTCATTCTGAACATTTCAGCGCAGTGTTTCATATTACTTTCAGAAACAAGTCGGTTATATTTCTCAACAGCACAGTTTAGACGAATAAACATGAATAATAAGTCAACGGACCCACCGACTTAATAGAAAGCAGGACCATCTAACCAGTTGTGTGGACGTGATTCCAGCAACATCTCTGGGTCGTCGTGACACGTACTTCCCGCTGTGTCGCCCAGTTGGATAATACCTGCTGGTGATTTGCGACCGGACACAATTCGCGTAGATCTGACCAGTAATCACACGCAACATGGGCTAGTTTCCGGTTAGTCTGTTCTTGGCAGATGTATGCGTCAAGCAGTTGATTTATAGAAAATACCAGCCTTACATCAGTTCCTCGATAGCAGCTCGTTTCCGAGACAACCAATATACACGAATTGATAGGAGACATGGGTGTCGGGCGATGGAACACATTACGACAATACGACGTAAGTGGGTGTTTTGCAAAACACATGGATGGCGTTATGACTATCTGTATGTTACCACGTCAATGTATGCGCACGTCTCAAATGTGCATATATCTTGTCTTCCGTCATAGCGAATATCTATAGTTTGTTTCGGTTTGTACTAAAAACTGCATTTAAAGATATAGACGTTAAATCGTGGAGGCATAATCTTACCCCTTTGTGGATGGCACGGCTGTAGGGGGGCGGGTAGATTTGTTTATGGTGCCATCCGAGGGGGCAGATTACACCCGCAATGATAGGCATGTGTACCATTCCAAAGAGTAGTTTTTATAAGCCCCCTCAAGAGTGGCAACGTTACGCTGATGTAGATGGATACTTTAGGTTGTACATATATTTGACAGGAGCCCATTTCCTGTATTTTATTTGGACCAATCCAATTTGCATGCAAAACAATGAAGTTCAATGAAACTGAAAATAACCCTGCTGCTGCTCGGTTATGTTGTCCCTTAATTGAGAATTATTTCGACCAATGGGAACTCCGTACACGTGGCCTGATATCAACCAATAGAAGAGTTGCCTGCGAAATTTCGCATGCTTGAACACAGCTGATAAATTAATCGACTCGTTGCATGCGTACGCCATGAATGATGCATGTGCGTATAATTGCCATTCCCCGTGTTCGAGTTTACCATTGTTTGGTGTGCTAATAGCGGTATGTGCATGTGTGAAACGTAATCACGCATTCCGGATCATTTCGCGCCGTTATGTTATGCATCTTTCTGAAATGATCATTTGACATCTGCGTATACATAGAACAGAAACATTTTTAGGCATTCAGACGAAAACTAGCTAGCATGTTTGATGAATAATTCATTCGGAAATACTGGCGGAATGCTGATTTTTGCTGATACCATATTCTGACTCCAGTTTTACGCATACGTAAATACGCATACGATATGTGTGCTATAGCTTTATCCGGTAGATCTTGGGGAACGAAAATAAGTCTGCCGCGTTCAGCAATCCTAAGCGTCGTCGTTAAAGGTACTCAATCCGAATTAACGCTCGCAAATTACTATCTCCTTGGCTTCGAGGGTAAAAAATATTTGATTCGAGTCGAGGAACCCACCCATCAAAGCTCAGAGTGATCAGATATCGATGTATGAAATACATTATTATTATTATTAATAGTGGCCCAGTAAACAGTCGACGAGAGGAATTTTTCTGACCAAATTGCGGATGAAGATGGATAACTCTAAAATCAAGTGGCTTTTTGTGTCAGATATCTGACAAACCCGCAAAATTTCGTTGACCAAAATGTTGATAAATAACAGGTTTTGGGCAATTTTATACAATATTTGACTGTGGTTAGCATTATTTTGGGGCAAATAATCGATTCTGATAACTGAAGCGGCATTTAAACAAATGTTGTTGTTGTTGTTGTTGTTGTTGGAATCTTATGATATGGGGACCATCGAATCGGATTGAGCACCTTTAAAGTTTACGAAGTAGAGACGTGTTGCATGTGACAGATACAGCAACGAATACGAATAGTTGGGCCAAAAAATTCGTTTCGCAAAACGTAACGACTACGATCAGGATTAATACTTTTGTACTTATTGTACCAATCGGACTGTACCGAACGTCAAATGAGTTAGCATTATAGGGGCAGTGTGACATAACTACACATGCCCCATTATATTCCCATAACTTGATTCAAGGACATATATACCCCAAACTCGAATATCCGTGTTCGGTTCCTTAAGGAAAGAAACCTCACACGTCTTACTCCCTAACAAGACCTACACACAATGAAGAAGGCTCCCCAAATATGGTCATAGGAAATTACCATAACAGCGGGACCAATCCCGATGTGTATTACCAAACACCTCATTATGTATTCACCCAAATGGTATATAAGTAAATACAATTCCCCAAGATATGATGCTTTCCCTATTCCACTTCCGAGCCTCTAATACCTAGAGGCTCGACTATTCTAAACACTAACATCATCGATTGTCACATTTGTATACACTGCTTGTATCTTATTCACGACGTAATAAAGACTTGTACCTATATATATATGTGTGTCCATTACCTCACATAGTATTAATGTTACCGTGAACAGTTATGCGTCTCACTACTACACAGCTTGAAGTCTCAGCTACTAGACGACCATGGCCAAGATATATACTAGACCAGCCAAGATACATACTAGACTACCACTGCCAGGATACATACTAGACGAACCGCTGACAAGATACACACTAGACCAACGCATCAATCAACGGCCAACAAACTAGACAATCTCAACCACGGGAACACATCCTGATGATATTGGCAGATCCGGTGATCACCCATGTTCTCGCGTTGAGAATTATAGAAAATACGACATTACACACAGACACGTACAATTTCAACCACACTTCTCCTACATAAATATCTCAAGTTTTCGCCACATGATCGGACACAGCTTCTCCAACTACACAGTCCACAGCGCTTCTCCAGCTATAACCATCCAGGACGTCTCGAACAGAGTTTCATCAACCACAGCTAGATTACACCGTTAATCCTACAATAAACACTCACACACTTTCGCAGACACAGATCCAGCCACAGACTACATGTTCTCCGCATATACACATTCACACACGGTCCCGGACACACTTTGGTCACCCACAAACTCACATCTACAAAACATTCGTTAGCTCACCTACTAGTTCCAGTATAGACATTCATCTCTACAGATTCGTGCACATCATTATTCTTGGACATCGGGTGAGTGACCGTTCAATTTATCATTGCTGCCACATAACACTTTGCACACCCCTTCAAACACCCATTTCCACATTTCACCCAGGTACAAGCGTTGGAACAAAACAAAAACACATTTCACGCCAAAATAGCCTACCATAACATTATTTGCGATTAGTAGGTCCTGCATACGAGACACCCTTTATTATACAACAATATACACTTACATAACATTTAACCGCCAAAATTTACATAAAAGCCATACATATTGTGATATTTCGCGTAAAACACAATCCAAGAAAACAAAGCATTCTCCATTAAACTCTTTTAATTATATCGAACCATACACCGCCCGTCGACAACACAGGTGCACCATGCAAAAAAAGGACCAATATAATTAACGCAAACCAGACTGCTCTTCATTTAAGCCATCGCATTAAAAACAGCTAACCTGCCACGTGCCCACAACAAACACGCGAATTGGACTTCACTTTAATGTACTAAACAACCTTCCACGTGATGCGCAACATATACAGGCATCATGTCATTCACAGGCAATAAAGCACCACTCTGGTAGAAAACGCGCAACTTTTCACATTAAAATTAAATTTAATAAGGCGTATTTCATATGAAATACGAATTAAATAAATACGAATTAGTTGAGTTATAATGCAAACTAACTTCAACACAAAACATTCGGCAAACATTTCGCTGCCCATGAAACATAGCCGTATCATGCAGTTTGAATGCGATATGAGGCATCACATATCTAGATATAACTTATATGGTAACTTCAATACTTCACATTCACTAATGTTAGATAGTGTACATGATGGTTATTAGTATTATATAAAACATGTTTTATTTACAAAGGCAGATAAAACGACACCCCCTACCCCCTTATATTTAGAGAGACACACTGTCATCTCACAATATGGGCTTGCCAAAGGGCGAAAATCTTGACCATGCCTGGTGCATGGTCAATTAACATATAGAACCACCAGGCCACTATCTCGCTGCCCAAAATTCAATTATCGATAACAGGTGTACATTGAGTCATCATGGACTCAAGCCTCGAAGCAATTAAACCCAATTAGCATGTAATATAGATCATTAGTATAACGACTGACAAGCAGCGTCTTTGACCAATCGATTACGCACGGCTCGTGCCATTCTGTCAATCACTGCTTTTGGCATATCTGCCACCTTCGCGTTCTAAATACTAATGGGGTTTCCATATGGCAAACTCCTGTTCGGATGAAGTCATAACTTCCAAAGTATATAGAGACAAATATCTGATTTTGAATTCTGAATTATCTACTATCACTTACAATATTATATATCCGCATTCGCGATATGCTTTCAATTCGAGTATATATATATATACATATATCGTGAAAATTATGGAAATCAGGAACTCAGTTACGTCTTCATTGCTTCAAATATGCTTGACTCACTAATATAATCAGCGACATAGCACACGCACGGCCGCAAAGCACACGCACATGTATATCAAGCACAGTCCCGTATCCATCTAGATGCCTCATTTATACATACCCCGACCCGAAAATTAAGTATTAATCCACCCCCCTCCCTTCGCTCGACCAGCACACACATCACCATTCTTATAAATTACTCAATTTAAATGACCCTCGATGTCGAAATCATTTGTTCTAGTTTTTCGCTGACATATAAAGTTGCGTCCCCAATCGTAATGTGAATATTTACAACTGATCATAGTTAAATTTTCCCAAACTTAGTAGAAAGCGACATTACCCAGGTTGGCATAGCACCTGAGTACTAACTTATCAGTTTCATGCTCTCCATAAAGTCCATAATACGTATATTTAAAATCAAAATTACTTGATATGCATTAACTAAGTTATTAGTATATCGCACGGCGCATATCACGCGCAATTGCATTCAATTGTGAGAGCCCCCCCCAATAAAACCAGCCCATCTCATAGATAATAGAATAGGAGAAACCTAAGGCAAGCTAACCCATCAAATTCTGCCTACGAGAAATCACCAAAAATTTATTTCACTGCTCGCATAAATGTTTATATATATAAAGCCTGACACACTAATTATCTATCATTCGTTCCGTACGCTTATCTCCCTCGTCATATACAGGGACCCGGCCAATTTAACATGCCGATGATTTCAAGTATCATATTTCTCATTACTTTCATAGCAATTAGTTACAAGTGCTAAATGGGTCTCACACAATCATGCAGAGAATACGTTCGAAACTCGGCTCCATTTGATGCCAATGCAATCACGTGTTACCCATCAATTCACCACCAGGCTCCGTTTATGTCAGCGATTCGCTTCGAATGCTAAAGAGGTTACCCACAGAAAGACTGTATGATACAAACCCATAATGGCAGATCACGTGATCAATGCCATACTCCACATGTCTATTTAAAAATTTAGTTTATTGGAAATTACCCATTATAATTCAAGAATAGATACATTAACCCAAACGTTACCGTCTTCATACCCGAGGAAAAATTGTAAAATCACATGGAAATTAATATTGATTCCCAAAATGGCTTACCCGATTTTATATTAATTAATTAACCCTTTAACACTAGCATTTTTTTAAATCACAAATATTACCTCCGACCAATATACAGGAAAACAAATAAAACTTTTAAACAAACATTAGCTAACTTAATGAAACTAACTAACCAGGTACTGATAGTCCTCAAAATATCTTATATACGCTGTACCTACGATTATAGGACATTCATCAATGTGCACCGAGACGACATTTGCTCTTAAAAGCAATATCAAGGTCATTTATGTAGTGATCTATAGTTGTCTATATCAGTTAATGTTGCAATCCTGGAAAGAGTACCAGAAGTCATACATGTACAATAGTACTTATAATCGTATACTTATCCCATTGCAATCATATAAATTTATATCCATCAATGTGTGCTAAATGTTATTACATTTTATAGAGACAGAGCAACAATCCAATAATTCATTTATATTATTCATAAATATCGTCATAACTGACCAACCCGTGAATCAAACGGTTGGATACATGTATACACGAAGTTAAGAGTGTATACTTCACATATAATGGTAGTATATACACGCCAACAATTTATTGGCATTAATGACATATTCATAACTGATCAACCCCTTAATCAAACCATGAACGCAAATATACATCGCTGATAAAACGGTTATAATATATGTATACACTAAGTCATAGTGTCTACTCACATATCACATTGACATATTTAATAATTGAAGAGTATAGAGTACTCATCTTCATGAGTACAAAACTCGTTCTCATGATTATTAGGTCAATGCAATACGAGCGCATAATTTAAGCCAGTCAGATGTCTGACAAATTGCTCGTGTAAATATATATATACTGATTGTGCTAAGGCACGACACACGATACCTTTACTCGCAAATGTTCGAATAATAAAATAACAATAACGGTAGGATTATACACCTACCTCAAATCACTGTATCTCACCAACCGTTCGCTAAAGCATTACCGCACACCCCCCCCTTACGCCGATAATCGCGAAATTATGATTTCATTAGAAATCAATTAATAAGCGACGAATTATCCCCCAAAACGAGACTACAAAAATGTCAGACACAAGTACAAAATCATACGATGTGCACCAGTTAACTACATACACTGGACACTCTCAACCACCCATGAAAACACTTCCTATGCACCTAACGTGCTAATAATCACATGTTCACCCAATGTTGCCAATCAAACCCCATATCTAATAATCCTTAGTTACATATCTCAGTATGTGCACGCCTCCCCAAACACACAAATGACAATTATCCAACGAACTTACCGCCACAAAACGCTCTTTATTATAGAGCGATTGGTACATAAACCACGGCATATCTCACATCAACAACACTTTCCCAAATCCCTACCTCATTTTACGGACATTTGTCCGACCTTATTTGAGGTCATGACACCCTAAAACTGCCACTAAACGCCTTTTATTATATGGCGTGTGGAATATTAACCACGGCATGCATCACCCAGATATTCAGTATTTCCCAATCAGAATATGAAAGTCACCATTACACTCCCCCCGCCCCCACACCCCCCTTCCCCCACAAAATTTTATTTCACCCGCTCTCAAAAATATATACCACACCAATCGCCAAACATAATCTATACATAGGCTATAAATATATATGAATACTTCCAAAATATTTCGAACCATCTTTAATATCACTCGTACAAATATCTCTTTGAAGCGTTTACATATAATATGTACTTATAAATTACAAAACACTGACCATCATTCAAGAATCAAATAATATACCAATAATAGCAATCCCAGTGTACACGAGACGTCTGAGTACTCATGGAATTTCGCATCAGATAAAGCCCAGAAGGTGTTATATTCAATATTAAGAGATTGATCACCTCTTAAATCAATAACACGCATAGAAACAGTGACATGCGAAAAACTTGCTCATCTCAACAAAAAATAAATACAATTAAAAATATGTTACACCAGGTATCATATCAATAAATAGGAATCTTGCAACATAAACTAATAACATAAACAAACATTATCCACCAAGTTTATATGCCTCACAACATAACCAAAATTATCCATAATTATTCATTAAACTCAAATAACCCTATCTAGATTAAACAATTAACCAAGGTTCACAAACCTCACAATTGTATCATAATGTCAAACTCAAGCGACCCACAGAAACCAATCATTATGACAAGAACACCGATATAGGTTAACCTTCCATAACGATTTAGTACGCTCACCACACCCCTTTCCCCCACACACCACATATAATGAGATACAATTCCCCATCCAATTCCCATAACACCCGAACGCCCTTCCACAAGAAAATCTCAAAATATAACGTACATGTTAACGGCCAATCAAGGCCTAATTAACTTAACATGTAACCTACAACACACGACAAACGTGTGTACACAGTTACCCATCAAATCCTCATATACCATTCCCCATTCAATTCCCATAACACCCGAACGCCCTTCCACAAGAAAATCTCCAAATATAACGTACATGTTAACGGCCAATCAAGGCCTAATTAACTTAACATGTAACCTACAACACACGACAAACGTGTGTACACAGTTACCCATCAAATCCTCATATACCATTCCCCATCCAATTCCCATGACACCCGAACGCCCTTCCACAAGAAAATCTCCAAATACAACGTACATGTTAACGGCCAATCAAGGCCCAGTTAACTTAACATGTATAGAACACATAGTGCACAATCGTGCATAAAAATCCTAGATACATGTACAGAGCTAACTGAAGCTCACTCTTACATACATGTAACGCGCAATACACGGACCCCACATGCATCTATATCGTGCATAAAAAAAAATCCAATACACGTGAACACGAAATTCACGTACAAACTTCACCCAATCCGCCGCTTACCAAAATGTGCATGTGCAGTGCCAAAATAGGCTCACCATGTGCACTTTATCCCAAACGACACAAATATTGTCTGTCCTTAGGCAATATTGATCATATTCTTCCCTTTCCCATATATCATTGTCATATATACTTGCCAATGATTAACTGTCATTTAATAACATATTCATATAGGCCCTTTATCGGATCCTATAACTCAAATTAACCACATGTCCAACATCAGTTCATACCACCATTACTATTCATTAAGGCGAAACGATGTATAGAACCCACGTATAAAGAAGCTTCAAGTTTCTTCATCCAAATCCCACACGTGTACAATCTTCAAGTTGTTCCACTAGGACAACGGAATACAAATTTCCGATATAATTTGTCCAGGAACAAAATATCACATCAGGAACACATTTTGTTCAAATATATCAATACAACTAAATAGGGACATACAATTACCATTCATATACAATGCTACCGATATAGATCACCATGCAATGATAATATTTTTTATTTATATAAAGGCATACCCCCTGTACATATAAACACACGCAACTTCACCCATACAGCCAGACTTATATGACTCATCACACATGGATTCTATAAGACTAAAGGACGCGACATTGGTGTCTAATATTAATAAAATTGAAAGCTACTAGCAAATGCCAATTAGTTCGGCTATCGTCGATATGATATATGTCAAACACGCGCGCTCCAAATTTATTTAATTATATATATACTTATATACTTCACCACATCATTTTCCATAAGGGGCATATTTCTACCCCAACTATATATCGTTACTGCGAAAATGTCTGAACAGCTGCAATAAAGCAACGCTATTATGACACGATAGGCTGTGAAATATAAGCATCACTATTAATTAGCCAAATATATCAAAGTCGCTTTCACCTGTCAAGAAACAGATCAATTAACATGACACGAGCACCATCTCATAAACACACGTGTTCTTAACAGACAAGATAAATCACCAAACCAATACGCTACACTCCAGCCAAAAGGTCAACTTTACCCCAACACTTTCATATCTAAAATTATAAATATGTGCAAACATTTACAGCAATGGTAAAAACGAATGGTCTCTCATCATAATTGATTTCACCATTTTATTATTTAATGCATTGTTATTATATGTACGTCTATTACCAATCTGCTATATGTTACTTATAACTATGTATATATCATTGTCCTTCAATCAAGCTAACCAGATCAACATATCATACACCCTCATTATGTCCCTTCTTTTGATAGAACTAAAGATTTTCAACTAAGCCGAAAATCTTCCGTGGTATGGGAGGTATGTGACATAACTACACATGCCCCATTATATTCCCATAACTTGATTCAAGGACATATATACCCCAAACTCGAATATCCGTGTTCGGTTCCTTAAGGAAAGAAACCTCACACGTCTTACTCCCTAACAAGACCTACACACAATGAAGAAGGCTCCCCAAATATGGTCATATGAAATGACCATAACAGCGGGACCAATCCCGATGTGTATTACCAAACACCTCATTATGTATTCACCCAAATGGTATATAAGTAAATACAATTCCCCAAGATATGATGCTTTCCCTATTCCACTTCCGAGCCTCTAATACGTAGAGGCTCGACTATTCTAAACACTAGCATAATCGATTGTCACATTTGTATACACTGCTTTTATCTTATTCACGACGTAATAAAGACGTGTACCTATATATATATATATGTGTGTGTCCATTACCTCACAGCAGTGACATGCTGTTGTGTGGTGTCTGGGCCCCGCCAACCTTCAACAGTAATATTGGACACTTGCAATTCTTGGAAAGCCTGAAGCCAGGTCATCAACTCCATTCAGACTGAACTACCACCAGGCATGCGAGGGAACAGTTTGAGTTTGGTATGGTTCAAGGGGATGCATTTGGAAATATCCCAACGTGGACACCCTACCGCCCAACGGAAACCAACTAGCCACGCCTAGTTTCGCCTGCAGACGGATAACGCGATTAATGGGGTGTGGTTTCAATATATCAAATACACACCGAATACACACCGAAGAAATTGATACTCTCTCCGTCGCACGGTTAGGAATTAAATTACGGCTACGGTTAGAATGTGCGCATAATTTGATTACGTTACTTATAGTACCCTAGCCGTCGGTCTAAACGTATCCGTTGCTATATCTGTGAGTTGCGAAACCTTCCTAACAGCGATATCCTCCAAACATATGATCGCATAATTGATGACTACGACTCCGTGTGTGAGAACATCGTGCCTCTTGTCACTCTCAGTGATATGATACCGTTCTGTTGCCATTATGTTGTACTTACATGTACAGTACTTGTTATTTCGCCATAATGCAGCTTAACCCTTCCATGACTGCAGCTTCCTGCAATTTTTTCGAAAACCATGCGCCAATGGATTCTCTACAAAAAAAAGTCTACTATTGGGATCCTCACATAAAGAATATAATATATTGACCTATCAATATTTTCCGTTGACCTTGCAATCCAGTGTAATCCATATTCTCTTAAATATGCGAAGCTCCCTATGGAAGACTCGTATACATGTATATGTTACAGTCAATATGTCAAATCAGTCATTTGGCCAAATGCCTAAAATTTTCAGTCATTTAGTGAAATGCCTGTGACCGCCAGTCATTTGGCCAAATGCCTAAAATTTTCAGTCATTTGGCCAGATGACTGAAATTGACCACCAGTCATTTGGCCAAATGACTGAAGAGTATTTATTGTTTTTTTTTTTAATAATTGAACGATATTTCATATTTATTTATGTTTATTATAACAAAAATGCATAATCAAAACATGCAACACAAAATTTATAACACAACATGCTTATGTGACACATAGTATTATCATTTATTAGAACAATTGACAATGTTGTGACATCTACTATTGCATAAAACATTATTCTTGAAACAAGCACATCGCTTACTCTTACATCTCTTATGTCCATTGTAATTGCACTTCACGAAACCCTGACCACCGTGTTGAGACTCTTTTTGTTGCTTGTCGAAGGGACACACTGCTATCACCGTTGATGTCCGATTCGCTCAGAAGCCGCTGGGGACATAAATCAAGCTGGTGTCGACTGTATTTTCCCTTCAGAATACCGATCGTATATTGTCTATGTTGCTCGTTGGTTCTAGTTGATTCGTAGTTTCTGGTGTCGTAGTTTCTGGTTGAGGAGTCGTTGAATCTAGTCGATGAGTCGTCGTTTCTGGTTGAAGAGTAGTCGTTTCTGGTTGAGGAGTCGTTGATTCTAGTTGAGGAGTCGTCGTTTCTGATTGAGGGTCGTTGATTCTAGTTGAGGAGTTGTCGTTTCTGTTGAGGGGTCGTTGATTCTAGTTGATGTGTCGTCGTTTCTGGTTGAGCTGAACGGTTGGATATAACTGAAAGCAGGTCATCTTCTGCTTGTATTTTCTGAATGACTTCATGTGGCAATGGCGAAGATGTCAAACCGATTCTGGCTTTGACACCGAATAAGGTTGCATATGGTCACTGTTTGATGCCCGCATTAAAACTCGAGTTCGTACGAAACTGGACAAATTTATTGCCAATAGTCCAATCATCCAGGCGACCAGCGTGTCTTTTATGTCATAATTCGCACGTTCAACAGATCCTTGACTTTGTGGGTGGCGTGGTTTACCATGTACTATCACTAGCTCTTGCCACAACTCCTTCAAATCAGAAATGATTTGAGCTGTGAATTCTGAACCGTTGTCGCTCTGTAGAATATGTGGCGCACCGAATAACAGAAATATGTCCAAGAGATGGTGGGCAACCTCAGCAGCTCGTTTTGATGTCAGTGGGCAGATAACACAGAACTTTGCCTGAACTGTATTTAATAATAATCAAGTAGTCAATTTGTGTAATCTGTGATTTTCAGTCATTTGTCAGTCATTTGGCCAATTTGACATATTGACTAAAATAAAATTTAGTCATTTGGCCAATTTGACATATTGACTACAAATAAAATGCCCATTTAGGCAAACTATCAAATTCAGGGCAGTGAATTTCAGTCATCTGGCCAAATGTCTGAAAATTTTAGGCATTTGGCCAAATGACTGGCGGTCACAGGCATTTCACCAAATGACTGAAAGTTTTAGGCATTTGGCCAAATGACTGATTTGACATATTGACTGTAACATATATACGATAATGCACTGGCACATGATTTTTAATACTGCTCCCGTCGTGAACGTGTTGTGTTTCGCAATATTATCGGGCTTCACGGCGACGAATTGTTTGATTGCCACTGTGATAATGAAACAAAGGCCATATAGCAATTACAATGTAAGGATATAATATCAGAGTTAACTCCGACATTGATGACCATAGAACTGATCTACTGTCTCTAACGTTCTACTGTATTTGTGAGTTTTGTTGAAAGCCCGAAAAAGTATTCGTAACTATGTATATGGCAAAACGACAAACGCTGAACAGCACATAACTTATTTTGACGTGTACAGTACTTTATCCGTAACTCATATCAGTATAGTTGTTCATTGTGCGAAATGTATCTAATAACATCTATATATATATATTCAGTTCTGTGCGAAATTGGTTTGGATTTGCTAATTCAGATTTGGAGAGTTTCAGTTGCATCCCGGTTGAAATTTGTTGGCGTCCCTGTCAAACATTGACATAATGTGTCTGACATTTGCAGAATGAGGTCCCCAGAGACGCGTCCCTGATATGAATCAACACAGGTGATTATTAAGACAAATGAGACATGTTAAAACGTCGCCATGGTGATGCACGTGATGCCAGCAATTACAAACGATTGCCCGAATGTGCGGCTCATGGATTACAGCAATATTCATCACTGCGATGGAAGCTACCTCATCAATTACCATCACGACTTCTTAACTGTGCAATTTCTCATTCTCAAACGAATTAAAAAAAACACTCTTCTGCAATCAGGATAACACTTTATACCATTCACAATATCGCTGTTTCCATGCTTTGTATTTATAAATGTTACTGTTCCCGAAGAAAGCCCCTCGGCGAGATGCTGGAGTCACCACAAATTACGTAACTTGTAATCAATAAAACACATTTCAAGCACTGTATTGTTCAACTATATGTCCTCAGTAAAATATTTACCCAAATCATGCTGTAAATGTTAGAGTATCGAGTGGAAGCTATCCGAATTAGTTTTAGAATATTCATGACTCTACGTACTGCCATCGATCAATGTATATTGCTGATGTAATATAAATAGGAATGCTGGAAACACCTCGCATCGAGGTTGCGTCTATTGTTCTTCGAATATGGTGCACATGTTATATATACAAGTTCGCGGCCTTTCAGTTCACAGAAAAAAAACCCAATGCACTTTACTAGTCTTTTATAATGTGGATGGATGCAGAGAGGCTCTATGCACCTTAAACGGAAAGGACCAATGGCACTGACATATGTTGGCAGTCCGTTTATTCATAACACGCGTGTATTCACGTACTACACAAACATGCGTACTTTTCTCCGTGTACTTAGCCAAGCTGTGTGTCCCGGTGGTTGTGCTGCTGCACGGCCTTATTTCTTGGTAATGTAATCATGTTCTACTGAGGATGTTAGATAGGCAACGATATTAGTTGTGTGTATGCCATGTCGGGTCTGTGTTGCTGTTCGGGTTAAGTGTTATGCTTGAATATGTCTGAAATAGACTCACTTTTTATACTAGA
The DNA here is from genome assembly GCA_032622095.1 of Siphonodentalium dalli. NCBI lineage: Eukaryota > Metazoa > Mollusca > Scaphopoda > Gadilida > Siphonodentaliidae > Siphonodentalium > Siphonodentalium dalli. The sequence continues at coordinate 72,982,040 of CP136065.1, read as the reverse complement.
ATATGCGCAATATTGGGGTAGGAGATTAAACTGTTCACTTTACCGACAGCTGAACGACGTGTATGTGGACTTTAATTAAATAGCGATGTCCCGGTGCCGATCACACGGTAACGTCGTGTAGTCCTATAAGACAATAGAGACCTTTCGCAAAATCACGATTGCGATTACGGATATGGACAATAGCCTGCCAGTATACGACCAAAAATTCGATACCCCACGTAGTTTAATTATGTGCAGATGCGTCCAGGGTGTGCCACCGGTCCTACTTGGGGACGCTCTAACATTATCCGTGCGGTGTATAACACACGGATAAGAACATGGACTCTGAAAGAGACACACATTACGTTTTCCATAAAATATATGTGTAACTGAATATAGTTGGTCATAATTTTATGCCGTCTCACCAATTAACCACCGTATGCAAGTTTCGATCGTATAACCACATTATAAGCCACTATATCATATCCGTAATCGTAATAGGGATTTTGCGAAAGGTCTCTATTACTTGTGTTGTCGAACTATTACATACTAGCATGCAATACACAGCACATTGCTGTTCTGTAATTATGAAGCGTCTTTTGATTGTGTATATACATGTGTTCCATATAGCCTTGTGTAAAATACGCAGGCTATTGTCGCAGGTGTATCTATGAATATAGACCTGGAAGCCACTGAATTTCATGCGGTATAATATATGCTGTATTTTTTATTGTGAAATAGAAATCGATGTACCATATCTTATTGTTATCTGTGAATGTTCACTAGTCGATAACAATCGATTGAATAACATAAACTATAGGAAATAAACTACACAGTATTTAAAAAGTGTAAGATAAGCAACACACTCGTCAATACAGTGTTGATTCGTTTCGTGGTGATGACCTTCAGGAAGCGGTCTCAGCGGCTAAATATGAATCGAGATAAATCTTGGAGACAGACCAGAGCTCACAAAGAAAATGAAAAGTTCTGGAATATCTAGACATGTACGCAATGCATGCGTTTCCCGCCGCGTATATATATACTGTTATGTATGCCCGTCAGTTTAACGGTGTCATACCGTGCAAAATGGCTGCCAACCGTAAAATATACGATCAGGACGTAGCCTATTCCACGGGACAAAACTATGTGATGTGTGTAACTGGCAGACTGTAACCATTAACCTCCAGACCGTGGTATTGTTTTACGATTCAACACCATTCAATTAACATCAAGACCGTAAAAGCATGTAATGACGGTCAGACAATTCTGTTTTGTTCACGGATCAAAACCAATTTTGTGCTCTTAATTGGTTAATTTACTGCACAATTAGCCAAGTTCACGTTGTGACAATCAGATCATTATGAGGCATTACGATCATAAGTTGACGAAAATACAATCCACAATGTTTAACTAATAGAAAATACTTATGAAACTTTTAAGTTTCAAGATGAAAACACTCTTATTATCTGCCTCGTGGAGTTTAATCCGGATTAAAAGCTGCGCACGTGTGATGTGCGCACCTTTCACTTACTATACATAATACAACACGATGACATATAATTACACAACTAAGTGGTTGAGCTTTTTAGTTACGAGTAATACTAATTTCGACCATTCTAAGACATATGAATGGGGCGTCCCCTTTTAAGACATAAGGGAACACAGCTATCACAGTTAACACTAAAATGGTAAACATATGAGTGTTATACTATTTGGTGGCATGCAAGGCGTGAAATTGTCTAGTCACTTGTAAATATAGTTCATTTCTTAATGGGCGCATGATTATATCACGACAATATCAGATGGTCACATTTCGTTGGATTAAAACATTCAACACAATATCAGACCCCGTAATCACTGCGCGATGACTTGTCGACAACGTTTTCCTTTTAGCACACCTTTTTCGACGAAATTTGATAACATGATGCATCACACTGTGTACATCACGACATTATCAATGTCAGTGAGTCACATATAATTTGACATGAACATTTTAGCCAATAGCGGACTCCGTAAACTGGCGTAATAACTGGGCGATAACTTGGCGACAATGCTATCATATCCACACGTTTTTATGACAATTAATGAGCATGATGCATCGGTCCGTGTGCATTATAATAGTTGCACTTGCAAGATGGAATTGTATCTGTTATCACCCTTCATCATTCAGTTCATTGTTGTTAATGTTGATATTGGCCGTGTTCACTATTTATTGCCATTGAATATATTGTGTATTAATCTGCCGTTGTCCTCTTGTCCTGTCAACTGGATTGAACAGGTCAAGTTAAAAAACTGACAACAGTGAACATTCTAATATCAACGCTGTTCTTGTTTATATAATTGGCACTAGTGGTTGACATCAAAGCTCTTGTAAATTACTATGGTGCGTGTTTCTTCTTGTGTAAGTACATGTATATGTGCCGTTTGTGCGAATATGCCGCCGAAAACAACCCAGCTGCCATACTTTAGTGGAAAACCATCAATGATTAAGCCATCAGCCGGTTTTCGCAGATTTACAACTTGTCCGGATCACATAGAAACGAAAGTGAGACAGTCTTAACATTATTTGGCACTGTAGAAGTGTCCAAAAATAAATGTTTACAGTGATCATGATCGACTGTCAACATTTAACCCTTTACCCAACAGAACGGCCCTGTGCCAATGCATTCTCTTATATATGCGAGTCGACCATAGGTCGCCTCGCATATATAAGAGAATGCATTGGCTTAACACATTACAAATTATAAAAATAAAAATAAAAATTATAAAAATGGTAAAAAGTGTTTTTTTAGGCCAATGCATTCTCTTATATATGCGAGGCGACCTATGGTCGACTCGCATATATAAGAGAATGCATTGGCACAGGGCATAACTGTAACCATCACAATGTGGTCAATGAGCCGGTTCCAATGATATCCATATTTGTATGGTTTTATTGAGACAGACCCAAGATAATTTAGGCTGTTGCAGCTTTATTTGGTCGTTTTTGGCCGGTTTTTTGCCGGTTTGTTGGGTAAAGGGTTAATATCGTTAATAATAAATGTAAAGGTGTTTCGAAATAACGTAATTAATTACCGGACGCAGCCGGATTACTATGGTCCTGTGCCGTCAAACAACGGTATTTTCTAACGGTGTATAGAAGGTTCAAGGTGATCCATGGTGTGTCGCGGTGATTGATGATCATATATAGAATAAATTTTTCGCAACTCACGGATAGAGCAATTGATACGAATAGCTATTCCCATCCGTAAAATTCACTTGGGACCAACACAATCGTTCCGCGAAAGGTAACTAGTATACGATTAGGATTATTGATAAGTTTTGTAATTGAATTAATATACCGAGTGTGAGTTATTACTAACAACGTCACAGTTCGCTTTTGCGAAACATGTCTAGCGAGGTGTGAATACAACTGCCACAGTCATCACGATCAACCCATAGCGCTCACTGATCCTCGCCGCTCACGATTTGAGTGGGTCACTGTGAAACATTACCCCAGGTAAAAATCTCCGCGATGCGTATAACACCCTTTTTACATACTATATGAGCCTGTATTCTGGAACTATTGTCACATTATTTATCATTGGTTGGTACATGAATGTTGCAATCAATAATTATATTATCAAAAGAATGATTTCATCAATATTAAATCACCGTAAATTCAGTATATTTTAATGTGCTCAATCATATGTTTACCCAAATCATACAATAAATGTCGGAGAAGTCGGTTGAGTGGACGTTATTTCCATTGGTTAGTCTGAGCAAGATTCTATTGCCATCTGTTAGTTAGTCAAATTGGAATGGTTACGTTAGAGCTAAGCAAGTTATCAAATGTTCTTATATGCTTGGCCATAGCGGGAATTTACCGAAACGTAGATCGTTATATTTATCTCTTGGAAGCCACAGTGAAATACGGTGTCGTTATTTCAATCTAGATAGCGTTATTTAACTGTTGGTTATCGACATCCAATTATCGATTGATCATGCAAGTGTCGTCAGCTGGTAGGCGTTTCTGGTTGGCTAGCGGTAACTTATCACGCACCTTGCTGTGATTGTTTATATATCGACTGTGGTGACCGGGATACTTGTTAGTTTCGATTCCGTGTTTCATTGCACAAGTCTTGTTGATTTAATTGTGCACTTATGATTTGTAGGAATTATTCTTCCTGGTATTGTTCAAATTGCTGTACTATTAAAAGTAAAAATGCCGCATAAAAGCATCTTTGAGTTTAATAATGTGCATATAATAACAAGAATATCTTGCAGCCGCTCGTGAAAATTCGATATTTCTCTCCAGAGTCCAGACAAGAATGAGATATTTCGGTATTCAAGCAAAAACTGTAGGTGTTCTCTATACAGCAAACTTCCATCGATAACGAACGAACATTGTATGCTACACGTACATGGAATTAACAAGCGTCATCACCAGTATACTTAACGCAGGTACAGTGCACGATGGTAGAGTTATATAATTTATGTTTGATCTGGCAATCTGAGCGCAGATCCGGGCGCTCTATGCAACTCAATATACTTATAGGTTCCGTTACAGTTGAATTGAGGATTGAGCTTTTTTAGCATCTGGCAGTGTAGATAGAAGACGGAGGAACCACGTGAATCCAGGTGATGCACTGTGGGCTTAGTGTTGTCTCCCCTTTGTTGGGTGTTTTGCATATCGAACAATCTTTACATAATATGGTACTTGTACCTGAATATTCCGTGGTATAACGTTGAGGTTGTATACATACACATTATCGGTACAGTGAAGTGATATGGGCTGCAGTATCACGCCGAGTTGACGATGTCACATCGCCGTATCAAACGAGCTGCCGCAGGCAGCGAGTTTGATGCGGCGATGTGACATCGTCAACGAGACGTGATACTGCAGCCCCTATCACTTCACTATACCGATAAAGCGTTTATTTTATGACACATTTTTGGTTCATCCCATGTCACAAAGGGCAAAACTACTTCGTTACACCATCTCATGTCATCACCCTGGCAAACAGACCTGATAAATAGTTCCCAACTTCCGGTGACCTAATTTCACGGGATACTGATACGGAATTCAAAGGATACTGATACGGAATTCATAGAATACCGATACGGCTCACGACCAGACAAGCGTTTTCCGACAGCTCGGAATTTATCGCCAAACAATAGTGGTATTTGTAAGGGATTAGTGGTAGTCATATAATAAAACATTTTATTATATACTTGCCCATGGATTATAAGGTTTTAGCAGTGAGATATAAGTGATATCCCACTAGTGAGATATAAGTGATATTCCACTGATGAAATTTCTGATGTATTGACATTCATTGGGGGTCATAGGCAAGTAACTAAAGTATATAATAAACAGAATATCCACACTTTTTCAGTGGATATGGGTTAAATCTCATTCGTGATGACAAAACATTTGAATTTCCACTCGTGGCTAAAGCCACTCGTGGAAATTCAATGTTTTGTCATCACTCATGAGATATAACCCATATCCACTGAAAAAGTGTGGATATCCTCTATATATCACACGGCTGGTGATACATTTGTATGTTCGCTGTTTACGTACATGCAGTCATACATGGAGATGCATATGCCATACATGTACATTTTTGTATATACGCCGAAGTGTGTAGGTTCCGTGGGGGACCCCGGCGGCTGTCGATAAGGGGCTCTGCTCCAGACCGTATCGCTCTCCAGCGCTGGCAATATGTGTTCAATTCCCGTGGAGTCATCGCTGACTTTGTATCCCATATCGCTATCTGGGAGAGTTGCCAATTACTCGCCGATGGTCGGTGGTTTCGCCGGGCACAATGGGTCATTCTTCTCGCCAATGAAATCACTGCTATATTTACCTTAGTGTGCGGTCTTTCCCTCCACCAATACAACTGGCAACGTCGTGATATAGCCATGGCTGCTGAAAGCGACGTTAAACCCCAATAGATATATACACAAATAAATAGTGTAGGTACCGTAGGAGTTTGATTGGAGATTGGATCATGTTTTTATCTGGCAGTGGAGATGGAAGTCATGGAACCTCGATACACCTCGTAGTTATGTTCGATTGAGGATTGGATCATGGTTTTATCTGGCAGTATAGATGGAAGGCAGGAAACCTCGATACACCTCGTAGTTATGTTCGATTGAGGATTGGAACATGTTCTTATATGTCAGTGTTGATGGAATGCAGGGATACTCAATACTCATTTATTGCCGGTATCAACTTCCACTAGCTTTGATGAGAGCTCGGCTATTAATATGGGATTCTTACTGAACGATTACATAGCCCTTTGATGATCAACACGCAATGCCGTAAACTGTCTGTCGATAGCTCAATTCAATCCCACGCGTAAACGCCATGGCGTCGCGGCTCTAATATAGTCCTTATTAATATCAATAAATTGATGGTTATGTAACCGATTTTACATTTATAACACCGCGTTGATTCATTTCAAAGACTGCTATTTCGTTTTGTCTGTTATCGTCATCTTGATCTTTGGACGTATCTGGAATCCGTGTTCCTAACCCGTTGATTACCGAATCAGGGAAGGGGGTCACTTGCAACTTTGGAAATAATGTAATAATAAGTCGGATATGTTAATCCTCCCACTCACAATTAGTTGTGTGATATTGGCTGAACATTTCAGTACAAACGATGTACAGATTATTCTCCTATATTTATCTTGTTTTTGATCTACTCAAATCTTACGTTGTTTCGGTGTGTGGGAGGGGGGGGGGGGGGTCTCACGTTGGAAATTTCCATGGAAACCTGCATGTAGCTTAAGTGTCAGTTGGAAAATGTAAACCGAGGTGGGACGTAAATCATGGCGTTGGGTTTTGGGATTCGGTTCAAGAGGATGGGGTCTGCTTTTGGATATGCAGTACATTATTGGACACTTGGAAATTCTACACCTTGCATTTCCCAATGGAAACTCTCAAGCCACGTCTCTGTATTAGACATATTCTACTGGCACAGTACGTTGGTCCGAGTGTTCAATATTTCGAGTGTTCGATAGTTCGAGAGCTCAATAGTCCGATTGTTCAATAGTCCGATGGTTCGATTGTCCGGGGGTTCAACAGTCCGAGTGTTCACTAGTCCGAGCTAGGGTTCGATAGTCAGACAGTTCGATAGCCGGCCATTCGTCTATATATAGGCACCAACGTACAATGATGTGTAAGTCGCCACGCAGTTCCATGCGAAGCAAGGGGGGGGGGCAACACAACGTGACTACAGCAATATGTTATATGTCTCTTTGCTTTCGCATAAGTTAATTTCATTTAATGCGCGAAAGTGAAGATGAATCAGGCATCCGAAACGAGAGGTTTAACAACGGAACAAAACTTCTGATAGCGTATTGGAAGGCAGTCACGCATTACATCACCCATTAGCGTTAGAAAGGGACATGTTTTAACAGCTTGAACTGTCATACATATGTTATTACTTGATCCTAGCCTTATTCAATTCAATAAACCTATTATATAAATTTTTATATGCAACGTTCCTTGTATAACAGTAAATAGTATCAGATGAACAAAAATGTATTATTGTTAAGCAATTGTCTGTCGTCTGTTTACATTCCGTATTCTATATATAGGTCTCAAAATACGGTTCTTTTTCCAACAAATATTATAATGAGTGAAGAGTTTGAAATGTTGTTTCATTTAATTTACACCATTAAATATGTTAAAGGGTCTTTATTTATCTGGGACTATTTTTTACGAGGGCAAACAACGTATATTTACGTCACGCAGGCCTTATAGAAGCCGATGCTATTTTCACGTCCGATGTGTTGATTTAAGTATGCTTTATCGAGGTCTTGGATCATGTAATAAATATAATCTTCAACTCGTCCAGTATATTCGACCTAATCTACTGGACTCATTTTGTAAATTCCGCTATAAACTGGGGACTCATTGTAGATCATCTATATGTTCGTATATGCAAATACACACATGTGAAATGATCACTGCAATTTGTATTTGACCTTTCATACGTGAAATTTGTATTTTAGTTTTGTGATTCTACATCCCTGATATATTGCCTTCCATGCAGCTGTTGAAAAGGTTGTCCAACGCTGGGAGTGCGACCCAGAAGCCCGCTGCCCCTTCCTTTGGACCCTCGGATTCCGTCTATTGAACTCTCGGTGAACCATCGGCTTGTGCTGCTTGACACTAACCATGGACTAATGAACCCTCTGACTATTGAACTCTCGGAATAACGCACTGACACCATTTTGGACCCGATTTTGCTGTGTTAGTATAGGACGATGTGTTTTTAAATTCTTGCGTGGAAACTGTTGTAGGTCTCAACAGCGTCGCTGAACGGGACAAGCCCATTCACTACATTTTCAGGTCGTTTGTCTCTCCTGTGACAAAACGGTGATTACATATTCAGGAGTCCATGTATGTTGTCCATGTACTGTTCCAGCTTTCCTTGATGTATATTCTCCCCCGCGATGAATATGTCTTCTCTCTTCTGATACTCTCCCATGTGTCGCTTTGTCCTCTCAAGTGGTGTGAGGTGGACTGTTCTGGCATTCGTCTGCATCATGGATTTTTGATCATACATGCAGATAGTAGACATATATTTTAATTGATTTCTATGACATGTCTGATACTAATTTAGTCAAACGCTATCATTTAATTGAATATTATAACTCAATTGGTTGTCACTAATCGGCGTGATTGTAAATTGTGTCCAGGCAGCTGGACACGTGTTGGTTCCACTTACCATACGAATGGTCATCCATATTAGTTGATAACACAATCATCGTCTTATATGGCAATATTGGCCTGCGCGTTGTGACAATGTGGTTAGAAAACAGGGGCGTTTTCGCCGACTGTATACGATGTTTATGTAACAATACCAGAAATAAAAATGCCGACAGCGAAAAATAATATTCAAAATCCAACATTAAATATAGCGTATGCTGCCCCTGTAGACCAACGTTAAAGTTTTGTGACAAGTGACCCAACAACAACTCTGCGATATCATCCGTTAATCTCAATGTCAATTTAACTCCCGAGGTTAGCTGATGAGGATCCTATCAACAAATCACGTAATAGCGTTCAATGGGAGGTCTTGAGTGCACGCCAAATGACACATGACACACGAAATACGTGGTGTACATTGCTCGATCATATACGGCGTGGATACACGCGTGAGTATAACACACATGCTTGGTACATATATATGCAAATAATTATAGTGATACTTGTTTTAGGGGGTAGCAGGAAGACAGCCCGATAGGGCTAGGCTAACCCCCAACAATATATACAGCATTTATATTATTATATGTTACTGTCATTGTATTATTCATGTGTATATTGTAAATAAATTATCCTATCCTATCCTATCCTATCTCTCTCTCTCTGATAAGAGCTAACTGTTAAGAGTAAGATTACTAGCCATACCCGAACAGTTTGGAGATAAATGTACATAATGTATATTTCATAAATAAGTTAAACAATCTAAGGCAGATTGTGTGTATATATATGTGTGTGCATGTGTATGTGTGTGTTGCGAACCAATAAATGACAATCAATATCTTGATTCCCGATTGAAGGCTTCGGTTTGAATAATGATGAATCTGTGTAAAAGTCGCCCAGACAAATAACAATCGGTTAATCTGGTTAAGACCCACTCAAGTGGATACTAACGGGAAATTGTGCCAAACAATATAATAACGGCAAAGCCTATCACATCGGGGAGACTGTGTCGTTTCGATACTTGTCCAAGTCAAATGGTAAGCGTATATAAATACAGTGCCTTACTAGTTCGTTACAACATGGAACATATTCTGGCAATGTCTTGTTTGTTCGCTGACTCGAGATGCGATGATATACTACGGCTGCTAGTTAGTGTCAATCAATTCGTAATGGGAAGTATAGTGCCAAAATATACCTGCCTATAGAGGGTAATAGGTTCTATCTCCATTCTCTGTGGAGGAACAAAGACCAACGATTGTTCGTCCGAACAAGAACGCAAGTATATTATCGATATTGTCAGTGCAGAGGACGTAACCTATTCAAGAAAGTGTGGTCCATCGGTACCACCTCGGTACCACACACAAGGTGTGATATATGGAAATTATGCAAACGATGATTTGAGAGTCTTAAGAGGCAAAATGCAGCAAAAAAATCACTGTTTTGGAAAAAAACGGCAACATGATACATACAAACGTATACAGAGAAACGCGATTTGTGTTCTTGCGCTAATATATTAGTGTCTATACATAATTCTATATATTTAATATGAACGTGTCACAATTTCGTTTATCGACAGCCAGCTGTCCGATATTTATGGTACAAAATAGACAAAGGAGCACAATGTTTCTGTGTTATGCTCCCTTAATTAGCGAAAATTCAATATTTCTTTGACCCGAGATCCCAAATATAGTAGTTATTTTGTCATCATATGTGGACATTTATTTGTACAATTCATTCAATTATACATATGGCTGATAGAGGTTAGATGTAAATGTTTCGCTCGGAGTTTCTTCTAGTTGATGGGTGAATTTGAGTGGTTTTGATGAAAGAGATTCGACTAACATATGACCAATGCAGTATAGTATAGAGACGTAAACAATAATACATTAAATTGCTGAACTCTCGGTGAAATTATAAGCTTTTATAAAACCCGAAATCGGTTGCTATTATTGTAATCGATAGGCTACATCCAATATAGCGGACACATATTCCACAACAGGTGAAAACGCTGGCTCAACACAAATTGTTTCTAAACTTAATGGATCTTTTTCACATTCCAAAAAGCAAGATGAACATATAATTCGCTGTAATATCTCAGCTATAGGAGATACACAATATAGTTCACATTTATCTGATGTGTTATTTGACAAAGTTCATGTAACTAATTCATATGAATCCAACCCACCGTCTAGCAATCGAGACACAATCCTGGACGGTATTGAGTCTGTTGTATCACCTAATGCATATCCGATGAGGAGTAATCTATCAGCTCGAAGGCCATTGAAAAAGCGAAAGCCTGCATCTGACCTCCAAGACTGCTTCAGCAGACGGAACCCAGACTTGATTAATCCATGGACGAACATATCACCACCACAACCAACGAACAAATAAAAATTAGTATAAAAGACGAAATTGAAGCTATAAAAACCAAATGACACCTATGTTCACAGCTTTGAACTTGAAGAAACTGGGATGGTAACTATAGCTGAATCTAAAGAAGTGCCCACAGTTAAATCAAACTCCTTAATTCACAGTCAACAATCTCCCGCCGTCTTTCGAAAGTTTATTTAAGTATACCCCAATATCAACTATACGACAGTCCGGCAACTTGGCTACTATAATTCCAAGGAAGAATTTCTCCCAAATTCTACCAAGATACTCACTCCCGTGTGTGTGGAACTGCTTGGACCCAACACACACATTTGCAGTTAGCAGAACCATCTTTAAATCTTCCATAAGTATAAATATGCAATCACACTATAGTAACTCAGCAAATTGTGACAACGCGGAATGCCGAGATTGTAGAAAGTAATTGGAACAATAAGTGTATTATGTATAATTGCGCTCAAGAAACGTGTCCCCGTAATGTACCATAACCCTGGATTGCTCACCAGTTATGGGCACAAATCAATGGACACATATTTGTATTGACATATATCTAATCATATCTGTACGAACAAAATGGATAAATAAAACACAACCCTAAACGTGTAACAAATTCTCTGAACCATAGCTGACCTTCACGCAACATCTCGATTGTCATACAACAATATGATCGCCATCTACTTATTCTCTATTGTGTATAAAGGGTCGACAAGAAGACGCCTGTATAGGCAATGCCGCACCTGTGCAAATTTTCAGGATATATTATTATGTTTTTGTATTATGTATTTAATTTGTGCAAATAAACAATCCAATCCAATCCAATCCAAATTCCAAAGATGAAACCCAATCTTTGAAGAGTGAACTTTCAACAGATAACAACGATAACAATAATCTAATGATTAATGATGCAACAAAGTAAACGAGAGGTAAATGAAAAACCACATAAGTGTAGTATTCCAGACAACATTCTTCAAATCATGGACGATAAATTTGACGCACTTGAACAGTATGTCAACTCAGAATTGGAATCAAGCGAACAGCATGGGCGAACAAATGCCTTGCGGTTTCACAATATCCAAATCCCCAGCGATATAACAATAATTGGGACGTAGATTGCAGTGTTATCTCGAAGCTGTGATGGGATTTTCTAAATGTAACATCCGACAGCCTGGTTGTGGTAAGACTTCATAATTGAGAAAGGAAAATCCTGGTATATGATCTGCCATTGTGTCCGTTATGATACCAGCGATGAAATGTTTATAAACAAACAAAAAATAGTAAAGGGTAAATATCATGTAATAGTCAGAGACTACACGGCTGATACCAGATATAAGATAATTAAGTAACTGTCTGACATGAGGAGAATCAATCAAATCAGCTCTTACTGGACAAAAGATGGTCGCACATCCCTAAACATGGGAGAGAATGACCAAAACTTACTGATTAAATCCCTATCTCATGCAAAGTATTTTGGATAGACTAAGTCCAATGCATAAGTCCCAACCACCATAAGGCTGAACCAAAGTACTTTAAGCTGTTTCATCCCCAATTGTATCTCTACTTTTAAAACACTTTGTGTTGGACTGTGTGTTCGTTTGTCCGCTTATTAAAATGGCACTAATAATTATTTTTATATATTTTGGGTATAGGCTGGACACTCAGATATGAAAAAATTGCACATATGGGTTATTTGAACCGGGGAATCTTACTAGATAGGTCATTTTGACATCAACTGTCTTAAAATGGCCCTAATAATTAATAAAATAAAATATTTAATTATATACCAAAAGTGGTTGCAATCTGGTCGGTGAAAATTGAAATATGCGAAATAAATTGAGCTTGGAATTTCAACGGATAGGCGCCTTTCACATCTGACGTAAATGGGGGCTATTAACATATTATTATGATCAAAAAAGATAGTTTACTATCGGCCCAAATGACTATTCATTATGTGAAATGACTTGAAGGGCCACAACAAATTTTGCAACGCCGGGTACCCCAGCTAGTATAATATATAACTACTTATTATAATACACTTACTCGTAATCATGTTAAATGTAGAACATGTTTAATTATACTCTGAACTCATTAACTTCTGTTTTCATATAAATTTAACAGTAAAGTCTCATAGGATAAGGAGCCTGTCTAAAAGTGAAAGTCTCATGAAGTTTCCCTTCTGAATTTGTCTAAGAGACTAGCTAAAGTAACTTAAACAACATTTTTCCTGCATTTCATTCCTACCGCACACTTGATGACATGCACAAGTGGATAATTTCATTGAACTGAGAAACTACTATAACACTGGTATGAAACAATCTATAATATAATTGATATAATGTGGCAGTTGTGTGTACACATATAGCACTTTAATTTGGCTTGAAACATAAATGTACGCCTGATTTAATTTAACAGTGATAAAATGTGACACATGTGCACGTGTGGATAATTTCTTTGGAAACTGAGAAACTACCCAGTACATATGAACCAGCCAGTATTGATCTAATGTGGCATTTATATGTGCAGAAGTATCCCTTGAATCTGGTATGAAACGTAAAGCAACACATGGTGTTAATTAACCCTTCGACTACTGGAGCGTCCTGAAATTTTGCGAAACCCCTATGTCAATGCATGGGTGTGTGAGTGCCTCGCGTATATGTGGGGGGGGCGCATTGACCCGAACAATATTTACCTTGACCATGTAAGCCGGTGCAATCTCTTATGTATGTGGTACTCCCCGTGGGGTTCTCGCATGTATTGGGGTGTGCACTGGTGCATGATATTTAATGCTGGACCAGCGCCACTCCCATCGTGGTAGTCTTAACATAGCCAAACGCCGGGGAATTCCCACTAAAGTGAAACTGTGCCATGTTTTTTTTATAACATCCGGTATAGCGCTCGCTAATTCTCGCTAATCTATATTTTGGTTTTGAATGAGACGCAGTGAATAAATCTCTCAAGCAAATCGGTACGGTGTTGAATGTTGCGCTTGTCGCACACTCTTTGTGTGCTACATATAAGCAAACGCTCGGCTCGACAATTGTATTTTGTGCATAATATAGTAATCATAATACAATATACTGTTCTATTAGAATATTCTTGATGACAATTTCATAATTTGGTAATTTTGCTAACATTTATTTCTAATTATTACCTACAACGATGGTATTCCGTGCCTTTAAACGAAACAGAAGTTATTGAACTTGACATTTGCGGTTTATTGCAAGGATGAAGGCGCAGTTGGAAATCCCTTAATTGATACCTGCCACAACGTAGACCCTTTAGCCGCGTTCCTTGGTGTATATACACGGAATCGTTGACTTCGGCGTATAGGAAAACTAATAGTTGTTATACTCTTTGTAAAACGTTACAGTTAATTTATGGTGAGTGGAAAAAATGCCATTTCCAGATTATATGGATTTCTTTCTCGCAACCAAGCAAAGCGTAATTTGCAGTTTATATGGATTTGTATCGCGCGGGCCACGAACAGTGTCACAGTGAAATTGCTCATAAAACAAGCACCGCGGAGAACCTTTCCTTGTTAAAGCTCGTATCGTGGCCCAGTAATGACAAAAGTTTATTGTTTTTGATTACAAAGCGAATGGGACAAGGATTGGCAAGCTGAGAAATACCTCATATATTACTCCTTCCCTTAATAACCAACTCCATAAAACTCGCTCAATTTTCCGCTCGGCGATTACCACGGTCCTCATGTACTGGTACATGAACTCTGCGATCTGAAATTATTTACTTGAGGTTGTCACCTCATACCCTCATGAATCCGGAATAGCTGTCAACAGAGAGGGGTATCACCCCCTACCCCGTGAGTACTGAATATCAGATAATAGAGAGGGATGTCACCCATAACCCATGACTCCGGAATATCAGTTAACAGAGAGGGTGTCACCCCTGCCCCATGAATCCGGAATATCGGTTAACAGAGAGGGGTGTCACCCCCTTATATACTCTATGAATACGAATATCAGTCAACAGAGAGGGGTGTCACCCCTACCCCGTAAATCCGGAATATCAGTTAACAGACAGTGGTGTCAACCCTACCCCATGAATCCGGAATATTAGTTAACAGAGATGGGTGTCACTCCTACCACATAAATCTGGAATATGAGTTAACAAAGATGGGTGTCACCCCATACCACATGAATCCGGAATATCAGTTAAGAGAGAGGGTGAAGCATGCGTACCGGTAAGAACATTTAGAATAAAAGGAATAGTTATTTCACAGTTAATATGAAAAGTTTCACACAGTTGCTGAAGTACACTCAGTCTGCCATGTGTAATGTCCATATCGTCAAGACATCAATATTTATGAGACTGAATTACATCAAACTTTATCATTTTGGCCAAGAAATAGTCATAAGTTGATATATTTGAAGCTATAAAAGCTGCGTACCAGTCGTTGAATCACGCATACTGGTTAACCCTTTACCCAACATAACGGCCCTGTACCAATTCATTCTCTTATATATGCGAGTCGACCATAGGTCGCCTCGCATATATAAGAGAATGCATTGGCTTACAATTGTCAAAGAATGTAGAAAAATATTATAAAAATTGTTAAAAAATTATAAAATTGTTAAAGAATGTAAGAAAAAATGGTAAAAAGTGTTAAAAAATATTTTTTTTTAGGCCAATGCATTCTCTTATATATGCGAGGCGACCTATGGTCGACTCGCATATATAAGAGAATGCATTGGCACAGGGCATAACTGTAACAATGAACCGGTTCCAATGATATATATATGTATGGTTTTATTGAGACAGACCGAAGATATTTTAGGCTGTTGAAGCTTGATTTGGGCGTTTTTGGCCGTTTTGTTGGGTAAAGGGTTAAAGGGATACTGTTCTCAAATGTTGTTGATTTCAATAGTCTCTGAGTCGAAGAATAAGGTAACCAGATTTCCATTATTTTAAAGTCTGTTGATTACGAAGTAATGTTACGGATGGCAGATTAGCCGGAATGCGAAAATACCAATTGTCGTTGTCGAGTAATTTTTGTCAGTTTTCAAGCAAATGTATCAAATAAATATTATGTTATATGCATACTAGTCCCATGTACTCATTTAAGTCATTGTATAGTCACTAGTCAGTGAGTGGCTTGAGTTTACGCCCCTTATAAACATAATTTTGTACATGATCATGTGTGCCAGGCGTTGCACAATCCACTATCCGTGAA
Organism: Siphonodentalium dalli; assembly: GCA_032622095.1. NCBI lineage: Eukaryota > Metazoa > Mollusca > Scaphopoda > Gadilida > Siphonodentaliidae > Siphonodentalium > Siphonodentalium dalli. Next base: position 72,965,779 of record CP136065.1, on the reverse strand, counting down.
TTATTTTGATTACGTCTTGTACACGGCAATTCGTAATTTAATTTATGGCTCCAGCCATAAATTAAATTTATATCAAATTATTAACTTTGATTTTAAGATAGCCGATTGACCTGAATGTTTACAGAATACATCTTCGACTCAAATTACTTAGTTTTCTGTATATTATCGATATTAGATCGTTGTTATCACCGCGAATTTATTGAAAATGGCGTACAGTACGTCTTTACAATGAGCAATTTAATCCCGATTACCAGTTCAACATGTTATCCTGGACGATAAGTGCAATATGAACCTATTGGGAGGTCGAATAATTTCACCCATAAAGAGCCCCAGACAAACATGAGCAGACGACACTCTTATATATGCTTCTATATATGTGTGGGGCTCCCTGCAGGGTAATGGATGTTTTTTATGTTATGTCCTAAAAATTGTAAGAAACTTTTATTTAAACAAAATGATAAAAAATTATTAGGCCAATGCATTCTCTTATATATGCGAGGCGACCTATGGTCGCCTCGAATATAAGAGATTGCATTGGCACAGGGTAAAAAAAACGAAATAAGTCCACTATGGCACTATTTGGACATTACGTTCTATACAAGCCTATTTACCACTGTGTCCACTGTCCACTGTGTACAAGCTCACGGTGTGCCTATTTTCAGAATCAAATAAGTCCAATATAAACATATGTGCATATTCAGGTTCAACATGAACACATTGGCACGATAATATGTTGACAGTTAGCAGAGAGATATGAGCCATGCGTACTATTTCATAATCACCGGATCCAGAGTACTTTAGGCAGCAACTTGCACATATAATCAGATGTGTAAACGTCTGACCAACGCAGCTCAGTTTTAATGCTTCTGTTCTTGGTACGTATTACATGGCAGCTTGTAGCTTGTGATTCTTAGCTTGTAGGGAATGAATTTTCGTTTTCGGTAGATGCTCATTCAAATATGTTTCATTCTGATTGCGAAATAGGACAGTGCTAGTTATAATATAATTGACTGACCCTTCCGATTTATTACCATTGACAACTCAACCGATTTCCTATACTGCGACTTATATATATGTAAATAGTCACCAATTTTGTAATCACACTTATTATCACAATGTCAGAGTGTTGGACAGATCGCAAAACAAAAAATCAGAACGCAACGGACAGTCTTCTTTGCAGCTTGTCGTTCCCCAATTACGTCTACGTTTTACCCGTAATCAGTCTGATGATTTTAAACACAGAACTATCACCAAGGCACTGTACGGATGAGAAACAAACATGGCGGGATCTATCTGTCACACAATATATATTTATCGAAACAACCTATGTGCGTATGAGCATCAAGCGCATGCATCACTTACTAAAACGAACCAGCGCGATATTCGCTTCATCTTTATTGGAACGATTGCCGGGCTGCCGGGTACGAGATGAATAAAAGAACATTACTGTAGAAACCTTCCCGTAGTTCAGAGAGCGGCCCTTAATATACTTTTATTCAACTCCCTCAGTCTGTTTGGTCGCCCAATTGAGGGGTTTTTGGAAAGACATAACTGAAATTCTCAAAGAAATCGATATGTATACCCCAACCTCACGTCTTTCACATAAACACGTGTGTTTCCGGCTCAGGCGTTTTGGAAGGGGATACTTGGAGTCCGCCTTGCTGCACATTATTCCCGTATGGTGCATCTTAGTGTACATCAAGACGAAACCCTAAGCTTCAAAGTGAAGCCAGACGTCCACTCATCGTGGAGACTCTGGGAACTCAATGAAACATCTCGGTACTTTCCGTCGATTCCGTGGAATGTAAGCTCGGATGCACACAGTGATATGATATTGAAAAATGCCCTTGCCCTACTGACAATCCATATATTACCGATCACTCATCTTCGACTGTGTGGTGGCAGTGATAATAAGAATGTTCGCCTATATTCATATGTTTGTGGTGTTGGCGACTCTCCGGCTTATTCATAACATTTCCTGACATTAATTTTGTCATGTTTACTTTAGCATACATAGTTCAATCGGGTGTGGATTAATATAGAATGTCTCAATACCAATCTCTACCAGCGGTATCTCTCACCTATACAACCTCAAACTCCATGCAGAGTTATCTCCCATCGCTTCGCTGAGATATCACTGCCATAAGGACATTTGATAAGGAGTTCTTATGTGTTCTTAGTTCATATGTTTTAGGATTAAAATTGTCTATGTCTCACTCAGTCTATATTGTTCTTATCTATACCGAAAGAATTACCATTATTGCAAAATGTTGGTGGTCAAAATAAGATAATAGGTGACTAAATATAGTTCCGACGATGTGTAAAAATAGATGTATCGGTCCGCGTGGAACCATCCTTGTGGCAGTTCAAAATCGCATACTTACCTAGAGGGCGCTGCATGGAGCTTGATTCAACCTGTCAAATTACGGATAAAATTTTCGTCTGCTATTCAACTAATCTAATAATAACACATAGTTAATGCTCCAACCGCGAAGCAATGCGGTGCACCTCTGTGTAGGAAGTCGGTAGTCGTTCTATTGCCAGTATTGTCATTGGTTCTTGACTGATTGGTTACCGTTCCATATGATTAAAAATAATCATTTTCGGTACAAAATCGCGCATAATTATAGATATGTTGAATGTATTATACTTTCCTGAATGAGAGGCTGCAGACGTGCCGTTTTATCAAAACATCATTTACGGCATTTAGCGAGTTAACGCATAAATATCAACATGTAATCTCTGAAAATCAAGCCACGTAAACGCAATTCCTTTGTTTTTGGTAGCGTATAAAATATGAAACGCATTCTGAAAACGAACACTGAGTATAAATTTAAAGTATACATGTGTTATTCTTTTCTAAAATAGCTGAGAAAATATCCCGGTAGGGTTTGATAATTAGTAACAATAGCCTCATAATCTACACGTGTGCGTGTTACGGTTCTATTTCAAGCCAATCCTGGTTCTGACGGTTCTATGCATGCAACATTTCCTCACGAAAATACGCACATAATCTACCTATATTGTGAAATAGGCACATAATGTGATTATTTAAGTCTGAAATGAGCAGATATTGGAGTCATAACCGTTACTTCGTTTTATGGCGCGGGCCACAATGAAAACACACGTTGAAATGCGTACACAAGAAAGTTCATGAAGTGGCTTATTTGTGTCACTGTCCGCACACATCTGCTTTGGATCGCCTCCTGACATGTATAAGTCGAAAATGTAACTAACATTATCTAATTTTCAGCACATTATCGACTCAAATTGATGCGATTCTAAGCAGATCATCTACCTAAAACATGTTCTATTCTAAGCAGATAATGTGATTGTTTGCAGGAGTTATTGAGGAAAAATGTTTAGATGGTAAGTACCACAAACTACCTATGTTGAACGTATTATCTGAAAACCTAAGCGATAACTACTTATCAATGATTCTTTGGTACATATCACGGGTAAATGCCTTCAACCTACAAGTGTAATATATGTAGTAGAATGATTGAACGTCGGATTATGGGATGCTACATTTCCACGATTTGCTTATATTGCCGCGCAAATTATTGCAAAGAGATCTAAAATATTCAGCGAAAAAAAAAAAAAAAATTGGGGCGATAAAGGAGGCTGATTTCATTAGCAAACGTTTCCGCACATGACCGAATTGAGAAGGCAGTCCCATTAAAAAGACGTTGTTCGATATAATAACAGAAGACGTGAAGACTGAAAGATTCGATTATGAACTGGCAGTATAAACGATATTTATTAAAGCCGATTTCTTAATATAGACTTAACAACACGTCGTAATCTTCGTGTTCATTTCCCACACACGCACATCTATTCAGTGTTTTTGCCAAGCTTTTGTTCTGGAAGATTATTGTGTATCCGATTGAGACAGGATGTGTGTCAATTCACAAACATAGTTATCGAAATTGATAAAACCAATTAGTGATGAAATATCGATACATGACAATGTGGATGCATAATATAGATTATTGTGTCAAACCGTCCTTGACGTCGGCCTATATACACTACCCAATTGTTTATCGTCGTATAAGCAAGGGCTGCGCCAAGGGTAAGGTCATGGGTGAACACTGTTAATATGACACATCCTTGTCGGGGAAGGTTATATCCCTCGGTCGGGGCATCTGTATTGTTGTCCTGATGGCTCTGTGGGTCATAGATCATGCCATGTAGACATGGTTGGGCGATTGCATGCCAATGTAATCGATTACGATTACAATTACGTTTGTTTTGTTTCACTACGAGTACGATTACTGATTACATGTTTTCAAACGTAATCGATTACGATTACAATTACAACTATTTCACTAAAAGTAATCGGCTACTCTTCAATTACATCTTATTACAATTATTGTTAGTTTCCAACCATTTTGATCCCATGGTAGACATAGCAACTGAAGAGAAGTGACAAAGTAATTACAACAATGCTAATTTGAGACTCCATAAACTGCTCTGAAGAGTAGGCCTATGTGGACCACATTCTGCTTAGGCCTACTATTATGGGAAGTATCTGTAAAGCCTCAAATTGACATTAAGTTAGTTATTTTTTCCCTTCTGTTCAGTTTCTATGTCCCCTAATTTGCAGATGATACATTGCATAAGCGATGTGACTAATTGGTGAACATCACCAACTTCAACTGGTGAACTTCAATCTGATCCGAGTGTTCCAATAGCAGTTGACGCATAATCAGGTGGTGAATTTAGTGACGCTATCCCGCAACCGTGGGATAGCGCCACTAAATTCATCATATGGGACCTCATTCTGCAATTGTCAGACAAACTAATTCCTGACGTCCCCCTGGTTTGGAGTTTGGATAGAACTTGAGTCCACATTTTCCAAATTCGTCGCCCGTTAATAATATTAACTGTATTATACACTGTATATTATGTGTGTTAAGCGTTGAGTGCATATTAATATGACCGTCACCGTTTACCTCTCACCGAGTGCATGGAAAGGATGCGTGTAAACGGTATATAACTCTCGAAACGCAATATATCAAAATACCCAGCCAGTGCCAAATAAACCTTCGGTACAGGCTCGTATTTGGTGAAATAGTGAATCTCGTGAGGAGGCCTCATTATATGGAAGAACAGTTTAGCAATCAGATTTTAAGTGCCTGAACGCGGATTGCAATACACACGTCGTTGTATATAATATTTAGTATAACCCTTTCTGTACTAAATGGATTATCCCAGTCAGTTAACAAGTGTACATCTGAATTGTCTATTATTGACTTGTGTGGTTGTTCTAGGTGACACAAGCCGCAGAATGAGCCATATTTATTGAGGGAAATGTTTAGATAATAACATCTGATCTTATTATCTGAACATTTATTTGCGATAACAACTCATCAAAGATGCTTTATTAAAGCAAGAGTTAACTTATTATATGACCATTTCCTATGGGATAACTACTCATCAATGATGCTTTAGTATATAAAGGGTTAACTTGGCTTATGTTTATAAAGTGTCACCAATGTCTTGAGAGAGGTACCAACACACCCTTTGAATATATATAAAACATGAACCCAAGTCGACTTAATATGCTGCGAGTATATAACCACGAGTTGTCACTACATGTACTTGTTTGTCAGTGCGATTTCGCTTATTTGTTATCAAGATAAGACGATTTAGTATCAAAATGAGACATATCGCTATTGTTTCATCACATATCAAAAAGAAGGTCGAAGTAAAATGTCTTACCAGTGATAAAAACATGGTTATGATTTAGATATAGGTGCGACGTATTGAAACAATCCGCGGTTGTGGCGGCAAATATCTTGCGCTTGTAATTCCGATGTTGCCCCAAAAAAACCGACTTACGTCCCTTTGACTGCAAGGCGCCGGTATGGTGTATTAACGTGACGCGAACCACTCCGCTGATGTATTCCGAACAGAGTAACAAATACTCATGCATACATAAGTTATGTTCATACATTTGTTATCCAAATATTCAGAAAAAAAATTGCATTGTTATAAACTAATTACGTGCAATGACTATTATTGGCGCAATCATTGTTGTACACACTGAACACGGGCTGTAAACAAGAGCCCCAATTTACAGGTCGGAGCTGGATATATCCACATATTTGTATCCAAATTCGATCTTCAGCTAGACAGACGTGTTTTCGTCCAACTGAGCCGTCGTGCACACATGGTATAAAGGACCCGGCTATGTATAATAAAATTAATATGTCAGAGTAGCATAGCATCCACTCATACCTCCAGTGGGGATATGATACATTCTAATTGACATTCTATAATTAAATAATCCAGCACAAAATAGTGCATCTGGGCTTACATAAATGGATATAGCCAACGCAGTGCCCCAATGCAGCCAAAGGCTAGCGCCTTGTTATTTGCGACTGTTAGATTCACAGTTTGAAAATGTTTGATATTTATGGTCTTAACGTTGGGAAATTCAATAGAATGCCGACATAAGAGAATATGTATTACTCCGACTGGATCCCTGTGAGCACCGGTATTCCATTATATTATACACTGCAGCATCATCATCCTATTTACATATTCATTTATTTCTCAAAAAAAAAAAATTCGACTACATTGCATGAATGCCGGCTGAGCCGGGTCCGTATAAGCCAGGATCCGTATCAACCATTGTTCCTTATGAGCTAAGGTTCGTATGAGCCAGGGTCCGTAAGAGCCAGGGTCCGTATTAGCCACAGCTGTTGGTTCCGATGTATCCCATACTGATTACCTGCAATTATATTCATTCACACCGCAGTAGGGTATATAATTTGTTGCTTTCATTAAATCACAATTAAATGATGGGAGAGGATGTACGATGCTCATATGTGAGACCAGCACTTTCCCTCCAATCCCTTGTATCCAATAAGTGTTTGTGACATATACCATGCTTCCTAAAAGAATTAGACCAATACATATGTCTAAACTAATACAATATTAGCAACATCGAACTGAGTAGCGATATGCAATCTTTATTCCGGCGTGTGTAATATCCATTAAATTTTAAAGAGCAAGATTAGATAATCCCGATCCACTTCCAAAATATAGTATTCACAGTTTGTCCAGCAAGTTGTATATTTAAGTCACAACCGAAACACGGAAGTGATTGCTCCCATATATAAGAGAATGTATTGGCACAGGGCCGTTCTGTTGGGTAAAGGGTTAATACACGAAAATACGGTACTGATCTCAATAATTCCACGATCTGGCTGCAAACCGATGAACGGACAAACCGTGACAATTCACTGTTTGCTGGTTAACGGATTGCCGATTAAATCCATTGTAAAATCAAGAACGGACAGACCATTAATCATTCAGGGTTTTGCTGCAAATTAGTTAACGGACAGACCGTGAAAAAATCACGGTCCAACAGGTCCCCCTTATTCCGACTAACATGCCGTGAATTCCACGTTACTGTTCTAACAGTGTAACGTTTATGTCCACTAATGCTTACCGAATTAAGTAGTAAATATTACCACGTGTGCATAGTTCAACCGATGTGTTCTCTGAAATGATACCGTCGATTTGGTTGGACATTTCGAGAACCTTAGGTCATTGATACATTCTTCCAATGGGGATATTGTTTCGATACTAACTGATTGTTTTGTTTTTCAATTAAATATGTCCACAATATAACTTTAAACTTGTTTTAGGAACAAGGCTGTAATACTGTAATGCCTACATATCCTCGCTCAAGTAGGTTCATTGTCGACCTATGATATTCACACAATTATGTTCATACTAAATAGTTCTGAAATAAGACGATAGTGGACTCATATCCGTCATTTCGTTTTATGGCGCGGGCCACAGTGAAAACACATTTTAAAGAAAGTACATCTATATATGCTAAATCGTGATTTGTTTTATTCTTGTTAGTGTCCGCCAATAATGAACTTATGAACTTATGAACTTATGAACAGATAATGATACCAAACACTCTCATGGTTAGTTCGTTATGGACTCAAAACGAGGCGATTCTACGTCGATTATTAAGCTAAAACAAATCGTAGTATGAACCGATAACGTGGTGATTTTCGGGAGAACAGGCTTGGCTTAACCCTTTCATAACTGGAGTGTCCTGACATTTTGCGAAAACCATGTGCCCATGGCTTATATAAGCATTAACTTAACAATATTTACCATGGCATTGTAAGCCAGTGCATTCTCCTATATATGCGAGGCTCCATATGGGAGGCTGGCATATATGAGAGAATGCACTAGCACCAGCCCAGCTCCAGTCAGTTAAACTGCACTCCCGGGCTGTTCCACAGATACCCCGCTCACACTAAATGCCCCATATGAAGCAATAGTTTGTCTGAGAACACAACTATACATCATCTGTGAATGACACAACAATATCACTATCGTTGGCATCTCGGTAATCCGTCAGATCTGCTCGCGGTACCGTGACCCCGGAATAACCGACAAATCACCGCATATCACTAGCGGGGTCAAATCAATTTGTTCCTCGGTGTTTTATCGCAGAATATTCGCGTATTTCACTTATAGCGGCACTTCACTTATTGTTATTTGGCGATGTGTGCCGAAAATGTCTTTCGGTGACTGCACTTGATCAACTCAGACCCAAAGTCCTCGACGTTTAATCATATCCCATTTATTTATCGTCTCGTGAATGTATATTTGTGTATTGATAAGATCATTTGTGATGTGTTGAGAATTTCGCAAAAGTCGTTATAATATTGCCATGAACATATCATCGGTACATGTGACGTTCGCCTACACCGCCAGCTCCGCGAGACATACGGATTTTAAAATAGGGACGGGGGTTTGTTGAAACTGATAAGTCAATATTCAGGCTATATGCCAACTGGATGAATATAGCATTTTACTGACATCCCCGAAAATCTTAAACAAATAGAAAATATCGTTCGAACTACGCTAAATTGTAAAAATTTACTTTTCGATTCGTGACGCAACTATCGGCGATAAACTAACGAAAACGAGTTGGCCATAATTAATATGTAAGAATGACGACATGCGTGTTGTCAATTTGGACACATGTATCATATTTGTATACATAATTACTTTGAGCTAAATTATTCTCCATTTCTATTTGATCACCTTACCGGGGTGTTTCAAATCACTTTAATAGAAACAATGTGCCTTTTATTATAATAACGCCAGCGACGCCTCTATATTTAATAATGTCGATCGAAATAGGGTTATAACCGTATAACATCAGCTTTTGATAACCGTTGCTTCGGGCTCTTGGATCGTTAGCTGAATAACACGAACAGTCGGAGAAAACATTAGCAGGAATCAAAATGTAATTTCCGAATCGCGAACGCACTAGTCCAATCAGTTACACAAGACGGAGTTTTTCGAAGTTCCAATTTAGATTTTTACCGAATTAAGTTTTGAACTAACATGTTGAGAGCGCTTTTATCCATTTCTTATTTCGCGATTCTCCTCGCACTTTAACCTTGAATTCCATTAGCCTCACTTAGTGACTAGGGTTTCGTAAATGGCTCACTGGCCTTGTTTAAAGTTACTCGGGACAAAATTTCAATTATATGCAGCTTACCATTCCTATACTAAATGGATTATATCAGTCAGTTAAACATTGTACTTCGGAATGGACTATTAGTTATTTGTAGGGATGTACAGGCAATATATAAGCAGACGACATATCAATATAAGTACAGAAAGAGTCGTATTTATTGAGGGAAATGATTAGACAATTTTGTATAAGTTCAACAATTGTTGAAACTATTATCTGAACGTTTTATATAGAATAACTACTCATCAGTTATGCTTTAGTATAGACATGGTTAAAGTTCTTTAACTTCCAGTACTGGACTGGTAATCCAGAGCGGAGTGCATGGCGTCGCCTGAGTATTGATCGAAATGAACATACGTCACTAATGCATTATCTAATCCGTCGATTCAGATGTTGAGATATATAGCTGTGGGTGAAAGGGGTTGTGTTCACGTTACGATGTTTGATGTTCATAATATGGGCACACTCGATACATATTATATACAGTCGATATTTTCTTGTTAACTTCAGTTATAAATATATATAAATTTTTAACGATTACTGATATGTGAATGTTCATTGTGAATTTCCACATCTCACGTACTAGTTTACCCCGTATAATAACCATTGTTATATGTTTTAACAAATTAAAAATCAAAACCGCTGAGGGTTATATAGACTCGATTTGTGACGTAGGTTTCTTGTCCTATATTATATAACTCCGTTGAAGTTGGGCAAAACAGAGAGAATCTGTATGAACTAGGCTGGGCTAGATTATTTACATAACACTGATACTTGTATTTATATATATCTTGTCGAAGTTTTGAGTGTAACTTTGGAGCTTTTATTTTACTCTTCCACACACAAGCTCTTTTGTTTGTGGTGAAAGTTGGTTCTTTGGAAATTGGTCTGACTTTTCTTCAAAAGCTTTAATATCAGCTTTGGTATAAAGAAAACCTTTTCGAAAGTTTCCACTGTAAATTTATTATTAATTAATCGCTTAATTAGGGCAATGGATTTTTCTACCAAAGATGTGTTTATGGAGTGTGCATAGCATAGAGGGCGTTCCGGTAAGGTAAAACGCCTATTGTGTACCTGTACAATCGGTATCGGGGCTGTCGGTGGCTCATGTGCTAAGGCGAACAACGCACCAGCAACTCAGTCCAATACGAACCTATTTGAATATTTAGGTCAAATATTAACATATTTTCACGAGGATATGTTGCACTTGTGCCATGTTGTGGATATTTACTTGTCTGATTAACTAAAGTCTCTTATCTTGTAATCAGCACCACGTAAATTCCGCCTCCCTGCATAATTATTACATCCCAAACACCTCTTGTAAATTTCTTCCTCAAGCTCCGTGTGCGGTAGCCATCCGATTCGGATCGGTGAACTTATTATTATTATTATTATTATATCTTTATTTCCTCCAGATATTGAAGATTTTACAAAGAATATAACATTGTTATGCACAACATAATTAATTGATATCATTATTAAATTTTATAGAAACAACACAAATAAATATGATAAGCAAGACGTATTTACATTTCTACAATGGTGGATATACTGACGATGATGATGATGATGATGATGATGATGATTGGGATGATGTTGAGAACGACGACGTTGATCGATGATGACGATGTTAATGTTGAACATGAGGAAGAAGATGACTATATTGATGATGATGATGATAATGATAATGATGATGATGACGATGATGATGATGTACATGATGATGAAGATGATGTTGAAGATGAGGAAATTAGATTATGACGATGACGTCAATGATGACGGTGGCGATGACGACGATGAAGATTATGATGATGACATGGACGACGGCGATGATGATGACGATGATTATGTCGATGGTGGTGACGACGACGACGATGATGATAATGATGATGATGATGATGATGATGGGCTGACTGATTTGTATTATTCAATGGACTAGGAAATATTTCTCTGCAAGAGTGCATTGTACCACATCCATAATTTGGCAGTAATCGTTACCATGAAGTCCAGAAAGACGTCTATATCATCAACTGCTGTACACATATCACCAGTAATATGAGTCAAATGAAGCAAGATCATTTCGTCCATTGAAAGATCATCAATCTTGATAAAACATTCTACGCCATAACAATCAATAATATCAAAAAACATATTATTCCGTAGTGATGTCAGGGAACTGCATTCAATGAGAACGTGCTGTACTTTATCAAGGTACATTTTATAGCAGTTAGGACACTGGATTAGTGCTTCGTTTAAGTACGTTGTTGCATCGATCACAAGAGCTGTGGTTAGATAGGAATGTTTATTATGTGAACATTTTCGACAGAGTCGCCAAAGATCAGATATGTTTAGGTTGTCATGTACATTCCGAAACCGATTGAATGATGGGTCAATTTCCGTTCTAATTTTCCAATCTGACTCGGTTGTGTTTCGAATATTATTTCTCGTTAGCGCCTTCCACGACTCTTTCGAGAGAAATACGCCAGACCTGATGTACTCATATACTGCATCAGTCAAGTTGTATTTCACGAGTAATGAAAATACTTCGCCAATAAAAGTTGTTGTCGGGTTCTGTGAGTAAACGTAATCAAACAGCCTAGTTTCAAAGATTGTTTTACAAGCCTTTCCAGGCGTTAGTCGACAAAGGGCTCCAAAGGGTGAAATTTTTCTGGCATCGATACTAACTTGAAGTGGATATGTTCCTAGCAGGCCAGTAACGACATCGGTCCTGCATCGGGCAGGTAGGCCCTGAATACGCTTCAAGCAAAATCGGTGAACTCTTTCGAGCTTGATCAAGTTTGAGGCTGATAAGCCACAGATAAATTCTGAACCGTAAAGTCCACGAGAAAGTACCACTGATTTATATATTACCATTGAACTCTGAGGTGTTATGCCGCCTGCGTACAGACCAGCAGTGCTTAACATAAGATATGTCGACCGAATTTTTGAGCTGACACTTTCTGTAAGAGTGTTTGGAAAGTCACTTTTGTGTAATGGTATGCCCAGGTGCGTGACTGAATCCGTTTTATTAACTGCTATGCCATTTAGCATCCATGTGCGATTGATACAGGCGTATTTAGATTTCTCATTGAAGATAATTACCTGACATTTCTGTTGGTTATACATAAATCGCCATTTTTTACTGTAATTGCCACATATATTACACATTTGTTGTATGCCATATGATGAAAGCGAGAGGAGGGTCATATCGTCTGCCTGTGTGGGAGACGAGCAGTTGATATCTCGCAGCCTGAAACCAAAGTTCGAGTGTTCGAGCTCACTGAGCAAACTGTCTATGTAGATGGCGTAGAAAATCGGAGCGAGGGTACTTCCCTGCCTTGTTCCCTGGCTAATAGATATTATATTGCAGCTCACGCCAGTTAAGAATTGGTTGAATAAACGCAAAAGACCACAATTTGCTCCCCGTTCAAAAAGCTTGTATAGAAGGCCGTTGATCCAGACAGTATCAAAGGCTTTGCGTACATCTAGAAAACATGCGAAAAGACGTGAATTATTTTCCCCTGCATACGAAATGCTTTCCTGAATTATGTATGACATAAGACAGCTTATTTTTTTTTGAAAACCGTGTTGTAAAGGGTGGGTTGTTATCAGGTTAGGGGCGTTTCTCTCCATGCGGTTCAGAACGATTCTTTCAAGTATGTTGTATATGACTGGGAGTAAGGTGATGGCTCGGTAACTGTCGAACTTTGATTTCGATTTGCCCCCTCCCTTGTACAACGACACAATCACACCTAATTTAGCTCTTTTGGGGATATGTGAAAAACGAAGCATACATGAGAGTAGCTTTGCTAAGTGTATCATTAAGTGATGTCCACCATATATGATGTGTTCGTAACATAATAAATCTGAGCCGGCAGCTTTGCCTCTTTTCAGTGATTTTAAGACCGTTGTCAGTTCTTCCATGGACACAGGGTATGTCATTATGTCATCGTATGGCCCACGGTCGGGGTCATTTAAGAGATCAGACACCAGTTCATTAATGTCGTTAAAGAAAGAGTTGTCAAATTCATCGGACCTAAGCGGGGAATATAAAGTTTCATAATAATTTGCCCATGCATCAGTTATTTCATTTCGTGTTCTAAGCGTGATGTCATCAACCACAAATATGCTGCTATTTGTCTCTTTTCGTTTAGATCTAACCGAATTAAATTTTCTAAAAAAATAGTTCCTGGTCCATTTCGGCAGCTTGGTCTAATTTATTATTTTGGTCAGCTATGAATTTCGAATTGCATTTGCGTAATTCTTTTCGAAATAATCGCTTTGATTCTTTATACAACGAATAACTTTGGTGCGAGTGCCCTCTAGGCCTTCCCTCTGATAACCATGTGCTGCGATAAGAGCGCATTTCTCTGTGTAATTGTTTTAATGAAGTATTCCAGTATGGTTTAAGAAAAGGCTTAAATGATTTTTTCGGGATTGTGAACTCAGCTGCAGTTTGAATTGCTGCCACTGTTCTATCGTAAACAATGTCAAGCATTTCAGTATCAGACACATTGCAAACAGGTAAAGTTGCTTCTAGATTAGAATGGTAGCATGTCAGCATGTTATTATTAGCCAGAAAGTTTCGCCAGTCCCATGTCGGGCACCGCGTTTCAGTATCTATATTTACTCGATCACACGTAATCTCCATAAGGATTGGCCTGTGGTTAGAAGTGTTTTCCCCGTGATCATCAAGCACTACTACTCGGCGGACTCTGTGGAATTCATCATTATGTATTAATATATGATCAATGATAGTCCCACATGTTCCGTCCGCGGGGACAAACGTTGTGAGACGATATTCACAAAGAATTGAGTTGTTGGCGGACATATATCTACGAGCGTCCAGCATATCCCGAAAACATCGGTTACGCGAGTCTGTTTTCTCAAGATGTCCGTTGAAATCTCCAATAAAAATGACTTTACCTAAAGATGAATAGGCTATTATTAGATCAGAAACTTTCTCAAGATATTCTTTGTAAAATTCGACCGAATAGTTAGTCGATGGCAGATAGACTTGGAAAATATAAAGATAGTTGTGTTCTGAGAGCTGGATTTGGATTCCAATTATTCGATCATCATTGTACTCTACAGTAGATATTACGCTATCGTAGCGTTTGTGCCAAAAAAGAGAGACGCCACCTTTGTACCTGCCACGCTGTAAAGGTATTCGATGTGAGAAATCGCAAACAGCGAAATATGAATAATGTTTGCTGATAGCCTCAAGAAATGAGACATTGTGTTCCGGTAACCAATGTTCACTAATTCCGAAAATGTCTATCGACTCGTCCGATAACAACCGACTGAGGTAACTACTGCTCCCTATTATACCTGTGGCATTCCATGTGCCTATTTTCAAAGAGCATTTTGTGGAAGACATTGTTAACAATAATTATTGTTATTTATAATGACAGTGAGTTATAAATATGATATTGATCTGAATAAATTAATATGTCTTGTATGTATTGATTTCTATGAGCTTAAATTAAAGTAGATTAATAATCTAGAGTTATTCTTCTTGTTCGGCAAAACCGCCACTCACATTGATACTATTTATATCAACACTGTCTCTGCTGTGGTATGAAGATCGCCTGTGATGCGTGTAGTCATCATGTCGATGTGAGTGCCAATGTGGTCTTCTATATGAGTCATTCTTTTCGAAATTTTGTTGAGACAGCCAATATCGACAGAATGCATTACCATGCCAGAAATAGTTCTCGAATACCACAGACACATCATCGCGATGCACATTGATTCTTGCTGATACGAATTTCGAGTTATTTCGGCTTCTCATTATCCTTACAATGGAGAAGCGAACACCAAAGTGATCCAAGTGATTCGCCAAGTCTTCATTTGTTGTGTCAGCTGGAAGATTACCGACAAACACGCGTTTTGTTTTTATCGGACAAAACCAATTATCCCAATCGATATCCAAGTCGATTAATAGAACATTAATAATATGAACAACTTTTCAAAACTACCAAAACAATTGTAAGAAACATATTGATCAAATTCCAACACTAATAACAACACGTATAATAGCGAGCGGGTACACAATAGAGACCTTTCGCAATAATCACTATTACGATTACGGATAGGATATAATGTCATAGTAAGGTTGACACCATTACAATCTACCTATACGATGGCTACTTTGTGAGACGGCATATGCCCCACTATATTCAGTTACACATACATTTGAAAGAAGAAGTAATGTGTGTCTTTTTCAGATCCCATGTTCTTATCCACATGTAATACGCCACACGGATAATGTTAGAGCGTTCCCAAACAAGACCGGTGGCACATCCATGACACATCTGCACATAATTAAACTGCGTGGAGTATATTTTGTCTCACATAAGAAACTCCGTGCGTAAAGATCGACTTTGGCCGTATACTGGCAGGATATTTCCATACCCGTAATCGTATTCGTGATTTTGCGAAAGGTCTCTAATATCGGCTTGAAGTGGCGTAGGTGGTTCATAGCTTTTTTATGAAGTGATGACTTCAGTTATTGGTTTATGAACATCGGAAACGTTCATGTTAACCTTATGGCGAAATGTACCGATTCGTATGGGAGCAAATTGTGTGAATGTGGATGGTGTGTGATAATTGGGTATTAAACCAGGTGATATATCTGTTTTGTTATATTTTCGGATGAGTACTGATGTGCATGTGCATGTCTATGTGCGATCTCTTGTGCGTGCTCAAGTATGATTGTGCATTTCATAAATAATTCGTACATGTATACGTGCATGTGTACGGGCGTGTGTACGTATATATGTATGCACATGTACACGCTTAGTGATGTATATATATGTAAGTACTTGTATGTGTATACATGGATTAGGATGAACACTGTTGGGAGTGTGTTTATGCGTTTAAATGTGTATATCTTCGGTTATGAAGGCGGTTGGCATTAATGTTATTTTCCAGCCCTTTCGTTATAATTTGTGTTATAATCACACTTATACTGATTTTAACGATTACTGAATTTCTACAGCTCGCGTACTAGTTTTTCCCACCAGACAAACTTGTATTAAACAAATTAAAGACATATTATGGATTTGTTCGGGTGCGTGAAATTGATAAGTTTGTACGCAGGTGCTATGTCAACCTGGGGAATGTAGCATTCTACTAACATCCCCGAAAATTTCAAAGAAATCGACCATACCACTCCATAGAAAACATCGTCTGAACTACGCCCAATTGTAAATATTTACATCTCGATTCGGGACGTAACTATCGGCAATAATTTAACACAAATGATTTCGTCATCGAGGGTCATTGAATTCAATTAATATATAAGAATGACGGTGTATATCGTCCATTTTTGATTAATATTCGTAACAAATAACTACTTTGAGAAAGATAAATCTCAATTTATATTGTGTCACATACCGGAGTGTTTCACATCACTTTAAAAATCAAAATCGCTTTGGGTTAGAGACCAATAATCAAGATCATATATTTGTAAAGCAATATTTAGATATTTGTTTATGATTAATCATACATATACTCTACATAATTAGAGGCAATCAATATAAATATATACGTGTATAACGTGTATATACAAAATATGTTTATGTCCATGTCCAAATATATAAATAAGGCCCTAAATAATCGACTCCTTAACCACAGCAGAATTATTGGTAATTGTTCAGGATTTAGTCGGAAATATGGCTTGTTGCCATCCATCGGAAAGCTCAATAAGAGCTTTCCGATGAATTGCAACAAGTCATATTTCCGACTAAATCCTGAAAAATTACCCATAATTCTGCTGTGGTAAAGGACTCGATTATTTGGGGAATTACTGTAGTTATGTGTCTATATGGCTATTATATTGCACCATGTAGTTCTTGGTTCTTGATGTGAATCTCCATTAACTGCCATAATACAGAGAGAATCAATAAAACCGAATCGCAAAATGACCTGCATTTGATATATTACTTTATGAGATCGAGTTGTGGGAGAGTGTTCAGATGTTCATGTCAGATCGGAATTCTTGAGGAGATCAGATGCCAATCATATTTGACTGCTGGTAATGCGAAGGTCAGTGGCATCTGGTTATAGAAAGCCAGATTCCAAGACATCTAGTTCGCAAATAGCTGGCAACATATTAAGCAGCTATATAACCACTGTTTGGTATGGCGTTTCTGATGTTGGTAGTTGCCTCGATCGGCCGAATTAGGTCTCTATACTCGCGGAATTGTCAGGTTTGTTCAACGTATCATGCAAATTATATCATGTCGGTAGGTTCAGCTGGTGTGTCTATTGTCTGGGAATTAGTAGTTTCAGTAAGTATTGTGCTGAATATATATGTCCGCACATGTATGACAAATTACACATATACATGAACCTACAGTTAGGAGGCAAACGCATTTATATAAAGTCCGTATATATTATTGAAGTGCAGGTATTGCGAATGTCAGTGCTATCTGGTTGTAGATGGCCAGATTCAGGGACGTCTTACGGGTTACAATACACGACATAACCACTGTATGGTAAAGCGTTCCGATCAGTGTTACTGTTCAAATCCAGGCACACTGGTGATATATTCTATGTGGTGCAAAATAATGTATAAAGTTATCACCCTTCCGATTAACTCAGGATATCATTTAGAAATGTAATCATAACTTCGCGTGCCACGTGTTGTATATACTGCGTTTGAATATCAATCACTATCTAAACGTGAACCCCGATTCAGTAGCATTCGCTATCATACTTCTAGAATGGTGGTGTTCTCTGGGCACTTACCTAAGTTGTCGATGATCCAAGCTATATTGTTAAAGATGCACGTCTCAATTGACGACAGAGAAAACGATAATGTTATGAGGATGGTGTCTAAATTATAACGATATTTTGTATGTATTCCGTCATGCATTCATATACATACATGTATGTAACCTTCCAAATAATGTGTAAGCGATTTAAAGCGATGAATATAACGCATGCACGTGGAATATTTATTCCAGCTCGTGTTCTTCCCATGGTTTTTGATTTTCTTAGAAAAGACTATTGGTTTGTTGTGCCCGTGCTATGGGTCTTTCAAACTCCAAACTGCACTCTGGCGACACCAGGAGGTCGCGGTGTCCGTGTGTTGAAATATGCGACATCGGGAATAGGAAATCAAATGTCGATCATATTTGACTGTCAGTATATTGAATGTCGGTATTATTTGGTGATATAGGCGCCAGAACCAGAAAATCTCTAACGTAAATAGGTGGTTATCAAATGCAAAACCATACCCACTCATTCGTTTGGAATTTTAATGGACTCGCAAACAACATATGCTATATCAGTATGCAGGTATTGTTGTGGTCGCATACCACAGGAAATGTCCGTTCTGCACGATACAACCTATATTACGGTGATAATGTAACGATCCCCACACAGCAATTAAACGCGATGTCACACAGCTCAACACGGAAAGAAATATTTCGATGTCGGTAGATTCTCTAATATGTAATGAATACGTTCGTTGTTTGGTGAAATACTTCGCTTCACTGCTATATTGCATCACGTGTAGCTTTAGTATGTTCACAAAATATTTTCAGGAAATCACGAATATATTTCCAGATGTATTCTTTTAAAATTCCATATATAACATATATTAAAGGCACGGGCGGCGTTCGTTGCAGAAATATTTATATTTGTTCAAATCGCCATCAACAGAAGGAACACCAAAATATATACAATTCCGCTCATATGCCAAACATAATCAGCGCGTAAATAGTATATTGTCGTCAATACGTACGATGGTGTACGTAACAAGAGACTACTCGTGTTGCAGAAGTTGTGCTTCTGTTTACATAACACAGCGCAATTCTATTGGTTAATGACAAAAAAATGATATAAACGCTCTTTATTATTTCCATATCAGGAAAGCAGTAACAAATAACACTCTTTATGTTTGCCATATCCGGATCTAAACAAAAGCCAGGAAACGTAACGTTTTTTGCTTTTGTTTACATAACAAATGGGGAAAAATTGACAATAACATACTGTTTATGCCATATTTCTGATTGGCATAAGAACAAAGTCTGTCTATATCTTACTATTCCTTCTGTTTATGACGGTTTTTGACGGAGATTAATATTTTAACAGCATACCCACCGCCAACGCCGCCCGTATCTTTAACCTATATTGCTATTGGAATAATCAATATTATCAGTTATCGAAGAATGGTGTCACCAAAGTACTTTGACAAAAGTTCAATTATCAGCTAATAAAACAGGATAGTTATAATTTTTAAATTGTACATGTATCACTGTTTGTCCAATCCTTGAAGACCTGAAGTCGAATACATAACGGGAATGGTATAAAACAATCCTTTCTTTATATAATTTATGTATGTAAATTAATTGTAATTTAAGACAAATATTTGTCGCTGAAAAAAGCATTTGCCTTGGTCGAGAGCTACTAACTTTAGTTTTAGATTCACCAGCATCGGTCGCTGAAGCATGCACACATTTTGAATTGAGCACGGTCACACATTGACAACACTTGTAGCATACACCACCGCGCTGCTAGATGTCGCGTAATTGAATAAAATGGAACGTTGTTTTCTATATAGACGCGGCTAACAGGAAGTTGTTATGGTATTGTTACGAGTAACCACATGAAACGTATCCATATATGTGATCATAGCGAAAACTGATATCTCACTTCAAAGCATGTAATGTCGATATAAAGTACCTTTCGTGCAGTTTCTTTTAAATTTCCCGTTGGATTGAATTACAATGGAGATAAACGCTCACTGTTCCGTTGGATATTCGGGGATTGAGCATGAACACGAACATGAATGAAGCGGGAAGCCGGCTCGTTCACACACTATTTTCATGCTCAAATCCCAGAAAATCCAACACAACGTTGTACGTTTATATGTCCTAAGTAATACATTTCAACGGGACTCCTGTAGTTTGCTAGTTTTCTTTCAAATGCGATGACCACATTGAAACTGCAATTCGTTGCTTGTGTGAAATGATATATCATTATGCAGGTATTAATGTGATCCCCGTTTATGAAGCGAGATATACTGATAGCCTCACAAGAAGCGCGATGTCGTAGAGATCAACACGGACAGATCAATTACGATGTCGGTAGCTGATGTCTGTAGATTCTCTGATCTGTAATGACCACGTCCCTGTTTGATGAGGTGCTTCTTATGCGCCGTCACGCATCGAGTATATCCTGGGTATGTACCGGAGGGATACGATTTAGCGTGTACGTGGTTTTACAATGTATTGCTTCTACCTTCATTTCCTGGGCACTAAGCCCCGAGGCCCTCCGATGTTTATCACACATTGACCACATTGCGAATTTGATATATGGTGGAGGGAAGTACTAACCCCGGGATGGTCGGAGGGACCGAGTGCTTCTTCCATTCACGCCTCATATTATGGCCTTTAGTACGAAGATTACCCCTTTCTTGGCGGGAGCTGTGCTGGTGCAACATTAATGATCTTGTGTCATGGCGTGCATTATCTTATATACGCGAGTCTCCCATAGCATAGGGAGCTTCGCATATATAGTGACATGCTCTGGCTTAGCCGGCCAAGGAACATGAACATATTGTTAGGTCAATGTATTATCTTATATATGCGAGGCTCCCTATGGGAGACTCGCATATATATGAGAATGTATTGCCACAGGTTTTTTTTCAAAATTTCAGGAAGATCCAGTCATGGAAGGGTCAACCAGACAGAAAACCAAAAACAAATACATTTGTGTTCTAAATTGTTGGAGTCATTGTGATTGAGCCCCTCCCATGGCGCCTGACGCATGAAGATTACTATAGACGAGCCTCATTTTTATCACGCAACAACCCAACTATTGAAAACTCCCCACCACTGTGTCGTTTCACGACTTCATCTGTTCCGCTCATGTCTTTTATACTTTCTCACCCCTCTCTCTCACTCTCTCTCTCTATCTGCCTCCTGCTATACATAACACCATCTTCTCCCTTTTCTTTCCATCCCTATATAACACATGCAAATTCAGCTATTTATATCCATTTCTCCTAAACCATTATTTCCAACCCTTCCCGTCTGATCTATACCCCGGCCTCACTTATTGGGGACGGGGCATGTCGCCAAAGAGGAGAAGACTTCATATAAGCCCCCGGGCTTGTTGTCTGATCCTCATTTCCATACATTAACTCTTCTATTTTGCGTATATATATGTGTCATCTTTATATATTATGTTATTTGTTTGGATTTGGAAATAAAAATATGTTTACACTAAATTGTTGGAATGATCTGTTCTTCTTCCTTCCCTTTGTCGATGGTTTCTCAGATGATGAGGGTGATTATTTGTCTCGGTCAGTTTTTTTTAGCTCTATCCCTCTCTATGTTGTGTAATGCTATATCGTTGATGGATTTCGATTCTTTCAGGATTCTTCTATTAGTTTTTCTACTGATTGTTCTTATATCGATGAGGTTGCTGACGTCTCCGGGTCGTGAAAGTCCGGAGTCTTCGGAGTGGTTTCTTCGCCAGTGGAAGCCGTGACTCCTGTATCTGTATGTGGCGCTGTGATTATATGTATGGACGGACATAAGTCACCCCTGTGCAGCTGGTGATGGTGCGTCTTCACTCGCAGGCTTAAACCCGACCGCGGTCTCTTCAGCGCTGAGATGGGGTCTTGTTCCGTCCCGCTGCTTCTTGGTTGCACATCAAGTGACGGGCTGCTGGTGGGCTCCAGCACAGTCATGTTACATCCGGTAGATTGTCCTGAATAGGACCGTAGCATGGTCCAAAACAGATGCACGTGTCTCTATGAGTGTTGGGATGACCATGTCAGACAGTGGTTCACACGCAGCTAAGTATGAGCCTGGCCTCAGCGGGGGTTATATGAGAACCATAATCCACCGATGTCAGTAATCCGATTGCCAGGCGGGCTAAGTCTTGCCATGCATACATCAAAACGATCGGAACCGATCCGGTCCGATCGTCGGTCGGAACTCGAGTGATGGCAATATCAGTGAACATTAGGCATGTTGAATTTAACTCTTTATTAATTGAGTCAGCTATAACATGTATTTGATTCCTGGAGGAATGTTCAGGAAGTATAAACAGACAACATGCAAACAAACGGATATATGTACACATCTTAACTGAACATTTCGCAAATGATCTACTCGCAAATAAATAGTTAGCAAAAAATAATTTTAACCGATATATCGCAGTCTAAAGATGAAGTCAAACTTATCGGTTTTGAATCAGTATTATATCACGTGAAAACCTCTGGAATAAAATATATAAATTACGTAATTGTTGAGAAACTCCAATGTATCACAAATTGACGATGATATTTATTGGCCTCCATGATTTACAAAAATGGTCAGGTCTCATACCCCGCACATATATTACAGTATGTATAGAATAAGCAATATTATATATAATTAAGAGAGGGAAACATAGCAAATATAGTTTAAACAAAAAAACCACCCACAAAACCTTTCGCCAAACAAAACAAAAGGGCGTAATACCGTGGTCATTTTAGATGGTTTGCGTATAATATGATGTGAAATTGTGCGATATCTTAGAGCTTAGAGCACAATCCCATTGTTACAATCATTCCCTGATATTTGGTAAAGCACACCAATTCCCAAGGCTGGCGAAGGAATAGTTAAGTGATAATCCCACTGTAAGGCACAAGCAACTCATAACAGACAATTCGCACGGGTGCTTTAAAGTGGGACCATTCCGTGTTGTTTCGGACATATCTATTCACATTCAACGGCGATGAGTACATGTTAATCACGTTGTTGGGCGTGGCTAACCGGCTATTGTGTCCAATCGCGGCCAGCGCACGGGTTGTGCGCCGTAGTCAAAACAAACTGAATGGCACATTTCCAGTTGATTGCATTATGTGGGATCAATTGTGCTCTAAGTCAGTCAGAGCACGCGAATGGTTCTTTACCAGAATAAATCTCGTCTTCGACTCGATTTATTCTGGTAAAGAACAAATTTTGTGTTCTAACCCTTACTTAAAGCAATGAAAATCGCCCCCTCTACTTTCTTGTCTTGTGATATTATTTCCGGAGTAACAATTAAAGACACGGTTATTATATATATAACTAGCAGGTTAGCCCGCCACCGGCGGCTTGTCCGAAACATGAATTTTTTTTATATATTTTTTTAATTTTTAGCTCCACGCGTTTCAATAAGAAAAAATTGTACCCGGTAGCTCCACCCGTTTCCGAGATCTGGTCTGCGCATGCGCGAATCTGGCGTCGCACGGGCTCGGCGACCCGATAAAATTTGTACCCGGCGCAAGATACATTCACATAGCAAATTTCAAGTCGATAGCTCCACCCGTTTCCGAGATCTCGTCTGCGCATGCGCTGCACGGGCGTCGCACGGGCTCGCCAATACGACAACGACCACCGCCTGGTCAAACTACACACACGTACCAAGTTTCGTCCCGATCGGTCGAGAATCGTAGATTTGTATGAAGTACAACACACACACACACATAAATATATAAGAGAGATATGTAAATTAGATAGATTGTATCAAAATATATAGGAGAGATATGTAAATGATCTACACACCAATACCGGTGTTTGTCAAAGTTTAGTGGGGTATATCAATACTCATTCACGATCATATCATTGAGGTCCGGAGGGTGTGGGCTATCTCTCGAATACACGGAGTTCTCAAAATATATTTGTATAGATAAGCGAGATTACTGAGTCGCAGTCGTATTGGAATCATCTATCCCCGTTCCGTGGTTTCAGAGACTCATCCAGCTCCGGTCCCGTGGTTTTTAGTTCTACATATCTAAGTTCTGGAGTAGCATTTCCTTATATGGATCTTTTGAATATTCATAACTTCCATGTATGGAAATGCTACTTCAAAACTTGTACATGTATACTAAACCACAGAAACCTGGCCCGGCGGATCCAATACGGCTGTGAGTTAGTGTCAACGCGTATACCGAAATTCTGGGGGAAAAAGCACATCAACATACCAAAAATGTCCGCACGATAAATGAATTGAAAATACCTCAAACCGGACAAAAGATGACACGTTTATAACAAACTATTATAACACAGAGCTTAGCGCAAATCAAATTTCTTGGATATTAGTATTCTTCGTGGGGAGGTTGAGATGAAACTTGAAGCGGAAACTGAACACCCTCTATTTAGAGATTCACTGTCCAATGTATCACCACTAAAGAACTATATCTTCGACTTCGGGAATACATACAGTGTTTGGACCGATTGATGTATATATATACAAGGAAAAGCTATATGTATAGACATAATTACTGCGGCGCAGAACTGGTCCATTATTAAAAAAAATCATTAGTCTAAGTAAACCATCATCGCCGTCGTCCTTGTCGTCGTCATCGTTGTCATCATCAGCATCATCATCATCATCATCATCAGCAGCAGTATCATCATCGTCAGCATCATCAGTATAGCATCGTCAGCATAATCGAGATCATGTTAGTCGCGTCGCTGTCGTCACCCTCTTCATCATCATCACCATCACCATCGGTATTGTCACCACCACCATCATCTTACCATCACGAAGAATCGATGAAATAACAATTTTTAAAATTAAATTGTTTTGTCAAGGTCGACATGATTGTCAGGCTAGCAAAAACTCCACTTGCTTTTGTTGGTAAATGTACACGGTAATGCGTGGATGTCGTCGTGGTATTTTGACCGGTCACGAAACGTCGCAAATTGGTGTGGCTTCGGCCATCGGAACTGATTTTCGAAATGAAAGGACGACGACAGCATCACCAGCTACAAATATATCAGCTTTTTAGGATAGCCGACCGTCGGTGCAGACACATGCACGCGCGATCCCTATTCAATAAACTCAGTCTTCCATTGCACGAAAATAAACATCACGCTAATCCATTGTGTGTTTACATTTCAAAACACTTGTTGTGAAATTCCAGTTGTAATTTCAAGTTCTAAAACTATACTCACCTTGTCAATGACATTATAACTCGATGTTCAAACTTCCCTGACAAGCGTTGATTCCATTTGAATGAATAATTAATGATAAGAATTGCGAATAGATACAGTTATGCTCTAAATAATCGACTCCTTAGCCACAGCATAATTATGCTGTGGTTAAGTAGTCGATTATTTAGGGCATTACTGTAATAGTAGACG
This sequence comes from Siphonodentalium dalli, assembly GCA_032622095.1. Lineage (NCBI taxonomy): Eukaryota > Metazoa > Mollusca > Scaphopoda > Gadilida > Siphonodentaliidae > Siphonodentalium > Siphonodentalium dalli. Next base: position 72,940,108 of record CP136065.1, on the reverse strand, counting down.
TAAACGTTCCGGACGGTCAAACACCTTTTCACAGCATTTAAAGCTATATACGAGTACGTTTGCGAGAAAATCGTGTCGTTCAAACTTCTTGCCAATAATCTCGCAGTCAGGTGATATGGTTTTGTTTGTTATTGTTATTTTGTACTTAATTGTGTTGTTACCAGGTCATAATCAGTATATATATATATTTTTTATTCCTCCATTTCTGAAGAGTAAATATATAATCAAACAGAATACACAAGGAATTACACAAACATTTCATCCACACACAATTTTGAACACACAGAGACACTAGACTTTAATATAAATGGACACACATAATATAGTGGCATGAAAACCGTAAACATGCGCATATACAAGATTACACGATGGAATATATCCACGCAGTGAGAGACAGGAATGAAATCGGGAGAACAATACAGTGAACTAATGTAAATTATTCCCGAACATCCAAAGGTGCAAGATTTGAGCGGTTTCTCTCACCATAACATTGACAATCTCCAGGACATCTTCAGCGCTGCCATGGAGATAATTTGGGATATACCCAATAAGCATGAACATTAACCCTTTCAGTGCTAGGTCCGATTTTTGTATCAACCCATATACCCTGTGCCAATGCATTCTCTTATATATGCGAGTCGACCATAGGTCGCCTCGCATATATAAGAGAATGCATTGGCCTAACAATTTTTCATCATTTGTTATTATTTTTTACTATTTTTTACAATTTTAAATATTTTTTCTTATATTCTTTAACAGACTTATTTTTGTAGGTTTAGTGCCAGGGAATCTTACATTTTTCATGGGCATCAAAATTATTACTATGAATACTTGGTGATAGTTTTGAGTTATAACATGCCCCTAAGGTTTTATCCAGTTTGTTTTTAAATTCGCCATAGCATGCTTAAGCATACCCAAAAACAAATTTCAACCCAAAAACATCTAAAAAAATAAAAATTTAGGGCCAATTTTACAGACCATAAATTAGGACCGATGAGATTGGCCTCTGGCACTGAAAGGGTTAAGCCCGAAACTGTAACACGAAAACGATAAGAACACAAATTATAATTAGGTAGTACCCATTTCATAGTTCTTATATTAGTACTAGTTCATTATTCGAAAGGTGACTATTATAACTGACTTTTTGACAACAAATGTTGATCACAAAAGCGTGTTCATGTTGTGTGATACCGTTATTGTCGTATCTGGATGGAACGGGGAACCTCGAATCGGCCCATGGATCTGCAATATTTGCCAGCTATGAACGCTGATAATGAATAGAGCGCCTATGGCGTATTCGGCTCTTTGAGAATTTGATTAGAACCTTTTCATTTCAAGAGTTCAAAGTGCTGACTGATTGAGGTAGCCTGGAGTGGCAGGAAGCGTCTGAGATTCCGTCACGTGATTCCATGGCTTCTTTTAATGAAATATCTCGAACTATCCGTCATCCAGAGTATGTCATTTAGTGCGGCGGTTGCCAAGATAAGCATTGTTAGAGTGCCCGATATAACAGTTCGTCCGCAAAAGTACAGTAAGGTTAATGAGTCGATTATTTAGGGCATTACTGTATGGCGAGTACTAATATGGTTCAAATAGGGCGAGCTGAGGTCAATGTCGTATCGGGTTGATATGATGTCTCATTCCGACCTCCACTGGTCACTTTTAATTTAGTGTCAATAATATTTTATTTCCGAGCAAAACATTCAACACATACACAAAATGCATACACGCAACACATGTTCAAAATCGGTGATAAGACAAAAATCTTAAAAAGCTTTTTATTATGTATTTCCTCGGAATAAGAAAGGCACATTTGGAATTGGTATATATCCCATGTGGTAAACGAACAGAGACAAAATAAAAACAAAAAGGGTAATGAATTATTACGAACCCATCTGTTTTCATAACATACAAACTCACAATTAGAAAATAAAGTGTGTTGTGATCCATAATAGAAAGACAAATTAAAAAAGCACACCCCTCACACAAGGTATGCTGAAATAGCAGCACTTGCGGCTCTATAGTATTGTGCATCGTTCACACACGCGAGATGGGCGTTTTGAAGAAAATTCATAACTATAAAAAACCGCGCAGCGTGTGAATGTGGTTAACGTTATTGCACGAGTGTGTCGTGGCGCAATGTTACTTCGAATTTTGGGACATCAGCAACATTAAAGATGGATTATCGCTTCATATAACAATTTTGAAATAGTTTCGTGGGAATAAAATAATACATATGAATTGAAGACCCATGTCCGGAAACGCTTCTATCAATTAATATTGATTTTATTTCGAATATTTAATTATAAAATGAGATGATTAAATGGGACACTTTAATGTTCTATGTTTAGAACAGACCATTCAGGCGATAGCATATATCGATAGACATCATTAGGGTGTTCTAATAGCTACCCTCCTAACGTCAAATATCCCACATTGATTGTTTGTATTATTTTATTCCATAGTTGTAAGCGACGATGAGTCTGATTAACGTTTATTTGTGACAAAATTACACAATACAAATTTCTGGTCTCTCTTAACTCTTTGAGTGCCAGGTCCGATTTTTGTATCAACCCATATACCCTGTGCCGATGCATTCTCTTATATATGCGAGTCGACCATAGGTCGCCTCGCATATATAAGAGAATGCATTGGCTTAACAATTTTTTTATTTTTTTTTACAATTTTAATATATTTTATTATATTCTTTAACAGACTTATTGTGTAGGTTTAGGGCCGATAATATCGGCCCCTGGCACTCAAAGGGTTAACAGTAACCACTATTGTTCGCTATCTAAACAATCACACACGTATTTAGACCAGAAAATATTGGAAATATAATCAATATTTATCGATAGAAGCATTTCCGGACAGGGGTCTTCGATTCATAGCTAATATTGTATACCCCGGTAACTATATAACACACGTTTACAAAGAGATAAACCATCTCTAATCTTTAGTATCATGCAATTGTTGCTGTTCGGTTCCCATACTAGTTAGTCATTTACTAAACACAATGTGACGTTGAATCATTATTGTAGTACCGGCGTGGTTGACATGCCAGACGCCGTTTACGTCACTCAAAATATCGGGATTTTCAAGTGCAATTGGGTGAAATTATCACACAGGCTGGAGTCACGTAATACATCGAAATATAGCAATAGGTTTGCAATAATACCGATTAACCCATATGGAATGTTATGTTACAATGAGAACAAAATCGGGTCAATATGACTAACTTAGGGTCAGTCACAAGCATTTCTATTCACTTTGACTAAACCACACATTTCAGCGAGTCACTAAGACTAACTTTTGTCTGAGTCGTAGCGTCTAAGTTACACCAATGATAAATATAATTGCAACACTGCCTTAACTTATGCCTAATATTAATTGCTAAGTATTCAATTTCCATTGCATCACAGTTCTATTGGATCTACAATTGGACGAATGTGATGGGAGGATATAATGTCATATAACATAAATTCATTCCCACATCAAATGCTACACTATTTGGATAAAGGGCTCTTATTCCATGGCACCACATACATCTCGGGAAGATGGACTAGTTAAACAGGCACATACAGTATACCACAAACATGTGTTATACGTCTCAACAGACCAGTATTTAAATATGTGTTTAGAAAATGATTTGAAAGTTTCTCCTGCTTTCTATTCTGTCTCTGATTCTGGAAAATATCTGGTTTAGTATTCAAATTATGTCCACACAATTGCCGCCAAATTTCAAGTTCACATTCCGGTTACTTGCGGCGATCGCGCTTTTTCTGTGGCTGGCCCAAAGCTGTGGAATCTACTTCCTGATCACTTAAGGATTCCACAAACCATAAATGAGTTCAAATCCGCACTTAAAACCCACCTGTTTGAACTGGCATTTGGTCCTCGGCCCACATTGCGTAAAGTTAAGAAATAGCCGCAGTTTATGTTGTATATCTGTATTGTGTTGTATATGTTTTATGTGTATATTGTTAAGTCCGAGAGCACATTTGTGGAGTCGTGACTATAAACCTTATTATTACTCAGAAAATGTAGTCATTATGACTCAATCCTGGTCATTTTGACTACCCAGTTGTAGTCTAATGACCTATACTTAATCGTTTTGACTATCCATTTCTTTATACTCATGACCGAGGTCACCCTAGTCATTGTGCACTAATTGTCTGCCTTTGTCATTACGGCTAATTAAGCTAAGTTAGTCATCCTGTGTACAAACAGTTTACTAACCTACGTTAGTCATATTGACTGATTTTTTTCTTCACTGTATCGGTAATACGCCTGAACGTTGAATATTTTCCACTTTTGGTCGATCATGTATATATTTGTTTATATCCACAAGGTATGTAATTTGCAACAGTTTGAACATGGGGGGGGGGGGGCTACAATTGGAATTTTGAAATATTATTTTGATTTTACTTCATTTCTGAAATTAGTTATTACTATGATATGTTCTCACCTATCCGGCAGGTATTATACAGGAGGAAGGTGTGATAATCGTCGACATGAAAGAGTTGCTGCTTACAGTCGGTATCGGCAGTTACTTACGTTTTTATCAGTTTTACAGTTTTTTCATTTAAGCAAAAGTTGGACTGATTTACGGTATTTCATTTGAACAACAGTGGCACTTAACGACTTATTATAATATAACCGAATGCATAATACTCACTACATCATCACGTAAAAAGTATTCAATAGCCACATAGATATCCGACCGAATCTAAATATGTTAGCATTCCCAACTGCATGCCCTTCTCTATAAACTAATTCAAATTCACAAAGTTTATTTTTATAATATAAAAAACCCTCTTGTAGTGACGAAGAATGTTCTGACGCTCCTGTATTTCCTCTGGTGTGGTCTGACAAGACCAGTGTTGCTTAGTTGCTTTGTAGTTACGTGTACGTACCAGTGATATCATAAACGGGATAATACACACACGTCTTTGTGTACAATCAATTGCTTATCGCTTGGAAGGATCGGTGCAGTAAACAAGTGTTAGCTTATACAGTAATGCTCTAAATAACCGACTCCTTAACCACAACAGAATTATGGGTAACTTTTCAGGATTTAGTCTGAAATATGGCTTGTTGCCATTCATCGGAAAGCTCTCCCCGAGAGCTTTCCGATAAATGGCAACAAGCCATATTTCAGACTAAATCCTGAAAAGTTACCCATAATTATGCTGTGGTTAAGGAGTCGGTTATTTAGAGCATTACTGTACGATGAATACATTGGAATGTTAGGGTCAATTGATTCTAAGTATCAATTAACCCTATTTTAAAAACAAAATAGTTAACACAGATGTAAAGTCATAAAACCACAGTTATAAAATAAATAATCGAGACATTATCCAGTGTTGGGATGATCAACATGATTCTATACACATTGTTTCAATATAGCGCATCTGTTCAAAGAGGACTGTGTGGGTGGACACAGCAGTTACATCAGAATTATCTATGAATTAATATCAATGATTAGGCAGGAAATATTGGGCATTCAATTAAGTTAAGAATATAAGTGTTTCCACCCGCTGGCGTGTTCTATAAACTTAATGTGAACACAAATTAAGTAATCAAATTCATGTCATAAACCTCAATGGGAAAACCTCGGGCACTTTTGGTGTCTATGTGAAACTAAATTGCACAAACTGCACACAACACGCAGTTATGCTAGAATATACAAGCCAGTTTGGTGTTTTCATAGAGAAACAATTTTGTTCAAAATCAATCCGCCCGAATTTGTACAAGGGGGTTCGAAAAATGTCGCAGACAGGTCAGAAACTCACTGTGCACCCACCAACAGCCTCAGGTATAATAATGCATCGACATAAAACGACTTTGATAGCTGGGAGTGCTCATTCCGAAAGAGATGGAGAGGTAAATTAACTACATTTATGTACAAAAGTAATTGTGCTGATCTTGATTCAATGTGACATAATTGATCTCCAATATAGTAATGGACCGAGTAATCTCGTACTGAAAGAACTACGCTGCTGGAGTTCTAAATATCTCTTTTAAAATAGCGGGAAATTACCGAAACGTAAATCGTCGTGTGTATCTCTTAGGGCGGATACACACATGCATTTAATTTATGTATGTAAAATCCATGTATTTTACATGGTCACACCAATCATTGATAGCATTAGTCGCCTGCCCGCGATCGGATAATTTCAACAGGCGAGACAAGTGAGCAGTTATAAGTCATATCAAACTAACTGCTATCCACAAATTTCAGGCCAGTCATAAATTGTTTCATGGATGCCGAAATGAATAAAGGGTCAGCCGACCACAGTGTCCCCCGAAAACGTGGCAAGTCGACGCCGCTTTGTTAAAGAAATTAAAACAAATGTTGAAATATTCTAAGTCGAAAGGGTTACTAATTCCGTAAAGAAATAACTTTTCCGTCATCTATATGCATGTTGCACATCTCCAATATGTGGGTAACAATACTCTGAAGTTTCAAATATTTATGATCAAAATTGTAGGAGGAGTTGATTACACCACGAAGGTACCCTCATACAGAAAATTATAAAAAATGTTTTTCAAAGTCGAAAAGCCCATAACTCTGGAAAAATCATTGGATCAAACTCAAATTCGAACTTGACCTGTATTTTGATATGAACGACCCACAAAAAAAACAGAATTTCCAATTAAACAATCCACTTGAGTTATCATCCGGAAACCAAAGAAAAAACAAGAAAAATTGAATTTTCTAAGTCGAAAAGCCCATAACTCTGAGAAATATCATCGGATCAAACTCAAATTCGAACTTGACTTGTATTTTGATATCAATGACTAATAAAAAACGGAATTTTCAATTGAGCAGTCCAAACTTGAGTTATCATCCGGAAACCAAAGAAAAAAGAAGCAAATTTATTTTTGTAAGTCGAAAAAAGTCCATAGCTCTAGAAAAAATCTTGAGATATCATCCGGAAACCGAAAAAGTGAGACATTTTCTAAGTTAAAATAAAGTTTAAAAAGGGAAATAACTACATAACAGAACATCAGATCAAACCCATAATTCCAGAGCACCTGTGTTCTTGGCTGAGACACCTACATACCAAGTTTCAATCAAATTGGATGATCATTACTGGAGTTATTCGGGGGGAAATAAATCCTGTCTGATATCTGTTGCTGTTTTTCACGAAAAGTTTTTCATTTCGAAAAGTGGATTTGAGTCCGTCGATTTTATACTTGATTTGTTTCTCGTCATTTCAGGGTCATCCAAAATAAAAATAATATGTGCAGCCACGAGTGTTTAATGTCCCATTACCAATCCGATACGGTGCTCTCATGCCTTGAATAACAGGCATTGGAAGATTAAGACAGACAATACCGGTTCGTTGAGATTCCACGGATAGTTTCAGAGCGAGTTTATGTGATAACATTCAATTGGAATTTCCATGCAAATATCCATTACATCGCCAACAAATTAATGCAGGTACAGCGTTGAAAGTAAAAAGAGTGACACCCCCCCCCCCCATTTTCACCCATAATTTAAATAACAGTATACGTTTCACAAACCAAAGGTTGAACAAGTTCCTGACTGTCACAATTTTAGCTTGTACACGCTTGATTTATAACATTTTGGACCATAATCCATGATTGGGGAGGGGAGGGGCAGGGTGCTCTGCCTATCTTTAGCTTATGTCAGCTTCCGGTGGGCAAGACATGGTACCTCTTATCGTTGACTCAAGTGTCATTGGGCTCACATAATGTGGGTCATACAAAGTAAGAACTGTTATCATAGTTAGTAATCCCACACATCAATCGATTAACCCTTTACCCAACAGAAGGGCCCTGTGCCAATGCATTCTCTTATATATGCGAGTCGACCATAGGTCGCCTCGCATATATAAGAGAATGCATTGGCTTAACACATTAAAAATTATAAAATTGTTAAAGAATGTAAGAAAAAATGGTAAAAAGTATTAAAAAAAGTTTTTTTAGGCCAATGCATTCTCTTATATATGCGAGGCGACCTATGGTCGACTCGCATATATAAGAGAATGCATTGGCACAGGGCATAACTGTAACTATCACAATGTGGTCAAGGAGCCGGTTCCAATGATATCCATATTTGTATGGTTCTATTGAGACAGACCGAAGATATTTTAGGCTGTTGAAGCTTTATTTGGCCGGTTTTGGCCGGTTTGTTGGGTAAAGGATTAATCAAATACCTAACTAAGGGATTTAGTTGAATGTGTCAGCCGGGATTATCTGGGCATGAATGTACAATATGTTTAACTTACATATTCCATAGTTGTAAATTTTGCGTATACATATATAACACAAGAGAGGAAAGGTGACGTAGTTGGGAAATCGTAGAGCTAGACAACCATTTTCGAGAATGAAGACACACAGCAACACCACCTTCTGTACTCTCAAATTTAAATCTGTAATACTATAGCATAAATTGCTGAATAATTGATTAATCGCTCGTAGCAAACAGACTCGACTACAATATTTATAAGTCAGGCGTGGCTTCATGGCTTCGTTGGTGGGGGTCAGGACTCAGGGTGCTGCATGCCCCCACCCCACCCGTCGAGGAAATATGCAATGGTCAGTCCGGTAGCTTCCGGGATAATATAGCCCCCCCCCACCATGTTGGTGATCATAGCCCCTGCGTTGGGGAAATCGTGGGGCCATAACTGGTTTAAAAATCAAGAGAAGACTGACAATGATTTAAACAGAAAGTCCAACATTTTGGTTATCGCGCGAACAATTATTTTAAGCGGCCTGACGACTTCGTTCAGTCAACGGCTCTCTGCACGTTCAGAGCTTGGCTCACCGTGGTCAAACATAGCCGCAATGATTGGGTTGTCAGCGGACTCATATTACATGGTCTGTATGATCCATGTAAAACGACAAATACACAACATTTACAGAGATTACATGCATGTGTGTATCCACCCTCAGAAGTCACAATGAAATATAATTATTGTATTATTATTATGTCACTGTATATTGCTTTGTTTATTGCATATTATATCTCTTCGGATACAAATAAAGCCTGCTATCATAGTGCCAAGATTGTAAAATGTTATTTGGTGTTTGCATTATTGTGTGAAATTATTAATTGCTCTACCAGTTCTTGGTACCGAAAGCCTTTCAAATGTGTTAAATCCATTGTTTTATGTCGTCTTTTAATAATTGTTCGGATTATATATACAATGAAGATGATGCTATGGTAAATTCATGATTTTCCGCCGGATACATGCAGAGAAATATTTTGTTGAAAATATCTTGCAATTTGTGGCTAGATTTGTGCGTCTGCCACTTAAACCGCGTTTTACCGCACATGCGACATCCGCATTTATATGGGGAATAGTACGAGAACGTCAATAGAAAATGAGTTTAATAACGACTCGATGGGAATTATAAGAGTGTTATTAGCTTAGCAATAAAATGTGATTAAAACGACATAATATTTAAGAATTATAAAAAAGTTGGAAAGTATCAGCTCACTTAATTAGTTTTATACTTTTTATAACACACAAATATTTAAAATTACATTGTGTTCATGTAATATGATGGTTATGTGGGATTATTAATTATTACGTGCGCTCGCGCAACAGTATGGCGATCAGTCAGATTCGTAGGTACGTACGTTGGTGTCACCCTACCGATTTCACTCCATGACGTCATCCTTACGCAGTACATGCCGGCGACGTTACGGAGTAGATTATATAGTTGACGCCCTTGGCACTGACTTCCGTTACTAGCTCGTTGCTTTATAAACAAACCAGCGATGTGGCTTTTGTCGAAAATTGACAGTCAGTACATTCGCCCTGTATACATGTACTTTCAGAAAATACAAAACACCACAACGTTATACCCCACCAATGTCAGTGTCTCGATATCATTTGATCAAATTTCTTGATATGAAACCGCGACAGACACGGCGTGAAATACTTCGCATTGAGTAAGCAATTTCCCATTGTTTCAATTCAATTTCAAGATCGCGGTAACATCAAAACCGCAATTTGTAAGTGGTTAACATCTTAAAAAGACATCAGGTACATGAAGAAATTAATTGTTGTGCATATTTATTTCTATTTGAGATGGCTTTTTTTCATGTTTATCAGTATTTTTAACGATAAGAGCGATGGTAATTGGGGGACTATATTTTATCTAGCGCATTAAATTTAAAATAAAAAGTCGTGAATTGGCTGAGTGTTTTCTATGGCCGCACATTTCGTTGATAATTACGAGCCATTTGTTTGTCTAAATAACATTTTAAAGTTCGAAGAGCATTAGAATGGGATAACAGTGTGGTGTTTTGTGATTTCGGAAAGGTACATGGCGAATATATTGTGGCAAATACCCGTTAATGGGCTCCGGCTCCGCCGTCGCCCATTAACTAAATTTGCCACAGTATATTCGCCATGTACCTTTCCGAAATCACAAAACACCACACTGTTATCCCCTAAATAAAATTATTGAAGATTGTAATTGTCTTGTTTTGCTAAGTTTAAATTAAATTAAATTAAATAAATTAAGTAAAATACAGTGATATTGTTTTTAAATTATTTTGTATTACATTTTTACGCACGTTGGCATCTCTCTGAGTGCATTCTAGTTATAATTGCTATATGTACCATAACCAGCATATTAATTTAACCTCACCAATTTATTATGTTCTGGTCTTCTTTTGATAACTGTTCATTTGATATATGCAATGTAGGTGATGATGGGTGGAATTCAAGAAGTTATACGTTTGATATATCTATTTATACCACGATCGCCTATCTTACTATATAAATAAAGCCATCTGTTTAAATGTTACATTTAATCAACATAAACGTGCCTACTGTTGATTAAACTTCGCAGAGTGGATTAAACTTTCTCCATACAATTTGAACGGAAAAGTGTTTATCCATCGCATTGTAAAGATCGTGGCATAAACTTCGCAGAGTTGATTAAACTTTCTCCATACAATTTGAACGGAAAAAGTGTTTATCCATCGCATTGTAAAGATCGTGGCATAAACAAAATATACGCATAGTGTTTCTGAATAACACATTTAATCCACTCGTGGGATTGGCGATTTACACCACTCGCTGAAACTCGTGGTGTAAATTGCCAATCCCACTCGTGGATTACATTTGTTATTCAGAAACACTATGCGTATATTCTTTATATATCTATTGTATACTGATAATATCCTGCATTTCTTCTCTGAACATTGAAGGGTGAAATCGCGTTTTACCGCACGAGTGACGTTAACCCTTTACCCAACAGAAGGGCCCTGTGCCAATGCATTCTCTTATATATGCGAGTCGACCATAGGTCGCCTCGCATATATAAGAGAATGCATTGGCTTAACACATTAAAAATTATAAAATTGTTAAAGAATGTAAGAAAAAATGGTAAAAAGTGTTAAAAAAAGTTTTTTTTTAGGCCAATGCATTCTCTTATATATGCGAGGCGACCTATGGTCGACTCGCATATATAAGAGAATGCATTGGCACAGGGCATAACTATAACCATCACAATGTGGTCAATGAGCCGGTTCCAATGATATCCATATGTGTATGGTTCTATTGAGACAGACCGAAGATATTTTAGGCTGTTGAAGCTTTATTTGGCCGGTTGTGGCCGGTTTGTTGGGTAAAGGGTTAATACACAGGCGCGGCATATGGGGTAGAGTATGAGAACTGTCGATTGCAAATGCTTTTAATAAGCGACTCGATGGGACTTATACCACAGTCTTATATTAGTTATCGATAAAATGTCTACGAGCGATTCGAGGTGAAGTCATTGATCACAGGCGAGTCCGATATTGCTCGCGATTTGCATACCTAATTGTTAACAAAAGGTCAGTAAACACATCAGTAGGACACACAACTCATGACGGTTTAATAAGGCATGTGTTCGGCGTCAACGCACACATTCGAAACTTGAAAATATACTTACGAAGCAAAACAATATGGGTACAGCGGACCGACGCGGACGCTGTTCACGAATGAATTATGTTCTTTTTAGCAAACACTCTAACAAATAAATGAGAACATGGACTAAGTCAATATCGACCAAAGCAGCTCTACTAAATATCGAAACTTATTGATGCGATTTCCAACAAGTATACTTAATCACGTAGGGAGTGTGGTATTCTTATTCGCCTCTGTTTGAAACTCATTTCTTCCTGCTGTTTGTGTTTCGTCTTTTTGATTTCTAGCGTTTGTTCGTTTAAACATATTGTATATGTAAACCCTGAAGCATAAGTTATACACATAATTGAAACATAGTCGGTGTGTGTATGTGCTATTTGGGGGATACGGAGCTGTAGTCGTAGGTGCACATTGTTTGAACTGCGAAGCGGTTCTCATTAAATGCCCCCCCCCCCCCCAGAGGCGCCTTAACCCCAATAACACACACCCACTACAGTCATTTCTTATATTTATGTAGATTTTTGGTTATTTATTCCCGTAGAACAGCTTAGTGTATTCTTATTTATTTCACAAAACATGCAGAGAATTTGAGAGTTGCGCATGCAGCACATTAAGTCAACCCACTATAAGATGTCAAAGCACTTAGCAACGATAACGTGATCGATATAAATAACTGGCTTCAGATGCATATGTATTATACGTTCTTCGAGATTTATCTAAAACATCGCGGTTAAATTTATATCCCACCATAATGGGATATGGAATGTTTCAAGTTTACACTATATAGCTCGCGCGTGTGACCGATTTATTTGTCTGTTCCATTGCGTTACCAGCATATTTAACAAATCTTCTCGAATGAGTTCATATATCATTTACTGTTATCATTATAGCTATAAGGCAAATCTATTATACATGCATGTTGAAATTCTACAGGATTATATGGGGAAATAATACGGAATAATACGGGCTATATGTCTCTATTCTGCGGAAGGTGTAGTGAACAGGCTGCGATCAGATGTTGCTTTGATATATTGATTGAATACGATTGTGATAACAGTTGCTGTCGTAAATGTCGAATTTATGTAGAAAAGCGGACAACAAAACGAATATATATTGCGTTTTGATTGGATACCGAAAATAATGACATATGTGAACGACAATTAACCCACTCGTTATAGCATGCTGTACCATTGGCGGCTTGGAGTTTAAGCTCAACCAAGTCGCGGAACGATGGACCTACATGTAGGTTCTAAACATCCAATGCTACACGATGTTACCCGTCAATACACACCAATCTATCATTATGCGTATGCGTATTTATAGTTTATTTTAAACATATTTATCTGTCTTATTTGATAACACATGGTAAATGACACATACAATTTTATAGAGACAATGAGATTGGAGGATAAGTGCTGCCTCACTTATGAGTACCTCCTCTCCCGTTATGTTATGCGTATGCATGTTCTGAGGACAGCCCTGACCATATATACCGGTTTGTACCTATTTGGATTTATAATGATCAGCTCCTAAACACATAAAGTTCTATATATGTGACCGTAATGGTATACCAGTATGCAGTTGGAATAATGTTCACCGCATAGTATTTTCTTTCTTGCATATTCGATTCAATTCAGTTTATTTTCTGTTCATCGATAAAAATATTAGAAAGAAATGATTGAACAATAAATCTCCGACATCAAAATATTAAATTAAGACAGAAATATAGCACTAAATTTCATACGAGTAACGATGAAATGCATGAGTGTTTAGATTTATTGTCAGTGAGTTGGAACCTTATACATGTATGGCCAGGGATGTAGATATGTTAAACACAGGGTGGGTACACGGAATATCAGTGATATAGATCCATGTTGACTTGCCGAAAATAACCGGGGCTATCCTTTTAATTGTCCTTGCATTTCTGGTCTTGAGTAGTTCCGAGAGTTTGTGGAGTTTCGGTCTTTTATAGAAATACAAGTATTAGTTATATAGTCTTTTCTCTTACATGCAGTATGCGTCTGATTTGTGTATAGAAATGCCGTATACGGTGTGTTTGGCGGAGTAGGGCACAGTGTCTACATACGCAACAGTAACACATATCTGCATCAACATGCATGTTTGCATACATGGCCCCATCCCCACCCATAATACAAAACTTGTCGATGTCTTTTATAGTATCTACAAACAAACACAGCGTTACTATTTCCATGCAATTACGATCTTCCGTAGATCGAGTCAATTTTAATCAGAAACACTGTCACAGTCTTATCAGACATTCAATTCCACGGCGTCTGCAGTGGATTTGAGCAGAATATACCGTTGTATAGTGCAGCAAGATAACGTTCGAAAAATTATGTTTGGCACTCGAGTACAGACAGCAAAGTGCAAACTTGTGTATAGTAATTGACATTCATTTTCAGCAAAACTACTTCGGTCATGTTAAAATGTAACACAGAGACAGTTGCCGAGAATATACCGACTCTCGTCAATAATATTCCTTTACTGACATATCATTTCAAGGATTGACTACGTCCGTATAAATAATATTACACCAACCTTTGAATGTTTGACCAACGCCTTATTAATAACATAACAGTAACGCAGGTAATATAATTATAAATAAATACTCATTATTAATAAATACAAGTGAAGATTCTCGCTCGAGATTACTCGATTCAGATCATATAGTTTCCCCAGGTAGTCAATTCAACGCGATATCGCACTGCCAAAAATAATTTCTTAATAAGATAAAATATCTTGAAACAAGAAAAACTATTTCCTGAAACAGGAAAATAAATCTTATTTTGGGAAATATACCCCCCAAGTCTGCTACATCAAGAAAATTTAAGAAACTCCCACCAGACAAGAGACAGTTTTCTCAAATAAGATAGATTTTAGTCTTGAAACAAGAAACAATTTCCTTAATAAGAAAATGGCTTCAAAAATTAAATATATATTTCTTGTTTCAAGATTTTTTTTCTAAGTTAAGAAATACTTAAAGAAAATATTTCTAAACCAAGAATTAATTGTTATGTAGAAATTACTGCTGTATTGGAATAACTGTAAAAGTCCAACGAGAGCAAAATTGTGATCAAAATTTTATGGTAAACATTGAAAAAGGTCCAACCAGACCAATCTGTTGATTAAATATTCTGAAAATTCATATTCATACTTAAATATTTGAACTACATGTAATACTACAGCTATAGGATTATATAATTGTTGACAAGTCACTCACTGTAACAGTTTTGTTTACATAACATTGGAAAAGGTCCAACCTGTTGATTAAATATTCTGAAAATGTTATTCATAGTTAAATATTTGAACTAATAATACAGCTAGAATTATATATTTGTTGACAAATCACTGTAACAGTTTTGTTTACATAACACTAGTTTCAACAGATGTAATTTTGTTATTGGCAATCTGTCAGTAAGTGTTTTTATCTATTTCTCAATGCTCTTAGGGCATGCTGACCTTTATACAATTTTAATAAAATTTTGTTTGCACAATATAGTGGGTCGCCATTGCGGAGACCTAGAGCTCCCTTGAAATCTCCAAATGGCGGTTTGCCACACCATCCCGAACTAGACAAACCTCTCTGGTGGCCCCTTGCATTGAACCTATTAATTAAACCGGTACTTCAAGCTGGTATATACCCCTCTTATATAAGGATGGAAGATGCTACCAATTTCAAACCGATGGTATTTATTCAGAGTTGACTCTCTTGTATTATGAAAGCAAGCCCAATGAGGCCATGCACCTATTGTATGTTTATAACACACAAAAGACTATATAATAGCAGAATGCTAATATCTCTGATGATACAAACAATAAAATATCCAATTTATCCATAGTTGAATTTCATTTGGCTATATAGGAAAGCATACAATGTGGCTTTTATGTAGTTTCCACAAAGTATTTTAAGTAAAATATCCATAAAGTGATGTATTCTGCCTTGTCCTATATATTAAAATGCATGCAATGGTCATGAGAAATGCTTAATTTATTGGTAGAGATGTCAATCTGATAAGAAATACTGACATTTTAGGTTTGATACACCATTTCAGCTGGCTTGGCATCTTTTAAATTTGAAACCTAAGGGAATTTATTCAGCTTTGACTCTCTAAATTATGGAAGAAAGCCCAAATGAAGCCACTATGTGCATGTTAATAACATGTATAAGGCTATATATCTCAACAGAATATATGTCTGATAAAATGCACAATAAAATATCCATAGTTCAATTGCATTTGGCTATAGAGGGATGCATACAATATTGCTTTTATGTAGTTTCCACAGACTATTTTAAGTAAAATATCCATCAAATGATGTTTTCTACATAGCCTTGTATATTAAAATGCATGTAATGACCATGGGAAATGTTTAATTCATTAGTTGATATGTCCATCTGATAAGAAATACTGACATTTGAGGTTTAAAATACCATTTCATGGGATTATGGGATCATAAATATAAAACTAAGGGAATTTCTTCAGATTTGACTCTCTAAATAATGGAAGAAAGCCCAAATGAAGCCACAATTTGCATGTTAAAAACATGTATAAGGCTATATCTCAACAGAATACATGTCTCTGATAAAATACACAATAAAATACCCATAGTTTAATTTCATTTGGCTGTAGAGGGATGCATACAATATTGCTTTTATGTAGTTTCCACAGACTATTTTAAGTAAAATATCCATCAACTGATGTTTTCTACCTTGGTCTATATATTATAATGCATGCAGTGACCATGAGAAATGTTTAATTTATTGGTGGAGATGTCCATCTGATAAGAAATACTGTCATTTGAGGTTTGATACACCATTTCAGCTGGCTTGGCATCTTGTAAATTTGAAATAAGGGAATCTCTTCAGGTTTGACTCTCTAAATTATGGAAGCAAGCCCAAATAAAGCCACTATTTGCATGTTTATAACATATATAAGGCTATATCTCAACAGAATGCATGTCTCTAATGAAATAAACAATACAATATCCATAGTTTAATTTCATTTGGCTATACAGGGATGCATACAATATGGCTTTTATGTAGATTTGACAGACTATTTTAAGTAATATTTCCATCAAATGATGTTTCTACCTTGTCCTGTATATTAAAATGCATGCAATGACCATGAGAAATGTTTAATTTATTGGTAGACATGTCCATCTTATACGAAATACTGCCATTTGAGGTTTGATACACCATTTCAGTTGCCTTGGCATCTTACAAATTTGAAATAAGGGAATCTCTTCAGGTTTGACTCTCTAAATTATGGAAGCAAGCCCAAATGAAGCCACTATTTGCATGTTTATAACATATATAAGGCAATATCTCAACAGAATACATGTCTCTGGTGAAATAAACAATAAAATATCCATAGTTTAATTTATTTTGGCTACACAGGGGTGCATACAATATGGCTTTTAGGTTGTTTCCACAGACTATTTTAAGTCAAATATCCATCAAATGATGTTGTCTACCTTGTCCTGTATATTATAAAGCATGCAATGACTATGAGAAATGTTTAATTTATTGGTAGAGATGTCCATCTGATAAGAAGTACTAATATTTGATGTTTGTGACATCAACTCACAGGGCCAGGCATGCTCCAACTTTCAAACTAAGAGAATTTCCTCACGTTTGACTCACTAAATGATGGAAGTTAGCCCAAATGAAGCAACTATTTGCATGTTTATAATGTATAAGCCTATATCTTTGCAGAAGGCATGTCTCTGATAATAAAAATAATAACATGTCTATAGTTCATAGTTCAGTTGGTTAGACAGGGTGCATAAAATATGGCTTTAAGTATAGTTTTCACAAACTAGAAATTCTAGAATATCTATAAAATGATGTAACCTGCCTTGCTGTGTATTAAAAATTCATGCAATAACCTGATAAATGTTCAGTTCATTGGCAAGCCTTATAAGCCAATGCATTCTTTTATATATGATACGAGGCTTCATTTGGATGACTCACATATATAAGAGAATGCTCTAGCATATGGTCTGTTAAGACTTTAATGCTGCACCAGCGCAATTCCCGCCATGGTCAATGGTCATATATATATGGGGGAGGCCCTTTTCACATTTATTATTTATTTACGCTTGAGCGAAAATATTTGCGCTTAAGCACACATATTTGCGCTTAAGCACACATATTGCGCTTAAGTTCAAATAACCTCTATCATTTGGGCTTAAGCGCAAATGTTTATGCCTAAGCGAAAATCAAGCGCAAATGAAAAATAATATGCATTGACCCCCCCCTCCCCCCCACCCCCCCCTCGAATTAATTTTAAATGACACAGGCCAAAACACATCACTCAAGTCTATATAGGCCCACCATCTGAGTAATCCCTAGATACCTTTTATGAACATGCAAATTGTATAGATCTGTGTGCAGAACATGTCTCTTTTATAAAATATACTAGATTTCTGGGATGGACGAAATTGAAAGTCACAACTACACCTTTTACTGAACTCGGACTCGGACTACAACTTTTATTGTGTCCGCCATTCGGTCACGCCTGTTCTGTGGGTCACGGTCAGCCATTATGACAAAACACATTTTTCGAGATCGGAAATGAACAGCTGAACTCCATTTGATCTGATTTTTCAGGTAAGTTAACTGTTGTAAAGTGTTTTCTCTTTACGAAAATGTTGTTACGAGTGATATACTTAATTGAACGACGATTACACGTGCGTGATTTATTCATATTTTACAAATGAAATGATGGTGAATTTTACTGTCGGTGAAATATGTACGATATTTTAGAATACGTTCAATCTGCTTGTATTTGTTATGATTTCTCATGTTAAAATAGTAACATCTGATGGACTATGATTATATGGCATTGATCATTCGTATATAAATGTACCCATCCACAATATTCGCAAAACTGGGAAACTTTGCAAAATCGGTTTTTATTAAATCATATTTTGTGCTTAATTTCTACGATAAATAAAAATAAAGTATTCCGTAGCCGGCGTGAGTGGCAAATTTTACCCTGCAAAAATCAAATTCTGACATAAAGCTATGCATAATTGCTCTGTATTATCGGTCGAGTTGGAAAACAGAAAGGTCACAATTATTGAAAATATAACTTAAAAGGCAATTGTATATAAAGGTACTTCTTCATAGAATAATTTTGAACAAATGTGAACCTGATAATATTAAAAATAAAATGCCCATTCATTCTAGTTACGAAGTGGCTAAAGAACGGTATACCGCTCTTTAGTACTGAGGGCTAAAGAACGGTATACCGCTCTTTAGTGGTGAGGGCTAAAGAGCGGTACGGATTATAACGTTACACGCAATGCGCAAAGTATCTTGGCAACGCACGTGCCGCTCATCCAACATGGACAGCTCTTTAGCACTGAGGGCTAAAGAACGGCACACCACTCTTTAGCGATGAGAGCTAAAGAGCGATACGGATTATAACGTTATGTGTTGGCGCAATGCGCAAAATATCTTGGCAACGCACGTGCCGCTCATCCAACCTGGACCGCTCTTTAGCACCGAGGGCTAAAGAGCAGTAGGCCTATACCGCTCTTTAGCACCAAACGCTAAAGAGTGGTATACCGTTCATTAGCGTATCAGGCCCATATAGCTAATGCGTGGTATACCGCTCTTTAGCGTTTGTCACTAAAGAGCAGTATACCGTTCTTTAGCACCAAACGCTAAAGAGCGGTATACCGTTAATTAGCGTATCAGGCCCATATAGCTAAAGCGTGGTATACCGCTCTTTAGCGTTTGGTATTAAAGAGCGGCATACCGTTCTTTAGCCACGGCCTTCTAGTTATTGTGTGGCCAATTCAACACTACATGTAAGTGTATGTTCAGACGACCACGATTCATTTGTAAGTGGAGGAATCAGGCCCGACAAGATCGTGGATAGTTTGTTCACACAATTGCGATGCGGCATCGTATATGATTATACCGTAGGTTGAACATCCTGAAGCATGTGATTGACTACACCGGGCATTTTCAGCTACAATTTTTATGCACACACCACTGCGAATCTTTCGTCACAAGTGGATGTATAAACCAAGGATACGCCTCAATTTGGCATCTAAAAATAGTAAAATCAAACAGTGCTTGATATTATTTTTGACCTACGATTTTGATGTGAGCATGCGCAGTCCAATTATCAGTTATTTCCTACGACGGAAAAGTTTCCACAAGTTTACGATTGAATCGTGGTCATCTGAACGTTCACTAAGTGAATGTTCTGATGATCACGATTCAATCGTAAGTGGACAGATTTTGTTGTGGGTAGTAACCGATACAGTGATAGTTTTACTGCGCATTGTCGCGAATGATAAAATGTAGTATCAAGCATTTTAGATGCGAAATTGTGGCGTATCCTTGGTTACCTCCACTTGTGACTGCATCAGAACTGTGTGTGTATTTAAAAATTGTACAAAGTAAATAAAAAAACATAGGGTAGTTAATCACATGGTTAACCGCCGACAATATACTCATATGCAGAGGCGGACTGGCCGATCGGGAGACCGGGAAATTTCCCGATGGGCCGGAGGCCGGAAAAATTCTGATTCCACGTGATTTTCTATCAAGCGAGAATCCGAGGGTTTTTTTTACGGTTTGGGGGGGGGGGGGTATATGTGGTTGGGCCGCCCAACCACAACTTGGGCCACAAATGAAACCGACGTGGGCCGCCACATGTGTTGTTTAACCAGCCGTGTATCCAATAAGATGGTACTCTTCTCACATAAATTCATGAGGGCAGAGGCGGACTGCATGGCCGATCGGGAGACCTGGAAAATTCTGGACGTGGGCCGCCACATGTGTTGTTTAACCAGCCGAATTGGCTAATCGTAATTTTGACATTAAATGAACTTGTCGGCATCATATAACACCACGTAAAGACCCCATTAATCTCGAGATTTTAACGGTAACTCCCAGCTGTAAATCCCAAAAAAATTCTTACGCACCCCTCCCCAAATTTACAAGAAAATAGGAACGCTTCATTTGATGCCAGTCTAGTTTATTGGATTCGAGATTTTCTTGTATAGTTTTCAAAATGTTCTCACCCGGGCCGAACAACCATGAACAGCCCGGTGTGTCCTGGTCTCTTGTCCGTAGCCGTGTGCATTTGTCTGGAGTTAGACCGTTAGATGTTAGATTTTATGCAATTTTTCAGGTAAAAATATCTGAATGGTCTCATACCGGGAATATATAGAACCATGGTTTATGAATATATATGATATTAGACCAGAGGTGCAAATGGAATTATGCAAAAACATGTATTTGGTCTGCATCTGATTCAAGGGGGGGGGGTGCAAATGGAATTATGCCAAAATATGTATTTGGTCTGATTCTGATTCAAGGGGGGGGGGGTGCAGTTGGAATTTTCCAAGGTGTACTGTGGACGCCCCCCCCCCCCAAAACAGATGGGCCGGTATTATATTAATTTCCCGGGCCATATGTGATGACATCGTAATCGTGTCAACAAACTATCCATGATTTTGTCAGGCCATGGTCATCTGAATTGCCGAGGACGCTCACATTGTTGGTTGAATGAACTTTACACTTTGTTTATAAATATGTTTGCAAATTATAAAAATACATGTATCCATATCACATACATGTATATGCAGCATATTTTTCTTCTTATTACAGAAATGCCAGATTCATTAGCCACGGTCATTGTTATGGAACTACAGTACCGTGTAGTTATGATACACCAACAGATATCACACCAAAAGTTGAAAATTAATACAACCACACGGATATCGTTAAATTAACTTATATATGCATGTGTAAGACGAATCACTATCTTGTATTTCCATGCCTGTTTGTGTAATGCCAATCAATGCGGCCTGACAACAGGCGATGGGTGGAGTTTAAAAATTGACAGCATAAACAATGTCGGCAACTTCAAAGTTCATGGTGTGCTACATTTAACCCCCTACTTGTATATACTATTTTCAAATTTTCTATCAAGCATTCCCATTGCTTATAGAAAGTATAGTTGGAAAAATAGACGAAAATGGCCATATGATCAGGGGGTCGGAAAATATGTTCAGGCATGTATGCTGATTTTTTTCGTTCGACCCTTGTTGGGACCCACCCACCCCCGCGTTCAAACATCCACCCCCACCATTTTAACAATAAAACAGATTTGCGGGGGGGGGGTGTGTGGGAGATTCACTGTAAACAGCTGTATATGAATTTCTGTGAATACTATTTGTCATGGATGTTAACATTGACATGTAAATAGGAACGACTCAATTTGGGGTCATTCAGCAAAAAAACATGGCTGCCGGTCACCAGCCGGTGGCCATCTTGGAATTCAAAATTCAATCCATTAGCATGAGCTACAAGCTATACTGTTTGTCTGATCATCATGAAATTTGTCATTTCTGTTTTATAAATACCGGTATTTCTCTTATTGTAATGAGTTTTATGCCAAACTCATTGCAAAAACAGTCAAACGACTTGCAGGAAAATAAAATTTTAGTTGCGGAAAAAAATGTTTGTTGGTCCCATCAAGTTCAACCACCCATCCACCCCGACATACGTGCCCGGAAATCCCCCCCTGATATGATGGCCAATATTTTTAAAGAAGTCAATCCGCAGTATAAGTGGTATATACTGGTATGTGTGATATTTGACATGCAGAAGTACTAGTTTGTGCTGCTATCTTCTAGTTTACATAATTATGCTTGTATATTATACAGTATAATTTGTTCAATTCCCCAATGATTATGTATAATTGTGTTTACTAGTATATGCATGGAAATAGAGTATTTGTGAACTCACCTATTCAAGTAAAGATGATAAAATCAAATGTTGTATTGACATTTGGGGTGCCACATTGCCCCCCCCCCCCCCCGGAAACAAATTTCAGGCATGTACATGGCATTTTTTCCCTTTCGATCATTTTTTATACCCACCCACCCCCAATTTTTTTTCCGTTTTCGGCAGTTTTTTCCGACCATTTTTTTTACACCCACCCCCCTTTTAACACTAAAACAGAGATTTGCGGGGGGAAATTCACTGTAAACAGCTGTATATGAATTTCTGTGCATACACTATTTATCATGGATGTTAACATGGACATGTAAATAGGAATGAGTCATTTTGAGGTCATTCAGCCAAAAAAACATGGCTGCCAGTGGCCATCTTGGATTTCAAAATTTGCAACAAAATACAACACGATAACTGCCTGCAGTCAGTTTACCAGTTAGAATTACATTATTTCTCTCATTCAAAGTGGTTTTGAAGCCCAACTCATTGCCAAAACACTAAAAAAACAAGCAGGAAATTTTTGTTTTAGTTGCGGAAAAAATTGCTTGTTGGTGGCTTTGACCACCCACCCACCCCGGCATACGTGCCAAAATTTTTGTTTCACCCCCCCCCCCCTGCCCCCCCCCCCAAGCAGCTGTTTAAATTGCCTTAAAACATTTACAAATATATGATATTTACAAGACCAATATGATATCATACCGGTACCTATATACATGTATCTGGAATGTTTTTGGGAGTATTTGGTGCAGGTACCGGTGTAACACGTCTCCTCCTCCTGTCTGGATATCTTCCTCCATGGGGGAGTGTATTTGCGAATGTCCTCAGATGTCTCACTCGCACACCCTGGGCATTTTCCCCCCATGTATGACTAAAAGAAAATTCACTCATTTAATATCGTTTGACCCTGAAATGGCCAGAAAGAAATGTTTTATGAGATTTAAGTTTGTTTTTTTATATTTAATTTTTGTTTGTTCAAGTAACATATATCAATTGAGTGAAATTTTATTTTAGTCATTCATGGGGGGGGGGTATCCAGAGTGGGGGATATATCCAGGGGGAGATATCTGTTACACCGGTATATGATACCGGTATTTGTAGCTGTTTCTGACCATCATGCAGCATTTGAATGGATATAATTTACTGTTATAACTCGGCCCCCGGGTGATCAATTTGGATGATGTATCTTAATAATATGTACAGTATATGATCAGTCATTCCTCTTTTCTGATGTCATTACAAGCATTAAAATCTTTTTTTTTCAGACAGGAGGAGCTGCTTGACTGGATTGAGACATCAAAATTTCATTCAAGGCCTGATATGATTATCTGATAACCAATCATAGAATCATGTTTCCTGTCAGAGTGCTTCTTGCAGACACTGCATGGTGACCCTTAATACCAATATTATTAATTCTGTCCAAGACTGGATGAGGAAGGATTTCAAATGTTATTCGGTGTACATGTACTGTATACATGTACTGTATACATGTACTGTATACATGTACTGTAGATGTTATCGGTATTCGTCCATGCATGACATGTGTGTTGTTGCTGTGTGACAGTGAGTCCTGAGTCTCCTGGCTATACATATGTACCATATGTATACCTACGGACGGTATGCACTGAATCCAGTACCATGCTTACCTGGTAACTAGTGCACACTGCAGCGAAGGGGAGGCTTTAATTTATAACCACATGACGATCAATGTGTTCATCAAAGGCAAAAATGACACATATATGTATGCATTCCTTCCTTGATGGAGACCGATCAGTGACCTCTACATTTTATCAGACTTATGTGGTGAAATCTTGGCAAGTGAAGTTAGTGAATTCAATTCTACAACAGACATGTACTTGTATGCTTCATCGAGTCTCAGAAAATGTGCGCTATGGCATCCAGCGTATGCATAAACTTTTTTATATTTCATACTACAGTACATTGACCAGAATTTGGAGGTGTACCAGTTTCAAATCTCCACACAAAGCACAACAGTACCCATGGAACAGTCTCAAGCCTTGTTTCTGAGCTTATCTGAAGGATATGAACTTTTAAGTGACATATTATTGCAGTATGTCAATATAATCAAGATTCATGTACACATATAGGCCTTAAAATCCATAACAGAATCAAAATATTCTAATGTTCCTTTATCTTTGTCAACCTGCTGCATCACCAAGTAATCTGTACAAGGAGCTTAAAGTGGCTTATACATGTACCATACATGCCCATTTAAAGATAGATAATCCGAGTTCACGCTCCTCAATTACTATTTCTTTGGCTTCGGGGGTAAAAATAATTGATTCGAGTCGAGGAACACACCCTTTAAAGTTCTGAGTTACAAAATATAAATTTTTGAAATCTGTTATTTTTCACCACCTTTCATATTTCCCGGCCTAGCAAATATTCAACGAGCCGACTGAGTCGACTGACCTAATCTTGATACCAAGTTGCGATGAACAAAATGTTGATATATAACATGTTTTGGAAAATGTTACACTAGAGTTGACAGTAGTTAGCATTATGTTTTGGTATTTAATCGATTAAGAAATGTTGTTCTTGGAATCTGATGGTATGGAGACCATCAATTCAGATTGTTTACCTTTAATTGTCCATGTTGACTTTAAAGCATAACATATGTTATCTTTATTTTTTGTATCCCTGCATAAAATGGGGTGATAAATTTATATTATACTCACATCTGGTCTTTCGATATTCTGTGAGTTAATTAATTATATGAAAGAACGTCATTGCATGCTAGCAATTCTGATAAACATCACTGTTACAGTGACATTACCATCCAATGTTGAATAAGTCCAATAAGATGCTAAAGTTTAATAAAAACTTAACCCTTCCATGACTGGAGATTCTTGAAATGTTGCTAAAACCCTGCGCCAATGCATTCTCTTATATTTGCGAGTCTCCAAAATGGAGCCTCACATATATAAGAGAATACATGGCCAAACAATATTTACCTTGACCTTGTAATCCAGTGCATTCTCTTATACATATGATGCTTCCTATGTGAGACTTGCATATATACAAGAATTCACTGGTACATGATCTTTAATGCTGTACCAGCGCAGCTCCCATCATGAAAGGGTTAAACATTGCATGGCCAAAGCATTGAAAAATATTCTGAAAATAATATTTTAATAGACTAAAATATGTTTAACCTTCTACGCGATTACTAGTAGCAATGTTTGTTGACAAATCACTGTAACAGTTTTGTTTACATAGCAATGGTTCCAACAGGAGAAATTTCGTTATTGGAAAACTTTCAATAATTAATATAGGAATCAGGAATTCATGTTTTTCTGAGTGGTGATGTTTTTACGAACTGTTGTATGTTATATGTTTGGCATATTTACTCACTATGAGTGCCTTGGGTCCCTTTAAAATGATTTGAAACACTCAATGAAATATCTGCACACCAGTAGATTATTTTGTAGGGATTTTAGTGTGATGAGAGTCAGAATCATGATTCTTCGTTTGAGTCTGGTTAAAAGCAGCTGATTTGATGTAGAAATGCTATAGTTTGATTCTTGCAAAATTTTAAGGCCTGTATACATTCGCTTTTATCCATCAAAGGTGCTCCAGACACTTCATACCGCTATAATCATAGTATGTACATGT
This sequence comes from Siphonodentalium dalli, assembly GCA_032622095.1. Lineage (NCBI taxonomy): Eukaryota > Metazoa > Mollusca > Scaphopoda > Gadilida > Siphonodentaliidae > Siphonodentalium > Siphonodentalium dalli. The sequence continues at coordinate 72,913,786 of CP136065.1, read as the reverse complement.
ATCTTGTTTTACAAACTTTTATGTTATTTTGCATGACCGCACTTCAAAGAACTCTAAAGCCGCTCATGCACTTAATGCATCAATTTAAAATTCTGCAACTTAATGCATCAATTTAGAATTCTGCACTTTTATCCGCATTTTTATCACAAAAAGTCTGGAAATACTAGTGAGTACTAGTGCTATACTATTAAACATGTAGACTATATACTGTGAAAAGACTTGATAAAGTCTTAATAAATTTAACAGTTGTTTCCAGTAGAAGATAGACAAAAGCTCTTTAAGTTCCATATTTGCAGTGTTTTACACTGAGCATTAAGAGCATCTCCTTTTATTCTCAGCAGAATATATGCAAACAACATGGTATAAATAATAATGAAAATGAATTTATGACTCCAGCCAATAATTCATTATCATTATAAATACCATGTTTGCATTGTTCATAGAGCACACAGGTGTTGCACTTATCCATGGGCCAAATTCATTCATTTGTTGCATATATTCTGTCGAGTATACAAGGAGATGGTCTCATAAATGGCCGGATTTAGTGTACCCTTTAATGCTTGTAATACATGCATGTACTAGTACCTGTTTAGACCAAGTTTTCCCTGTCCACAACTTGTGGTATCGGTTGGGTTGATGCTGTTTTGGACCGAGTCCCATCCCGATACTCTTCTATAATGGACTTTACGCCCAGAATTGTGGGTTGAGTTATCTTGATTGTAGCACTACCAGTATTTCGTCAGATTAGGTCAAAGTGACGCTTTTTTATAAGAACATAGAGGGCAGCCTTTCCCAAGCGTGATGATTTCAAACCTGCATATACTTAAAGTAATTGACCATCTCTAACGTGGTGTTACCCAGGTAATGCTGTGGTATTACACTGCAGTAATTTCCAACACCATGGTAAGGTTGTCACTTGAACACAATACAGCACCACGATGGATGCGGTATGCAATTAAAATGCAGTGATTCTCCTTATATCTTTGGAACTTAAAGGAATGGATGGCCTTCGTTATAGGTTATAATTTATAAATAACATTTACAAAAAGTTTCCCAAGAATATACTAATAGTATAGGATAATGTTCATATGAATGCGTTATTATCCACAAAACACACTTTGTGCAAGTCAATCGTTTGTTTATATACAGCAGTAAATAGTGAGCGATAAGCAAAACACTCAACACCGTTGCGATTGTTTAATTGAGCGATTCATGGTGACCCATTCAACACTTCAAAATCTTGAGAGGTTATAGAAGAGTAGCCGGACAGGACTCGATCCAAAACAGTTTCAACTGCAGTAATGCTCTAAGTAATCAACTCCTTAACCACAGCAGAATTATGGGTAACTTTTCAGGATTTAGTCGGAAATATGGCTTGTTGCCATTCATCGGAAAGCTCTCAGAGAGCTTTCCGATGAATGGCAACAAGCCATATTTCCGACTAAATCCTGAAAAGTTACCCATAATTCTACTGTGTTTAAGGAGTCGATTATACTCGGAGCATTACTGTATTCGATATCTCAAGCTGTTGCATACCGAAAAGACTTGGGCTAGTACCTGAACAGTAAACCTGCAATCTGCATGATTCATGAAACAGCTATTGAAACCATGCTGTATATACACAGAATTACACAATTTTGTTTATGGGTTTGTTGATATGACACGAGTGCTAGCGCACAATGACGGAATAAACAGCACACCCTAGAGTTCTATCTTTCCTCAATGGCACAAGTGCCGTATCAACAAATCCATTAATACAAGTGTCTTTCTGTGTTTATTACACATCACCCGTCCTAGAATATGTGCATTTAAAAATACAGGGTTACGATGTTTATTAAGGCACATACAGTGCTTGTTTTGTCATGTGTGATGATTTTTTTTCCTATCGTTTGAACTGGATACTCAAATAACAGAAATTGTTATATATTTTTTTTGCAACCGACAGATTTGAGGTAACTCTTTCTATAAATATATTGAAAATCATGTGTCGGGATGTAATTATTAGCAATCAATATATTTTTTGTTGCGTATATAGGTTTATACAATTTTAAGAGGCAGAACAAGATACAGGTACTTTGTATAGTTTCATTTCGCGAATGTACACAGTATCTTGTTTGGCCACTTGCAATTTTAGAAACCCATAACTGTAACGAGAAATTGTTGATTGTATATTTAAAGTTTAAAGGTACGGGAGGCCTTGGCGGTGGGTATATATGCTGTGAAAATATTTCCACCGGTCAAAAACCGCCACAAACAGAAAGAATATTAAAATGTAGACAGACTTTGTCCGTATACAAATAAGAAATATCGCATAAACAGTATGTTATTGTCATATGTTTGACCATTCTTATGTAAACAAAAGCATAAAAAGGTACTTTCCTGGTATTTGTTTATATTATGATGGTAAACATAAAGAGCGTTCATTGTTGCTGAATTTTGATATGGAACGAATAAAGAGCATTTATATCATTTGTGTGTGATTAGCCAGTAACACTGTGCTGCCTTCTGTAACACAATCAGGCTCCTGCTTAGGTAAAATATAGTAGGTCTTTATGATAGCATGCTGTTTACGCGATGGTCATGGTATATATGAACAAAACTGTATGCGTTTTAATGTTTTTCTGTTTACGGTGATTGAAACAAATATGAATATTTTCGACAACTAAGGCCTCCCGTGCCTTTAAGCCCCCTTATTGTCTCTATTATACATTTAACAATGATATTTACAAAGAAGTTTTTATATTCAGAATAAATGTCAATTGTATATTTTAAAACACAATTGAAATTATATATTAATTTAAAATTAAATGTTTTTCTTAATTAAGAATTGTTTTCTAATATATCTTTCCTAATTGGGGAAAATATTCCTAGTTAAGAAAACTTGTTTTCCTTACTTAGATTTATTTTCCTGCTTGAGAAAATCTCATTCTAGAAAAAATATCTTGACGATATTTCTAACTATAGAAAATATAATTTCTTGTTCTAGATTAATTGTATAGCTTTCTTAAATTTCTAGCTATTCTCCCAAGATAATCGCAGTATCTTAAACTTATCTTATTTCAAGAAAAATAAACTTATGTGAGAAAAACAATCTTTCCTACATTAAGAAAAAAAATCTAGACTAAGATTTTTTTACTAGGATTTTCTTACTAAGATTACTGTGTTTTCTTAAAGAAATTTTCTCAGACAAGAAATTTTCCCACCCTTTCATTTCTTGACCTAGAAAATATGTTTTTCTTATTTTTCTAGCTATTCTCCCAAGATAATATCTTATTTCAAGATTTTTTTTTTCCTGAATTGAGAAAATATTTTTGGCAGTGCGGTTCATAAAAGTTGCCAAAACAATTCAAGATCGTGCTGAGAGCTTATCTGTTAAACACATTATTAACGAACATGTATATTTACTGATAAATAATTAGCTGCGTTATTTTGATGTTATAATATTTCTATAAAGGAACATATACTAGTAGCGGGTGGACATTTATGGCCTAATCAACCTCACTGAATGCCAATAACAACTGTGATCAAATCCGCTAATGTAAGTTGGACGAGTATGCATCACACCTATTCCGTGATGGTGCAAACTGGAGAAGGTTCACAGGAGAGCTACAATAATGGTCCCTATAATGTAGACGTCTAAAGTTCAGTAATGTCCAGCGACTTCGAAGAATTTCGGCGACGTTAGTAGAACGCTACATTCTTCCAGTTGACATAGCTCCGGGATACTAACTTATCAATTTCACGCTCCAGAACAAGTCCATACTATGTTTTAAATGTGTGAACGAGAAATACAAATTTTAGTACAAATCCACAAGTTGAACGTAACGTCGCAACATCCATGTAAGAGGCAATGAAATGGAACGGAACTGTATACATGTATTTACACTTACGCCACTTGTAAGGGCGTCAGCAGTTTGTCACATATGCATTACGGACATCAATTCTTTCACAGATGATTTTACTGTAAATTGACGGAAAAGAGTTTCTGTAAGTACACGGAGCAAAGCGCTGCAAACATATTAGCCAGCCCTTTATTCCGTAAAAATACAGTACTTTGAACCATAACATTTACGGACATAAAAGTTTTCACATATGATTTTATCGTAACGTTATGGAACAAGATCATCGCTATTGGTCGTGGCAAACTACTCCCTTTAGCCATTTCGAATTGTACTACCGCAATATAATATAATAATTTGAGATTACAAAGAATATCTGATATACCCCTAATTTCAATGCCACAATGCGGTCAAATTCAGTCGAAAAATGGCCGTAACTCATGTAAAAAATAATTGGACAGAACAGGATATTTTTAGCTGGGAAACACACATACCAGCTTTGGTTCAGATAAAAAAAAAATTTAAACTGGAGTTATCGGTCGGAAATAGAAAAATAATTGGACGGAACACATATTCGAACTTGGCTGTACATTTAGCTGGGAAATACATACACCAACTTTGGTTCTGATCAAATAATTCAAACTGGAGTTATCGATCGGAAGCCATAAATGTTAACAGGCTGTCAAATTCTAAGTCGAAAAAGGGCCGTAACTCATGTAAATATAATTGGATGGAACCCATATTCGAACTTGGCCTGTATTATTAGCTGGGAAAAACACATACCAACTTTGGTTCAGATCTAATAATCCAAAACTGGAGTTAGCGATCGGAAACCAACAATGTTAACGGACAGACTGATTACATGATACGCCTTTTTTCAAAATGGCGTGTAAACAAGTTGTATAAGTATACGGTTGATATCTCCGTAATTTAACGGAACAAAGCGCTGGCAAATATTTGTCCAGATTCTGCTTTTAACAGTGTATGGTTCTCCTAAAAGTATTCGGGGATATATTGTTTCCGGATTTCCTCAAGATTAATGCAAATAATAACCAAATTATATTTGGCTTCTAAATAATATCCATATAACTAAGAAATAACTCTTGTTTCGATTAAAGTTATGCAGTTATAACCGAAAAGTCTGAAGATAAATTATATAACGCCCGCAGCGCATGCAGTTATAGAAAATTTATATTCAAAGTGTTCGGTTAAAACTCATAACCTTAATCGAAACGAGAGTTATTTCTAATAACTTAATTCGTCATTTCACAAGAGAACCACCAACAGTAGAAGTTGGAAGTATAACGAGCGTACAACATTGAGACTATTTCCGACGAAAAAGACACGTGAGTTGAAAGAGACACATGTCATTCAAAACTTCTGCTTATCGTTGATCACGTCGCGTCGGCTATCCAGCGTTTTTGATTGGCTGTCGCAACAGATCACGCATCGCGTGGCACCGGGCAGCTGCACATGTAGTGACACGTGGGATTGCTATTCGACCCCGGTGGCACAAACAATTGTTAGTTTTAATTTCCGTGTTTCATTGCTTTGCTTGTTTCATCTATAGTTGATTTGTCTGGTTACTTGTGCACTGAATATTAGCATCTAGTACGGCTATTGTCAATACGGTTATTGTCATACCGGAAGGAATCATGATGCAGCACCAAAATTTCATGTTAAATGATAGCAAGCATCGAACAATCTCCGTATACATTTTCAGGCACGCGGTATAGGCGTGGTTATTCGTCGCTGCTGTCAAAGTAATCAAAACAATTAGGTTATCGAGAAATAACCTAAATGGCAAAGTGTGTATTTTATTGTGATTATCATTCGGATATATCTTCTTCCACTGCACAGATCAATATTGCCTTTTAATACGCTTTTATGGGAGTTGATCAAATGATCTGAGTGCAAAGCGCTCTCCAGAATATCAGTACATTTCACAATAAACTACAATTGGGAATTCCCATGGTTGCCCTTACAGGACATATGGCATTAATGTCAACACAATCACTAATTGGTATTGGGACTGAACAATTTGAGTTGGCATTTCAGCGATAGACACGAAACAGTGAAATGCAATACCGAGGTGGGACCATTACGTTATAATATGTCGACTTGAATTTCGGTCTCATATTATCAGTAACTTCGCACCATAATATAGCACTTCAAAGAGTAGACATTCTATGTGTCCCTACCCACTAACACCATCAAACTTATCTCCACGCATGTCATTCCGTCTAGAAGCATAAATCCGGGGATTGAATCAAACCTTTGATCATCTTTGTTAACGTCTGGAAACATTTATGTAGTTTGGTCTTACTGTTTTTACAGTTCGATATCGTACTAACCTTTAGGTCTGATATATATCCCATGTATTCCCTGTTCAGATATAATTCGGTGGGTATGTTAACATGACCTGACACACTGTAGCGTGAGTGTGGTTCGTTGTTTATCCACCAGGTCACATCAAGGTGCCAGCTCTATTTGTGGAGGATCAATTTCTAAATCTACACCGAGCAATTCACCTAATATCCAGTTGTCATTTGACCAATGTGCACTTGCGGCCCAACAAAATGCATGCCATGACTGTACTGGGACAGGAACACTAACTTTAGTATAAGTTGACGTCCTCTTGAATCTTGGTCCAGCTGAGTAACTTCATTCATATAGCCATATATCCGTTTATATATACACAACTAGACATGACGTATAATAAGACAATCCGCAAAAAAAAATATGTTACAACTGGAGCTTGCCTGAGTGCATGTGCATGTGTCCCGGTGCACGTATGTGTTCATACGTGTAGATATGAGCATCATGACCCTGTTCAAACCGCAAATTCCAAATCAACTTTCCTAAAATATGTCTACATTCTTAAATAAAACAATTCACATAGGCACCATGGCCTGCGTGTAAACCCTGGAGTGAGACCGTTAAATGTAATTTCCTATGTTTGAAGTCATTGAATTAAGCTGGAATTATTTTCTCCATGCGATGGGTTAATGCATTCGCACAATAAGGTTAGTAAACTCTGAAAGTTTGGAGATCAAGGGTGGTAATTCTAATATAGTAAAGATCAAGGGAGATAATCCGATGTGGTGTATATGTACGGGAGAAAATGACGCGGCATTTCCTCTTTGGGTCAGACCACGTTCGCGGGAGGTAGCCATTTTGACAATTTAAAGTACAGGTAGTTTAAGATTTATGACCATGTTTCACATTACATGTTCAATGCTCTGTATGCTATGTTTTATATTTTATAGATGTTCGTTGACTATGATAGAGGTTTCTTCCTGGAAAATTTCGCCTCGTCGGCATTCGTCATTCTTTTTGGACGAGATGGTGTGATTCAGTAAAATGTTCGAGATGTTGAGGATGATTTCTACATAGTGATGTTTGAGATAAGTTATGTTACTTAACGTGTTAAGGATTTCGGATCCAATGTTATGGCACGTCTGATGTCGTCTGCTTGTTTATAGCATGTTTGGTGGGTGTATTTAAAGTGCTACGCGGATATAATTTGATTTCGCGTAGTTGTGGCTAATGTTTGCCGTTGAAGCGAAGTTTCTTCAAATGCCAAATGGCTGTGTTGTCGCTTTTGTGGCAGGCACCTCGTTGGTTGCCAGTAAGTAACTGTTGTTCGTCTAATTTATAAAGTCGACACCACCTCTTGTTATAGAGGTTGGAAGCCTCGGTGGCTGCATGGTGATAATTCTTAATGTGCCGTCGTGGTTTCTGTTTCCCAAGTTGAGGGATAGTTGCCTTGTCGGCATGATTCGTTAGTCTGAGGAATGTTTTAAAAGTGAACGGTTTGCTGTATGACGTCATAAATCCCGTGGTGGTCGTTCCGACCCTTGTTCCAAAATTTGAATAAATGTAGTAAATAAATAATTGTGTTTTTATTTATACGTTGTTTATGTCGGGGGTTTATTGGGTGAATGCATTAAGTGGGCATGGAGAATATAGCTTATGTACGTACAGAGGATCTACAACGAGTCTCCAGTTTATAGCGGAATTTACAAAACCAGTCCAGTAAATTAGGTCTGAACCGAGCCTTCGGCGAGGTCCAGACCTAATTTACTGGACGAGTTTTGTAATTTCCGATATAAACTGTGACGAGTTGTAGATTATATTTATTATATCGAAAATATCGACAAAACATACTTAAATCAACAAATGGGACGCGAAACTAACATAGGCTTTTATAAGGCATGCGGTGATGTTTCACGTAACTATTCGTTGTTTGCCCGCGTAAGGAAATAATCCAAGATAAATAAATACTCTTTGGTACATTTAATGGCCTATATTTAATGACATCATTTTTTAAACTCTTCATTCCTGATAGTTTTTTGGAAAACTATTGAAAGCCATAGTATTTTGGGAAGTAGCGTACGGGATGTTAACAAACGACAAACCGGAAGTCAAAGGTCACCTGGCACTATGTCCTGTTATTAAACGAACGTTTAATATCACAATTTATAGAATGGGTTTATTGAATGGAATAAGGGTAGGATCATGTAATAAATTCTATTTCACTATACATAAAATGTGTCCAGGCTTGTAATTATGTCTAAATAAGGTATATGTTTTATTACTCTTAAAGCCAACATAGCGATGTTTGGGATTTTTGTTTTTATTACCCCTTAGTTGTGTCCGAAATAACCCCGACAATTCAACACTGTGAACATATTTCTCCGTTGGAATGTATACGAAAGGTCTAATTGCGAAGTATCCGGAGTGTATTTAAGGTCCGAATTTTGAGGTTTTCTGGTGTTATGAATGAGAAACTTTCAGTGATTAACCGCAGTTGTTGTAACGATTTGAAGGATTAGTTATTTAACGGAACACTGATGTGGCGCTTTCATGAAACCTTGAAGGCATTATTATTAATTAGTCTCCATAATCGGTGGTGATTGAATCCTTGTCGGAAATTATTTCATAATGACTCTCGAGATTGTTTGTAAATCAGTTAGTGTTCAGCCGCCTTAATTGGCTTCTGTCAGACAATTGCAGACCTCTATTTCGATAGAAATTATAACAGATAACAAAGAAAAGATACACGCCAGCCGACAACAATTATAATGCCGTATACGTGAACCGATAAACTAACAGTTTAGTGTATTTGCCGCGAGCTGACAACACGTTGACGTAATAAAATGTAATTTATTTTTACAATAGGTGTTTGGTTATAACCAATAATAAATTGGTGCATCAATGCAATGGCCGTTGCATGTTTGACGATGAACCTTTCAACCAATTGGAACGTTTGCGCCCTTTGTAAATACATCATGCATGACGTATGTGTACACATATTTCATAACTGTCATAACTTTACTTTGGCACGTCCGATTTAAAAAACAATGTTTACATATGCTTTCTCACCAAGCACATACTATGCACATACATGTGTACACACAACCATTGCATATATATACCATAATAGTTCTAACGAGTTGAGATAAAACACATCCCAAAACACACTATGTTATTGTTGTATTTATCTTATGCCAACTGCCACTATGATTTTTGGTTAAACTAAGCAAAATTTATGACAGTTTTCAGACAAAAACAACCTACATTTTGGTCATTTCGAAAAGCAATTCCCGTTACGCATGAATTCGCAGTTACAGTACATGTGATGAGGTCGCGAATTTATTGAACATTGGGGTGATTTGTCAGCAATAAACAAGATATAAGTCCTGATTTAATATGAATCCATTTATAGTCAGGTTCGAAAATCTAAAAAGGCCTCTAGAAACGAAGGTGCAGGCATTTTTCTTTCAGAAGCTTTTGAGAATTGTTTCTAAATGTATTTTTTATGCTGATTTCGAAAAACCAATGTTGGCAAGTTGACAAATTATTATTTCTGGTCAAAAATGCCAATTCAAAATGGCTGCCATCAAAACAAAGTCTAACTTTACGTTTGTTGTTATGTGTTGCTCTAAGACGTTCGAATATTGAGTATTTCCGTACTTTCGAACGAATTGGAACAATAAGTATACACAAAACATATGTGGTAATTTAAAGTGAACATGTTTGACATTTAACCCAATTTATGCCCCAAAATGACAAAAACCGCAAATTTTATCAATAATTATGGTCTTAAATGGCAGAAAGTCAAATATGCTGGAAACGTATCCTTCAAATTGTATAGACAGTTGTGTCTGAAGGTAATTTGTAATCTGATTCCAAAAACAATGTTGGCAACTCGACAAATAATTTTTTCTAAACTAAAATGACAATTCAAAATGGCCGCCATCAGAACTAAGTCTAGATTTTCGTTTACTCTTATATGTTGTTATAAGACGTTTGAATATTATGCATTTCCGTGATTTCGAACGAATTGTGACATGGGACACTATACACAAAACATATGTGGTAATTTATAGTGAACATGTTTGACATTTAACCCAATTTATGCCCAAAAATGACAACAAAAAACGTGAATTTTATAAAATATTGCGGTTTTAAATGGCAGAAAGTGAAGTATGCCGGAAATATATCATTCAAATGGCTTAGACAGTTGTGTCTAAATGTAATTTGTAATTTGATTCGAAAAAGCAATGTTAGCAACTCGACAAATAATTATTTCTGACCTAAAATGACAATTCAAAATGGCCGCCATCATAACAAAGTCTAGATTTTCGTTTACTCTTATATGTTGTTCTAAGACGTTTGAATATTATGCATTTCCGTGATTTCGAACGAATTGTGACAGGGGACACTATACACAAAACATATGTGGTATTTTATTGTGAACATGTTTGACATTTAACCCAATTTATGCCCAAAAATGACGAAAAACGCAAATTTTATGATAATTATGGTCTTAAATGGCAGAAAGTAAAATATGCTGGAAACGTATCCTTCAAATTGTATAGACAGTTGTGTCTAAATGTAATTTGTAATCTGATTTCAAAAAGCAATGTTGGCAACTCGACAAATAATTATTTCTAAACTAAAATGACAATTCAAACTGGCCGCCATCAGAACAAAGTCTAGATTTTCGTTTACTCTTATATGTTGTTCTAAGACGTTTGATATTATGCATTTCCGTGATTTCGAACGAATTGTGACAAGAGACACTATACACAAACATATGTTGTAATTTAAAGTGAACATATTTGACATTTAACACTATGTATGCCCAAAAATGACAAAAAACGCGAATTTAATAAATTATTGCCGTTTTAAATGGCAGAAAGTGAAGTATGCCGGAAATATATCCTTCAAATGGTTTACACAGTTGTGTCTAAATGTAATTTGTATTCTGATTCCAAAAATCAATGTTGGTAACACGACAAATAATTATTTCTGACCTAAAATGACAATTAAAAATGGCCGATATGATAATTAGTTAAAAATTCGAAATTCGTCAGTAATATTATGAAACTGGTTCTTCAACTCCCAATGCGGCACAATTTGCCATCATATATACAAAAATGGTCACACAAATACCTTATTTATTATTGCAGTAAGTTCTACAATTGCAGAGTAGTGTGCAGGGTAACTCTGATTTTCTGCATGTACACCTTGCTGTTACACACCCCTTCTTGCACCCACATTTGATTATTTCGAGACATGATTTTGGAATGGGTTCTAGTAACATCATGGTTGGATCTAATCGACCATTTTCTTCTTTCCATCCCATTGTCGAAGGATCCGGTAATGTTAGCACAGGAATTGTTGCTTGTTTTCAAACTAAAACCTGGTAGTTTGTTCTCAAAAGGCGATAAGGAAATGAGTCACTGGTTGGTGGAAGCTTTTCAGGAGATTCAGTGCGAGGGAACATCCTGAATTTTGCATTGTTGGGTTTTACATCGGAAACTCCATACAACTTGCATACAAAATATTCAGCACTTTCAATTGTTTCAGTGGATATTGCAATATTACAATGTACCTATACCCTTTAACAGTTCACAACATTCCAGGTAAATCTTCCATGCGGATCGTTTAGACACCCCACATATGAACGAAGTTGAATCACACCCCGTTAAAGCATGAAACGCAAGACCTTAGTTCAAAGCGTCGCTCGATATTTGGGTGGCAACATCCCTGATGGGTATACTTTTAGGGCTTTTGGAAGTTCCAGCCATCATGAACACATCGCAATCTGCAGGAGATTTGTCTAGGTAACCAAGCAATAACACTAGAACATCGACGTCCCTACTTATCACAACAACTTGTTTCAGATTGCACCCCATGCTGGTATCAGTGAATGAAGGATTCACTGAATCTACTCTGCAATCTTCTATTACCCCCCCCCCCCCTGCAACAACAACAGTAACATCTTCTGTTTTCGCTTTGGTAACAAGTTCTCGAGACAGGAAACCATTCAAATCGGAATTGTTGTCAGACAACAAAATGAAGCTTTTCCAATGAAGGATAAGTCTAGTGTCAGCCTCTTCGTGATTAGACTCTAACCCTTTCAAGTCTGTTCCATCTACCGAAAAATCTACTCTACAATCTACGGGGAGAGGACTCATTGTTGTCAAACAGGATAGGTTCTCGATCAGAGCGTCAATAAGCATTGCTTTGTTTCCAGTTCAAAGTGTTTTATTTGTCTCGCATAATGCAATTGGAACAGGCATGAGTTCATATTGTAAAATAGATCGCGGTGTATTACATTGTCTTGTAGTTGCCCTTCATGCTGGCAGGGCAGTCAACTTGCAAACACTGACACCATCTCCCCGCGCAGGTATTTTCATTGACGGTCAGGCCCTTGTTGTGGCCATAGGTAAACCGGAAAAGGTAAATACATTTGGAGATTTGGCCTATGTATTCTCAGTGTGCGTGTTGAAGAAGGTCGAAGGTTATATCAGGATTGATGTAGTGTTCGACAGATACTCGGATAAATCTATAACGACTGCCACCAGATCGAGAAGAAGTCGAAATGTACCATTGATCCGAAGGACAATAACAAAGCGAGATGTTCCCATCCCACAAAATTGGAAAAGCTTCATTTTGTTGTCTGACAACAAGTCCGATTTGAATGGTTTCCTGTCTCGAGAACTTGTTACCAAAGCGAAAACGGAAGGTGTTACTGTTGTTGTTGCAGGGGCTGAGGGGGGTCATAGAAGATTGCAGAGTAGATTGTTCGATAGATGGAACAGACTTGAAAGGGTTAGAGTCTTATCACGAAGAGGCTGACACTAGACTTATCCTTCATTCACTTGATGTCAGCATGGGGTGCAATCTGAAACAAGTTATTGTGGTAAGTAGGGACGTCGATATTCTAGTGTTATTGCTTGGTTACCTAGACAAATTTCCTGCAGATTGTGATGTGTTCATGATGGCGGGAACTTCCAAAAGCCCTAAAATTATAGCCGGCAGGGATGTTGCCACCCAAATACCGAGCGACGCTCTGAACTACCGTGTTGCCAACATTGATTTTTGGAATCAGATTACAAATTACATTTAGACATAACTGCCTAAACCATTTGAAGGATATAATTCCGGCATACTTCACTTTCTGCCATTTAAGACTGCAATAATTTATAAAATTCGCGTTTTTTTTGTCATCAGTAAACGAAAATCTAGACTTTGTTCTGATGGCGGCCATTTTGAATTGTCATTTTGGGTCAGATATAATAATTTGTCGACTTGCCAACATTGATTTTTGAAATCAGCATAAAAAATACCATCAGAAACAATTCTCAAAAGCTTCTGAAAGAAAAATGCCCGCACCTTTCACTTTTGTTCCATTTCGAACCTGACTAGTACAGAAATAAGCGGAACTGTGAAATTCTTTCAATAAAATATCAATGTTCTCAAACAAAAAGCAAAGTCATTCAAACTGTTATAGTTCAGAATTCGCTAGATTGAAAATAACCATGCAAGTTCTGAGAAAAGTGTGCATCGTAAAGTTTGCAAATTTTGTGCGGTGCAAGCTGTCTAAAATGATAGGAACAGAATAGTGAAAGCTAAAATTTAGTCGTATAAGGGACATGTAATCATGTTTCATCGAATATGTAGCTACATTGCTATTTTATTCCACTTGTATGCATTAATTTATTCGTTTAAACCATCCGAAACGCTGAAGTAGATGTGACCCAATTTCGAGGCGAGAGTTTTTGTTGATACATGTACGTCGCCAAGGCAGCAACGTCGTGGGGTGAAAGGTCACGTTGTGCATAGTCCTTTCTTGGAGTATAATACACATAATTTAATACACAGTATAACATCAAACCGGTATAAGATAAAAATCAACTATATATATAGCCATTATATATATACACATTTTTTAAAATCACTACATTAAAGCTCCAATATATGTTATATATGCCTAATACATGTAATATGATCTGGATGGCGTTACCATTTCTGACTATAGTTTTCTTGTATACTTTTGCCTACAAGTCCAACCACGTCGATTGCATATGTACCATTTAAACACCGATAACGTTTTTACCAATTAATCGTAATAAACAGATAGCAATGAATCTGACAAGGTGAGACACTATACTTACAATACGTATAGGGAATAACGTTTTGTGATGCCATTTTTATTTAAAACATTTATGAGAATAACACGTTGAGCAAGAGTATTTCTTCTCAGGGTCTCCCTGCTATTTGTTTACATAAATACGAACTAATTTAACACGGTGAAGTGACAGTGTGAATAATATTTAAACAAACCCGGTTACTCGTAAGTAGGCGCCATATTATATACGCAAATACAGATGAAAGTTAGGTAATAATACAGAATGACAATACGAGGCCTGTCTTTTTGATGTCTGTAGCATACTCTTTTGATGTGTAGGGTAACATCGATTAAAACTGACTTTAAAAATCCCACCACTGGATCTGGGCATAAAGTCTGCATATATAATATGCCGTGTAATTACAAGTAACCTCAGTTTCTTTACAATTAATTCACACTGTCACTTCGCGAGGTCACACGAGTTTGTATTTATATTATCATTGTGATCAAATATATGTTCACATTATATTACTACTTTCAGTTGACAATTATTGTGGTGTTCAGTACAAATATAATACTTGCTATGGAATATACATGTACCGATTTGCTGTCACAATTGTAACATTTTGTTATTTATTGGGGATTGTAGGTGAGTGGGTCAACAACGTTAAACCCGCTTATAGAAGGACATATCCCGGGGATTCGATGTAAAACAGCATTATCCCAACCGATTTCCCAAGCTGATTTACGTCAAAGGAAACTTGAACTAATCTCCCTGGTGACATTAGACTATAACATTCGTTAAGTTGCCGATATAGACACGTTCACTACAAACAAATCCCAAAATGGGGACACAGACTTATACATGTAGGTAAAGTTTCCACGAACACAGACGCAGTTGAGCGTTTTCGAAAACTCACGGTTAGCATTTACGATTACAGTTAGGGCAGTACGTTATGCACACAATCTGAATATAACCGCGAAGCCCATACAATAATAGATGATAGCGTTCAACTTGTTGTTTTGTTTTATACAACCATGAAACCTGCTGACTACTATGGCCGATTAGAATAGCAGATTATGAACGGTGTGCTTAATATGATAGACCGTGCAAAGCGAGCAACTCACAGCGCACGAATAGCCATGCGTTGTCAAGTTCAATAATCCTACTCGTCGTCATCATTTTGCGAAAAGAATGATTTGTCTCGACGAATAACTAAACGCAGTGGTAATTCGACGTTTACTTGCGAATCCTTACAACTATCTCAGTGTTGACCAAAACAAAGCGTCAAAGCGACACTAGATTACCAAACTCCTCTAACTATTAGTCTATTATTAGGGAACGGAGATATCATAAGCGGTACATGCATAGCACCTGTACCCCAATACGTTTGCCAACGTAGTAATTAATTGTTGGAAATTAAATAAGTTTTAACTAATCCACGCTATCGGTCATTCAGTGGCCAAGGCAGTCACTACTCGACACGAGGGTGATTTTAGTGACGCTACCTCACACAGCGGGCTAGCATAACTAAATTCACCCTCTAGGGATCTAATTTTACTTAGGCCTCCTCTTCTGGGAATAATCTATGTTTTAACATTGATTTTAGTTATTTTCCCCTTCTGTTCAGTTTCTATATCCCCCAATTTACAGAAGATAAACTGCATATCCGATGTGACTAATGTGTGAACATCTTCAACTTCAACTGGAGAACTTCAGTTTGATTACAGTACTCCCATAGCAGTTTATGCCTCAACAGAATGAGGTTCATAAAGGGTGAATTTGATGACGCTAGCCCGGCATGCGGAGTAGCGTCACTACATTTACTATCTGGTGGCCTCATTCTGTATAAATGACAGACACATTATTCCAATGCTGTCAATATACTGTAGTTTTTTCTTTAGTTGCCCCTTGTATCAGTCTGAGCGAGCCGTCCTCGCTGATAAATTGACTCGCGAAAGCCTTCAAATTCTCAACATTAACGAAATTATTTTCGGAATACCATATATCTCGTCCCAAAGTAATAACAAACTGTTCTATATAACTCAGCAATACAGTGTAGCAACAAAGCGTTTCGATAACTGCATTTAAAACAAAATACATTCACAAGGAAGGGCTACAAATTGTCTAAGTACACCGGTAAATATAGGAACTACGCAATTTAGTAATATACTGGCTCCCTACTTATGGACCTACGCCTCCACTCAATTACCAGTTCTCCATTATATTGATCGACCTATGTACTGTCTTCCAGAGTAGCTGACTAACACTTGACTAACATATATAAAACGAACAAAAATCACACAAACCCCACCAAATGTGATAGATACCAAACCATCCATAACCCATATAGCAATATGCTCTGGAAGGCACTACACCAATCACCATAAAATAACAAAATCATGCATGTAAATATGTTCAGCTGTCATCTTGTAAACATTTTGTATCTAAATCCACTGTATTTTGGAGAGGGGCTTCATAAGTTGTAAAAAATTGTGCCCCGATCCCTTTTGTATTATTTGCGTTTCAAGTCAATATACTGTACATCGCCCAAACATATACAGCGTATAACAATGGAGTTCGATCGTTTGATAAGTTAAAACCAATTTTCTATCGACGGCATTGTGTCAGATATTTCGCATATGATGTGGGATATTCTTAAGCATCATTAAAGCAGACGTTCGTTGTTACACAAACACTCGACGTCTAAAGTACTAAAGAACAACGCTATTTCGTATGCGTTGGCATCCGTACGGCGCGGACAATTCCCTCGTTATTAGGCGCGTTACATAAAGTAATGGCCGTACGAGAGCGTATTTCCCACTTGGCCCGAGTGCACAGCTTTTGGAGAGTTTATTATTGTATGCGCTTTAGGTTACAGTGAAGTAATTCGATTGGTAGCGCCCTCAAGCGGATTTTGAGCCGAGATGCAGTAGAAAATTACAATTCTGGGCTTTGTTTGGTTAATAGCAGATCCGATATTTAAACATATATGAAATATATGCAATCGCTTCTCTTGAAATTGCAGACGCCAAACAAAACATTAGCACATTGTAAAGCACGTGGTTCCTAGTTTGAATTTTGTTGGTGTGAGTTAAAACATGTCAAGATTTTGTTCATGCAATTTTGATTCTAGATTATAAATCCGAAATTTAAAGGTACATTCCGTACCGGACGAAAATGATTTTTTTTATCATGCAGAAACTTTGAGCAGATGCCAATCCTGGTGATCATGTACTCGTTTGGCACAATTCGTGAATACTCAGAGCTGCAGGCCACTATGTGTTAACACTGAGGTCTATGGGAATAATTACTTCACTGTAACCTTTAGGGGAATACTATTCCTGAATATACACAGGAACATGTCTTGCTCCTGTAAGCTGCAGTAGGCCTGCAGTAATATTTCGGCGAACCGATTCCCTCCCCTGGTCTATTGTGTCAGTAGTCTCCGTTTGTATCCACAGTATAATGGCCTGTGTGTGATCGGAGAACACGATGCACTGGCGATAGGTTATGTTTGTGCAGCAATCATTTTCGAGCGCTAACCGGTTCGCACAGACAAACGGACTCTAGCAGAGTCTAGGTTACACTGGTGTAAATAAGGTTCCGAGTGACATCTAGCGGATGCGGGATGAATATATAGGGGAGAATAAAATAGACACTGGGCCCTGATTGGTCAATAGCCTTGTGTGCTTTTCACAAAACAAAATCATCACACCTCTTCCCTATGATTTCCCATAGGTAAAATAACCATTGGCACAGGAATTAACCCTTTGTAGTGAAGTTTGAATTTTTTGGTGTGGTCTAAAATATGACTGTATTTTTTTATGCGGTTCTGACACTAGTTACGAAAACATAAGATTTAAAGGCGAATTCCCTGCTAGACAGACATTATTTATTTGTGTAAAAAGTTTCCCAAAATGTCAATTTTTCAGATTTAAAGAAAATTTTGGACCCAACATTTATATTGCCAACACTATACGCTAAAACGTTAGCACTGAGGCCTATGGAAAACATTTACACCAGTGTAACCTAAAGGGAAAAAAATAGCTTTTTATCATTTTTGATTCCTGGGAGTCACTTTAAAGAATTTTAATGCATTTTACAGAGCCTGGTCTTTCAGTCCAATGAATATATCATGCTTGGTGTGGCTATTCTTGCTGCTGATGTCTTCTTTCACTTACATTAGCCAAAAAAATAGTATGATTTTTCAAAAAATTTCAAGGTGGTAATAGTCACATGATAATGCAAATGACCCATAACATGGGCATGTCAACGACACATATAACAATTGTTATAAGAACCTAATTTAACAAGTATTTTGGATTTTATAGCCAGTGATATACAGATATATATCATAAAAGTGTGTCATTTTCACTGGTGGGTATGGTCATTTGAAGGTTAATAGCACTAAAACTTGGACACATTTAAGAAAATGCTTCAGCAATTCAAAGAGAGCATATCTTTATTCAACTAATTCAATATACACCCACAACCAGTTATCTTGGATCACCCTTGCAGACCTGAAAATGTCATATTTTATTCTTCAATGTGCTGATAAAGTCATGCGCTTGATGCTCAGCTGATCAGATATGGACTCAATGACCTCACATCACCAGAAGTTCTCTCATGGAAAGAATATTGAACAGTATTCCATAGCTGATCCAAGTTTGCAACACCAGACCCCTAAACCTGAGTGAAAATGGGGCCTGAACATGACTGGTGGTGGAAAATTGTGCTTTTTTGATGAATAATTTGTTAAAGGGGGTGGGGTTAAATTGTGTGTGATAAATAAAGAACCACAGAAGTGATATTGTTTTTGAACACATTTTTTCCATTGATGGGCAATTCTGAAGAAATGTAGGGAGTTACAATTATTCCGCGAAAAAGCGGGCTATCGCTTTAGGTTACACTGGTATAAATAAGGTTCCGAGTGACATCTAGCGGATGCGGGAGGAATATATAGGAGAGAATAAAATACACACTGGGCCTGATTGGTCAATAGCCTTGTGTGCTTTTCACATAAAAAAAATCATCACACCTCTTCCCTATGATTTCCCATAGGTAAAATAACCATTGGCACTGACTGTATTTTTTTATGCGGTTCTGACACTAGTTACGAAAACATAAGATTTAAAGGCGAATTCCCTGCTAGACAGACATGATTTTTTTGTGTAAAAAGTTTCCCAAAATGTAAATTTTTCAGATTTAAAGAAATTTTTGGCCCCAACATTTATATTACCAACACTATACGCTAAAACGTTAGCATTGAGGCCTATGGAAAACATTTACACCAGTGTAACCTCTAGTGCCTCTATAATGCATGGTGGTAAACTATTTTCACACCTATTGATAGTTGCGTTTAACGCATTATCAATGCCACGTGACTTCTGAATGGAAACGTTAATAACAAATGACAAACGTGCACATCGTATTCATTCATAGCTTATATGTGGAACCATAGCTCAGCCCAACCGCACACAGTATAGATATGACACAGTGCGGTTCTTAATCGAGAATCTTTAAACGATTGAATTGTGGATGGCTCAAGGATATATTTCGCAAGAGCTTAACTCGAGCGAAATGTAACTATGCGTCGGCCGCATCGAGTTCGATAAAAGATTCGAGATTAAGATGCAAGTTGTGCTCGGTGTGTATTCTGCATCGATGTGCCAGATAAGTTCAATACATGATGTAACATGAATGGCATATGCATTGATACTTTAGCTACCTTTAAAAAAGAACTGAATGTCGTGGGTGTGCGTGTTATTGGGGGATAGGGCGCTGTGGTCTGTTTGGCCTACATTGTGTAAACCGCGAGGCGGTTTACATGTCTTATACTGATACAGCTATCTGATTATGTATTCCCATAAAAGCTGAGTGTATTCTTATTTATTTTCACAAAATTTGCCGATAATTTTAGACTAGCCCCCATCACATTATGGAAGCCCAATATAATGTACCCACACACTTGGCTACGATAACGTGATCGAACGTGGTTTCAGATGCAATTCGTGTGGCATTGTTAAAATGCGCTATTATAATTTTCAGATGATTTTGTAACATTAGACGATATTATAAAGATGTGTATGGTGAATATAGCTTGGTGGACTGCCCAAAACCCAATCTTAGAGATATCGCTGGCAGTTCTTGTCTGTAGAGCTCCTTTTTGGTATCTGTAAATTCGAAGTTATGTCAGGGCTTGAATCTAGTAATGTTCATATTACTCAAAAGTTAATGGATGTAACTGTCAGAATGCTTTTATATGCATCATATTAAACAATAAAGTCTTATGCAAGATTTGGAAATAGTATACCTGCCACCACATCACCCAGCGCCCTCTAGCGATGTTAGTTGGTTATGTATCAAAGTAACTTATCTTTCGTCTGCCTGCTTCTTCCTGGGTATCTTTAATGGCCGTCCTAAATTTGATAGGCCGATCGTCTTTATAGCCCTGTTGAGCTCTTATCAACAGCTCTCCTTCTCCCCTATGCTTTAGTGCGCGTGTACAATACTTTGCCTCGTAACACCTTATTTTCATATCTTTCTGACATACTCGTATACTTTCCGGTTCATCATAGCGAACGTTTCGTCAAGTTGTTTACTCGGATCCTTGCCAGCCCCGGTATGTGTGTGGTTTTCGAATCATGTTGACTCAATGTTCGTTTTGGCACTGGGAAGGGGATTCCAAACGTCTCCCTCGGGTTACACGGGCCCATTGTCAACCTCTCTTGCCCATACCAAAAAAAACGCATCCGTAGGCAGTAAACTAAGGATCAGTGTCGAGGGTTGACGAAATGTTTAACGCATATGTGGATGTGTGCATGTGACACGAATACATGTATGGTTGTCGCAAGTACTCGTCTCTTCTAAATACAAATATGCACATAACCATACTTAGATATGAATCCAAATTCATCATAAATAAGTTATAATTTAAATACGTTAGCATTGAATGTTTTTAATATATGTCATGTATAATAATAAACAGCTTAATAGTCATATATTCTTTAACTCAAATATACATTTTCATTGTTCTGTCACGACCGCCTTAACCTTAGAAATTAGGAAAGCAAGTTAAGGCGGGGTATGCCTAAAATCGTCCGAGAACGACTTTGAATATATACCGCCATTCCGAGATTCCTGTTCTTGATACATCCTTTGGGTGAAAGAGGCCATTGCCGTGCATGTATTAAACGGACACAATTTTTACCCTACTTGTCTTACCTTTAAACGCATGCTTAGCTATATAGTACAGTAATTCCCTAAGTAATCGACTTCTTCTCACTGAGAGCTTTCCGATGAATGGCAACAAGCCATATTTCCGACTAAATACTGAAAAGTTACCCATAATTATGCTGTGGTTAAGAAGTCGATTACTTAGGGCATTGCTGTATGTCTCTCTGCTGCTCTTATATGTGTTTCGTAATATGACAGTTCGTCTTTGACACATGTATGCCAACGCATCGGTGTTGCTAATCCTGCTAGGCACCACCCACTATTTGAGTGCTGAACGTGGAATTGACTCGGCAACTAAAGCAAAACAGAGTGTGCTATTTGAAAAAGTGAATTCAATAACTATGACATCTGCTTCTTACCAAATTGCCTTCTATGGGGAATATAAACCCTTTTCCATTGTTTCTTCGAGAGCTGCAGATTTTTTTAACAGTTGCCCGTAGCAAAATTGAGTGTAAGGGATATTCGGCGGTTACGTAGCGTTTTTCCGAAGACCCATAACTCCGAAGGTCAGATTCTCCGACGCCCCGATTCTCCGAAAGCCCATAACTCCGAAGTCCCGATTCTCCGAAATCCCATAACTCCGAAGACCCATAACTCCGAAAGCCCATAACTCCGAAGACCCATAACTCCGAACGCCCATAACTCCGAAGGTCTATTACTCCGAAGGGCCGATTCTCCGAAGGTCTGATTCTCCGAAGGTCCGAAGGTCCGATTCTCCGAAGATCATGTTTTATCGCTTATTAAATAGTGTACAGTCCAGTGGCGGGGTCAATGGGGCCCTAGGGAAGACCGCCCCCAAAAAACATGTCAAATGTCATGTAAACGTCAGGAAAGCCCTCCTAGGCATTCAAATATTCACAGTGTTCCTGCCCAGGGGAGCCCCCGGACCAACGATTGGGGGCGACCCCTCCCATGTATGCGCTCCCCAAATCAGGCCTTCGTGATATGCTTTCGGCATATCATATGCATGATATATCCCCCACATATCCCCCACATATGCTAATTAATGTGCACCCCTAAATTGGAACCCTGGCTCCGCCACTGGTGTGCACCGGGTATATTATAACGAAACGCTTCAAGAATGTCAGAGTAGCCTAACATGCACAGGGGCGACAAGTTCTTCCCCGTTCACCCCTGTACATTTTACTCTGGCATCCCATGTGCCAACGTAATTTTATAGTATCTGGTGTATAGTCAGTGGCGGGCCAGGATTCCCATTTAGGTGGGGGCAGTAGGAAAAGTTTGAATATTTTGATGCCCCATGAACGATTTCCGGGCGTTTACATGACATTGGACATGTTTTGGTAGGGGCCCATATTGTCTGAAATAGCAAGTAGAGGTTTAATGGGGGCAGATGGAATTTTGGGACCCCTTGGCTTCGCCACTGGACTGTACACTATTTAGTAAACGATAATACCCCGATAAAACAAAATCTTCGGAGAATCGGACCTTCGGAGAATCGGACCTTCGGAGAATCGGACCTTCGGAGAATCGGACCTTCGGAGTTATGGGCCGTCGGAGAATCGGGCCTTCGGAGTTATAGGTCTTCGGAGAATCGGCCCTTCGGAGTTATAGGTCTTCGGAGTTATAGGTCTTCGGAGAATCGGCCCTTCGGAGTTATGGGCTTTCGGAGAATCGGATCTTCGGAGTTATGGGCCGTCGGAGAATCGGGTCTTCGGAGTTATGGGCCGTCGGAGAATCGGGTCTTCGGAGTTGTGGGCCGTCGGAGAATCGGGTCTTCGGTGTTGTGGGCCGTCGGAGAATCGGGTCTTCGGAGTTGTGGGCCGTCGTAGTAATAGGTCTTCGGAAAACCGGTCTGACACCTATTCGGCACAGTTTCGGAAAATATTATGTCTTTCAACATTTAGCAGAATTCAGCCTTATAATAAGACTAGTCATACCGTGGCTGCGCAAGAAACAGGAACATGATCTAACAATTGTAGACAGTGTAACCGAAATGTTCAAAAATGTTTTAAATGAATTGGATACCGTGAATTCAGAATGATATCACATTGGGTGGCCGTTCATTGAATTAAAACTCTCCGCCATGGTCTATACCAGTACGAGTTAAAAAATGTGCACCACTCGCCATTATTGGCTCGATTGTCCATTAACAACTCGTACAGCACGTTTTTTCTAACTGAACCATACCAAAGACCTTGAAACAAATTAACTAAATCACTATGCCATCATTGGTACAGGAATTATAGAAATTACCCACTGTTGTTAAAGAAATTGATTCAGGTTGGCCGCCTTTGGCAACATATTTGTGTATAGCATTGGCATGTATCATATCGTTAACGATGGCATATCGTTTGAGGAAACGTATCATTTGGCTATTTTGCATTTTAGGCACCGGGTTTTATACTTCCTCTCACATTCTTACAATGCGGGACGAGGTATAGTTAGGAGAGATATGTGTCATAGTTAAATTGCACATATTATAAGTTTCTGATGAGTTTGTAACATTGGACGATTTTGAAAAGATGTGTTTGGCGAATATGACTTAGTTGACTGCCCATAACCCAATATCAGAGATATCGCTGGCATATCCCTACTGACAGTTGATGTTTGTAGAGCTCCTTTTTGGTACCTGTGAATTCAAAGTTCTGTCAGAGGTTGTATCTAGTAATGCTCATAATACTCGAGAGTTAATGGCTGTAACTGTCAGAATGCTCTTAGTTACAAAATATTAAACAATAAAGTATTATGCAAGATTTGGAAACAGTTCACCTGTCACCTCATCGCCCAGCGTCCCCTATAGCGATGGTCGATGTGGTGCCAGACGACATGCATATATGGTACGACTTAACACGTTGGGTCTCTATTCAAACCCTATTCCACGCAATGGAATAGCTTTCTAAGAAATCGTTGGTTCTACCATGTGATTGACCCTATTGGCAGCCAACGTCCCAACTTGAGTTGAAAATTATCCCGAGCAACGTTAGTCTCGGGGGCTTTCTCGTGTGTGAACTGTGTCGAGCGTAAGATCTATCTCACCTTCTGCCATCCACCAAAACCTAATGCACCATATACTTAACGAAAATGACATGAATAAACCTGTTACCCGATGGCAACCAGACGATCTCATTGTATGCCAACACAACGTGAAGAATAGCCACGGCCAGCTACGGCATATTCGACTGAACTTTTTAAAATCACGCCCAATGATTCTGCTGGCCGCGTTTAGTGATTTATGTCAACAGTGTGTAACTTCCTGTTCGTGTTACACTCTGTGCGTTATTGGGATGTAAGTCGGGTGACCCAATTGGCTGTTGGCCAATCACCAAACAGGATTCACTGTAACACAGACGGACTGAATTCATATTATGATTTCAGTCTGTCGAATAACCAGTAATGATCGGGGCGTTACCAGAAACGCGGATTGTTGACTGGATGTACTCATCTTTCTTGGCAATAATGTCAACAAGATTAGTTCCGGGTTGTATTCCCCTATATAGTTACACGTATACAATAACATGGTTGTATGTAATATCTGTGATTCCGCTGAATACATGTGCGTCATCACAATGGATGTGAAATAAATACAGATAGACACTCGTGAACAATACTACATGTATGTATTGCATGTACATGTATGTGTTGGCTTCAGTACGGTGCGGAAAATCCCCCTTTATGACGCGTGTTACATACAACAATTGGCCTAAGATAACTTATATGCGAGAGTTTATTAGTGAATGCGCTTTATAGGAAAATTATTCCTGAATACAAACAGGATCATGCTGTTTTCGATAGCCTTTTATCGTGAAAATAAGCTCACTATGATCTTATTTTATAGCTGTGCGTAATAATATCATATTTGTACTATTTGAGAATACAAATACGGTAAATATGGGCCTAAACACTGGCTATTAAAACAGCCCTGTGTGGGACTATTTCAAATATGAAATAAGCCCGTATTGTGCTTATTTTCACGAGAACAGGCTGGAAAATTACACGAAAAAAATCAGCTCAACTTACCAAATATACGTTCTTTATACTGTGTTTTCCCTTCGGCCCGCGCCATCCAATCGAATAATGGGCTACGTTCTATTTGGACTTATTTCAGAGTCCAATTTGAACCTATGCGAATATTTAGGTCCATATGAACCTATTTGCACTGATTTACACGATACTAATGTTCTTTTAAAACAATGGTACAGTAAGCCACAATGAGCATCATTGTTTCTATCTGATTGCTTCCCACATGTCTATTCTGTCAGTTGTCATTTATCACTTGATCTTGACGAGGGTTGTTAAACCGTGCTAGATTTTGGTAGATTTAAGACAATCTATCGCTTACTGAAGAACACTCGCTAAAATGTGTGTTGTTTGTTGTACCGCGATCAGCTCTAATGAAGCAACATTCTCAACAACTCGGTTCGCATCGCTTAGGAAATAACGTATCCCATAAATAGAAACAACACATGCCGGTCTATTTCAATCACGTGATTGACCATGTGCATAGTATCGATTAAAACCTATGTCGGCTGGGAGACTCGTCTGATAAACTTGAAATAATTATTGCTTAATATTTATTACTATTTAATGCATGATAAAGTTTGGTACAGACATGCAGTTAATACATTCTGCTCCAGTCACATCTATATGCGTCAATATCGTTGCCTTACTACCAGGGCCGATTAATGTAGCATTGCGCGAATGTTTTCTATTTAAGGAATAGGTTATTTCCTCAACGAAGCGGAAATGGCCGATTCGTTGAGCATGATGCAGCAACAGTCCCCATTTCTTCTGTTGATGAAGGTCAAACGAAGTGGTATATTAAGCGCGCTATTTTCCTGCCCAATAACGCAATACTATTGCAAGTGGAAACGCTTATAAGCGCATCGCTTGCGATATTATTGCAATATCTTGAGCTTAATATCGCAATATTTCGCGCTTAATATTGCGACATCTTGCGTTCAAAATTGTGACATTTAAAGCGAATTCGTGCTTCTTCTATATTCGTTATTGCATAAGTAGAGACAATGTTTTATATTTGTATATAATTATAGTTGTAAATGCTATATATACACTGCATGTACACTATATGCACAGTATTTATCTAATATAAATATAACACTATAGGGTCTGTATGAAATTTTGCGTGCTTAATATCGCAATATTTTGCGCTCAATATCGCAATAATAAGCGCGACAGATTTTTGGTATTGCGCTATACTTGCGCCTTTTTCGAAATTAAGCGCTCCTCAATATAACACTTCGTCTGACTGGTACTGTATTGCTTGCCTCCCTGTATTGTGTCCGATTTAATTGACCTTCATTCAATGTTTTATGGGCACGTGACGCACGTAACGCATTTGTTATGTTTGCAACAACCGACGTGTTGCAAGACTTAGGGTTAATCAGTTCACAAAGAGGAATAAAATAATTATGCACTCTCCCATTCGTGACCTACATAAATTCCGGCTCATTTCCGATTGTATCATAAATAGTAGACACTTTTTGACGTTAATTAGTTCGTTTGAAACATAATTATCAGCCATTGGCGGCGGATAATGCGTATATCAATAGAAAAATATATGTTTAGTTAACCATAAAATTGTCTAGCCTATCCGCGTCCAAGTGTGGGTACACCCCATAATTTTGGGTGTCAAAGCCGCGGATCGATCCTGCGATGACATTTCGCCAAACCGGATTTCGGATATCAAAGATGCGGATGATATATTTTTGCATTTGGCCGTCGTTTCTGCTTGAAAATATCCCCATTATAATTCGGACAGGCCTGCACATGGACCATCTTTATCCGCAGTTTTGTCCGAGACCGTCGGTTTTTCGAATATTTGCCAGGCCGCCACAAAAATACATATCCCTGGAAATAACAAATTTAAGAAATAGATATCTAATCGATATCTGATCACTCTGAGGTTTGATGGGTGGTCTCCTCGACTCGAATAATATATTCTTTACCCCCTGAGCCAAAAAATTGTAATTCGGGAGCGTTAATTCGGATTATGCATATATAACCATCACGCATGGTCTGTAGGAATGACTGACTTTAAGAGGGAGTTTCTGATAGACCGGGCGGGTGTCCAGTTGATTGAAAACACTAGATTCACAATTGACAAAACATAATGCTTTATTCTCTGATCCAAGTTACATAATAGGATATTGAGACAGGGATAGGTATGTACAAAGAGATGAAACACATATACAATATTTCAAGTACATCCGGTTTTAGATGGCCTAAAAAAGATGACATACAATTACATACATGTGCTATTTATATAATAAGTATATGGTGCCATATGTGTCACTTATACGTCAATTACGCTTAATTATTTATCACGATTAACAGCAACATCAACAACAAGTTAACAACACCTGTCGAGATAGTGGGTTATACTTAATATGTTGTATACCATGTGTATACGGTCGATTTATTGCGTGTGCGATAATAACAACAACAATAGCGACAACAACTTCAACCACGTTATGTGTTGTGAGTCTTTTCTACTTCACTATATATAGTTATGATAAAAGAACATAACTTGCGTAGGATATATGGGTCATTTGAGTTCAGAACGTCACTCGTTATTTCTACATTAGCCCTTTGGATTAGATGAGATCTTTGAGTCTTGAATTTGTTGCATTCTAAAAGGTAATGAAATTCATCTCCAATTTGACTTTTGCTACACAAAATACATTTGCTGTCCTTATGATCGGTGCTATCCCATCTTCCGGTTTCGATTGGTAATTTATGGTTTGATGTTCGAAATTTACATAAAATTGTTAGATATTTCTCAAAGTAAATTTCGTGTTTGTGTATCTGGTAAATTTCCCACTACTGGAACCGTTGTTCATATGAGCTCTCCATGTTAATTATACTACACCGCACATACTCCAGAAATTGGTTCGGGTTTTGTATTCTTGGAGCATCTATTAAGTGGGATTGATTACACAAAGACAGAATCTCTCTAATTTTCAGGTTCCACTTGAAAGATTTCGTGTCATTGCCATTTAGTAGACAGTCAGATAAGTCAAACAAGATCTTCCCAATTCGATTTTTATACATGTTTTTTCGGATGTACCCAGTATTGCATTGATCGTACTTTGATTTCAAGTTCTATGGGTTGTCTACCTGATTCGACGTACACCATATAGTCGGGTGTATACTGCTTCAGGTTCATAACATGCTTGCAGAATGTTTTGTGAACTTTCTCGATAATATTGTTGTCACTAAACCCCCATATTCCACTGCCGTATAAAAGAACCGACAACACGCATGCACATGTCGAATAATTCAAATATAGTTTTTTACAGATAGACAATTTAAACGTGATTTACTGATAACAGCATACATTGCGCGCGTCCCCTTGTTTGATACAATCTGTTTGGCTTCCGTGTATGACTCAGATTTTGTCTGTATTATGCCAAGATAGTTAAATTTGTTTTTAAATTTCTATTTATTTCTTATCGTAGGTAAATCGGATATTTTTTGGCGCACTTCGCTTCGATACCAATAAAATCTTTCTTTTCTCAACTTTGACGGTCATTTTCCATTTCTCGCATTATCGGGCGAACTTATCTGACAATTTAAGCTATTTTCCTTCAAATACACGCGTAAACGCCTAGGCGGTTTCCGATCTTGTATCCTGGATGGCAACAAGGATATCGCGGATGGCAACAGCACGTGCACGTGCACGTGCGTTTTGACAACTGGCTTGTTTTCAAAACAAAGCATCTGAATAACAAATTTAAAAGCCGTAAAATAACATCAGCGTGCGCTACGAACGTAACATAATAAATACTTGTGTTAACAAAGTTGAAATAAGGTGGAGAGAGGACAGGACAGGACCGAAAAAAACTAAAAAAACGCACCGCAAAATTATTGGAAATTTAAAAAGCAACACATTGTTTACAGTGCGCACGAATACGGACTATTTCAACCATTTCTATTATAAGCGAAGTAGGGAATTCCTCGAAATTCAGTACGGTCTTGATCTGACAGAAGCTGCTGACGGCAATTTTTATTCGATAAAATACAGAATGGAATTTGAAATAAATTATATTTTGTCAAGGATAGAAGAGAGATTACTTACGAAAAGTCCGTAATTTCATTGCATTCCCATGAATTAATTTTAATGTGTTATTTAGATGCTTTTAAAGCGTCGTCTGCATTTGCAATTTCTGCAGAGTACACTACGTAAATCGATCGATTCTTGCGAAAGTACGAAATTTAAAACAATATGGAATTTGAAGCAATTAATCTAAATGAGGTATCATACGATGATCTAATGCAGCTATTCAGAGACGATGACGATGTGCATGATGTTGAGAGCAGAATCGACCAAGTAGACAGTTCTAAAACTAGTGAAAGCAATGTTTTAGTGGAAAGTCAGTGTAATTCTCAAATGTTGCCTGCATATGCCACAATATCAGCCAGTGTTTCTGATTATGGGTCCTCAGTTCCATTATGGGGATGGAGAAGAAGCAACGATGCTAACAACAGAAATGCAAGTATTTCAACCACTGATGCCAGTGATGGTGATACCACTAGTACTGCTGCTGTTAATGAACCATCAGTGGTGAATCTGAATATTCAGAGACCTGCATCAAATTCCAAGGCACCAACATTTGTTGATGTTCATGATTCTGAGAAAGATGACTTTGTTACTAGCATGCAAAATGATAATACAGTGAAGAAGACACAAGTTGTGATAAGGGCATTTACAAGATTTTTGTCAGAGAGAAATGAATTTCAAGCAATTGAGACAATTGACCCAATTCATATGGACAATTATATAGGATCATTCATTCTGTCTATACGGAAAGCTGATGGATCTGATTATGAGCCAGACTCATTGAGATCATACCACCGTGGTATTGACCGATACTTGAGGGAAAAGAAATATCGAATATGCATGGACCGTGAATTTGAAGGTTCCAGGATTGTGTTAGCAAGCAAGAGGAAGCAGTTGAAAGAAGCTGGGAAAGGTAATCGCCCAAATGCAGCGGAACCTATAACGAAAAGTGAGGAAGTTCTTCTCAGGGAGAGATCAGTGCTGAGTGTTGACTGCCCCTACGGTTTAATAAATCTGATGTGGTACATTAATGTTAAATTATTCGGCATGCGTACAGGAAAAGAGCAACATAGTTTGCGATGGGGTGACATTACACTTGAGAAGGACGCGAATGGTGTTGAATTTCTTAAACACAATGAAAGAACGACAAAAACCCGAACAGGAGAAAGTGCCAATACTCACCACCGAGCATTCAGTCCAAAAGCATTCGCAATCCCTGGAGTTCCAGCTACAGAATGTCCAGTTGCAGCATACAAGGTATTCGAATCAAAGCGTCCATTGAACACTTTGCAGCCTGATTCACCATTTTACATTCAAGTTAATCATAATCGGAAACCAGATTCGCCTTTCTGGTATAAGGCTCAACCTATGGGTGAACAACTGAACATGCATTGGCCAAAATAATGAAGAAGATGGCAGAGAAAGGTGAACTTCCTGGTAGAAAGACCAATAACTGCGTCCGGAAAACAACGTGCACTCGACTTCTTCATAATGATATTACCCCTAACACAATTGCACAGCTTTCAGGTCACAGAAATATTGCCAGTGTGAATAATTATTCTGTTGCATCTGTAGAAATGCAACGAAAAATGTCGGACATCCTCTGCATAGCATCAAAACGAACAACAACTTCTGATTCCAATGTTGACAATTCGAATTCCGTTCCGACTAGAATTGCTGACACACGTGACACTGCGAATTCGGCAAGTCAGAAGTCGATTGTTGAAGTGTCGGAAAGTACGAAATTCGTGAAATTCGTGAAAACAGTGAATAGACAATCATCTCCTGCATTGCCTCTCGCCAACAATATCACCATCCAAGGAAATTGCACCATCAAATATTACAATTATCCTGTTAAAAGTGATAATTATGTCGAACATTCGAAACGTAAATATCGTCGACTCATCATTGAATCGGATTCCAGTCAAAGCGAAATTGAATAGTCACGTGACGTGGTTTTCTCGGAATTTGACTTCTCACGACGTCGCGTGCTGATAATACTGTGTACGTTTTGTATTGCGCGTAATAAAATAGTTCCTGTTTTAAATTGAGTTTTATTGCATTTTTATGGGACGAATTGTAAGATAAATTGGTTATCACCACCCTGTGTGTTTCCGAGATCCGTATTCAAGTCTCACTGCCTTCTCAGGACTGTCTATCGACTCGTCCTGCGGACTCGTCGATAGACTGCCCAGAGAAGGCAGCTCGACTTGAATACGGATCTCGGAAATACACATGGTGGTGATAACCTATATATATCAAGTTCATTTTGTAACTTTTTGGGGGTTTCTGCCATTAAGACCGTGTCATCAGCATATACAATTAGTAACAGTTTAACTATGTATGCAAATCTTCCTCTAATTGTGGACTCTTCTGCTATAGGGCATCCCCCCTTTACTCACATAATGTGGGTCACACAAAGCGCCTTGCGCAGTCATAAACGTTCCAGGTCTTTAAGATAAATTGCAAAAAGGAGAGGGGATAGGTTAACTTCTTGTCTATAATAAAGAAGCCATTGTTTCAACAGAAAGAAAGGAGGTTTCCACCGTAGTTATTTTTGCTTCTGTCCCTATTATATCGCTACTTTGGTATACCGTTATATTCTAAATATATTGAATTGTCATCAATTCATGAGTCAATACCGGGTATTTTTCGAAATCGTCTGATGGTACACAGTCCGGGACCACATGCGTTCGAGCGTTAACATCTCCACATAAAATAATATTCTCACTTCTATTTCGCAGATAAATGCAATCGGTCGGTCAGGATTTATGTGACTGCATCAACGGTCGAGTATCTACTATTTTCGGTGGAATATAAATTGCTCCTATAATCGCGTGAAGTTTATCTGTTGTAACTTCTACCCAATGAACAATATTCGTTGATTTTACAATGTCGTCCTTTATGGCGATAATAATTCCACCTGATCGTATATTCGGTAAGTTAGATCTATTGTTCATGAATAGTTTGAAATCTGGCATCACCAAATTGTCACAATCGTCGGTTTTGGGTTTAAATAAAATATAAGACAGCACATGACTCACAATAAGCTAACAAATCTGGACACTTTAATCAAGCCCGCACATTAATCTATAATGCTCTGAGTTGGTTCCTGTTATTTTTAGATGTGTACGTTGGGGATGATGTATGATATTCCTTATCAAGCTGTTGAAAACAATATTTCGCCATTAATATTCTCGGTGCACGTATTATCTAGATGAATAACATCTAGAGTACATACATCTCCCCCGTATGTGGCGCGTCTGGGTTGGGTACTAGTTGTTTCGGGTCTCATTACTTGCGCCAGTTTATGCTGGACGCAAGTAATATTTTCGATCCGGATCTGTTTATTTGTCTGTCTGTCTGTCCTTCCGCGAATATGTTACGTCATACCGGAAGTACAGAATGTAAAGATTGCACATGCGCTAATATGAAATGGTTGCATCAATTGTAATTTAAATCCACATATATACTTAATTTGCATTGTTATCTGGTTTTATTTTGGTAATAAATCGTTCATAAATGAAAAATATTGAATTATTTATTCCTGGAAACCGATAAAGACGCCATGACGTCACGACGTACATCAGGACGTCACAAGCTACATGGGCGCGCAAAACACCAGACATGATTGCGTCGGTGTCCATACAGCTGAGACCCGTATTGCACGGGCAGGCTAAACCATTCTAACTGCCAACAACTTCGTGTTCTATTATTATAAATATATATATGAAAAAATAAAAGTGGGCAATAATACTGCCCATTAGAAGCCTAAGTTATGTAACTTGAAACACGGGAAATGTGTTGAGATCATGTCTAAAAGATGCGCGCGGAATCGTTTTTTTTTTCGCAGAGACAGTGAGGTGCGAACATATTTCTGGAAACTTTCTTTGAAGTTCAAAACATTTTCGAAAGATCATGGTACATATAAATCATGTCCGGCCAAACAGTCGAGCGCGTGGTTCAATTGAGAAACAATTGCACTGAAAAATGTGAATGTTGAAACATATGGATTATTAAATGCCTTCTTAATTAACTGGGAAAACAACCTTTCTCATTTTCAACGCAATAGATATTTTGATGATATGTTCCTGAAGACTGTATAGGAATCACGGAACTAAATAGTTGGTTACGTAGCGTTTTTCCGAAGACCCATAACTCCGAAGGTCCGATTCTCCGAAGGTCAGATTCTCCGACGCCCCGATTCTCCGAAAGCCCATAACTCCGAAGTCCCGATTCTCCGAAATCCCATAACTCCGAAGACCCATAACTCCGAAAGCCCATAACTCCGAAGGCCTATAACTCCGAATGCCCATAACTCCGAAGGTCTATAACTCCGAAGGGCCGATTCTCCGAAGGTCCGATTCTCCGAAGGTCCGATTCTGAGAAGATCATGTTTTATCGCTTATTAAATAGTGTACAGTCCAGTGGCGGGGTCAATGGGGCCCTAGGGAAGACCGCCCCCAAAAAACATGTCAAATGTGATGTAAACGTCAGGATATCCCTCCTATAGGCATTCAAATATTCACAGTGTTCCTGCCCAGGGGAGCCCCCGGACCAACGATTGGGGGCGACCCCTCCCATGTATGCGCTCCCCAAATCAGGCCTTCGTGATATGCTTTCGGCATATCATATGCATGATATATCCCCACATATCCCCCACATATGCTAATTAATGTGCACCCCTAAATGGGAACCCTGGCTCCGCCACTGGTGTGCACCGGGTATATTATAACGAAACGCTGCAAGAATGTCAGAGTAGCCTAACATGCACAGGGGCGACAAGTTCTTCCCCGTTCACCCCTGTACATTTTACTCTGGCATCTCATGGGCCAACGTAACGTTATAGTATCTGGTGTATAGTCAGTGGCGGGCCAGGATTCCCATTTAGGTGGGGGCAGTAGGAAAAGTTTGAATATTTTGATGCCCCATGAACGATTTCCGGGCGTTTACATGACATTGGACATGTTTTGGTAGGGGCCCATATTGTCTGAAATAGCAAGTAGAGGTTTAATGGGGGCAGTGGGAATTTTGGGGGCCCTTGGCTTCGCCACTGGACTGTACACTATTTAGTAAACGATAATACTCCGATAAAACAAAATCTTCGGAGAATCGGACCTTCGGAGAATCGGACCTTCGGAGTTATGGGCCGTCTGAGAATCGGGCCTTCGGAGTTATAGGTCTTCGGAGAATCGGCCCTTCGGAGTTATAGGTCTTCGGAGTTATAGGTCTTCGGAGAATCGGCCCTTCGGAATTATGGGCTTTCGGAGAATCGGATCTTCGGAGTTATGGGCCGTCGGAGAATCGGATCTTCGGAGTCATGGGCCGTCGGAGAATCGGGTCTTCGGAGTTGTGGGCCGTCGGAGAATCGGGTCTTCGGAGTTGTGGGCCTTCGTAGTAATAGGTCTTCGGAAAACCGGTCTGACACCAAATAGTTTCCCATAGGCGACAGTGTTAACGTTTCGGCCAAATTCGCTGAATTGAAGCCTGCAGGCCATACCAGTGATGTTTACCCAGCTAGATTGACACCAGTTGATCACGAAAATGCAAGAAAAATCATAGGTCATGTGTTTACTTTTTAAAATAAATCCCCAAGTGTACGACAGGGCTATCTCACAGCCAAATTTGATCTGGAAAAACCCAGATCTACAACAGCTAGTTAAATACATTTCCCGCTCACAAAAATCCGTTCCCCCATTCATTCACCAGTTTAAATTATTTAGATATTATGTACAAATCAAATAAACGCGATGTCATCCTTTAATAACGTGTCGCATGTATCAGGTGAAGGTCATTCTTCAGTTACCTTCACCTTTAGGGTTCCACGGTGTACTCGCTCCCCGACTCTAGAACACATTTAGCTCCCTGATTCCTATATATATGTATATGTGTGAATAACAGCGTTTCTTATAGTATTTTATCAAAATATAGACCTTACTGAAATCAAAAATGGATTATATCTAGCAGTAGTGGTTTATTTTTCCAATATGAGGCATCCTGAAAATTAGTGTCAATCCTCAAAATAAAGCCAAAAAATTTAGCTTTTTTTTCAATTTTACTAGCTAATGCATCTTGTATAACTGAAGTATGTCCTTATATACCATAATATTACTAAATTGAAGAGGAAATGTTAATATACATTTTGAGAGGGATATATTGTCCAATTTTAAACACTTTTCATGCAGAATTTGGCAATTTATAATAAATATTTACCAATATTAACAGAAAATAAAAATAAAAAATATTTTAATAGCAATGTAAAGCAACCATAAGTCAATTTAAATATCGAAACATTATGATACAACATCAGACACAGCCTCAGGCATGAAATTTTACCAGATGGCAGGGCATACTGTCTGTTTAACAAAGCTTCCATGACAGTTTTGCACGACAGTAACTCTAGTGGTGATGCCATCACCCCCCCCCCGGCTTGGGGTGGGGCTACGGTCCCAGATAAGGCTACTGGGTGCCGGAAAAAGCTTAATTGGGTCAAATGACACATTTTCCCAATGGGGGGGGGGGCTAACACTCCTCAAAATTGTGGGGATGGGGGCTTTAGACCCCCTGACCCCCTAATGGTACCTGACATCCATGCAAAATTACCAGATTTATCACTTTCTTTACTATCTACAGGCGAATCCATGCGTTTCTTCTTTAAATCTGTCCAAAATGTGGTCATTATCATTTGAAAATAAGAAAATATGGAAATAACAACTTATCATGGTGAGACGTGAAATTTCGTAAATTTCAAATTTTTCTTATAGGAATCACGGAACTAAATAGTTTCCCATAGGCGACAGTGTTAACGTTTCGGCCAAATTCGTTGAATTGAAGCCTGCAGGCCATACCAGTGATGTTTACCCAGCTAGATTGACACCAGTTGATCACGAAAATGCAAGAAAAATCATAGGTCATGTGTTTACTTTTTAAAATAAATCCCCAAGTGTACGACAGGGCTATCTCACAGCCAAATTTGATCTGGAAAAACCCAGATCTACAACAGCTAGTTAAATACATTTCCCGCTCACAAAAATCCGTTCCCCCATTCATTCACCAGTTTAAATTATTTATATATTATGTACAAATCAAATAAACGCGATGTCATCCTTTAATAACGTGTCGCATGTATCAGGTGAAGGTCATTCTTCAGTTACCTTCACCTTTAGGGTTCCACGGTGTACTCGCTCCCCGACTCTAGAACACATTTAGCTCCCTGATTCCTATAGATCAGTCGCTAAGGGCATGCTCACATTGACACACTGTTAATTAAAGACTGGCCAATGGTCGCGTGTCTTTTATTTATTTGTGTCGGTATTTGTAATTTACTTTGATGTTTTTTGCCGCTGAAGTGCAATGGCATACACGCTTTATATAATTCTAGTCAAACTAGTAATTTAACCCAATTGGTATATAATATATATTAGCATCATCGGCA
The DNA here is from genome assembly GCA_032622095.1 of Siphonodentalium dalli. Classification (NCBI taxonomy): domain Eukaryota; kingdom Metazoa; phylum Mollusca; class Scaphopoda; order Gadilida; family Siphonodentaliidae; genus Siphonodentalium; species Siphonodentalium dalli. Next base: position 72,876,799 of record CP136065.1, on the reverse strand, counting down.
ATCAATCATCTTCACATCCTTCATGTGAACGATGTCAATATTGTTCTATAAATATGCCAAACAACTCTTACGTATTACTAAGACTATCATTAGTGTAATAGATCAACTTGAAATATTCTGTCCGTATACACAAATATTTCAGCGATGAATGAACTGAGATTTGATATCTAGATTTGTTTTTATCGATCTCTCAAACGAGGGGCCAACACCCGTGGTTCAAACTGGTGTTGGTAAGACAACACAAACCATGTCAAATGTGTGATGGGCGCAAGTATAGGCAGCTCCAGTGAGTGCATTCTAGTTCTACATGTATTCCATATCATCATCAGGAATTAAGTCCCATTTACTATTATTTATGGTACAATGTGTACATACATGTATATCTTCACATGCATGTGGCGATGTTGGGTAGGATAATATGTTGTTAATTTGTTCATTATACATGTAGTCCATGTCATCATCACAATATAGGACCATGTGAGCATCAACCAAAGCATCGTGTATTGCTCCGTTTGTGGTGTTCATTTCATATATGTGGTAATAGTATCTCCGGTGGGTCATGCTGGATATAACCAGTATGGTTCGCACAAACATAAAATCCGTTAAGTTTGCTTCTTTGGTATTCGTGCGAACCGCGGGGCCCATGCAGATATAAACTATTCACCAGGGGAATCCCCTTGTATGTTACCGGATGCATTCTCACTCGGCCGACTTGAAGAATGACAGTTAGATTCGGCCTCAATATCAGAGCACTGTGTATGTCATCGTTAAGACACATGCATACCATTCCGTCTGATTCTAACTGACTTGACATTATATTTTGTGGCAAACAATTCACTCCGTTATGAGTCGATAATTTGGACATAAGGTCACCACTGACATGCGAACTGGCCGATGCATACGTAGAGCTTGTTATGTTTTTGTCCTGCTCGTCTGAATAATAGTAATCATGTTCCGAGTGACTACTCGAATTTACGGTGATTGATTGTCCACTGTCTACGGAGACGTGACCAGGGAGAATTTTACGCAAGTGTTAATATTCAATGTTCTCAGTATTGTTATGGTTATGCATTGGGCTAGAATAATGACCAGCGTACCTGCTTATTGGACTGTGTCTAGTACACGTTTTAGTGTAATGTTTTCGTTCAATATCGGCAGTATTACTGGTATGCATCGGGATTAACACTGACAATTCGTTCAATGATTCGACATGAAACCGAACATATATTAAACTGGCCAATACCGGAAATTGGTGTGGAGATGTTAGTGTTTATTTTGACACCTGGTGTCGTTCAGTTCAGTTAGAATGGTCGTCGGAGCTATGGGCCCCTGGGATTCCTTTCTCAATCGTTTCTTGCGATGAATGTCGAAGTCGTCGTCAGGACTTGAATCAGTGAAGGATACATCCAGTCGTTCTTTCCCTTTTGGGCTCAGGTGAACCCATGAGGAATCATCGCCGTTAAACAAAGATTGTATATGTCCCCATCTTTGATGAAGTGAGGATAATTGACTATATAGTCAAAGCCATCCGTGTGTTCACAATAAGTTCTGATGTAATCATTCACACGATTCGCGGCCTTTTTGGTGGGGTTCTGCTTTTCCACCAGGTAATCTGCGTGGTGGTATACTGCAGACATGCATAGATGATCCAGGGAAAGCGGCTCTCAAAGGAATTGATGCTTTGTTAAATGACATAATAACTTTCATGTGGTCTGCTAGGTGATTGCCAATGCCATTGGTACCCAAGTGAACAGTAAGTGACTTTATATTATCCGGTTTGATGTCCTTGCCACTTACAGCCCTTGCGACCAGTCGGCTTTCTCATATGAGGCACCGGAAGCAAATACAACGCGCACATTAGGCTTGGGAACATCAACATTTCTACAGTTACTGGCTCCGAGTACTATAGAATCCACAATTGTTTCGTGTTCTATTTAATTTTTCGCATTCTGCGGGTTAATGCCAGCAGCCGCTTGTATCGCACCGATTCCACCAGTGTTGTCATTTGCGACTGACGTGAACATTGAGCGTGATTGGTCGTTGTTACCGTATATGGTATCACTGTTGCCAGATGACATTCGCAGGTAGGAGGCCGATTTATGACATGGGAGGCGACACGATCGATTGGTGCATTGGCTGATCACGTGGTTATCTCGTGCAGTAGTTAATTTGTGGGCGTGGCGTATGTGGGCAACCTTCGCCCCAGTAGTGAGTACCATTACACACCACGTCTCAGTCTACTATAGTTTGTTTTAGACTGGGTTTTCACATCAATCCCATCAATTATGATATTTAGCGGGATGTCTGAGCAGTCCATGATCCGAATAACTCTGTGCATGTTTGTACATGGCCTGCATCCCCTCGCATTGCCACTCGCTTATATGATCCGACAACAGAATCCCCGTACGCTGACATATCTGCTATAAACAACTGGTCACTGACCTCAATTGGTGTACCGAGTACCGTTATGAAAGTGGAGGCCTTTTCAACGTCTGCCAATATAATAAGTCTAGAATTCATAGAGAATCCTTGATCAAGTAGAGATTCCTTCAGCTCGGCTGTACCTACAGTTAAGTTACATCCTTTGTCCGTCATCTGAATCCTAACAACATCCTTCCCATTAAATGAATCCTTTAGTCACTGAATCTCGGGTAACTCGTCCTAATTTTTCGCGGGGGAAATCACAGTCAAATTTATCTTTGTTTGCGGCATTTTTATAACTGAATATTTGCAACAATCTGTTCTTAAGAATTTCGGAGACTAGTTCTCACACAGTTTAATATCGATCCCAGCGAAAACAATGAGTTTGAACGAGAAACGAGTGACAATGTTTACATATTTCTACTGCGCCGCCATGTTAACATGACATAATACTATTCGCAAATCGTCCCCAGTGCACATATTGCGAGAATTAACTAGTGCAATAATGCGTGTTAAAGTTGTATACATGGTTCCAACCATCCAGTTACAACAACATTCAAACTTAACTTGATATAAGTTTCGTTTCGTCTACTGGCAAAACATGAATACATAAGTTGAAATGGAGCCATTGTTTTATTGAAAATTTCACAAAATAATTGCTATTGTCCATCAAAGACGCTGACATATCACATTAGCACTTTCTATACTAAAGCATTATCCCATATGAAATATTAATACGTTCATAATAAGTTGTTGAACTTATTATCTAAACATTTCCCTGAATAACTATGGCTCATTCTGCACTTTATTTATCTGGCGTCTGCTCTTATCACCGTAGAATCCCTCCACATCAATAATAGACCAATCCTATGTACACACTTTAAATGACCGGTATATTCCATTTATAATAGAAAGGGTTAAGTAACTTAAGTCATTCACTATCAAACAAGATAGTGTCTTTCAGTTGGCCATTTCTGTTCCAAATGTGTTATTGTATACATTATATAGTATACAGATAACAAACACAAAATAATAGTTCATTGACCTGGAACCCTGCATATTAAAGACATATTATGGACCTGTTCGAGTTCGTGAAACTGATAAGATAGTATTCAGGCGTTATGCCAACCTGGGGAATGTATCATTATGCTAACATCGTCGAAAAATTCAAAGAAATCGACCGTACCACTCAATAGAAAACATCGTCAAAACTACGCTCAATTGTAAATATTTGCATCTGGACTCGGGACGCAACAATCGGCGACAAACAAACACAAATAATTTCTCCACCCAGAGTCAGTACATTTAATTAATATATTAGAATGACGTTGTTTTGGCAATTTGGAACAATATTCATAAACAGAACAACTTTGAGCAAGATTATTCTCCATTTCTATTGAATCACCCTACCGGAGTGTTTCACATTACTTTAAGGAAAAATGATTCCTGAAAACAAACATGAACATGCCTGAGCTCTCATATCGCAACTAACCCCTCTCAAGTTATTGACGCTGTCCAAATACCAGCATTTACAAGATTCTTGGAAATTAGAGAAAATACGTGTTCAATAATAATGTTGTCGCCGAGAACACATTGTGTGGTGTTCTCGTCTGTTCACTCCTCTCTGGAGACACGGGAGATCGCGGTGTTGCCGGGTTGTAGTCGGTGCGTCCAGATTGGGGGAATAATATTATCCATCATGACCTGGGGTGTGGGATGAAAAAATCTCACCCGAGGGGCCAGATATTTGGGCCGGACACGAGGCTTGCCGAGTGTCCGGACCAAATATCTGGCCCCGATGGTGAGATTTTTCCATCACACACCCCAGGTCATGATGGATCATTTTTCTCCCAACCCAAGAGTCTCATTCCGATTTTGTGTTTTATACCAATCTTTGGCACATTCCAGTAGCTTCGTAACGGTATATCTGGGGAGAATTCTGATGCGATATTCGTGATTAACTGGGATGATTTCGGTATATACCAAAGGTATACATGTATACTGTAAAAACAAAGCGCGTTACCCGTGCGCGCAGGGTTAATACGTTAGAGTGAAATCGACACGGTCTTGTGAAAAACGACATGGATACGTCACATAGTTGCACCTGCATAAATTCCGAGAAACGCGCGTATTGATATGAAGTATATACAACTGGACTAATCGTGTTTGTCATCGGAAATGACCATATCGATACCATTAGAAAAGGAAACATGTGAATATATTACAGACAAATGTTAGATAGACGCGTTCGACGATTTATTGCAACAATAACAACTGTTCGAACGTGGAATTATTTCGTTCGTCATTTGTGAAGATGCTATTGTTTACCAGTTACGAAATGTGCCAGTGGTACCAGTTTCGCTTGGGGTCTTCCGTTTTATGGAATATGTTCGCAAATTAGTCGTTTATAGTTCATGTTATATATGCAACTCTGTGTCTGCAAGTGAGGTTATGTTGAGGTTTTTCGTGATTAACAGTTGAAGCTTATCTCCATTTGTATTAGCGTCCACGAATTCGTCCGTATTTATTTACTTGAAACGTGAAGCGTAACTGGTCGCCATTGTTTTTATCAGTTTTAATTCACACAAAACATGATGACGGATTGTTAATGAGTGAGTGGTTCGGGGGGCTAGCCGGAATTGTCGAAAGGGCCGAGTGGCACCTCTCCTTAATCCCTTAACGGATTGTTAAATTAGTTCCGGCTCTTAATTAAATAGGTAAAGCAGTCACGTGGGTGGTGTGAGATAGATGGTCACGTGTTATTTGAGACATGGAAATCTCACCCAGCTATCTCACACGGGCTGCCTGTGCTAAAGTGTTTACGCGGTGGGAGAAAGTGGCGGTAACGTCTCCATCTTAAATCCCAAACCGACGGTGTTGATCGTCTAGAATGGACTGAGTCTATAAATGGGTGTTTTATGTCGGTTTGAGCGCACATCGTTTCGCAAGTGTAATAGTAAATGCGCACCAGGAAAAAACTACACCTGAACACAAACCGGAACATGCCAAGTTCGAGCAATTCTGAAATCGTAGTCCGCATGTTCTGTTGTTGAGCGGATATCTCTACTGGTTTATTGTGTCAGCCTTCGTTTGTATTCATACACATTGCAGTGCCCATGGACGAGTGCATGGCGCACTACTTGTACACGCCTGGAAATCTATAAACGATTTACAAAAAGACATGAAATTAAATTAGTGTCTGATGCGTACTTTAAATTTCAATCTTTATTTCACCCCAGGCGGTGAAATTACGTAGTTGGAAGCACGAAAACTGGTAATTTTTATCTTGACGAAGGTGCTAAAAAGTGATAGAATTGGTCTTAGTGGAATCTGTCGCTTACCCAAGATAACCCCAGGATGTGCTATATGTACCACCGCATGCGAAAAGTGTGCGTCTGCCAATATATTACAGTTGAGTTCTCCGATGTCAACTTGACCGATGTTGACGTTTATTCGTAGCTCGTATTCGTCCGAGGAAACCGCATATTGACTCCAAACAGGAAAAGGTCGTGTTCTTCTCCGATGCGGTTCCAGACCGCATTGCTTCTCTCTGCGAACAGATTGGCTCTCTATATGTCTAAGGTGTCAGTTTGCATTTGTATGCATGCACCGTTTTGTGGCTCATTGGCTACGTTTTAGTATATCACTTATCGCTATTGGCCGCATTATTATTTATCAAAGGCCGAAAAATCAAGGCTCCCCAAAAAAAGCTAAGGCTGTGGTATATAATGTACACATAACGCACCATTACGTGCAAATGGCATAATGAACACAACGGCCGTTGATAAACTGCAAAAGCATTGTTCATTTCGGCCAATTTGGCCGTTTACTTCATGTCTATTTTTCATCTGACGTGTGTGTCGGGATAAATAATGTGGAGGATTTATGTAAATGTTAGCCCAAACTACATTTCCAAGTAACGATGGTTTTGTTGTTTATTTTGAGGAATAATACCGCGTCAGATGAATTCAGCCCAAATATGTTAACAGTTCTCGTGTCAAACATTCGCAGTAGGTTAGCGTTATTTAGTATTTGTGGATGTCCTTTGACATGGGGAAAATAGACTACTGCGCTTGAACGAGCATGTGAATTTGTCGTTTTTAATGTATAGCAACTTGATAATCAATAACAGAGGCATTCTCTGTCAAATAAGGTCGCTCTATTTACGATACCAATTGGGGAACTTTGTAAATTAAATTACGCGTAAATCAGCGTAAACGTATACCTGCTGCAAATAGAGAAGGTGTCGGAATCGGCGTACTCGCCCCAGGGCTAACTCGTCCCAATCGACGTGTGCCTACTCGGAATAAAAGGCCAGCTCGGAATAAAAGATGTATACGGGGTGCTATATGGCGTTTGGTCCGTTGTTTCTCAATGAATATTATTGAAATTTGGTGTATATGTCCGGGGTGGGACATGGAATACAACATCGTTTGAATTGTTTTTAAATTTACAAATTTGTTGATTTTATTCATTTTTGTTTCGTTCTGAAACACACTATAAAGTGTATATAATATAATAACGAACACGAGAGGGATTAAGGGGAGTTACCATTCGGTGCTTCCGACAATCCCGGGTTAGCCCCCGCTCCCCCCCCCCCCCCCGAACCACTCTCTTCAACGAACACGAAACATGTATAATTTATAAACTGTTAACAAAAGATATCAAATTAAATACATGACAAAGATGACTCAGTGGAGTTTATAAAGTGAACATAAAAACATTGAGGTAAGAATCTTTTTAAGGAATGCAACTTTATTTAATGATAATAAACACATGAATTAAAATAACAAACATGAGACATACATGATTTATAAACTGGTAACAAAAGATATCAAACTCAATACATGACAAAGATGACTCAGTGAAGTTTATAAAGTGAACATAAAAATATTAAGGTAAGAATCTTTTTAAGCATTACTAAACCGTTTAGCACAGTCCACTTCACTCATCCGATCATCACCAAACTTCATATTTATCTTGATATTGATCTATCAGATGAGAGCTATCAAATATTTTTTTAATTTTATAGGAAAAAATGGTCGCCAGCGGCCATATTGCATTTACGTTATATGTTATCGCGTCATGTCGATATCTAGTATTACTTCATAATTGCTCCATTGACTGTAACAGATGGAATTATTCCCTTCTTCGGATAGAGTGTCACTGAAACTTTATTTTGTCAGACTGTCTGTATAGTCACTGATTATATATGGCAATAATCTGTAATAAGATGTAGCACTATTTTATTTTATATTTACATGCAGTGCTGTTTTTATACAACAATTCTAATCCCCCCTAGATCATCATATGATCGACCATACATCGCGCGAGGACCTGGTTGAATTAAGGGGGGTTTTATGGATAACTTCCTCAAGCTAGATTATACTTATGACATTTAATGGCATGTTTCTAACGTGGAGGGTTAGATATACTTGAGACACCACCACTCTTCAATTCACACCAAGTTCTCAGCTGTCATATTCGGATATTAGAACCCATAGCCATGATATATGGTTTATTTTGTGTATACTAGTAATATTGTTATTTTCCGTAACTTTATATACCACTACTGTGTATAACAATGCATATAAATTAATCCATGTATACATGTATATTGATTCAACGGATTCAGTGGTTTTGTCCATCAGTCTATCAAAACATGGCCACAAGCAGTACGCCCTGCTAAATTTCGAATTTGAATCAATTGGCGCACCCTGTAGCCAGCTTTTATTGGAGAACTTTTTCTCATGTGGATATTTTGGGTCACCGCTAGATGTGAGCCATATTTTGTTCTCAAATTGTCCTTGTGAAGGCATCACTGTCAGCGGTGATCTTGAATTTTACTATTTTTATGGCTAAATAATTTGGTTGATCCTACAGACGACACCCCTTGTCCGATCGTCACCAGATTCCACAATGATCTTCTGTATAACCAGGGTGAGAGTAATCTAATTTTCCCGAATTTCGTTAAAAAACATTACCACAGGCAGCAATTTGGTATCTTACTGTTTGATCCTCTTTTGCATGACTGACTTGTTTAGCAACTGTACAGACATATCCCTCATTTGATAGTCACCAAACTTCATATTGATCTTCGGGCTGACAACTAGATGGGAGCTATCGAATGCTTTGAATTTTTTTGGAAAACATTGTCGCCAGCAGTCATCTTCTATTTTGGTTTATATATACATGTATATCTCTTCATTCGGATAGCCAGTATTACGTAGGTACTTCAACTTTCCGCATTCCTGTCATCATTTGAAATATAAAAATTTACCTGATACATGCACCCTTCAAAATTTGTTTCGTCGTATCTATTTTAATGACCCGTATGGTAATATTGATACAGATATATTTGTCAAACATTTCTTTGTACAATATACAGGTATTTAGTTTGTAACTAATCTAGAAATATATAATAGTAGCTGGTGGACCCGACTTCGTCCGGGATGTTCCCCTCTGATTTTCGGAGAATTGCGCGATTTAACCTTGAATTGACCATTTTAAAGGTGAACGTCATGTCGGGTCACGATTTGACCCGTCCAAAACACTCCCCGGACAAAAGTCACGACAAAAGCACCCGTCGAAATCCGCCCGGCTTTACCCGATTTTACCTTGAATTGACAATTTTGACAAGTTTTCCCGGCCATAGCTAACAGACAAACAGACAGACAAATGTCCAAAATATATATTAAACTAGCTGATGTACTCGACTTCGTTCGGGCTATTTAGGGATTTGTTTGGTGATCGCCTCCATCTGGACAGTACCCATTATATACAGCGTCTGGCCAAACTATTGTTCAATTGGTCCAGAAACATGCCTATATCAACACGTTCGAGAACATGGTCCCACGTGAAATTGGACCCGTCCATATTGCTCCCGGGATCGAAGTAGTCCTACACACAAATTTTTAGTCGGATCGGTCAAGGTCCAGAAACATGCCTATGAGCGAGGTCAAGTTGACACGTTAAATACCAAATCCGAGTCGGATCAGTCGAACAGTGTTAGAGTCTATAACACATACAGACATGCATTCATGCATACACACATACATACATACAGACAGGTGTTCCAAAATGTATAATCGATAGCTACAACAATTCTGTGGTAGATAGTTCACGGTCGACCTGATGCATGCATCTTAGTTTTCTTGTTATATATGTTTCGATCTACGGACTCAAACAGTGGAGTAAACATATGGCATAATGTACCTTCTGACCCTTCCAAAAATAATATAAAACACATTTTGTCATCTTCCCGGTAGGTCAACACAGAATATAATGCGGAGTGGTGGAGGTGCATGTAAATGGTACAATTTCATTCCGTCTTGGGTGAATAAATGGCCTTCTGACCCCAAGATGGCTACCAATTTGTGGTCGGTACAGTATATGGGTGGAAATTGTGAAATGTGTAAGAACGCACGATTACTTGACCAATGACATAATATAACGCAACGACTGTTGATAAACTGATCAAATATGATTCAATATATGCCCAGATTTGTGATCAAATGTTTTCTCTAAAAATAATCTAAAACCTATTTTTATCATCATCTCGGGAGGCATATATGAAAATAATTTAGCGTGGGTGGAGAAAATTGGATTGTACGATAATTTCACGACGTTGGGGATTACAACATGACATATTAACCTCAAGATTATTATGCAGCAAATCAGAACGCGAGAAAGTCACGTGAGATATATAATAGGCATAAAAATTATGGACCGTTGACAACATTGACTGCTAATATATCAGAGATCATCACGAAACACGATTATTAGACACCAGAGCCTCGAGGTAGGCTAACACCGAGCTTCTGTCGTCTCTGTTTTAGACTGAAGCCCGATATCTAGTCTATATTTGGCATTGGGGAATGTCATGTCATACCATTCCACATGTTCGTTATAGTTACAACAAAGGTTTAATTATCAGGATGGTGCTATTAGTGTGTGAGAGTGTTTTAGTGTCATTATACATGTATCTACACATTATGACCTATTATAATTTCGCTATGTGGGGGGGGGGGGGGGTGACCAACACAAATAACCATACTCACGACATACGAGATTCACGTCCTTTGAAATGTATTTTCACTGTTCCCGCGCCATAATGGCGGAATACGACTATACGTCCACTGTGGGCTTATTTCAGAATAAAATAAGCCAATGTGAATGAACCTATGTGAATATTATAGGTCGATTATAAACCTATGTGAATATTATAGGTCGATGATGAACCTATTTATGCGATGATATGTTGTATATGTAAATAAGTTATGTTTTATGACAGCATTTGTACTGAATGTCGGGGTGTGTCACAGCCTAAAATAAACTGTAGCCATGACTCATGCGTATGCCGTCTTGGCACCAATGAAGTTGACTGTGAGTATACAGTTGCAACTTGGTTGAGCTCGCATACGTTTCCGTTTTACTGGTAATAAACAATACGCTGAAATGTGACTAATTTCGTATACAATCTGACCGTGTATATTTAAACATACATGTATAGGCCTGATTCGTCATCTCAGGTTTAAACCTGGTCTACGTAGACATCTAGGTTTAAACCGCCATGAGTCAGCTAAATCTGTGGTTTAAACACGAGACCGAAGATATAACCGTCTAAGTGGCACAATCGTCATCTCTGGTTAAAACTGGTCCAGCCAGGCCAGTGGCTTAGTAGTAGTGTCTCTGTATCGTCGAAATAATTAATCGTACTTTCGTACTGCGGACCGCTTCGTTTTATTAATTGCGAAAATCAATAATTACGACAGCGAGCACATTTTTATTGGAAATTTATAAACGAGAAGCACTCACACCTATAAAGCGTGTGGGGGTAAGTTTTTGTCAAATTCGATATATTTGTTTGCGTTTTATAAGCTTGAACCGGCAACTAAACCATCTAATTCGGCGGTCCAGCTAAACCAGCTTTACCGAGGCTAAACTTGAGATGACGAATTCTTCATCGCGGTTTAGAATTGTCAAACAATCAGTCAAAGTGTGGAGCTGTATAGGAATCACGGAACTAAATGGTTTCCCATAGGCGACAGTGTTAACGTTTCGGCCAAATTCACTGAATTGAAGCCTGCAGGCCATATCAGTGATGTTTACCCGACTAGATTGACACCAGTTGTTCACGAAAATGGTAGAAAAATCATAGGTCGTGTGTTTACTTTTAAAAATAAATCCCCAAGTGTACGACAGGGCTATCCCACAGCCAAATTTGATCTGGACAAATCCAGAACTACAGCAGCTAGTTAAATAAATTTCCCGCTCACAAAAATCCATTCCCCCATTCAATCACCAGTTTAAATTATTTATATATGATGTACAAATCAAATAAACGCGATGTTATCCTTTAATAACGTGTCGCATGAAACAGCTGAATGTCATTCTTCACTTACCTTCACCTTCCACGGTGTACTCGTTCCTCGACTCTAGAACACATTTAGCTCCCTGATTCCTATATATATGTATATGCGTAAAACACAGCGTTTCTTATAGTATTTTATCCAAATATAGACCTTACTGAAACCAAAAATGGATTATATCGGGCAGTAGTTGTTTATTTTTTCAATATGAGTCATCCTGAAAATGTGTGTCACTCATCAAATTAAAGCCAAAACATTTCGATTTTTTTTCAATTTTACTAGCTGATGCATTTCGTATAACTTAAGTATGCCCTTATATATACCATAATATTACTAAATTGAAGAGGAAATGTTTATATACATTTTGAGAGGGATATCTTGTCCAATTTTAACCATTTTCGTGTAGAATTTGGCAACTTATAATGAAGATTATAATAAAGATTTACCAAACTTAACAGAAAATTAAAATTAAAAATACTTTAATAGCAATATAAAGCAACCATAAGTCAATTGAAATATCTAGACATAATGATACAACATCAGACAAAGCCTCAGGCATGAAATTTGACCAGATGACAGGGCATACTGTCTGTTTAACAAACCTGCCATGACAGTCTTGCACGACAGTAACTCTAGTGGTGATGTCATCACCCCCCCCCCCCCCCACACTTGGGGTGGGGCTACCATCCACAATAAGGCTACTGGGTGCCGGAAGCTTAATTAGGTCAACTTCCACCTTTTGCCAATGGGGGGGGGGGGGCAACACTCCTCAAAATTGTGGGGAGGGGGACCCTCTGACCCCCTAATGATACCTGATGTCCATGCAAAACTCCCAGATTTATCACTTTCTTTATTATATACAGGCGAATCCATGCGTTTCTTCTTTAAATGTGTCCAAAATGTGGTCATTATCATTTGAAAATAAGAAAATATGAAATTAACAACTTATCATGGCGAAACGTGAAATTTCGTAAAATTCAAATTTGTCTTATAGGAATCAGGGAACTAAATGGTTTCCCATAGGCGACAGTGTGAACGTTTCGGCCAAATTCACTGAGTTGAAGCCTGCAGGCCATACCAGTGATGTTTACCCGGCTAGAATGACACCAGTTGATCACGAAAATGGTAGAAAAATAAAAGGTCGTGTGTTTACTTTTTAAAATAAATCCCCAAGTGTACGACAGGGCTATCCCACAGTCAAATTTGATTTAGACAAATCCAGAACTACAGCAGCTAGTTAAATAAATTTCCCGCTCACAAAAATCCATTCCCCCATTCATTCACCGGTTTAAATTATTTAGATATGATGTACAAATCAAATAAACGCGATGTCATCCTTTAATAAAGTGTCGCATGTATCAGGTGAAGGTCATTCTTCAGTTACCTTCACCTTTAGCATTCCACGGTGTACTCGTTCCCCGACTCTTGAACACATTTAGCTCCCTGATTTTTAAATAATCTCGAGTGAGGGCGTGTCTAAGAGGCGACTGCGGACTGGGTTATCGTGTCACAGTTGATTCATTCTTACGCGAGCTTTGCTCAGATATGGACATGTTCCTTCAATTTGATTTTTACAACTATCTTGTGGTATTGTTTGTTTGGCTTGTGACACTCATAAATACTGGTGTTTTCTAAGAATTCATTTGAAGGGTTCAACGTTTTTATTTTGACACTAAAACGATGCTACACATAGTTTGCAATCCTAAACATATATTGATATATGAGTCAAATTTTATAACTAATTTTGATGTAGATCATGCCACAAAGCTTTACTCTGGCTACGCCCATAAATATTCCACCAGTTCAAAACCTGGGAACTTTTTGATTTTCTGCATGACGGGACATTTAAGACATTGAAAAAATCAAGGCCTGTAATATATATATATATTTTTTTTTTTTATTTATTTATTTTTTTTTATAAATTTTTATTTGAAAAAAGACAAATACATTGTGATAATACATGAATTATATTAGAGTTAATGGTTGGTAATTAAACAGTTTTTGTCTCTTTCGTTATTTTTTTTTGAGACTGTAGAAAGGTAGAAGAGAAAAAAGAGTGTGGAGTGAATGGTTTTATGAATGTTGTGTTATTTAGTTATATTAAATTAGTTATAATAATAAATATAATGAATATAATGAAAAAGAAATATTGGGTATATGTATTATTTATAATTTTTTCTGAGTCCCTCACGTTATTAGGTATATATATGGTAATTACATAATGCAAAATATTAACATTGAGGGATTATTAATTAGTGTTAGCATCGAGCTAAAAGTCTTAAAATCTGGTATATTTACATAACGTGATTATGTACGGCATGGATAGGTGGTATGCAATTAATTTTACTCACTATATGATTCAAATAAGTAAGCATACTGTTAGGTAAGTCACACAACACGGCACATGTCTGGTCAACTTTCGTATTTAAACACAGTTTTTACAATACTAAATAATATTTACGGAATGCTTGTGTGCCAGGCATGTGCAATGTTATGTACTACAATTCCAGCATACATGTAAATATCTATAGTTATGTATGTGCTGTTTAACTGTAATAGTGTAACAGACCTTTCCATTTATCCCACCGATATTCGAACTCAGTATATCTAGATTTGCTGTAAAAATCCATCTTTCAGTTTTTGCGTACATTCGTATTTCTGCTTGGATATTTTGCAATTTTGGTAATTCAGATCTCATCTTTGATCGGTATATATTATACTTAATTATGACCAAGATCGTTTGGAGGAGTGGATCAATTTTCTCAGTATCAGCTTTGCCAAATAAAATAGTGTTTGAATTAATTTCTAATTTATTTGAAGTCGTGTTAAATATCCATATACGAATCTCGTTCCACAGCGAAGCAATAATGTGACATTGAAACATAAGATGGCTAATGGTCTCTTTTTCAATTTTACAAAAAGAACATGTATCATTTTCAGATCGACCCATTTTCTTTAGTACATTGTTAGTCCCTAATATTCTATTGTAATATATTTCTTTATTAAAAGCTGCCCCTCTTCATGGTTGCCCATTTCCAACCGTTTAGATGCCGCTTCTGGTGTGTACCCATAAGCAAATTGCCTTTACTTGACTGACCTCTTGGTCCATGATTGACTCGATTATGGAGTCTCTATTCAGCGTCAGAGGGGCCTGCGGACCTTTGTGCACATTTTCATCATTTGAACATTTTAGTTTAAAAAAAATATTAATTAAATTTAAAACAAACAAATTAATTTAAATGTTAAATATTGTTTCTTGTTAGATTCAACTCCTTACTCATTTTAAAAACACAATTATTTAATTTTTTAAAATTAAATTGTTATTTTTAAAGCAAAATTTGTAAAACCTAACGCCGTTTTCCATCCGAGTCAATACACCTAATTTGGTTGAAATCGGTCCAGGGGTATGGGAGAACAGTTGCGAACAGACAAACGAACATACAGATAGAAGCTCCTATACCCTTTAATATATACAGAAATACATTTACATACACCGAATTTAGTTTTTTCGAGTGAAGAATCTTGCAGAAAATCTATCACAAACAAATTGATCAACAGCGCGTGAAACTCGTGTTGAGAGACATGCCGTGTGTCAGATTGATTTAAACCCAGAATGAGATCGGATTAATGGTCCATGAGCGATACTTATTTCTCAGTGAATACCGCCATTGAACATTCACGCGTTCGCGATAATTTATGACGTTTCAATAACCATTACATCGGCCTGTCCTTTGGTCCGATTGATAACATGGTAGATTGACCACATGCTCATATCACCGAATCTAGTTGTGAATTAGCTGGCAACTGAACGACAGAAACGACCCCCTCAGACCCGATTTGGCTGATATATTCGAAATCACCCTGCAACATATCCTCGCAGAAATACGCACATAATCGACCTATAAAGTGAAATCGGTACATAATGTGATTATTTCATTTCCAGATAATGGAATTTTATCCGTCATTTCGTTTTATGGCGCGGGTCACAGTGAAAACGGCTGTTAAAGAGTGTTCACCTGATCAGTCGTGAGTTGGCTTATTTGTGTCATTGTCCGCACACAATCTGCTTAGAATCGTATCGTTATGAGTCGATAATGTGACTAAAATGTTCTAAGCCGATTATCTAACTAAAATATGTTCTATTATAAGCAGATAATGTGCTGGTTTTAGGGCGATCAGCTGCACACCAAGTATGCATTCCGAACTATATATCGTGCCACTGCCATATGTGAGTGGCAAACGGGGACCTCTAATATTATATTGCCACACTTATGGATCAGCAATCCAGAGTTCAGTGCCAATTTGTTATATAATATGTCGATAAGTGTTTACTCGAGTCCAAACGCGTATTCCTCTTGTTTTGAGGACGATGTGCGGTGTTCGGGATTAATACAGCACGGGTCGACGTGACAGCCGACACCGATGCCAATTACATTTTCAATTTAAAATTGGCAACGTGATGAACACGATTCGATATCCGAGTCGAGATAGCAAGTCGTGTCCGAACAGCATATCTACAGCTACGATCCGAAGTTTCTTGAATAATGTGCGTTCATGCCCCAAAGGGGAACAGGATGAGTATCACGTCTGACCTTAAACCCACTTGGCATGCAGTTTGAAGGTCCAAGTTATGATCGCTTGTGTCAGATCGCGGTCCGGTTAGTTTAAACAGATTTATTTGTCTACTTTGATAACACATAGTAAATGGCACATTCAAAAGACAAACACAATTGGTGAGTTGTTATATAGCTGTGTTTGTGCTTAGCTTCAGTGTAGTTTGATGATGGCCAGCAAATGGTCCAGTCGGTACAAACAGACAACAATCAGTCACGGACCCGGGCACCGATTATTCGGCCATACATGCCAGACACAATGTTCCTGGTGAAAACCGGGAATTAGGAAAATTCCACCAGTCAGCACCATTCATCGGCTTCACCACTAAATTCAACTGGCCTAGATACATGTATTCAACAAAAGTTAGTCAGCTCATTGGTCCCATGATAGGCACTCACATTGTCAACAATTTGACTTACAATGGGGCAGAGACAATCGTGCTGCATAACAACTGGTGTTTGGGCCACAATTAGCGGACCGTCTGTCAAAATGAAGTGAGCAACATATACCCAAAAATGATAGTGCAGGATCGATCTATCGGCATTATGAAGCTTATGTGAAAACTACGAGCCGCACAACGCCCAGACGAGTAAAATAATGAATGGGCCAACAATATCACATGATCTTGGTTGAGCAGGAAATATGTGTAAGGCCTGATACATCATGCAAGGGCCTGATACTTTATGCAAGGGCCTAACCGATAAACCAGTGGCACATATCACGACGAGGCCAGAGTCGGAACCCAATTGCATTATAATATGCTCTGAGAGTACAATTGGTAGCATCTAGCCGTGAACGCCACATACAGAACAGCCAATGCAATGAAAGGCTGGAAGAAACGATTGGTAATCTGTCTAAGATAGTGCGACACATTGACAAACACTTGAAGCTAACCGTCAGCTTAAAGAGAGACTAGAGACCCCCGACCGGTGTACGGTCAAGGTCGAAGACGACCGCGAAAATATTATTTAACGGTGCTTATCGGTTATCACTGACCAGATCATGAAATAAACAACCATGGGTCAAGCCCAGATTCCATGCTCGAGATGGTTCCGCGCTAGTCTTGATAACCCTGTGCCAATGCATTCTCTTAGATATGCGAGTCGACCATAGGTCCCCTTGCATATATAAGAGAATGCATTGGCTAACAAATTATATATTAGTTTTATATAATTGTTAACAAATGTAAAAATTATTAAAATAATTATAAAAAAATGACAAAAAAATATCGGGTTTAATTGAGCGCAATGAACATTACATATCTCATGAATGTCTGGTAAACGAGAATACGATTTGTCTGATGCAGATTAACGAAGATTTTGCCAATAAGAAGTAACCGAATGGTACTCTACAAAAACAGCACACGCACATCTCCTCATTTTGAGGTGACCGCGATGGCCGGCAAACAACATGCACCAGAAGAAATTGACCCCGATGTTATAATTCCAGCAATAGACACAAATCGCATTGCAAATGACATTGCTAATATTTCTGAATTAAGTTCTATCAAGAGGAAAACTGCTTTCGACACATCGCCCTTTGGACAACGTTCACTTCGACACAGAGGCTCGGTCGAGGACCTCGGCGCTTGCAACTACTTGGAAGACTTTGATTATGATAGTGGCCAAACACTAACTGCTTCACAGGGAAAACCGCGTACCCGCAGAGCTGTCAAATCAAATAATCGAACAAACTA
Organism: Siphonodentalium dalli; assembly: GCA_032622095.1. NCBI lineage: Eukaryota > Metazoa > Mollusca > Scaphopoda > Gadilida > Siphonodentaliidae > Siphonodentalium > Siphonodentalium dalli. The sequence continues at coordinate 72,858,697 of CP136065.1, read as the reverse complement.
GTCAATAAAATCACAATCACTGGCTGAGTTAGTTCAAACTGCTGTTGACTCAGCAATCAACTCAGAATCATTCATGGAGCTAGACCCCGAAGCCACGACAAATAGTTTTTGCGGCTGTCCCAACCAATTCCGTGGCTGGTTAGCCAGCTAAGACGGCTCCAACGTGACGTTCTTGGTTGACGAAATATGGCGGCTCAGCCGGCTGAGACGTTATCATTCAGCGTAATTTCGTTTCCGAAATTGTCCTATAATCCCCAGTTATAGACCTTAAGTCCTTCGTTTATTTTCGCCATTATAGAAAAGCCCAACGCCAAAAGAATAGGCGTGGTCTGGAATTCTACGGGTTCACCACAAACACTAAAAAAACGCATGGATGTACGTACTATGTACCTTGTCGGTATATTATAAGTTACATTGGGACTGCTGTCGACTTCAGACTGCTATCACCACTGGCATCTTGCGATATATGCATGCATCACTGAAGGATGAATCCGATAATAATGATATATAATAAATCAAACTATTGTATATTCTATTCTACAGGTTATGTGCATATATTGACAAATTCCAGCAATGTCTGAGACTGAGTCGTGTCGAAATAAACAATTTATATGTTAACCCTTTCAAGTTTCAATACTGAATGGATGTTCCCATTCAGTTATATGAAAGAATGCGTTGGAATAGTCTATTCCACGTTGAGAGGCCCGGGTGTTCTGATAATATAACAACCAAGCAGTGTCCATGCGTGTATGCCGATATTAGGCCATGCGGTTTACTTCTTTGTGATTCACAGTACAGTTGTACTTGACATATAAGCCCATTCACACGGCTCAACCATTTTACAATTCTGGCGGCGGAGTCTTTTTCATGTGGCTGACGTTAGGATAATATGGATGTCGGCGGCTTGTGGCCAATGTGGCTGGCGGCGGCGGCGTGCGATGGCGGGCTCTACACGGAGCGCTGCCACGAGAAGCTGCTCCCTAACGTCGAAGAAACTGTGATAAAGGGAATCCAATCTGATCTCGTAAACATTAGTGAACTCGGGGGTAAAAAAAGCTGTGCAAGAGGTACTTGAGGTACCTTCTATAGTAGAAACAGCTGTTAAATGTGCAATGAAGTACAATACAGACAAATTGTCTAAATTACAGACACTATGTAGAACAATTAAAAACATTAAAGAAACACTTATTTCAAAGAATAAAAGACATAGAAGCTAGCCAAACATCAGCCGAGGATGATATTGAAGATGCATTAACTTTCCAATAAAATGTGATGTGGCTGACATCTACAAACTTCCCACTAATAATATGTTGAGACAATTATGTAAGAAAAAGCTGTCAATAGATGTTCTTCGTATAGACATTGTAAACGCTCACCCCCTCGGAAAGGCCAGAGAGTATACGTACAATCCACACCAATACCACATCAATCCACCAACAAGAGGTGAAGCAGTTTCAAACTCATCAAATGGTGAACCACATCTAGATGTTATTCACCCTGGTTATAAAATCAAAGTGATCGACATTATTGTTCGCTTTGCTTAATTCCCAGTGAAGGATGTAATATTCAGGAACAAACGGCTATTGAAAGGGTCAACACCTGTCATAGTTTGTGAGGATTTAATGCTCAATTGACAGGGCCTTGTGAAGATGTTCAGTACCTTTAAGTCCGACAAAAAGGTGGAGTCTTATTGGACCGTTAATGGAAAAATACTTTTCAAGGCGCATAAGGATGGCAAACGAAACCTGCTAGATATCACAAAGCCACTGCCTGAACAGATTCGATCAGCAGCTACCAACCAGGCTGAAAGTGCATGTGACTCATGAACTGAATTTAATTAATATATTAATTTTTGCTGGTCTCATCCAGTACTATTCGTAGCTCAGTTGAATTACTTTTGTTCATAATCATCTCTTACTGAACATAACTTCCTACATTAGTATACCGTATAATCTTTCAGTTCTGTCCTAGTATTTTGTCGATATATACACCATTATACAATACTCAAATAGCACTCAGTCCGATAAACTGTCTGCACGCATGGTAACTCACAATTATATTACATATGGTGTTATGTAAACATTAACGTAGAAAAATCTTAGTGTACATGTTATGTACATGTATATACATGTACCGGTACATATTTATACATGTCTCAGATCTCTACCATCTATGGAAACAATTACCACCATTTATATTGCTCTGTATTATGGCCATTAAAGGTAATTCCTACCAATCTGATGTTTGACACATATATGCCTCAGCTAAGTTAATTATGTCAAGCCGATGAAAGATACTATTTACCCAAGCTCAAATAATTTTCGCATCATATGCATAACCTTGATAATGATACTCATTATCATCTCAACTGAGGTAAATGTACCAATGGCCATTGTTGAATATTTACATGTAGTCTCAAATACTCAATCAAATAAAAAAAAATATATATTTGTGTGTAAATAATAATAAACCTGTGTCGAGGCGGTAACATGAATTGTATACTTACTTGTGCCAGTACTCACTGTTGCATTCCAGTTTTACTTACTATTGTCATATCCTAATTTGGGTTATATATCTATACATGTATGCATAAGAACATTATATCCCAGACCAACGAGATACATGTGTAAATAATAATAAATCTGAGTCGAGACAGTAACATGAATTTTATACTTACTAGTAATCACTGTTGCATTCATCCGCATTTAAAATTCTAGACTGTGCCACGATATATATACATACATTAGATCGGAGAACGTTATATTACGTATTCATACTGTTTGACCTGGACGTTTAAGTTTCCCGGGCAAGTATGATGCTATTATATAGCTCCTTATATTGAAGCCTAATGTGTAAGATAAATGTCCCAACTCTCTCCTCATGGAACCACCACCCATCAAAGAGACGTACGTCCCCAACATAATATATATATTTTTAGTTTTCTTTACTAAACGATCTCCCGAAAAGAAAGCAGTCGCCTCCAAAATTCTGAGTAATCAAGCTCCCGTTTGGAATTAGCGCCATCAGACTTATTTTACTTTTGACATTACTTCTTGTGCGCAGTGGGTCCTTAGACCTTAATCCTGGCCCTGGTAATAATGGTAATAATATTGATCGATCCCACGAAGAACATCAAACGCTCTCGATTTCTCACTTAAATATAAGAAGTATCAGGCATACACTACTGCGGCTATTCAACGAAATCGAAGATTATGATAGTTTGTGTTTCACCGAAACCAACATTGATGCAGCATTTCCCAGCCATGATATAGAACTTCGAGGATTCTCTGATCCCGGAGATATGACGGTTCGAGCCACGGAGGAGGTATCGTAGTTTATTTTGCTGATCATCTCGTCTTCGAACGTATACCCTCTCTCGAATTCGATGATTCAATATTGTGGTTCAAGCTGACTTCCAGGGCCTCCCGCTATCTATTGTGTGTCTCATATCGTTCTGATCAATTTTGTAATGAGAAGTACTGGGAGCTGATTGACCAGTCCATATCGAATGCATTCGACTCTAATATCCCTATGATTCTAACTGGCGACTTCAACTCGAACGCATTGGACCCCTCTTCAAAAATCAGAGAAATCATATCGTTTTATAGTCTGCGAAATGTCATTGAATCACCAACCAGGGTGACATCGACAACTGCCACTATACTAGATCCCATCATCGTGAATGACAATGTTACATGTCAAACCGAAGTGATTGACTTTGGAAGATCATATCAGACCACTGTGCGGTCATTGGGTACTTAAAATATGATTCTGACTCTAATGTCCCCTTCCCCAGACCAGTTAGGAATTATGACACAGGCAAATTCGACGAAGCTATTAAGATCATTAAGGATCCAGAGTTGTTGCACGCTATCGAAACAGCACCCGACATAGACTTGGCGATTGATATTTTTACCACAAAATTTCTCGCAATTATGTACCAAACTGTTCCTCAATCCAAAGTTTTAATAAGGCCCAAAGACAAGCATTGGTTCACTTCCGAATTGAGAACGATGATTCGGAAAAGAGATAGACTGCGTAAAATTGCTTTGAAATAAAACAATAGGGAGCTGACTTGTCCAAATTCAAAAAAGCGCGAAACAATGTTACTAACATGATAAAATATGCCAGAGCCCGTTGTGAACAAACACTACACAAACTGTCCGTGAAGACCCTTCCTCAAAATATTTTTGGCACTGCATAAAGGATATTATGCAAACTAAGCATAAGGACGCTATCCCCCTCTAATTAATGACCACCCCCAAAGCGACAATGCGCAACGGTGCGTTCATCTCAAATAAAGAACTTGACGATTGGTCGTGCAGTTTACCGATATTCACCCAGAAATGTAGTAACACTGCAACAAACATTGGATTCACTATCGATGACATCGTTTCTGCATTTTGGACCTTGAAACCTAATAAAGCATCTGGCCACGATGGAATTACAGTTAAAATGATGCAATACACAAGCCCAGCCATCGCCACCCCTTAAAGCTTTATTTGAAAAATCATTTGAACTTTGTGCATTACCAACACAGTGGAAGCTCGTACATGTTATCCCTATATACAAGAAAAATGACAAATAGAGCTGCAAAAACTACCGCCCAATATCCTTACTCCCGTGCATTAGAAAGATACTAGAGAAAATTGTACTAAAATACTTAACGGTCCACTTTTCAAATAATGATATATTATATCAATACCAATCAGGGTTTGTTTCTGGACATAGCACAACTTTCCAGTTACTCGAGATATACCACACCCTATGCCAGCCCCTCAATGAGAAGATAAATACGTCGGCAATTATTTTGCGATAGTTCCAAAGCATTTGAGAGAGTCTGGCACAGGGGGTTGTTATTCAAACTGGAACAATTCGGAGTAGCCGGAAATATCCACTGTTGTTTGAATAGCTATCTCTGTAACAGATCACAACGCGTCCTAGTGGGTAAATCTTTCTCTGATTATCGAAGTATACCGGTAGGAGTCCCCCAAGGTTCGATTCTTTGACTTTGTTTTATTTTTGACCTATATAAACGACCTAGCAACTATACATTTCCTAACTCGTATGTACGCAGATCATAGTTGGTTTTTCAGTGTCCAACCACCCCTCCATGACTGTATGCGTGAACTCTTTGAAGATCTCGATAGAGTTTCTTATTGGTCGAAACCGTCGTTGGTTATATTCAATGCAGACAAAACAAAAGCAATGGTTTTCTCACTCACTCCCTCGGCAGATTCTTTGGATCTCGAACTTGACGATAATGAAATATAGAAAGTTGACTGTCATAAACATCTTGGAGTATCTATACAATCGAAACTTCATTGGGACACCCATATAAATGAAATTTGTAGTCTAGTGGCAACCAGACTGTCACAACTGAGGAGAAACAAATTTCATGTAAATAGAGATAATGTTCAAAACTTACGTACTTCCTATAATGGAGTACGGAGACGTTATTTGGGATAATGCCCCCGATTGCCTCCTCATGAATCTCGACCGCCTATATACCGACGCTTGTAGAATATTAAGACGGTGGTCTCACACGTTCGGTATCAGATGAAACAGTCCTATTTGAACTCGGATGGCCTCCACTTAGCGGAAGACGAAACCTCCAAAAAATGCACACCTGGAACAAAATAATTACTCATCATTCTACCTCACCAACCTATTACCAACTACCGTCGTTGAAGCATCTCGATGCCGTAGAAACCTTTTGCGATACATAAACTACTTTACGAACACACCCACTTCAAATCGAGTTTCGTCCCATCAATGATCGCTGAATGGAATCTATCATGCACAATAACTACCGATAACAAAAAAGTTGATGACCCCTCATCAGAACCAACTAAAGACGAAGTCATAAGTAACATGTATAACACATTCTGTAATAAAGAATTGACTTTGAAACCCCCACCATATTATAATACAGGTCATAGGAGATTAAATATTTTGCACTGTAGACTTATAAATAACTGTAGTGACCTAAACTTTGATAAATATGAAAACTACATCTCAGCCAAATTGAACTTGTGGAAATTCATGTGAAGACGCAAACCATTTTTTCTTCAGTTGTCCTCTGTTTGCAGAAGCAAGAAATCGGATGTGGGCTCGTTTGGATGAAATTAACGTGACAATTTTCTCCGAAAACGATATCCTGTTTGGTGTACACCACTACAGTGAAAAGCTGAATGTGCGCCTGTTCGAGATAGTACAATCATTTATCTCATCGACAGACCGTTCCTCTTAATCTCATAATAATCATCAGAATTATCAGAATTATCTCTCGTTATAATTTCTCTTACCCCAATCTGCGACACCGTAGCCACTCCAACAGCAGCACGTAAACAGTTACTTCTACAATACACCTGAATTAAAAACCATATCCGATACTTAAATTTATTAGCAATTGAATGCCAGGGGAGAGGAGCTCCGATAAGATCGGCAACTTGTGCTCCGATCCTCTATGCCCACAACCATATCATCATTGTTATATATCATATGTGTAATATATATGGTATATTGTGGGTTATAATAAATATGTTCAACTCAAGCCCAGAGGCAAAGGGGCGACTAAGATAACAGACAAAAATTGCCCACCGATTACCTTTCTGAGATAAAAGAGTTCTAAGGGGAAAGCTACCCGGATAAATTAGTAATAAGCATTACTATTATCTTCCTCAAGAGACAATTGGGTAAACTTCCAATGATGTCCTCACAGTCAAACAATTCATATCACCATACACTGATGGCGACTCCATGCCAATACGTCTGACACAACAGACACTGGATGCCTACAGTCTGGAGGGAACCCCAATACAACTTGTAAAAGTATTTCAGTGTTCCCCTGCGACATTATCAATCGCTAGGTGGAAAATGTATTTGGTAAAATAAGTAATTGTACACAATTATGTACTTGCTGGAACGTGAAATAAAAACTGATGTACGTTATGTGGAAAATTGTCCAGTGGTGTCAGCCAGAGGATATTTTGAAGAGCTCATAAGTCTGTGCAAACTACTGTTAGTTCAGAAAGTTATTATCCACATTATAAAACACCACGAGAAATATAATCATTGCAAGAGATAAAGCCAATGGGATAGACAAGGATTGACACTTTGCTAAGCTATCACATCGAACAACAAAGAAACATCTGCGGATCAGTTGATCAATGGCTGAAATGACCGCGGAGAGAATTCCATCTTAACCCTTTACCCAACAGAACGACCCTGTGCCAATGCATTATCTTATATATGCGAGTCGACCATGCGAGTCGACCATTTAGGCCAATGCATTCTCTTATATATGCGAGGCGATCTATGGTCGACTCGCATATATAAGAGAATGCATTGGCACAGGGCATAACTATAACCATCACAATGTGGTCAATGAGCCGGTTCCAATGATATCCATGTGTGTATGGTTTTATTGAGACAGACCCAAGATATTTTAGGCTGTTGAAGCTTTATTTGGCCGGTTTTGGCCGGTTTGTTGGGTAAAGGGTTAACAGACCCAAAAACAGTCAATCTGATGTAGCTCATATATATTTTTTCAAAGAATCTGAATCGAAGAAACCCGAAATTGGCTGCACTATAGCCACTTATAGCAAGTGTTCTGAAAGCTCAATCGTCCAACATTTGTAATTTGAATGGGAATGTTCGACACAGCTTTTATTGTGACGACCTATAAAGTAGATGTCGGATATTGGTATTCGTGATCTTGCTATTACGGCTTGTATGGCACTCTTGCTGGACAGCCACCTTCAGTATGCATTCCTGACACTGATGAAACTTAGCCTTCATTACTGATGTTAATTTTGCCTGTATTGAACAAATTATCTCCGTATGATAAGTTTATTGGAACTCAATCTCACTAAAGTTTTCGTTTGAACAATTGGACCATCGAAAAAAGGGGAAATAATCAAGGGATATTCTTTTCATCAGGGAGGGTTAAATGACGAACAAATTAATAGCGTGGTGTTTAATGCAACTACATGTAACTTGGAAGCTCATTCGTTGGACATGCTGTGACAAATTAAGCATACATATGTCAAAATTCCAATCATCTGCATTTGAATTACCTACACTATTCGGATTTTTGTAAATATAACGACAGATAGTCATTTTAGTCATCGTTGTAAACGAAATAGTTTTCGAAAACAAATGCATTCTGGTCCTCTAAATATGCTTGGAATTCCATGCGCGACCATGCGTAACCTCTCGTAATGACATACACCGGTACGCTCAAATGCCGTACCCGGGTACGCTCAGATGCCATTCCGGTAGAATATATATGTTACGTTTCCTCTTCCAAATATACCGCGAAGAATGTCAGTGCAATAACAATGTGGTCAATATATCTCCAGACGTACTGTACAAGTGGTTAATTTCCAGCGAAGTAAGCGATAAATAATTCACATTTAGCTGGGCGAGGTCTTCCTTCAATTCAATATTCGGAGAAGCGGTAATTTAATAACGGTGCAGGTCGCATACCAAAGAAGTGCCAGCGGTCGTATAACCCCACAATTATATATTGTGTATCACTGATGATTATGATGATTATGATGATGATGATGTTGATGATGACGGTTATGATGATGACTATGATTTGTCTCGTATTGGTGGTACCAATTATGTACATGTGTGAGCACATTTACAAGTACAAACTAACAAGCTGAATATATCGAAACCGACAAATAAAATAAGTCGATCTTCAAAAGCTTTGGGCCGTAGGCCTTCGTCCGTTGATATCATTCAGACTAAATCACAATATGGCATTCAAGTAAACATACACATATCAATGGCGGGTATTTAAAGGTTAATGCTCTTTCGTGAGAGAACGTCAACTAACACAAGGCAACGCTATCGTAGCATTGACACCAAAATATTGGCGCCATTTCCTTTCGTGGTGAAACCGTGACCAGTCAGGGGTTTCAACTAACTTATCCAATGGTTGTCATTACTCGGACTCACAATACCTGAACTCCTTAACGACTGCGAGATAAATTTATTAACCCCTATACATATAGTGTCACATGATCCGCGACGATATTTCCAACTCCGATAAAATTCAACATCATTGTCGTGCCATATGTATTCGAGCGAATGTACAGTACCAGTCAAAAGAAGTGGTGTATTAAGCGCGCGCCCAATATCGCAATAGTATTGCAAGTGCATGGAAACGCTTGTAACCGCGCCGCTCAGTGCACCGCTTGCGATATTATTGAAATATGTTAACAATAAAGTTAAACTTCGTTAATTCGAATCGCAAGGGACCGTTGGATTACTTCGAGTTATCCGAGTGTTCGACTTAACCGTTTCGACCATTTGGTGACCACAAATTCCAACTAGTTGAATTCATATCGATCCGAAAATAACTGTTTTCAACCGTGTGCACGCTATATACCCACGCTAAATCAATAGGCAGTGACTATGCTGATAACATACCACATACGAGATGATATTTGTTAAGATTATTTATTGAATAATATAATACAGAATATAATAAGAAAACATCAACAAATTCGCGGTAGAAATAACAAAAGTACCTTTGACCCGGAAGTGGTTACAGTGGTATTTACAAAAATTGGGATTCAGGATTGGAAGTGACTGGTGATCAGGGACTGTGGTTTCTTCATGTATCTCGTAATTGATTCTTTCTTTATGTTATCACTGATTCCCAGCATGTTCATAAGGTCGTCGGCCGTGTTTTCTTGCGCCATAAGATAAGGCATCACAATGTCGCAGCTATGCAATGCGTCATCGATAGTCGGGTCGGGCTTGTTGCACTCCATGACCTCGTCTTCGTCGTCTTCAATCGTGTTCTCTTTTTCTGCCAAGATACACTGAAAAAAAAAACTTAGTTAAAAGTAACTAAGTTACCTTAGTCAGAACCCCCGTCTCAAAACTAACTAGCTTAGCTTAGTCAGAAATGACTAAGGTTGCCCTTAGTCATTTCTGACTAAGGCCTTAGACCTTAGTCAGAAATGACTAAGGGCAACCTTAGTCATTTCTGACTAAGCTAAGCTAGTTAGTTTTGAGACGGGGGTTCTGACTAAGGTAACTTAGTTACTTTTGACTAAGTTTTTTTTTTCAGTGTAGATATAACATATAATATAAGGCCTTAGTCAGAAATGACTAAGGCCTTAGTCAGAAATAACTAAGGCCTTAGTCAGAAATAACTACGGCTTGACTATGTCGTCACTGTATACATTAGTACATTTAATTGGACCTAATTATTGGGGGTATCATAGCCCTGCAACCTCAGCTGAACATCGCAACTGTAGATTAAAATAACTGAAAATAATGACTTACAGGTATCAAAATAAATTTTATTAACTATTAAAACAATGTTTTATCTTGAAAGAAAATTATTCATCACAAAATACTAGTATTCATTGAATATACATTCAATATCTGACCAGTCGATAATTGTTTCAAATTGAAACAAAAATTTATGCTTACATTAAAATGATAACGAGCGACCAACATAGAAGATTAAATCGGAGGAAATGAAGAGTTATTTTTTAGAAGAAAAATTATATGATAAATATCTTCACCGCTATGTGTGGAACTGAGCGCTTGTATCAAGCCACGGTGGAGTTTCCGACACACATCGTGACTTGCCTTCAGGCTCGTCACAATAATTTCAGGAATACCGCCTTAGCTTGATACAAGCGTCATATCCATACACGCATAGCATAACCTCTATTTAACAAATGAATGTTTGTTTTCAGAAATGCATGCAATTATGAACGCTTTGTTGCGGTCACATTTTGAGTGAATCGCGAAAACAAACCTCGCAATAGTTGATTTAAATGTCACAATTTTGAGTGCAAAGTGTCACCATATTAAGGCGCAAAATATTGCAATAATATCACAAGCGACATGCTTATAAGCGTTTCCACTTGCGAAAATAGCATGCTTAATATACCACTTCTTTTGACTGGTACTGTACTACTGTATACATCAACAATAACTATTTGGGATTGGTCCCTTCAAGACAACAGCAGATCCAATATTTAAACGTGTAACTGTGCGCAATGACTTGGCGACAATGTTCTCATGTAGTCGCACATTTTCCATGAAATATCAGTGAATCAGCCGAAGGTAGTTTGATAAGAACATCCAACCAATAATAGTGTACTCCTGGTAAATTGTCGTGATACCGGTAACTTGACGATAACATGGCGAACAATGACAATGTCTCATATCCACACGTTTCAATGAACAATGATGAACACAGGATGAATTGGTCGGGGTCATTGTAAAGTTGGAATTGTAGATATGTGATCATCCATCACGACACAGCATCGGTTTCATTGTTGTTTGTCTATTTGTTGACATTGAAGCTCGTGTGAGTTACACTGGTGCGCACATATCAGTACTAGTACACGTATGTCCTCTCTTGTAGTTGTACATGCATGTCGATCATATTGATGTGCTCTGAAAGAATTAGATTCTGAACAAGTACTGTCATGAACTGCATTTTCAACATTATAATATTAATAGCTGCTCGTTGAGTCGTTGTTATTATTGTCACTATTGCTTGACATCGAAACTTGTGTTCATCTGAATGAAGTCAGACCCTTTGATTCGATTGAATGGATCATATCATGATTCATCGATTAATTGGCATGAATCTCTGCTCTCGATGAATTTAGTGGAAATTGTCAATGATTAATAAGCCTTTTTTTCGCAGAATTTAAACTTGTCCGGTTATCAAAGGAACCGAAATCAGACCGTCTTTAACAACTGTCCGCAATCGATCAGGTAACAGCCTCGATCACCAAGCCGGAATGAACATCAAGTTCAAGTTAGGGTGCTCGTCCACACTGAATGCCACTGCGAACAACGTTCACCACACCGTATGTACTGTACTGTGTACATGTAACCTTGAAGGAGTCATCAGTCACACATCTAATTTTGGCAGCAAATATTTCAGGCGCCGTTCTTTCACATGTAGAATAAAGATTCAAACCATTATTGACAAATTGTCCACTTGTTGAATGAAAACAGAGCTCTGACTCTGAGTCTGAATAATTAGTTCAACAATACACGATGAACGGTTTCGCAGATTATTTTCATAACTTCTCTTTTATCCTGATTTTATCCGCTCTCTAAATACGCCATGGTTGTTATTTATGTAATATGTCGTCTCTTTTAGTTCGTTCGACGCCAATATCACGTCTAAATCACTCTGATTTTAGTGATTAAAATGTCGGCCACAAAATGGAGAAACAATAATTTGAGTTAAAATTACGTACTCGCCATATACGTACCGACCCGATTAACACAGAATGAATGCGATATTATATATATAATATACATTGTTTGTTGTCTATTTGTTGACATTGAAGCGTGTGAGTTACACTGGTGCGCACAGTGTCGTACTAGTACACGTATATCCTCTCTTGTAGTTGTACATGCATATAAAATGTTCACTGAAAAAAAAACTTAGTCATAGCCTTAGTCATTATGTTACTTTTGGCTAAGTTAGTCAAAAATAACTGAGTTACGGGTTGACTAAGGCTATGACTAAGTTTGTTTTTTTTGACGAAAATATTAACCTAAGTAACTAAGAATTAGTAAGATGTGACTAAGGTCAAACTTAGTTACTTTTAGCTAAGTTAGTCAAACATATCCTATCCATCGAAACAATTTTTCATTATCACTCTTGGTTAAAGCCAATTGGCGGTTTGCGTTCACTTGTGCAAAACATTGAAAAAAGCAGTTATACTGTATAGAGCACATTAAGATTCAGTTACACTGTATGGAGTGTATAATATGTCGCCGATAAGTATACTATTGAGTTTTGCCGGCATGACTGAATCACAAAAATATCAACCTTATAGTAACTAAGAATTAGTAAGATGTGACTAAGGTAAAACTTAGTTACTTTTGGCTAAGTTAGTCAAAAATAACTAAGTTACGGGTTGACTAAGGCTATGACTAAGTTTTTTTTTTCAGTGTAGCATCCACGATGTCATCTTCTGTTGTCGGAGCGCATGTTGGTATTTCATCGTCGATGTTGACATATGATTTGCCTCCTCGTTCGGTCCGAGTTTCGCTAATTGGCTCAAGGGCAAGTCGTCTTCAATGTCGTCATCGTCGGAGTCTGTGGTCTCTCTGAACATTGTCTTTTGTTTCGAAGTTACAATGCCTAAAGCAGTTGGCGACTGTCAACTCCGTCACATTGGCCCACGATTGCTGCATCAGTGTCATCAGTGTCATGGCATCGAGAACATTCAAATTTAGTTAAGCCTTCTTGTCAATAGTCTCGATGTATCGATGAATAACTTCCTAGTCCTCTTTTATCTCGTCTTTTTTCTTGATCCACGTTGACAAAGTACTGACTGCGACTTTAAACATTTTAGCGATCTCTGATTTTGATTTCTGACCGCTTTCGATGAGAATTAGGGCTTCGTATTTAATCTCAATTCTGTGCGTCTCAAGTTTTCTCTTTGTTCCTTTGCCTCCGGTCGCGGAAGTCGCTGCAATAAGCCGCTCTTCTATGCTTTTAACGTCTATTTTTTCTGTCCATCGTTAGATGGATGTCGCATTTCTTCGTTTGGAATATTGTTTTCGTTTTGGGAAGACATGACTGAATGAAATTATTCTCGTTATTCTCTGTATCGGGCCGTTTAAATATGATTTTCATCCTCGTTAATATATATGTTAAATAAACAATGCATTAGGACAAATAAAGACTCCAGGAAACTTCACAGCTTTTTAGGCTATTGAATAGAAGCACACTGAGTTATAATCACATGGCGATGCGTCGCCGACGGCGCTTCGACTTAACCATAGTAATTAGTGTTATAAGCCGGCTGTGGGACCAAATTTCGTTTCGACTTAAGCGGAATTTCGACTTATCCACCTTCGACTTAACCGTAATTATTCTAATGGCTTTGCACACAAGCTCAGCCGGGACCAGGCGATGGCTTCGACTTAAGTGGGGTAATCGAGTTACCGACGTTCGACTTAACGAAGTTTGATATATTTCGCGCTTAATATTGCGACATCTTGCTCTCAAAATTGTGACATGTAAGGCAAAATATTGCTTCTTCTATATTCTTTATTGCATGCATAATAGAAGTTTTAGATTTGTATATAATATATAGCTGTAAATGCTATATGTACACTATATGTACACTATAATATGCAGAGTATTTATATATAAATATAACACTGTCGGGTCTGTATGAAATTTTGGGTACTTAATATCGCATTACTTTGCGCTCAATGTCCCAATAATAGGCGCGACAGATTTTTGGTATTGCGATATAATCGCGCATTTTTCTAAATTATGCGCGCTCAATATCGCAATAAAGGCGCGCCTCAATATACCACTTCTTCTGACTGGTACTGTACTAGACAAGTACAATCTGAAAATGTGCGAAAAACACGCGTGATCCTGTGAAGATTGTGGTCACAGTCCGCCAACGACTGGACGCAATACGTCAAGACGACAAACGCAGCCACATTCTATGAATATATAGTATACTAGCAGGGTTACCCGACGTTGCGCGGGTTAAAGTGATGTGAAACCCTCTGTTGTAGATATTTGTTGGGGATAGAACATACTCTTGCTAACACGTATTCTCATAGAATTTTATATCGAAATGGCATCACAAAACGTCATTCTTATACATGGATTATAAGCCCACCTTGTCGGAGTAAGTATATGCTTATCGCGATTAATTCGCCCCACCAACAAAGAAGTGTCTATTTATGTCGTACAGCAGACGTTTTAATTGTTTTAAATCGTATAGCCGACGTGGTTAAATTGCCGTGCGTTTGTTATTGATTTAATAGTTCGTATTGGAATCCTAACATGAACATCGAGAATACATTAGTTCACACAAATAAAAGACGACAATTGACAATATAGAGATGTATAAATCAATCTAGTGGGTTAGACTAAGATGCTGAAGTCACCTGGTTATCATATCTTCGTGAAGATACAGACGTTTTAAAGAAATGTCCAGGTACCACTTTTGATATCTTTAAACCACACCATTATACTCCTGATATCATGGAAATAAGTAGGTATAATATAAGTTACGGGACGCTTAGTGGTCGGATATGGTGTCGTGTGAGGCTAAGTGAGATCAATATTAGGCGAGGCCGTAGGCCGAACCTAATATCGATCTCGCTGAGCCTCACATGACACCGTATCCGACCACTAAGTGTCCCGTAACGTATGTATTATGTCTGTGGACAAAATCCAGCATATCCCTTTAATTAATCTTCGCTGTAATTTAATTAATTTGGTAAGATAAATGTGTCGTCTATGGCCATTAACTTATGTAACGACACAGTGACGCGTCATGGGCGTCGAACGTCAAAGCATTGAGTCAATGGCTATAATTACCAGAAGTATGACAACTTGTTGAGTTTGATAGTTAATTTATTAGTCTTTAGAATTCCTCAAATATATCTCATGCAGGTTTTGGTACATCGTACTATGTCTTTAAATTAACAGAAAATGATTTCCGACAGATATCCCCTTTCTTGGCGCCAAAATACACCAAAAATATTCCAGAGGCGGCTGAGTTTCTGAAAAAACAAGACGGCGGATAAGCACCTAATATTGATTTCATATTAGGTCACCGACCTAATATGGGTTCATATACCGTCAATATATATCGACGCTGATTGGCTAATTGCAAGAGCTGCATTAATAAGTTATTATTATTATCAACTTTAGTGCCCCCCCCCCCCACCCATCTCTCACACAAACGGCACAAATGTGTCGTCTCTAAATCACACGATTATAATAGTCGTATCATATAGAAGAATGTATATCAACTTGGTGGAAATCGGCGCTAAAAATAATTGTATCAATTGTGGTGTTCCTCTCCCATCCAGTGCCCCCTTACTCGAATGACTGCTGTCGTGCGTGTTTCAGTTGCTTAGTAACATTGCACAACATCATTGTTTTATGTCCGCCATCGTCGTCATAATTAGTAGAAAGGTTTCGTAACTCATGGATAGCTATCTCTACCAAAGCGCACCAGTCATGCTTCCTTTCCGACTCTGTAACCGGCTGGGTACTAGTCCGTGTTTCTAGATTTGGCATGGGATTTTCCAGCAAAAATGGCGAAACCCGATCGCTCCAAAGTAAAATGTATTATGTGCTTTGAGAAAAATTCCCACACTAAAACATAATGACAGAATGGACAATCAGAGTGGTAGTTTTGTTGACGATTTTCGCAAGCTACTCGTCAGAATTTCAGCAAATTAGAACTCATGTGTTTGACTTGCCGTTCGAGTTGTGACAATGTCGACACGCGCGTTTATAATTTTGTGTTCATAAAATAATCGGAGAACCGAATCACACCGTTTCGAAATGTAGTTCTTCGGTTTTAATGGGACTTTTCAAAAATAAGGTCCAAATTTTTTACAAATTGTTTTCGATATTGTGTGTGCTCAACAAAGGCAGCATGTTGCTCTGTTTGCTTCGTATATATTATAATATCGCGGTCCACCAAATGTGGGTGCAATGTCGCCGGTAGCAGCGGTCTTACCGAATCTTCAATGGAGGTAAACCCTGCATGGAGTTTGCACGGATAGATCAACGGATACGTTTAGCTATTCGTATCCGTAAAATTCACATCTGGCCAAAACATTCGTTACGCAAAACACAACGATTAGGATTTGGGTTTTATACTTTAGAATTGACATTCCCATTGAGATTGCACGGAACGCCAAATGAGTTACTGTAGCACTAATTACGCGCGCCGCGTGTATACTAATGTACAAATTCTTGTTTCGCATGGGCGCCGCCATAGCGCTGGGGGTTCTATTTATAGACTGTTAATTATTGGGACACATTAAAAGTTGTATTGCGACCCAGAGGCCGAGCTGTAGTGCGACCCCAAGGCCGAGCCCGGTAAAAGGTGCAGTTGATCATTTCAATTTCGTTTATTGGCGTTTACATTAAGTTAATAATGTTGATTTTTGATTTGTGATAAGCTATGCCAATTACAAATGACAGAAATGATTCTATAATTACAATCATGGGTATATAATATATGATCTTGAGCGCTTTACCATTTCTGACAATGGTTTTCTTGTTTCGCCATGCATGTATCTAGACTGCAGACGGAGACATGAGGACAGAGACATCGCGATAATTGAGGTTGTGGATTGGGGGGGGGGGGGTATATCACCCCAACTTTGGTCAAAACTAGTCTTGGAAAGCTGAGGCCAGTATAGTTGCAAGAAGTTTGCAATTTTCATGTTCAGATTTCAGAATTTTCTCACACCGCGCCGAAACATGAAGTGTTCATCTGTTCAAAATGGCCACAAGACAACTGATACCTCCAAAATAGGCTACCACTCAAACCTTCGGGAAAGTTAGGAAAGTTCAAGTGGGTGGTGCAAATGGAATTACGCAAACTTGTGATTTATTGTTTAGATTGATTTGGTTTGTACAATAACAAATTATATATAACAACATAATTTTGAACAAGTATATGATAAGTATTGTACAGGACCAGTATGGCCATGGTTGGTGGTCTTCCTGCTGCCCCTGAAAGATATATAAACATACAGGATGGCGAGTGAATAAAAAGCTGTATGCAGGGTTCGATAGCTCTAGACGCGGCATCAATATGCTTTATAAAATTATCCAAGAGTGTTTATACGATATCAGTAACCCCGAATACATCTTAAAGTATATGCTATATACATGATGTTCCAAACTGGAGCACGAAGCAGAACTTAAAGAAACACAAACTATATGGGGGGCACACTAGACTAAGTGTATATGTGACGTGGTTTCCTTTTTCCGTTTCCGATGAACAAAACAAGGTAACCGAGAAGGGCTGTCGATTCAGGGAGGATATCTATACGGTCAACATAATGTGGCTTTATATAATGATAACATTTGAAGCTAATTAGATAATGTCGGCATATATAACACGCTCTATCGGTGCATTTATGTGGAAATGAGTACGTTGGTAATATGTGATTCGTTAGGCTCTGTTTTAAGTTATGTCGATATTTACAATCTTTCATTTTTCAAATGTCAGGAAAACAGTTTTTGGGAGTGCTGTAGAAAAAAAAGCTCTTGGTTTTTCAACCTTATGGTATTAGTTCTTCTGGGCATAACATTGTTGGCATACTCGTAAGAATTTGCCGAAGATGTGGGCAGATTGTTTCGTGTCCAGTCGTGCATAAATAGAGAAATATTTACGATGTGCAAATCTTTAAATGTTAACATCCGCTCGCGTTTGAAAAGGGGTTCGGTGTGGCATCTGTATTTAGCATTACACAACATTTGGATTGCTTTTTTCTGCAGATTAGTGATCGTGCCAATTTGACTAGCATTTCCCCATATCTGAATACCACATGTTAAATGACTGTGCACCAGTCAATAATAAAGTATTTTTCTCGATTTCTTAAGAAAAAAGGCGTTTAGCTTTGTTTAGTAAATATTTAGAGCGATTGAGCTTGTTACGATGTGAGGAAGTCTGATATTTAAAAGTTAGATTTTCCTCAATTGTGATACCTAGACATTAGATCGATGTCTCCTGCATTTCGTTACCAACTCTGATTTAATCTTAGCCATTCAACTTGAGTCTAAATTTTCTCCATTTAGTATCATTGGTTTTGGGTGGATTATAATAAGCGATTATTGATAGTCTATTACAACATCACCAATTAAAACTGTTTAACAGCTCAGCATTTGCCAGTCTACTCATTCTGTCACCGTTATGGTCGGATGTATAAAGAGTGGTGTCATCAGCATACGATAGCAATCGTAGCGATGTACAATTAGGTATATCGTTAACGTACATTAGAAAAGGTGTCGGCCCGAGAATATAGCCTTGTGGGACACCACACGTAATGTTTTTCAAATCAGATATTTTCCCTAGAAAATCTACATACTGTTTTCTCTCAGTTAGGTAGCTCCTAAACCAATGATGTGATATTCCTCTTATTCCGTACTTTTAAAAATAATATAGTATGGTTTATTGTAGCAAAGTCGTTCGATATAATCGCTATCTGTGGGAATCCATTGTTTTACTTATCATGACATTGTAGTTAGTTGTGGTAGGGATGTATTTTACAAGCATTTTTGCATTCGGTTTCTGACACCTTGTAGCTTTCTATACCGAAACGCCTGGAAATAATGCCTGGCAAATTTGCGTTTGCATGGACATGCTATGCGATATTTATAATTGTCTGTATATTTATAACAAAGTCTGTATATAATTTAATACTCGTTGTGTTTATGGCGGTATTAACGAATGTGACCATTTTAGCAGCAATACCACCGCGAACGACATCCGTAGCTTTAATGATGTATATACCAAATACGCATGGACGAATATAGTTCCCTTATGAAATGTTCAGATAATAAGTTCATAATTATGTCGCTTATTGAACTTGTTATAAGAAAATTCATAGTAATCCTTATTCTTTAATATTTAAGACATGAGTTCACATGTTACTGGCGAGACGTGCAATATTTACAAAGTGTGATATATATACTTAGAAGAAGACAGAAGAAGTATAAGAAGGGGCAAACAAATAGAAGATACGTGTAGAAGAAGATAGATAGACAAATATATAGATATGGCGGTGGTCTCTCCTTCGCCAGTCCTCGTTATCGTCATTTTTATATTCATCTAACATATTATATCAGTATACTTTTCGAGGATATGTTATATAAATACTAATAATACTACTTACAACAACACATTCTAATATGAATCGTACGTGACACGTAGTGAAGAAAGCACATATGTTGTGCCTCAAATTTGCCTTTTATCGGCGACATAGCGCTAAGAATAATATATGTAACATCACGCAGTGATCATTACGGAGATGACATGCCAACTTGACAAGACGTGTCGTGGATTGTGCAATCTGTTCTGGATTCTGGCCCACAAATCAAAAATGACGTCAGAAACCGTGTCATGACGTCTTTATTTTTCATTTTCATTAAGCTAACCAAAGAAATTTGTCTAATTGAAATTAATAGACCTAAATCACATGTGAATTCTTCGTAACATCTGAATTAGTTACTTTCATTTTCATCGCGATGCTTCATTCCCAATTCTGCGGGTTTTTTTGCAATTTCCACACTGTTGCTAACCGGAAGTCACGTGATACTTTCTCAAAAATCCATACCTGCGATCTAAAAATTCACTGATGGATATAGAAAAAGATATATGACGTCATTCACCTGCCTTAGGTATAAGGACCCTTGGCGGTTGCTACTAATATATACTTGCATGACTATCCACTCAGTATATGACGGGTTAATTGGTTTGTCAACAATAGAGAGGTCGATGGCCGTCTGTGACCTCACGTGACCCACTTCCTCCGAATCAATATACGTTTGACAGCTATATATTGTATTTTAAAAGCAATAATGGACACTACACTTTTACAAATAAATCTGTTAAGTGTCTACATTTCCGGTGAGGGTGTATGCCGCTACTTCCCAGCTTGAGTGCCGATATACTTATATAGTTGCCTCGCGGGGATATGTTTGGTCCTACCATGGACCTCCGCTCATCTCTCGGTAAGGACAAACTTTCAAATGTCCGTAAATCACTGGTGATATTCGAGTGGAGTCATATTATATTCAATGTGGGTACAATTTGTTATATAATTGCAGCTACAAATTAATAATCTTGTTCACATACAATTTTGACTAATATAGTTTCGTCCGGTCGGGACGTTTGTGGTTTTAGTTGGAAAATACCAAATCAATTAATCCATCAATCAAACATTGAATCGGTGTTATTGCCTCCGGTCATCATAATTGATATAACAGATTGAGTGGAATTATGAATAACAATGAATTTTTTGTTGAGATTTGAATAAATATAACGTCACTAACTAATATGCGTCGTTTTATAGTTTAATTTATATTTGATTTTGAGAATGGCAATACAACAGTGTGTATATTAAATGACAACCCATGGTGGCGCAAATATCAATGTATATATAGTTGCGCAATGTTGGGCCGCATGTGCTTTTAAATAGTGGCATGACCCGTTTAATGAAGCAGGCAAGTTTTCTTATATTTTTTAAATGGTATGAACGGTAAAATGGACATAAAATTTAATGCAGTTTTGTATCTTGTAACATATAGGACTTATGTATATATATGTCGCTTATTTCATGTAAACGTTTGCACTCTAACACAATGTGGAATTCGTTTAAAATTGTTTCTGTGAGTATTCTGTGTTGTTCAAAATACCTAACTGAATCGGAAGGTGATGATATCGTGCGCGAAATTTAAGTAATAGCAGATTAGTACCAGTCATCTGGTTGCAACTAAAGCATCATCGATTTGGAAAATGTAGGTAGTGTTCACACAAAACGCGTATAAGTAATAGATAAAACACGAGGCTGAATTGGATCGTTGGGAGAGACCACGCCGTTGAGGCCCGTAGGGCGGAAACGGCGTGGTCTCTCACAACGAGCCAATTTAGCCGAGTGTTTTACCTTATGATACCTTATGCTGTTAGTGGACGCTGGCTTCTGCCACTATGTCCACGTCTTCTGTGTCTGGCTCTCCGAATTCACCAAATTCAGGCCCTATGTTGTTAAGTCTATCTAACGCCCGACTCGTCTGTGAACTTGTCAAACCCAATTTTGCTTTAAAATCAAGTCTCACCTCTTGTTCCATCCAATAATCATCTAGTCGATTTTTGAATTGGTTTAAACTGTCGGCGTTGACTACCTCTTCTGCTAATTGGTTCCAGGGCTCCACAACTCTCTGACTAAAAGTGTGTTTTCTTGTGTCTCTGGTTGCCCCTTCTAAAAACAGCTTGAAGTTGTGGCCTCTGGTTTTGGATTCGGAGTTCCGTGTCAGTATATTTGCTACTTCCGGGTCATATGTATTGAAAATTTTGTAGCATTCTATCATATCTCCTCTATGTCGTCTATATTGCAGGGTGGGAATCTTTAGTTTTTCAAGTCTGTCTTCATATGGTAAATGTTTTAAAGTAGGAACTAGTTTTGTTGCTCTGCGTTGGACTTTCTCAAGTTGGGTGATGTGTTTGATCAAATATGGTTTCCATGCTGGCTGTGAATACTCTAATCTTGGTCGAACCAACCCTTTATACAGTTTCGTCATCATTTCTTCATCTAGATGTGTAAACGATCTTCTAATCATCCCCATCACTGATTGAGCGCTCTGTGCTTTTTCATTTATATGTTGTTCAAAATTTAAGTTTTTATCTGTGGTGATGCCTATGTCCTTCTCGCTGTCGACCTGCTTCAGTGTGTAGGTTGTTCCATCAACTCCCTTCAAAGTATAATTTGGAGTATATCCTTCTTTTCCAATGTTCATCATTACACATTTCTCAGGATGGAAACGAAGAAGCCATTTATCAGACCATTTTTGTAGTTCATTAAGATCTTGTTGTAGAGTTTCCATGTCGTCTGGTGTTGTTATCTCTCTGAATACTTTGGTATCGTCAGCGTACATCATGACATCAGATTTTGTTGAACTTGGCAAGTCATTTATATAGATGACAAATAGTAGTGGTCCAAGTACGCTTCCCTGAGGAATCCCACTGATGACATTGTAGAATTTTGATTTCTCCCCATTTACAACTGCCCTTTGTCTTCTTCCACTCAGAAAATCCTTAATCCACCCTAATATGTTGCCTTTGATTCCATATGCTTCTGTTTTTCCTATCAGTCTACGATGTGGCACAGAGTCAAACGCCTTCATGAAGTCCATGTATATTACATGTGTTGCTTGATTATTTTCTATAGACTTTGTCCATCCTTCAAGTGTATTTAATAACTGTAATGTCGTTGAGCGCCCTTTTATGTATCCGAATTGATTTTTGCTGAATAGTTTATTGTTTCTCATATGGTCCATGATCCTGTCTCTTATGACTGATTCTAGTACTTTGCAGACTACGCTCGTAAGGCTGATTGGACGATAGTTGTTAGCTTTAGTGGCTCCACCTTTCTTATATATTGCTGATATATTTGCATCCTTCCATTCGTTTGGTAACTGTCCTAGTCTGAGGCTGTTATTATAGATTATTGCTAATGGCTTGCTTAATTCTTGCGATAATTCTTTCAATATTCTTGGATGTATCCCATCTGGTCCCAGAGATTTGTTTTGATTTAGCTTCAATAGTCTGATCTGAATTCCTTCTGCTAATACTTCTAGATCCTCTAGTTCATGTTCTATTACCAGGTCTTCAATTCGTGGAATCTTTCCTTGTGGCTCATTTTATCTTACTTAAATCATTTACACCTTTAAGATCAACAAGCCACATACTAGAATCGACACGGTATATACGTCTTCAAATAGCCAATACATTGTATTGTTTATCGATGCCACAACAGGGTGTGAGTTGATTGAGTTTACACTCAGTAACGGCCGTGGTCAATGCTCAATTCACGACATACGCTTTGTGATTAGTGAACTGCTATACCAGAAGCACGTGAACACTATATGAGTGATTTGAGTCACATGCACAAGCTGATTTTATTGCCACTAAATTGATTTCAGTTTGCCGAATGGTTTTATATTGCATGTAGTCAAAATGTCTGACGATGATGATAGTATCTTTATAACGCAGAACACATTTTCTGTCGAACAAAAGGACGATAGCGATGATGATATATTTAGCCAGATACTAGATATGGAGGTGAGCTGTCGACCAACATTCTCAATTGGCACAACGCTGATATCTTCCGATGATTCCAACAACTTATGTGATGTGGAATCCACCGTTGTTGACAATGATAACCACAGCGAGCAAACAACGTCTGTAACCGCTGGATGCAGCGCCGTGCAGTCGCCCGAGAAACGATTCGCTGCTCCTATCCCGGACATTCAGAGAAGTGCCTTAACTAAATCCCGGTATGCAAGAAAAACTGAAACTAAGTGTAGATGGGCCGTTCGTTTGTTTGAAGAGTGGATGAAGAATCGGGTGAGAATCCAACATGGCAGGAGGGACCTGAGGAATGTTTGTGGAGACCTGCTTACCATGCCCGTAGATATGTTGGATTATTGCCTTGGTGCATTCGTGTTTGAAGTCAGGAAGGAGGATGGTGGTGAATATCAAGGGAATACACTCTATGAATTGATCATTTCGATACAACATTACCTTCGCGAGAATGACAGGCATGTCACTCTTTTGGAGGATGATTGTTTTGAGGGAATGAGGCGTAACCTTGACCGGAAAATGAAGGATCTTGCATCGAGAGGAATCGGTTCCAATAAGAAACAGGCATCTGTTATCTCGATTGAAGCGGAGAATCACATGTGGGAATCTGGTGTATTGGGTGACGATTCCCCAGATAAACTTCGGAATACACTATTCTACCTCATAGGATTGAATTTCGCTCTGCGCGGAGGAAAGGAACACTATATCTTGAGGTACGGAGAAACATCTCAGTTTCAAATCGGTAGTGAGGGTGTGCGCAAATACTTGGAATACACTGAAGACATTTCTAAATGCAACACCGGTGGAATACAGCACCGCCGATTAGACAAAAAGAGATCGAAAGCGTTTGAAAACATTCAGAATCCAAATAGATGTGTAGTGAAGTTTTTCGAAAAATATGTATCTTTGAGGCCAAGAGGAGGGAAATGTAACTCATTGTACCTTCGTGCCCTAAAAAAGCCGACTGACATTCTGTGGTATGCTGACATGCGCATTGGTGAGAACTCCCTTATGAAGGTTGTGAAAACATTGTGTGCTGATGCCGGGATGGAAGGTTATTTCACAAACCATTCCCTACGATCCACCGCTGCAACCAGAATGCATGATGCCGACATATCCGAGCAGGTCATATGTGAGAAGACTGGCCACCGATCCAACGCTGTTCGTGCTTACAAACGAACTAGCATCGCTCATCAAGAAATTGCCAGTGACGTGATTCAGGGCGTAAAGAAAATCAAGGGAGTAGTTGACAGTGTTGTAAATGAGGAAGGTGATTATTTTGAGAAAAGCAAGGATATAGTTAAACGCCAGGACTGTGTGGAGCAGAATGATTGTGGTAATGTGGAGGCCCAGAAATTCAAACTGTTTCTTCAAAAAGGGGATATGAAACTCGACCTACAATTCTAATGGATTTATATACATTTCTGCATGTGTTTCATGTTTAAAAGTTCCATATAAATTTGATGTTCTGCATAACCCTTTCTTGTTTTACATTTGTATATTTAAAACACCCCGCCCATAGCAGACCCAAACAAACATTATTTCAGGAACCACAGCGAAATACATGATACTTGAATTCACCAAAGCGTCTGATTTTGAGTCTGAACAATTGGATACTTGTAATATCCAACTGTTGGATATCCAGGATATCCAATTGTCACACCCAAAGATCCAACGCTTGGGTCAATTAAACATTGCGACAGCGTGCCCATTGTGTATATTTGTCAGGATAAACACCTGTTATAGACAATGGATGACGTCACGTAAATGGTTTAAGTAATAGATAAAACACGAGGCTGAATTGGATCGTTGGGAGAGACCACGCCGTTGAGGCCCGTAGGGCGGAAACGGCGTGGTCTCTCACAACGTGCCAATTTAGCCGAGTGTTTTACCTTATGATACCTTATGCTGTTAGTGGACGCTGGCTTCTGCCACTATGTCCACGTCTTCTGTGTCTGGCTCTCCGAATTCACCAAATTCAGGCCCTATGTTGTTAAGTCTATCTAACGCCCGACTCGTCTGTGAACTTGTCAAACCCAATTTTGCTTTAAAATCAAGTCTCACCTCTTGTTCCATCCAATAATCATCTAGTCGATTTTTGAATTGGTTTAAACTGTCGGCGTTGACTACCTCTTCTGCTAATTGGTTCCAGGGCTCCACAACTCTCTGACTAAAAGTGTGTTTTCTTGTGTCTCTGGTTGCCCCTTCTAAAAACAGCTTGAAGTTGTGGCCTCTGGTTTTGGATTCGGAGTTCCGTGTCAGTATATTTGCTACTTCCGGGTCATATGTATTGAAAATTTTGTAGCATTCTATCATATCTCCTCTATGTCGTCTATATTGCAGGGTGGGAATCTTTAGTTTTTCAAGTCTGTCTTCATATGGTAAATGTTTTAAAGTAGGAACTAGTTTTGTTGCTCTGCGTTGGACTTTCTCAAGTTGGGTGATGTGTTTGATCAAATATGGTTTCCATGCTGGCTGTGAATACTCTAATCTTGGTCGAACCAACCCTTTATACAGTTTCGTCATCATTTCTTCATCTAGATGTGTAAACGATCTTCTAATCATCCCCATCACTGATTGAGCGCTCTGTGCTTTTTCATTTATATGTTGTTCAAAATTTAAGTTTTTATCTGTGGTGATGCCTATGTCCTTCTCGCTGTCGACCTGCTTCAGTGTGTAGGTTGTTCCATCAACTCCCTTCAAAGTATAATTTGGAGTATATCCTTCTTTTCCAATGTTCATCATTACACATTTCTCAGGATGGAAACGAAGAAGCCATTTATCAGACCATTTTTGTAGTTCATTAAGATCTTGTTGTAGAGTTTCCATGTCGTCTGGTGTTGTTATCTCTCTGAATACTTTGGTATCGTCAGCGTACATCATGACATCAGATTTTGTTGAACTTGGCAAGTCATTTATATAGATGACAAATAGTAGTGGTCCAAGTACGCTTCCCTGAGGAATCCCACTGATGACATTGTAGAATTTTGATTTCTCCCCATTTACAACTGCCCTTTGTCTTCTTCCACTCAGAAAATCCTTAATCCACCCTAATATGTTGCCTTTGATTCCATATGCTTCTGTTTTTCCTATCAGTCTACGATGTGGCACAGAGTCAAACGCCTTCATGAAGTCCATGTATATTACATGTGTTGCTTGATTATTTTCTATAGACTTTGTCCATCCTTCAAGTGTATTTAATAACTGTAATGTCGTTGAGCGCCCTTTTATGTATCCGAATTGATTTTTGCTGAATAGTTTATTGTTTCTCATATGGTCCATGATCCTGTCTCTTATGACTGATTCTAGTACTTTGCAGACTACGCTCGTAAGGCTGATTGGACGATAGTTGTTAGCTTTAGTGGCTCCACCTTTCTTATATATTGCTGATATATTTGCATCCTTCCATTCGTTTGGTAACTGTCCTAGTCTGAGGCTGTTATTATAGATTATTGCTAATGGCTTGCTTAATTCTTGCGATAATTCTTTCAATATTCTTGGATGTATCCCATCTGGTCCCAGAGATTTGTTTTGATTTAGCTTCAATAGTCTGATCTGAATTCCTTCTGCTAATACTTCTAGATCCTCTAGTTCATGTTCTATTACCAGGTCTTCAATTCGTGGAATCTTTCCTTGTGGCTCATTTTATCTTACTTAAATCATTTACACCTTTAAGATCAACAAGCCACATACTAGAATCGACACGGTATATACGTCTTCAAATAGCCAATACATTGTATTGTTTATCGATGCCACAACAGGGTGTGAGTTGATTGAGTTTACACTCAGTAACGGCCGTGGTCAATGCTCAATTCACGACATACGCTTTGTGATTAGTGAACTGCTATACCAGAAGCACGTGAACACTATATGAGTGATTTGAGTCACATGCACAAGCTGATTTTATTGCCACTAAATTGATTTCAGTTTGCCGAATGGTTTTATATTGCATGTAGTCAAAATGTCTGACGATGATGATAGTATCTTTATAACGCAGAACACATTTTCTGTCGAACAAAAGGACGATAGCGATGATGATATATTTAGCCAGATACTAGATATGGAGGTGAGCTGTCGACCAACATTCTCAATTGGCACAACGCTGATATCTTCCGATGATTCCAACAACTTATGTGATGTGGAATCCACCGTTGTTGACAATGATAACCACAGCGAGCAAACAACGTCTGTAACCGCTGGATGCAGCGCCGTGCAGTCGCCCGAGAAACGATTCGCTGCTCCTATCCCGGACATTCAGAGAAGTGCCTTAACTAAATCCCGGTATGCAAGAAAAACTGAAACTAAGTGTAGATGGGCCGTTCGTTTGTTTGAAGAGTGGATGAAGAATCGGGTGAGAATCCAACATGGCAGGAGGGACCTGAGGAATGTTTGTGGAGACCTGCTTACCATGCCCGTAGATATGTTGGATTATTGCCTTGGTGCATTCGTGTTTGAAGTCAGGAAGGAGGATGGTGGTGAATATCAAGGGAATACACTCTATGAATTGATCATTTCGATACAACATTACCTTCGCGAGAATGACAGGCATGTCACTCTTTTGGAGGATGATTGTTTTGAGGGAATGAGGCGTAACCTTGACCGGAAAATGAAGGATCTTGCATCGAGAGGAATCGGTTCCAATAAGAAACAGGCATCTGTTATCTCGATTGAAGCGGAGAATCACATGTGGGAATCTGGTGTATTGGGTGACGATTCCCCAGATAAACTTCGGAATACACTATTCTACCTCATAGGATTGAATTTCGCTCTGCGCGGAGGAAAGGAACACTATATCTTGAGGTACGGAGAAACATCTCAGTTTCAAATCGGTAGTGAGGGTGTGCGCAAATACTTGGAATACACTGAAGACATTTCTAAATGCAACACCGGTGGAATACAGCACCGCCGATTAGACAAAAAGAGATCGAAAGCGTTTGAAAACATTCAGAATCCAAATAGATGTGTAGTGAAGTTTTTCGAAAAATATGTATCTTTGAGGCCAAGAGGAGGGAAATGTAACTCATTGTACCTTCGTGCCCTAAAAAAGCCGACTGACATTCTGTGGTATGCTGACATGCGCATTGGTGAGAACTCCCTTATGAAGGTTGTGAAAACATTGTGTGCTGATGCCGGGATGGAAGGTTATTTCACAAACCATTCCCTACGATCCACCGCTGCAACCAGAATGCATGATGCCGACATATCCGAGCAGGTCATATGTGAGAAGACTGGCCACCGATCCAACGCTGTTCGTGCTTACAAACGAACTAGCATCGCTCATCAAGAAATTGCCAGTGACGTGATTCAGGGCGTAAAGAAAATCAAGGGAGTAGTTGACAGTGTTGTAAATGAGGAAGGTGATTATTTTGAGAAAAGCAAGGATATAGTTAAACGCCAGGACTGTGTGGAGCAGAATGATTGTGGTAATGTGGAGGCCCAGAAATTCAAACTGTTTCTTCAAAAAGGGGATATGAAACTCGACCTACAATTCTAATGGATTTATATACATTTCTGCATGTGTTTCATGTTTAAAAGTTCCATATAAATTTGATGTTCTGCATAACCCTTTCTTGTTTTACATTTGTATATTTAAAACACCCCGCCCATAGCAGACCCAAACAAACATTATTTCAGGAACCACAGCGAAATACATGATACTTGAATTCACCAAAGCGTCTGATTTTGAGTCTGAACAATTGGATACTTGTAATATCCAACTGTTGGATATCCAGGATATCCAATTGTCACACCCAAAGATCCAACGCTTGGGTCAATTAAACATTGCGACAGCGTGCCCATTGTGTATATTTGTCAGGATAAACACCTGTTATAGACAATGGATGACGTCACGTAAATGGTTTAAGTAATAGATAAAACACGAGGCTGAATTGGATCGTTGGGAGAGACCACGCCGTTGAGGCCCGTAGGGCGGAAACGGCGTGGTCTCTCACAACGAGCCAATTTAGCCGAGTGTTTTATCTTACTTAAATCATTTACACCTTTAAGATCAACAAGCCACATACTAGAATCGACACGGTATATACGTCTTCAAATAGCCAATACATTGTATTGTTTATCGATGCCACAACAGGGTGTGAGTTGATTGAGTTTACACTCAGTAACGGCCGTGGTCAATGCTCAATTCACGACATACGCTTTGTGATTAGTGAACTGCTATACCAGAAGCACGTGAACACTATATGAGTGATTTGAGTCACATGCACAAGCTGATTTTATTGCCACTAAATTGATTTCAGTTTGCCGAATGGTTTTATATTGCATGTAGTCAAAATGTCTGACGATGATGATAGTATCTTTATAACGCAGAACACATTTTCTGTCGAACAAAAGGACGATAGCGATGATGATATATTTAGCCAGATACTAGATATGGAGGTGAGCTGTCGACCAACATTCTCAATTGGCACAACGCTGATATCTTCCGATGATTCCAACAACTTATGTGATGTGGAATCCACCGTTGTTGACAATGATAACCACAGCGAGCAAACAACGTCTGTAACCGCTGGATGCAGCGCCGTGCAGTCGCCCGAGAAACGATTCGCTGCTCCTATCCCGGACATTCAGAGAAGTGCCTTAACTAAATCCCGGTATGCAAGAAAAACTGAAACTAAGTGTAGATGGGCCGTTCGTTTGTTTGAAGAGTGGATGAAGAATCGGGTGAGAATCCAACATGGCAGGAGGGACCTGAGGAATGTTTGTGGAGACCTGCTTACCATGCCCGTAGATATGTTGGATTATTGCCTTGGTGCATTCGTGTTTGAAGTCAGGAAGGAGGATGGTGGTGAATATCAAGGGAATACACTCTATGAATTGATCATTTCGATACAACATTACCTTCGCGAGAATGACAGGCATGTCACTCTTTTGGAGGATGACTGTTTTGAGGGAATGAGGCGTAACCTTGACCGGAAAATGAAGGATCTTGCATCGAGAGGAATCGGTTCCAATAAGAAACAGGCATCTGTTATCTCGATTGAAGCGGAGAATCACATGTGGGAATCTGGTGTATTGGGTGACGATTCCCCAGATAAACTTCGGAATACACTATTCTACCTCATAGGATTGAATTTCGCTCTGCGCGGAGGAAAGGAACACTATATCTTGAGGTACGGAGAAACATCTCAGTTTCAAATCGGTAGTGAGGGTGTGCGCAAATACTTGGAATACACTGAAGACATTTCTAAATGCAACACCGGTGGAATACAGCACCGCCGATTAGACAAAAAGAGATCGAAAGCGTTTGAAAACATTCAGAATCCAAATAGATGTGTAGTGAAGTTTTTCGAAAAATATGTATCTTTGAGGCCAAGAGGAGGGAAATGTAACTCATTGTACCTTCGTGCCCTAAAAAAGCCGACTGACATTCTGTGGTATGCTGACATGCGCATTGGTGAGAACTCCCTTATGAAGGTTGTGAAAACATTGTGTGCTGATGCCGGGATGGAAGGTTATTTCACAAACCATTCCCTACGATCCACCGCTGCAACCAGAATGCATGATGCCGACATATCCGAGCAGGTCATATGTGAGAAGACTGGCCACCGATCCAACGCTGTTCGTGCTTACAAACGAACTAGCATCGCTCATCAAGAAATTGCCAGTGACGTGATTCAGGGCGTAAAGAAAATCAAGGGAGTAGTTGACAGTGTTGTAAATGAGGAAGGTGATTATTTTGAGAAAAGCAAGGATATAGTTAAACGCCAGGACTGTGTGGAGCAGAATGATTGTGGTAATGTGGAGGCCCAGAAATTCAAACTGTTTCTTCAAAAAGGGGATATGAAACTCGACCTACAATTCTAATGGATTTATATACATTTCTGCATGTGTTTCATGTTTAAAAGTTCCATATAAATTTGATGTTCTGCATAACCCTTTCTTGTTTTACATTTGTATATTTAAAACACCCCGCCCATAGCAGACCCAAACAAACATTATTTCAGGAACCACAGCGAAATACATGATACTTGAATTCACCAAAGCGTCTGATTTTGAGTCTGAACAATTGGATACTTGTAATATCCAACTGTTGGATATCCAGGATATCCAATTGTCACACCCAAAGATCCAACGCTTGGGTCAATTAAACATTGCGACAGCGTGCCCATTGTGTATATTTGTCAGGATAAACACCTGTTATAGACAATGGATGACGTCACGTAAATGGTTTAACATTAGATCCGCATTAATCGTAAAACTTATCGGCAATAACGGAGTATACATACTGCCGCTGGTAATATTTGAAACTACCCGGCATTGCGACAACACGGTATTTATATACGCGAGCAGATGAATCGGTTTCGACAACTATAATTCCATGAAATTCGTTGGTGTAACAATAAGTTGAAATTGTTTATACTAACTACTCATTGACATACTACTCGTGCATTGAACTTATTTGACTCTGAAATAATCCCGTATATATAGAACTCATACCCGTTATTCTGTTAAATGGCGCGGGCCGCAGTGAACACACAGTATAAATAGCTTTATTCTGGTAAGTCGTGTCGATGGAAAATGTAGATTGAATAGTGCCTATATGAGCTTATTTCGAATTGAAATAAGCTCATATACGACTGGTTTGATCGTGTCACATTCAGGTTCATATAGAGTGTAATTCAGATTCAAATAATGGGCTTATTTGTATGTTACGAAATAAGTTATATATGAGCTTATTTGCTCGATAGCAGGCTGAGTACTTCTGAGTACTTATACCCGTTATTCCGTTGAATAGAGCATTATATAAATATGTAGACGTTTGCGAGGGGAGATATAGTTGAAATTGTTTTTAGATCGACACCCAAAACAACGACCCTCTAGTCAGTAGTCACCGTATTGTGGATATGTGCTTTAAAGGCGAACTTAAATAATAAAACAAACTATCTTACTAATTGTTTAAATGCGATGTATTAGTTGCAAAATAAAGTTCAAAGTGTGCATCCATGTTTATTTCTCATTTAGAACATCGTGCATACAATATATGATGTTTTGAAAGAAATAACGACTTTAATGTTTACGCTTGTTGTCGGTTCATAGTTATCTCCATTGGTACACATGACGTCATAGTGGTAGCCATGGTGGGAAGACGGTATGAATCAGTGATATATTTTGAAATAATGTGTATAAATCAGATAAAAAAAATCAAATTCGCATTCCACGCGAATTGACAGACCAACTTACATCCGTTCTACGTGGAACGCAAGCAAATCAACGTCAATTTATTATAAATAACGCGCAGCGATTGACGTGTTGACATTGGCGTGTACAAGTGACACTGCAGAGTGGCTTAGTTTGAAAAAAATTGTGACTGACTCCGCGCTGCCGCAAATCGATTTGAGATATATTTATTGTAATCAGCATCACACTATAGGCAAAATGGTGTTATGTAATAACTCTTCGACGTGGCAATATTTTTGAGATGCTTTTTTGGCTGAAAAACTGAATCAGTCTGACATTGCCTCTTTTGAGCTTAACTAATGTATCAATATATGTATTGTTCCAACATAATATGGCGGATAATATAAATGACATTGGGGTGCTATCTGTATTGAACATCAGCCAGGGACTTGTTGTTATCGAAATTTCGTTAATTTTGTGGCATATTCACACAAATATTCCCATTGAACTAGGGGGGGGGGGTCGCGGAATTTTTTTTACATATATAGGGCGAAAAAAATGTTTTTGCCCCTCTCGGGGACCCACCACCCCTCTGCCTGCAATTTTTTTCTTATTTTTTACCGCCCAATTTTTGGGACACACCCCCAAAATCTCACAAAAAAAACATAAAATATAAACCATATCATAGCCTAGCAAAGAATTGTTCCGATTCTTATTATTTAATACTATTCCAGCATTTATTAAATCTCTAAATGGAGATAATGCTAATAGTATAAAATGTGGAAATGATGAGTGCATGCACTTAAACACGTTGGGCATAATGCCATAAAACATAATAATTATGAGGTAATACATGTCCTGATATCCTCAATAACTCCATATTCTTTTATATAACAATAGTATAAGATGTTTTAGAGCTAAGGCCCAATAGTAATACTGTAGTAATAGGGGTAGAACAAATTTCACCTCCCCTATTTCAGTGATATATATCTGCACATGGGTATGATGGGACCCAAGAAAAGTCACTCTCACAGCAGATCACAGTCTAAATACATGTATGTATGTCATGTTGGTGTGCAGATTGACATATACCAATATTAGTGAAGAATTGGTAGTATTTTAAAATTATTATCAGTGGGTGTTCGATTGAGTTGAAAAAGACCACTCACACAACATTCATTCCTGTATCAAACTTTATTTTTTTTTACAAGTTTAGTTTAAAGCCAGCGGAGATATCCAAGCCACGGTCACCTTGTACAAACCGTCCGTATAGGTGCCCCCTGTGCAATGTGGTTTACTGGACGTATCACATGGAAACCCATTATAAGAACAAGCATCCTGGATCAGACTGTCCAGTTAAGATATGTGACTCTGAGAAAGTTCGCATGAAGAGATTTGCATAGCTTACCTGTGCAGTTTGATCCAGGTTAGTATGACTTATAATTAGTTTCAAGAACAAAGTTCACATTAGTCATCTTTATATTCTAGCTTTATGTTGCATATGGAATAGGTTGAGACTTTAATACCAAAAGCTATTTTTTATAGGTACATTGCTCTATCCTGCTATATCCTAAATTGAATATCAAAGCAACCAATAATGAACAAGCAACTAATAATTACAATACCATATGTATTGGCAGTTAAATAACTGGAACTCCATATTTAAACCATTTACGTGACGTCATCCATTGTCTATAACAGGTGTTTATCCTGACAAATATACACAATGGGCACGCTGTCGCAATGTTTAATTGACCCAAGCGTTGGATCTTTGGGTGTGACAATTGGATATCCTGGATATCCAACAGTTGGATATTACAAGTATCCAATTGTTCAGACTCAAAATCAGACGCTTTGGTGAATTCAAGTATCATGTATTTCGCTGTGTTTCCTGAAATAATGTTTGTTTGGGTCTGCTATGGGCGGGGTGTTTTAAATATACAAATGTAAAACAAGAAAGGGTTATGCAGAACATCAAATTTATATGGAACTTTTAAACATGAAACACATGCAGAAATGTATATAAATCCATTAGAATTGTAGGTCGAGTTTCATATCCCCTTTTTGAAGAAACAGTTTGAATTTCTGGGCCTCCACATTACCACAATCATTCTGCTCCACACAGTCCTGGCGTTTAACTATATCCTTGCTTTTCTCAAAATAATCACCTTCCTCATTTACAACACTGTCAACTACTCCCTTGATTTTCTTTACGCCCTGAATCACGTCACTGGCAATTTCTTGATGAGCGATGCTAGTTCGTTTGTAAGCACGAACAGCGTTGGATCGGTGGCCAGTCTTCTCACATATGACCTGCTCGGATATGTCGGCATCATGCATTCTGGTTGCAGCGGTGGATCGTAGGGAATGGTTTGTGAAATAACCTTCCATCCCGGCATCAGCACACAATGTTTTCACAACCTTCATAAGGGAGTTCTCACCAATGCGCATGTCAGCATACCACAGAATGTCAGTCGGCTTTTTTAGGGCACGAAGGTACAATGAGTTACATTTCCCTCCTCTTGGCCTCAAAGATACATATTTTTCGAAAAACTTCACTACACATCTATTTGGATTCTGAATGTTTTCAAACGCTTTCGATCTCTTTTTGTCTAATCGGCGGTGCTGTATTCCACCGGTGTTGCATTTAGAAATGTCTTCAGTGTATTCCAAGTATTTGCGCACACCCTCACTACCGATTTGAAACTGAGATGTTTCTCCGTACCTCAAGATATAGTGTTCCTTTCCTCCGCGCAGAGCGAAATTCAATCCTATGAGGTAGAATAGTGTATTCCGAAGTTTATCTGGGGAATCGTCACCCAATACACCAGATTCCCACATGTGATTCTCCGCTTCAATCGAGATAACAGATGCCTGTTTCTTATTGGAACCGATTCCTCTCGATGCAAGATCCTTCATTTTCCGGTCAAGGTTACGCCTCATTCCCTCAAAACAGTCATCCTCCAAAAGAGTGACATGCCTGTCATTCTCGCGAAGGTAATGTTGTATCGAAATGATCAATTCATAGAGTGTATTCCCTTGATATTCACCACCATCCTCCTTCCTGACTTCAAACACGAATGCACCAAGGCAATAATCCAACATATCTACGGGCATGGTAAGCAGGTCTCCACAAACATTCCTCAGGTCCCTCCTGCCATGTTGGATTCTCACCCGATTCTTCATCCACTCTTCAAACAAACGAACGGCCCATCTACACTTAGTTTCAGTTTTTCTTGCATACCGGGATTTAGTTAAGGCACTTCTCTGAATGTCCGGGATAGGAGCAGCGAATCGTTTCTCGGGCGACTGCACGGCGCTGCATCCAGCGGTTACAGACGTTGTTTGCTCGCTGTGGTTATCATTGTCAACAACGGTGGATTCCACATCACATAAGTTGTTGGAATCATCGGAAGATATCAGCGTTGTGCCAATTGAGAATGTTGGTCGACAGCTCACCTCCATATCTAGTATCTGGCTAAATATATCATCATCGCTATCGTCCTTTTGTTCGACAGAAAATGTGTTCTGCGTTATAAAGATACTATCATCATCGTCAGACATTTTGACTACATGCAATATAAAACCATTCGGCAAACTGAAATCAATTTAGTGGCAATAAAATCAGCTTGTGCATGTGACTCAAATCACTCATATAGTGTTCACGTGCTTCTGGTATAGCAGTTCACTAATCACAAAGCGTATGTCGTGAATTGAGCATTGACCACGGCCGTTACTGAGTGTAAACTCAATCAACTCACACCCTGTTGTGGCATCGATAAACAATACAATGTATTGGCTATTTGAAGACGTATATACCGTGTCGATTCTAGTATGTGGCTTGTTGATCTTAAAGGTGTAAATGATTTAAGTAAGATAAAACACTCGGCTAAATTGGCTCGTTGTGAGAGACCACGCCGTTTCCGCCCTACGGGCCTCAACGGCGTGGTCTCTCCCAACGATCCAATTCAGCCTCGTGTTTTATCTATTACATACACATTACTAAATGTATCTGTACAGTACGTAACTGCTTAGACTTGTGAATAATAACTGTGGTTGAATTAATATCACAAAAGGCTAAGCTTTCGTAATGTTATCCGAATAGTATGAACGTTTTGTATGAGTTATTTTGTTTTATAGTTTTAAACCAGTGGAATATGGTGGAATTGTTATTTTTGTTTATATCATCAAGTTTATCTTGATAACAAATAATATCCATTATGTGGATTAAGAACAGAAGATGGTAATCATTTCATAATTATGCTTATATGTAAGCATTGTCGACTGATCATGTCTGAGCATATAATTATGTTATAACAGTAAACACTTTGTCAAAAGTAATTGCAAAATTCATCACAGAATTCATCAATATAAACTCAGCTTTATAACATACACTTTGACATCCAATTGATAGGTTATCTTGTATATGCATATTATAAATGTTTGTTCTTGAGTTTTAATGTTTGTTATATGATTTGTTTATATATATAATTAATATATCTTTCATCCGTCGAAATCTGGTACATTAATTTTGACACACATTAGCAAAATGGTAGTTAGTACTGGTTAGTATGTTTTAAATAGCCTAGTGGGTCATATGGTTGATATTAAGATTACATGAGCACAGAAACTGAGTGATTTTAAGTCATTTTTTGGTCATTTACACATTTTTTCCGGGTCCAAATGACCCACCCACCCCCGCCCTGGGTACGGATTATTTGTGCGCGACCCCCCACCCCCACCCCTGATTGAACCGCAGTTTATTGGACCGAACATATTATGCACACACGTACCCGATCATATTGCGTCACCGTGTGTGTGTTTTTAGATATATTTGATAGATAGAGCTTTGACCGACTAATATAAAGCATCCACATGCACTGATTGGTCTGTTAATTTGCTTCAGATAATTATATAGATAGATAGTGTAGATGAAATGCATTCCCGATCACCGACCAAAGGAGTGTAACAAATCGATAGAATACACGAATTTGAGTTTCATACTGAAAAGGGCATAGCTAATAGATTAGTCTGGAATATGTGGTGGTATATATGTACTATACCACAGCGTCCCTGACTGCCAGACATTTGCGCAACTATCCCGTAAAATAAGTCTCAAAGAAGCATTATCAGTTGGCAGTAGTGTTAGATTGTCTTCAATTACCATTCCGGAACCCAATATTTCGCGTCACAATAAACGTAAAATGTTCAACAGTAAATCGAGTCAGACGTGTTATTACCACTCAGTTGTGAATCGTCGAGTCCTTGAAGATCCAGCCAGTGATTTGACGACACATCGATATATTGTAATGCATGTCGCATAATATAATACGAATTATTTGTCTACTTTAAAATAATGTGGCTTGGGGATGCTGTACGATAACTAAGATATGAATGGCAATTGGATCGAAAATCAATCAAAATGAAGCATTCTTTCACATGCCGCTCAAACGTCTCATTCTGAACATGCTCGTTTGCTGCAATTTAACCCTTCAAGTGCCAAGTCCGATTTTTGTACCAACCCATATTTCCTTGATATTTTGCAAATTTATTGATTATAGCAATGTAATACATTGATGGAAAGAGCTCTTAGAGCTCTTTCCATCAATGTATCACATTATTATAATCAATAAATTTGAAAAATATCAAGGAAATATGGGTTGATACAAAAATCGGACTTGGCACTGAAAGGGTTAACAAATTCAAAGCGAATAGTATCATTAAAGGCACGGGCGGCGTTCGTTGCTGAAATAGTCATATTTGTTCAAATCGCCATCAACAGAAGGAATATCTCATATATATTTTGAAGACCTCTGTCTGTCTGTCTGTCTGTCTGTCTGTCTGTCTGTTTGTCTGTTTGTCATTAATACAAATCTACGATTCTCGACCGATCGGGACGAAACTTGGTACGTGTGTGTAGTTTGACCAGGCGGTGGACGTTGTCGTATTGACGAGCCCGTGCGGTGCCCGCTTCGCGCATGCGCAGACGAGATCTCGGAAACGGGTGGAGTTATCGACTTGAAATTTGGTATGTGAATGTATCTTTCCCCGGATACGAAATGTATCGGGTCGCCGAGCCCGTGCGACACCAGCTTCGTGCATGCGCAGACCAGATATCAGAAACGGGTAGAGCTATCGACTTGAAATTTGGTTTTTGAATAGCCCGGACAACGTCGGGCTGGTTTTGAATAGCCCGGACAACGTCGGGCTCATCGGCTAGTTAAAATATATATAGGTTTGTTCATATGCCAAACATAATCAGCTCGTAAATAGTATATCGTCGTCAAGACGTACGATGGTGTACGTAAACAAGAGCCTGCTCGTACTACAGAAGTTTTGCTTCTGTTTACATAACACAGAGCAATTAAATTGGTTAATCACACACAAATGATAGAAACGCTCTTTATTATTTCCATATCAGGAACACAGTAACAAATAACGCCCTTTATGTTTACCATACCCGGATCTGAACAAACGCCAGGTTCTGTTACACACTCGTTGTCTTCAAATTAAACATAGCAGTTGCTCGCTAACATGTTCTCTTTAAATTGAGCTCACATTGAACTTATTTCAAAAACACAAATAAACGCTTATTTAGGTATGATTTGAAACTGAACTACGCTCTATTTGAAGCTAATTCGACTTACCAATGCATGCCAGATGTACGCTATATATAATGTGTTTCTATGTGGCCCGCGCCATACATCGGAATAACGTGCGTAAGTCCATTGTGGGCTTATTTCAGTATCAAATAAGTAAAATACGAACCTATGAATATTTAGGTCCAATATGAACAAATGTATACGAAGATATGTTAGCCTCGCTTATGTCACGTCTGGATCAAAATGTGTGGGATATGCTTGTGTAATTGATGATTAGATTGAAAACTTAGAACATCGACCGTCAAGAAAAATGAGAAATCGTGGTCAATCTGGAACAACTACATACAGCCTGTTGATAAATATTCACAACACTGAGTGTGAATTGCTACGCACTACGTGCGGCCTTATGCTGACTTTCGTGTCTCATTGAAAACTAGCGAAACCGCTAAGTTACACCGCACGGATTTCGTTTGGAAATATAACACAGCTGGCGGACTATGTACGTTGTATGTGCACTGTGTTAAACTTGACCGGCGAAGTTCGGGGTTTTAACATTTAAAACTGTTGTAATTGATGTATATCGATAATTGCACGGTGTGTACGTATACAACATTATATATATTTAATGCATGGCTTCGATTTGACTGTGCCAAAATAGTGGTCCGAGGAAAGGAATAGTCTACGAGACGCAGGCGAGTTGACTATTTCTCTTCATTATATATACATTATATTTATTATATATTATTATGTCGAACATTGGTGTCAATTCTAACGCAATTTATGTGTCTGATTTTGGCACATTTT
This sequence comes from Siphonodentalium dalli, assembly GCA_032622095.1. NCBI lineage: Eukaryota > Metazoa > Mollusca > Scaphopoda > Gadilida > Siphonodentaliidae > Siphonodentalium > Siphonodentalium dalli. The sequence goes on along the minus strand of CP136065.1, from coordinate 72,818,481 downwards.
TATTTACGCGAATTTTGGAAATCGGTCTCAATTTGTACAATCTATAATATACTGCAATCTGCTGGCGATAGCAGGGGAATATAACTATGTTATTAGTTACAATAAATTTCGGGAAAATTTGAAAAGCTGAACTGCTTACGATGAAATCAGAAATTTAAGATTACCAGTCACTCAAAAATTAGGACTGCCTGCTTGTCAAATTATTAAACGGACAAACTAGTTGAATTCACTGGATAGCTATGATCTGACACTGGTAATATTATTAACATTCACCAATAAGTCTAATCACTCTAATGCTATCCGGTATTGCAACAGGTAAAGCTCAATGTAGTTTCAGAATGGCCGCGTGTTCAGTTCTGAGTCAATCCGATTGTGCTAAATTATTATGTTACTATAAATAGAAAAATAATAGTATGTGAGTAGCCCAGCTATACTTGGGTACTATCGAAACATAGTATAGCGGTGTGCAGCCAATCATAACGCGAGAACGTCACGTGATATATACCATTCGTTATTAACTATTCAAAACTTACACGATCATACACCACGTGACATACGTTTAGTCACTACTTTCAAAGTGTATTATTTCACACATGAAGTGTTTCACCTTGCAATGTATTGTACGACGCTCGTCGTTGTCGTAATAACATTTCGGAAATAAGGGAGTCGTTTGTGATGTTCGATGTCATAATTCCTATTACTCCAGTCCTTCGATAACACGATTAGTCCGTATATAATTATGTGTTGGCAATGTTATGGACGTATTTAATAGTAATAAATTTGCCCTCAAGTTTATGTTATTTTGTGTGTGTTTTTACGAATGTTTTATAGAATGTTTTCGTTTGTTGCTGTTTATATCGTCGTTTCAGCGCTGTCGGTCATATCACGGCGCATGTTTCACTGGTCGATGAGATACCGCATTGAGGATTAATTTCACCGGACATTCACTACAATGCACGTGGAAACAACCGCGACCCTCGTGAACACAACAAACAACTTATCTCGATGCACGAATCATGTTAACTGTTATTATGTTTTGATCACAAATCAGCGCAAATCTGGTTTTGTATTCTTTGAGTAACATCTGCATCATGCTGTATAGATTCCTGGACTGAAAGATCTAGCAGCGCACCCAACCATGACACGACTTTCGACGTAAAAACACATCGATCATGTTTGTCAATTATACATGCCCGAGCAAAAGGTTGTCTGATTCAGTTGCTGTCTTTGCACAGACATAGTAATTCATAGACGGACAGTGACAACAGCATCATATGTCGTCATGTCTCGTGGTTCATAGCGTGGCTTGAATTTTCGACGTGGTTGCACTATGGATAGCATAAATACTCGGTAAATCGTTCTACGCGAAACCGGTATGTGTATAAGTTTTTCGATAATGAACATCTGTCGCACAATTAACTATTTCTGATAAGAATTTCGAACATAATATCTATATATGAGAGGATCTCGGGACCGGTAATCGCAATCCACTAACTACAATCCACCAATCACCAGACATCATCATCAACATTCTTAATATTACATGTACATTATATGTGTTATTCATCTTGTTTGAACATTTGTGTAAATATCGTCTAGAGAGGGGCCACATTAAGTTGTTATAACTTGTGCCACAATCCTTTGAAACTTGTGTTACAATAAACATGTTTAAACCAACATATGTGCACGAGAATAATTTTGTTCCATCATCCAGCTTCTCAGTTTGAGTAATCGGCTAAATTTGCTCGATTGAGAATGTGTTGCTTCATCAACTAAAGTTAACTTGAACTGTCAACATAGGTGTCATTTCATACCACCTTAACTGTGCGCGTCCTGGTAAATCAACTGTATTGATTGACCAAATAATCAATATGCTAATTACATGTTACTAATTAAAGGACATTGCCGTTTACGCTGCCAAGCGAATGGTCCAGTTCATACCAGTAATATACATGATGATATAGCTTAACCCTTTCATGGCGGGAGCTGCGCTGGTGCACCATTATATACTATGTGCCAGTGCATTATCTTATATATTATGCGAGTCTCCCGTATGGAGCCTCGCATATATAAGACTAGCTGGTGGACGCGACATCGTCCGGGCTGTTTCCCCTCTGCTTTCCGGCGAAATGCGCGATTTGACCTTGAATTGACCATTTTGAAGGTCAAAGTCAGGTCGGGGTCACGATTTGACCCGTACAAAACACTCCCCGAACAAAAGTACCCGACAAAAGCACCCGTCGAAATCCGTCTGGTTTTACCCGATTTGACCTTAAATTGACCATTTTTAAGGTCATGGTCAGGTCGGGATCACGGTTTGACCAGTCCAAAACGCTCTCTGGACAAAATTACCCATAGGTATCAAATTTCGTCGAAATCCGTCCGTTTTACCACATTTGACCTTAAATTGACCATTTTTAAGGTCATGGTCAGGTCGGGATCACGGTTTGACCAGTCCAAAACGCTCTCTGGACAAAATTACCCATAGGTATCAAATTTCGTCGAAATCCGTCTGTTTACCCGATATGACCTTGAATTGACAATTTTGAAGGTCAAGGTCAGGTCGGGGTCACGATTTGACCCGTCCAAAACACTCCCTGGACAAAATTAGCCCTAAAATCTATTCAAAATCCGGCCATAGCTAACACACAGACAGACAGACAGAAGTCCCAAACTATATATTAGACTAGCTGGTGGACCAGACTTCGTCCGGGCTATTTCCCCTCTGCTTTCGGCGAATTGCGCGATTTGACCTTGAATTTACCATTTTGAAGGTCAAGGTCAGGTCGAGGTCAGGATTTGACCCGTCCAAAACACTCCCCGGACAAAAGTACCCTACACAAGTACTCGTCGAAATCCGTCAGGTTTTACCCGATTTGACCTTGAATTGACCATTTTGAAGGTCAATGTCATGTTGGGGTAACGATTTGACCCGTCCAAAACACTCCTCGGAGAAAAGTAACTCTATGTATCAAATGTTGTCGAAATCCCGTGAAAATTCGCGATTTGACCTTGAATTGACCATTTTGAAGGTCAAGGTCAGGTCAGGGTAACGATTTGACCCGTACAAATCACTCCCTGGACAAAAGTACCCATGGGTATGAAATTTCGTCGAAATCCGTCCGTTTTACACGATTTGACCTTGAATTGACCATTTTGAAGGTCAGGTCGGAGTAACGATTTGACCAGTCCAAAAGACTCCCCGGACAAAATTATCTGTATGTATCAAATTTCGTCGAAATCCGTCCCGTTTTACCCGATTTGACCTTGAATTGACCTTTTTGAAGGTCAAGGTCAGGTCGGAGTCACGATTTGACCCGTCCAAAATACTCCCTGGACAAAAGTAAACATACATTGTAGGTATCAAATTTCCGTCCCGTTTTACCCGATTTGACCTTGAATTGACCTTATTGAAGGTCAAGGTCAGGTAGGAGTCACGATTTGACCAGTCCAAAAAAGTAACCATGGGTATCAAATTTCGTCAAAATCCGTCTGGCAGTTTTCCCGGCCATAGCTAACAGACAAACAAACAGACAAACAGAAGTCCCAAAATATATAGTAGATAATGCACTGGCTTATAAGATTAAGGTCAATATTGTTAGGCCAATGTATTCTCTTGTATATGCGGGCCGACCTATGGGCGACTCGAATATATAAGATAATGCATTGGCACATGGTTTTCGAAAATAAAATCAGGAAGCTCCAGTCATGAACTGGTTAATAATGTGAATCCGGATCTAACGAAGAGCCAATAGTGACAATAATTAAATTACGAGTAGAGTACTCCGTTACTAGAATTTCTGTTATTTATATCCGTTGCCGTTTTGCCATATACGTAGTTACGATTATGTTTTCGAAAAGCGAAGCCTTAGCACGCGAGCTTTGCGTGCAAACATCGAGGCAACCACTTATTAAGACCTGATACCAAGACAGTTAAGTATAAAATGACCACACCAAAGAGCCATATCAACTTACTGCGAGTGGCATTAAGTTTGAGCGACACCAGTTCCTCACAACCTGACATATATAGTCGTCAAATCTGCGAAAACGGTTTTTGAACCGTTCAACAAATTTACTACTCTATACCTATATGTCATGTCATGCCACACCGTGACTAGTTACGACTGTTTTTCATTACGTGAAACGTTTGCTGTCTGAAATATATTTTTGAGCAATGTAAAAGAGTAGTTCTTTTCGATGCTTTTACGTCTACCAATGTGAAAGCATACTCATCTAGTCTGTCATATAATTTAGTTTTTTGCGATCGGAATAATGGACATTCGAAAAAGAAGTGTAAGGCATCCTCGATCTCTGCGCCACCACTACACATTGGGCTTTTAGCTATAAAGTTACCATACATATATAAGCGAAGTTCACTACAACCGTTGCGAATTTTGGAATGGATAATATTTTATTTCCAGCTCTCAGTTTGAAAATAAGGAGGTGGTTTGGGTGTCAAATCTACAAAACTAAGATTGACCTTAAATTATGCAAATATGTTCACATTGAACCTTAATATTAAATATTATGAATTAAACTCACAGTGAACTTATAGCCGTTATTTCATTGACTGGCGCGGGCGACAATGAAAACAATTACCACGGTAAATATTATTGTATGGAACATATTGATCAAATAGTGCCATAGTGGATTTCCTTCATATGTATACATACGTTCGTATTGAAAACAGTTATACCTCCAGATAGGATCACATTGAGTTTATGGTCCAGGAGACAGGCTTGATCGAGAAGATGGCCGCAGTCTGTGTGACAACAGATAATGGAACAACACATCGCGTCCGAGACAACATATCAGGGAATCCCGTTAACTTCTATGATTGACTATGAATATGATTATTTATTCATAGCTCAATAGAAACAAATTGTTGGAACATATTTAATTTAGACAGACAGTGAGTAATTGGGGACGGAATAACCAGAACAGGCTGTCGTCCTGCTGTCCCCGCGAAATGGATTTAAATACATAATAGTTTTTTTCCAGAATAATCAAACAAGGAACATTTACTAACTTTTCCCAACATTATAACACACCACTAATTACAATTTTGTTCTGAAATGAATGATATTTTAGTGAGAAGTAGTTTCATCTTTCTTGAGGTATTGGAAATGTTCTTGCTAAAACGTTTGCCCAATGTAAATATTGTTTTCCAAATGTGATCGAACCCTGTATATAATTCATAGGCCACCGTAAAACGTCAGACGTTGACGCAACTGGTTCTCTTTCCGATTTGAGCTGAGTTGTAATTCATAGACGACCTGATTCGTGTCAGTCAACCACAAACTCCATTCAACTATCTTGGTCAGACAAGCAGCAATTTGCGTTGGTTTCACTTGACATAATAATGATGAGATACCTTGAGATTTGTTCAAACATATCGGAATGTTAGTGATTTTTATAAATAATATGTGGTAATCCGGACTGCGCCTGTACCTACAGCAGCCATGCACATGCATGCCGAGCTGGCATGAACACTGGAAACTGGTAAATTTGGTGAGCTCTGCCCCATGCTATAATTTTGACACGCCACGGGACACTCGACAGATCAGTGAGCGTTGTCCCATGCTACCACATATGCACTCGATCGTTTAGTGGGTTCTGATCCATGCTCTCCGCAGGCAAAACCACTTGACGCTACACCCGACAATTTGGCGGGCTCTGTCCCATGCTATACGATTGACACACCAAGAGCCACACGACCGTTTAGTGAAATCTGCCCTATGATATATATACATGTACTCGCTACGCATTGAGGCAATACACTCGACCCATGCTAAACGCTGGCCAAACCGAGATAAGCTACATTCGACCGTTTAGTTAACTCTGTCCTGTGCTATCTACTCGCTACATCACGAGGCAATATACTCGCCCCATGCTATTTGTTGGTCAATCCAAGAGAAGCTACCCTCGACCGTTGTATTGCGTGCTAACACATGCTATCTGCTGGCAAAACCAAGAGACGCTACCGTTGACCGCCGTTTATTGCGATCTGCTGCTCCATGCTAAATGCCAGACCAGGAGGCACTACACCTGTCCGTTTGGTGTATTCTGCCCCATATTATACACTCGCCACGGTGTGCTCACTCGACCATTATTGAGCTCTGTCCTATGCTATCCGTTCACCACGCCACGAGTCGCTCTCTATATTGATCGTCGCTGGCGAGCTTTGGTCGAGCCGACGCGATCTCACATCGCAGTCCGATACAACGCCTGCTACTGATTGGCACATCTCTATCGGCGGCTGAATCAAAGCTGAGGTACTTTCAAACTTTTGGAGGTTGATGTTCAATTGATTCCCACGTTCCGTGGAGAGATGTGACATCGAGAGTTGTAACTGTTCCACGCTCAATATATCGGGAATACTTTTTAATTGTTTTGTGTATAGTGTTTTCATAAATGTGTGTGTGGACCGTCAGTCTATCAACGCCGCATGTTACTGTGAAACCTTGTTTTCTACTATTTAGTTAACGCATTGTGCTAGGATCTTCTCATGTTCGTGTGATATTACAGAAATCGTCATTCCATCATGGACAACACAACAAAATCTCTTATCGAATCCTCGAGCAATTCGACTCTATACGAAGCGCCTCCTGGACTTGTGTTCCTTCTGGCTTTTTTGTATGGCTCCATATCTCTTATGTCAGTCTTCGGAAACCTGCTAGTTATAATCGTAGTATGTCGAACAAAGAAAATGCACACCGTGACCAACATATTCATAGCGAACCTAGCATGTGCCGATGTTAGCATTGGTCTGCTATCCGTTCCGTTCCAGTTTCAAGCAGCGGTACTCCAGGAATGGGTTCTGGCGGATTTCATGTGCCCTTTAGCTCCCTTCGTGCAGTTAGCGTCGGTGAATGTGAGCGTCTTTACGTTGACCGTCATCGCATGCGATCGGTATTTAGCAGTGTTACATCCGTTAAAGGCTGGAATTTCGAAATCAGCCGCTTCGTTCATTCTTACGGTGATATGGGTCATTGGTATAGTATCGAGCCTACCAGTTCCGCTATACTACGAAGTTATAAATATCGGTGAAGACGGTCGCGTTAAGGAGTTTTGTACGGCAAAGTGGCCGATGGCAAATTTCGGGAAGTTTTACCACTTATATTTGCTAGCCATGCAGTACTTGATGCCCCTGATGGTAATCAGCTTTTCATATATTCGCATTGCTTATACGATATGGGGGATAAAGATGCCGGGCCATACCATGCAGAACGATACCCGCAGCAGAAACAAGCGAAAGGTAAGTGGCTGAGGCTTTACTACATAACCCTCTGTTGTATTATTAGTGCAACATATGTGGTAATGTCCACAGTTCGATGTTGGCCGATGCACATGACGTAATTACAGGTGCCGTAATGAGAATTTGAGAAGTTTATGTTACAATATTGCAAAACAACAAATGTCGGAAGCGCTCATAATACTATAACTGTTATTAGCTTCTGGGTACGTAATAAATATATTACCCCCTTGAGCGTTCGGTTCTCGGTTGCTCTATCCACCACCTGCTGTCGTTCAACATCCACTAATCAAACAATACTGCTCGGCGCTATATATATGGTTATTTCATTGACTAGTGTAGTATTCACATGTGTGGTATATGTTGATAATACGCATACAGGATTGTGAGTCGGGATCTCTATTCAGTCGTTTTGAAGAGACTTGTCAGATAATAAGTTAAATTGGGCCGTTTGCTGAACTTACTATCTGAACTGTATGCCATGTGAATTACTCGCCATCGAGTATTCGGTCACCAACACGTATAAGGAGCCCACGTCTATTACATGCACCTTCAAACAAATATCTGGCTTATCCAACATGCATTCGCTATCTTGCTTGACAAGTATCATTATTTGTTGTGTGTATTTGCTTGCAACGAAAATTTCGACCAAACGCACATACGCTCTTTTGCAATATTTGAATTGTCCAAAGTCTTCAGAGCGAAATTGTTGGTTATTGCCATGGACTGAGTGACCAGTGTACATGGGTGTTAAGTATAGTTGACGACTTATGCGGATTGGTGCAAGTATAGTATACGTATATCGTCTCGTCGCTTAAACTGATTTATGTCCTTGGCGGGGGGATCTGACCATATACTGGCCGAGTCAATATATGTGTAATCACCCGAGCAGACATAACAAGTTTAGGCCACAACATTAACTAGATATGCTATTTATACATCGCGGGAACTTGATTTTTGTGGGGGAAATCTTTTATGTTCTAAGTTTTGTATTCGTTACTTCGATAACGCCCTTACGTTTATGCTATCAGGAAAACTATCTCATGACGTGGGCAAACCTGCGTGCAGATTAGAAGTAAAAAGTTTGTTGTATGTATTCTAAACTGCCCTTGTTATAATGGTTTATATGTTTAATAGCGAACCCGATATCGTGTTTAGTTACATGTGCAATTTGCATAGATAATTATGTCACCAACCTTATATAGCTATACGTTGACATCATGAAGCGTGCATGACGCAATACACATAAAGTTTGTTAGGCAGGCATTATACATCGGCAATAGAGTTAGTGAGCAGTGGATAAACACTTTTTAAATTCGTGGTCTGTTCTAAAATACAAAATGGCCCGGAGTCTGACTTTCGACCGTCGAACATAAAACCACTGTTTTCTTTAGTATGTTCATGAATCATGATAATCATGCTGTCAAACAGATCATGATGCAAACATGAATATCCACATATATGTATTGGGTCATAAACATGCATATTATTAGCTAAGTTCACGTGTGTTAATGACTTGCGGAGATTACTATAATACGCATCGTTCGACCGCGAAGTATACCTTGTCGCATGACACTTGCCAATATACATATAACGCGTCCTGGTGTGAATTACCACTGATATCGTGATATCCACCCCTGGTTAAACGACCCCTCAAATTGTTGATGAATTGATATGATTCGGGTATGGCCAACTGATGTTGTCAAGAAAGGTACCATTATTTGTTTGCAGTTGTCATTGTCACGGTATTGGGCTAATCTGAACGAATCGAGGGCAATCCACTAAAAACATATATATATTGTACAATTTTAAAATATTAAAAAACATTATTGTAACAACATCAGTTTGGTCTACCTCATCATAGAAAATTAGCAGGATCACTTAACCAGGGGTGGTATCGAGCTATAAAAACAAAACAACCATCGATGCGACATTACTGATTACAAGAGCATACATGTTATTTAAGAAATGAATATTCTGTATGTGTATTATTGTGGGATACTTCGCTGTTGTCGTGGGGTACATTTGCGCTAAATGTGCCCCCCCCCCCCACCAACGACCCACATCGACGTATCCCCAATAACACACACCATTAAATTCTTATGTTTATATAGCTGTTTGGTAATTTATTTCCATAAAAATGCTGAGTATATTCTTATTTATTTTCACAATGTCTGCCGATAATTTGAGACTAGCCCACGCAGCACATTAAGTCAGCCCAATATAATATATCCTAGCAATTAGCAACGATAACGTGATCGATATACATAACTGGCTTCATGTGCAATTGGGCTAAACTTTGAAAAGCACGCCAATTATTCTGCTGAAGCTTTAACGATTATGTCAGATTAGGTAACGAATTTGCGATGTCGTGTTCGTGTTACACTCTTCGTTTTATTGGGATATAACACGGGTGACCTAATTGACAGTTGACCACTCACCAAACAGGATTTAGTATAACACAGACGGGCTAAGTAAATATATTAAAATAACATAGCATGTGTGGTTTAAAATACACACATTGCTAATGTGTAATGGCCAGGACCAAGGTTATCACATGTTTGCCAACTGGAACGAAACCACTTTATAACGCAGTCATAATCAAAACAGCACATCTATTTTATTAAGAAGATACCCATTCACATTGAAACTGTTAGTATTTTAACAGAATGGCATACCACGATTATCTGCAAATCGCGTTGGCTTACCATGTGCAATTGGTGCAAGACATGATCTGTATTATATAATCTCACGTTATATTTACCTCAACTATATATATAGTGTTGCGTAAATCGCTTATATTAAGCTGTGCAATATAAATTACAGCACACACATCTGGTACACCGTGTTCCAATAAATGTTTCGTTCTGTTTCCTAATCTTTGTTGTGACACTTACCATGTGTTATTAATACGATTGATATTTCTTCTATATTTTAATGTGTCCACATATTGATACTCGAACGTTTGCAAAATTCAGGTAGGTTAGTATGTCTATTATCTGGTTTAGAAGTAAGATGGGTTTGTCGTTTGGTCACACTGATAATCGAAGTTAATTGAGAAATGTATCCGTGTACTTGGTAATAGCCTCGATAATAGAGACAAGAGTTATTTCGTAAATATATACAGTAACTGGACGTTATATATATAATGGAGAATATAAATTCTTGACGGCAACATTTCATTTTACATTGTATGATCATACGTAAATCCGGCATCAAAACCCTGAACTGCAAAAATTTGTAGAAGATGTATCACGCAGTTTGGTCTACGCGCTCTCATGACGCGGACCCACCATAGAGCCAGATTCTGATGTTGCCTAAACTCCAGTTTAAATGCAAGATGGGGTATCTGGCCACGGTGTCTCATTATACATGTAGTGTTCGTTAAGTTAGATCGCGTGAAGTTGGATCGTATGATAACTGCTCACTCTTGGCTCAAGCGACATTTCAAATGTCGATTTGTTCTAAGTGTCAGATTAATGTCAGGTATGGATCGTGTTTTTCTAATTCACTTTTATAAGCCACGTGCACGATCATTGCTAGGAAATTGCAGTTGATATTTGAGACATTAAAATTTCGACCAAATTTAGAACGGCGGTCTACATGTATGTTCACGCGAATCTCTGTCGAAGGTCTATTGAATCGCGGTCGTGAGTATCATTGGTGTTTTCAACCACAAACTACAATCACGACCATCGAAACTTGAAATAGGAAAAATTTGGACCTCAATCAATTTCGAACTAATTCGAATAGCAATTTAACTACTTGATCCTCAAAACATAATATACACACACTGTTAGAAAAAAGACCGTCACTTTAACGGTCTGAGACCGTGCAACATCGCTGCCTCATTTGACCGTTAAACATACGGTCAGGCCGTAGCATGTTCCACGGTATAAAACCATTTAAGTAATTGGCAGACTGTAATCAGTAACTGTCAGACCGTTGTATTTTGTACGGTTCAACACTGTTTAATTGATATCAAGACCGTAAAAAGACCGTCGCTTTAACAGTCTGAGACCGTGCAACATCGCTGCCACATTTGACCGTTAAACATACGGTCAGGCCGTAGCATGTTCCACGGTATAAAACCATTTAAGTAACTGGCAGACCGTAACCAGTAACTGTCAGACCGTTGTATTTTTTACGGTTCAACATCGTTTAATTAATATCAAGACCATAACTAATAAAGGTCAGACCTATGGTATTTTTTATGGGTCAACACCAATTTTTTGCTCTTAATTTGCTAATTTAGCATATAATTAGCCAGGTTCCCATGGTGACAATATGGTAGGCATTACGATTCATATGTTTTTGAATGGTCGAAACTAGTATTATTCCTAACTGAAAAATACATCTTAGTCCTTATGTTACGATCATAGTTTTGATAAAATGTAAATTCGTAAAGTGATAGACAATACTATGAAACTTTGCAGTTTGCAAAAGATCAAGCTTGTTATCTGCCTCGTAGAATCTAATCCGGATAAAGGCTGCGCACGCGTAATGTGTTCGCCTTTCACTAACTACTGTATAAATATGGCTGTAAATAAAAAACGATACCAGTAATAGCTGATAAGCCAACCTATCACTATTCAGTTATGAGTAATACTAATTTCGACCATTCTAAAACATGAATCGGAATGCCCTTTTAAGCCATAAAAAAAACAAAGCTACATGTTTCACAGTTAAAACTCAAATTTATGTATATGTAAAAGTAAAATATCTTAATGGCATACTTTTTGGTAACATGTAAGGCGTCAAATTGTCCAGTCTCTTGTCAACACAGTTTTTGTTTTAACAGGTGAATCCGTACATCATGACAATACAGTACCAGTCAGAAGAAGTGGTATTTTTAGACGCACCTTTATTGCGATATTGAGCGTGCTTAATTTAGAAAAACGCGTGATTATAGCACAATATAAAGAATCTGTCGTGCTTATTATTGCAATATTGAACGCAAAATATTGCGATACTAAGCGCGCTAAATTTCATACAGACCCGATAGTGTTATATTTATATTAGATAAATACTGTGCATATAATGTACATATAGTGTACATATAGCATTTACAACTATAATTATATACATATCTAAAACATTGTCTCTATTTATACAATAAACAATATAGAAGAAGCAATAATTTGATTTAAATGTCACAATTTTGAGCGCATGATGTCGCAATATTAAGCGCAAAATATTGAGATATTAAGCGCAAAATATTGCAATAATATCACAAGCGACATGCTTATAAGCGTTTCCACTTGCAATATTAGTGCGATATTGGGCGCAAAAATAGCGCGCTTAATATACCACATGTTTTGACTGGTACTGTATATATCAATAACTGCTAGTTGGGATTGGAACCTTCAAGACCACAACAGATCACATAATAACTCTGCGCAATGACTTGGCGACAATGTTCTCCTGTAGTCGCACATTTTCCATGAAATTTTAAAGCACAATACAGCAAACTGTTTACTGGTATCACAACACTTAGTATCAATATCAGTGAGTCAGCCAAAGATAGTGTGATAAGAACATCCAACCAAGAGTGTACTCCTGGTAAATTGTCGTAATAACTTGACGATAACATGGCGAATGATGGCAATGCTTTATATTCACACGTTTCAATGAAAATTGATGAACACGGGATGAATTGGTCCGTGTAATTGTAAAGTTAGAATTGTAGATATGTGATCATCCATCACTGCGCGGCGTCAGTTCATTGTTTACGGTGTTGTTGTTGACATTGAAGCTCTTGTGATTTACACTGGTGCGCACAGTACATGTACATGTATACCATCTCTTGTAAATGTACATGCACGTGTTTTGAAACAATCAGATTACGAACACTGTCAACTGGATTTTCAACATTATAATAGTAATAGCTGCTCGTTGCGTCGTTGTTATTATTGTCACTATTGGTTGACATCGAAGCTCGTGTTAATTGTACCTGTATCCTCCGTGTCACTAAATGTGCCAGCGTTTTGATACTGAGTCACAACACAGCACTGAGTCGAATTAAGTCAGACCATGGATCATACCATGATTGGCATGAATCGATTGGCATGAATGTCTGCTCTCGAATTTAGTGGAAATTGTCAATGATTAAGCCGATTTTCGCAGAATTTAAACTTGTCCGTTTATCAAAGGAACCGAAATCAGACCGTCTGAACAACTGTCCACAATCGAAAAGGTAACAGTTTCCCAAAAACAATAGTTTACGATCAAATATGCATTGCTAAATAAAAATGGCGAAGAAATGAGCTGTGTTAAATCGGGAACTTAACCCCGGAATGAGAATAACGTACCGTACTCTTGATAATTCATACGGATCCGCATAACACATAATGAATGCCGGATAAATAATATATATTAAATATATTAAATATCAGCAGAGTAAGATTCAGACATACTGTGTGGAGTAATTGCCGTATATAATATGGTCGCCGATACATATACTATTGAATTTTGACGGCATGACTTTGAATCACGAAAATATTTAATTTAGACAATTTTCATGGGCACATAAAATAACGGTATGGGACCGTCAAACTGATGAAACGGTATGGGACCGTCGATTATGACGGCCCGAAACCGTCGAACCGACAATAATTTCTAACAGTGCACGTAACGACGGTATTCACTACTGACTAGAATGTCACCCCTAGATCAGTAGTCCTGCTAATTTGCTATTACCTGTAAGTTGGTGAGTACTACTGAATTGAGGCAGGACAAGCCGACACTATTAGGGAAATGTACATTCATAGTTTCTAATTTTGTTCGCGGCGCGTAAACAGAATGACGGTTCTCATCAGTTCGTGTCAACCAGCACCATCGCCATTCAGCATGACCCACCATCATCATAGCAAACGAGCAGGGCAACTTCACCAGGGATAAGTACATGTGCATGTAAGTAATCATCACCGCGATAGTGGCTAAGCGTCCGAAGCAAGACTAAATAATGGAAGTACATATGTACTTACAAACAAGTCACTCGGCAGTCAACCAACCAAGCTGGTTGATAAGTAAACATTATTCATATATAAGCCGATATATCCGATATATTTATAATCCATAAAACGAAATGACAACTACATCTGTAATCATATAATAATTATGATTCAAATTATGGTCACTATTATGGCATGCATATGTACAATACGTCGCAACACGCGTATAACCCTACAATAACATAGTAGCTCGCATGGGACATATCAAACTGTCTACTGCTCATCATCCGTGAACGCGGATATCATAACCCGATTCCGTATAAGTAAATTTAAATGACGCTTGGCCGACAGAACAACATTTCACAAACATGCAACACTTTTCCAAGTAATCTGCAAATGCATTGGGGCAAGCTACGCCAACCATGTAACAACGATACCGTAACTATCGTAAACAAATCCAGCGGCCATATTCATAATCTGCTGACTAAACCTTGGCTACGGAAAGCTCTATGAATAAACTGTCGTTTTACAGCTAAATGTGTGGTCTAAACCCGAGACCGCGTGTTTAAAGATACGGGCGGCCAAAAACCGCCATAAACAGAGGGAATAGTAAAATATAGACAGACAGTGTTCTTATGCCAATCAGAAATATGGCATAAAGAGTACGTTATTGTCAATGTGTCCCCCGTTGTTATGTAAACTAACCAATAGATTAGTAGACTAACCAATAGAACTGCGCTGTGTTATGTAAACAGAAGCTAGCACAGCTTATGTAACACGAGCCGTCTCTTGTTTACGTACATCGTCGTAAGTCTTGACAACAATATACTATTTACGCGCTGATTATGTTTGGCATATGAGCGGAACTGTAAATATTTTGGTGTTCCTTCTGTTGATGGCGATTTGAACAAATATAAATATTTCTGCAACGAACGCCGCCCGTGCCTTTAAAGGTACGGTTGACCTTGGCAGTGGGTATCCTGTGAAAATATTTCCAACCGTCAAAAACCGCCACAAACAAAAAGAACATCAAAATGTATACAGACTTTGTCCGTATACAAATAAGAAATATCGCATAAACAGTATGTTATTGTCATATGGTTGACCATTGTTATGTAAACAAAAGCATAAAAAGTAAATTTTCTTGTGTTTGTTTATATTATGATGGTAAACATAAAGAGCGTTCTTTGTGTGTGAATTCCTGATATGGAACTAATAAAGAGCATTTATGCCATTTGTGTGTGATTAGCCAGTAGCATTGTGCTGTCTTCTGTAACACAATCAGGCTCTTACTTAGGTAAAATATGATAACATGCTGTTTATGCGATGGTCATGGTATATATGAACGAAACTGTATGCGTTTTAATGTTTTTCTGTTTACGGTGATTGGAACAAATATGAATATTTTCGACAACTAAGGCCTCACGTGCCTTTAAGTGACGTATTCGTCATCTCTGGTTTAAGTCTGGTTCAGCCATATCCATGTTTTCGCATTAGCTTCTCTATATCATAGAGCTGTATAATCATAATTGCCTAAAGTGGACCGCCGTGTTCTATCGACAGCGATAACCAATAATTACAACAACGAACATAATTTGATTGGAAATGCATAAGCGATAAGCGCCCACGTCTTTAAAGTTTGTGGGGACAAAAATAATTTATTCGTCAATTGCGGTCATTCGTTTGAGTGTTATAACATTAAACAGGGACCTAAACAATATCATTCGACGGTCCAGCTAAACCTGGTTTAGGGAGACTAGACTTGAGATGACGAATCCGTCTTTTTTGACCGCAGTTTACGTTGTTGGTGGAGCTGCACATAAACTCGATTATAAGGTGAGAGTGGCGGTGGAAAACAAACACTACGGGCACATTGAGATCCCCAGAGGGTGAGCCTGGTGATGCTAGCCGCTTGGCGGGGTAGCGTCACAAAATTCTCCATCTGGGCACGTCATTCTGGGAGTATGTCTGTTGTCTTATGAGCAAAAACGTTTTGCTAATATTAATAGTTTACCAATGTGCCCAGATGTGCTCCATTGTTGTTAAGTTGTGACCTGTCAGTATTCTATCGAGCACATATTGCGATCACAACTAAACTATAGTACAGATACCACACAATAACACACATGTGTGAGAGTACAGCCCCATGCTCCAGTTTAAGGGTGATTTGGTAAAGTAGTATTACGTTGTTTTCAATCGGGGTTCCGGAAGAGAGATCAGAGTCGGATAATTATCTCTTTTGATGGAGATTGACCAATATATTTAACATCAATACATTTAACCATACTGTACATATATACTAGACGTCCAGTATCACAATTTCACAGCATAACGACACAGCCACCAGGAATCGTCGTCCACACCAACAATTAACATCTGAGCATATTCTCGTGTGTAATCTTATATATCATGACTGGGGCTTGATATCGACACATAGTTGTACTTAGCAACGTAACCTTATCGACGTGATTTCGACTGTGGCAACATGTATTCTAACTTTATCACCATGTCGCTTTAGGTTGAATCACATATATAATATGTGACATAAATTGTTACTGATCGCTCACATAAAATCACCGAATGAGATATGAATACAAATAATTGAGAGTCGAACATTTAGCTCTACAACAATAACACGTAATATGAGCCCATTGTGAACAAAAACATAATGTCGTTGTGCTCTGTAATTAAAACCACCGAAAGGGATATTTATCCAGCAGTGTAATTAACATAACACATGTTATCACGAATGAATGTGGCATCGACTATTCATCATGCAATGGCCAGAAATCATTTCAACTACATGTAGTTGTGATGATACGTGCCACATCCTGCCTACGGAATCCTGAATGCCAGCCAACGGAGAGGGTGGATCCCTCGTTCCAGTTAATATAATATGGAATACAAGACATCGTAATTTAACATTATAGTAAATATATGGATACGATTTCAGCAAATTTATAAACATGTATACGATATATATTATAATAGTACAGATTTCACACATTTCCTGAAGTAATATCCATAACTTAGATGTATTAAACTGAATTACATCAACATGTGTCATTTGGGCTGGACAAGATATGTGTAAATTTGTGCCATCAAATTCATATCCTGTCATTTGTGGAGCTCCGTGGTCCAGTGGTTAGCGCGCGTCGGACTTGTCTTTGCTGTCAACATAGCTCGACGAGTTCTCAGTCCGTTGCTGGTCTAATGTGAGTTTCACACAGCAGTGGCTTGGTCGAATTGATCGACGTCCAATTGTCGGATTGTACGCTATTCAAGTTTCGCGCCAAGTTGTGACCCTTGACCAAGGTCGCCCGTACTGTGTCTGTTTCGCACCACCCATACGTTGAAAGGGTACCTGATTATATGAACAGTGAAAGTTCTTGTTGGTATGCTTGTCACATTGTGGCTGTACCTCCCCCTGTGACCGAGGAGCAGTGGATGGTTACTGAGTGTTCAGGCTCATCAGGGTAATAATTGTCATTTGCGTCTTAGAACAATTAAGTATAATTGGTTAACGTTAAGCGCTATATACAAACTGTTATTACTATTATAAAAGCTGCGTACCATAATTTTAGTTGAATCCTGAATGCCTAATATATTGGGCTTATGAATCCCGACTACCAATTAACACAGGGGTATGAATCCCGCGTACTGCATGTCAATTACCAGCATTCGATGTACGAAAGGAGGGATTGAAACCCTCAGCTACCGACACCTTGGAGTGATGATACGTATTCTAGTGAAATTTATTATACGCATTTTCTGACCTTGGAAACGCATATACCAAAGGAAATGTAAATGCAAAATTTATGTCCAAATTGTAAAATAACGCCGAGATCGGAATTGACTTATGAAGTCTGTTAACAACCGAAATATGGCGAAAGAAACGGGGTGATATACCCTCCTAAACAATTTGCAGGACATCACCTTAAACTGACATGGCTCGTTCGAGTTTCCAAATTGCGTCTACGTAATTTGTTAGGAGGTATAACATAATTACACGAAACGTTGATATATCAGCTTCATATTATCTGAAAAAATATACCTGCCTTGGTCACATCCATTTTCCAGCTGTTTTGCATTTTTTCGCACGGATGTGAAACAAGAGCCCTGTATTTCTACAATATCAGGAATAGACTAACGCGGAACACTCTTTTAGTGCGCCATGGCTGATGTTTGTTTAGGACCCAAACACCGTGTTCAAGGTTGTATTTGTTATGACGTCAATGCGTCTGTCTGTGACATATAATGTCAGTAGAAAGGTAATTCAAGTATATATCGACATTCAGTATAATTGGTTAACTTTAAGCGCTATATACAAACTGTTTGTATATAACCTACTTCGATACAAGAAACATTCAAACGCGAATAATATTACATGTAGGTGAGTGTTGGAGCGGAAACCGCTTTCAATCTCTACCAGAGGGCACCAGTCATATATACTTCCTTTCTGACTGTGTCACCGGCTGGGTACTAGTTTCCGTTTCTATATTTAGCGCGGGGTTTTCCGAACAAAATGGCGAAAAGCGATCGCCCCAAAGTCAAATTTCCTATGTGCTTTGAGAACGATTCCCGCACTAAAAACTTAATGACAGAATGGAAGATCAGAGCGGTAGTTTTGTTGACGATTTTCGCATGCAACTCGTCAAAATTGGAGCAAATTAGAACTCTTGTGTCTGACTTGCCATGCGTGTTGTCGTGACATTGTCGTCCATGTGCGTTTTGACTTTTGTGTTAATAACATAATCGGAGAACCGAATCACACCGTTTCGAAATATAGTTCTTCGGTTTTAGTGGGACTTTTCAAACTTAAGGTTCAAAATTTATACAAATTTTGTTCGATGTTTTGTATGCTTAACGCTTAGTATATATCTTATTTTCCTGGAAGTCCACCAAATGTGGGTGAAATGTCGCCGGTTACAGCGGTATTACCGAGTCATCAAGGGAGGTAAACCCTGCATGGAGTTTGAACCGCCATGTGGCTTTAAACTGAATTTGTTTTCGCAAGCGTGTTTCTAAATCTACATCGCTGGCAAGTAAATGAGAATGAAACATGGTAAAGCTGTGGGGACTCTTGCGTGTCATAAAGCTTAATTGTTTTCAAGAACCTTGATCAGATATCCATAGTATATTTCCCTGTTGGCAATGGTGAATATCCTGGATAGCGTGATCTATGATGACTATAACTCGCATTCGTTCACATCATTTATGTTCCAAAAATATATATATATTGCCGGGAGCTACAGTATAGAGAACACACATCTGTCAGTCAGCTACTACAAGCTGTATTTTCTGCAGCCATCCTGAAGGACTGATGTGTAATCTTGTTATATCGATTTTGATATCAGGAGATGCATCGCAAATTCTGGGAGTATATTTGCTAGTCTGATCTGTCATTATATCGAGACAATATGTGCGAATCCATAATGTATGGATGATAAGACGGAAACAATTCGGATATTTCTGTATTAACTCTTCGTAAACAGTTTTCATTTTTGCTTCTTCGCACGCCTTAACAGAAAGTCTCCAAATCTAGTTCCAGGATATTCCCCAACCGGCAATTTTGGAAATGTCTCCCAGCTTTATGAGCGGATACTTCCCCACTCGGCCATTTTACAGCTCTGATATTTCCCACGGAAATCCCCCCCCCGAATGTTTTCACCAACTTACATTCCCACACGCGTATTCATATACGAACATGTCCCCGCCTGGAAATGTTCCTTGAATGTATTGGTGCAGCTATGATCTGGATGTACCCCTCAATTACTATTTATTTGGAATCGGGGTTAAAAATAAATATTCGAGTCGATTTATAAGCCCAGACTTATTAGATATCGAGTTTTAAATCTATTATTTGTCAAGATCAGGAATTATTAATAGTGGACCAGTGAACAATCGACGAGCCGACGAACTCGAACCAAATTGCGGATGAAGATGGATAACTCCAAAATCAAGAGGCTTTCTTCAGATAATAAGGCCGAATTTCGTCGAACAACATGTTGATAAATAACACGTTTCGAGCAATTGTATACTGTAGTTGACAGTGGTTAGCATTATTTTTGGGCAATTAATCGATTATGATAACTGAAGCGGCTTTTCGAAAAAAAGTGTGTTATTACTTATTTGGACGGTTGTTTAGGTTATAAAAGCAGACGACAGATAAATACAAATAAAGAAGTAGCCCTCTTTATTGAGGGAAATGTTGAACTTCTTATTATCTAAACATTTACCTTTTGATAACTATACACACACATGATGCTATAATATAGACAGGGTTAAATCAACACCAACAATGACATGCATAGTTGTTGGAAGAAAATAAGAGTTTCCCACTGTACAACGTATATTTGTTCAACCTTACACTGTATGCTATTCTACTCAGCTCAACTTTACAACTTAATAAACGATTCTATTTAGCCCAACCTTGCAATTTATTAATTTCGGCTTATACCATGGTGTATATCTAAAACCCTTGCATTATAATTTCATTAGGGGAATATCGCTAAGCACAACGAATCGATATCGCAGTCATCGGGGGCATCGACATGCTTTGCGTGTTTCAACATCAGTCACATATGACGCCCAGACCGGACGTATTTTGATTGTATACCTTCATGGAAACTCACTGACAGGACGTTGTGTTCGAGACTTTCCAAATATAGCCGTCTCCCTGTTTCAAGTTCGACGAAAAAAACACACTTCTGCGTCGGATCGATTTCGAACTATCGGACTGATCGGACTTTAGTCGTGGCTCAATACTGGGCCACAATGACATGTTTCCAATTTCTTCGCGCTAACTGTCAGTTTGTACAGATCTATTATCGACAGTCGATGTATTGTTCCCCATTGCACGGTAGTTGAATACGTTGTTCCGCGAACCTATCACGCCGGTACCATCAGCATTGGGGGGCAAATGTCCATATAAATTATGCATAAGCTTTAATTGCCTTAGATCTGTTAAACTGACAGATTAGGAATCAAAACGTCTTGCGCTGTAGTAGAATAATGGGAATTGATTTGCGGCTTAAGAGGCCCTACGTTGGTTCGTGGCTATCAGTTATCGGCTACGTAGAGCAACACCCCTTCATATAATCCGCACATGGCGATATTGTTTCAAATTGAACGATGCATTTGCCCTTTTGATAAGCGAGTTCGTTTTAATGAAAAAATCTAATCTTCTGACATGTGTGCGCGCGACGCATTAATAACAAGATAACAAAAATAACATGATCAAAGATAATCCGCATGTTCCTGGTGTAATACTGTGGCGGGTTACCAATTTATCGTTTTGTTACCATACAACAGTGCAACGCATCTTTGGGAAATATTTTGTTTTAGTTTGATTAAATCAACATAAATATCCGAAATGCGTCACTTTGACTTATAGAATCACGTTCACTGTGAATTCGGCTTTGCCGAATTCGATTTTCAGCAACCGCACTAGGTACGTTCTAAATAGAGCGATGGCGGAATGGTTATGGAAATGAAAATTATCTAAATGTTTACGATGATAAGTGCTTCGTTCATTGAGCCGATGGGCTTAACCACGGCGCGATGTTAATTGTATTAGTGCGGGCAAACCCAGTCCTATTTAATAATGGCTGTTTGCAACACGACGTCAATAGTCATCTTCATTATAGTCAATTTGCAAATAAATATAATACAACCAGTATTATACTATTTCGCAATACATATGTTTTTGAATATTTGACACACATAATGGCTGTTGCTGGATATGTTCAGATTATCCGATCACCGCGAAAATTACCACTTTAGGAAATATAACGGTACGTTTTCTTAACAGCATCAGTTTGCCCTAACAGCATCATATCAATTCAGCATGGACCCACCAGCATCATGGCACATTACATGTAGCAGGACCACTTGACCAGGAGTGAAATAGTGGACAACCTGTCGTAAATGCACAGCACTTCTTTTTTTTAATACCAACTTTAAGGTCAACAACGAGAAATGTTGTCTTGCTTAATTTGGTAGCATATCGGTTATAATAACTGTTCTTCTCGGCGATCACACTACAAACATACAGTAATATTCCAAGCAACCCAGAAATTCACCCGCGATAGCAATTATTTCACTTGATTTATATATGTGCTACCCCCTTTGAACTAGAACACAATCTATTTTGTTTAACAAGCTATATATCAATCAAACTCTATCCTTTGAACAAGAAACAAATCTATGTTGTTTAATAAACTATATATCAAACTCTATGGCAACGACAGCTCCCAATATGACAACTCACTAAATGTGTATATTTAATTAGACACTCGCTTTATTTTTAGTTTATGATTACATGTCATGTTTGCAAATTGTTTTGGTGCATATACTTCAATGCGGGTGTTACTGTTGAGAAAGGAGAAATGACTGAGTGTCATTACTTGTGCTTCGATCCCTTATTGGTATAATTAGTTTAATAATCAAAAATAGTGGCTATGATTATCTTTCTATTTACCGAACCTCGGAATTCCATGTCAGTACCGCCAATCTGAACTATCTATTAGTAACACTAAGAAAATGCGTCCAACCGAAACGATTAACGCATGGCAATGTAACGGTATTAGGGGGAAGACCACAAGCGTTCCGAGAAATTAAAAGTTCGCGGAAATACCCTAAGATGGACAGTACCAGTATGAATCTAAGTATATTCATTCTGGAACAAACTGGAACATTCCGTACAGGAGGTTATTTTCACTGACATGTCAATCACTCCAACTGATTATAATATATACACCGTTTGTCAGTTGCTTACCGGGGTCGTTGGGTTTTACGTATAACTGTCGTGTAGTTGTTCAAATTAAATTTCAGCTAGGTTTTATTCGACCAATTGAACTGCTACGCGCGGAGGTAGCACACATGTTGTGATCGAAGCGACGAAAACCCCTTTTAGCCGTTCATGACAGGAGCTGCGGCGGTGCAGCTTTACATATCATATGCCAGCGAATTATATTACATGTATATATACGAGTCTCACAAGGGCAAGGGAAATATTGTTTTTTGTAAGGCCAATGTATTTTCTTATATATATGAGCAACATATCATCGCGCAAATACGCACCTAATCTGCCTATAATGTAAAATAGGTACATAATGTGATTATTTGATTCTGAAATAAGCAGCTAATGGACTCACCGCCGTTATTTCGTTTTATGGCGTGGATCACAGTGAACACATACACCTGGAAAGTCATGAGTTGGCTTGTTTGTGTCATTGTCCTCGCATAATCTGCTTAGAATTGCCTCATTATGAGTCGATAATGTGACTGAAATACTCTCATTCTCAGCACATTATCGACTCAAACTCAGTCGATTCTAAGCAGATTATCTATCCAAAATAAAATTATAAGCATATAATATGCTGGTTTTCTGGAGAACAGGCTGATATGCCAGGCTCTCCATATTTATAAATGCTTCCCACTTCTATTAATTCAGGTCGGTTGCCAGGTTCTTATTTAACACGTGGTCATACACACTCTACTCTTCTATACACTGGAATGGAATACTCGTGAAATAATCCACCCTGTTATCAAGGGTTAATGTGTGGCTGTTTGTTTTATCGTGCGGCGCACTCGGGAGCAAAACTCATCGAGATGTCGATAGTTGGAGTATATTCTCGCTTGTTTTCTAACGATGACTTCCGGAACATGAACAGACCAGATCGATATCATTTTGAATTGTTTAAATGTGAAGTCATTAGTACCTATCTCAGTCCGTAACACATGTAACCACTCTTACCGAGAGCTGGATCGATTCATTAAGACGTTATGCCGAGGCACGCTCCGGAGCAGAGCTGCCAGGCGAATGCAATGCGGCTGGTCATCGAGGCGGACCGCTTTCTCGATCCGCGTATACTTCAAATCACGCAACTTGGCATGAGTCGTAGCGATTAAATATATATGCTTGGCTTAGTTGGCGAACTCATGTGCGAGTAATGTGTCTACGGTAGACGAATTTATGAGGGGGTTTATGGAATACTGCTGTACATGGACTCTCTCCGGTCACATTGGCGACAGTTACAGGCGCCAATTTTATTGCGACTAATGTCACCATTCTAAACACAGAATCCTTATTAAGCCACTATAATCTTCGACACTCAACGGATATATAGTAATTACACGCATTTGTCAATTTCGCGATTCCATGGATGTGTATAGAGGGGCTCTGTTCGAGTGTGCGGCTTAAAATTTCCATTAGGGTCAATCTAAACCAGATCGCAATTACGAACTCCGTGAAATTACATTTGCACCATCTCTGGGTTGTAATTTACCAACTGGTATATCGAACATTGCTACTGTTGGACATTTCCGACCTGTATAATTGAACTCGTTGGCCGAACTTGTTATAACCGAGGATCCAAAATGGAAATTTCGATGGTTGTCTTGCTTGTTTGCCACACTGCACACGGGGTCCTACTAAAACCCGACCGCACCCGACCGCACCCGACCGGACCCGACCGCACCAGACCGGACCGCCCCCATGGGTCCTAGCGAGATGGGGTTTGCACTATCGTGTAGAATGGACACGAATGTACGAAAGTTCTAATCCCCAAGTCGATAGCTCGAGCGGACACGGCACTGTTAACCCCTGACTTGCGGCCGTTTCCGCCAGGTACGGGAGATCCAAAAAGGCGCCGATCGCACCCTCACCTGACTGCCTGACCACGGACATGTACATTGTTTCGACCGCAAGTCAGGGGTTAACAGTGCCGTGTCCACTCGAGCTATCGACTTGGGGATTGGAACTTTGGTACATTCGGGTCCATTCTACACGAAAGTGCAAACCCCATCTCGCTCGGACCCCTGGGGGCGGTCCGGTCGGGTGCGTCGGTGCGGTCGGGTGCGGTCGGGTGCGGTCGGGTGCGGTCGGGTGCGGTCTTACACAATTTAACTGCATCTATTCACCTCTGCATTCTTTCGACTGACATGCACTGAAAATACCGAACGAAAACGCGCGGCATACAACTCTGAACGTACTAAGAACAATAATGTATAAATCAATACGAAGCAGGGTTGGGGTAATCGTAATCAAAGTAATCGATTACACAATTTGGAGTAATCGTCTGTAATCAGTAATCATGACATTTCTTGATTACAAGTAATCGTAATCGATTACTTTCAAATGTACCTGTAATCATGATTACATTTTGATTACTTTTTGATTACTTTTACTAAAATATCCATATGAATGGCTATTGGATATTCATAGGCTCATAATGTGGTACTGTGGAGTGTGCAAAGATACAAACAACATGTTAGAAAGTTAGTACAATTTTCTCATGTGTTATGTTAGTGGTACAGTGTGTATGTACATTATGGCAGTGGACACAGATAACAACACACAATTGTTGGCAATAAACTTGTGATACATACCATGAAATGTTCTAATATCAATAAATAGGCTAGCCGACTTAAATTGGGATTAAAATGACTACTGCAGACAATGGCTGTAAAGTCACACTGGTACAATATGGCTAATTAACCGAACAAAGCAGGTGTGATGTACATCGGTAGACCTAATTAGCTGGTTTGTCATTTACTGCACTCATGGAGTTAAGCCGCATTTAATCCTCATCAGGATTAACAACGGATGATCATAAAATAAATCTTAGTGTTATCTTAATTGTGTTGAGTATTGAATCTAACAGAACATGCAAATAATTTATAATTGCTTCTGGTGATATTTTCATAAATAGTATGTGTTAGTTTTAATGCATGTAAGAAAATTTAAAATATATTAAAATATATTTTACATAAATAAATACACATAACATGTATTCCCAATAAGTTGGTGCATAACTTCATGATGAAACCTTTCCAATACATGTAAATGTAAAAAGTTTATATGTTTATTGGTTGCTTCTTTCTATTGTTTCAGTCGTTTCTTGTTTCCATGTTATGCAGTGATGTCTTTATTCAATCAAATTTGATATGTTAATTTTTATTATTTCATTATTTATTCCTATGCTATCAAAATGGTTGGAAACTAACAATTGTAATCAGATGTAATCAAAAAGTAATCGATTACATTTACTAAAGTAATTGTAATCGTAATCGATTACATTGGAAAAAATGTAATCAGTAATCGTAATCGTAATCATGTAAATCAAAAGTAATTGTAATCGTAATCGATTACATTGGCATGTAATCGCCCCAACCCTGATAAGAAGATTGCAAAAGAGTCACCAACGACGAGAATAAACCAGTGTATGGAAGACCGAACAGAAACCTGACTATACGGAAGACCGAGCAGAAACGTGACTATACGGAAGACCTATCAGAAACGTGACTATACGGAAGACATAGCAGAAACTTGACCATATGGAAGACCGAGCAGAAACGTGACTATACGGAAGACCGAACAGAAACGTGACTATACGGAAGACCTAGCAGAAACTTGACCATATGGAAGACCGAGCAGAAACGTGACTATACGGAAGACCGAACAGAAACGTGACTATTCGGAAAACCTAGTAGAAACTTGACTATACGGAAGACCGATAAGAAACGTGACTATATGGAAGACTGAGCAGAAACGTGACTATACGGAAAACCGAGCAGAAACATGTCCACAGAAGACCGAGCAGAAACGTGACTTCCTTGGCGCGAATATATTCAGTACCGATGTATTATTGTGAGTGCTGCACTCAGAGGTATACGCTCGGATTGCTTGATACTATTAGTGGTTTGATTAATAATTACAGCGCGAAATTATTTCCCCAAGAATAGTACATGGCACCGCATAACACGCCGTGCTGAAATAGGAAGAGACAAACACGCGAAACTTGTCATCAGATCGTGACGGCATTCGTATATAATCCTTCTAATTGCTTGTCAATTACTCCCTCTATTAATAATATCATTAACGTAAGGGATGCCATATGCTACGATCTCTCCAATTATCTATAATCGCTCACGACTGACGCAAGGGGAAATATCTAGTTCTTGACTACAGATCAGATAGCTGGAGTAGATCAAATACCAATATCGAAATTAGTGGAGGCTTGCTTATGCCAGGCCAGGTACATCGTGAATTTAATTATTATAGTTATATAAAACTATAATAAGTAAATATGTATATCGTGGTTTTGTGAATTCGATACATGGGGCATAACCCAACATCATATTTAAAAAATGAACAACAACAGTGTCACACTAAATCGGTACCATGTGTGCGAAAAATAGGCATGATGGAACATGACGAGGAAGTCAACTAACATTAAAGTGGTCTAAATTGTGTTATGAATGAGCGGTTTAGTGACCATGTTAATGTAATTTAGAAATGCAACCTTGTGTCATTGTTAACTAAAATAATCCAGCGCAAAATGTTCCAAAACAAATTTTATCGCGAGACTGAGAATTTGCTGTAATGTTGGTATAAACACGAGCGCAATTTGGTTGTGCATTGGGATGCGCGATCCGATAATTTCCACAAAACAGGAAAATGGTGGATTTAGCACTGACAATTTCAACTATAATAGTTAAATATAACTATCAAAGTTGAACTCAGAATGTGCTTGACCTGTAGCCAGGTCGGTGCGATAGTTTGGGCGGGACGTCACTCTCTGCAGCTGAGTGAGTGTCCACGAGATGTATTTCTTCACTTAGATGGGTTATTGGGACTGATGGTGATATCAGTTGATTTTCGACTTTTTTAAAAATATAATTACTATGCACTAGTATACTTGACTTTTTTCTCTACAACATACACCTAACATTTTTTATTAATTTATAAATTAATCTCCTTGGCTATGTAATAATGTTATACGCCCCTCCCCGTAAGCGTTCTACGTTATTTTCTAAACCATTAAGACTCAAAATTAGGTTACGGTACTTAATTTTTCATCTGTTATTGGTGATGATGGTATTTTTGCGGTGATTGTAAACGTTTTACCTTTAGAAATTTTCGACCATTTTGCAAGATGATTCACTGTTACTATCAGTTGATCATACACAACCTAAAATGTGAGCTTCTTTATCTAAAAAGCATACCTCCGCTGTGCCACCATATTATATTACTGTCCATTTGATTGGCATTCTAAATGTCCTTATAAATTACTCTACAATGCGTATCCAGGGCCATATATCTCCTCCGTGCGGGTTTGTTGTTGATGGCTGACCCTCACCTTTCGTGGTATATCCAGCAACCCTTGATTATTGTCTGCACAAAGGCGGTTATTGAATACGGAGAAGATAGCCGTATATAGGAGATCAAATGACAAGATCGAAATGAGTGGAGTCTTGGAAGGTTTGTTAGTTAGGTTTCGACATAAACCAGCCAGTGATATATGTTGGGATAATGCTGTTTTACGTCGAAGCCCCGTGTATATATCTCTCTATAGCTGACTTTACGTCCATACCTAGTGGCGAGAGAGATGGTCAGAACGATTGACATATTATGGTCATTCTGGTGTATTATGATCTATAGTTCATGTTGAATTGCGAATATACTATGCTGCGAAATCACGAGTAACATCGTTTTATTTACATTTAATTCACACTGTCACATGTTATTACTATTTCCATTGCAATTGTGGATATAAGAACACATAAAATAGTTTAAATACGCCTGTTTACTGTCACATTTGTGATGTTTTATTACTGTTATTGGGGATTATTTTAAGTTAGCATGTCATCAACGCTAAACTCCGATATGCAAATACATAATTATAGACGGGGATTCGACATAAAGCAGTATAATCCCAACATATTTCATCAGCTGGTTTACGTCGAAAGAAACTTGGACTATGCTTGACGTCACCATCTGCAGCTGGTGTGACATCGGGGGTATTCGAATCGCGTCTTTGGTCTTTCGGGAGCATCTCTGTACCAGGAACCATCTGCGCCCGAAGACTGGAACACTGAGAACGGACGAAGAACACTCTCTGAACATTAGCTTTGAATCAACGGTAGCATCGGTCTTCACACATAACCACGATGGGGAATCTAGTTGATGAGTATCACGCATTCAAAATGACCTTGGCGGTCGCAAACGCGATCAGAAACGAGGAAAAAGGTAAGAAACTAATATAATGATATCTTAAATAGTATGTAGGCAGCTACGAGCATATGCTATACTATAATATAACAAGCTGATTCTTCATTTGGTGTCCAAACTCACAGTAGCTCCTAGCTGTATGGGCTGCTGTGCTCCGCGAACCTCAGACTGGCAACTTTGGTCAGAATGTTATATAAAACAACAGAATATTTCCGAACAGATATGGCATCAACTTGTCTTACAAATAAACTAGCATGTGTCCGTATTATTCAAAATGCTATGTTTTGTTTCAGTTCCTCATATATATATATATATATATATATATATATTATGTGTGTGTGCGTTTGCACTGACCAAAGCCATTTTGAATGCGTGGTACTCACCACCATCGAAACCACGTGATATCCAATAGTGATAGAAGGAAATTACACAATTGAGCTGTCACTGACAGCAGAGTAACTGCCGGGCAATAATTCCCCACAAATGACACACCAAGTGGAATCGCCGCTAACGATACAATAAACCGCGGCGAATGATATCTGAAACACAGAATAATGGCTTTAACCGGTGTGTATTACATTATAAACCGCAACATTATATACCTGACACAGAATCGACGGGAACATACATTAAATGTCCACTTAATTTTGAATGCCGACATCACAGTACATACCACATATTCCATAGCATATATAGTATTTAGAAGAGGAACCAACATCTATATTCTACCGGAACACGGAACAGCCGTGGATATGAGTGTCCAGCAAGTGACAGAGATTCACACCAAGACTTCCCCCGTTATTCACCCCAGAATGCATCATAATTCACAACTTAGAGATATAGTTATTCCCCTTCCATTGAGAACAATAGACTGTCAGTGCAGACCAATCTAAATTAAGTACAGAACACACGTCCACAGTTTACTCGAACGGATAAGTTGAAAATACAATGTTTTGGAGCTGCCTCTTTCATATGGTATGGTATATACTATAAAGTTATTATACAATGTTGTGTACAGTATGTGTTTTTCTTGTACGAGTCCAGGTTGTGGTGAAAAGTCATATTGGACGCAGTGTCGAGTCCAATATGACTTTTCACCACAACCAACACCATGAGCTACCTGCGAGTGGTCCCTATTCATGTACAGTAATGCCCTAAATCCCCTTAACCACAGCATAATTATGGATAACTTTTCAGGATTTAGTCGGAAATATGGCTTGTTGCCATTCATCGGAAAGCTGTGGTTAAGGAGTCGATTATTTAGGGCATTACTGTATGCTAAAGAGAGGACAATAGCAAGCGATAATGAACCGTGCAATGTACAAAGTCACTCGTTAAAACGATGATTCAGATGTCAGCGACATGTCGTCGGATTGAAGACCCATCAAGCGAATTGATTAGCTATTTTTTATTCATTTATGTATTAAAATTCAAAGGACGAGTCTGACTGACTCTCGGTCCCGGTTAATAGCATATCAGTATTACAAATAATAATGGTAATTCCATCACTCGATTTTGTTTGATTCGAAAGTCCTTCGTTGGGAGTTCTTGTTTTTCGTTTTCAATTCTGTTCGCAGATCGTATAATGTGTTCATCTCATCTGTAGTATTTTCCTTATTAAAGTAAGACTTTGAACTACCAACGATATCTCTTTCCTCTGTTATAGACAACTGCATCCTCAATCATGTTGTCTCTATAGTCGACTCTGAGTTTAATATAATTGTATAGGGTGGTTCCTGATGCTCCATATTCTTCCAATTATGTAGAATGATAGCACTTTCTCTGAGTTACATCTTGTCATTTTCTTAACAATTAATCTGTTCCCTCCCACCATTTCGTTGATCTTCAATACTTCATTTGTTTATGGACGTTTTATGGTACATTGGCGAGCACCATATTGCGGTCTTTTATTTATATTGTACATTCGTTTTCTTTCCGTTTCTCTATTACGTCGTTAATGTTACTTTCTAATTTTTATCTGAGCCCATCTAACTGGCTGATTTAATTTGTATATGATATGGTATGTACAGCATGAATGCGATTTATCATCAACCCGGTCTATATTAAATACTCATTGACAAGTAGTTCCTTATAGTCCCTTAATTCAGCCGAATACGAAAGCAATTGTTACTGAAGCGATATGCATGTCATTCAACGCGGGGACATCTGTTGATTAACATATCCAAAATGCAACCAGGGGAAACTGTTTTGTAACCCATCAAAGTCAGTCTGCTAAAAAAGTTAATTTTGGGATACAGGGTTTTGGCACCTAGTTAATAAAAGGCGTATGGAGAGCTCGATGAATCTCCAAGCAGACATGGACAGAACATTATACAATCGCGGCCATGAAATGGTTGTCAAAATGGCCGCAACTCCGAGCCATGACACGATGAAATCAACATATTGGATAACCGATTAGGATTGAAAGTACGTATTGGAAATATACAAGTATTCTGTTAAATATCTCTAAAGGGACCCAGCTCATTAAACAGATATGTGTGATTAATGTATCAGTCGCTGCAACGCTGGTCAAAGCCAATGGTGTACGCCTTTAAAGTTAGGGTGTGTTGCTTATAATACACTCGGACCAAAAATAATCATTTCTAGTATTCAACACAGGAGGTAATGCTTCGCACACAGTGCCTGGTTATTTCATTCGGCATGACGATTAATCATTGGATTTAATGCAGAAGCTGAAGTACATACACGTGCAGTATAAATACTAGTTACATTTCCGGAATGTTCAACACTCTCCTTGCCAACAATCCACACACGTATTTCGCAATGCTTATTGTACTGGAATAAACACCTCATATCTTCAACAGATTAGCACTCACATCACCAGACCAAAGGGACGGCACATTGTATGTAAGACTAATGTTATCCTCGACAATCTTGTTCAAATTACTTCAGTCGACACTTTACAACTGGAATATGCATGCTGCCAAGAAATTCTCAATGTTAGTTTTCAGTTGCTTGTTGTTTGAAAATGTTTACGAGTACTTCCGACATGTACATTTACTAAGTAAACGGACATGGCTCATTCGAGATGAACTTCATTACCTATTAGAATGTGAACGTTTAGCGAGGAAAGAAATCGTATCTTGTCTAGCAAATATAACAGCATAGAACATGCAACTATTGACATTTTCGATGAGATGCTAAAATTGAAGATATGGCTTGTCTGCGTAGATTACTCTATTTCTTCCGACTGATAAAACTTAACTTAAACACATATATGAATAATATAGTGTTGTTGTTGATGATGATGATGTTGATGATGATGATGATGATGATGATGATGATGATGATGAAAATATTGCTACACAAGGACTATATTTTCTCCAGCCAGTTCGTGTATATATTATTAATAATTATGCTGTAACATTCTCATACTGGTGTACATATTTTCTCCTTGGGCTTCTCATTATCTGATCAGTGAATAAACAGTATTATTATCCATCCCTTAACTAACACTATTTCTGATTGGCCAAAAGCCGTCACGTGATAATCCGGGAAAAAGTCATATTGGAATCCCGAAAGTCATATTTGACTCCCGACTGTTCAATATGACTTTTTTTATCGGGACTCCGTGACGTCACGAAGTAACCGCCTATTGCCAAATGAATCGGTGAAATTGTGATGCGCGCGCAATAGTCTTGTGGATTTAGCAGACATTCACTTCCGCATTGAGTTTTTGCTTTTTTCACTTCCATGTTTACTGTTACAAATCATGGTTTCTAATGATCAAATACAGGCGTGTATAGAGAATGAAGTGCCGACAAGTACTAAAAATAACCATACAAGTTTTATTCCAAAAAATTGGATAAACATACAGATGGATAATACAAATGTCATTATACAATGTTGTGTACATTATCGGCCGAATTCTGGTCACTGGTCTAGACCAGGGTTTCGCGTAAACTATAGTCTAGACCAGGCCGAAACCACGGTGATCGCCATGTGTTACCCAGCTTCGAGGCGAGTAAGCTGGGATTATTGGTCAGCACTGATCCGTATTCTCGTCTTTTTGAAACTCAGGTTTACGTAAACCATGGTTTGCCTTCTTATTGTCATTCAAGCCCGTGTCGATCTGTTCATAATTCGAACCATGTGGTAACCTACAAGTTCTGGTAACAGAAACATATGTATTTTTCGGAAGCATTTATCTTTATGTTAACCAAATATGAATTGTGTTTTATTGATATTCCGTGTGGAAGAAAGATTACAAGTATATATGAACTGGACAAAATGTAATATAATCGATACTTATGTGTGTTATAGGTAATAGTCTACAACTGAGACCTAGTACCCCCTGGTCTGAGATTTTTGTATAAACCGAGACTTGAACCTGAGACGAGAATACCTTTTTCATTTTTCGCAGTAACGATACCGATTGGCAATTCGATTGTAAATCATGCGTGCGTTTATCTGGCTTTACATTGGAGTTTTATTTATAACATCCTTGCCGTGTTTGAAAGCATATTACCGTTAGGTGGATTAAGTCAGATTTTCGTGCTATTATTTCTAATATGTTACCGATGGGTTTGGTTGACACGGATAAATAGGGAATGATAGTAGTTTTGCAATCGGAACGTAATCCGCATTGGGTGCGGGTGTCTTTCGTTCCGTGCTTCAGAAATGAATTGAGGTCGGAGCTAGTTTTGATAGTACTAATTCATCATTTGAGAATAAATTATTGTTGGACTGGATATACAATATAACAGCAAAAACTCTCAAAATTATATTAAGACAGAACGAAAAATTGTGGTTATAAATAAGGAAATGTCCGATTAAATTGAATTAAATTAAATTAAATGCATGGGACGCCTGCTCTTGATTAATGATTTATTTGGTCCAGTCTCTTAAGCCTTGACATTTCAAATTGGTTTATTTGTCATAATTTATCTTTAAACATGGATTTGGAAATATATTACATGGAAATGGAAATATCTGCTATCGGGAGTGTGATACAACGCACCCATCTCGATTTTTTCCCGACACCCCCCCCCCCCCCCCCCCCCGGTTGTGACCATTACATTTTCTGGAAAATTATTTTCAATAATTTCAATCACGGCGATAGTTATTTAGAATCTTTCTAAATTTTCAACTTATTTCAAAGTCCGCGAAATTACATTGCACATGTCACCCTCTCACCCCAATGAATTGTTGAAAATTTCCAACAAGTATTCACAACAACTCACTATTTCCAGTTGTTGGAAATTCCCACCTGATATCCCTTATAATAATGGTTTTAAATGTTTTCAAGTGATGAATGTAATTTATGTGTAATATTTTGACGCAAAGTTGAACAATATATAGTTGGTTCTTGATCTGAACAAACAATATTTTACACTATACATTGATTGTGAAGGACGCCGGTGATCCCGTCGGTATAATTTTTGGGGCATTATGCCGCCATTTGCCATCTAGAGCTGACGAAGCTGGTTCGAATGCCGACAAGCGCGGATTCGCGATCCACTCTAAGTTAGGATAATCTGATTCGTGTATCTGGGCAAGTTTGTCAGTCCCTTTCCGGGGTCGGTATTTCTACACACAGCGGAGTGTTTCTCGGTGAATTTACTCTCTGGGTAGACTTTCCTCCACCCGTAAAACTGACAACGTCGTGACATCCGCGTAGTGGGTGATAAATCCGCACCACCCCTGCCTCGTGATCCCTGTCGAACGGCGACGGCATACAGGTACCGCTATACAACACGGATTTTAGCCGCTTTCACGTGCTCAGGTTTTGAGACGCCAACACACCAATCTCGACGCAGCGCTCAGCACGCTTTTGTCAATAGATTGTCATTGATTGTCGTTGAGTGTACAACAATGCGCCGATCCCAGCTTGCGACCAGGTGGTTTCGCGAAACCAAGTCCTGACATGGAACACCGTGATTATTAGGGTGGTCTAGACCTGAGACCAGAATTCAGCCGTATGTGTTTTATTGTACTCGTCCAGGTTGTAGTGAAAAGTCATATTGGACTCTCGATACGATACGTTGACAAATATACGAAATATTGATTTATACCGGCTTCGTATGCTCAGGGGGGGGGGGGTGAAAAAACAATTCCGGAACGTATGCCGGGGTGGTGGGTGGTCAAAGCCAACAACAAGCATTTTTTTCCGCAACTAAACAAAAAAATTCCTGCTTGTTTTTTTTAGTATTTTGGCAAGGAGTTGGGCTTCAAAACCACTTTGAATGAGAGAAATAATGTAATTCTAACTGGTAAACTGACTGCAGGCAGTTATCGTGTTGTATTTGTTGCAAATTTTGAAATCCAAGATGGCCGCATGACCTCAAAATGACTCATTCCTATTTACATGTCCATGTTAACATCCATGATAAATTGTATGCACAGAAATGCATATACAGCTGTTTACAGTGATTTCCCCCCCGCAAATCTGTTTTAGTGTTAAAAGGGGGGTGGGTGTCAAAAAATGGTCGGAAAAAACTGCCGAAAACGGAAAAAAATTTGGCGGTGGGGGTGGGTGGGTACAAAAAATGATCGAAAGGGAAAAAATGCCATACGTGCCGGAATTTTTTTTTCGACTTCCGACCCCCCCCCCCCCCCCCCCCCCCGGTATGCTCGGAAAATACTTTCTATGGTCACAGCCATTTTCTTGCTGTTTTCCATTTGTCGAACAAAAGTGAAACAAACGCTCTTTATTTCTACCATATCAGGAATAGCAACTTCAATTCGACTTTCTGGAACAGATTATGCACCAGGAAGGTAGTTCAAGTATGTGTCGACATATTTCAATACCGGGAAAAATTTTAAAGCGATTTTCGTTATGTGTATTGCCATATTACAAGTGGAAATAGTTTTTTTTTAATTTCGCCTGGTGACTAATAAGTTGAATATCCTGATTATCCTGGGACAGTTTAACTAATTTGGTGTAAAATCTGACCGTAGATATTTTAGATGATTGTTCTAAAAAATATTTATTATTATTAATTTAGTATTTGAATTTTGCAACAACAAAAAAAAAATGTATAATATGCCATGCGTCATAGCCGTTGTGTATACAGGCAAACCTTAATCTAACAAGTGTTTCTTCGCAAGTAATACACGTTTATTTGTAATTATAAACCCCATTGCATCGAATGTCTATTCCAGTCAGTAAACTGTATAATTATGTTTATGTACATGTCTATTCCATTACGCCACGATATTATGGCTATAAACTGTAGCACACAACATTGTAAATGATGCCCTACATTTTTACACAATAAATGACGGGTATCAATAATTCATTGTCGGAATAAATACCATGAAATACGACCATGAGAGCCAGAGTTAATTACTCCGCGATAAAGATCGCGTCCCCAACGATCGGTGCCACAATAATAACTGATCGCAAATATTAACCCAGATATTAGAAATGAAATTTATCGGAAGTAATATATAATACGGACAACTGCTCTCTTATTGCTCTTCATACAATCCGCAATCATAATCGTGTCCATGCACTCCTTCATTGTTCGTCGATCCTCAAATAACACCAGTCATGGGCTTCAGTAACGTGCTTCTGAATCACGCAGATCTATTTCCACACGCTTTTGTGCATGGAAACCCGAAAATACTGGCTAAATGGTTGTGTGGTATATAGTGATGGAAATTATTATCGCTCAGACAAGTTGTGGCGCAGTGGATCTAACGGGTCCAGATTACTACGTTTTCATATTTTCGCAGCTTTGGACCAGTAATTAACACGAGTCATTGAGTGCACTCAAATACACCACGCACTTAGATAGCAACGATCAATCACTGCTTTGAGATACAAATATATTGCAGCACGTTCTCCCGAAAAATTAGCGCGTTATGGGCTTTTTGTAGGTCATATATAATCGCCTCATTGTGAGTCTATTTGCGTGAGGATATGCTGCAGCGTCACTATGTGTCGTAAAGTAGAAACGTTAATAGTTGTTGCACTCGTACTTCTGGGAGGTAGAAACTTCGACAGTTGTTGCCGACTGCGTGCATGATATTGTCCATTGTCCCTATATGCCACAGTAGATCACTCAACTCCACTCAACTCCAAGGATGTGGTCCGTGGGGTGTGCCAAATGATTTAGTCGTACAAAGAGTAACATCCAAGATGGCTGCTATTTAATTCCGAAGTTTTGGAACTGAAGAGGCTCCCGACAACTTATATATCCTTATATATGTCGCTTCCGTATCTTGACTTCCTGGAATTGACGGGAAATGACCGGGATAACTCCATAATCATTCATATCAATATCGGGCAATCATTTTGAGCCGAAAAACATAGGTTGAGTCGAGTTTGAAAAAAGTGGGTCGAAATGTAGTCCGAGCGCTGCTCGGGCCGAAAAATACAATTTGGGGTCACTTCACCCCAAGTCCCGATATATGCACTTTTCGACCCACTTTTTCAAACTCGACCCAACTATTTTTCGGACGAAAATGTTTGGCTGAGTTAGATATGATCGAATTTGGGGTAATTTTATGTAATTTTATTAAATATGATGAATAAGGAACAAGGAACACAATTCACGTCGTTTGCTCTCGCCAAATGCCAACTGGGATGATGCGGACTCTGAGAACCCCAGTTCCGACAATGCACAATTCATTGGTATATCGATCCCTAAAATCGTCAATCAAATGTCTGCATGCGGTGAAACCATTTCTGTCGGACCTTCGGAGTATCGGACTTTCGAAGTAATCGGTCTTCGGAGTATAAACACTTCGGAGTATTAGACCTTCGGAGCATTGGCCATCGGAGTATTAGACATTCGGACTATTAGGTCTTCGGAGTATTAATATTTCGGAATATCGGACATTCGAAGTATTTAGACTTCAGAATATCGGACCTTCGGAGTACTGGTCTTCGGGATTAAGGTACGTAACCCATTCATGTTGGACATCCCCCAACGAAGGCAGTCTAGGCAAGTCATTGGTGATGATGTTATGCTGGAAGACAGATGGTGGATATGGGTGGATGGTTAAAGAAGACAGACTGTTCGCAGTCTGATCCATCTACTCGTACACACCCTTGTCGGACAACGTATACATGCAACTAATTGGCTGCATAGTCGAATAAGGGAGAGAAGGTACTGTTAAGTGAGTCAGCGCGTGTCATCCAATCCCATTGTCTGTATAAAAATATATGTGTCATTTCCTATGTATTATTGAATTTACAAATAAATATGTTTAAACTGAAAAATTAAGTCAAACAGTAAATACTCTTTCGCGAACAATCAATATATATGTTGCATGGTTGAGATTGGTTCCCATCGCTCGATCACTCTGATAATTCGCTGGCACTTCTGCATCCCGTTAGTAAAAGACACTTTGAGCAACGGACTGTATAATGCCGAAGAATTCCCATAGTTCGCTTTGATATTTTGCTGATACATGGTTGCAGTATTGAACATCCCTATCCTACACATTGGGATCCGGCTGTAATGTAGACGAATTCCCATCGCTCGCTCTGCGATTTCGAAGACGGAACGATTGTAGTCCGTAATTGATTAGCAGTTCGATGAATCGGAAGAAATGAGATATGTAATCAATTATCCCCGTATTATCTTGTCTGGATTTCTCGATCTGCACCAACAACGGACTAGTCAATGTTCTATTGAGGATGCCCCTGGCCCAGCATACACAAATCGACCTAACCAAGCTAATGTAATCGTCCCTTTCCACTTGGTTCAACTGTGTTCAATTGTTGGTTCCAGCTAATCAAGCACATTAGATGAAATCGGTGGGAATATAAACGACGCTATTATTATGCGGTATATCTTCCCGAAAATCGCTGCCAGAAACATACTGTTTTCTTAAACGCGATTGACTGTTAGGCGATATACATCGTAATACTTTACAGATACAATGTACATAATCAGAATTAAATATCCTATGTTTTATTTATTTCGCTTCAGAGGTAACCAAATATTTGTATCGAGTACATTACACCAAAGTTATCATATATCTATTTTTGAAGTAAGTTATTCTTCACCACCTGGAATATTTTGCGGCCTAGCAAATATTCGACGAGCCGACCGACATACTCTCGACACCAAATTGCTTTGAACAAATTGTTGATATATAACACGTTTTGGAAAAATTTATACTTGAGTTGACAATGGTTAGTAGAATATTAAATAAGCGCATTTTGAAGAAATGTTGTTGCTGTTGAGATCTCATGATACGTGGACCATCGAATTGGATTGTGTACCTTTAAGATTATTAGAAAATATGATATCTGGAGTAATCATTTCCACAATGTTTATCAGATTCATTTATTTATTTATATATAGGTTCATGTTGAACATATTTGAGTATGAAATAAGCTTATATTTAAATTATACCCGTTATTCGGTTGCCATGACGCGGGCCAGTCTAATTATAACTATACAGTCAACCCTCGGTCTGGAGACACCGGTACTTAAATTCAATTCCAAGATGGACGGGGAACTCCCCGCTCGCGACCGCTCATTGATATTCATGTTTCCAAATAAATCACTGTTTGCTGTTTTGATTGACGTGCGACAATTCCTACTTGCGTTAACAACAATGGCTGTCGCTTCAACAACCGTAAAGCCAGTTTGCTCTTTAAAATCTGAAACGAATTGCCCTATCCGTCTTTTCTGGTTACAAATAAACTCCGAAGAATATGATCCTTTTTACTTGTTTCAGCGATTCAATACCAATTTTTTTGCAATACAATCTTAATTGCAAATTCGCAAAAAATCTGCCACTGTTGTCTCACAGCCTCGCTTTTATTCGTCATTGCACCTTCCTCAATACTTGTTTTTAGAAATATTGGGCTGAGCTTGTATGCATTTATTAGTATTGAGTGCAGAATGTGAATAATTATTAGTTTTGCAAGAAGCTATTGATTGGTCGAGCAACGCGCTCTTTTGTGCGCGTTGGTTGGATTTCTTCCGTTTGAAATAATGTATTACATGAGAGTCTCAATACCGTAAAGTAATGAACATAAGGTCTAGCTCTAATACAATGCAAGTTTGGGCGCGGGCCACAATGAAAACACATTACCACGGTCAATTGGCGTGCATAGAACACCTTCGTCAAATTGTGAAATATTGGACTGATTTAGTTTTGAATTACGTTCACATTGAACCTATTTCGACCTCCAAATAGGTTAATATTGAATTAACCCTTTCAGTGCCAGGGGCCGATGTCATCGGCCCGATCGCATCGGCCCTAATTTACAGTCTGTAAAATCGGCCCTAAATTTTTTTTTTTAAATGTTGTTTTTTTTAAAGATTTGTTTGGGTTGAAATTTGTTTGGGTATGCTTAAGCATGCTATAGCAAATTTAAAAACAAACTGGATGAAACCTTAGGGGCATGTTATAACTTAAAACTATCACCAAGTATTCATAGTAATAATTTTGATGTCCATGAAAAACATAAGATTCCCTGGCACTAAACCTACAAAATAAGTCTGTTAAAGAATATAAGAAAAAATTATTAAAATTGTAAAAAATTGTAAAAAATAATAATGATGAAAATTTGTTAGGCCAATGCATTCTCTTATATATGCGAGGCTACATATGGTCGACTCGCATATATAAGAGAATGCATTGGCACAGGGTATATGGGTTGATACAAAAATCGGACTTGGTACTGAAAGGGTTAATGATCCAGGAGAACAGGTTGAGTATTTCACGTATACGTGTACAGGTACATCGACCTCTGTTTATCACCAGAACCGGACAGTTATGCATTGGATACGAGTACAATCACTGACATAAAACGTCCACGTGAGTTACTGGCAATAGCTGAGAATAAGTAAGACGCGTAATATGTTGGGCTGACTTTTTGGTTATTGTCTATATGATTTAGCGTGGCAATTTCTGCGATTAAATGTGATATTTCGGGCGGTCGTTTTATTTATGAACGGATCAGAAAATTCCCCAGAGTAATACGAAGAGTAAGAGTAATGTTCGGAATCAGTTCGGAACGATAGCCCCTTGCGACGAATTTCCTGTATAACCCTTTATATACTAAATTAATTATCCCACTCAGTTATAAAAATATACATTGGAATGGTATATTGTTTTTCTCGAGGGGCGTTCAGCAGAAATAATTAGACGACAGATACAAAGTAGAGGAGAAGTCTTATTTATTAGAGGGATTCAATCAGTTAATAAGTTCAAACATGCTACAGGTATGGTCGCTTGTTGAACTTATTATCTGAACATTTCCTAAGGGAGCTACTTGCCAATGAGTATTTAGAATAAAAAGGAACAACTGACAGCCAAATGACAGGCAAATATTTCCCCAGTGTGTGAACATACCCTAATCTGCTCTGAAACAATTTGACACTTCAGTGCTCGCCTGGGAATGGTGCGGGCCCGATCCGTAGTTCGCCATTTTAGATTGATACAAATTTGTATCAGAGGGTACTCACTAATGTATAGATTATCATTCCGCGGCTACCATCCTGCGTACGAGAAGACTGCTGACAGAAAAATTAATGTCTGTCTCGACATGCGTTTCCACACAGCGGGCGCCACCTCAGTTTTCACGACAGGTCACCGTATGTGGAACATAGTTAAGATGAGGTGCTTACAGTACGTAAATGATGTGCGATACGCAAAACACTCAACACTGTGGATATTTATTTGAGAGAGTGATTCACGGCGACGAACGCTTGGGTTGCTGTGACAAGCGAGAGCTATGGTGTAATAACATGATGACGTCAGGTGCTATTCAAACGTCATAATAAAC
Organism: Siphonodentalium dalli; assembly: GCA_032622095.1. NCBI lineage: Eukaryota > Metazoa > Mollusca > Scaphopoda > Gadilida > Siphonodentaliidae > Siphonodentalium > Siphonodentalium dalli. The sequence goes on along the minus strand of CP136065.1, from coordinate 72,776,530 downwards.
AGCCGCGAAACGCCGCTACACACCATGGATCACCGATAATCACTTAAAACCTGTTAGGTATGCAGCGGAAATCGAATAAATGTCTACCATTTCCATAATTTGTCGTTTTCGTGTTTGAACAAGTCAAAGCAAGACAATTATCAAGATGTAGTTAAAGGTACGGGAGGCCTTAATTGTCGAAAATATTCATATTTGTTCCAAACACCGTAAACAGAACAACATTAAAACGCATACAGTTTCGTTCATAGATACCAGGACCATCGCGTAAACAGCATGTTATCATAAAGACCTACTATATTTTACCTAAGTAAGAGCCTGATTGTGTTACAGAAGACAGCACAATGCTATTGGCTAATCACACACAAATGGCATAAACGCTCTTTATTAGTCCCATATCGGGAATTCACCAACAAAGAACGCTCTTTATGTTTACCATCATAATATAAACAAACACCCGAAAAGTAACCTTTTATGCTTTTGTTTACATAACAATGGTCAAACATATGACAATAACATACTGTTTATGTGATATTTCTTACTTTTATATACGGACAAAGTCTGTCTACATTTTGATGTTCTTTCTGTTTGTGGCGGTTTTTGACGGGTGGAAATATTTTCACAGGATACCCACCGCCAAGGCCAACCGTACTTTTAATACTGTAAACAAAAATCGAAATGGCGTATAATATTATAAGTAGCTGTCGGTGGTTTGTAGAGATTCTCATTGGTTCGTGGTGATTCTTAACTATTGGTGAGCACTGGTCAGTTTCCATGATTTATGCTGATTCATATTAATCCGCTACATGCAAGTTCTCAGTGGATCACGGTCAATGCTGGTGAATGTTGGTGATCTCCAGTGGGTTTAGTGGATGTCGCATGTTGTTAAGTGTGTTTTGCTTCTGGCACACTCTTTATTTACTGAACCACAAACCACTATGTCAAATGCAATGAGTTATCAGGGAGGTGGTTAGCTTGTCTTCAATCTCAACGTCTCAGTCATTTCCGCTGCGCATGAATAACCACTCCCACAAATAAACAGCATAAATGCCGTAATTGACTACCTCAATCATATGATTGATCACGTGCGTACTAAAGAGAAATGTGTTGGACGGGAGCACTAGCCTGTTGAAACTAAACAACTTGTTATTTATTACTATATAAAAAATGTATCAATACATATATGTACATATTACGCACCGCGAGCTAGCGTAACACAATTCACCCTTTGTGAATCTCATTCTGTTTAGGTCTCAACTGCATGCTATGGGAGACCCAGGATCAGATTGAAGTTTACTAGTTGAAGTTGGTGATGTTCACCTATCAGTCACCGCGATTATGCATTTTATCTTCTGCAAATTAGGGGATATAGAAACTGAACAAAAGGGAAAAGGTAACTAATAACAATGGTATAACAATGTTAATTTGAGACTATATATACTTCCAGAGAGATGATGCATACGTAGAAGGAGGTTCCAATATGGTGTATTTGGCGACGCTAGCCCGTTGTGTGGGGTAGCATAGCTAAATTCACTCACTGAGGACCTCAATCTGCAAATAACAGACACAATATTTCAAGACTTGACTACTTCTCGAACAGTTAGATAAGATAATTATATTAATTGAAAATAGCACATAACTATTATGACGGTATATGTACAGGTAAATGTTACAATGAGCTATATGCAATAAACAATACAGCATATATATATATAAAATTAATAAGAACATATCCATCTCGACCACATTTACAATAACATCTGTTGATTTCCATCACATAATCGATATCGTTTATAACATATATAATAGAATGTATGTCATTGATTCGCATTCAGGTGTGAAATTAACTGGATTAACGTTTGTCGAACTATACAGGTAAATAAGTATTTAATGCGTTTCAATTGGTTTCAATGAGAGCTAGTCCATAAATACAATTTAAGCTTCATATCAACTTGAATTATTATATGTGAAAGCATACAATGATTGTGATATAGTACACTCTGTTTTGCTTTACTTCAAATAGTGTACATGTATGTTCGTTAGTAATTTTGTTTGAAAAGTAGGAACTGTTGCTTCGACAGAAACAAGAACATTATATGTTACAAATATCATCAGCCAGAAAATTAACGAAACCGATTACAATACACCTGATCAACCAACATATCCTCGTGCAAATACGCACATAATCGACCTATAATACGAAATAGGTACATATAATGTGATTATTTTAAACTGAAATAGGCAGATAATGGACGCATACCCGCAATTTCATGACGCGGGCCACCGTGAAAACACTTGTTAATGAGCGGACACCTGAAAAGTAGTGAGCTCCTTTCTTTGTTATAAGCAGATCATGTGCGTTGAATTCAGGACGGGAGATGCTGGAAACCAGAAATCTTCCACCTGGAGCAAGACCAAGACCAGCCGTAACATGAAAGAGGAGCCTCCTAAGAGAAAGACACCAGCTCGAAGGAGAAGGGACGCAGCCAGACGGGCGAAATGGAAGAAGAAGATGGGGGCGACCGTTGATCGACCGGTCACCCCTCCCCGTGTGGCTCAGCCGTCTATAGTCAAAGCCGGCGGGTCGAAGTTGTCTGAGAGACGCCCAGACGACTCGACCTGCATGGAGACTGACGACATAGCACCAACTAGCAGGGATTCCGTGGATCTGCCGGAGATCCCTGCTGTCGTCGTCGAGGCTTGCGGAGACAGGGACGTGGATACCACCCCAGATGTTCCTGCCGCCAGCTTCGACGTGGAACTGGACTTTACACCTCGGACACCGGATTACCAAAACATCCCGGTGTCCTCCAGCTCCACCAGCACCAACAACAACACCAGCACAGCCTCCACCCGTTCTGAGGAAGAGATCGTAGCCGCTGATGTCGCTGATATCAATAAAATCATGGCAGACATAAGGGCTGACACCTTAGAGGCCCAACGGCAGATGAAAGCTGACAACTTAGAGTCCCATCGGCGGCAGGCAGTAGCAGCAGCACAAGACACAGAACGGAGAGAAGCATTCCAACAACAACTACAGCAAATAAAACTCGAACAACAACAACAACAACAAACAGAACTTCAACACAGAAAAAAAAAGAAAGCAAAGAAAAAGAAATAATTCTATGTCTAGATCATTTTCATTTTCACCCTCACCAATCTCATGTTAATGTCACACCATTACATGTATCCTTATTAAATTCAACAGTGGGTTGTAGGAGAGGGGTTCCGCCCCTTTCAAATCTTCCCGGGAAAGTTTCCCAAACCCCCTATCAGGATCAGGTTTTAGAAAGAATGAGTTGGCAGGAGTTGACCGGGACAGTCATAATTGCTTTGTCTGTCTGCTGTTCCTCTTGTCAGACGTTCGCACGAGTGAGTTGTGTGGATTGTGACCTTCGGGGAGCAGCCGCCCTCGTGCTAATGCCGGCCTGAGTGAGACGGTTTTGGATTAGGCTCAAGACGGATTATGGAGCTAATCCCCGACGCCGCGTTAGTTGCAATGCAAAGAAAAAAAGTCGGATAGTGGACACTGTTAGCTGGCAACTCCAGGCTAACAGGGGCTATCTGGTCCTTTGCATTGAATTCCGGACAGAGGACGCTGGTACACAGAAGTCTGCTGCCCGGGACAGGAACGCCGAGACCTGCCGTAACATACAGAAAATGAAGACAGCGCATCCGAAGAGAAAGGCACCAGCTCGACGGAGAATGGACGCCGCCAGACGGAAGAAGTGGAAGAAGAAGATGTGGTGACCGTTGATCTGCCGGTCACCCCTCCCCGTGTGGTTCAGCCGTCCAGTGTCACAGCTGGCAGGTCGGAGTTGTCTGAGAGACGCCCAGACGACCCGACCTGCATGGAGACAGACGACATTGCACCAGCTAGCGGGGACTCCGTGGATCTGCCTGAGATCCCTGCTGTCGTCATCGAGGCTAGCGGAGAAAGGGAGCAGGATACCACCCCTGCTGTTCCTGCCGCCAGCTTCGAGGTGGAGTTGGACATTTTGCCACCTCGGACACCGGAATTTCATCTCATCCCGGTGTCCCCCATCTCCACCTCCAGCAACAACACCAGTACAGCCACCACCCGTTCTGTGGAAGAGATAGTCGCAGACACCAGAATATTCTTGGCAGAAGTCGCGTCTGACAGTCTAAAGCAAGAACAAAAGTATCAACAACAGCAGAAAGAACGGGGAGAAGAACAAGTCATTCGAGACGCAGAATGGGCAGCTGCGCTTCAACAACAACAACAACAGCAAACAGAAATTCAGCAAAGAAAAAAAAGAAACCCAAGAAAAAAAATAACTCTATGTCTAGATCATCTTTTTTACCTTCATCCATGTTATATATATGACATACAATATCATAATCCCTTCATCATTTCACAAGTGGGTTGTAGGGGAGGGGCTACGCCCCTTCCAGATCATCCCCGGGCTCATCCCCCAAAACCCCTAATAAATATTTTTTTTTAGAAAGAACAGGCTGTGTCAACAGTGTTCTACCACTTCCACTGAGTACAATAGCTTCAGTTCTGGCATTAGTTCATGAAAATATGGACCTCAAGCTGATAAGACACAATTTCAACCGAAGCAGTGAACGGCATGTAAACGTACGATAGTGAATGCGCCGTACATGCGAGTGTATTAGCTACAGTTCAGAAAGCGTGTGCTGTAAGTAAAACACTCAACACGGTGGGGATATTTTGGGAGAGTGATTCACGGTGGCCCACCCAACACCGTGAGCTTGAGTGGAGACGATTAGCAAGGCGCTATTGTCTAACCATAAAATGAATCTTCGTGATAATGAACCCTCTCAATACTTTAGAATATAGAATTAACCTAAAAATAACAAAAACCTTCTGAATAGATAACATTCGGAATAGCGAACCTTCGGAATAGTGAACCTTCGAAATAGCAAGTATTCAGAATAGAGAACCTTCGGAATAGTGGACCTTCGGGATAGCGAACCTTCATAATAGAAACATGTCCCCACAATTACACCGGTGACGTAAACACTTGTGCTAATCTTTGTTGGACTATCGTCATTCTATCGGTATGGTTTATACTCAAGTACGAACAAATACCTAACCATAATACATTCGCCCAGTGGATTATCGATCGTCCGCTCTAACATGAAAACTGTAATACAGCTTACACCACCTTGTGGCGTAATAAACAAGGTGATGGCAGTGTCTTCACACCTCACTGCATATCACCGCGAATCACCGTGAAACACGGTGGATCGCCGACAATCACGGCGAAACCCTTATATTCGCAACCGGAATAGCATTGCATTTTTCACCATTGTCTTTTTATTTGTTTTCATTTAAAAAAAATTAAAAAAAGACAACATAGTAATGTATAAAATTAAAGCTAGCTGTATGGAAGACTGTATTATACTGTGGCCCGTTTGTGTGCTTCGCGCACATTTTGACACGTTGACTTGAAAAAAAAAAAAAAATCATAATGTTTTCAGTTTCAACTTCTTGCTCAATTTAAAGTCACTTGTTGGTTTGAAAGTCAAAATTATGATCGATTATGATCGCGGATCATGGATCAGCATATGCCGATAAATACGCTAAACATTGGTATACATGTACATGAACGGCCTCTTTCTAGTTGTATTAATTCTTGTGATCGAAGAACGTTTGGGTACCGAACGTTCTTCGGCACACAGATCATTCCCAGTTAGTCTAGTCATTACATGGTATAAATAAAGAGCGTTTATTTCACCTATATGCGAAAACTGAGTACAGCTCGTAAATATCTCTGACATTATCAAATACATGTATTGTTCAGAACAGGTGCAACTGTTATATACATATACCGCGTACTTATCAACATATCATTGTAATAATGATATCATTTTCAAACTTTAGTAAAACTAACACCGTTCATGTAATATCACCCGCCAGGTTACCCCGAGTCACCATTCCAATTTTAGTTTAATGATCTTTATTTGCATGTGTATTTAACATCGTATTCCAATTTCCCCGGGATCCATGTGCATGTACATAGATTCTCGGTATCAATTAAAGTCATTCGTGTGTGGAAATATGCAACTATATATACTTGTTGTATAAGCTTTGTTAATATTAAACTTTTTATATGTATGTATGCACATTTATATATCGCCTGTCTATGTCTAATGGCCATGGATGTTTTTTTGGGGTTACTCATTCACCATCATTACGCCCTATGTCCACACAAAGAGGACACACGAGAAAACTACAGGATGCTCGGGTATTCAGCTAACTGAATTTGACCGCTGTTATGTAATATTGCGCTGTGCGGATCGCAACTGTGTTTTTTTTTAATTCCTATATGATTTTCATGATATAATAAAAGCTATATATGTGAAGGACTTAACTTCCGAATCGCGACGGACCGATTTCGTGGTATCAAAATGATATGTTGCAGCTTAAAATCAGATGAGAAATTGGTTAAACATGTTTTTAACCAATAACGATATATATACGTCATACCATATACATAACCATATTGTAGACACGAGAGTATGGCAAATGCAATAGTTGAGTCATAACAAAGGGCATTTTAAATTTTAAATATTCGATATGTATTCATCGCGTTCGAGTAAGCACAGGCTTATACGCGCATAAATTATTTAAAATATTTTCTGGGGCAGAAATCTTTATGTAAGTAAGATACATGTAACTACGGGTTGTTCTGCTACACGTATCAATAGCGAGCATCAGGATTTGTGTGTTCCCAGTTCACGACAATAAAAAGCGTTGTTGTTATGGCCGGGAAATTAAAAATAAATTTTGTTTATTATCCGCATTGTTTACATGTAAGCTTTTTAAGTTTTCCAGGTATCTAAATATGTCGATATATACTCGGAGCTATCTTTCTACGAGAATTATTTATCACAGAAAGCCGCATTAAAGTCATACAAAAATACAACTTCGAACACGATAGTTTGGGTCTGAAACACAAAATAGCTATGTGAATGGCATGGAAAAGAAAAGCGCATTCGATGTCAGCCTTTTCCTGATATAGTAGAAATAAAGAGCGTTTGTTTCACATATGTCAAACATTGAAAACAGTTGGAAAATGGCTATGCGCATGTACAATATTTGTTTTGAGAATTTTACGCCGGTATATCAATATTTCCTGTATTTGTCAACCTATATCTTATACCTCCTTCCAAATTCCGTATAGACATAATTCGGAATCTCGAGTTAGCCAGGCCCGCTTAATTGTGAAACAATATAATCAGCATTTGAATGGCACAGTGAACACTACACTATACTCGCACCCTATGCAGCGGCGCTGCAATGGGGATAATTAATTTTTATACCTCGTATAGACTATCAAAGGTTATGTCAGAGCTAACTGACACCCATTATACTACCATTGTCTGAAATAACACGGACACAGTCGCAAGCTATATATATCTTTTAAACATTTTGCCAAAAAAGATAGCATTATTAAAAATAAATTAAAACTAATTTAATTGTTTTAATGGACTTGGATCATTATATCATACATAATATGTGTGCATGTGTGTAAATAATACGAAATTAGCACTTAAAATTTGAAATAAGTCATCTAGGGATGGAAGAAATCCATACAATAAATTGTTTGTTTATTTTGCCTATACATGTAGCTAGTTAATCATTCTGGAATTTTTGAAAATATCAACCATGATATAAATATAATGTACAGCAGCATACACTGTATGGCCCACTGAGTGTATGTTTTCAAATAAACTACAGTAAAGGGTTTCGGCTAGGACGTGATACACTATAGATGTCGGCGTTTTGAAGCGATTCTCTGTGATTCGCGGTGATTCCCAGTGGTCACCGACAAGTCACCCGGACGTTTGTTTATTCAACTTAATCCGATTGAATCGAGTTCACCGTGGCTCACCGTGGAAAAATCACCGCGAATGCCGGTCATTCACTGTGGGCTTAGTGAGGTTCCCACCGTGTTGAGTGTTTTCCTTATACCACACTCTTTCTACACTGTACTTCATGTTCTGAAAATCCTAAAAAGATGAACTCGAGTTACGCATTAGTCTGCTCAAATTCTCAATTATCCAGCATTAAATTCATATTGGATAAATCATGTCAGGCGGCGTATAATGGATCAAACAGGCATTACGTTTACACACGGAGTCAGTGGTTGCTCTACTAAGAGGGGTGCAATCTATACTGAATAGAGCAACAATGTACGACCATAGGCTAGCATATATAGTTAACGAACAGCTAATTAACACACCAAAGGGTATATATGTGGCTTTTTAAATCTTATAACAAATAAGTTAAATATATGTATATGTATTCCCATAAAATAGGATGCACTTAGGCCTTATTTCGTGTGTTGATTGTGGTTAATTACACTACGGACACAAGGGTTCGTCGAAAGTATTGGTAACAATGGCAATTCCGTGTAGTATTTGATTAAGCATATATCCGGGTATAATGTATATGATAAATTCGAAGATTCGAATGCAAACAAACTACGGGCTCACCACCTCACAGACATAACACGTTAAAAAATACATTTAAAGGTACGGTTGGCCTTGGCGGTGGGTATCCTGTGAAAATATTTCCACCCGTCAAAAACCGCCACAAACAGAAAGAACATCAAAATGTAGACATACTTTGTCCGTATATAAATAAGAAATATCGCATAAACAGTATGTTATTTTCATATGTTTACCATTGTTATGTAAACAAAAGCATAAAAAGTTACTTTTCTGGTGTTTGTTTATATTATGATGGTAAACATAAAGAGCGTTCTTTGTTGGTGAATTCCTGATATGGAACTAATAAAGAGCGTTTATGTCATTTGTGTGTGATTAGCCAGTAGCATTGTGCTGTCCTCTGTAACCCAATCAGGCTCTTGCTTAGGTAAAATATAGTAGGTATTTATGATAACATGCTGTTTACGCGATGGTTATGGTATATATGAACGAAACTGTATGCGTTTTAATGTTTTTCTGTTTACGGTGTTTGGAACAAATATGAATATTTTCGACAATTAAGGCCTCACGTGCCTTTAAAGAAACGTCCGTTTTGTACACATTATTATATAACTTAAACTCCCAACATCATAGTACCCAACAATGAAAATAGTTAATGTATATCATAAACATAGAGCCACACTCGTGTTGCTTTGGGTTAGAAATTTAAGTACTGCACCAAGCACACGTGTTTCAGCCCTTTGTTTCGGGGTATGTTGTGAATCCTTCTCAGTTGCTAAGGTTAAAACTGGTTGACTGGTTGACGTGAACTATCCGCATGGGTGTGGCGGCAAGGGGGTTGGGGAAGTCTTGTGTCGCCCCCTCAAAATTAGTAAAGCATTCCCAAAAATGATCGTCAGCAGTATGGTGTTGTACTCCCATATGTGTCTAATTTGATCTGAAGTAATATGCAGTGCAGTGTTGTTTTAAATAAATATGCGAATATGTTCTAACATTGAGTAGAAAGTTTGGACTCAAATATCCCATAAAATTTTCAACCATCATGGATCTTAAATTCGGCATCCAGAACAAATATACTAAAGTCATGTCTCAATTTTAATTTATTCGACGATGAATGTTTCATAGACGATAATCCCTACGTGATTTTATTCTTTGATTTATGAGACGTCAGTCAACAGAAGACAGCCATCGTTTTTGGAATTATGCCGTTCAAATGGACATCGCTTATTCGAGCTTCCAAACTGTGTCTGCGTACGTTGGATGGAGGTATAAGATAGGTTGACAAATAAACGAACTACTGATATACTGACTTCATATGCTCTAAAATAATACTTTCCACGGTCACCGACATTTTCCATCTGTTTTCAATTGTTCACACTTAAGTGAAACACACTCTCTTTATTTTTTTACCATTTCAGCAATAGACTAACACGGTTCGCTCTTTTCTGCTTCATTCAGTGCAAATGACTGTTTTTGTTTGGGGACAAACATCATGTTAAAAATTGTATTTTTGTTTACTTCAATGCGTCTTCATGGGACATTTAGTGCTCGTAGAAAGGTAGTTCAAGCATGTATTGACCTATTTTGATAGCGGGGAAAAATGTAAAGCAAACATTATTAAGTGTAGTTTGGAGCGCAAATCTCCAAGTGGCTTTAGATGTGAGGTTGCGTTTGCACATGTATGCTACTGCAACATATCCTCCTGCAAATAAGTTCGTATTGGACCTAAATATTCTAATAGGTTCATATTGGACCTAAATATTTTAATAGGTTCATATTGGACTTATACGGATTATAAAGAGCATAAATATGGTAAGTCGTGTCGATGAAAACAGTAGATTAAATTACGCTAATATGTGCTTATCTCGTATGGAAATAGTCCCACATTGGACTGTTTTAAAAACGACGCTGTATAGGTCCATATAGAGCGAATGGAATTTAAATAATTCTAATATGGGATTATTTCTCTCATTAAAATAAACCCATCGTGTACTTATTTTCAAGATAAAAGACTGGCTATGCTCATACACGTACATGATAATAATTATGTATTGTATACGTCTGACCAATGTCATTACCGACTCTGGATACCATCATATGTCAAGCAGTGTGGAAGCCATACATAGTAAGTCATATCGGAGACTAGACCCGTGTTTGATATGATGTTCCTCTTGTGGGGATTGCTGGTGGAAGTGTTATTGACGAATACGATCGATGGGTCTGTCAACTCTATGTTCGATTTCGTTTATGTTCAAGGTTCCTGTTAAAGTGTAAATCTGTTATCGTGTATGATATGTAAATTGAATGGCCATTCACGATATGAATGTACATACACATATACACGTGTTGATGTCATCCACTATTGTCAGCGCTATTTTGAAAAAAAAAGGATAATGAATGGTTCGCATATAGCTCCTAGCCCAGGTAACAATTCAAATAACATCCATAGCTTTGGGCTTTAATATTAGGCCATTCAACAGAGATTCCTTGTTTCTCATCAGACTTGTTTCTGAGAATGGGGCGGGAGGATGTTTTGTGTTTTGTTTTTTGTATTATAACTTCTTTGTCGACGAGTGCTGATATACTCACATTAAATTTAGGCAATCATCTTCTTGTCATTTAGATGTGGTTATGTGGTTAAAAGTTATGCATAGTTTTGTTCATATATCAAAACAAAAATGAATGTATGGATAGCTAGGATTACAAAACTAAAATTAATGGAATATTTTATTGATATTGAAACCTTGGTGTATAATAAAGACCCCCCTCATCAATAACATTAAATCAATAATTAATACTCACTGTGTCTCTTATCTATTCATTATCGTCCCCATATTAATCATAAAGTGGTGTGTTGGTGGTGAAAATATCACTCAGAGATCGACACAGATTTACCTTTGAAGCAGGTTCAAAATAAAAGGTATTATCGAGCACTGAAACAAAAAAACTTAGTCATAGCCTTAGTCAACCCGTAACTTAGTTATTTTTGACTAACGTAGCCAAAAGTAACTAAGTGTGACCTTAGTCACACCTTAGTTACTAAGGTTAATATTTTCTTGATTCAGTCATGCCGTCAAAACTCAATAGTATACTTATCGGCGACATATTATATACGGCAATGACTCCATACAGTATGACTGAATCTTACTCTTCTGACATTTAATATGTATATAATATCGCATTATTTCTGTGTTAATCGGGTCGGTACGTCTATGGACGAGTACGTAAATTTAACGCAAATTATTGTCACGCGAATTTTTGGCTGACATTTTTAATTCGGAAAAATCACTAAAATCAGAGTGATTTAGACGTGATAATTTCAGGAAGTGCTAGAAGATAACTTCAATAGACTCCAGGCAGAACAAATCATGACTGATAACAATTTATTGACCCAATGTCTGTTGGATTGCTCTCACCCACTGATCAGCTCCATTACACAGGAAATTAGCAAAGTTACTGAATCAATTGAGCGTATCAGTAGGGCTATGATTTATGAATTACACCACATTAGGAAAGGCAAAATTCAGATGCAACAATAGACAATTGACTTTGCCATCACAGTTTCAATCTGATCTAATCATTACCAAGACTTGTTAAATTCTTATATAGTATCTTCATACTAACTCTCCACTAACTCATCCGACTTGTGATTTATTGTGCATATATAATGTGATTATTCAAGGATACAATCAGAGGATAAACTCAACAACCATTTACAGAACATTACCTGGCAACAGGGTGCTCCGACATAACGGAGGAAGATTCAACAACAACAACAACAACAACATTGGCGTCGAAAGAACTAAAAGAGACGACATATTACATAAATAACAACCATGGCGTATTTGGAGAGCGGATAAAACCAGGATAAAAGAGAAGTTAGGAAAATAATCTGCGAAACCGTTCATCGTGTATTGTTGAACTAATTTATTATTCAGCTGCTTTCAACAAGTGGACAATTTGTCAATAATAGCTTGAATCTTTATTCTGCATGTGAAAGAACGGCGCCTGAAATATTTGCTGCCAAAATTAGATGTGTGCCTGATGACTCCTTCAAGGTTACATGTACCGTACACAGTACTGTACAGTACATACAGTGTGGCGAACGTTTTTCGCTGTGGCATTGTGGACGACTATCCCCAAGTTGAAGTTCATTCCGGCTTGGTTTGGTGATCGAGACTGTTACCTGTTCGATTGCGGACAGTTGTTAAAGACGGTCTGATTTCGGTTCCTTTGATAACCGCACAAGTTTAAATTCTGCGAAAAAAAGGCTTATTAATCATTGACAATTTCCACTAAATTAATCGAGAGCAGTGATGCATGTCAATTAATCGATGAATCATGGCATGATCCATTCAATCGAATCAATGGTCTGACTTCATTCAGATGAACACAAGGCCTTCGATGTCAAGCAATAGTGACAATAATAACAACGACTCAACGAGCAGCTATTAATATTAGAATGGTGAAAATACAGTTGACAGTACTTGTTCAGAATCTGATTCTATCAGAGCACATTGACATGCATGTACAATTACAAGAGAGGATATGCGGCGTGCGCACCAGTGTAATTCACAGAGCTCCAACGTCAACAAAACACCAAAAACAATGAAACTGATGCCGTGTAGTGATGGATGATCACATACATGTATCTACAATACCAACTTTACAATGACCCCGACCAATTCATCTGTGTTCATCATTGTTCATTGAAATGTGTGGATATGAGACATTGTCATTATTCGCCATGTTATCGTCAAGTTACCGGCATCACGACAATTTACCAGGAGTACACTGTTATTGGTTGGATGTTCTTATCAAACTATCTTCGGCTGATTCACTGATATTTCATGGAAAATGTGCGACTACATGAGAACATTGTCGCCAAGTCATTGCGCACAGTTACATGTTTATTGGATCTGCTGTTGTCTTGAAGGGACCAATCCCAAATACCGGTAGCGGTTGTTGATATATACAGTAGTACAGTACCAGTGAAAAGAAGTGGTATATTAAGCATGCTATTTTCGCAATTGGAAACACTTATAAGCATGTCGCTTGTGATATTATTGCAATATTTTGCGCTTAATATGGTGACACTTTGCGCTCAAAATTGTGACATTTAAATCAAATATTGCGAGGTTTGTTTCCGCGATTCACTCAAAATGTGACCGCAACAAAGCGTTCATAATTGCATGCATTTCTGAAAACAAACATTCATTTGTTAAATAGAGGTATTCACCAAGTCTATGCCTGTGTGGATATGCACGCTTGTATCAAGACAAGGCGGTGTTCCTGAAATTATTGTGACGAGCCTGAAGGCAAGTCACGATGTGTGTCGGAAACTACACCGTGGGTTGATACAAGCGCTCAGTTCCACACATAGTGGTGAAGATATATATCATATAATTTTTCTTCTAAAAAAACTCTTCATTTCCTCCGATTTAATCTTCTATGTTGGTCGTTCGTTATCATTTTAATGTAAGCATAAATTTTTGTTTCAATTTGAAACAATTATCGACTGGTCAGATATTGAATGTATATTCAATGCATACTAGTATTCTGTGATGAATAATTTTCTTTCAAGATAAAACATTGTTTATATTGTCTAATTGTTTCAATAGTTAATAAAAGTTATGTTGATACCTGTAAGTCATTATTTTCAGTTATTTTAATCTGCAGTTGCGATGTTCAGCTGAGGCTGCAGGGCTATGATACCCCCCAATAATTAGGCCCAATTAAATGTACTAATGGATACAGTGATGACTTAGTCAAGCCTTAGTTATTTCTGACTAAGGCCTTAGTCATTTCTGACTAAGGCCTTAGTCATTTCTGACTATAAGGCCTTAGTTATTTCTGACTTAGGCCTTAGTCATTTCTGACTAAGGCCTTAGTCAGAAATGACCAAGGGCAACCTTAGTCATTTCTTGTAAGCTAAGTTAATTAGTTTTGAGACGGGGGTTCTGACTAAGGTAACTTAGTTACTTTTGACTAAGTTTTTTTTCAGTGTGGTGTTATGTCATGATTTATCCGTTGTTATACGGGATATGTACACTGTAAAACTAAATGGAATATGATTCGAGGCGACCATGTGTTTTGTTACAATTTAGCGTGAACCACGTGATCGCCGCATCCAATCAGCTTGGGCCAACACGTTGGTTCTCTGGAGTGTATATATAGGTTCTCCAGGCCATATATATATAGTGCCATTGCAACTGTTGGAAGTTAACACAGTAGGCACTCCAGAGGTTACAGTCGCTCTAGAGTAACTATATGGATTGTTTTATTTAAGAGTGTACATGACCCATTACGTGACACTGAATCCCGCCATGGAAACGGTTTTTCGTGATAATGGTATTTCCATCCGCTAAGTAACACAGTGGCACTCGTCTAAGCCACTGCGTGGATATGTGGCTTTCTGTCATATCAAATAATACGATGGGACAGCTTTATAGCGCTTAATTATACAATTTGGACGATTGCACGATTCAAAGACTTACCCTCTGTGCATGGGATACAGAACTACTGATTCAGTGAGATCTGTCATTTGACATCACGCACGCATAGCTGTGATGGCGATTGTATTCACACACTAGGGGGCGTTTCGTATCCGATAACCTCAGCTTGAGGAGACCTGACTTGGTGCGGCACTACTATTATCCCATAGGAGGATGTGTTCGAATGCCCACGTGCACTGAGTCGTGTACACTGGTTGCACAGATCGTGCACACATGTCGTTCTTTTTTTCTGACTCCGTGCGATAACGACCATCTGCAGACGATTACTTGAATCATACGCAACGGAGATTGCTACAACACGGAATCCACGGTGACAGAAAGCGGATATTACATTGCTTGCCTCTCGGTGGTATGATGAGCGTATAGAGCGACGCTACGGGCGATCAATGTGGCCAATATTGGGTTTCAGCAACCAATAATTATATATAGAGATTTCTGCTCGATGTTTGTGTGGCATAGACTTAGGTCTCTGTTGTCAACTTAAGTTTGGAACGGTACAGTTAACATCAATTCAACTGGAATATTTCGTAATACATACATGTATATATATATACTCGCACTGTACAATTTATCGCTTTAACGCTTTCTTGATTTGACTCAGTGACGTGTAGTTCCCTTATAGGAAACGCCTGTATACGTTTGAAGAATCAGTCTGCACTTGTAATATATATATTCGCCTTCTGTCGTCTGCTTCTATTACCGTAACAACCCCCCCCCCAATGAATAATAACCCATTCCAGTCTACACTTTTATAACTGAATGGGATAATCTTTGGTCGTTCATTGCGTTTTGAAATATAGCGCACTTTTATATGTAGCAGTGTCCGTTCGCTCCCGTTAATGTCCTTAACCCGCCACAGACGCACGGCAGCATGAAGCAATACACTAACTTGCGATGGTTGGACCACGAGGCAAGGTAATCATGTCCCTTGTTTTCCCAATTATTTGCCACATGGTGTTGTATGCTAATAGCGAGGCCAATTTAGAACGCATTGAAGCCACTTGGGCGTTTGCGCTCCAAAATACAAGAAATAATATTCGCGTTTTAATTGTTCCCGGTATCGAAATAAGTCGATACATACTTGAACTATACCTTTCTACGAGCATTAGATGTCAAAGAAAGACGCATTGAATTCATACAACATACTATTTTGAACACGATATTTTGGTCCCAAAAAAAAAACAGCCATTTGCACGAGATGGGCAAACAAAATTAGAAAACAGCTGGAAAATGGCTGTGACCATGGCAAGTATTTTTTAAAGGATATGAAACAGGTATACCAATATGTCATGTATTTGTAAACCTATCTTATAAGTTGATCCCTCCAACTTACGTTGACATAATTTGGAAGCTCGAATGAGCGACGTCCATTATACAAACACATGTGCACATCTGAATGTAGGAGATATAAAGTTTGCCCGTTGTGAAACTTTAGCATATGAATGATGCGATGGTTGTTTGTGCCAACTAAATGATATTTTCCTATTACGCAAGAACTTTAACTTTATACTTATTTACTTACTCTATTTTATGTCGTTTTAGACAACGAATGGAAATCGCCCAAATAAGTTAAATGTTAAAGAGCATACAACATACGTGAATATATCGTGAACATAAATGAGAAACTCTAAACCCAACCACATCCCTTCTGTATATTTATATTTGACATTTCTGATTGATACGTCATTTTGTCATATGGATAATGTGTCAATGTACGATATACATGGGTGACTATATGTATTTGTATCTGTTGCAAGTTAATATGTAAATAAAGTAATTATAATTTAAAAAATAAAAATATAAGACCTTCCTTCCATTGACAACATAAAACTACCAGCACGTCTTCTACACCAGAACATAACTAGATTGTATATTGTAGTGACGTCACATGGAATGTACGTTTCGTTCACTTGCGAGAGCTTGTACTGAATATTTAATATCAACTGTGGACTGCTCTGAAACGAAAACTTGACATTACATTATTCGTAATGTCATGTACATGTACGAAGAAAGAGCGATTAAGTATCCTCCTCGGATTCGAGACCAATTAGGATTGTTACATTAGATGGAGGTTGGCTTGGTGCACAAGTATCATAGTTAGACGGCCCATAACATCGATTGTGTAGCCTTACCAACGATGCCACACATGCTTAACCCTTTGGGTGCCACGGGCCGATCTCATCGGCCCTAATTTACGTTCTGTTTTTTTTTTTGGTTGAATTTTTTATGGGTATGCTTAAGCATGCTATAGGGCATGTTATAACTCAAAACTATCACAAAGTATTCATAGTAATAATTTTGATGCCCATGAAAAACGTAAGATTCCCTGGCCCTAAACCTACAAAATAAGCATGTTCAAGAATATAAGAAAAAATTATTAAAATTGTAAAAAATTGTAAAAAATAATAACAAATGATGAAAAATTGTTAGGCCAATGCATTCTCTTATATATGCGAGGCGACCTATGGTCGACTCGCATATATAAGAGAATGCATTGGCACAGGGTATATGGGTGGATACAAAAAATCGGACCTGGCACTCAAAGGGTTAAAGAGAAAATTATAAAAGATACTAAGTTCGAGTCTTAAACTGTGTAAACGAATAAGAGTACATGTATAACAAGCCACCAGCAATACCACGGTAATATATCAATTACCAGGTCATGCATATCCTGAATTAAACTATTATATGTAAATAGAGTAAAGCCCTAAATATTCAACTGAGAGCTTTCCGATGAATGGCAACAAGCCATATTTCCGACTTAACCCTGAAAAGTTACCCATAATTATGCTGTGGTTAAGGAGTCGATTATTTAGGGCATTACTGTATGCATATCGTCGTTTTGTGAATTCGATACAATAGGCATTAACCAACGTCAACATCAAAAATATAATAAAAAACCAGTATCATACTAAATCGGTACCATGTTTGTTTATGTGACGAATTAACATGTCTCGATCCGTGTGAAAGATTAATCATGATGGCACACGATGTGGAAGTCAACTAACATTCAATTGGTCTAACTTTTGTTTGTATGAGCGATTGAGTGATCATGTTAAAATCATTTAGAAAGGCAAAACTGTGTCATTAATAACTAAAATAACCGAGCGCAAAATGTTGCAAAACAAATTTAATCGGTAGACAGGACATTTGCTGTAAGGTTGCTGCAAAAAGCAATTTGATTGCGTACTGGGATATGCGATCCCATAGTTTCCATAAAATAAACTGTGAGCTTGTGGATTTAGCACTCCAAATTTTATTATAATAGTTAAATATAACTATAATAGTTGAATTCAGGATGTGCCTGGCCTGATTACAATATAGGATTCCGTCCGCGACCTGACATCTACGGACTACAGCGATCCAACTGTCAGAATAAACTCCCGCCCAGTGCATTAAAGCCGTCTTGGTTCATGTGAATATCAAGATGTGGCGTGAGTCAATCATTTTATAATAAGGCTTATGCAATATCGCCGCTTACCACAATCGGGTATCTTATTCCGATCCAATGCAAATTAACATCTCGGCGATTCGAGCAGAAACGACACTGAATCGATGCCAATTAACGGGGGTAAATGTGGCTTATTGACTGATCTATTATCGCCGCCGTCTGGGACATAATGGCAACAACCGCCGCTCGTCTCATATAGGCTCTTTCCGCCCGCGTTGTACCAAGAAAATGCGGAAAAATCATCGTAAATATTAGCAGTCGAAAGGATTACGCCCGTTCGTACCCGTAGGCATGTCGCCCGTTGTTGAGGCAATAACATCTAGACGGTAGCAGCCACACTGGAGACCACGTGGGCAGCCACGAACATGTCTTCCAATTTACTCATTCACCCAGCATGAATATGTTCTGAGTTTTAGTCTTTCCATCAAGTCATACAGTGTCTGGCTTATTGATACTGGTATGGTTACGGTGCTGTCAGCATGATTGTCTGGCGCAAATAATGGAAAATGGCAACAATGGTGGAGTATTATACCTCGACATTAACATACGATGTCGTGCATGCTATAGTGCAATGGGAAGGAGTCGATGGTTCTGTGATCATTGTTTTGGGAAAGAAATTCCGTTGCCAATGCTGGTCGCAGATGACAGCTAAATTGGAGACCACGTGGACAACCATGCACGAGTATATCGTCCATCATAGGTATATAATCGCACTTCCTCTACATTAACACAATTAGCACATGTAAGCATTAGTAGACATACTAAATCGGCACCATGTTTGTTTATGTGCGAAAGATTGGCCATGCATGATTGCACATTGTAAGGAAGTCAGCTACCATTCAATTGGTATATAACTTGTGTTATGAATGCGCGATTGATTGAAGGCAACCGTGTGTCATTATTAACTAACATAAGCCAGCGCAAAAGGTCGCAAACATATTTTATCGGCAGACTGCACATTGCTGTAATGTTGCTGCGAGTGCAAATTGGTTGTGCACTGGGATGCCCCGGTGCGTGATCACATGGTTTCCACAAAAACAGTGAAATTGTGGATTTAGCACTGTACAATTTAACTTTAATAGTTAAACATAACTATACTAGTTGATATGCCTAACCTGATTAATAGCTTCATTTGTCATATATAATTATTGTCTGGAATTTCATATGTACATATTTAAGTTGATGTTGTGGTACATGTATCACATGGGACAGGGTATCTTTTTAATTATTGTGGCTATACTCTTAAATTATTCGGGCTATATACTTTCCGCGTCCGTTTTGTTCCAGATGTCGCGGTGGTTGGTCAATATACACGTATAAGCAGATTTAGTCACAACACATGCACATGTTACAATGTATATACAATGTTGCGCGTGACTGAATAAGTAGCTAAATGCCGAGACACACACACAAGTTGCGATGCATTGATATATGTGTTAGCTCCGTGAACATGTCACGCCGTCTGGGATTATTAACCGATGAATGTACCATCTTCAGAAGGTACACGACCATCGCGCCCGTAATTGTATGGCTTCCCACTCTCCCCACTACATAACTGGAGGGCGTATATGTCGAGTTGGAATAATTCTATGAAACCCCGTATGGCACATTAAACAGAAGATAAATTAAAATATATGTCAACTGGCAAGACGTGCGTTATACGAATCCAGTTACATTGTTATGCAAAAAAAAAACAGTCTTTGGTTTTAGTGTCGCTGTTCCATAATTAGGAGTATATCGATCAGTTTAGAACATTGTTAAATACCCCGATAATTATCTTGTCTGGACTACATGTATATATATATATATATAGTCCAAACGTTTGACTGACAAAATGACATTTTGGGAAGTTCTAACCTATGCAATGTTATTCGCATTTCATATATAAGAGTTAGTCCATTAAGACCGGTGATCTACTGTGTTTCGTGGTGATTCGCGGTGGAATTTAGTGGGTTTTGGGATAAAGGTGCGACGATAATGTTGATAGCATCATATCACCTCGCCATTACACCATATTCCTCGCCATTCAAGCCATCAGTGTTGAGTGTGTCGCGGTTCAAAATATCCTCGTGAAAATAGGTGCATAGTGGACCTAGATATTAGCATATTTTCATAATGGACTTATTTGATAATAAAATAAGCACATATTGAACTTATATTACACCCGTTATTCTGTTTTAAATGCGCGGGCCACAGCTGAATACACACTATACAGAGGGTATGCTAGATATGGTAAGTCGATTTAGGTTCATACAGAGCCGATATGGCTGGATATGGGCTTATTTGTGCTCTTGATATAAGTTCAATATGATATTATTATCACGAGAACAGGCTAAACGGTTAGTTAAGTTACATCCCCATATATACTCGCATTTACGTCCAATGTGTTTGTAGTTGTAATGTCGCTCGGGTCACGGTGAAGCAATCTCTCAAAGCAACTCCCACGGTGTTCACAATGGTCCATTATCCATCTAAATGGATGTCCATGCATTAACAGCAGACGAAAAACTGTTGATAAGCTAACACAAGTGCAATGTAGTGTGAAATGTTCAGACAATAAATTACCCCAACATTTCCAAAAAGAGCTAATCCTCAATGAGTATTTAGTCAAGAAAGGGTTATAACAATGCAGTTGAGTAGACCAATATTTATATTCTTGCACTGTCGGACAAGTAACTATCTGTCGATACAATATGGTGGTTGTTATTTCACGGCGAGGTGCATTGGGGTAAATTATTATATGTTATATAACAATAGTATGGTTCAATCTCAATTGATATTAACTCAGTCTATATTGAATGGACCCCCCATTTAAGTATACATTGCAATGGACCATTATTCATTTGTAGGGATGTTCATGTAATATCAGCAGACGGAAGACAGTCGACACACGTGGAAGGAAGTATATTCGTTGGTGTGAAATGTTCAAATAAGTACACCGAACGGCCGTTTGTTAAACTTATTACCTTAACATTTAACGAGGGGCTACTATTATTAATAATATAGTCAATGAGTGTAGGTAATCAAAATATATTTAACGTAGTCCAGTCATGATGCTAGGTTTGTTGATGAACAATAGACAACAATATCGTGATTACGCTATCGGGCCAACACGTGTTGGTTATAATTTCATGGTGAAATATATTGGGTTAAATTATAATATATGTAACGAAACTAATAAAGCTGCATCTCATCGATCTTAATATGCAACTAAACTGTCAATAATATAGGTTGCATTTTAGCAAACCGTATGCATTTACAATTTGCGACGTAAGAATGGCATTATTGGTTTTATATATGACTAGCAGGTGATCCGACTTCGTCCGGGCTTTGACCTTTAATTTACAATTTGTAAGGGCAATGTCAGGTCGGAGTCACTATTTGACCCGTCCAAAACACTCACCGGACAAAATTAACCGTAGGTATAAAATTTCGTCGAAATCCGTCCAGCAGTTTTCCCGGCCATAGCTAACAGACAAACAAACAGAAGTCCCAAAATATATATTAGATCATTTGTGGGTACCCGTTTCAAGGTGAAGGTCACCTCGGGCGAAAAAACTGACCCGATGAAAATCTCCCCCATTCACAGGAACCCCTAAGTACGAACACAGACAACACGCTCATGTCTGTACACAGGCACAACACGCTCATGTCTGGACACATATACGCTCCTTATCAACGACACTGCGGATACGAACGCTCTTCAACTATCACGCGATTAACCCATGAATTCCCATTGCGGTGTCGGGGGATTGGAGAATGAGTGTTCTGACGTTCTCAGAAGCGGTGCGATGACAATCCATCTGATATTTTACCCTTATATAGGAAGTTTGGGCTAAATCCATCCGGCAGTTTTCCCGGCCATAGCTAACATACAAACAACAAACAAACAGACAGAAGTCCCAAATATATATATTAGATATATGTAGCCATGGATATAGTACGGTCACTGCCTATACGAAAGCACCAAACCTTATTCCTGACTGTCAGTAACGTTGATAGTATAACTGTTACTGAAATCAAATTCCGTCAGAATCCCATGATTATGTTGTTCCTGGTTTGATAAATTATACTTGTGTCCCAGACAACGCACTGTAGTTTATCTTGTTTATAAGTCAAATACACATAATATTGAATGTGCACATTTATCATAACACACCACGACGAGGGCCATCGACTACAGATGGCACGTCAAACACAAAAGGAGTCGGTGTCATATTTTTTCTTTACAATATGCGCAACTTAATGATTCAATATCCGGTGTGTATGTGCCTTTGTGATTATAGTTACAATGGACATGTTGCTGATATAGCGATGGGTGTGCCGCATCGTCCAATAGATGTCACCGCCATGTGGGTTTCCGCGATTGGTATTCAAGTCGAGCTACCTTCTCTGGATGACTCGATAGACGACCAATATAAGATATAGCGAGTCTTGAATACCAATCGCAGGAACATATATGGTGTTGTTAACCAATTTATCTTACAATGCATTCAACCTGATATCGAATAAAAGGTTCATTGGCAGGGGAACTATGTCGTTTCGCGTATGAGATAGTGCAGTGCATAGTTGACGTCGATGTGCGTCACTGCGAAGTATTACGTCATCATTGAATCACTTTGTCAAAATAGGTCCGTTTGTGCATACATGTAAGCGTTGAATCCAAGCGCTGGGTGTTTTAAAGATAATAGAAATAATTCATAAATCAATAACCCGTATAAATCAATGTTTCCATTAATGAAAATGAAACTAGATTCTCCAGAACTGACGTCCATTCACTGTTGCCATCCAGTATATACGGACTTACGTCATCCAGAACAGGGAATAGATAACCGCCTTGTCGTTTCGGTGTGTATTTTGGGGCACAAGCAACTCATTGTAAGATAAGGTAAGATGTCTATACGCCATTTTAAATTGAACGAAATATACACATAAGCAAGCTGCAGATTGTTCCGCTTATGATTGGATGGGCGAATACATTTAGCGTCGGGAGTGTACCTGGAATCAAATTTCGGCATCGAGTCGCTACATGCATCGAATCGAATCTCTAATCGAATCGGATGATGTTAATTAATTATTCTCTAATTTCGCACTTGTTGCCTGCGTAAAAGTTGCTGCCACAATAAACCCAATGGTCTGATTCGTCATCTCCGGCTTAACAGGTCCGTCATATCATGAATTCAACTATTATAGTTAAATTAAACTATAATAGTTAAATATGAATGTCGTCGGTTTGTGAATTCGATATAACCCACTATCATTTTACAAAAAAATAATTAAAAAACATTGTCATACTAAATCGGTAGCATGTTTGTTTTGTAACGAAATAACGTTTCGATCCGTGGGAAAGATTAGTCATGATGGCATATGATAAGGAAGTCAACTTACATGTACATTCAATTGGTTTAACCGTTTATATGAATGAGCGATTCATTGATAATATTAATGACATGTACAAAGGCATCATTGTGTTTGTATTAAATAAAATAATCTGGCGCAAAAGGTTGCAAAATGAATTTTCTCTGGAGACCAGGAGAGACTGAACATTTAATGTAATGTTGCTACATGTAGGGGTGCAATGTGGCTGTTCAACGTGAACTGGGATGCGCGAACCCACAGTTTGCCCAACAGCAAGGACATGTTGGAATTAGCACTGTCAAATTCCACTATATTATTTAAATATACTACAAGCATTTAAATTCAGGATGCGTCTGACCTGTTTAAACATGGTATGCGTAAACTTCTAGGTTTAAACCGT
Source organism: Siphonodentalium dalli (assembly GCA_032622095.1). NCBI lineage: Eukaryota > Metazoa > Mollusca > Scaphopoda > Gadilida > Siphonodentaliidae > Siphonodentalium > Siphonodentalium dalli. The sequence continues at coordinate 72,752,364 of CP136065.1, read as the reverse complement.
CGTTTGACATCTAAGTTTGTGGTCTAAACCAGACACAGCTGGTCTATGTGAAACATTCGTAATCTCTGGTTTAACCCTGATTCAGTCAGACCGATGGTTTAGTAGTAGTTTCGTTGTATCATTGATCTAGTTAATCGTACTTGCCTAATATGCCCCGCTGCGTTCTATCAACTAAAATCGACAAAAGCGAGAATCTCTCATACCTGTGAAGTGTGTAGGATATGTGTTTAGCCAGTTGCATATTTGTTTTATTTTGCATGCGTTGTATAACCTTAAACTGGCAACTAAGTCATATAATTCGACGGTCCAGATAAACCTGATTAAGGGAGGCTTGCCCTGAGATGACGAATTCGTATTGTATGGACTGCGATTCACATGGGTGGAGTTGTTCATACTATTGATTGACGGCGGGTCTATAAGGTTAGATTCGCGACTTGGTATTATGCAATGCATTGTCATACTTGATTCATTCTCACACGAGAGTATGTGAGCCTGTTTGCGTTTACTGAGGATGTCCTGATAATCATAATACCGTACTGATTGTGGTCCGCCAAGTAAATAGGTAATGTGACCATAAACACCCCCTTAGGCCGGGTTTGTCCGGAACGCCAATGTATGTTTGAACCAGGTTTAAAGTCAGAGGTTTTAACTGGAAATGACGAATCTGTCCTAGTTGCACGAAGCGAGAAATTTGATATACCTGCTTTCTGAAAGCCATATACACATGCAAATTATATATATATATATATATATATGTGTGTGTGTGTGTGTGTGTGTGACTCCGATATCTTGTCGCGCGCTATTTAAGCGCAAATCGGGATCACGGTGCCCAATTATCTCGATTCGAAATATCTGAATAAGTGGACTGACCCGGTATCGATCTCAAATCGAATGACCGCTATATACATCGATTCGAAACTCGAATAATCGCATGACCCTGAACACTTTGTACCAGGATATTCGCTCTATATTGTCCGGAATGTATTTCAGTTTATTTCATGGACATGATATCTCACTAGCACGTCTTCGATAGTTGTAGGAGATACAACACTTTCCGTCTTTCTGTGGGGATGGAAAACGACAACGGCGCCATGCACATGCCTTATGAGATGGTGTGCACTTTTCAGAACTCACAGCGTGAGAACATTGAGAAAATATGCGCAAAATAATACGAGTACTAAAATCTGTATCCGCTAAAGACTTCAGTCCTATAACAAAATAAATATATATATGCATGTGTGTGCATTCCGAACCTATCTGAAACTACATTGTATGTGAAGTGTAATGAATTAGCATAACATGCATTCGCGGAGCAAGTAGCTGGACCATGTGGTCGTTGTTTTTGCCGTTGACTTGAAAGTCATGCATGACTACATCAAAAACTGTTCAAATGCTTACTAATCATGTGAAAAAATTATACATAAACCATGGTCCGAAAACCCAGGAGCCGAAACGTCCTGCACCCTGTATTGTGCAAAGTGAATTTAACCCAATTGACATTACGTTGCGCTATACTATTGTATATACTACAGGGCCTCTCTTTTGGCTTCCATGTTAGTGTTTCGACATAATGATATCAAACCAAGTACATCCACGCTGCTTGGTGTTCAAAACATATGTTACAGATTTCAAACAGTTGGATACATAATGATGAATAGGAGGATATTCCGTAGGCATACCTTCGATTTTCTTTTTGTTTGTATAGATTACAGCCAAATCAATAGCAAAGGTGTTTTGTGTTAGCCAGTGGTTGCGGCAAATCATTAGATAAATATCATGTGTGCCAGTGTCTTCATTAAGAGTAGCATTATAGAATTAATTACGTCAATATATATCGCTGTGTGTATTCATTAACAATTGATTGGATCTGTGCTCATTCACCGTTGTCTGGTGGATATATCCGATGGGGATCGTGTGCTGTACTGGGTCGACGGTCTGATTAACCACATGCAGCTATGGGAGGTAAATCTATATGTCATTTTCCCAAGTTTTACATTCGTTACTTCGATGACGCCCTTACATTTATTAGATCAAGCAAACTAATTGGTATTCATGACGTGATAAAAACCGAGGAGCAGCTTATAGAGCGAAATAGTTCGTTGGGTTTTTTGAATAGTTATTCTAAGCTGGCCTTGTTCTAATCTAATGGTTTATAGATGTTTGGAGCGATATGTTTCAATCAAAATCAAACGCACCTGTTGTATGCCAAATTGTTTGTATTGGGCGAGGGGCATCATAAGTTGACATAAATTGTGCCCCGATTTCTTTTGTATTTTTATATTGAAATAAAATATGTTTCAAGTCAAATAAAACGCACATATATACATATATACAAACTATACTGAATTCGTCTAGCTAAACTCAATAATACAAGTTTGGTCTAAATCCGTGTATTCTACGAAATCTGCGTGTACATAATTCATTACTTTGACAAATTAGTTGACACATTGATCATTCAGGGAGCAGCCATGACGCCACCAGCATGCCGGTAAAGTGATTTCCCAGACGGACAAGTCACCCCAATGTTAAACTAGGATATAATATTCATGGATATATCATGGGACGTCGGTCGACAGACAGCCCATGTTGTCGCTAACACGACCCCTTGACTGGTTGAGACAGCTAGGTCGTAATTACGCTGCCAGTCACATACCGCCACAGGCCAAAGTTTATTCCGAATGACAATATACGGCCGTTATTTGAAGACGAATTACATACTTCTTCGCGCGACTATTCCCTGTGGACACACATGCTCGTATTCACCAATAAGGCTTATTTTATAAAGCGGGTAGTTTAGTTGGTAGTGGTTGAACGTACAATATATCGTCGCTTGGGTTGACGACACCCAATTTCGTCGATATGATTCACACAATCCATCAGATTTAACATTGGTTAATATAGACAGATCATCGCGTCCAAATCGTGATGCAGTCCGCAAATATGGATAGAGACTCAGTCTGTATCTTTCTGCGGAACGTGTTGGGTGATATTATTGTGCTGGATGATAATTCCCTTCTCACTGGTTTCAAGAAGTCGACATTTGTACACGATAACACTATTCATAATTCAAACAACCCGACCAGTTATATGTATACTGTTATGCAAGAACGATCAATACTAGTGAACAATCTATGATCGCCGTCAAAACCCATTCGTTGGATAATCCAATGCCAGTATGGGTTTATATATAGTTAAGGTGGATTATACCGAGATATGCACGGCTATATGTGGTCGTCGAACGGATAGACTTTGCCGCGATATAGTATTATCCAATCAGTGGTATTTGACTGCTATCATATATGGGCAACAACTGTTAGTTTAAACAGTATTTATTGTCCCTCTATGGATATTCAAATATATAATTACAATAGGTACAAATTTAGAAGAAAAATGACATTAGGCAACATTATATATTTGAAGCTCTGTTGAACGTCATCGCACGTAGCAGTATGCATACTTGGTTATTTTCAATTATGAGCAGCATGTTTATGTACTATTGCCCACAATCTTGAAATCAAAGAGACGGACAGTATCAATTAACTGAAATAAATTCACAAAACTCATTCCATATACATATACATATATTCAGTTTCATCCAGGTGAGTGTTCGCGATGTAATTGCGAGTGTCTTTTTGAAAATCTGATAGATTGGATCAATCAGGTCGGCCACGCAGTCTTTCGTAAACAGGTCAGGCACATCCTGAATTCGACTATTATACATGTAGTTATATTTAAAGACATAACTTGTATGGGTGTGTGAAATTGGTAAGTTAGTACTCAGGGGTTATGCCAATCTGGGAAATGTAGCATTGTACTAATATCGCCGACAATGTCTAAGAAATCGACCATATATCACAGAAAACATCGTCTGAACTACGCCCAAATTGTAAATATTTACATCTCGATTTGGGACGCAACTATCGGCGATAATCTAGCACAAATAATTTTGCCACAGAGAGTCATAGCATTTAATATAAGAATGGCGCTGCATGTGTATCGTCAATTTGAATTAATATTCGTAACAAATAACAACTTTGAGCAATATTATTCTTTATTTATATTTACCCAACAGAAGGGCCCTGTGCCAATGCATTCTCTTATATATGCGAGTCGACCATAGGTCGCCTCGCATATATAGGAGAATGCATTGGCTTAACACATTAAAAATTATAAAATTGTTAAAGAATGTAAGAAAAAATGTAAAAAGTGTTAAAAAAAGATTTTTTTTTAGGCCAATGCATTCTCTTATATATGCGAGGCGACCTATGGTCGACTCGCATATATAAGAGAATGCATTGGCACAGGGCATAACTGTAACTATCACCCGACCGGAGTGTGTCACATCACTTTAACTACACATATATATATAGTTGAATTTTGCAGTGCTAAATCCCCAATTTCCATGTTCTGTTTTTGTGGGAACACTGTGATCGCGCATCCTAGTGATCAAATTGCACTCGTAGCAATATAACAGCAGTCTCCCGATAAAATATGTTTTGTAACCTTTTGCACTGGCTTATTTTAGTTAACAAACACACTGTGTTGCCTTACTAAATGCCATTAACATGAACACTCAATCGCTCGTTCATAAACAAAATTTAGATCAATTGCATGCTTCCTTATCATGTGCCATCGTGACTAATCTTTCGCATGGATTGGAACATGTTTTTTCGTCATAAGCATGGTACCGATTTAGTATGACACTGTTTGTTTTAATATTTGTTATTGAAATAATATGTTGGGTTATGCCTCTTTTAATGAATTACGATAGTCATATATATTTTGAAGACCTCTGTCTGTCTGTCTGTATGTCTGTCTGTCTGTCTGTCTGTATGTATGTCATTAATACAAATCTACGATTCTCGACCGATCGGGACGAAACTTGGTACGTGTGTGTACAGTGTATACATGCGCAGACGAGATCTCGGAAACGGGTGGAGCTATCGACTTGAAATTTGCTATGTGAATGTATCTTGCCCCGGATACGAATTTTATCGGGTCGCCGAGCCCGTGCGACGCAAGCTTCGCGCATGCGCAGACCAGATATCGGAAACGGGTGGAGCTATCGACTTGAAATTTGGTATGTGAATGTATCTTGCCCCGGATACAAATTTTATCGAGTCGCCGAGCTCGTGCGACGCCAGCTTCGCACATGCGCAGACCAGAGCTCGGAAACGGGTAGAGCTATCGACTTGAAATTTGGTTTTTGAATAGCCCGGACAACGTCGGGCTGGATAGAGATATCGACCTGAAATTTGGTTTTTGAATAGCCCGGACAACGTCGGGCTCATCGGCTAGTCTATTATATATTTTGGAAGATCTGTGTGTGTGTGTGTGTGTGTCTGTGTGTTCGCGATGGACTCGAAAACGTCCGAACCGATTTAGATGAAACTTGGTATGTGGGGGTATTTTCGGCCGAGAACTGGCATAGGCCTATTAATTTGTCCGTGCGACGTGACCTTGACCTTGAAATCGGGTAATTTCAAGGTCAAACGCCCGAATATCACGGGATTTCGATGAAACTTGGTATGTGGGGGTACTTTCTTATGGCGAGTCTCTTAAGCATATTCATTTGCCCGTGCGACGTGACATTGACCTTGAAATCGGGTAACTTTAAGGTCAAATCGCCAATTTTGATGGGATTTCGACGAAATTTGATACGTGGGGTTACTTTTGTTCACTGATTGTTTTGGACGGGTCCAATCATGACCCCGACCAGACCTTGACCTTCAAAATGATCAATTCAAGGTCAACCGATATCTATGTGTAACATTCACCAGGTCTGATTCACGTCTAAGTCAAACTAACACCTCTCATTCGAACTTAGGTGTAGGTTAGGTGTACGTCGATTGTATGTCGATAAAAGATCACACGTATATAGGTGTACTCTAAAACTGGACAGAACAATACTGGACAGAACAATGTCTGACTGATGTCATTTTTAGCATAAAAGTGGGACAAACGCTCTTTAGTTTTTACCATCAGAGGAATAGAGTATTCGCAAAGGTTCGTTACTGTTTCGTGTTGCGGCAAATTTGATTTGGGCCCGATTGTTTTCCAATCAATTTAATAACAGTTCGAGTGCTCTCTAGACGTATACAAACATAGAAAGTGTCAGGTTACTCCTAATTAAACGGCACAGTATGTGCATAATGTTACATAACGGTTAGACTATAAAACAAAATTGTGATAATATGCTACCACTCTGTCCGATATATGCAGAATTTTGTATTGAGGTGTATGATAAAGTTGATTAAAATTACGAAAAATCCCGCCACTGGATCTGGGCGATAAGTTCGCTGTACAAGAGTAAGACTACCGTACTTTGACGTAAACCATTTACTTTTCCCCTTCTGTTCAGTGTCTGTATTTCCACTAATTACCAAAGGATAAAATGCATAATCGGGGAGACTAATGGGTGAACATCCCCAGCTTCAAATGAGGAAATTCAGTCTGATCCTATAGTGTCTTTCATAGTTTAGTACTCAACTGGAAGAGGTTCGCATAGGGTGAATTTGGTGACGCTAGCCCACCGTAACGACACTAAGTTCACCATCTGGGAACCATATTGTGAAAAGGACAGACACACTACACGTACTTTAAGACTCGATCATGGGTGTGCCAATCCGGATCTTTGAGTGTTGCGAATCGACGCCATTAACCGGCCGGCGATACTCTGCAAACAATCTCTGAGTGTTATCGAGTGTCCGACGAGATGTCCTCGATCCAGGTGAGTAAATAAAAGAATCGATGTGCAAGACGCGGGATCAATCGTGTTACCATATCAGCTAATTCCCTAGAATCCAGCACAATGCAAATTATCGAATTCTAACTGTCCAGCATCAACCGTCCGATCGCAGTGACCAACGCTCTGATATGTTTAAAAACTACATCTCTGATAGCCCCCGATGTCATTGTGGAAATCCAAGCGAAGATACTTACCACTACCTCTGGCCCTGTCCCCAATTCCACAGTGAACGAATGGAAATGTGCCATATAATTATCAAGAAGGATACATATAAACGATTCACTTTTCGGAATTCCAGACACATCTACTTGAAGAAATATAATTATTTTCAAGATAGTCCATCGATTTATAACTGCGACTAAACGATTCGAATTCGACTAGACCAAAGTATTTGATAACAGCCACCTTCAGCATATTAGCTACGGAACTGGTTCTGCCACCTCCCACCCAAACCCCAAACCATGATAATGTAAATACATGTATGTTTAACCTATATACGATTCTGTTTCTTCTTCTACGTCATTATTTTTAAAGTATGTATACAATTATTGTGAATCGGGAGAGGGGCAAAGTAAGTTTTGTAACTTGTCCCCAATCCCTTTTGTATCATGCATAATATACAAATAAAATATGCCTAAAGTAACCGTCGGATCGCAAAGACACATGTGTCTGCGGTCGGCAGTGGTGTCCAATTTCAAATTTCAAACCGTTGTGCGGGTAACACTGCGTCTTCTGGTTGCAGTTGGGAACTCAGTCAACCCTAGATGTATGGATGGCACACGTTGTAAAATGGACATTCAGAACGCTTGTAAGCCGTGTCCATATTTAAAGTGTCCAACTGTTGATAAAACAAGCAGCTCGCTGTGCAATGACCGGGCGAACTCAGTAACATTCCATTCTCTGCATAACATGTAATTCAAAGTATTTCACTCTTTCACAAGAATTCATGTAAATACATGTCCATTACTTTTTTGAATATTACTTATCAAATACGCCAGGTTGTCTATCGGGATTGTTCTCCTCAAAGTCAACACTTAACCCTTTAGCCAAAACCGGCCAAATAAAGCTTCAACAGCCTAAAATATCTTCGGTCTGTCTCAATAGAACCATACAAATATGGATATCATTGGAACCGGTTCCTTGACCACATTGTGATAGTTACAGTTATGCCCTGTGCCAATGCATTCTCTTATATATGCGAGTCGACCATAGGTCGCCTCGCATATATAAGAGAATGCATTGGCCTAAAAAAATTCTTTAACAATTTTATAATTTGTAATGTGTTAAGCCAATGCATTCTCTTATATATAAGAGAATGCATTGGCACAGGGCCGTTCTGTTGGGTAAAGGGTTAAAACACTACACTGATCCCATGAGTTCTGGTGAATGAGGATTCCCCAACATTAACACCGTGAATTATGAAGCCAACATGAGTTGTTTTGTTTGCATGCTATCATAGTTATAGTTCGTTCATCTCAATTGTAATGGTAACTGTAATGCATTATTCTTCTCGTTTTTTTAATGTAATGATAATTATAATGCAGAAAATGGCGAGTAGTGATAATAAATTACTTTGTACTGCAACATATCCTGGTGCAAATAGGTTCACATTTGACGTAAATGTTCACGTAATTTCATATTGGACTATGTTTTCTTAATAAGAGCCCGTATTGAGCTTACATCCGTTAATCCGTTGAATGGCACGGGCCGCAGTGAAAACATATTATACAGAGTGAATCTGATAAGCCAATATGGGCTTATTTAAGCCAATATGTGCTTATTTCGTATTGAAATAAGCACTATACGGGGGTTTTTGTTAACGCCACATTTACGCCGATATAGAGCGCATTTCTACCTCAAATACGCTCTATATCGCCCTAAAACACTCAAAATAAGCCACATTATGCTTATTTTTACTAGAACAGGCTGTTCCCAGATGCCCGTATAGAACCGACGCTGGTGATCTATCATGGTCCCCATAACATACTGACGTAGCAAACAATTCCGTGGTTTAATTGAATGTTTAGAGTTAATTTGTCACTTAATATATGCCCCCAACTGGTATTGGTGGCTACAATTATTGGAAGCGTTGAAAAATAAACCAGAAAAACATATTTCCCAAAATTCAAAAATCGGTCTAAAGTTGAAGCAGGCTGTAATTACTATTCCTCTGTGCGCCAGCCAACTAAATTAGTTTCTTGCATTTGCGTGAAATATGTCGTCAAGACGACATAGCCAGATATTGGTATGCTATTTCTTCTAACAGGATACACGAATGTCAATTACCAGTTTGGCGCGTCCCCTGCTGGGTTTTCGTTCCAAGTCAAGCACACACACACCCTGCTTAGAATTGATATGCGTCAGGAAATACATGTTCTGTGCCAGTCCATATTGCAGAGTTATTCCCCGTTGCTACAGCGGACTGACATCTACCACCAATTGGAAGAGCGTCAATCATCATAGTCGATTATACATGTAATACAACTAACTCTGATCTAACTTCCAATTATAATTAACTATATATCTATTTAATGAATACAGTATGGCGTGGAGTTAACCCTTTACCCAACAAACCGGCCAAAACCGGCCAAATAAAGCTTCAACAGCCTAAAATATCTTCGGTCTGTCTCAATAGAACCATACAAATATGGATATCATTGGAACCGGCTCCTTGACCACATTGTGATGGTTACAGTTATGCCCTGTGCCAATGCATTCTCTTATATATGCGAGTCGACCATAGGTCGCCTCGCATATATAAGAGAATGCATTGGCCTAAAAGAAATCTTTTTTTAACACTTTTTACCATTTTTTCTTACATTCTTTAACAATTTTATAATTTTTAATGTGTTAAGCCAATGCATTCTCTTATATATGCGAGGCGACCTATGGTCGACTCGCATATATAAGAGAATGCATTGGCACAGGGCCCTTCAGTTGGGTAAAGGGTTAACTGCGCGGGTATAGTGCCCACTGGTGTTGTTGTGCCACACTACATAACCGTATCATACCAATAACAATGCTGGAATGTTCAAATTCCCTTGTTTTACTGAGAACAATTGTGGTTATCAACTTACCGATAAACATATTAAGAGAAAGACGATCGTTGCAAGATTGTGTTGAACTCTAGTTCAATTAACCGAAACACGTAGTATTTAGGTTTTGTGTATATGTTTAGCAAATTGTCCATATGCATTGTATTAAACTTTGTGACTTTAGCAAGATTGTCCATATACATTGTATTAAACTTTGTGACCTGCCTGCAAATGTTGCACTCAAACGATTATCGCGTGCGGGTGTGACTAAACACCGCCCGGACCAGCCCGGACCCCCATATGGACAATATGCGTGATTTTAAGGGCAATATAAGTGCAGGGGTGTCATGGAAACCCACTCAGGGTCGCTATTAACCCTCAGAATGCCGGCATCGGCGAAAATATTCGCCGCGAAATGAAGCTAACAGCCCGGACCGCCCCTGCTGCGTCCAGGTGTGATGTTAGTATCCATATCTGTGCGAGGGTGTTAATGAAACCCAAATACGCACGGAGAGTGGTCAAGGTCAAACGGAAGTGCCGTTATTAACCCATAAACTTCCAGCCAGAATTACAAAATTGTGCCCCCAATAAACAAACTCACAGCCCGGACCCCCTTAATGTCCTCGTACTTCTAATAACTCCTTACATATGTGTTGCGGAACTACCCTCGACTACACTCACGAAGATACAAAGGCGAGTCGCCCACGAATGTCTGACAATTAACCCCCAAAATGCCGCCATCGCCGAATATGTTTACCGATAACGACACTGACAGCCCGGACCAGCCCGGACACCCCGGGCATTGTCATCCTCATCATTTCACTCTGGTAACCCAACCCAGGTGTACCTTGGTGTTATTCACCCAGGTGTTCCTTGGTGTTTCATACCCATGTGTATATTGGTGTTTCCCACCCGGGTGTACCTTTGTGTTTTCCTACCCAGGTGTACCTTGGTGTTTCCTTACCTGGATGTACCTTGTGGTTTTCTTACCCCGGTGCATCTCAATGTTTTCACCCAGGTGTACCTTGGTGTTTTCGACGTAAGTGTTTCCCATGTGTTTCTACCAGGATATACCCCGAGTGTTCTTAAGCATGCTATAATCAATGATTTTACCCTAGTGTACCTCAGTATGTTTTACCCAGGTGTAACCTGGGACACATCTGGGTGAAAATGCTGGGGTATACACCAGGGTAAAATAGTCGAGTGGTACCTGCTTAAAACACCCGGGGTATACCCTGGTAGAAACACCCGGGGAAAACCATTCGAAAACACCAAGGTACACCAGGGAAAGAAAACACCAAGGTACACCAGGGTAAGAAAACATCAAGATACACCTGGGTAGAAAACACCTGAGTGAATAACACCAAGGTACACCTGGGTGGGAAACACCCATGTGGGAAACACCAGAGTACACCTGGGTGAATAACACGAAGGTACAACTGGGTGGGAAACACCCAGGTGGGAAACACCCAGGTGGGAAACACCCAGGTGGGATACACCAGGGTACACCTGGGTGAATAACACGAAGGTATACCTGGGTGGGAAACACCCAGGTGTGAAACACCATGGTACACCTGGGTGTGGTCACCTGGGTAATTACACCCAGGTTTATCCACACCAGGGTTTTTATCCAGTTTCAGCTGGGTTAATCAGGGTTAATTCTGGTAAAACCCGGGTTTCAGGGGGTCTTGATGGTTGGTGGATATCTTGGTAGATAGATTTACACCTGGGTTTTGGCCCAAAAAACCTTGGTAGATTTACCCGGGTGGATTTTTATATGGGGCGCGCGATAGTCAGGGTATATATAATCGTTTGAATGCATCATTTGCAGGCAGTTCACAAATACAACGTATATGGACATTTCAAACATAATTTGCTCAATAAATACCTATACATATATGAGTTTTTCAAATGAATTTGATGTTGCACTTCAATTATCAGCCTGTTGCTAAAGTCCTCCTTCACCTGTGTTATCGCGGCGACAAATGAATGTGTCGCCGTCAAATAGGACAAATACACACGGACACATATTTTGGTTTAAGTTTAAGGAGGGTGTTTTCAGCCAGATTATTCCTTTCTACAGATATACTGTATGCTTAACAACATATTGTAGCTTATATGTGTGCGAGCATGTGGCTATGCATTGCATTGATTTTAAATGACTGAATTCGGTTCAATGACAGTGCCTTTTTACCGTGTAGATCACTGAGTCCAATACGTTTGTCTGTATGGGACTGGATCTTACTGGTTCGTGTGCATAAGAGCCAGTGGCAGTATGCTAGTATCCCATGCTGCACAAAGACATCGAGTATAGTCGAATCTATTTGCGGTTTCTGCTCCCGCGTTTCGCAACAAACGCGGTTTAATCTCGATAATTGCCTCTGAATCGATGGTATTTGTGCTGCTGAGATGTTCATTGTGACTCGCGCAGGAAGTTTCCACTGTGGACAATGGTCCGTAAGAATGTCTGTGCCGGCGACCATATTGCCTATTGATGAGCCTTTTGAGTTATGTCGTGCCGACAAACATATTATATTAATGCATATTAGCACGCGGATGCTGGATATCGCCGGTGGTATTATTCGGTGGATATCTCGATGATTTAATTCATTCCGGATACGGTTAACCATTCTGGGAGGAAGTTCTTGTCGTCCTGCTGACAGGAATCGTTGACATAGCGTCTCCATTCCATATCCCATATAATCGCCATGGTCACTCACTGGCCAGAGTCAGGCTACTTGTCGAACAACAACCAGTGGATATCTAACACTAACAAAGTTAGATGCCTTTGCTATTTCGCACACATTGTGCTACAATCACAGTCACGTGCAAACATTTTTCTCAACAAACGGAGCCTTTATATATTATCCATGGCATATTCATAAAGAGCGTTTTCCGAAATTATGTCCGCGAAATTGAAACAAGTTGAAATATGTTATATAGATATAAGTATATATTGTCGAGCATATAAAGTATTTATACCTATATTTCGTATTCATATATGTATCGGTCTATATTTTCCATCACAACCAAATTAGTTTTACAAAAGATCTACAACTCGTCCCAAAGTTTTACCGAAATTTAGAAAAACAAGTCCAGTAAATTTGTTTCTGTGCCATGCGTTGGACGAGAACCATACATACTTTACTGGACGAGTTATGTTATAGTTATTACTTTATCCAAAATCTCAATAAACATACTTAAATCAATAAATTGGACGTGAAAGTAACAGCGATTTTTATAAGGCATTCACGTACCAGGATAAAAAAATAGTCCTATATAAATAAGACTCGTTGGCGTATTTAATGCCGTAAGTGTAATGAAGTAACTTTTCAAACTATATATCAATATATGTGACATACACCGATTCCACTCCAATCGTCGTCCCTAGCGTACGGAATGTAAACAGACGACAAACCGGAAGTTATCTGTCACGACTACGCACCAATACTACATTTGGGCAAACCTAATACTAATTCTTGTTATACAATGACATTGTACATTGTATATCATTATTTATCACATAATTTGCCCATAAAAGCAGTTTCATAATTATCGATAAGAGACACGTTTAATAACAGCGCGTGCGATGACGCTACACCGTTCTTCAAATGACTTGCGATCGCTGCGGTTTTTATCGTTGTTTTCGATGGATATTTCGCATTGCTTCGCGTTTATTTGATCATGTGATAAAAAGTATCTCACACTCGTCCTATTTTATACGTAATTTATCAACCTCGTCCACTAAATTCTATTTGAGCCTCGGTAAACCTCGGCTCAAATCGAATTTAGTGAACTCGGTTGATAAATTCCGTATAAAATAGAAACTCATGTGAGATCCTCTATATATAATTATATTATAACATTGGTTTAATTAATGGAATAATGGTCGGATCGTGTAATAACATACTTGATCAAATGCCTATAACATAGAGTGTAAACAATGGCTACTGCTACCAAAATATTGACTCAGTTGTGGGTCTAAATACCATGTTGTTAAATACAAAATCAATCATAATACGGGGACTGACAAATCATGCCAGAGCACTGTTTATTATACGAGTGTTGTTGGTGAGCATTATGTCTCCGGACCACTCAACAAATTGCATTCCTGGATTGTTTTTTTTTAGTTGTTTTAATGCATGTGTATCTACTGGCCCTAGATCTCAACTATTACACGTACACGAACTGAATTGTGTATAATATCCACCCAAGTGTATTACTGTGACCATACTGTTCGTAGAAACTCACTAGGAGTGGAAACGAAAACCAAAATGAGTCCACGCACATGTGAACGTAAACAAGCAGCTATACATGTAGATGCCGCACCGCCATGCTTGCGTGGAAATGGACAACATTATTTGAGTCAACATGTATCAGTTTAATACACACACGGAGTTTGATATTCGTGATAATCAACCCTTGATAATCTACGTGGTATATCAGATAGTTTGCATTGGTTCGACCATTTTGTCAATGCAGATACGTACTTGCAGAAGTAGTTTAACATTTTTTTACTTCCGTGTTTTGATTAAAAATTGCAATATCAGGAATCTGGCCTTTTACGATTGTAGCGCGATATATAATTCGATGATTTCTTACAAATTCTCGCCAATATCAATGGTTATAGGATTTCTCTAATTAAAATTGAGATGGTTGCGTCAAAAATAGATAGTAAAAATATATTATGAATATATCTTTATAGCACTAATTTTTACGACACCACGCGACGCGGTGGTTTTCGGCACATAGGGGAATGAACGTTATCGTCGTAATTTCAGTTTTACGATGAAAACTAAATAACTGCATGGCGATCAAAGGTAATGTGGTTGAGAATGTCCAGTAAAACACTTTCTTCTGTGACTAAGCATGATATAAAATGATCGGGCTGAGAAAAGGGCAATATATTCTGTCTTCAGCGAACACAACTCAGAATATTGGGTTTCCGCCATAGTCATTTTATATCACAACAGAAAATATATAGGCATTGTCCCCGCTTACATACCCACACGCCGTTTAAAATATAAAATAACATCATATTCGTGTTGATGTTAGTATAAATAGAAGGCTGTGTTGGTCACAAACACAAATAAATCTGATGACTGCATGACCACGTGGTTAAATCGGAGAAGACCACGCGATAACACATGTGGCGAACCGACTGAGCATACATTGAAAATAGCTCTAAAGTGAAAGGATGTAATGTTGATACTGTTTTACTATGTTATTTAGATTTGCGGATTCTTACCACATGCGCTCTATATCAGGATCTAAAGGTCTTTTCTAAATAGTTCATATGTCATATTTTGATATCATTGATGGAATATGAATCACAGCTGAACCCAATTTCCTATGCTACAAATATAATTTTGTCATATAAATAGGGGTTAACACAATATTTCTAGACCATATCCTTCAGAATGAATACCCCTCAATGATTTGATAAAATCTCAACTTTGAAATAAAAAAGTGACTGAGAAATCGATTGTGTATACCCAAGCAGGTGGATTTCTGTAAATGTGCTAACTATGTAGCATGCGTCCGCCATGTCCTTAAATTGGTCAGATATGGATGGTATTTCAGCTGGTGGCCACCATTAAAGGGCGGGACGTCCATTCTGAGAGGACGTTCTTATCATCGTACTGACAGGACTCGTCGACCTAGCGTCTCGGTAGCCTACATTATATAATCTCCATAGTCGCTCGATGATGTGTCAAGTAAGTTTGCTTGTCGATCAACAGCCCGAGGATGACCTTCACATTAATATGACAGATATATTTACAATATACCTCTTACGACTCCCAATCTCGGATACATCATGTTCATTGTTAGTGTATTCCCCATATCGTATTAATAAAGGGCGTTTATCTCAAAACAGCACTGCTGTCTTCAGTAACTAAAATGTAGATTAAATTGGGCCTATATTGCATATCACGTATTGATCGATCTATTGACTAATATCAAATTACGTATACAAAATGTGCTGTCAAATGCGACATGTCGTAAATTGGTCAAATAGAAACAATGTTTCTGTTGTGGTGGCCATCATGTAAGTGCTGAATGTCCATTCCGGAAGGACGTTCTTGTCATTATGTTGACAGGAATCGTTTACATACGTCTCGATCGCCTACACTATAATCCTGATGGTCGCTCGATGATGTTTCAAGTAAGTTTGTTTGTCGATCAACGATCCGAGGATGACTTTCACAGTCTTATGTCAGGTGGATTTACAATATACCTACATGTAGTTCGACTCCAAGTTCATGCACAGAACGTTCGTTGTTGGTTATGTTCAATGTGGTACTAATAAAGAGCGTTTATCTCAACTCACATCGTGGTGTCTTCACTCGTCAGTGACATTTTGGTGGATTATATAGGGCCTATGTTTATGTCGCGTGTGCATCAATATATTCAGTACTATTTAATTACGTATATACGCAATGTGTTTACAAATGAGCCTTGTCCGTATAAAATGGTAGATCGTGACAATGTTTCGGTTGTATCCATCATTTTATGGCGGGACGTCCACTCCGGGAGGACGTTCTTGTCATTGTGTTGACAGGAATCGTTGACATAGCGTCTCTATTGCCTTTCCAATAAAATCCCGATTGCCACTCGATGTTGTCCCGCGTCAGCCTTCTTGTAGATCAACGGCCCGTGGTTGTCTCTCACTGACAACGTTAGATGGCTTTTCAATCTCACTCATAGTGTGCTCCAATGACAGCCACCTAGCTATCGATATTCGCATCACTATACATTGTACAGCGCAGTGTCACGATGTGTATACGTGTGTACGGTGGTTACGATGATGCTACTAATGGTGACGACGACGGCGATGGTGGTTATGGTGATGACGACGATGGTGACGACGACGATGATGACGGTAATGTTGATGACAATATTGGCGATGATACTTATTGTGTTGTGTTGTGTACATAGAGTGTAATTGAATCACGTTAGTTATATAATTCCCATGTTACATATATTGTGTCTCAGTGATAAACCACTACATTACGCATTCCAATAACTTCCATCCCACCCATTTCGATTCGCACATGAGTGCCTCGTTTAAAATAATGATTATTTTTCAACCTAAAACAATAAACATAGTGTTTAGTGCTAGTCTTTGTCCCAATGATAATCAAATGAGCCATGTCCGTTTAGAATGGTCAGATCGTGTCAATGTCTCGGTTGTGGTATAGACCATCATGTAATGGCGGGAGGACCATTCTGGGAGGACGTTCTTGTCATCGTGTTGACAGGAATGGTTGACATAGCGTCTCGATTGCCTGCACTATATAATCTCATGATCACTTGAAGCTGTTCCGACTCACTCTTCTTGTCGATCAATGACCCGCGGATGTTTCTATCATAGTCCAGGTTATATGGCTTGGCAATCTACATTGTAGTACTCAAATCGCTTGCGGATAGACTTGTCCTAATGGCCATACAATGTCATGGTAACGTTTCCCATAACAAGGTCGAGGTTTATTCACGTCTCCCATCAAACTCGGATGGGACCAAGCTTTGAAATAGTGTGTCAGACATTTACAAAATCAGCTCCCCAGAGGGTGAATTTAGTGATGCTACCCTGCACAGCGGGCTAGCATCACCAAATTCACCCTATGGGGACCTCATTCTAATCAGGACTTATCGTTTGGGAAGGATATATACTCTCAAATTAACATTGTTTTTAGCAACTGTTTCCATTTTGTTGAGTTTATATATCCCCTAGTTTGCAGACAATAAATTGCATAATCGAGGTGACTAAAGGGTGACTATCACAAATTTCAACGGGAACTTCAATTTGAAGTCTCCCATAGCAGATGAGGCCTAAGCAGATTGAGATGGTGAATTTGGTGACGCTAGCCCGTCATGTGGGCTACCGTCACTATAACTTCAACACCGTATGACCTAATTCTGCAAATGTTAGACACATTATCATTATAATGGATGTTAACATTATCAAATAACAAATGATCTATGCAAATTGGTATAAGTTTGAAGATTTGTCGCTTTAATGAATACGATTGTCATAGTCTATTATTACACATGGATCATACTGCTAATTTCGGCTCGCGAACTCGATATCCAGTACTTGACAACTGATTTGGCTCTGAATGCGTGATCATCGATTGCATACTATGCGGTCTAGAGTTGATTTACACTTCACATGTTTTAACATATATAGAGACATCTCATATATATTTTGAAGACCTCTGTCTGTATGTTTGTTTGTTTGTCTGTCTGTCTGTCTGTCTGTCTGTCTGTCATTAATACAAATCTACGATTCTCGACCGATCGGGACGAAACTTGGTACGTGTGTGTAGTTTGACCAGGCGGTGAACGTTGTCGCATTGGAGAGCCCGTGCGGCGCCCGCTTCGCGCATGCGCAGACGAGATCTCGGAAACGGGTGGAGCTATCGACTTGAAATTTGCTATGTGAATGTATCTTGCCCCGGATACGAATTTTATCGGGTCGCCGAGCCCGTGCGACACCAGCTTCGCGCATGCGCAGACGAGATCTCGGAAACGGGTGGAGCTATCGACTTGAAATTTGCTATGTGAATGTATCTTGCCCCGGATACGAATTTTATCGGGTCGCCGAGTCCGTGCGACGCCAGCTTCGCGCATGCGCAGACCAGATCTCGGAAACGGGTAGAGCTATCGACTTGAAATTTTGTTTTTTAATAGCCCGGACAACGTCGGGCTCATCGGCTAGTCTCATATATATTTTGAAGACCTCTGTTTGTTTGTCTGTCTGTTTGTCTGTATGTTTGTCTGTCATTTATACAAATCTACGATTCTCGACCGATCGGGACGAAACTTGGTACGTGTGTATAGTTTGACCAGGCGGTCGACGTTGTCGTATTGGCGAGCCCGTGCGGCGCCCGCTTCGCGCATGCGCAGACGAGATATCGGAAACGGGTGGAGCTATCGACTTTAAATTTGGTATGTGAATGTATCTTGCCCCGGATACGAATTTTATCGGGTCGCCGAGCCCGTGCGACGCCAGCTTCGCGCACGCGCAGACCAGATCTAGGAAACAGGAAACTTGAAATTTGGTTTTTGAATAGCCCGGACAACGTCGGGCTGGGTAGAGCTATCGACTTGAAATTTGGTTTTTTAATAGCGTGCGACGCAAGCTTCGCGCATGCGCAGACCAGATATCGGAAACGGGTGGAGCTATCGACTTGAAATTTGGTTTTTGAATAGCCCGGACAACGTCGGGCTCATCGGCTAGTCTACTATATATTTTGGAACTGTTTGTTTGTTGTTTGTTTGTTAGCTATGGCCGGGAAAACTGCCGGACGGATTTAGCCTAAACTTGCTATCTAAGGTTAAAAATCCACGGACAGTGTTTACCGCCGTTTTGGATAAGCTCAGAGCACACATTCTCCACTCTCAGACACAAAAATGACCGCCATTGGCACGGTGTGTTTAATCGCGTTGATAGTTCAAGAGCGTTCGTATCCGCAGTGTCGTTGATAAAGAGCGTATGCGTCTAATGTGATTCTTACGTCTGGGTCCACACGTGAGCGTGACTGTATCCAGACATGAGCGTGTTGTGTGATTCTTACGTGATTTTCATCGGGTAAGTTTTTCCGCCCGACGTAATCTTCACCTTGAAACGGGTATCCACAAACGTACCTCTTTTAGGGACGGGTACCATCACGGGACGGGTACCATCATTTCTCTTGATTAAAAAGGCAGAATTAACTCAAATTCAATTAAAAAATTAACGGATTTCGACGAAATTTGATACCTATGGGAACGTTTGTCGGGGGAGTGTTTTGGACGGGTCAAATCGTTACCCCGACCTGACCTTGACCTTCAAAATGGTCAATTCAAGGTCAAAGCCCGGACGAAGTCGGGTCACCTGCTAGTAATATATATAACTGTAGATAGAGACATATTAAATAATACAATATGTACAAACATAGACATTGATGATCATCAAACAAATACACATGCAACAGTGTATATTCTATTATATCCAGATATTTCCTCACGAAAGAACCATACCGCAAGTCTGGTCTCTGACTCACCTGCTATCATTGTATACCACTGAAGCTAAAGACACCGTTCAGGGAAAAGTAAGATTGTGTCGCTTCAACCGGTGATACATGCGTTATTTTTTGCATATAACGAATTCGTATAATGATGCACCGCCCAGATAACTCGTTTCGAACTTCTATGCTCGACCAGCCCGGTGATATTGAACAATTCGACAATATTTATAAAACACGAGTTGAAGCAATTCCTATAGCAGGGCACACATGCATGTGAAGGCTGATTAAGATATTTCAACACAAATAATGTATTCGCATTTGAAGCATTACTCGTTTGCATGTATTATACATATGTTCGTTCTGCGTGTCATTTAATGTTGCATGTTTGTTTAGTGCACTGTATATTCTATGTACAAGTACGATTTTACAGCTGAACACTCGGTTTCGTACTGTTTCTGTTAACCGCGAATGCTATATGGTGTAAATTATTCTTTCTCATGTAGGAATGGCTGAGAATAAATGCATTCATTGATTCAATGTCAGGGGCTCCATTTCGCTAAAGTAGAATAATGCCCTAAATAATCGACTCCTTAACCACATCAGAATTATGGGTAACTTTTCAGGATTTAGTCGGAAATATGGCCTGTTGCCATTCATCGGAAAGCTCTCACCGAGAGCTTTCCGATGAATGTCAAAAAGCCATATCTCCGACTAAATTCTGAAAAGTTACCCATAATTCTGCTGTGGTTAAGGAGTCGATTATTTAGGGCATTACTGTACATTGTAGCTCCCGAATATTGCGGCAGGTATTCATAAATAGCATTCACCGCATGCGCTATTTGTTCAGGCTTTCCACGGTTTACTAGTTTCTTGTGAGTGTATACGATCTGGACCTACAATAACAAATCCTCGCGCAAACATAGCTGGAATCGTGTACGGAGCATTGGTTCAGCCAATATCTAGACAATTACGCGTCGAATGCATACCATGCGCTTATTCTGAATAATACACATCAAAAACATCCATTGTATAATAGCATTTTCCAGAGAATGTTATCCAGAAAGTTAGGAAAGAAAGCGGGTAATATAATAAAACGTATGTATTTTATACATATACATGCAGTTCATCTCACGGTGAGCAAGTTTATCATCGATACATGTATGAACATGTACGTTGGTTCGCTGTTCGTTATGCAAGATTCATAAATGTGAACGTCATGTGTTTTCCGTCACAAGTTTTATACATTAGACATTTTAATCTTGACTAAGTAAATAGTTTTAGAATCACACGACTCGTTCCTTACATATTTGTTCATATTACTTGTATACATATTTAAATGATCTGAAACAATATAAATGTTTGGGGTGTATTATTTTCTGATTGTTTTGTCTAAATATGGTCGAATTTCAGTTGTTTCATCTATAAAGACAGTTATTCACATAATCATCGGTCGCTACTCTAAATTGAGTACAACCTCACATGTAGCTATACTTGAAGTCCGGACCAGTATTTGGAAATGGACCAACTAGAAATTATTCTTAACATTCTCACGGACCCTTGTGGATTATGAGGTGATAACATATCTACCACGCTGTATACATATCATGAATAGTCCAAACAAGTTCAACACACGAGTAGCATTCACTATACAATGCCCATTGTATTTTGATTTCAACATGAAGTTATGGACATTTTGGTTTAAAACCACCAGTGCCATTTAAAATTGCTCCGGGGTGTTCCTGGGTTAGAATAAGTCCAACGCCCCATTACGGGAGTGCGAGTCCTCCAATAAGGACCACTGCTTGCATTGTGGTCATCCCATGGTCGGGGTTGTCCGCATGAGTGTATATTCAATTGCATTACATGTACGTCGTGATGACCGTTATCGGCTGAAACGGCCCTAAAATATAATCAATCAATCGGTCAACCTTTAAAACTGATTATCTTATGGATATACATGTAACTATAACTCATCCCGACCACGAGCAACGCCCGTTTCAAGATCTCAAAACAATCACACGACCAATCTGACCTTAATTGTGATTACATTCCAAATCGTGTTATCTTTTCCGAAATCCTTAGTTATACACCAATCGGAAGCATTATAACGAAGGACATCGCCGCGGACGACCAATCGGAAGCATTATAACGACTGTTATCGCAGCGGGCGGCCGATTGTCTGGTTGCTAGCTTAAGGTCTGTGATAACATGTTTTGTGACGGACGTCGATAACGATGCACAATTCGTGATTTCGGGATGAGATCCCGGAGTCTGGCTCATCAATCCAATCATCTTCGTTATCATGCTGGACAAATATTATTCCCGAAAGTAAATTATCGCCCTTGTCAGACGTGAGCGATCGGTGGGATGTACGGCCATTAGAAACATAGATCGCAACTAAAATACGCCGTATCCTCCCGGTGATCCATCTTTACCGGACAACAATAGCCTACTCACCTCTCGCGTCATCAATCGCCATTTGGTTGACCTGATTGATCCCGATTACGTCCGTCGAATATTTATGTACGAAATTTAGATATCCTTATGACCATACTCCAGATTGCCTTACTGTTCCGCCTTCAGCGAAGATCGTGGTCCATTTAGGGTCGGGGTAGGAGAGGGTGAAATCAAATCGAAGCTTTAATTGAATATATGCATGGGCTGTGAACGGGGACGGCGATTTAAACATGATTTAAAGTAACTTTGATTTACTATATCCACAAGCTACATGTACTAAACTCAAGACGTGCCTTTGTTAGTATTCGCATATGTATCATATGGGGTTGAGTCGTGTTCGCAAACATATGTTATGACCCTCTATGTTAGGGTATTTCTGCGAGATCGATAGGAAATGGATTTTATTTGCTTGCGTTTCATATAGTATGGATGCAAATTGGTCTAACATTTTATGTGGAACGCGGAAGTGTTCCACACATAAAAATGTCGGACCAACTGCCGTGCATACAGTATGGAAAGCAACAAAATAAACATCCATTACTTATATCTACACTCAACCGAGTCAACTGGTAGATTAAAATAGCACTAAAAAGCCCATAACCAACGTTATTATCTTAGCTTGTTGCAAGTTGTGTCTACACAAAACTTGAAGAAAGTAGGGGCCAGTGTGCGACGTCATTTGACAGCTAACTCCATGCATGCATGTTCTACTGCGCGAGTGAATGTGATCGTGTAAATATATATTTGCCATACTGCCACATCGCCGGGCTCTACTCATATAGACCTACACAAAACACACATGTCAATGGAGTATAAACACATATAAATCCCTAGGCAGTGGGACAATTTCCTAGACCCAATAACGCAAATGCAATCACTGAATAAATGCAATCTATATAACAATTCATATACCAATAATGTAATCAGTCCCGCCTCTGCAGTTACCCTTCAAACGAAAATAGAACTATGTCACACAGCCAAGTAGCACTAGCACCTCATTAAGAGATGACAATGGTTGTAGTACAAGCTTTCGTTTTCAAACTCGATGATCGAAATGACGTAAACTAGTTTGAGTACCGAATAGATGTAGTTGACAGTGTTTTGTGGCGATTTTCAGTGGTTCAGTGTTAATCGTAGTGAGCCCTGGTCAGTCTCAAGGATTTATGCAGCTTCATATTAAACCGTTCCAAGCAATTTCACTGTGGGTCACCCCGAAAACAGTACCATGGATCCCATAGTGGTCCACAGTGGACTTAGTGTGGTCCCCCGGTGTTGATTGTGTTGCTTATCAAACACGCTTTAATTATTATATGAACACCACCGGGGCCCCATTCGCTTCCGTCTTGATGGTGAATTAGCGACGACCTGGAACGAAAGGATAAATTTCACTGTGAAGGTCGAACATTCCTGTAGCGATCGAATAGCCAAACACTATTCACAGAAAATGACCCAATAATACATACATCCTTTCAGATCACGAAAATCCTTTAAGAACCTTGACACCATCGGTCAATCGTATAGTAACCAAATGGAACAATATTGATAGCTCGACAATGGGACCGACGCAATTCGCTATAATTGACGGATATGTCTATGGTACTCCTCATAAACGTCGATTTTACTTACGGAATGCCAATGACCATAAATCAGATCAGTGAATTGTGTTATCGACATACTATTCACATGAATGAGATATCTATATATAATGACCAGAACTGTCGTCTCACTACAATGGCGTTCGCCGCGCCGAAAGCACTCAAACAGATTCATATAGCATGAACTCACGAAATGTATTGGTAACTATACAACAGTTAGGGCCGAATTGGAGTGCACCGCCCTTTTTGGAAAACTGGCAAGTCACATAGTTATTTATATCGAAACCACTTATACTTATCCCTACTGCACCATGAGTCAAATGATTAACCCTTTCATTACGGGAGCTGTGCTGGTCAGCATTGAAGACAATGTGTCAGTACATTGGGAGACTCGCACATATAAGAGCACGCACTGGCTTACAATGTCAATGCAAATATTGCCAGGCCAGTGTATTATCTTATAGATGCGAGGCTCCCTATTGGAGACTCACATATATAGGAAAATGCATTGGCACAGGATTTTTCTCAACATACCAGGAAGCTCTCGTCATGGACGGGTTAACATCGGTTATAACTCGTGTGATGGGTTTTTTTGTTTGGTAGCGCCAATGACTCCAATGTCAATGAGCACCAGGGGTGACATGATATATGTTCGTATACACTAACCATATATGACTCTATATTTTAAACGGATTCTGGCTTCTGAGTGGAACATTTCAAATTTCTCCGCTGAAGCTATTTCAATGCTATGTGTTTTATTCAAACCAATACTGACGAAAGCTATCGCTAATTCAACCAAATTTGAATATTTAGTTTCAAGATAATGTTAACAGGTAAGGCACATCCTGAATTCAACTATTATATTTATATTTAACTATTATATTTATATTTAACTATTATATTTATATTTAACTGGTATAATGCAACAGCTATTCCAGTCCAGAGGGACTTCACGGTGTTAACAATAAGATTGTTGCGCTGTCATGTGTTGGTTAACTACTAGAATTGAATTTTGCAATGCTTAATCAACCAATTCCCCTGTTCTTGTGGAAACTATATGATCGCACATCTCAGTGCCCAGCCAAACTACACTAGTAGCAACACCACAGCAAATATTCAGTCTCCCGATAAAATTTGTTTTCCAACCTTTTGCGCTGGCTTATTTTAGTTAATAATGACACAATGTTGTATAATGTTGCCTACCTAAATTACATTAACATCATCACTCAATCGCTCACTCATAACATAATTTAGACCGATTGTACGTTAGTTGACTTCCATATCATGTGTCATCGTCACGAGACATGTTAATTCGTCACACAAATAAACATGGTACCGATTTAGTATGACATTGTTTTAATTATTTTTGGAGATATGATGTTAGGTTATGCCTCTTGTATCGAATTCACAAAACAACGATAATCACATGTACATATAATAGTTGAATACAACTCTAATGGTGCCTGATCCGGTTTAGTTGCATACTTCTTTGCTCAACAACACTGTGCATCAAGAGAATTATAAGCCCATCAATGTAACACTTCCGTTTGTGTAGGAATTACTCACAAACCCTTTATTTACTAGATATTCATCGACGAGGATTCCCTAAGGCGATGTTCTGATAATAAGATCAACAAACGTTGAACGTATTATCTGAAAATTCCACACAAATGAATAGGAATCATTTTGTCATTTCGATTGTATGTCGTCTGCTTTCATATCCGAACATCTCTCGGATGAATACTAGGTCATACCAATGCATACCGGCACAACTGAGTGGAAGAATCTAGTTTGTAACTAAATGGTTAAATTATGGATTAGCTATATTCAATATTCATCTGATTCCATTCGCATAAACTACATATAACTCAATTATGGACATTCAATTCCATATGGCAGTGGGAGACACATGTGTCCCATTTAATTTCGTGTGGGATGTGATTAACTCTCAAATGTATGCATAAACAATACATGTAGTTCGTGGTATAACTCATTTTGGGTCAGCACATAGAGATCTGTAGATTTACGGATGTGGAACAGGGGTTAAACAATCACTCAAGCATGCAGCCACAACGTTGAACAACCCAGAGTAGCCAACCAACAATAAACATCTATTATATATTTTGGAAGATCTGTGTGTCTGTGTGTGTGTGTGTGTGTGTGTGTGTGTGATCGCGATGGACTCGAAAACGACAGAGCCGATTTCGATGAAACTTGGTATGTGGGGGTATTTTCTGTCGGGAAGTGGCATAGGCCTATTAATTTTCAGATCCGAGCTCAACTTTTCACGTGCCGAGGTCAAATCTGTTTTTACGCCGTTTTGCGCTAATATATTTCAGTTCGGTGCTCACAAATCGATTCGATATAGCGCGAATAATAAATTACCAGTCATATAATTTGCACGGTTAGAATCTGTGGCGCTTCATCTTTCCAATGATGTATCACACGCCTGTGTACATTTAAAGTTTCTACCTTAATTATCGGGAAGAACGCAGGACCATGCTTCGCTCATCGAAAAACATTGCGTAAATATATTACGCCATTAACAGATCGTGACGTGATCGCGTTAACTCTTAACCGGCCGATGTCGCGTTAACTCAACACCGGCCGAGGTATCCGCAAATGACATTGGGCTATATATCTCGTAAACGGGTCGAGCTATCGACTTGAAATTTGGTATGTGAATGTATCTTGCCCCGGATACGAATTTTATCGGGTCGCCGAGCCCGTGCGACGCCAGCTTCGCGCATGCGCAGACCAGATCTCGGAAACGGGTGGAGCTATCGACTTGAAATTTGGTTTTTGAATAGCCCGGACGAAGTCGGGTCACCTTCTAGTGTATATATAAAGGTACAGCAGCTGGTTTTAACCGCCCTGGATATGAACACAAAAGAAACCCCGATGGCACATATATATATTACATACTTTATGTACGATGTACTGCGTCTTGTATTTAGCCGCCATGACATTATGTGCGTGACTAGCCGCTGCATAGAGATTTTCATGAGAGCAATACATGTGCTACATAAATCAATAGCAATCATATTATCCTCTAATAGAGTGGTCTTCTTCAAAGTTATTATAAGTGTAACTTGGAGGCGAATATATTGTCACACCCACTCATCATCATCGTTTATTACCCACTCATCATCACCGTTTATTATCCGGGACAGGGGCCCCTTTGCAACCGAGAAGGACTAGGCAAGCATTCGTGACACAATACGTTCGTGTAATGAAACGTAATGAGATTCGACTTGGGTACAGTAATGCCCTAATTAATCGACTTCTTAAAAATTGGACAAATAAAAAACGCGGCACGAACTTTGAGTGTTCAATCGAGCTTTACAAAAACATGAATACGGCTTAAATGAACGGACATAAGTATAGTATAGTGTAGATAAGAAGCAGAGACCTGGAATATAGACATAGACTACTTGTTCAAATGTTTCTAACATTAAATGTTCGTGTTGTTTTTTCACTGAAATTATAATGGAATTCTCGTTCCGCACTTTCGCGTCATCCGGGGACGTCGTGTGGGGCGACGGTTATAGACTCGCCAAATTTTCTTAAAGTGTCACTACGCGATGTGACTCGTCTACTGCAAAGTCTATGCACTGATATACACAGGTCACGCGGTAGCCTCTCGACCAATCAAATGCCCGCATTTCGACGAAAACGAAAGTAGTTGTAATTAACTGTATGTTCGCTCTTATTGTTATTATTCGTCATTGAACAGAGCTTGAATTCATGTTATACCTTGACATGGTAGTTGACTATCCGGTCTCGCCCTTTACAAGTGCCTGAATCTATAGCTAAATTGTATTTTGTATTAAGTTGATGGTTCAGATGGTTCAGTCATGTTATTCCTTGCCATGGTAGTTGACTATCCGGTCTCGCCCTTTACAAGTGCCTGAATCTTGCTAAATTGTATTTTGTATTAAGTTGATGGTTCAGATGGTTCAGTCAAAATATCTGTCGGAATATAGTGGTAATTGTATTCGCATTTCAATAATACAAACCTACAATAATACAATGCATGTAACTGTTTTCTCAAAATGTACATATGATACTACATGTATATTCCAGTTCTTGCAGATGTTGATTGCAAGTCTTTGAAAAAGTACATAACTTTACTGAACTTACGAGGCTCCCGGGCGTCGACATGTCGTGAATGATTACATCGTGAGAGTACCGTGGTTCGTGTGAACTTACTCGGCTTCCCGGGCGTCGATGTGGCGTGAAGGAATCGCGTTGTCAGTATGGCCATCCACTGATTCTCAATCACAACCTGGGTCGTCTGTCATTCGTATCTATCGTCTGCCTTTAGTTCTTATTGATAGGTTCTCAACACTAGAGTGACACGATAGGTTCATGTAATGCAATTCGATCTCTGCCCCTTCATTCTTCTTCCCAATAACGTCTTACGCTTGATCACTCTGAAGACATATCATTTCCGGAACATCAGCACAGCGATAGGACGATCAGGAAACCGATCGGACGGAGAAATAACAAATTATGCATTGTTCGTTCCACCACGCCTGGAGTCGAGGTTTCAATGACCCAGTATACGCGCATGGTTGAACTGACTATTCCATGATGAAATTGACCTGCGGCAGTGTCTAGACTTACTCGGTCTGCTTGTTCTTATATGGTTATATAGGTCACATTAGCCGAGTATTCAGGCTTGGCTGAACTGCAGAGTAGTTCATCGACGAGAGTCCTAAGGCGATGATCCCATTTGTTCGGTTCACATGACCTCATATATGAGTCGAGGACGAATGGCACACGTCTCAGGTCAACGCAGTGAACATATTCTACCTCGCAATACCACAATACAAATTTAGACACTGTAAAGACATTATTTTCTGAATATCAGTACATCGATAACATGCACATACGATCAGATGACATTTCCAGCGCCGAAATAACTAACATGTCCCATCACGTGTTGAGCTTAGGTCACAATGGCCCACTATTCAAGCTCATTTGAACTGTGTACTATTCCATCGCAGAAATAAACCTACGGCACATATTTATACGGTTTACATGTCCGTCTTTTAGGCGAGGCAGGCAACCAATTTCGCTACAGGAACGTTGTAGATTAGTTCACATTAGCCCAATATTCAGGCTTGGGTGAACGGTAGACTATTCAATCGATGAACGAAACCTGAGGCGAAGACCCAATTTACTCGGCTATCACGTCCCTACATGTATATGAGTCGATGCCGCTATTATGCCTTCAGTAACTGTGTTAAATAGCAACATATCCTGGTGGAAATATGTTCATATTGTACGTAAGTATTCGTATAGGTTCATATTGGACTTATTTTATACTCATATAATTGCGAGCTTCTGCCCGTTATTCCGCTGAATGGCGCGGGCCGCAGTGAACACACATTATAACGAGCGTGGATCTGCATGGTAAGGCGTGTCGATAAAACATGTTGAATAAATAATGCCACCATGAGCTTATTTCGCCCTTTAAAACAAACCCGTTATGTCCTTATGTTAACAAGAATAGACTATACATACAGACGACTCAAAGGTGTCGCACTTCCAATATTGTAATAGATTGCCAACAGAAAGGTGGGGGATTGAATCACGTTGCTGTTCTGTGTGTTATGCAACTGCACTATGTTATGCCGGCAAATGTTTGCCACATGCGTCCCCGATTCACCTGGACATGAACTAATTCACATATTGGAGTGTTTTCGACAGCTCACTAATTGATAGGAAGTTGTTATGGTACACTTCCGAGTAACCACATGGAACATACCCTGCGATTTTATGAACAGGAAAAAGGAAATCCCATTGCATCGCATGTAATGCCGACAACAAGTGCATTTCGTGCAGTTTCGTTTGAGTATTTGGTAAACATGTATTGAATTACACTTATAACAGCAACCTGTTTATTTGTATGCCCGGGGGAGCGAGCATCAAGACCGTATCCTTCGCAAACGGTTTTCAAATTTTTGTTGTCTAATCCGCGAATATTCAGGTATAATATGCTGCAATGCCCACATAAAAAAGTACATGTATTTGAACAAAAGAATGAATGACAATCAAGGTTCGCGTTGTCGGTTGCCAATAGTCACTTTATATCGATAATAACCAAAGACAATTTAATTTGACCAAAATGTTTAAAACCCATTCAATGATCAGTTCTGTTAAATCATAATGATTTAGTCGAAAAGTCAAGCAATGCAGAAACTAAAACGTGGGGCGTTACGTGTACATGTAACAGTAATTATACACTATGGTTCGAACTGTTTGAAACTCTTGAACTCAGCGAAACCTACTCAGCTAATGTTATATACATGTAGCTGGAACAACATAGCACTCTGATGGTTGGACGATATTACTGCTATTTCTGAATCCTCTTCAAAACTTACTATAGTAATTACTTTATGCTGTTTACACGGCATCAAGTTAATCAATATACGGGCCCTCTGTGGTTCAATCGGTTAGGGGTACAACTCCTAGCCGTTTCGCCCCCAGCGCTGGCGATAAGGTTCAAATCAACATGTTTCCATCGTGGACTTTGTAACTCGAAATCGTTATCTGTTGGAGTTGCCAGTTACTTCCGATAGCCGTGATTTGCCGCACATGGTCGACGAGTTTATCAGCCATTGAAATCACTGTTATAGATTAGCCGTAAGTGTGTAGATTTCCTCCACCACTAAAACCGGCAATGAAAGCGACATTAAACCCCAATCAATCAATTGACTAATCAGTTGTTCGGATGTTCGTGTATGCTGATGCGACTCAAACTTATTGTACTAAATTAAATATGCGTATCTATCTGCTCACCTGATTGCACATTTTAGTGTTAATTTTATCCCACAACTTATAACAACACTACAATATATTTTTTAGATAATCGGAATTTATCACAGTCAATTGTTTATTTCACAGGCCATGATATAGTTTTAGTGGGCAGGTGGTGCTTGGGACCAGATTTTTTGCTAAAATTTCTGAATAACCAAAAATATTCACATATGGCCACAAATTTTGTTAGCCAGCGCAGACACTGACGGGAATCAAATAACTACTTGTAATGACAGTGAGCCAATAAAGTCATCGGAATAATTAACTTAATAATTAACGGTCATTACATTTCTGCTCAGTATTGTATATCTAGAATTAATTGTGTAACCATTCATAATTGGAGAAATACTATGATCTGCCATCATGGTAGTTATACAATGTTAACATCTAACATGGTAGTTCCGCGGTAGTTTCCACCATGGTAAGAAACTACCACGGTAATTTACCATGGTAAAACTAATGCAAATGTATGTCTCATCGTGGTATAATTGGCGCACGGTAAATAATACCACGGTATATCTAACATGGTAAATGTACCGTGATAGTTTCATATCGTGTTAGTATTTACCGTGCGGCCATTATACCATGGTAACGATTGCCATGGTATTGTACCGTGGTAACAATATGGTACTTTTACCAGGGTAGGGATATGCATATTAATATTCCGCGCGTTTATTGTCGGCCCACCGAAGGTTCCAATAACTGACACGGGAATTGAAATGTAGTATTGCTGTACGTATTTCCGGAAAAAAAAACTTTAAAATGATTTCCATCAAAAACAACAAAATGTATATGGGACACCTTTCCATGGCGCGATTCATTTATTTTTACAATAAAACACAAATATACATCTGATGTTGCACATATTCTACTTTTAAATGGTTCTTTGTCCCAATTTTTTGGAAATAGAAATAGTTGGAAAACAGGTTATTTCCGAAGTTACCAAAGTTCGTGTTGTCTGGTGATGGACTAAAAGTTCCTTTGCATTGGATTATTTTGACTTTCAATCGGTGGGAACATCCGCGGGCATTGAAGATGGGATATATGAATATGTTTGTGTCTACTTATGTTCCAAATCCCTTACGATGTTTTAACTGCCAAGGGTTTAGTCATGGCCAGGAACATTGTGAAACTAAAGAAACCACATATCCACGCTGCTCTGTTTCTGTTCATGATCATAAGGACTGTACTAAACCAAACAAGTTTAAACGGTCACGGTTCACATGCTGCAGTGGATCATTCGTGTCACATATGGGACTTTGGACTCAAAATTCAACGGCGTAAGGCTGAGAAATATCTACCATGTCTCGATGCAAAGAAAATAGTTGGTGCTCGACATATACTCTGCTGTCGTTTCTAGAAAAACAAATGTGTGTTAATGCCAGCACTCAGACAGACAACAGTTATACCAACATAATTGGTGTATCACAACAAGCGACTCAACCGATATAACTCTTGTCCCAGAACCTGTATCACAGGCCATGGAAACGTCTACTGATGATGCACCCGTCTCTCCCAGTAAATCCACTAAAGTTGAGCCAGTTATGACAACACCGCCTCGTAGTGTTGATAATATTGCTTCACAACATAAATCGCCTGTTGCTTGTCTCGACTCTCAGAAAGAGAGGTACATCTCTGAGCTTCCCGAGTTTGACCAGGTGATTGATGAGAAACGATTAATTCTAAAAGACACCAAACAGTATGTGTGTATTGACGCTGTCGGTTGTGTGAAGGATGACGTGTGTCTCACCACCCGACCGTCAGCTTTATTCAATGCGCCATTCATCAAATATTACAGCTACCTAGTCAGTGCAAAATCTGATTTTAGAAACTACTTTACATATTTCGATTTGCAACCTTCGTAATTTTATTTATTTATTTGCCATTGCGTATTCCTGTACTAATGTTTGCGTTTTCTATTATTGTTGCACACTAGTCAGTTCTTGATTTTATATTCCTGACATCAAGCGGAATCATTTCCTCTTGGGTGCTTTTAGTTGCACGTATAGCTCATTGTTTTAATCTAGTCCGCTGTCTGATTTATCTACACAGTTGCTTCGCTACGACCTTTTTTGGTACATGATTTAAATTCTTGGTCGTGATATGGCCTAGCGGCTGAAACGATTCAATCAATCAATCAATCAACAGTGTTGTGTGGTCTCTCGGACTCAAATACGGCTGAATATATGTATACAGTTTCGGGAAAGAGATGCGCCATTTTAAAGGTAACAATGAGTCGGTTATATTTAGGCATCGGGATTATTGGTTTCTTACATTCCATGGTTCTAATAACCACATTAAGCTGAGAACCACCTTGCCTTGACCGTGACCTATTACACGAAGCTAGACCCATACCATTAATTGTGGAAATCGCGTGTCTAGGCACACACATTGGCAGTTAAGGGACGGCCGCTGCTATTTTATGGGCATGTGATGTGGTAGTTAAGCGTTAAGTCAAAAATCATTCCTAATACTCATTGATGTATTCAGCATAATCATGTTGGATAATTTTTGTCTGGATACCCTTTACAGACGTCGTGGGACACATAATGTACCCGAATGGTCAATCTCGCTGATCTGTTTCGGCAACATTAATTTTATAGGACGATATTTCGGTACGAAACTCACCTTAAATCATATCATCTGTGTGCATGTGGAACAGCATAAGCGGTGTCTCGTTTCCTATTTCAATGCGATATATCGGCGACAGCTAAACTAATTCTTCTCTTGAGCTTTTAATATTTGCGAGTTTTCTCTGAAACGAACAACTACCAAAAGCGTACGTAAAACACATATCTACCTTTAAGCTAGTTCATAAATGTATAACTGTGACAGAACGTGTTTCTAACTAAAATAATAAGGTAGCAATGAACTATGGCCACTCGTGGATACGGCAACTATAAGCCATACAGGCCTATAGCCGAATTCACGTCAGCATTCTGAATCGATGATATAGTGGCGCTGAAGAGCGTATGTAGGGTTTGTGAATTTGTTAGTAGATTCCTATCTGCCCATATTCTGCCATACACAGAATAGGTGTTTGCCTACTGTGTATGGGGTGCATGCCACCGCAACAAAAAGCAAAGCCCCCCCCCATTCCGAACCTGGACCGGCGATGAAGACTTACCTTGTTTTCTTTTATGAGTATGTGTGTCGTTATATTTATATCATTTTGAGTGATGAACTATTGTAATCTAGTGTCCTGTTTGGTGCTTGTATGGCATCCAATTGCCTTAGTCTGTCGTATTCCGGGCTTATACTATGGGCTCAACTCTAGGAAGAGGGTGCATTTCCATCCAGTTGACTGAGGGTCGGTCGAGGATTCTAAACCATCGATAGTGCAATGCCCGCTTTTCAATCCTGTGTGAGTGTCAAAACCCGTTGACATGGTTGTGTATTTCGATTCTGAAAGAGTGACACCGATTAAGGTTATCCATAAATAGCTTTGGTGACAAATTAAGTGACAACCAATTGTTTACAGTATATCATGAATTAAAGGGATACTGTATCCAAATATTGTTGTTGGTTTCTTTAGTATCTGAAAGTCAGTTGAGTACGAAGTAATGCTATGGATGGCAGATTAGCCGGAATGCGAAAATACAAATTGTCGTTGTCGAGTAAATTTTGGAAAGTTTTCAAGCAAATGTATCAAATAAATGTTATATCGTATGCATACTAGTCACATATACTCATTAAGTTATTGTATAGTCAATTATAGTCAGTGACTGGCTTTAGTTTACGCCCCGTATCAACATAATTTTGTTATCTCCGGGAATTCATTTAACATGGCTTACAGTACCCCTTTAACAGCTTATGATTCAATTATATATATCGCTGTATTCCTCCATATAACGAAGAACATATGTATATATATATATATACATTACAAATAAATTGAGAACATTAATACCTCATATATTTTGGCTATACAATATCCATGGTTTAATAATTTGCCTGACGAAGAGATAAACACGCACACATCGGGGAGTTCGCCGAACTCGCGGCATAAACTGTGTTAAAATGTATATATTATGTCTCAATACTCGTGAAAATGTACTATGAGTTTAAGAGAATAAACTAATTGTTATCTGAAGTACAAGTGGGATAACACCAAAGTGTGTATAATTGCGAAACTTTATGTATTTGTACCAGACATCTGCCATATTAAGCATAGTATATGCAGTTCACAATAACCTTATGCTGTATCAGACATTTGGTGTTGATCATTGTCTGCAGGTTTCATACGTGACAGCTATATTATACAACAAAACTAGTTGCCTGAGGATCTGTATAGTTGAAAGAAGTTCCAACAAAAAAGAAACCCTGCCCGATATGGCGGTTAGTGCTTCACGGTTATATAGTATAATGTGGAATTCCTCGTAACATGCATGGTGACACACTTCCCTATACTTGTAATCGTATCGTAACTGCTAACCGCGTATGTTTTCGAAACCTCTCTATGTGACAAATACTGGTTGAATCACCTGTTTATGTGAAACGAAGCCGATATGCTGAGTATTGTTTGTACGATATGGATGGCCCAAATGGAAAGATTATACACACACGTTACACATAAGCCACTTATCAAAATGCCGATATAACATGACAATGCTGACTAACTGTTCAGTATATTGAGAGCATGCATTTATGCGTAAAAGAACAATCCGCCTTTCATTTGGTGGGTCATGTATTCCAATAAGTCTAAATTATGACCTCACTTGGATTTTGCTTTTTTTGACCAAATGCATGTGTCTGATCATATCGGATCATTAATCAATACTGTGAATGCTCCCGGGCTCAACCAATTCAAAACTTGGGAACTGCGTATGGGGAAACTATGCATAACATTGCACAAACAACGAATGAAAGATATTTGTTCATAAATGTCCCTTGGTAATATATTCAACAGAAAGTGAAGGTTCCAACTATATATACTCCATGATAAAAGCGTTTATTTTGAGCCGATTGCAGCACTCATTGTGGCCTACGATCTTGAAATTTCCCCGAATAATCAATTATATGCATGTTTATCGCAAAAATTACTCATAAATTTCGCCTAAATAATGCATGTTATAGCTGCGACATTCGCCTGCAGTGACATAGGTTGACAAATCGATATTTGGCTGCTGATGTGCAATTGGCATGACAGTCTAGATGTACGGCTCGAATGTCCGTGAATTACAACCTGGCTGGGTTCTGTCCCTTAAACTGTCAGTAGACGGCACAGCCGCCCAGCTAAATTGTTACGTTTTATTGCACATCATACTCAGTTATGGAACATAGCAGATCGACGGAACATTTCTTTTTCTGGAAGTTAACGTAAAAAGGGACGCCATTTCTGGTTTTTTTAAATCGGGGCACAGTTCTTGCTTGTTTTATTGTCTAATGTTATTTTGTAAACACGAATTGTTATCGACCATTGATTGGTTTAGATGCAGTCTGAATTTCTACAGCTCATCCAATAGCTAATTCAGTCGGACAAACCTTTATGCCTGTTTAAATCAATTTAAAATCAAAAACGCTTTGGGTTAGACACTAAAAAGTGGGCGTACGTTCCTGGCCCTGAACATGCTATCTCTACGGGCGTTGCCACTTGCCAGAGTAGAAATCCATGGTATGATCTCGTGTCTTTATCAGCTCAGCTCTAAAGGGGGCATGGGCTTCGGGTATTATATTCAAAGTATCCAACCTGTAGTATACTTTAGTGGTGTGGTAAATCGAAACATGACATGTCGACCGAATTTACTGCACCAATGCCCGTAAAGAGCGTGACACGTCTGTCCATTTCCGCGCATTTTATGCTACCGGAAAATGAAGTAGCTTTTCGACAGATAGATTACTTGCAGGCGATGAGCGTAGTTTTCTTCAGTAGCTGAAGAAGTTGAATAGTTGAGAACAGAGATCGCCACCGACATATCTACCCGCAATTGCTGACCAAAATGCGCGTAAAGAGCGTGACATGTGTGTCCATTTCCGCTCAATTTATGCTACCGGAACAAGGAAGTAGCTTATCGACACATTACCTGCAGGCGATGAGCCTACCTTTCTTCAGCTAGGTTGAATATTTGAGAACAGAGATCACCACCGACGGGCAAGCGAAGTTCATACATCGATATAGGTAATATACCATGACCTATATACGCACCTACGCGTTGACCACTTGCAAGATAACATCTATTCCAACATATCATCGTGCTAATAGGTTCATAGGTTGGACCTAACTAATCACATAGGCTCATATTGGACTTACTTTATTCTGGAGTAAGCACGTAGCCGGTGGTATATATACCCGTTATTTTTGTTTTATGGCGAAGGGCACGACGAAAACACATTATAAAAATCGTATATTCTCTAAGGTGATTTAGGATTATAT
Source organism: Siphonodentalium dalli (assembly GCA_032622095.1). NCBI lineage: Eukaryota > Metazoa > Mollusca > Scaphopoda > Gadilida > Siphonodentaliidae > Siphonodentalium > Siphonodentalium dalli. The sequence continues at coordinate 72,715,315 of CP136065.1, read as the reverse complement.
TGTTAACAATTTAGTTATGCGTTTACTTTATGGCTCCACTCATAAACTATTAATTATAACGACCCCGCTCGGCTGGTAAAATTGGCTCGATTTCTTACGTACCTTCCCCCAGGATCTCAGAACTTGGGTAACCAAGGGACAAGAGGGTTTAATAATCTGGAAGGCAGGTAGTAATTATGATTAAATGGGCGAGTATGCCGAGCGACTGAGCATTCGGGAACTAAATTAATTTCCGAATGTCCTGTCGCGAGTTCATTGACTGATTTAAAACACATGTTTGAAATATACCGATGAAGTTTGGTGATAAATCTCGATAAATGAGACATATAAGAACATTTTATGTATACAAAATAGTCCTCGGCTGAGAACAAATCCACGCCCTTTGCCACAAATCGTGTGAGTGGCGGTTGCATGTGGACTATACTGCCGTGTTAACAACTGCATATGCAGTATACAGCTACCCGGTATAGCTTTTTTCGAAACTACACAAACATATAATACAATATTTGTTTTCGCTGTAAATATATCGTTGTGCATGTTGTGGGAGATATGACCATTATAGATTGCGAATGTCGACTTGTGGTATAAAGCATTGTATAAAGTGCCCATTCGGAGAAATAGAAGGTCGAGGTAGAGCAAGGAAGTTCCCCGGGCTCTCAGTATATACGAGTTTGTTACTTAATTGATTCTGGAAAATATGCTCCATGCATGTCTTACGTACAATCCTCCAGGATCCCAGAACGTTGGCGAGTATTGACAAATAAATCAACCCCGGGCTCTGAGTATATATACGAGCCTGTTAATTATTTAGGTAACATTTGTTCGATTTCTTACGTACCACCCCCCCCCCCCAGGATCTCAGAACGTGGGCAACTAGGGTCAACAAGGACTGATAGTCTGGAAGACGATAGGGATGTGATTATATAAGCGAGTATTGACTGATAACCCCATCCCAGGCTCTGACTATACGAGTTTGTTAATTATTTGGGTCATTTTTTCTCGATTTCTTACCGTACCACCCCCCGGGATCTCAGAACGTGGGAAACCAAGCCTTTAGTAATGGTCAATCCGGCCTGTTTATCTGGAAAGCTGGTAGAGAACACGATTAGGTGGGTATTAGTAAAGATGCCATCGGATGGCAAATGGCGCATATCGGCGGAATGCTATTTACCATCCGATGATAAATAGCCGCTGCCTATAGATATGTGAAGGCAACGTACATGTATGCCCAGGTCTGTCGCACTAGGCCGCCTGTCTATTGTATAATTTGTGCAGAGATCCAATAGAACAATCCCCATTGAAGACCTCTTAAAGGTTTACCCACGAGCGATGCTCCTACGCTTCCCCAATATCTGAAGAGATTCAATATTTGAGTATAGGAACGCTTGCGACGGAGATGTGTCACTCAACGTTGACACAGTAGACTTTATTAGATCGGAGATTATCAACACGGCTGGCACGTTATTGTACGGGGCAACTAGTTCAAACTGAATTATATAACCCCGATAAAATCAATGCATGTTTAGGCGAGAAATTAGTTTCCTCGTCGATTGTACCTACATTGTAGAGATGAGTGAAACAACACCACACACGATAGTGGCAGCCTTATGTTGACGAACTCAGTTCATTCAATTATTGGTAGCGGTGGGTATGGAGTAATATAAGACATTACATATTGAGTCAGGGACCAGCCTTGGTGTCGTCTTGTGAGATATGTTCTCCATAAAATGTGCCACTTCTCCCTACGTTTGTCCCATGGATAAGTGAGCTGTCACTATAATATACCAGTATGCATATGTCCCAAAAACATAGTTAATGTATATTTACTGAGTACAATGGCGTTCTTACTCATTATGATGTTATTATAAATTGTCTCTTGTATTTCGTAATACGTACTAATCACAGAAAGATGATGTTAGAGATTAGACCGAGCTTCCGCCTTTGTGATTTCTCCTTGATGACAGTACATTTCTTCCTAATAATATAAATTATCACAATTTGAATACTCTAGGTTGGTCCTTGTATTGTGAACTTATTTTACTGACATAAACTATTAACTGAGTAATCAGACACTAAGGTCACGTAAAGAATGTAACATTCCTCAATTTTTTTTACCGAATAATGTCAACCACACCGATTTAAACTCACGGCGTCCTCACTGTGTATAATTGTAAACACGTAGTTCTTAATTTGTGACGAATTAATGTGCAATGAACAAAGGGAAATTATTTTACCAAAATAGCGTCACTGTATTGAAGTATGTACTTAAAATTATAAAATTCAAATTGAAATTAGTCACACCAGTGAATGACAAAATTATGCCGAAGTAATAGTCCCATATACAAACTTGACAATTGGGGCTAATACTTGTAGCTCCTTAGTTCATGTCTAAAAATATACCAATTGACAACGTAACACTCTTATCGGAAATTTTCGGCCACATGGCCTTCTTCAGCCAAAACAAGTTATACAGGTACAATCAATATTATAATGTTGACTCCAATTTAACAGATAATAGTGTTACGTTGTTATTTGTTGGATCACCATGAGGTCCCTTTGGGCTAGACTATACATTGTATTGAAAATATATAACTCATTTGCAATACATGCATCCAGGTATTGGTGAAATCAATTTCAGGCATTTCTTCTTTAATAACTGCTTAGTGCTGTCTTATCGACGTGGTGGATTACTAGTACGTGCATGTAAGGTGGTGGTGATTACACATACAATCCTCTTTGTTGTGATGCACCCTTCTGATGAAACAATCTTTCTAAAATTGTATTGTTGCGTGATATGTTTATTGTGCTATGCTAAACAACAGTAGAGAGACGAGAATTGTAAAAAGTCGTTCAAACAGCGATTGTCGAAATACACGTGTAGATTACTCAATGTTGCAGAAATTGATGGCATTTGGCAACTTCTAAAACATTGGCAAAAATTATTTTCATTAGGCAAACTATTTGGCAAAAGTAAATATCCGGCCATGGCAGGCCTTGTCTGCATGCAATTTCTAGAAACGTGATGTGCGTTGAATTATGAATCTGAATCTAATTACGAGTGTTGGTCCTTAAATGTACAAATCTGAAAGCTATAGTAATGGACATTAGTTTTTTCATAAATGATTGGTCGGTAAATTAAAGAATTAACATACCGGGGAATTACTCTCAAACTCCTTAACGCCTGGGTATGTATTGCACACGTTTTACGAGTCTTCCCGAAGGCCCCTGTGCACTGCCAATTTATTCGAATAAACGAATCGAAGATGTCTGATGCCAATACCAATTCCATCAAACAAAGTATTTAGTATCAAACGTGAAGAAAGCCAATCGAATGCCAAAGACATGTGTACGACAACATGCGTCTAGCATATAGTTGCATTATCCCCTTGTGAGTCTAGCATATATAATGCTTTAACCATGTGTGACTCGACGCCGTGTGTGTGAGTCTATGTACTTAACCCCTTGTGAGTTCGATGCCTCCAGTGTGAATCCAGATGCATTAACCTCGTGCGAATTCGAAGCCTTGTATGCGAGCCTAGCATATATATGTATTAACCCCATGTGAGTTCATCGCCTTGTATGGGAGCCTTGCATATATACCGGTACACGGTATGCACCAACCTATCATGAGTTAGACGCCTTGTATGTGAATATAGCATATATTTATTGACCCTTTGTGGGCCCGACGTCTTGTATGTGAATCTAGCATATATATATATACACTAAGCCTTGTGAGTTCGACGCCGTGTATGTGAGTCTATGCATTAACTACTTTTTGAGTTCGACGCCTTGAATGTCGGTACAGGATTTATCACCGACATGTGTACGACAAAATGCATCTAGCATATAGTTGCATTAAACCCTTGTTAATTCGTGAGTCTAGTATATAATTGTATACATTAACCACGTGTGAGTTCCACGCATTGTGGGTGAGTCTATTATATATTTATATACGTCTTGTATGTGGATCTAGCATATATATACACTAAGCCTTGTGAGTTCGATGCCTTGTATGTGAGTCTACGCATTAACCCCGTATGAGTTCGAGTCTTGTGTGTGAGTCTAGCACATATATGCATTATCCCATTGTGAGTTCGACGTCATGTATGTGAGTATATGTTCGAACCCCTTGTCAGTTCGACGCCTTGTATGTGAGTCTTCACATCCCATGCTCGTATTGTATGAGATTCGAGCTTTATTAGGTACTAAGATGTACGGTAATAGAGTCGCAACCAAATAATTATGAACCATTTATATACAACAGAATCATTGAAGAGTAATTATCTCAAAATGTTCGTACGTTCTAACTGTTCCATGCTGTCCTAATGGTCACAACGGGTAGGCTGTCAATGTATTCGGTTTGTACCAATAACTCCATTTAAAGATACAGAAGCTCTGTCAATTAGTTGTGTTGTATCACACAGCCATCACTTATCAAGCATCGGACAACTTTCATCAATTGCCCGATTAAATAGAAGATTACTGAACGCGGTGTGCTTAATCTTGTGGATCGCGTGTACACTTTAAATGTTTCTTGTAAAAGTCTTCTCATTAACATCTGAGTCCGACATCAAAATACTCAGAAATCAAAGAGAAGTCTTTTATATGAAACATTTCAAGTGTAAAGTTAATGCACCCAGGACATGACGTTTTCTCTAAATTGAGTTATTTCCCTTGACGCTATGGCGTCACAATCAGTGTCTTCTATTGAAAAGCAGCAATGCCACTGAAGGCCTATAGACGCTTTATTGAAATGAATTATTTTGTATAGACATGTCTTATATCAATCTTGGACCATATATATGACTGTGCACATGTTATTCTAAACTGATCATCATCATTTCACAATCACCACATTCGTCATCATCACCATCAATGTCCACCCTGTTCTCCCGCAAATCCAACATATCCTAGGATTCCTAGAGCAATTAGGTACATAATCGACCTATAAATTCACAATTTTGGTTCATTTTGTATTAAATGATTCTGAAATAAGCCGATAGTGGACTATTTCCGTTTTACGATGCGGGCCATGGTTAAAACATTTTAAAGGCGTACATCTGGAAAGCCGTGATTTTTTTATTTGTGTTATTCTCCTCATATACGTTATATGCTATTCTGAGTAGATAATTGGACTAAAATACTACTCTCATTTCAGTTCGATATGGCTCAAAATGAGGCGAGTGTATGCCGATTATGAACATAAGAGAAATCATATTATAAGCCAATTTTAGTCAATTAAATACTATTATTCATTAACTAGCTTCTATACCCCAAGAGAACGCTGTGTGGAGGTATATATACCGATCGCGCGAATTAAATCGCGGATGTTCCTGAACTCGATCGCATTCACAATTCGCGGAGGTCCCTCTAATTGGCAAAACAACTCTAAAGAATGAACGTCGTGTATACTGGCTACTGTTAATACATATTCAAAGAATAATAGATAATAATGGTTTTATTCACCAATTAATTATATTCGCGGAGGTCCTTTTGCGGAAATTGAATATTATACCATGATAAACAAAACATGTGGAAGACCCCAACAACTCGGCGCTTATAATTGATAGAACAAACCATATTATGATGACCGTGTCTTTATTTGTTTAAAATACGTATCAATTGACATATACGCACCCGTTCCCTCATTAAAATCAACATATTTCAGCCATTTTAGTGGACGTCCGCGAAGTCGGGGACCTCCGCAAAGGGATATTCGCAGATAGGGACCTACTGCAAATCGTCACACCGGCCGACAACGTGCTGATTTTCGGGAGAACAGACTGCCATTCTCCTGTAATTCCGTGAATTTCGCGGAACCTCTCTATTTCTGTCATTATATTAGCTATTATCTTGAATATTCACTTTACTACAGATCATTTACACTATCGCGAAATCTGATTCGTGGTTTTGATTGATAATTTACTGGCCTAGTGCCGGCATATGCACCTTGTCAGGCAATTATAATCAGAATACCTACAATTTCACCCACAATTACGGGGGATATGCTCCGCTTGATTATTGCAATGACTGGGAATTAGTTTGTGCGCACGGTTGGTGTTTCTTATCAATCAATGATATCACAGACTCTATATGATAATTGGTATCTTTAGACTCCAATGATCCATCTGCGGACCGTTACCCACATTTTCCGGGTACAATGTCGAGACTTCGGATCTCACCTCGATGATTAGCGCGCCAAACGTCAATCATATTATACCACGTTATCCTTTAAATATCATATTTGATTGAATGATATGGAGTGGTGTGGATTATATTACTGCACCACACGCGATACAAAGGAGTGACTTAACATGAACTAACTAATGAGATGCTACTAGAGGGCACCCGTTGTTCAAATTATAATTTCCACCAACGCTCCCATTGAACCAGAGAAACCCATAGATAGATAGTTTTATTAGCATAAAGACGCTCGTGAACGCCGTATGGATGTATACATAATGGTGACATAACAATATGCAACATAACACATTTTAACACAAGACATATACATGTATACATCTGTACAATAATTATTTTGTTGGTATTAAGTCAATAGTGCCAGTTGGTGTTTGAAAGATTGAGTAGGCCTATTATCTAACTGCAGCTGTTAGTAGTCTCGCGTGCTATGAAAAAGTTGCTCATAGCTTTGCTGATCACATCGCTGGATTGCTCCTAATCGTTTCGCATGATATATATAAATATGCCCCTCGCGCATCGCACATCGATGATTTGTGCCGCAAATGTCAATTATAATTTCCACCAACGCTCAAATTGACCAAAGCTGCAAAACAGAGTTCAGTCCCCTCGCTACACGATGTCTGAACGCTGCTGGCACGTGTATTTTCTTAATTAAATCTAACATTTTGTATTGAAGTGTTTTGCCAGTTACAATTCATTCTGGCTTGATCTAAACCACTTTCAAATGAATATGGACGGCTCAGTTTATCAGAATGATGCAGAATGAATTGTAACCTATACAAAAGTCTCAAATAAATAAATGCGACATTTCTTCACATTCTGTGGCAGCGGTAAGTCTTGCGTAGGGGACTGAACTCTGCATGGAGCTTGCCATTGACCCACAGGAACTCGGGATACCTCACACACCCTCACAAATGTCAAGTATATATATTCCACGGCATTAATCTTGAAATATCAGTTGATTAGATAATTCGAATACGCGGTGAATTAATTAATGTAAAATGTGTTATATAATACATTGGAGTGACTATACACTGTAGTAGAGTGACTAGAGGGTCTTTGTGGTGCAACCCACACGCCATGCATATTCAATATCAGTTAGCAGGGAGGGGCCGAATCCCGCGTACCTACTAAGAACATATGTAATACAAGTCAATTCACACTAATATGATCATGTTCAGGAATGTCTTGAAGTAATGCCCATAACTTCAACATATCAAAATGTTTGAGACTGAATTTACATGAAAATATGTAATTTCGCTAAAGAAATAATACAAATGTTAACCATTATGTGCTATAAAATTTGCGCAGCCTGGTTTCTGAATCGTGAATACTGGTTTAAATGGGTATATGAATCCCGAGTAACAAAGGGTGAGATACTGATCTTCGGTACATGGTGTTCAATTCAAATTTCCAAATGCATCCTCTGGAGTTCAAAATGTTCAAGTCCGTGACACGTGGGCTTAAAGATACATAATCCGATCAGATGGTCCCCGTATCATCCAGTTACAACAGCAGCAATTTTTAGGACATAAAATAAAAACATCCATTACCCTGCAGGGAGCCCCACACATATATATAAGCATATAGAAGAGTGTCGTCTGCTCATGTTTGTCTGGGGCTCTGTATGGGTGAAATTATAAAATTGTTAAAAAATACAAGAAACAATTATTAAAATTGTAAAAAATTGTTAGGCCAATGCATTCTCTTATATATGCGAGGCGACCTATGGTCGACTCGCATATATAAGAGAATGCATTGGCACAGGGTAACATAAATCCCGACTTCCGACTGGATTTGATATGGCGGGTCGATTTAGTTATCCGAATTAGTCTATTACAAATAAATACTCACAACAATACCAATCTCATTTATCATATTTGTCGAAAACGGCCTACAATAACGGGCTTCCTTGGCAGTTTGAAGAATGAGCTAGTGTGGTTTACAACTTCCATATATAGTGATTCCTAGTTCAAATTGGAATTCCCCAACGCGTGTTATAGCACAATCTAGACATATGTTATTTCGACAAGTAACCAGCATGGTGCCATATAGCATGTATATATGTAGGAATAAAACATTATAACCGACTTGCACATTAGTATGTATCCGCACGTCAAGTATCACAACATACCGTAATCTTATGGATGGCGAATAAGGACTGATATAATAATGTCCAGGGGTCTGGGACAACATTCGCGAAAACACAGGCGGACAACAATTTGGGCGAACAAAGAATTTTAATTGCAGCAAGCGACCATCTCATTATCTGATTGGTAGAACATATATATTATTTGATTGACAGCTGTGGAAAGGTCCATTAGTTGTTCGTTTGACAAGCGGAAGCGTGAACCAAGCTGATCAGTGGTGTCCAAATAAACCTTTTTGGTGAGCGATACCTTCTGTATGTTGAAGAACTTGAGTCTCAATCCCTTTGCTCTGTCTATCATGCAATACAAAATGTTCACACCAACAGATATTTTAGATAGTTCAACTACAGTTATGCCCTAAATAATCGACTCCTTAACCACATCATAATTATGGGTAATTTTCAGGATTTAGTCGGAAACATGGCTTGTTGCCATTCATCGGAAAGCTCTCAGTGAGAGCTTTCCGATGAATGGCAACAAGCCATATTTCCGACTAAATCCTGAAAAAATACCCATAATTCTGCTGTGGTCAAGGAGTCGATTATTTAGGGCATTACTGTAAATTAGTTCAATTGCGGTCGCTGTGTGCGTTCGTACAGTTTCCCAAATGTCTCAATTACGAACTTGGTCCTTTTTTATCCTGAATATTCCGGCTATGCCACATGCTATATGAATCACTTGTATGCCCAATGGCCCAGTTAAAATCTCAACACTTTAGTGATCAACATACAACAAGATTAACATAAATGTCAGGCTAAGCTGGGACCAATTCATCAAGGATCCCTGGAGGTCACCGACTCAGTCGTTAGCGAGAGAATTAACTTTTCTTTATAGTCAACTCTAAAAGGAAGCTGCGTTATGTCTCGGAGCGCCACAGACAATACGACAGCTGAGCGACACATGGCGGTCCCATATGGATCAACTGCGTGGGAAAGGTTCCAAAATGTCTATTGAGGACGTACTATCGTTAGCCTTTCTCAGTCCTTTGTCTCCGATGTACTTATTCGTCCATCTCTAATCGCTTTCCTGATTAAATGCATCCCTCAACATATCTTCCCGCAAATAGGTTCATATTGGACGTGCATCTGGTAAGTGGTGGCCGATGAAAACAGTTGATTAAATAATGCCAATATGGGCTTATTTCGTATGGAAATAGACGCAAATTGGAGTGGTTTTAATCCCGCGTTTTATGTCAATATAGAGCGCAATTCAGATTCAAATAATGCCTATATGGGCTTATTTGTTTTTCAAAAATAATTTCAATATGAGCTTATTTTCAGGACAACAGGTTGCACCCACATACTATTTTAAGGACGCGCAGATATGGCTAATTTGATATTAGAAGGTTGGCAAATTGTTCAGAAACTTAATATTGCAGTCTTGAGGCTACATTCTCACATTTGTGGACGAGCAGCTGATATGCTTATCAAATGCGAGTACTGGTTTGTTTTGCAGGCAAATAAAGCATTCGAGTAATTTTTGACACTTCCTAAAATGCGGTGGGCGCCCTTTTGACCACTGTCTGTCTGTGTGATTTCCATAAGGAGTCAACTGCAGTTCGATTTGATTTAGTTTTTAGAAATAGTTCACAATAGATGATATTCTGCAATAGGCATATTCGTGGATGACATGTCTAAATATGTGGAAATTACCCAACACCACAACTTGTGTTTTTACGAACTCGTTGGTTTTTTTTAAGATTAATAATTCTGGTTCGTATGTCAAATAGCTGATTTACTGCACTGTGTGTGAACTTGGATACATTCTTGCAATATGACAACAGGCGGGGGACAATGACAATATCATCATGGTCAACGGACGACAACGCGTTTTGTCACCCATCACGTTACAGGACTTGGGCCAAACAGAAGCGGTACATTAGGGAGGAGGGTAACAAACGTTTTTGACTGTTTTAAATTAAAAAAAAAGAACTCACTGATTGGGATATCGTCACCCACGATATACCGACTATCCGTGTTTTGTTGTGAACCGACTACGTGATGTAAAAAATAATATCGCGATATGACTAAATACCGGAAAAGCATGAATTCATACATCCCACATGTCGCTGTCTCGTATACTCTATAATTAAACAGAAAATTTCCGATTCCAATCATACGACATTATCACTTGCCAACACTTTGATAACTGAATGAATTATCTTTTTCGATTGTGAAAGCGTGAGAACATTATATCGTCAGTATAATGCAATTCTAGCGCAAATATAATAAATTATACATGTATATAAGCTGCAGTGTCCACGCTGTCATAGTCCAAATTGGCCAGTGACCAAAACAAACTTCATTTGGCCAAACTTTTGGATAAAGTTTTTTTTTACCCCAAATTTGATTTTGTAATGGGGGGGGGGGGACAAGACAATCAAATTTATAGTATGTTCATCTGCTAATTGGTTAGGTGATACAGCTTAATGAACAAAATGCACTCATGTCAGTGCACTATCAAACAATGAGCCACCAAATGCCGTGAACCATTAATGAGGATTGACACTAATGAGTCCTTTGTTTGTCATAAGGCTAAATGGTAGATGGGGGTAGTGGTATATTGTCAAGTAACTATGGTGAGATTAAAGAATTAAAGAAGTCCAGACACCGTATTTGAAGATATGGACATAATTATATAGAATGTTAGATGTTAAATAAAACAAAAAATATTCATTAATTGAGATCAGAAAATGAGGATTCAATTTGGCCAAAGTGTTTTTAATTTAGCTAAACACAAATCAGAATTGGCCAAACAAAAATTCGGCCCAGCGCGAACACTCATAAGCTGGCGACTGACACTCTAGTCGTTAACGCGTATGCCTCCTTATCTAAATTGGAGAAGTGCTGTACATCCTAAATATGAATCGTGCGTGACACGTAGTGGAGCAACCACACATGATGTGCCTCAAATTTGCCTTTTTTCGACGACATAACGCTAAGAATAATTTATGTAACACCATGCAGTGATCACGACGGAGTCGACATGCCAAATTGACAAGACGTGTCGTGGATTGTAAAATCTTATCTGGATTATCGTCATGACTTCTTCGTTTTTCGTTTTCATTAAGCTGACCAACGAAATTGGTCTAAATGAAATTAATAAACTTAAATTACGTGTGAATTCTTCGTAAGTTGTGAAGTATAGTTACTTTCATTTTTATCGCGATGCTTCATTTCCAATTCCGCATTTTTTTGCAATCTCCATATGGTTGCTAACCGGAAGTCACGTGACAATTTCTCCAAAATCTATACCCGCGATCTTGAAAAATCACTGATGGATATAGACAAAATGATATGACGTCATTCACATGCCTTATATAGGTATAAGCACCATTGGTAGTTTCTATAAACGGAGTGTGCTATTCGGTCAACCGCGCGCACATTTGGTTATTGGACATATCATATTGGATCTTTGCGGACACACAAAGGTCTATCGGACATTGAGCAGCTCCCTGACCATAATATTGGGCTTTGGTGCCTAAACCACGTGAAGAATGCGTAGGTTCTTCAAACCTCTTAGAGTGCACAGACATGTGATTGCGAAAGGGTTAAAAACCAAAAATCGGGCTTGAATGTCAGTGATGGGCCTACAATACTATAACAAACTGTTTTCGTGACCGAATCCACGAATGTTCAACTCAAGACCGTACGTTTATCTCACAAATGGAATGGCAACATGTTTGCCGCACCCAGCGTGAATATGAATTGTAAATTTTCATTCGCACTCAGCCAGCTTACGCTAACAAATTAGATTATAGCACCGGCGGAAATCAGATTCAAGAATCGTAAATCATGTGACCCTTGGTTCCGGTCAACGCTCAATACTCGCCAGAGTTATATCTCTAATTGAACAGAGTGGTCTGCTTAAAATCGCGAGAAGGGGCCACTTATTCAATTAAGGCCGATGTATTTTCCTCATCTAACGTCGAACTGAGTGAACAGGTCTGTTATATTTCACTTCGCAAATGGAACATATCCCCTCAAGCAGACGGCATATATGCAACGGCGCATCCATTATCGGTATATTCGATTGGCCGGAAGTTAACATGCCGCTGACAATCGAACACACGTTTTGTGGATCTGGATAATTACTTATTGGAAATTATCATTGGATGTCGACTTTTGCATGTCAGCTAACCTGATCATTATCTCGATATATCATAACTGTCAATCAGCAATATTGCAGTCCTCACCGGAAGAAACAATAATGACACGTGGATTGTGGTTCATGGATCGCGCATGTTATATACAACTACTATCGTTACATGCAATGTCTGCCATTAATTCCATGAATAATTGTTGTTTCGATCCATTGTATGATGTAACAGGTTTGATGCTTGATGGTGTAGCGGTCGCGTTGTAAATATAGAAGGCCGATGACTTTTCTGCTCGAGAGGTCTAGATCTATTGGTCACAGCCGTTAGACGGTTTGTGTGATCACCGAAGTTAAGCAACGTCGAGCTATGTTAGTCCTTGGATGGTTGACCGGCTTGGGATTTCGGGTGCTGCCAACTTTCGGTGCGACTCCCGCACTTCTCTCTCTCTCTCTCTCTCTCTCTCTCTCTCTCTCTCTCTCTCTCTCTCTCTCTCTCTCTCTCTCTCGTGCTGTTACAATATATTTTATAAACCCGCATAGGAAGTCTTGATTGGTCGTCATGGAGGCTGTTATTCCCTGCCACACCACAATGAATCCTGACTACCAGAAAATGTTATCAGAGAGAGGGCGAATCCTGCGTATCGGTTAAGGAAATATATAACACAAGTCGTAGCTACTTCACAGTAACATGATAATGTTTACACATTCGCTGAAGTAATGTCCATAACTTTAACACAACAAGATGAATGATACTGAGTTATACCAATTATGTCATTTTGGTTAAAGGCCCACTTATTTTTTGATAGTGACTTGATATACAGTTTTAATAACAATCTATGCCATAAAATATGATTAAAATACTATAATTCATTTCCATTTGATACATCTGTGTCTCAGAAGATGCCCATAGAGAAATAGAAAACACCTGAAATCATAGGAAGATTACCCCCCCCCCCCCCTTGCCTCACAGAATGCAATATAATTCAAACTAAAAATGTATATTCAATGGAAGGGGAATAATTCTATATTTTAAAATATATAGTTATTCCCCTTCCATTGAAAATAATGAAACTGGCACAGAACAGAAGTTGATATTTCAACAAAAAACACAGTTTATTACATCGAATAAGTTGATAATACAATGTTTTGGAGCTTTCAAATGGTATATAATATGGCATATATTTTATATAAAATGATCTGGGGTTTGAAAATTAAGTGGGCCTTTAAGATATAAATAATCAAAATTAGAACAATTTGATGCTGTATAAGCTGGGTACCAGCTTTGTTGAGACTCCAGAATACCGGTTGAAAAGGGTATATGAATCCCATGTATCAGTTACTTACTCACTTACTTACTTTTAGTGGACGCTGGCTCCTGTGGTTGCCACTGTATCCACCTCATTTATACATGTACATGACACGTCAACAAGATAATCATCTACTAGAGACTTGTTGCATGTTTGAGATAGAGATAGTCAGATTTGTTTCCAATTCAGCCCTAAAGATGTACTTCACTTCTTGCTTGTCACAATGGCAATCAAGGTTGTTCTTAAATTGAATCATTATTTTCTGAATATACAACTTATTCTGGTAGGTTGTTCAACGTTTCAACTACTCTCTGACTGAATGAATATTTTCTTGTGTTGTAGTTTGATCCCTCTAGATATAGTTTGTAAGTGTGTCCTATAGTTCTTTTGTCAGTATTTCTTGTTAGTTTGTCTGCAACTTCTTGGCCATATATGTGTTAAAGATTTTGTAACACTCTATCATGTCACCTGGAATTTGATGTCGCTCCAATCTTCTGTCGTATTCTAAATATTTTAGTAGCCCTGATTAACAGATGGTATTAGGGCTTCACGATATCTGGATTTTAATACCGACTACGACTCTGAAAATGACATCGTGGTATGACTAAATATCGTCACCAATAAAATTGGATATAACTGTTTGAGCATGAACAATTTATAGTAATATTGGTTTGAATTTTTTTTAGCACTATGTTGCATTCATTTACTGGCAATAAGTATGAACACATGTTGCTTTAACAGGTATACAACATATATAGTTAATATAGATTGTCCGGAGTTTCGTTGTTTATACGACGGAGAATTATAAATGTATTTATAAGTGCCTGGTGTCATCGGGAAGTCCCAACCAACCGCGGGTCGCTTATAATATTTAAATGTCACCAACAGTCGCTTATGTGAATAACGACAACTAACGCATGTCGTTGTCCAGATTATACAAACAACACACATTTTCATAGTATTTGACCTGGAAACCTTCCATCAATATTGAGCTGAGATCAATAATAATAATAATAATAATAATAATAAATTGATTATCCCAGTCAATTAAAATGTTTACATAGGAATGGCCTATTATTAAGTTGGAGACAGAACAATGTGGCACAAGCAGCCAACAGATAAATAAAAGTGCAGACGGAGTCCTATGTATTGATAGGAACTTATTATCCGAACATTTCCTATGTGATAACTACTAATCAATGAAGCTTTAGTATAGAAATGGTTAAACTTATCTGAACATTTTGTATGGGATAACTACTAATAAATGAAGCTTTAGTATAGACAGGGTTAAACTCATTATCTGAACATTTCATATGTGATAACTACTCATCAATGATGCTTTAGTATAGAAAGGGTTAAACTTATTATCTGAACATTTCATATGGGATATTTATGACGCTTTAGTATAGAAAGGGTTAAACTTATTATCTGAACATTTCATATGGGATATTTACTCATCGATGATGCTATAGTATATAAAGTATTAAAACAAACATCTATACGTACCATTAACCTTTTATATGCTAAATGGTTTCTCCTTAAACGGTGTATATCGGAATGGTTTATTATTCATTTGGAGGGATGTTAAGGTGATAAAGACAAACTGAAGGTAAATATACGTATGGAAGGAGCCTAAGCTATTTATTGAGGGAAATGTTCATTCAGCAAAATTAATATTTGCGTGTTGAACTAAATATCTTAACATGTCCTACTCTTAAATGATGCTTTAGTATTAAAAGGTTAAGTCTGCGTAATTGCGATAGGAGATCGACATGAATCATTAAATAGACACCCACCCACTCCAACGATGAGTCAGTCGTCACGAGCTTCGATCTTTATCAGCGCATGGGTGATGATAATTGATAATGTTCCAAAATAGATGTTTGGTCCAGATGTTCTTGTCTGTAATATATTGTATAAACCAGACGACACCACATTTGTCATCCGATCTGTTCGTATTAAGGTAGTCTCAGTCGGCAGAGTGCTCGATCTACTATGTCATGTCCACGGTCATCCCAAATTCCGGTACACATGCACCCTTAAAATGGAGCATTGTGCCATATTAGTAGCCTGTCCAAGGGCGTGGAGCCATTTGTATGAGGAGACGTGACCCTTTGTTGTATGTGCTCAAGTGATTCCTATGGGCCATATAATCATTTTCCATGACTTTTTTTTTAAATGGCCACCTGTAACACCTTATAATTTCACAATTCTAGAGTTGTCTAAGATAACAGGGAGCCATTGTTGTCGACTGTCGAAGAGCAAGGGTCCATCTGTAAGGGGCCACTATCGACACATCTGACAATGGCCCGCGAGTGAGTGATCCCTAGCTCCATTTAAGTTGTCCGTCCGAACGCCTGTGTCGTTTGGATACTATACAGCCAATAGACAGGCGGGATTCATAACCATTTTGAGCAGTCGGTTGGGTGCTGATACAACTATTGAGTCCTTGCATATTGGTAATACTTGTATTGAATAAAAACCAGAATTACAACTGGATGAGAGATTTGCACCAATTATTTGCATGACATATAGTCAGTGTATACAAAGCAGTTGAAACACACAGATTATGAACATAACCTCTGAAATATATATCGTCTATAACTGGCTGCATATATTATTAAAGATACATGTACATTTGATTACCGACTGTATCTGCATATGCAACATATCCTCGAGCAAGTAGTTTCATAATCGACCTATAATATTCACATAGGTTCATAATCGACCTATAATATTCACATAGGTTCATAATCGACCTATAATATTCACATAGGTTCATATTGGTTTGTTTTATTCTAAAATAAGCCCATAGTGGACTTATATCCGTTACTCCGTTTGATGGCGCGGGCCACAGTGAAAACGCATTTTAAAGAGCGTATACCTGGTAAGTCGTGAGTTGGTTTATTATTGTTATTGTCCGCCCATAATTAACTTTTAATAAGTTACTATGAGTCGATAATGAGACTGAAACACTCTCGTTTTCAATTCGTTAAAAACACAAATAAGCCCATATTGGCATTATTTGAATCGGATTAATGCTTTATATGAACCTATATCGACCTACCAGCTGTTTTTTTACCAACATCTTTTTACTGTGAACCGCGCGTAACAAGAAATATCGGATATAAGTCTACTATGGTTTTATTTCAGAATCAAATGAGCCTAATGGACAAATATGTACATTTAGGTCCAATATGAACCTATTTTCACGAGGGTATGTTGTAATATAGGGGAAATTTCTTCTCAGCGTGACGCAGACAACATTGACAACTTGGCGCGCTGAGTCATCCAATCTGACCGATCGTTGTCTCTGTTCGTAATTGATTAGAATACACGGCCATATTCGCTATATATGTAGGGTCTCAAGATGACCATCACTTCTGGGTAATTACCCTTAACAGTGCCCATGAGTGCATGGTCTCAACTATCCTAATCAACATATATTGACAACAAGGAGTATATTATTTCCCCGACGCTCTAAAACGCGAGCTGTCTAATGGACATGCGTAGTATCTGGATTCCCTGTTGTATCGTTGATCCTACCATGTCGCGGGGTGCATACCATTCGCTGATTACAAGTCGCACAATGTGTAATATGTTCTTTGTCGAGTCGGTAATAATACTCATGATTAATACATTTATCAGTGTTGTAGTGAGAAGACAGGTACCGCGTGTGTCCCATTATGTTAATATAAGCGACACAAACTTATAGATTGTATTGTGGACTGGGCAGATTGCATCTCTCCTTGTCGTGCGATGAGATGGTAACACAATGATAGTGGATGGATTTGACAGATTTAGTGGACCACTCCACAGCATCAATAGCAGATACGTTAAACCAAACAGCGATCGAGATAATCGCTTGTTGCATTTACAGATCTGTGTTCACCCTTTTATATTCGCGCATGCAAGTTCTTACATTATTAACTTGCCTATTGTCGAATAACTTTATTCTTTTCAAATGTGATGAAATGTTGATTATTGGCCTAACAATTTTTTACAATTTTAATAATTTTTTCTTGTATTCTTTAACAATTTTAGAATTTCACCCATACAGATCCCCAGACAAACATGAGCAGACGACACTCTTCTATATATGTGTGGGGCTCCCTGCGGGGGGTAATGGATGTTTTTTATTTTATGTCCTAAAAATTGTAAGAAACATTTATTTAAAAAAAAAGATAAATTGTTAGGCCAATGCATTCTCTTATATATGCGAGACGACCTATGGTCGACTCGTGTATATAAGAGAATGAATTGGCACAGGGTTTGATATGGCGGGTAATTAATGGTGATGGAACTTCATCCATGATTAGATTACTGCTTTTCAGTTTTCGTGACATTCGTAATATTGTCCACAACAAAATACGAAACGAATGTTTGTTATCGGGATGATTGTCATGAGACTATCGTTGTTAACGACACCACAACACAACATTTCCGTGTGGCTGATCCTGGCTGTCAACATTGATGGTCGTGGGAAATATTTCAGAAACCTAATCTTCCAGACTTTAAGCTACATTTTCAACTTGTTTGATTCATCGAATCGTTGGAGAACTTATCTAGTGCATCTATTGGTCTGTTTTGCAGGAAAAGATAGTATTGAGGAAATTGAGGACATTTCCTCAAATACAACACATTTTGTGGTCTCATAAGGATTGAATTCCAGTTTGACTTATTTAGTTTTTAGAAATAGTTTGTTCTGTGTCAAGCTGTGAGGAAATGTGATGTCTGTGAAGATGTAAACGTGTCTACGTTAGTGCCGTTTTAAGGAGTGGTCATTTCGTGACGTCAAACACACCGACTCTAACAGTAGAGGGTGTTCGTTTCACTGGCCTTGGAATAACACTGCGCACCGAGGAGGTCTGATGCGAGCGATCGCTTCTAATGTGTGTTTGACGGCTCAGTAATCGTCACTTGGATCCCGTCGTGGAGTAATCGTAACCCACGCCAGCGACTCTCACCCCGGCCTGACAAATTACGACATGACCGTTAATTTTGATTACAAAGCAGCGTGATATTGGTCTCTCGGTCTTATAACATGATTAGTGGTAAGGTTATTTCAGAGTCTGAGCCCCATTCTCACGATGGTGCAGATAATGCTCAAATTTAAATTGATTACAGAATGTCGTGAGCCAGTGCACGCACTCGTTACTGCGCATAAAGTGCATAAACTTTGCAGCATGCACCAGCATCTATATATGTGAATCGTTAGTGACGGTGCCACAATGTACTGTTTCTAACACCCCCGCAATACTATGGCCACTCAAATCACCCACATACACCACATGAGCGGTCCGGGACTCTCCTGTCTGGTTCGGGTGGTCTTTAGTCAATATTAGAGTTAGGGCTAATGGCGGAACTTCTGTGTTTCCGCGACCCCGCCCGTGCGTGTGTTTCTAAGACACACGCACTGTTTGGACACTAAACGTATACGTAGACACCACAGCGGCGGGCCGGGCTGTTATAGGTTAATTCCCGGAAAACATATTCGGCGATGGTGGCATTTTGATGGTTGATAGCGGCACGTTTGTGTGACCGTGACCACCGTATGTGCGTATCTGGGTCTCCTTGACACCCCACACTGTCATGGCCACTAAAATCACCCTTAGACACAGAGGTGGTCCGGGCTAGTATGGTCGGTGTTTAGTCCCATCGAATGTCGATAGTGTATATCGATAGGTTACAGGTTACGTCTGACCAAATTGCATTATTATGGAATTATAAATAATTTGCACGATCGTTCCATTCCCCAGGCGATTTGTAATTAGACTTCCTTATAATCGCAGAAAACGATAATTACAATCAAGCAGGTGCACTTGTTTGCCCCCCCCCCCCCATGTGGGAGATCCATTTCAAACCTAGAAAACCAGCATGTTCTCGTGAAAATAATCACGGATTAGAATTCCTTCATTTTGAGTTCATAACGAACTGAAATTAGTTTTGTTTGAACATATTTTATTTGTCATCCCACACTACATGTATACATAATAATTTAAATACGGTAGTATGATGAGCAACAGGGATTGGAGCACAATTTATTACAACTTAGCACATGCTCCTCTTCCCAAATATCCTAAGTAATACTGAAATAAATAAAATGGCGTAGAAAATAAATTAATCAAACTAAATTTTTGTTTTGTTCAAGATAGCAGAAAATAAGAGTTAAATCACAATTATGAAATGAAAATGAAGGTGGTTCGGAAGTAGAAAAGAGATAAACCGATTGGCCCCTTGTTAAGGGTACATGTATTCACCCAAATATGTGACTTGCCAGATTACGCACTGTATTTGCACTGTGGTCCGCACCATAAAACGGAATAACGGGTACAAGTCCACTATGGACTTATTGCAGAATCAACTACATGTATTCCAATACGAACCAACACGAATATTATAGTTATACTAGCTGATGTGCCCGACATGTGATCGCCTCCTTCTGTGGATACTATATAGCGTTCGATCGGCCAGAACATGCCTATATGAGCGTATATGAGCGAGGTCAATGTCAAGGACATGGTCGCACATGAAATTGGACCCGCCCATATTGTTCCCGGGATCAAAGTAGATCAACATACCAAATTTGATTCGGATCGGTCGATCGGTCTATAAGACACACACACACACCGGCAGTAGTTCCAAAATATAGAATAGACTAGCCGATGTGCCCGACTTCGTCCGGGCTATTTAGAGATTTCTTTGTGATCGCCTCCGTATGAGCGAGGTCAATGTCAAGGAGACGGTCACAGCCGAAATTGGAACCGCCCATATTCTCCGGGGATCAAAGTAGGCCTACATATCAAATTTGAGTCGGATCGGTCGAGGCCCAGAACCATGCCTATATGAGCGTATATGAGCGAGCTCAATGTCAAGGTCAAGGACACGGTCGCACGTGAAATTGGACCCGCCCATATTGTTCCCCGGATCAAAGTAGACCTACATACCAAATTTGAGTCGGATCGGTCGAGCAGTTTTCGAGTCTATAACACACATACACACATACAGACAGAAGTTCCAAAATATATAATAGACTAGCAGGTTACCCGACTTCGTCCGGGCTTTGACCTTGAACTGACAATTTTGAAGGTCAAGGTCAGGTCGGAGTCACTATTTGACCCGTTCAAAACACTCCCCCGGACAAAATTACCCGTAGGTATCAAATTTCGTCGAAATCCGTCCATCAGTTTACCCGGCCATAGCTAACAGACAAACAAACAGACATAAGTCCCAAAATATATATTAGATAATTTGTGGGTACCAGTTTCAAGGTGAAGATCACCTCGGGCGGAAAAACTGACCCGATGAAAATCTCCCCCATTCCCAGGAACCCCTAAGTACGAACACAGACAACACGCTCATGTCTGTACACAGACACAACACGCTCATGTCTGGACACATATACGCTCTTTATCAACGACACTGTGGATACAAACGCTCTTTAACTATCACGCGATTAACCCATGAATTTCCATTACGTTATCAGAAGCGGTGCGATGACACTCAATCTGGAATTGTACCCTTAGATAGGAAGTTTGGGCTCAATCTGTCAGGCAGTTTTCCCGGCCATAGCTAACAGACAAACAGACAGACAAACAAACAGAAGTCCCAAAATATATTAGATTATGAACATATTTGCGCGAGTATATGTTGAGAAAACATGGGGATCGTCCGATGACAGTAATGTTGGGGCTCGAGTTGGCTCAGTTGGGCGCCGTCTGGAGAATACAAAGGAACAATGGTCAGAGTTTATTTCTCAGCCTATCACTCTTCATATATAAAATCAAATTATATTTTCGCCACGAGACATACATGTACATGTATATATCAGAGCGCACGCTACAAATGGTTGTTCTTGGTTATCTGGAATGTATTTGGCATTCATATCAAGTAAGCGGTGTTCTACCAGGAACGTTGGCAGTTGGGAGTGTCTTAGGTCAATATGGTCAACAGTTTGGAAAGAAAAGAAACCGAAGTAGAAAATTTCAAAAATATTATTAAGATCGTTCTGCTAGTTTTGTTATCAAATAAATTACTTCGCATAACATTTACTAGTAATATGTATATTAGTCGGACAATGCTCAACTTTTAGTCAAATGTTAGAGTGAATTGTTCAGCTGGATTAAACAATTAGAGGAGCCATTAAGAAAGAAAATTAGTGGGGTGAAGTTGAATCCTGTGGGGTGCAGAGGTCTACCAATATCTCCTGGACTACCAGGTGCTATAGGTTGAAACTAAAACAATAGGAAAACTTGAGGTACAAGTTGTAAAATGTCAATGGGTGGCGCATATGGCATTCCTTGAATTGACAATATCTTTTCTAATACAGGGATTGGAAAGGATAACCTCTATATATAGCCACGTAAATGCAGTAACTTATTTTCATACCTGAAAAGCTCGGCAGGCATATATATATGACTATTCCCAATACATTCAATACTAGGGCTTATACAATAATTTATTGTATCTTAGAAGAACGCAACGCGCTGGTAATTAAGATAATTGGATAATTTATCGTCTTTGTTGACATGATTGACACCGCGACATGGATAACAACTGGAACCACACGCTGTTCTAGGATAAATTCCAGTACATGTATGTCTATACAATAGTATTGATATTGCTATATTAAATGGATCTCCGTTTGATGCAATTCGGGAGAAGTATGGAGTAGGAGCATTAGGTCGGTCTACGCCAGCCATAGTATATAGATAATGCATGGCTTGGAGTTGACTATGCATAAAATAGTGGTCAGAGAGTCCACGAGCCGCAGTCAGTCAACGACAAGAAATTCATTATTTTTATATTATATGGAACATTGGTGTCAATTCTCAGACAATTTATGTGTCTGATTTTATCACATTTGTATTTACCGTGAATTTTGTAAATCGGTCTCAGATTTTACAATTTACGTCAATCTTTTGACAATGGCAGGGGAGCATAACTATGTTATTAATTACATCTAGCAGCATCTGTTCATGTTTCTTGCATTTATTTACGTCATAAGTAAGTCATTAGCAAAGACATTTTGGTTAAATTTCAGAAATTAACTTATTTAACTTCGACGAAGACGGTAAAGGAAGTTACTGTCCGCTTGCCAACTATACGAATACACTATTAAATACATTATATAGCTATGATCGGACATGTGTAAGATCAGTGGGGTGTCTTCATGCGGCAATCCGAATACCGCAATTAGTCTGCTACTATAAATATAAAAAGAAAACTAGGCGAGTAGGAATCCTACTGGGGTACTGTCGTAAATAGCATAGCGGTGTGAAGCCAATCTCACTCACAGAAGGCGAGAAAGTCACAGAAGATATAAACTTCAAACGGTACCCGGTTTCCAACATATAGATATTAGGTACCTGTCGTCCGAAGAACCCCGATGCTTTCGGAAAAGATTAGCTCGGTATGGAACAATAAAAATTACTCCTTTTTCGATTATGTATAGCAGCCTTGTATCAAGGACGAATGTTTCACTATTGATCGAACAATTTGAAATCAATTAGAACATTGCAATCGCTTTGGGAAGTTGTAGACTATATATATGTATTGCATGTTTATCGTTATTTCGGATATGTATCGATCTAGATTATCCATCCTTCAATATTACGTACTGTACATCCATATAGAGACAGGTGCAATTTGTGTCCGTTTACACAAACCACATACGGCCTATATACGGTGACACGTCAACTGTGCTGTGTGCTTATAGCACCACATTACTTGAGTGCACATGTGAATGCTAATAGGTAAACGAATATAGCTCCCTATCTTAATTCTCGATCTAGAACCCTTCACAATGATGACATCTACTTGTTCTCTCAATTGACATATGTCGTCTACCGATTCGGTTTTCTCACTCTGCGCGGACCTGGATGTGACCGTCCATTCGGCGATGCTGTCACCCGTTGAGGCGTACAAGCGGTGCGTGGTTTCCCACGGCAAGTCTCTAAATCAATGGACATCATCAATAACCAACGAATGTCCATCGCCAGATGATTACAGACGTCGCATAAAAGACAAATTGTCACCTCATCACAAGTGCCTCCACATGGCTAGTGTGTAATCCGGTCGGAACTGCGTAGTTTATTGTTGGGTGTGTGGTTGAGTAATGTTCTCATTAGTGTTCGGTCCGAATATATTTGACTATTCGAATATTCTAGAATAATCTCCGGGTAATTGTTTCCTGGTTTGTTATTAGTCTGAGGGTCTGTTAAAAGTATAGTCTATTTTCCACTGACCATAAACGAATTAATATGACGTAACTGTAACGTTCCGATTTGATTGGCGTCATGACGTCGAAATAATTTTATTGGCTAGGTGTAAACCAGACCGTGTTTGCATGTGTTCATAGGAAGCGGACCTATAAGGCATCGTTTTGTTTTGTTTGCGCGTTGTCACTTTACCCCGAAGTCGTCAAATTAGCTAGGTTCTATCTCGGTATACCGGCCACCAGTGTATCGTCTGAACGCGCGTTCTCTACCGCAGGGCTGATCTCTACTGAAAACCGTAACCGATTGAAGCCGCAGACTGTCCGAATGTTACACTTCTTGAACAAGAACCTTTAAGCCATGCATGGAACATTGACTACTTGAACTTCATAAACAGATAAACTCTTGCTATTAAGCCAAAATACTTTTTTTTCTCTTTTTTTTTTGCGTATAGCATGTGCATGGGTAAATATGCTATTTAATTAATTAATAAATTGGTTCCAAAATATGTTATCTATATAATTTTATAATTTATCTAAATATTCGAATACTATTCGAATATTCGCTCGTTATTCGAACCGAATATTCGAATACCGAAATCCGTCGAATACCGAACACTAGTTCTCATCCGACTCGAGCCGGCGAATGATTTCTGACAAAAATTGCAATGAAAAGGGTGATCACTAGTGTGCAGTCTCTTAAGTTAAGCCATGGATCCCTGAATACCCACCCACCCACATGACAAAGATATGTGAGCCAAACGTCCAGAAAATATAATTGTCTATCTTTCTCACGTGGCTATCAATCTCACATGCTTATGTAATTTAATTAGCCTTTTAGCATTTTAGATTTTTTTTTAATTTATCAAATTTATCAAATTTAAAAAGAATTTAAAAAAATAAAAATAAATATATATATATATATAGCTATATATATATATATATATATATATATATATACTATCAGGTGGGCACTCCAACGAAGATCTACCTGGACGATGCAGCTGTGCACATTACCACTTGCTTATAGCGAATATATAATATTGTTGTCCTGTCATGACTGAAATAATGTTGGTGCCCTACCATGGTGACGATGGTCTGCATAGGTGACATAATTGTCACGTCTCCGCTGTGTCCTTAGTAGGCAGACCAACTTACAATTCACTATACAGTGGTCATGGTGACGATGATATACATAGATGATACAATGCTTTTGTGCAAATTGATGCTTCTTTAATACGAGATATCGCGTCCTGTATACACTGGCTGGACCACGGGGGGGGGGTCGCGGATTTTTTTTACATATATAGGGCGAAAAAAATGTTTTTGCCCCTCTCGGGTACCCACCACCCCTCTACCTGCAATTTTTTCCTTTTTTTTCCGTCCAATTTTTGGGACCCACCCCCAAAATCTTACAAAAAACATAAAATATAAACCAAATCATAGCCTAGCAAAGAATTTTTCCGTTTCTTATTATTTAATAGTATTCCCAGCATTTTAATAAACCTCTAAACTGCTCTAAAGGGAGATAATTCTATTAGTATAAAATGTGGAAATGCTAAATGCATGCACTTCAAAACATTGGGCATAAATGCCATAAAACATAATAATTATGAGGTAATACATGTCCTGATATCCTCAATAACTCCATATTCTTTTATATAACAATAGTATAAGATGTTTTAGAGCCAAGGTCCAATAGTAATACTGTAGTAATAGGGGTAGAACAAATTTCATCTCCCCTATTTCTGTGATATATATCTGCACATGGGTATGATGGGACCCAAGGAAAATCACAGCAGCTCACAGTCTAAATACATGTATGTATGTCATGTTGGTGTGCAGATTGACATATACCAATATTAGTGAAGAATTGGTAGTATTATTAACTTATTATCAGAGTATAAAGTTTAGTTTAAAGCCAGCGGAGATATCCAAGCCATGGTCACCTTGTACAAACCGTCCATATACATGTACGTGCCCCCTGTGCAATGTGGTTTACTGGACGTATCACATGGAAACCCATTATAAGAACAAGCATCCTGGATCAGACTGTCCAGTTAAGATATGTGACTCTGATAAAATTCGCACGAAGAGAGTTGCATAGATTACCTGTGCAGTTTGATCCAGGTTATTATGATTTATAATTAGTTTCAAGAACAAAGTTCTTATTAGTCATGTTTATATTCTAGCTTTATGTTGCATATGAAATAAGTTGCGATTTTAATACCAAAAGCTACTTTTATAGTTACATTGCTGAATGCTCTATCCTGCTATATCATAAATTCAATATCAAAGCAACCAATAATGAACAAGCAACTAATAATTACAACACCATATGTATTGGCAGTCAAATAACAGAAGATGGTAATCATTTCATAATTATGCTTTTATGCAAGCATTGTCGACTGATCGTGTCTGAGCATATCATTATGTTATAACAGTAAACAAATTGGTCAAAAGTAATTGCAAAATTCATCACAGAATTCATCAATATAAACTCAGCTTTATATTTTGTTCAAACCCTTAAAGGGATACACATGTGTATATATATAGCTATAACATACACTTTGACAACCAATTGAAAGGCTATTCTTGGATACGCATATTATAAATGTTTGTTCTTGTGTTTTAATGTTTGTTATATGATTTGTTTATATATATATATATAATATATCTTTCATCCGTCGAAATCTGGTACATTAATTTTGACATACATCAGCATACATACACCCATAAATGGTAGTTAGTTATGGTTAGTATGTTTTAAATAGCCTAGTGTGTCATATGGTTGATATTAACAGATTACATGACCACAAAAACAGTGATTTTAAGTGGAGGAAAAAATTTGCATTTTTGGCCATTTACGCATTTTTTCCGGGTCCAAATGACCCACCCACCCCGCCCTATATATGGAATTTTTGTGCGCGACCCCCCCCCCCCCCTGGCTGGACCGGCATATTATTGGGAAGCTGTGCTGGTGATATTATAATAGAGAAGAAAATAGATGTACCCTCTCTGCTGTATCATGCTTTATTTTATCGCGCGGCCAACATGTTTTTTAGATTGTACATGAACTTCAACTTGTGTCACCCATCTCGAGTCTGCTATCAAATACCAAGTGTATCGAGAACTACCTTTCCCTGTCGAGAATTAGGTCATATTGACAAGTGGCTGCGCGAAGCGGTGTGATATATTCTTTAGGTTGTCCCATCAGGGCGGTTTGTTCTCCACCATCAACACTGACAACGCCATAACATGATTCAGCGATTGACACGACGATCAACACCAAACAAACCATACAACCCTGCCCTTACGTTGACGATATGTTTGATAGTACATGTAGGTTATATTCAACAGCAAGCTTGGGATAAATGACAGTGGATGACTATGTAGTGGATACACAAACATCGATCAGTTTACTTAGTGGATTTCTCAACTTGACAACTTGGTTGAGGAAGTTTATGTTTAAACAGCAAGGATAACCAGGACCGACGTGGTTATCCCTCACATAACCCGCGATATATGATCTGAATTGAAAAGCATGGTGCTGTCGTATAACCGTGTGGTGTTGGCTGCGCCGGGAGATGTTGAACCTATAATTTTGCTCTCTTCTCTACGTCAATCTAATTAATCAAATGTGCCATGCTTCTGCTAAATCATCGTGATACAAACCATTTGAACGGCTTGGTGTATGCTCCCAAAGCACCCACAATCCGAACATCCAATAAATAATGCAGCCTGTTCTGTTTACGGGCGTCTCTGGGGATTGAATTATCCCACAGGATACCTATCTGTCATGCCGATACGAGACACATTTTGCCGATTCTAGACACATATCGCCGGATATCGATGACAAATCGCCGGTTATCGATAATAAATTGCAACGATAAAAGGTAATGCATACGGAATAATGTTCTTCTGTGACAAATTAACGACTAAATTTCAGTTGTGCGTCAGTTGTGTTGTATGTCTTATGGTGTGCATTCGTGTTGTGTTCTTTGGGGAGCCGACCAATGCACACGCGATGTTGAACTTCGTGTTCCGTATTTCTAAAAGAGTTTTTCTCTGAGCCCTCAACATCGGGAATTGAGAAAAGGAATGATTTACAAAAGCCCGATTAAGAGTGTATATGCAATATAGCATTGACCATCCGGATGATTACAGCATATTGTGATTCATCGTCGAATATCGTAACCATCATTATGTTATTATAATCGTAACCATCATTGTGTTATAATTATCATCGCAACCATCGTTGTCTTATCACTATCATCGTAACCATCAGTGCCGTGTCACTATCACCGTAACCATCATTGTGTTATCATCTTAACCAGCATTGTGCTATGTTTATTATCGTAACCATCAGTGTGTTATGATTATTATCGTAACCATCATTGTGTTATCATTTTCATCGTAACCATTATTATCTAACCATTATCATCATAACCATCATTGGCCTATCATTATCATCGTAACCATCGTTGTGTTATCATTATCATCGTAACCATCATTGTGTTATAATTATTATCGTAACCATCATTGTGTTATAATTATTATCGTAACCATCATTGTGTTATCATTATCATCGTAACTATCATTGTGTTATCATTGTCATCGTAACAATCATTGTCCTATCATTATCATCGTAACCATCATTGTGTTATTATTATCATCGTAACCATCATTGTGTTATCATTATCATCGTCACCATCATTGTCTTAACATTATCTTAGTAACCAGCATTCTGCTATCAGTATCATCATAACCATCATTATGTTATCATCGTATCATCTTAACCATCATTGTGTTATCATTATCATCGTAACCATTATTGTGTTATCATTATCATCATTACCATGATCATCGTGACCTTTATCAACACCCTCACCATCGTCTTTGCTGTCGTTCGCATCGTCGCCCCCGTCGTCAACAACAACAACAACAACAACAACAACAACAAAATGCTCACAACAAACGAGATAATAATAACTACCCACGAAACCAACTCAACGGCGTTCATGCATGTGCTGTCCAAACAATTCGGGTGTCCGTGGTGTTCCTGCATGTGTTGTGCTGACGATTCGGGTGTCCTCGATTACTCATCTGGCAGAGGGTGTCACCTCTTCCCCTCAATCATGAATACCAGCTAAAACAGAGGGATGAACCCTGCGTATCTGATACTGAACTATAGAATACATAGTTATTCTATATAATCCGCCCATCGTTTGCAAACCGGTTCGAATGCCAACTCAAATGGCATATACGATCTGATTCCTTTGTAAATGGGAATGTTAGTAAGTTAGTAAGTGAGCTGTGTGCCTCTTATACCACTCTGATAAGTATATTTTGCAGAATGTCCCATACATGTTTGGTCTTTGGGCGTGCACTCGTGTTGTGTTCTTTGTGGTGCCGACCCATAAACACGCGATGTGCGGATGTTGAACATATGGAATACTATTAAGGCCACTTTCTAATGGCGCTTTCGGCGCGCGCCGAAACCGACAAAAAGTGCGCCATTAGTAACGCGCCGAAAGCGCCAAAAAGTGCGCCGAAAGCGACAAATAGTGCGCCGTAACGGCGCATATTTTGTCGCTTTCGGCGCTTTCGGCGCTTTCGGCGCGTTACTAATGGCGCACTTTTTGTCGCTTTCGGCGCGCGCCGAAAGCGCCATTAGGAAGTGGCCCTAATAGGATTCCATATGAACATGTCATGCAGTGTTTCTATAAACTGTATTTTCTCTTATCAATTCCATCACCATCAATATTATCACTATCACCATCATCATCATCATCATCATCATCATCACCACCATCATTATCATTATCATCATCATCATCATTATTACCACCATCACCACCACCACCATCATCACCATCATTATCATCATCATCATCGCCATTATCACCATAATCATCATCATCATCATTATCATCATCATTATCATCACCATCATCATCATCATCATCATCATCATCAGCGGCAGCATCATCATCACCATCACCATCATCATCATCATCATCACCATCATCATTAGTATCAATATTGCCACCATTATCATTATCATCACCACCATTACCACCAGCACCAGGATCGTGATCAGCATCAGCATCACAACCATCACCACCGTCTCTGTCGTCGCCATCATCGCCTCCGTTGTCAACCACAACACTCAACGTCACTCTTACCAAATTGTTATCAGTGTTGGCCCCATTGTTGGTAACTTAAAGTCCAGGTGTGTACCATGTAAACATATTTAAAGATATAACTTGGAACTAATATATAATATGTGGTATACTCTTGTTGATTAAACACCATGACGTTGTAGCTGCATTCAGGGAAGTTGATAGTGGGTCTCTGTTGAGGGGATCCACCTTGAAACTGCACCCCTCTCATGAATCAGACCAGACTCCCATGTTCGCGAAATAGCACGTGCACCCCTTTTCGACATTTCCAGCCTGGTACCCCCATGGTTGGTCTACAACAGCACATTCCGCACTAGAACAATGAGAACAATTCCAACCTATACAAAATGTTATTGCAATAACACCTCAATATAGGAAACATACATTTTCAGTAATAGAATGAACTAAACTAAAACCCGACGCAGTCAAAGTTTATGTTCTGTAATCTGCACTCAATCATACGTTGTTCATATAGTTATTATGAAATAGATAAACTCTGCCGCTTTTCAAAGAAGGACCGGATCATGTCGCATATGATAGTTATGGTGACAATATGACTATTTTCCATTATACAATTAAATGTATTGTATTCTGTCATTCTATGGTAATCGGTTATATACTCGCCTATTGCTGCGAGACAACTACTGTGAAGGTTTTAGTATGCCGGACAATTCATAATAAAGTGCGATTCGGTCTCAACCGAGTTCGTCTTACAGACAGGACATAGGCTATCCTCTATTTTGGACGGGGGATCTTTGTGTCGTCCCTTCTAAATCTCTAGTTTATGATTACTTACTTGCATGCAATCTAGTGAAGATAATTATCGCGTCAACTGATTTGCTATTCGTAATATATATGAAGTGTAAGATTTATATTCCAACTAATGGTGTGCCAGGCAACTGTTTAAAATAATGACCACAGTTGGTGGGGTGATATAACGCCTATCGCAACGTCCCTGTCTGTACTGAATACGTGTGAACGCTCCGCTGAGATACCACTACTATACAAGGACATTTGATAAGGATTTCTGACATGATCTTAGTTCTTATGTTTTAGGATTAAAATTGCCTATTTCTGGCACAGTTCATATTGTTCTTATCAATACCGAAGGAATTATCATAACTGCAAACATTTAGTGGTCAAAATAAGATAACAGGTGAATAAATATAGTTCCGACGATACGTGAAAATGGATGTATCGGTCCGCAAAGTACCATCCTTACGACAGTGATCTATCGAGGTGAAATGGTGTGGGTGCTGCATGGAGTTTGGTGTGAACCCACAGCTGACTCACGTGTATCGATACTGACATGCGAATGTTGCACCTGCAGCTATTATATATCATCACAGTATAGTGTTATGCCATGGAACAATACAGTCTATGTAAATGTGGGTACATATCCGTGTTTATTAGCGCGATACAGCGTGTCTTCTCATAATATACCGTCATATGATGTGATAATATAATGAATCCCTCATTTGAAATGTACGCCGCTATGAATTTCAATATAATAAATATCCGTGTTGGATCACAAGCAGATGCTTCTAATCAGTAATTCACTTGAAGGTGTGTAATATATAGCCGCAATATCAACCAAATGATCGTCGGAGCATGGGATTGGGGCGTAGTACTGTGAACTGCCACTCCGCCAGATTGCTACATTTACCTACAGTTTCCAATATTATGTACACTTTTCACTTGGTCCATGTAAGCTCATACATGCATACGCATTGTCGTTTGGAGATAACAATATAATCGCCACGCTATACCCGAGTATTACTTGAAACGAACCGGCACTGTTGTAATATATTATTTGTATATACCACACGTGATACGGTTTCATGGCGGGATCTGCGCAAGATCCTGTGCGAGTGCCTTCTGTTATGTATGCTAGTCTCCCATATGGAGCCTTGCATATATATAAGATAATGCACTCTCTTAAGATCAAGGTAAATATTGTTAGGTCAATGTATTATATTGTAAAAGGGAGGCTCCCTGTGGGAGACTCGTATATATAAGAGAATGCACTTAGTCTAGAACAGGGTTTTCGCAAAATTTCAGTAAATATATAAGATAATGCATTGGCCAATATTTACTTTGACCTTGTAAGCCAGTGCATATTATATATGTTAGGCGCTCTACGCGCGGGAGACTCGCATATATAATACAATGCACTATGCACTGATACACACTCTTTAATTCTCCAGTCATGAAATGGTTAACGTTCAGAGAAAGCGTGTACTAATGAGTGTTAAAATCTCAAAAACCACATTCAAGTTCAAAATGATTATCGTGCCTTTGCTGATTAGATATATTTTCTCGTTTCAGGTTGTTAAGATGATGATCATCGTTGTGTGCCTGTTTGTATTGTGTTGGATGCCATTACAGATTTATAACTTCCTGGGCGAAGTCTATCCCCAAATAAACGAGTGAGTATTTTCAAAGTACAATGCGGCTATATATTCAGTGTGTTAACGCATTCTTGCTAAATGGAATCTCCCATTTAAAAGATATACATTGGAATGGTCAATTATTCATTTGGAGGAATGTTGCTATGATAAAAGCAGACGGCATATAAATAAAAGTGCAGCATGAGCCCTATTTATTGAGGGAGATGTTTAGATAACAAGTTCAAAAAACGAAGTATGGCCTTATTTATTATGACGGGTCTAGAAGCGGGTTCTTACTCAAGTGCGGCGACAAGATACATGGCTGTATAGGACCTGCGTCTATGTGCAGGAACCTATTGCATACACAATGTACGCAAGAAAATTATAGTCAGAAACGGTAACGCCATCAATAGTATTAGGCATATACATCGATATAATATAAAATATATTGGTTTCATAAATGCACCACCTCAGAATTTCGTTAAAACAACTAATCCTTCAAATTATTAAAACAACCGTACGGCTTATCACCGAAGGTGTTTCATTCACCACACCAGAAAGCCTCTAAATGCGGACCAAAAATATACCAATCGGATTAAATACACCCCTGATACTTCGCAATAAGACCTTTAGTCTACATTCCAATTGAGAAATATCGAAAACAATTAACTCGGTTATAAAAGTTACATTCTGCGACAATGAGACATTCCGCGAAGTTACACCCGCGAATACATACATCCTGCAAAAAGTCTAACCGGTACGCAAACATAGGTTACAATACACCAAATGATTTACATAGGCCTCAGTGTTAACAAATCCCGCTGGCCTATATTCGCAGCAAAGCTTTGACCCTGCACGAGTATTTGAAATTAAAGACGGTCCTTTTAGACACACAGAAATGTGCACAAAAGTACTTGTAAACGTGGTGGATCACATTGCAGCTTGACAAACGTCACACTACCCTTAAAATTGAGAAAAAAATGATATCGAAAAAAACACAAACACCTCCCATAAATTATTCGCCATTTGCACAGCCATAACCGTTTACCATGTGGCTATATTTGATGTTTCTCGACGGGAAACACTTTTGTGTATTTTTTCGTGCACTTTTCATCCATGTATCATTGACCATTCAGCTGCCATAATTTGTTTTATGCTGATCCTAGCTTGGGGGTCCCAGGGGAAATAACTCTACTAATTTGTATTTGGTGTATTGTAACCCATAGCGAGTACCTATTTAATCAAAGTTACCCTATAGCTCCTATGACATCGCCAGATCGGCCTCGCAGTATACACCCTAGATTGCGTAATAAAGTAACTGCACAACATGTGGTGAAACAATAGCCCAGCTGTTGGGATCTCCGAAATGGATGGTTCCCACATTCGGCCATAGTAGAAGGGGCATAGAAGTTTACTGGCTATATTATAAAGCCATTATACAATGTTGTGTACAGTATGTGTTTTTTCTTGTACGAGTCCAGGTTGTGGTGAAAAGTCATATTTTCACCACAACCTGGACGAGTATAAGAAAAATTCATACTGTACACAACATTGTATAATGACATTTTTATTATCCGTCTGTATGTTTATCCAAATTTTGGGAATAAAACTTTTGTGGTTATTTTTGGTATTTGTCGGCCCATAATTCTCTATAAAAGCCTGTATTTTGATCACAAGAAAGCATTATTTGGAACAGTAAACACGGAAGTGAAAAAAAACTCAATGCGGAAGTGAAACGTCTGCTAAATATACCCGTGTTGCCGTTAATTCGTGACGTCACAGAGTCCCGATAAAAAAGTATATATAGTGCGCCTGGCTATAGTTATGCTATAACCCCAGTTTACGAGCATGTAGTGGTCTAGTTTATGGTTCTTCCTCAGTAAGAAGGGGCCGATGCTGGTATAGTAAATATCGTTGTAAAAGGAGCTACATATATTTACTTGATGTATATGTATAAGTGCCCAATATAGGCATAGTGACTTACGACATTATATAATTTGTATATGCATTTGGTCTAACTTCGGTGTGAATGGTCCTATATCTTGAAATTCTTACATCATAATTATTTTGAATAACATTAAAATTATAAGCAATCATAAATGACCATTCAACAGAGAGGGGTGAATCATGCGTATCAGTTTATACATTTCGAGTATACACTTAGTGGCCCGATTCGTCATCTCCAGTTTAAACCTCCGAGTTTAAACCTGGTTTAAACCTACATTGGCGGTCCAACCAAACCTGGTCTAAGGGGGCGTTTATGTCGTTCAGTTGCCAGCTAATTGACAACTCGATTCGGTGATATGGTTATGCAAGCAAATTACCCTGTATACCAATCGGACCAAAAGATAGTCCGATATAATTGTTATTGACGTGTCATAAATTATCGTGACCGCGTGCACGCTCAATGGATTTATTCATTGAGAAACAAGTATCGCTCATTGACTAATATGATCATACGCTAGCGTAATTAACGAACCAAGGCAAAACCACTCACACGAGGGTAGCTGTGGCTTTTTTTGTTTTATTTTTTATTTATCAAAATATGTTTATAGATTCCCTGGTATTCTCTTCAAATAAAATTTACATAAGCCTATGTTTCCTGGGTTGATTATTAGTAAAAGTAATTAGAGTAAAATTAGGCCAATCGTACTTCCGCGTAGTCTTGATTGACGGAATTCTGACACCTCGGAATTCTCTCTTTTTAACTCGGAATTCTCTCTTTTTAACTCGGATTTCTGACTTTATCACTCGGAATTCTGACTTTATAACTCGGAATTCTGACTTTATAAGCTCTGAATTCTGTCTTTTTAACTCGGAATTCTGACTTTATAAACTTGATATTCTGTCTTTTTAACATGGAATTCTGACTTTATAAACTCGGAATTTTGACTTTATAAACTCGGATTTTGACTTTATTAACTCGGAATTTTGACTTTATTAACTCGGAATTTTGACTTTATAAACTCGGAATTTTGACTTTATAACTCGGAATTCTGTCTTTTTAACTCGGAATTCTGACTTTATAAACTCGGAATTTTGACTTTATAACTCGGAATTCTGACTTTATAAACACGGAATTTTGACTTTATTAACTCGGAATTCTGTCTTTTTAACTCGGAATTCTGACTTTATAAACTCGGATTTTGACTTTATTAACTCGGAATTCTGACTTTATTAACTCGGAATTCTGACTTTATAACTCGGAATTCTGTCTTTTTAACTCGGAATTCTGTCTTTATCAACTTGTAATTCTGTCTTTTAACTCGGAATTTTGACATTTATTAACTCGGTATTCTGACTTTATAAATAACAAAACACATAGATGATGATTGTAAGACGTTTATATAAATAGGAGAGTGTTGCACATCGACTGATTTGTGTTGGCCTCTTAACAGCCGATTACGACAATAATGCTTTAGGCCTACCGATCTACTGTGCGACAAAAGTGCTCCCCAAATTCAAAAATTAGAGCGTCGTATTAGTTAATAATTGGTGACGTCACAAAATCAGATATAGCCTATATACGACCCAAAGCGGCTTTGGTTATGTTCTAACTCGCTTGCAGCTCGAACGAACATAAAGTATTTATGGAATAACTACAACGAATGCATGATGTTAAATGTAAACTTTAATGGACAAACGTGAAGTGTAGCGATAGAATAAAGCGGCTTTGGTTCGTTATTAATCCGATCTCATTCTGTGTTTAAACAATTTAACAAAGGGCATTTCTCTCAACACGAGAATCACGCTCTGTTTATCACTTTCATTGTGATAGATTTCTGCAAGATGCTTCACCCGTAAAGACAAAATTTGGTGTATTGACATGTATATCTGTATATATTAAATGGTATATTAACTGTCTATCTGTATGTCTGTTCCGAACTGTTCTCCAATACCCCTGGACCGATTTCAATTAAATTAGGTGTGGTGATTCGTGTGGTATAACTACGTTAGGTTTTAAAAATTTTGATTTAAAAATGAAAATTTGTGTTAAATTGAGTAAGGAGTTGAATCTAAAAAGAAACAACAATTAAAATTTAAATTAACATTTGTTTGTTTTAAATTTAATTAAAGTTTTTTGTAAATTAAAATGTTCAAATGATCAAAATGTGCGCAAAGCCCCTCTGGCGCTGAATAAAGTATCCATAGTCGAGTCTATCCTGTACCAAGAGGCCAGTCAAGTAAAGGCAATTTGCTTATGAGTGAACACCATAAGCGGCATCTTAACTGTTGGAAGTGGGCAACCATGCAGAGGGACAGCTTTTAATAAAGAAATATATAACATGCGTTGATTTTTTTTCAATGTCATAAATTTCCCGTCATGCAGAAAATCAAAAAGGTTCCCAGGTTTTGAACTGGTAGAATATTATGGGAATTTATGGGCGTAGCCAGAGTAGAGCTGTGTGGCATGATCTACATCGAAATAAGTTATCAAATTTGACTCATATAGCAATACAAGTTTAGGATTGCAAACTATGTGTATAGCATATCTGGTCATGCAGTAGCATCGTTTTGGTGTCAAAATTAAAACGTTGAATCCTACAAATGAATTCGTAGAAAACACCAGTATTTGTGATTGCCACAAGCCAAAAAAAACAACCCCACAAGATAGTTGTAAAAATCATATATTTAGGAACATGTCCATATCTGAGCAAAGCTCGCATGCGAATGAATCAACTATGACATGATAACACCAGTCGGCAGTCGCCACTTAGACACGCCCTCACTCGAGATTATTTACAGGTCCACCCTTGACTGATTGTTTGACAATTCTAAAGCGCGATGAAGAAAAGACGGATTCGTCATCTCAAGTTTAGCCTCGATAAAGCTGGTTTAGCTGGACCACCGAATTAGATGGTTTAGTTGCTGGTTTGAGCTTATAAAACGCAAAAACAATATTGAAATTGACAAAAACTTATCCCCATACGCTTTATGTGTGTGACTGCTTCTCGCTTATAAATTTCCAATCAAAATATGACCGCTGTCGTAATTATTGATTTTCGCAATCAATAAAACGAGGCGGTCAGCATTAGGAAAGTACGTTTAATTATCTCGACGATACAGAGACACTACTGCTAAACCACTGGTCTGGCTGGACCTGGTTTAAACCAGAGATGACGAATGCGTCACTTAGACCTGCGGTCTCGGGTTTAAACCACGGATTTTGCTGACTCACGGCGGTTTAAACCTAGAGGTTTACGTAGACCAGGTTTAAACCTGAGATGACGAATCCGGCCAGTATGTTTGCACCAATATCATAGTTTTCAAACATTTGCTGAAGAAGTAACCATAACTTCAGCATATCAAGAGGTATTAGAATAAATTACATCAAAATAATAGTATGCCATTTGGGATGGCCAATAATATGTGTACATCTGTGCTATAAAAGCTACGAACAAGTCAATAAGTTGAATCCTGAATGCCGGTTAACTTGGGCATATTAATTCAGAGTACCAGATAGTATAAAGAAGATGGGTATACCCTCTGGATATGGCTCGAAGCCCGCGTACTAAAAGAGGGGGTGACACGGGGAGGTGTTTGTGACACCAGCCAGTTTTGTATATGTCCCAAGTTTATCCGCAACAAAAGCTATACATGTATATGTCTTTATTTAACCCTTTCTATACTAAATGGATTCTTACAGTCAGTCAAAAAGTGTACATCGGAATGGTCTATTATTCATTTGGAGGGATGTTAAGGTGATAAAAGCAGATGACAGATAAACGAAAGTACAGAAGTAATCCTACTTATTGAGATAAATATTAAGATAATAATTCAACAGACGACCTATGTATGCATGGTCGTTTGTTGAACATTTTATGTGAAAATTTCTTGCGAACTACTCGTCAATGATGATTTAGTATAGGAAGGTTTGGACAATAACGTTTACACCGACGAATGGTACAAATGTATGGAAGTCTCACTGAAATTCGGTCAGATTGTTCCTTCGCTAGAAGCCAATGTCGCCCGCCGTGTGCCTTGATGATTTATTGTCCTCGATCGTACATTGATAGTAGTATTGGGCGGAAAGTGACGAATGGCAGGATATGGAGTCACTCTGGAACGTCGGGTATCACGGCCAGTCGTATACGTATGTAGATGGCTCGTGTTGTGTGTGACACTAACTAGCAGCCTTCTCCCAAAATTAGGCAACTTCTAATTTGTATTGTCTGTATATAATGGAGTTGATTTTACGTACGTTTGGTAGAAATCTGAGACAAAAAGTTTTATTGTCAGTTTGTACCCCTCACAAACCCCATCGCTAACCCGGACATATCATGAACATTTACACCAGTGCAGACTACTCGTATATCACGGATATTCATAAGTATCAGTTTGGAAGATCAACGATAAAACATATTTCTATTACCAGATTACTTGGTGTATCCCCTCTCCAACTCACCCTGCATCGAACACAGCATATGATTAGATTCCCGGCTTCATTGATATGAATCGATATAAGCTCGGTGGAAGTCGTGGACAAAATCGGTCATCGATTGTGGTTCCCCTTCCCCTTTGACTTAAAATGTTAACACAGTAAGTAAGACGACACGCAGAGGAAGATAGTAATGTTGTCTAATGTCCCAACACCATCCGTCAGATAAATATAAATGGCACTCAAGATCTTAGTTCTCAT
Organism: Siphonodentalium dalli; assembly: GCA_032622095.1. NCBI lineage: Eukaryota > Metazoa > Mollusca > Scaphopoda > Gadilida > Siphonodentaliidae > Siphonodentalium > Siphonodentalium dalli. Next base: position 72,676,128 of record CP136065.1, on the reverse strand, counting down.
GAGAATGGCACATACATGTAACCCGCACTAAAAATCGGTCAGTGCTGACAGTCCTTTTGGCTGGAAGACGATGTCGCCCACTATGTCCTGTTGAGTTAATGATCTCATTTGTAATTGGACGACAGCAAAATCTGCTACACGTCGCGGCAATATAATACTATAATTCTGAACTTCACAGCTTCGTATCCGTCCAACCAGCCTTTTCTCCCGTAAATAAGCTCACATAGAACTTAATTAAAACCTATGAAATAAGCCCATATAGGGATTATATGAGTCATTATTAAGCTCTATATGAACCTAAATGGACAACAATCAAAACAGTCGTATATGAGCTTATTTCAATTTAATATAAGCTCTAATAGGTACAATTTATCTACATTTTTCATCGACCAGATGAATGCTCTTTATAATGTGTTTTCACTGCGACCCGCGCCATTCGACGAAATAACGGGTAGACATTCTATATGAGCTTATTTCAGAATCAAATAGTTTCCATATGGACATTTGTGATATGTAGATCATATATGAACCTATTTGCACGAGGATGTGTTGGTCGAACAGTCTCCGAATTTTGACAAAATAATGTATTGGAGGAAATATCGAATGGAATGATGAATTACAGGATATGTATCGCCTGACTACTTCGGTGCCAGCTAAAAACTGGTATTCAAGACAACATAATATATTGACCTCCTCCCCATCCGTTGTTCGGGAGATGTGATATTACGGCCACCAACACAGCCAGTTCTCTTGAAAATATGTCCATATTGAACGTATTTCAAAAACCCAAATACGCCCATGCATATCGCTATTATTTGAATCTGAATTAAGTCTATATGAATGTAAATGGGGCACGAAAACAGTCGTATATGAGCGTGTTCATATCATAAATCGGGCGTATTTGATGCACCCCATACGAAACACGCACTTATTGGCATTATTTAATCTAACTTTTTTCATCGACAAAACTTCAGATTCGCGCGCTTTGTAATGTGGTTTTCACTGCCGCCCGCGCCATTCAACCGAATAGCTGGCATACGCTCATTGTGGAATTATTTCAAAATCGACTATTTCGTGCCCAATTTACGTTCATATAGAGCGTAATATAGGTTCAAATAACGCCAATATGAGCGTATTTGGGTTTTTGAAATACGTTCAATATGAACCTATTTGCCTGCGGATACCCACGGTTCATAATTATGTAAAGTTCTTGAAGCGTTGTAACTGGAGATACTGTCATTATAGTGGAAAATGCCACTGAGGTATTCACTGTCGAATAGCAAATAATCATGTCAATATTAGTTCGTGCATTTTATTTTCAAATAGTACGAAAACAGCGTCATTGCTATAAACGACTTAAATTAAGGGACTTTTGTTGAATTATTGCCGCATGTTTATCAACAAATTAATCGCCCCAAATACAGTACCTTACTCGTATTTAAATCGCGCAGCACTATTTTTCGCCCAGTTTTGAAGTCGCGCACTTTGTATTCGCGAACCATGATGCTGCGCGAATTCAAAACTTACAAAAATATTTTAGAAAAGGTTCTGCGTTTGATGAGAGTGTCAGTTATTAATCACGGTGGAAATCTACATCGAGTAGAACAGAATTTAGATATAATTTTGTTGCGAAGATGAGTGTATATAATTATGCTTCAAGTAATTATTCTGAAAACTGTTATGGGGATCATTGAGCTCGGAAGATGTAAAACCAAAACCGCGTAACTTCAGAACAAAACAATTGCTTGTATTTTAAATAATTGTGCTCACATCAATAAACCAGACTGTTATATGACTACGGCGCCACACCATGCAGGATTGTGGGTATAGATACGTGATTGCGTGCACCTTCACTCTGAAATATATGTGTAGTTTTACAAGCATTGAAACGTCGAATATTTACAATTATGTATCGCAGTATATGCTTTATATAAATGGTATTGAGATTGGTTGTTTGCACTGAATGAAATCAGACAAATCTCCCGTAATACATGTATATTTTTCTCACGAACATATAATATAACCCTCTTCTTTTCCCACGCGGTTTGGTATAAATTCAGGGGACGTCCATTTTTCGCACAGTTTTTAATTCGCGAAAATGTTAATACGAGTACGGGTATAGTAAATATTTAGATGTGTGTAGTTCAAGCGATGTGTTCTCTGAATTGGCACAGTGGATGTGGTTTCAATTTTCGAAACTCTGTAGTTGATTGCTATATGATGTCAGCGGAGTATCTTTGGATACTACATAATTGGTAATATTCACTGAACTAATTACGGATATGTCTTTAAGTTTTTGTAAGTAAACATATGAATGAATTCATGAATGTTCGCGGTGTTCCGAACGGACGATGTGAATACATTTTTTTAGGTTAACCAATGCAGGTAAGTGGGTGCCTGACAAGGTGACACATCTGTCAATGACAGCCAAAAGCAAAAAAAATATATAATTAACGACAACATCGACGTCGTTTTATGGTGCATATACACAGATGCAGCTGGAAAAACATATGCATTTGGAAACACTTATATTCCGCCAGAGAATTCAAAATTTTATATAAAGGATGTGAATTTGATAACCTTCACATCTCAATCCTGGAGAAATATATAAATTATGATCACGTGATGCTCTTAGGCGATTTCAATTCTAGAACGGGTACCCTACATGACACCGCGAAAATCCGCCAATTAATTGCCAAACACCATATCACAAATATTTCAGAAATCACAGCAACCGATGATATAAGTAATAATAACCACGGGGGTAAACTCATGCACATTTGTGACGAGACGGAGCTTATCATACTCAACGGTCGCATGGGCCCCGAATCAGCTCCAGTCACGTGTAAAGGAATCAGCGTTGTTGGCTATGCTATCTGTTCGCCCTCATTTACAAAATGTGTCGAGCGAGTAATCATTGACCAATTTAATTATTTATATTCCGACGCGCATTCCGGGGTCATAGTTCATATTGGTTTGAAATTGACCGACATTAACCCGCTATCGCGTAAATCGAGTGCATGCAAACATAAACAACGTAGTAAAAAACGGACCAATCGGAAACGAATCGCGAAAAAATGGGACAAAGACATATCCCAACAATTTGTTAATCACATCGACAGGACCGCTTTGAACGACCTGCAAAGTGAACTCAATCAAATAGTTTTCTCCAAAGTACAACAAGATGACCTGGACTCAATAACTGATTCAATCAATAATCTCCTCACTCAACCCATTGATATACTGATTCATACTTCGTCACACAACACCGCTCGCAGAAACCACAAGCCACAAACAAGAAAAACGTCACAACCTTGGTTCGCAAACGACTGTCAATCGGCACGGACAAAATACCGTAAAGCTCGTCGCGCATATAAACGCCTACCCAATTCAGAGAATCGAGTTCTTCTGATTAACAGTAGTCGAAATTATAAACACGTACTGCGCACTAGTAGAATACGCCATAATATGAAGCTGAGTAAACACATACATAATTTGCGTGGAAATTCTAGTACAGAATTTTGGAAACTTATTCGCGCACTTGACAATCATTGCCCCGATAAGCCATCCCCAGACTGCGATGAATTCCAAAAGTATTTTGAACAAGAGGAGGGGTTACCAGACCAGCACACATATTGCGAGATAATTATAGACGGGTCCAATACCATGCCCAATATTATGTCTGACATATCGTGCCCCCATTAACTTTAACTGTATAGACAATACATGTCTAGATGCATGTATCACGATTGACGAACTCGAGAGAGCAGTGCAAAACCTTAAATCGGGGAAATCTCCCGGATATGATTCAATCACAAATGATTTTATAAAATCATTTATATAGTATCATGAAGCACACGCTGCTTCAGTATTTTAACCTGATCCTCTCTACGGGCATCGTTCCACGCGAATGGACAGTTGGTGTTATTATACCTATATTCAAATGTAAGGGAGATAGCATGGACCCAAACAGTTACCGAAAAATAACCCTCCTGAGTTGTTTCTCTAAGCTGTTGACCAGCATAATTAATGATCGATTAAAATCTTTTCTCGAGACAGAAGCACGGGCAGGTTTCAGGAAGGGTTACTCTACAATCGATCATATCTTCTCGTTGTATGCACTCATACATCTCATGAAAGCAAACAAACAAAACTTATACTGCGCTTTCATAGATTTCTCAAAGGCATTTGACTCTGTATGGAGAGTTGGGCTCTGGAGGAAACTTATTACTTATGGTATCAACCTTAAAAACATTAAATGTGATTCAATCACTTTATAAACACCTCAAACTGTGCGTTCGCGTGAACGATGAAGACTCGGGTTTCTTCTCTAGCCATATTGGCTTAAAACAAGGTGACAATATATCCCCTCTGCTCTTTGCTGTGTACGTTAATGACTTGGAAGATTTTCTAAGCGATAATAACAATTGCGGGATAGCTCTTGATAAGCTCAGTGGAGTGGAAACGGGTATCTATTTAAAGTTGTTCTTACTCATATATGCCGATGATACTGTATTATTGGCCGACACACGTGGCGGTCTACAGAGTTCCCTAGATAATTTCCCTGCGTATTGTACACGTTGGAAATTGAATGTGAACATTGCAAAATCAAACGTTGTCGTTTTTGGACGTAAACCGAAAAACATGAACCAGCTACAAACTTTCACGATTAAAGACCAAATCATTGAACAGGTTGATCATTTTAAATACCTCGGAACGACATTCCACAAACGAGGAACTTTCGCAATGGAAAGGAATCTAAGATGCCAATCCGCGAAAAAGGCGATGTACGCATTACTCAATAAAGCCCGTTATAATAAGCTCACTATAAAAAGTATCCTGGAGATCTACGAAAAATCTATTGTACCAATCATGACTTATGGAGCGGAGGTGTGGGGCTATGAAAACCTAACATGCTTTGAAAAACTGGAATTATGGTTCTTGAAATTCGCACTTAATCTGAAAAAGTCCACACCGAATGCTTTCATTTATGGGGAACTTGGAATGTGTCCCATAACAGTGAAAATCAAAACCCGTTCTAAATCAAGCAAGTACGCATTTTACCGGATTATAAAGCCAAACTTTGAAACAGAGAATTATCTAACCCTAGATGATAACAAATCAGTTAACTATATTATGGCCTTCCGGACAAGAACCACAAACTCCCTATAGAACATGGTGCGTGGACAAATACGGATTACTCAGACAGAATTTGCACACTATGTAATCTTGAAATCGGCGACGTATATCACATGGTAATGAAATGTAGGGAACTTAATGAACTTAGAATAAAATACCTGAAACCCTACTACTACCAGAGACCTAACACTCACAAACTAGCCGCTCTTTTCAACTCCCGAAATCAAAAGACAGTTAAAAATCTATCAGTTTTTATTAAGAAGATCCTAGAAATATTCAGGTCCGCCTGAGGCTTATTACCACCCGCCTGACATATTGAAACAACCGAATATACCGTCCAACATTTCTATGTTCTATTATTATGCCATATATAGTATATACATGTATACCTGTACTGAAATATATTGTATATTATATCCATATATATCTGTAATGTCTTAATTTGGCGATCAGAATAAACAATTGAATTGAATTGGGTCAACGTAAATCACACCTAGCCCTCCGGAATGACAGTAACAAGTCAGAATGGAGCACTGGCTGGCGGACCTTACGGCCTTTCCGTTTGTCAACATAAGTATAGTGGAAGAATTAATGGCTTTCAACCTATCCGTCATATAATTTCCCCACATAATGAAGGTGGTGCACAAATGCATTGATGTCAAAAGAAAGGGGAGGTTGTCTGCTGTAGGCATATTAAAGAAGATTCGAGGCTAATTGTGATGATGATCAAGGTCCCAATTTCTCGCAGACAAATTGCTCCTAGTTCTGATGACATGAATTTTGAGGTGGAAGCTGGACCCTGGAGCGGTTTATTAGAATTTTGAAAATAGTTTTAGAACGTACCCCACAAAAACAAGATTCATTTAATGCCAAAAGTAGAATTTCTAGGTTTTTGAAAATTACTCCCAATGAGTTAAAAAGATGCCAAAATGTTTTGATAAGACCATCATCAGTTGCAGGTTGCTGACTATATGCCATGCTAAGCTCATGTCATATCATGTTTCGACTCGTTTTTGCAAGTAAACTTATGAATGAATTCATGAATGTTCGGTGTTCTGAACGGACGATGTGAATACATTTTCGTGGGGATGATACATGATTGTTATCATGATGTTATCCTTAACACTATCTTCTCCCGTATCTTCAACCCCTAACTCATATTTTCATTTCTCCTAAAACCATTATTTCAACCCGCCCCGTCTGACCTATACCCCTCCCTCACTTATTGTGGACGGGGGATGTAGCCAAAGAGGAGAAGACTCCATACAAGCCCTCGGGCTTGTTGTCTGATCCTCGTTTCCATACATTAACTCTTCTATTTTGCATAATTATATTTGTCATCTGTATATTATGTTATTTGCTTGGATTTGGAAATTAAATTATGGTTACACTAAAAATGGCTGGAAACTAACAATTGTAATCAGATGTAATAAAAAAGTAATCGATTACATTTACTAAAGTAATTGTAATCGTTATCGATTATATTTAACACAAATATAATCATTAATCGTAATCGTAATCATGTAAAAAAAAGTATTTGTAATCGTAATCGATTACATTGGCATGTAATCGTCCCAACCCTGCATGATAAGAACAGTTGAAATCACACTCTAGAGGGATACGTCATGACTGTCTCGTGACGCATTATCGTACATATTATGCTTTTGAAGAGTCGTGTCCCCCAAACGTATAATTAAGATGAGACACAAAAAACTATCTGGAGACACCAAATGGTATCTACCAATAATTCGCATGATAATCACTGATATCACATTAAAATGTTGGTATCTAAGATAAAATTCGGATATGACAAAATAATTATGCTATAGAAGCATGTGCTTTTGCACCGATATGTCATTAACTACATGTTAGAACCCCATCGAGGTTAGCCCGTTCTACTGAAATTAGTATACCATACTTAACCTGTTAACCCTTTAATGACGGGAGCAGCGCTGGTGCAGCATTACCTCGTATGTAACAGTCCATTATCTTACATATGCGAGTCTCCCATAGGAAGCCTCGCATATAAGTTAATGCAATAGCTTACAAGGTCAAGATCAATATATATTGGCCAATGTATTATCTTATATATGCTAGGCTCCATATGGGAAACATTCATATATAAGAGAATGCATTGACTGTGGAAATTATGTAATGAAAATGTACATGGTAAAAAACATCTAGTTAAAGGTACACAATCAGATTTGATGGTCCCTGCCTCATCCGATTCCAACAACAAACACATTTTTTCAAAAGACGCTTTAGTTATCACAATCGAATAATTAACAAACATTATGCTATCCACTGTCAACAATATAGTATACAATTTTTCAAAACGTGTTATATATCAACGTTTTGTTAAACGTAATTAGTTACTGCGAGTATGTCGGTCGGCTCGTCGAATATTAGCTAGGCCACTAAATGTTCCAGGTGGTGTAAAATAATAGATTTCAAAAATCGATATCTGATAACTCTGAGCTTTGATGGGTGGGTTCCTTGACTCGAATCAAATATTGTTTACCCTCAAATCCAAAGAAATAGTCATTTAGGAGCTTTAATTAGGATAATGCATCGTTAATAAACGAATCTAGTTTGTGTGTGTGTTATTGGATGATAATGTAGTGTGGTTGTTGGCATATTGGATGAAACGCGATCCGGTTTAAAATATATGCTCCCAGCAGGCACAGCGCATTATCACCTAATACAACACACCCAAACTCCATTAATATATTATATATGTTTAACGTTTTCCTTATTAATTCCCACACAATCAGCTTAATTTGTTCTTATAGTTTTATCTGAAATATGTCTACAGTATGGAAATTATACCACGCATCACAGTAAAGTAACCCAACAATACATCTGTGATTTGTTGATCGAATACTTTTTGGCCGCGCACTTAAAAATCACGTTTTTCGTTCTGTCACCTTTAGTCATCTGGTTCGTGTTATGTGTTTCATCGTGATATGAAACGCATGACCCATGTGTTTTACTGTGATATGAAACGCTTGACCCAATTGGCAGTTGACCTATCACCGAACATAATTTAATCTAACACAATGGTTATGTAAAAAAAATAAGAAATGAATGAAACCACACACATGTAAATGATACAATGCTTTCCAGCTCTGAAACCTTCGAAATATCATTGATATGTTGTCAGTGGTGATCAAGTTTCCTTCACAACTCAAAACACACCACCATTTGGTTGATATAGCAATTACCCATGTGTCTAATCCACACTGTGTGTCTGTGACGTCCCGATGCTTGCGTGTGGGTTAGCGTCGTTACGCGGTGACTTGTGGGGCTAATGGCCTCACCGCTATGTTATGTATCGGGGCTATATACCACCTGTTGCGATGAAGGCCGATCACAGCTTCCCATCCGCCGAACTGTCCCTGATTCTGTGACTTGATGGACGGTACGTCTGTTTGTAGCCCCGGTCGCCATTTCGCGGCCGTCGTGATTGTGACACGGGTATGATTACCGATATGATGTTCCATTGATTTTATGACACCTGTGAAGAGCCCAACTGTCGGAAACAACCGGTTCTCAGAATATCAGGCCGGTCGATAGACTCACCAGGGGCGGAAATCGTGCTCCGATTCTTGGTTCGCAAACTATGTCAAATATGATGAATATGTCAATATATCCGGCTCTACATAATTTGGTGTGATCGTAGATCGATGGTAAAAGTTCTAAGTGACAACCGAAATATCGATGGATAACGCGAGCATGGATACCATTGGCACGATACTAATCGGATATGTTGTCATTGTGAAAGCATAGTTTGCTGAAAGTATCGCCGCTAAAACATACCACAACATTTAGTCCGTCACATTGACAATTTTAAATACATATTGTTTTCCAAATGTGTAATGATAGTATCATAATTATCGATTCATCGGCATCGTCAACATCGTCATCATTATAACCACGTCACGGAAGCACGCTGGTAAATTGTTAAACCATTGCACATGCATAAGGCACCGCAGTGGTCGTATTGTGGAACTTCACGTGTGTAATAGAGGATCTCCAACCAGTTATGTTGGATATAAGATTTTATGAAACGAGTTTGATAAATTTGATTCACAACGAGTCGTTTCAAAAGTTTCATAAAATCTTATTTCCCAACATAACCAGTTGATGATATTGTATATCACATGAAAAAAACGAGAACTTTATGCCTTTTTAACAACTCTAAATCTTGAAAAGAATCTGAAAAATGCATGTAAAATGCATACATGCACGGCGCGTTGGCTGAGACGCATCACAACCTAAACGTTTACGACATTATTGCGCGCTCTACATTGCGACGAAACATATGGTCCCTTAATTTGCGTCTTTGTTTGTGTGCCTATTTTCGCTAGTGCAACTAACTGAAGGTGGACAATCATTGCACTTTAATGAACAAAGCAATAATTTTGCACAGTCTGGTATTAGTGTCAAGCGCGGCTTTTCTAAATAGTACTAATCCGCGCGGTAGTTTACTTGGCGCGATGCCAAGTTTCCCGGGAAGCACGCGGCGATTACGCACTTGTGAGAGATAAGAAAATATCTAATGGAGTGTTGAATGATATTATAGGGGTCCCGTGTGATATAAAGTTATTATACAATGTAGCTTCGAGTCCAATATGACTTTTAACCACAAACTGGACGAGTTCAAGAAAACGTATACTGTACTTAACATCGTATAATGATATGTGTATTATCCATCCGTGTGTTTATGGAAATGACGTCACACTGAGTCCCGATAACGTTTATAAAAGTCATGACTTTCGGGAGTCCAATATTACTTTTTTCCGGATTATCATGACGGCTTTTTCCCAATCAGAAACAGTGTTAGTTAAGGAATGGATAATAATACGTATTTATGAAATGAATAGTTTGATTGTGCGTTATTGAGGGCATACAGTTGTGGTCGTTGGGCACATTTTGTGACCCACGAAGCGGTTCACACTAGATGTACGCCAGTGTCTACAGTGCTATGCCCTCAATAAAACACACTCAAACTATATTCATTTCGTATATTGATATACCTGTTTCCCTTTTGATTTATAAAAGACATATCTTCTGAAATATGTTTTGCCAGTTTGTATATTATACAATGCAACAATTTAAGTTAGCCCAATATATTCTACCTGTGAATTATTGATCGATTAGTCTGTGGCCGCACATTTAAACACTAAAACACGTACGCCCAGTTATTCAATCTATACCGCTTTCAGTCATCTGGGTCAACAAGGTGTGACGTCGGTTTGTGTTATGGTCTGTTTAGTGGGATATGAAACACATGACCCAATTGGCGGTTGATAAATCACCGAGCAAGCCTGCAAACAGTGTGTCTGTCATTTCCAGAATGAGGTCCCCAGATGGCGAATTTAATGATACGATCCCGCACAGCGGGCTAGCATCAATATTTACCCTCTGGAAACATCATTTCGCTTAGGTCCCATCCTCTGGGAAATACCTATAGTCTCAAATTCACATTGTTTTTAGTTACTGTTCCCTTCTGGGAAGTTTCTATATCCCCTAATTTGCAGAAGATAAATGCATACTCGAGGTGACTTATGGGTGAACATCACCGTGTAAATTCAACTGGTGAACTTCAATCTGATCCTATAGATCTCCCATATCAGTTGAGTCCGAAGCAGAATGAGGTTCACAGAGTGTGACTTTGGTGACACTAGCCCGTCGTGGGAGATAGCGTCACTAAATTCACCCTCTTTGGACCCAATTCTGCAAATGTTAGACACACAATTTGCAGGCTTGTATCCGAGCATGATTTTGTGTAGCACACACGGACTGTGCACATATATTGCAATACATTTGTTTATTACAGGTACACCTACATCAACATCATCTGGTTCTGTTCAAACTGGCTGGCAATGAGTAACTCGTGCTACAATCCCTTCATTTATGGACTACTAAATGTAAGTATATTAAACACCTCCTCAATATGGTGCGTTCACTTTAGTACAGCCGATTACCCATACCAGTGGTTATGCATATATGTTTTCCAAATTTTTTTACCTGCGAAGTATCGATCGATTGCTTTGTTGGCCGCGCACTAGTGTTAATCTCATAAGTGGTACCCCATGGAGCATCATAAAACGTCACTCCCAGACAGTGGCTCACCTTATATCGGAATGAGTGCCATTTGCCAGTCGCAATTAATTCGTCACGCAAGTAATGAAATGTGCATTTACACCTGCGCGTTCTTCAGAGTTACCTTTTTTACAATTGCACAATCGACGTGATTGAATTATCGGCAATAGTAGACGATTGGCATGTAATTCTTCCAGACGTGAGTGGATAAAGTTGTGCTGATTCACTAAATTGAAACACAGTTTTCCTTTAAAAAGTAACCAAACATTCTTTTATGTTAAATTTTCTACTAGTAATTTTGTTTTTATCAATTTTGTTGCCGCGACCCGCCGTAACTCTGAGGGTGCTAATCCGGCATCTTGATACCACACCGGTAGATTCCTCGTATAGTCTAATACCTAATATAAGTTTAGAGGAAATTTCATAACAAACACGGTTTTATAAATTTTGGTATCCCGAGATCCCTATCTACAACGTCACTCAGGGCCGGGAACTTACGTCATAAATTGCTCGCAAATGGCACCAAGATGTCGCTCATGGCCGTGAAAAATCGCCGTTTTCTTCACATACATGTATATTAATAACTCAAACAAACACTATAGCAAATGAGATATGTATCAGATTTGCTAGCTCACTATGAATCAGTGATGATATGAATGCCGTGATTTCCATCCCCATATAAATGTGAGAGTTGAGAAGATATATGTTTTCACTGACTTAATTCGGGCGCCATATTTCGAGGTTGTGAACTTCGAACGCCACAATCTCAATAACGTTCGATGTGCGGTTTTTTAAGTATCCGCGATGAGTTATTCTGAGAGTTCATTAGTCCGATATATAGATTGCTGATATTTTTTTATTAATAATATAGGAAAAACAAGCGAATGTTTAAAATCAGTGCAAATTATGAGGTGGGTGCCTGGTACAAAATATCCCAAATTTGAACCACAGCATTAGACTCACAGGGATGCCCTCATTTATATATATTTAACCCTTTCATGACTGGAGCTTCCTGAATTATTGCGAAAACCCGGTGCCAGTGCATTATCTTATATATGCGAGTCAACCATATGTCACCTCGCATATATAAGAGAGTTCATTGGCCTAACAAATTATATATTATGTTTGATAATTGTTAAAAAATGTAAGAAAAATGAAAAAATATATAAAAAATTGTTAAAGAATGTAAGAAATAACGATATAATAATGATAACATATTGTTAAAAATGTAAGAATTTATTTTTATAAAAATTGTTAAAGAATGTAAGAAAATTTTATAAAAAATGATAAACGATTGTTAGGCCAATGCATTCTCTTATATATGCGAGACGACCTATGGTCGACTAGCATATATAAGAGAATGTATTGGCACAGGGTAAGATAATGTTCCTCCAGTGCAGCAGCCGTCATTAAAGGGTAATATATGGCGATACAATGTTTTATCCTGGCATTCTGATGACCTCCTGTCCCCAATCCCTGGGCCCCAAGACGCCGCCTAGCTTTAAAGATACGGGCGGCGTTGGCGGTGGGTATGCTGTTAAAATATTCACCTCCGTCAAAAACCGCCATAAACAGAAATAATAGTAAAATATAGACAGACTTTGTTCATATACCAATCAGAAATATGACATAAATAGTAGTATGTTATTGTCAAATGTTTTCCTTTGTTATGTAAACAAAAGCAACAACAAAAACGTTACAAAACCTGGCTTTTGTTTAGATCCGGATATGGTAAACATAAAGAGCGTTATTTGCTACTGTTTCTCTGATATGGCAATAATAAAGAGCGTTTATATAAATTGTGTGTGATTAAGCAATATAATTGCGCTGTGTTATTTAACAGAAGCAAAACTTCTGTAACACGAGCAGGCTCTTGTTTACGTACACCATCGGACGTCTTGACGACAATATACTATTTACGCGCTGATTATGTTTGGCATATGAACAAAACTCTATATATTTTAATAATCCTTCTGTTGATGTCGATTTGAACATGTATGAATATTTCTGCAACGAACGACACCCGTGCCTTTAAGCCCACACCAGTATGCGCCATGTATATATGATTAGTGTCATGGAGGAAAATCATTTTTTTTAAATCGGCGCTAAAAAAATATTGTGTTTATAACTTTCGGTGACCGTCCCCTCCTCTATCCATAACTTGAGAGATTTTTTTTCGGAAAATTTCGCGAAGGTACATTTTGAGATATCTCTTATCCAATTATATATACATGATTTTGGATTTGAACAAGCCATGCCCGTGTTATTGTTATATATGTTAGGTAGACTTATTGTGTTATTTTGCGCCTGTTGGGAAGACATGAATACTATTAACAAACATCTTGTAACTATAATATACATACACACTATGTATACAACTCATCGGGGAAGAAACACATTCATCACAGCAGACACACACCAAATATAGTATTGTAATCATGAAGCCCGCCTAATTTAGATAGAACTTAACAGCCCCTCGAGTATAACCATATACGACTAATGACTATCTGTATATTTGATGAGTGCCGAAGAAAAACGTATGTTCTGTCGGAAAGAGCGAGAGGAATGAATATTTTATAAGTTTTTAAGCGGCGTCTAAGTTAATTTGAATCTATATACATTAATATATCAACTGCGCTCTTTTCTTTCATTTCGTGCTGATCTAACTGGGAACACGTGTATATACATCAAATTATATTACATTATCCGACCCTCATTCCATTCATTAAACCCATTATATACTAATGATCTGCAACGGCTATAGCATAACAAGAAATAGTGCCAGGTGCACTGACATGTATTATTAAATAGTTGCGCAAACATGATTCGGAATCGGGTGACGAGCAATAAAGAAGAATATGTGGCTGATATTGATATAGTTTGAAAATTGATAACATTAACCCTTTACCCAACAAAACGGCCAAAACCGGCCAAATAAAGCTTCAACAGCCTAAAATATCTTCGGTCTGTCTCAATAGAACCATACAAATATGGATATCATTGGAACCGGCTCCTTGACCACATTGTGATAGTTACAGTTATGCCCTGTGCCAATGCATTCTCTTATATATGCGAGTCGACCATATTTACCATTTTTTCTTACATTCTTTAACAATTTTATAATTTTTAATGTGTTAAGCCAATGCATTCTCTTATATATGCGAGGCGACCTATGGTCGACTCGCATATATAAGAGAATGCATTGGCACAGGGCCCTTCTGTTGGGTAAAGGGTTAAATGTACGCTAATACATACGTAAAATTGTCTTATTTATCTATATGGACTTAGCCATCGATCACACGCATGAGCTTCCTGAAATTTAGCGAAAATCCTGTGCCAATGCATTCTCTTATATATGCGAGTCGACCATATGTCGCCTCGCATATATACGAGAATGCATGATGCATTGGCCTAACATTTTGTTTCAGTTTTTCTTATATTCTTTAACAATTTTATCATTTTTTCTTACATTCTTTAACAATTTTATCACTTTTTATTATTTTGTTCTTACATTCTTTATCAATTTTGATAATTTTTTCTTACATTCTTTAACAATTTTTATCAATATTTCTTATATTTTTTTACAATTATTTTTTCATTTTTTCTTACATTTTTGTTTAGCATTTATAAAAAATAATATAAAATTGACCTAATAAACGTAAGGGCGTCATCGAAGTAACGAATGTAAAACTGAGGAAAATGACAGATTTACTTCACAAAAAAGGCAAGTTTTGCGCGATGGATAAATAAAATATGTAGATAATGTTGTCGCTTAAACAACGCTTAGTTGCGTGAATCGTCATTGCACGCATTGCAGAGGCCGCTGTTAGTTTCATGTCCCATTTATTGATTTAAGTATGTTTTATGTAGGCGTTGTATCTGTATCGGTAGATATTTCAGTGCATGAACCTTCCTGTTATAGACGCACTATAAGATGCATATAATCTACAACTCGTCCCAAGTTCATAGCGAAATTTACAAAACGAGTCCAGTTAATTATGGATCTGGGCAGAGTGACTCGTTGTGGATCCTCTATATATAATATTTTTTTTATATATGTGAAAAAAAAAGAGGTTTCACAAAACTCACTTTTATATCGTATACACTACATGCATACGTCATCAACTTATGCGCACTTTCTACATGTAGCCGCTGTCACGTCGGATATGGTAACAATTATTATTATTATTATTATTATTATTATTATATTTTCATTTAAGGAACGCACTCTTCTGTCTCTACACCAGTTAGTCTCCATGCGCATTTACATAAAAATCAACACAGACAAGTTAACATCGCGCATATTTACACATAAAACAATACAAGATTCACCAATATATGACAGATAACTCGGAAGATGACTAAACAATTGGCACTATACTTAAAAATAAAAAATAAATATCCGGTAGATTAAAAGACCTGGCTAAAAGAATACTAAGTTAAGATATGTCAATTTCCAACAATATATATACAGCGGGTAAGCCTAAATACATGTATATAAAACTAGCCTGTGGGACCGACTTCGTCCGGGCTGTTTCCCCTCCGCTTTCATCCGGATCTAACACCTAAATCCGTCTAAAGGCACGATTTGACCTTCGTCGAAATCTGTCCTTTTTACCCGATTTGACCTTGCATTGACAATGTTGAAGGTCAAGGTCAGGTCGGGTTCACGATTTGACCCGTCCAAAACACTCCCCGGACAAAAGTAACCTTAGGTGTCAAATTTCGTCGAAATCTGTCCGGCAGTTTTCCCGGCCATAGCTAACAAACAAACACTAAACAGACAGACAGAAGTCCCAATATATATATTAGACTAGCCGATGAGCCCGACGTTGTCTGGGCTATTCAAAAACCAAATTTCAAGTCGATAGCTCTACCCGTTTCCGAGATCTGGTCTGCGCATGCGCGAAACTGGCGACGCACGGGCTCGGCGACCCGATACATTTCGTATCCGGGGAAAGATATATTCACATACCAAATTTCAAGTCGATAGCTCCACCCGTTTCCGAGATCTCGTCTGCGCATGCGCGAAGCTGGCGTCGCACGGGCTCGGCGACCCGATAAAATTCGTATCCGGGGCAAGATACATTCACATACCAAATTTCAAGTCGATAGCTCCAACCGTTTCCGAGATCATGTATGTGCATGCGCTGCACGGGCGTCGCACGCGCTCGCCAATACGACAACGACGACCGCCTGGTCAAACTACACACACATACCAAGTTTCGTCCCGATCGGTCGAGAATCGTAGATTTGTATCAATGACATACAGACAGACATACATACAGACAGAGGTCTTCAAAATATATATGAGACTAGCCGATGAGCCCGACGTTGTCCGGGCTATTCAAAACCCAAATTTCAAGTCGATAGCTCTACCCAGCCCGACGTTGTCCTGGCTATTCAAAAACCAAATTTCAAGTCGATAGCTCTACCCGTTTCCGAGATCTGGTCTGCGCATGCGCGAAGCTGGCGTCGCACGGGCTCGGCGATCCGATAAAATTCGTACCCCGGGCAAGATACATTCACATACCAAATTTAAAGTAGATAGCTCCACCCGTTTCCGAGATCTCGTCTGCGCATGCGCGAAACTGGCGTCGCACGGGCTCGGCGACCCGATAAAATCGTATCCGGGGCAAGATACATTCACATACCAAATTTCAAGTCGATAGCTCCACCCATTTCCGATATCTGGTCTGCGCATGCGCGAAGCTGGCGTCGCAAGGGCTCGGCGACCCGATAAAATTCGTATCTGGGGAAAGATACATTCACATACCAAACTTCAAGTCGATAGCTCCACCCGTTTCCGATATCTCATCTGCGCATGCGCGAAGTGGGCGCCGCACGGGCTCGCCAATACGACAGCGTCCACCGCCTGGTCAAACTACACACACCTGCCAAGTTTCGTCCCGATCGGTCGAGAATCGTAGATTTGTATAAATGACATACAGACAGACTGACATACAGACAGAGGTCTTCAAAATATATATGAGATAATTAAATAACAGATGATACGATTATAACGAATAACACATTTTTGAACAGGTGAGTTTTAAGAGGTGTTTTAAATGATGCTAATGAGTCTATCCTCCCTCATATCAACGGCTAGTCTGTTCCAAATAGAGATTGAGATATTTTGAAATGAACACTTTAGTCGGATTCCTTATGTCGAAAAAAATGGTCGCGCGTTTTCGGAATGTTAAAAGCAATATGAGAACAGTTTATATACCACCAGTGTGTCTATTTTCAGAATCTACCTGTTTCCAGCTTGATATTTTAGTGGAAACAGGTTTGTGTGGGGCTTTTGTTTGTGTACCCCTCTATTTTTTTCCCGTCCACTTGGTAATCAAAACATGCTATAACGCATAGCAAGTTCGGTAAGTGGCTTTCTTTGTTCTTGGAAATCGAAAAACATGGGGAGATCTTGCCACAAATTACTTAATTACATATCTTAATGTGGAATTTTATCAAAAATCATCAGTCGAATTGCATTTATGACTGCATTTTCAATTTTCTTTCCCAAATATTAAGGTATTGTATATTCTTAAAATCAGCTATATCACATATGGACGAACATGAACAATCTACAAGGATATCTTGATCATATGCCACAAACAAAACTTCGATACATCGATTTTTGGTAAAGATATCGCAGAAAAGCTAACCCTACCCCCACCCTCGCTGATTTCACAAGTCAGATTCCTTTGGTCGAAAACAACGGTCGCGCCATTTCGGATTGTCTAAGACGACATGCGAACGGTTTATTTATCAATAGCGTGTCTACTTTCAGAGTTTACCTGTGTCCAGTTGAAATTTTATTGGAAAAAAGAGTTTATGGACTGTTTTAAGAATTTAAAGAGCGTTTGCTTATTATACAAATATTAATCCTCATAACTAACCTTCTGGTGGACTGTGCGAGTTGAAATTAACAAAAGTATCAAATATGGCGGTCTACTTTCAGAGTCTACTTGTTCCAGTCTGACATTTTAGTGGAAACAAATTGTTTGGACGGTTTTAAAAATTTAAAGGGGTACTGTACGCCATTTCCAATAAATTTCCGTTGATAACAACGATCTATTATTGATAATATATAGAAACATAAGTAATTTGAGTCGAAGATGTATTCTGTAAACGCTCAGGTTAATAGGCTATCTTAAAATTTAATAATTTAAAAGATAATAATTTAATATAAATTGAATTTATGGCTGGAGCCATAAAATGGCGTAAATTAAAATACGAATTTCCGTGTGCCAGACGTAATCAAATTATAATTGAGGGATACTGGATTAGTAAACCCATTGCACACACGATCGGTTGAAACATTATGCTGATACGGGGAGAAAACCCAAGCCACTCACTATAGTGACGATAAATGAGTATATGGGACTGGTATGCATATATAATATAACTTTTATTTGATACATTTGGTTGAAAAATGTAAAAAAAATTACTCGACAACGACAATTTGTATTTTTGAATTCCGGTAAATTTGTCAACCGTAACACTACTTCGTACTCAACAGACTTTCAAATAATGGAAAATTTGTTACCTTATTCTCCGACTCGGAGACTATAGAAACCAACAACAACATTTGGCGTACAGTATACCTTTAAAGAGCGTTTCCTGATTATACAGATATTAACTAACACGATTAGTCTTTTCATGAATTGTGCAAGTTGAAATTGTGCACATATGTCAAGTATGACTCTGAAATATATTTTAGAAAATGGTGTCGTCAGATAAGTCTCCGCTGGTACAGTACTACAGTTGCGAACAAAACTAACGTTGAATCCTATAGAGAGTTTGACAATTTACTCAAATGTTCACAGTGGTGGAACTTAATGGCTATCATATATGCAATTATGCATGGCTCTTACATGTAATCTATCGTAACTACATGTGATTTTACAAAATTAACATGCAACATAGCCAGGCCACCAGATACAGTAGTTGAACAAATGTGGTTCACATCAATCATAAACATCACAATCATGTGCTTCAGTGATAATGTCCACTATTATACAAATGCATGTTTATCAAGACTAAAGTTTCAGGATGCCGTTGTAAAATTGATTGATGGTGTTTTTTCATCAATTGACAAAATTAATGTTTATTGCCAGTACCGCATAATACGGAGTTGTGTGCTAACACATATGGGAGTCATATTTATGTAAGTGTCAGTCAAAACTTTTAGGACATGGGAATATTTTTTTAATTGCGTGGCCACGAAATACTAATTCGTGGCCACGCATTATGAAATAACTAATTCGTGGTCACGAAATAAATAATTCGTGGCCACTAAATAACTAATTGTGATATACGATCGTCAGTCACTGTTGTACTGGAAGCGGATAGAGATGATCTGGTTGCAGTTGTCCACCTTGGCATGAGCCACAGCGATTTGAGATAAAGCGTGTTCTAGGGTGGCCCGTAAAACAAATTAAGTAATCACCCCTTTCACCAACCCGATCCAAAGTTGCCGCCGTCCTGGGTGGGTTACATGGGCACCCACGACATTCAGTATATCTTGGGGCCACCCTAGCTACAGCACCAATTATACCACATCAAACGGTTAAGTGGTCGAGAAATTGTATAGGTGTCATATTTGAACCCATCTGGGGTGGCCATTTTGGATCGGGGATGGTGAAAGCGGGTGAACATTTAGTTTGTCTCAGGGGTAACCCTACAACACACTGTATTCGACCTAAAATGGGGGGGGGGTTGCATGGTACCATATATGGACCCCTCTGATCAGTTATCATTTTCGCTCGAGTGGGCTGAAGGTGTGAAAATTTAGCTTTCTTTGTGAACCACGGTACAACACTCTTTATTTGATCTATATCGGTCAAGAGACCGAGAAGAAAATTATGTACCCCATTTGACCCCTTCTGAGCGGCGAACATTTTGGATCGGGTATGGTTGAAAGGGGTGAATATTTATAAGCTTGTTTGGGCCCACCCTACAAAACCTTATTTGACTTAAATCTGCCAATGTGCCGAGAGAAATGGTATTCCCATTCGATCACTTGTGGTAAAAACTAATGAATATTCAGTTTGTCTTGGAGCCGCCTGACCCGTGTTTCCCCCGTTCTCTCTGGGATAGTTTATATAGGACGTCCATACCCCCATAGAGCCCGGGTCCCACACCATAAGGGGTTTATAGTAGCTTCTCTGTGATCGTACGCATTGTTTCTAAAACATCGTCATGTTAGTGTAACCATACCGTAAAGGTATCTGGATATATATGCAAAGGTCAATCAGTTATTTCGTGGCCACGAATTAGTATTTCGTGACCACGAATTAGTTATTTCTTGGCCACGAATTAGTTTTTGTGGCCACCAAATTATTTATTTCGGGGCCACGAATTAGTATTTCGTGAAATAAAAAACAAATTCTCATGTCCTAAACCAGCCACTGTAGCTTATGGAACATTCTGTTTTAGTATTAAATTTGGAGAAACCAGACCAGCATCAATGTAACAACTACAACAACTCATCTATGCCAATGATTTGTTTAGCCAAATAGACGTGGATAGGGTGGTATTGTTTAAAAATGTTAAACAATGTTATCATGTCCATGTTTATTGCTAAATATTGCTGGGCTTATATAGATGGTTGTTCTATAATTCCTGGTCGGGTTTATCCAAATTGGGAGTTTAAATTATGTTCATCTGAGTATAAAGAAAACACTTTCTCCGCCCACTCGATACCTCCCCGGGATACATGTTTCACATACTAAATTAACATCTTAGTCAACATAACAAATCTCTCCCTCAAATACTTTGCCACAAGAATAAATATAAATTATCAGTATAAATAGGCAAGACATCTCTGGACACGTTCTAAGAGATAATTTATTTATAAGAAGATATATATATGTGCATTATGTGCTTGGTCTTATATATAGTACAACACAGTAAGATACAAGTGACACAGTGCGGGGACAATACTGTGTCGAAAAACATAGTTAAGGGGACCCTTCCACCATCCTTCATTATGTATCATGACTCCATGTGTTGTGAACAAACCATCGACTTAGGCTTAATGGATCGTTCTCCCCCAATAATATACTTGGCTTTGAAACGGCCATGGTATTTTCCCGTAAATGAGATAGTGTCTATAGTCAGATGGTATTGGTTATGTTAAAATGGTGACACAGATCTGAAACTGTACATGTTTGTGCCCCATGGGCCATTGATCATTATAAGATCGAGAAACTTAGTCTAGGAAATTACCAGGAATTCACTAGAAATTGCAATTATAGCTTATAGGGTCGTAATTCAACGTTTGCGTTTCCGATACAGTTAATACCCAAATGTGAAATTTGAGATATACTTGGTCGTCAAAGTGAACCAGATGTCTTATTTAAGGTTAGCAACGGTTGCTAATCAAATACCACAATTGCGTACTAATCATTTATTGGTATTGCCTTAATTTAGTCAGTGTCTAATCACATGGTGCTGGCTTTGTTCAAAGTTGGGCACATGCATGTCAAAAACTATATATGCAGCCATGTTCTGCATAGGCCACTGATCATTATAAGATCGGGAGACTTTGCCACCGGACCCGATAGCTCATTAGTAGCGGTTACTAAGCACCTACTCGGAATGCAGGAAATTGCATCTATGGTTGATACCTATTTTACCCATTAAGCTCTACTCTAGTGAAAATTCTAATTTACTTGATTTTCACAGCTATACACGAAGCGTGGAGATTAACTGTGGTCAGAATATTGATGGTGAATGTTGGGTTTCAGTCGCTGCACTGAAGTTGGTCAAATGTAACTGGCGTGGGAAGTATGAAAGCAAAGCCTATACCGCTATAGTAAAGATCTCAGCTGCACCGAAATGTCCGTTTATCAGTAGCACAAATCCTGCGAAAACACAGATTCTTTCAGTGCATGTGGGATAGACTCCGATGACAACGATTGAGTTAATGACAACGAACAACTACCATCTATCCCTGTGTATTTGTGACACTACATAACCTTATGATCAACGATGTGGTTTTAAAACTAGTCAGTGGACAACAATACAGACAAGTATAAAATAAAACAATGATATAATATGTAATCACATCGTGAACAGTCTTGTTGTGAATATTTTCATTTTATTCAACAGGCTGCATATTATCGAAACTACAAAACCATTCGACACTTACTTTTGCCAATTACTGTATCTTGAGGCATAACTATATCATATGTTGCAACTATTAAATCACGGATAGTTACAGTGGGTCAAACATGAGTGTTAAACTTCATATATTTGCGCACGATTGCCAATAAGTGATATTACAATCAACGTTTGAGCATAACACGAAATTCTCCATAGGGTTAAGTGTTAAATTTTGATCGCAACTGTAGCCAGCAAGAATCATCTGATCACATCCATTCCTTTTAAAACTACGTCTGTGTTTCATACTTAGTATTGTTTAGGAATACCAGTACGCGCATATCATCATACGCGAAATGGCGCCATCGATCTATCCAAATTTACTAGAATCTCCATAGGGCTCAGTGTTAATTTTGATCACAACTGTAGCCAACAAGAATGAACCGATCACATCAAAATTTTCAAAAATACATGTAATGGTCATATCTAGTAGTTTGGAGAAGTTTCAAATCGCACCGATCACCATACGCCAGATGGAACCATATACCGTTTTCTGTAAATACGAAACGCTCTCTAAATGATGTTGACCCCGATTTAGGGTGACCCGCCAAAATTCAAGAATGGAAACAAGTCAATCCCGAAAACACACATACTAGGCATACATAATCCGTTTTCAGATCGCTTTTAACAAACCAAAAATGCAAAATGACATAAGGAATCCGACTACTTTCCATAGTTAAGATTTCGTTTGTCGGGTATATACGAGACACAATGGACTCCGCTTTGTGCATTCCGAGTAACTGACGAATGTTTGGTAAACATATAATATAATATGGTGTATCTCCGTGCAGACTTGAAAACAATGTCTTCTGTGTGCACCAGACAAGCCAAGATGCATTGAACAAACACTCCGTTAATTAGTGTTGTACCATACGTCCTTCATTTATCGTTCATCCGCCAACTATCATCATCTGGTCGATTCAATAGAAGATCATCGTACGCGTTGTGCTTAAACGGGCGTGGCTATAATTCGAGCTTCCAAATGAGGTACGATGTATCAGATTTTTTTTCGCATAAACGCTCTTTATTTCTACCATATCAGAAATAGACTAACATGGAACGTTCTTTTCTGTTCATGTTTTATTTTTGGTGGGGGCAAACATCATGGTCAAAGTTGCATTGTATATGACTTCAAGGCGTCTTTCTGTGACATACAGTGCTCGCAGAACGGGTAGTTCAAGTATTTGTCGACCTATTTCGATACCAGGAAATTTCCAAAAGCGAATATTAATAGGTGTATTTTGGAGCGCAAACCGGCATATGGCTTTAATCTGGAATACCGTGCACAAAGCTATTCTGGTTTACCCATGCATTGGCATATTCATTAATCCTAATCTCCGTCGTTATATAGTTTTTGCGAAACGATTTTAGGGAGGTTTCGCAACTCACCTCACTGCATTTAGATGTTCGTATTCGTCAAATTAAATTCACGTGCGGCCAAACAAATTCGGGAGTGTATCGATGAATTTGTTTTGCAAAATTTTGCGCTGGCTTACTAAGTTTTCGATAGATCATTTCATGGAGTGTCTTCAGAATTGAGAATGGTGTGTTAGTCTTGATTAGAAGTTATTAACTCAATTCACGAGTGCCCAATCAAGACTAACGTCACACTTCTTAATTCTGAGATGATCTATCAAATATAGGCGATTCATGATTCGCGATTATATGCAATTCATTATTCCTGACTCACTATATTCGCCAAGCGATGTTTCCAAACTGAACTCTGAATTTGTAAATTTTAACCCATGATATTATATCAGCTAACTTGATGATGTACCGTTGGAAAATTTAGTTTCCGAGTATTTCTTAGACCAGCATGTACCTGTAGGTGATGACATAAAACAATTATGTTTTGCTAAAGTTTAACTTGGATGGGGCTGTAGGAGCGGCACTATTGAGTGATGCCAAGAAAGCGATGATGTAAATTAATGGCAGTTCTGAGGTGGCAATGGAAAGGTAAAATTTATTCTGAATAGTTGATTCATGGTTCAAAATCTGAACATTTTAGTATTATTAAGGGGGAGGTCAAGTCACCAATTTTGAATGGGGACACAAAAACAAAGAGCCAAATTGGGGGACTATATTTTCCGTCGCCAGCCCCAAAACGCGCAACTGTTGTATACGGTTGTGAAGTGTCTCACACTATATACGCTGTAAATGTATGCATTTTGCAGCTTCTTTTAAGGATTTTGATTGTTTAACAAAGAATAAAACTCCAGTTTTCTCATGTGATATAAGATTCTCAACTCGTTTGATAAATTTAATTCTCAAACTCGTCTACGACTCGTTGTGAATCAAATTTATCAAACTCGTTTCATAATATCTTAAAGTGATGTGAAACACCCCGTAATGGTGATCAAATAGAAATTGAGAATAATCTTGCTCACAAAGTAGTTATTTATTATGAATATTAATACAAATTGACAACACACGCCGTCATTCTTAATTATTAATAAAATACAATGACTCTCGATGGCGAAATCATTTGTGATAGTTTATCGCCGATAGTTCCGTCCCGAATCGAGATGTAAATATTTGCAATTGAGCTCAGTTCAGACGATATGTTCTATGGAGCGTTATGGTTGATTTCTTTGACATTTTCGACAATGTTAGTAGAATGCTACATTCCCCAAGTTGACAAACCGGCTGGGGTAATAACTGATCAATTTCACGCACCGAACAAGTGCATAATATGTCTTTAATTCCAAATATAACTCGTTGGAGATCCTCTATATCTTCACGAGACCAGGCTGGATTATTACATGACACGATTCAACTATATAGGAAAAGTAGCTGCCATGCAGACAGAGGTGAACAATTATCAAGGGTATTGAGCTGATTATAACAACGATATTATTCTATTTCAGGAAAAGTTCAAGCGAGAATTCAAAACGTTGTTTCGTGTGTGTCCGTGCAAGTGTTTCAAACCCGATAAAACTTGTTACCTGAAGGATGTGAGCGACTTTTCAGACGATCAGCACACGGTGCGCAGGAGTGTGACATACAACACACATCTCACAAACAACGGGCTTCTAACGCCCTACTCGCACCGAACGAGGTCACCAGCCGTGATGCAAAACCGCAAAGCTCTCCTCGCGCATGAGAGCAGTTCATCCTCTGTGTGACGTCACGTGATATCGGTCATGATTGGGTCATCGCTTTTGTTGCGGACGACGGATGCTACCGAGTGTTTAATCCGGCGGATTAATACACCAATGTGTGAGTCGGTGCTCTTCATTCGTCCTAGTTGTGTTCGGATTTAACTGTGTTTTCGTTGTTCGTGTGATATGAACACATTGGATAAGTTACCCGGTTGCAATATAAACAAACAGCAGATTTGCGGCGGGTGTCAGAACGCTCTAACATGAGGATTCTTAGGGGTGGATTTCTGTATATTTTCACATTCACCACTTCTAATATGTGTATATTTGTGTTTTTCAACATTAGAATTCATGCACAAATATTTGTCTTTATGACTATTGTGAATATAAATGGGTTGTCCCCGTATTACAAAACCTGATCAAATGGTTCTATATATTATACGGCTATTTTGATAGGTCCTGCTGGTTATGGCTATGGTAGTTTTTAGAACAAACAGATGGTGTTATGAACAGATCGATAGCGATGCTTTTGCTTCTACGTGCCCTCATTGACTTTGGTAAATCTGACCGATTTAATGTGGATCCAATGTGCAATGTGGATTTAATGTGGTTTATGATAATACACATGAATGCGACTCGTAGATACTCTATATATCTTGTGGGTAGAAATATCTCAACCCTGTGTCAGATTAGAACCCACTTCCTACACTGAACAGTCTCTGCAATGCATCTGCATCGGGGTAGCTGTTCATGACTTCCCTGCATTCATAATTGATTTCCGATAACCTTCGAAATGATTACGCCCACGCAGTGTTATGTACAAGTTGTTCACATAATTATAACATTGCCGATGTATGGTTTTCATCTCTCAACACAGATGGGAGTAATTAGCGGGAGCATGCTCCTTTCAGACTCACATGTCCTCTGACGAATACAATCGGACAACACTTTAGTCGGTTAACTTACATTACGTGACCTCAGCATTCACTACAATGTGGCTAGACGTTTTTGTGAGAATAGCGAAGATCTGATACCATACGCGTTTAAGAATTAAATGAATTAAATATAGTGTGACTGTGTATTGTTGAGGAAAACGTGGTTCTGTGTGGTGGTCATTCGGTTTGAGACTACTTTTAACCCGTTCCTGGCGGGAGCTGTGGTGGTGACGCATTCAATATGATGTGCCAGAGCATGTTCTTATATATGCAAGTCTCTCATAGGGAGCCTCGCATAAAAAAGAGAATGCACTGGCTTACAAGTTCAAGGTAAATATTGTTAGACCAATGTATCCTCATATATATGCGAGGCTCCCCATGAGAGACTTGCACATATAAGAACATGCTCTGGCACATCATATTGAATGCGTCACCAGACTCGCATATACAAGAGTATAAGATAATGCATTGGCACAGGGTGTTCACAAAATTTCAGGAAGCTTCAGCCAGGATGGGCTAAATATACAACAAAGAAGAACCATGCACAGTACAATATACCTAAATGTATCACTGATTCGTGACACTCATTCCATATTTTATATAGGTATTTTGATCATTTGTTCATATAAAATCAGGTTGAATATTTGAATATTTCTTATTTCTTCTATCCTCAGCTAATTCTAAGATATTCGAGATTATCACAGGCAGAACTATAAGTTAGTCGCGTGCATATGCTTAACAACGGACAGGTGGTCGATGTGAACCGCATACGTGTATCGTGTGTTTTATTAAGGTGTAAATGCATGCCTATGTTAGTGTAAACAATATTTTATTCTCAAGAATAGCACATATAATACACAATATAAGGACATTAACAATTTAACATTAGAGAAAGGGATTTGGCAGTAAGCCAAAGGCTTATATATAGGTGGCCATTTCCTTAGTATATATATCGCATCATGGTTTGATTGGGTCTCAATGATGCATTGCCTGCTCCACAAGCACCCGCAACATATCCCGTTGCTAATCGATGAGCGTCCACCCCCCCCCCCCCCCCACAATCACACCTCTGGCATGCATGAGTATACGAGAGCACAATGTTTTGTTTTATGTAGGCTTTTGGTTCACCCTTTACAGTTCATAACCATATTATATCAGTTAAATCGTTTGGTATCGTCGATGAACTTTTGCACGGCGATGAATATGTCGGCATTTTTGGTATAAGATATATCAACGGACCCAAACAGTAATATGTTGACTTCCAAGTTCACATTCAGATTGGCTAAATAACTGACTCTTTCACTCTCGAATATTGGACAGTGGAGTAAGAAGTGCTCAGCAGTTTCTAATTCTCCACAGTCGCAAAATGGACTATTATTCAAATGATTGCAAGACAGCTCATATTTCAGGTTACTGCAGTTTGTTCACAGGCGACAGTGGTAGATTTGCCTTGGTCTTCGGTACGCTATATAATAATATATTGCCTAAGTTGAACGTGGCCGTGGGATTAGTGTAAACCACATCGCTATGTGTATTGACCGGGAACGTATATGTGTAATGACAAATAAAATATAACAAGTGATGTTGCATGTTCGTACAACTTTATGGAATTAATGGGTTTAAAATGTCGTACTAAGCTGTCATTCCCATTACATAATCTACTATAATGGCAACCATTGACGCAAACATCGATTTAAGGGACCCAAGTCAGTGGGTAAATGTTCAGAAGTCTGTTAATTAAAACATCACCTATAAGAAGATCATGGGTGGGGCATCGATAAACTACGGCGGCCTGAAACCTCCACATCCTCTTCAGTTAGTATCCTGATATATCAAGTTACGTATCCTGATATATCAGGTTATTATCCTGATATATGAGGATACGTAACCTGATATATCAGGATAATAACTGAAGAGGAGCTGGCTGTTCCACGCCACCGTAAACAAACCTGTGTTCTTATATTCGTTACTGATAGTTCTCCGATAACAAAATGTTGAGTATAGAAAGCACTGTTATGTAAACAGAAATGTTGCAGCGATTTGTCAATGTAGATCGCTATTCGCGTAGTCAGTAAGGTCAAGTTTTGTATATGATTTTTGATATAATATTGTTCAATGCTTTGACATTTTCTAAAATGTGCATGTCAAGTTTGTATTAAACTTTGATATTTAAATTGACTAATTCACACTGATCGGTACTGTCACTGTAACAGTGGTATTTACATAACGATGGCTTCGATTAACTCGTTATTGGAGAGTTATTAATAATGGAACTTAAAACAAAGTCGATATATTTTTAACCCTTTACCCAACAGAACGGCCCTGTGCCAATGCATTCTCTTATATATGCGAGGCGACCTATGGTCGACTCGCATATATAAGAATGCATTGGCACAGGGCATAACTGTAACTATCACAATGTGGTCAAGGAGCCGGTTCCAATGATATCCATATTTGTATGGTTCTATTGAGACAGACCGAAGATATTTTAGGCTGTTGAAGCTTTATTTGGCCGGTTTTGGCCGGTTTGTTGGGTAAAGGGTTAATTAAACGTATACTTGATGATAGTTGTATTACATAATTTTATCAAATGTATCTCATTTCACATGAACCCACTTCGAATGCATTGTGTCCCTTTAAATAGTATTTATACCACGATCGCCTATCTTACTATATAAATAAAGCCATCTGTTTAATTTTTACATTTAATCAACACCTGTTGATTAAACGAGCCTATACTGTTGATTAAACTTCGCAGAGTGGATTAAACTTTCTCCATACAATTTGAACGGAAAAGTGTTTATCCATCGCAGGAACTACGATACGTTTGACCTTTCGTGACCCGGACAAGTGCACCGGTGTGAGATATTTTTAGCGATGACATCTCGCGGAAACAATCGGACTTAATGGGTTCATTATACAAACAAAAACCGAAAATAAACGCTAAGGAAGACATTTTAATGTCTCTTGTATCGCAATTGTAACACAATACAGTATGTTTTTCTCAATATAGTTTTATCTCGAATAAATTAAAATGAACAAGGTACGGACATTGGAAAGTACGTTTCGGATGTAAACAAATGTTCGTAAATGTATGGAACGTCTGCGCCGTATCAAATATTTAGAAATTAATATCAGAATATTGTTGTTGACGGAAGTTCTAGCGATGTTTGGTGGGTTTACTATAATTTGTTCACTTAAAAGATGTCTGTGTTGTTTACTTACTTTCCAGTGTTCTGATATCAATGCGCGGCAAGGTAACGGTTTAATCCACACCTGTGGTATCGAAAAATGGGTCCGTTGCAAAGCGTAAACGGATAATGTTTTCGTCGTTTGAAAATAGTTTGATGGCGATTTAAATTGGAAATAACGATTTTCACATTGTAAACATCGTGACATAAACAAAATATACGCATAGTGTTTCTGAATAACAAATTTAATCCACTCGTGGGATTGGCGATTTACACCACTCGCTGAAGCTCGTGGTGTAAATCGGCAATCCCACTCGTGGATTAAATTTGTTATTCTGAAACACTATGCGTATGCTATTATATATTTTTGGAAGATCTGTGTGTGAGGGTGTGTGTGTGTGTGTGTGAGTGTCTGTCTGTAATCGATGGACTCGAAAACGGCAGAGCCGATTTCGATGAAACTTGGTATGTGGGGGTATTTTCGGCCGGGGAGTGACATAGGCCTATTTATTTGCCCATGCGACGTGACCTTGACCTTGAAATCGGGTAATTTCAAGGTCAAACGCCCGAATATCACGGGATTTCGATGAAACTTGATATGTGTGGGTACCTTCGGCCGGGGATCGAGTGGCATATAGTTAGGGAGCCAGGAGGGTTTTAATTACACTATTGCGCAAGGAAGATTTGAAGCTCTCGATTTGTTGGCGGTGATAGACCATTACGGAAAACCAAATTCTTAAGTTGCGCATTCCTGGCGTTTAGGGGCTAGATGGCCCTCCAAAACCCCCAAACTGACTTTTAATTACACTATCGCGCAAGTCCACCATCTTTACATTGAATACTCTACTATGTTCACTGATCATAAAAACATAACTTAAGAACGGAAATTTCCTGGCGTTTTCAAATAAGAAGGGGTCTTCTAGGTGGACCCAAAAATGTCAAAATTTCACTTTTAATTACACAATCGCGCAAGTCCACCATTTTTTCATGAAATGGTATACTGTATTCACTGATCATAAAAACACAACTTAAGAATGCAAATTTCCTGGCGTTTTCAAATAAGAAGGGGTCCACTAGGGGGGGGGGGCAAAAATGTCAAAATTTCACTTTTAATTACACAATCACGCAAGTCCACCATTTTTTTTCAGGAATAGTATACTGTATTCACTGATCATAAAAAGACAACCTAAGAACGGAAATTTCCTGGCGTTTTCAAATAAGAAGGGGTCTTCTATGGGGACCCAGAAATGTCAAAAATTCACTTTTAATTACAGAATCGCGTAAGTCCACCATTTTCCCCTGGAATAGTCTACTGTATTCACTGATCATAAAAGCACAACTTAAGAAAGCAAATTTCCTGATCATAAAAACACAACTTAAGAAAGCAAATGTCCTGGCGTTTTCAAATAAGAAGGGGTCTTCTGGAGGTGGGGGGGGGGGGGGGCAAAAATGTCAAAATTTCACTTTTAATTACACAATCGCGCAGTCCACAATTTTTTTTAGGAATAGTCTACTGTATTCACTGATCATAAAAGCACAACTTAAGAACGGAAATTTCCTGGCGTTTTCAAATAAGATGGGGTCCATGGGTGGTATAACCGACATATATATAGTTCTTTGTGTGACAATATCTAAGCATGTAGTAACTCAAGATTAAAACATGGCATACAGAATTGAAACATATTCTTGTTTCAAAATAAAAAAAAACATGAATCACCTTGAACACTAAAGCTTTGTGGAATAATTGCGCTTGGTATTAATTGTCAATATCTTAGAACATGAACACGGAAAGCTTCATTAAGCAATGAGCTCGGCATCTATTGACAATGTATGTATATTTATGGGCCAATTTCGTCATCAGTGTCGGAGTCATCAGCACAACCAGGTACACGTTCATCGTCCGTATCACCATTGTCACATTCCGGTTGTTCTGGGATTACTGACTCTGGCATCTGTGGCACGTCGAACCAGATAAATAGCCCTGTCAATTTTCTGATGCAAAACAGAATTGCAAGGCGGAATACTACTACCGTCCAGTCCTTTCAGCTTTGATAACGGTCGGTTTTCATTCTTAGGCCCAAAAGCTTTCTCGAACACATTGAATCTGTATTCGTTAATTGGGATGGGTTTGCAGGCACCATATAACGTACATGTATACTCTTCAGGCGCCTCGTACGTTTCTTCTGAAACAGATCATGAGGCCAAGTCTGCAAATGCTTCAGAATATCGATCATCGGGATCAAGAAGAGCAAAAGGGCGTTTATTGCCCTTCTGAGCTAAATATGCCGTATAATCGCACCCCCTGTAGGCGTGAAATGCTGGCAGCGCAGAACAGATGGTTTCTCCTATTTCCCCAGACACAGCTGAAACGTTAACGTAGCGCCTGCTACCACGTCCAGTTGTACCAACATCCATCCAGATAATAGATTTAACTGTATGTATGTGATGCAATAGAAAAATACGAGTATATCTGTGTCCGCAGCTCGTACTATACGATGTTACCAACTGCATGGTATTTCATGATCAACATCCACCATTTGTAGACAAACATTGTGTCTGCCTCCGGATGATCACAATACAGACTTTCCACGGTCTGCTTCTCGACATTGCCACCGACAACAATGAACCCACATACTCTTCGTCAAAGCCAAGCAGT
This sequence comes from Siphonodentalium dalli, assembly GCA_032622095.1. Taxonomy (NCBI): domain Eukaryota; kingdom Metazoa; phylum Mollusca; class Scaphopoda; order Gadilida; family Siphonodentaliidae; genus Siphonodentalium; species Siphonodentalium dalli. The sequence continues at coordinate 72,643,829 of CP136065.1, read as the reverse complement.
CAGATGCTCGTAGCCCGTTTATATATAACCATGGGTATATGCGAAAAATACACAACGAAAACACACTCCACAGTTTGGATCGATAAGTCTTGCCCTGTGTATTTTGATGTTGAAATTTGTGACAATCGGTCTTCCGTATCATTTCTACAATACAATTATCGTCTTACTTGCAGCACGACTTTATCGTGTGATCGTCACGGAAGCGTTTTCTTTCAGAGTATGGTTAATACATTGCCGCCGGTGAAGTGTATTCTCGGATAAGAAACAAATAGGCTTATGCTAAGGGCAGAAACTAAAGTTGCGAGAGGCACGCCTGGTTGAGTGTGGGATATTTGGCACTCGAGACTTGGTTAGAGGGTTTTCGTTGGGGTGGTCTCCACCTTGGAATTTCCAAATGCACCCCACCCCATTGAACCACACCAAACTCATAAGTTTGCGTAAATCAATTTGCACCCCCCCCCTTTGATTTTTCCCAAATGTTCCCTCACAGACTACCAGATAGTAGACTATTCCAAATGAACCAGTAATATTGTGGCCACTTGTCGTGTGGGGGGGGGGGGGGGGTGCAAAAGATGGTTCGGCCCAGTATGAGATTAAAACATCTTAACATCTAGTGGTATAACATACACAAATTTACACCCCGATCTATTTTTTCTTAAATTAATTAGCGAGTAACTACTGGCAAGGACACAGAGCACACGCACGGGTCGGCCGATTGTTAGGCCCGATGTGAGAACATTTTTGAAATATGAACATGAACATTTGACAATCCTATAGCATAGACCGGCCTCAAGTTTTCCAATTCTGGGAAATTATTAACCTGACACTCACCCATAGGTTTCAAAATTGCCAACTGATGGACATTTGAGTCCATAATTTTGCAAATGAAAGGGAAATATGCAAATGTTGGTCTAAAAACAACAAATTCGTCACTAAGAAAGTGTTGGAAAATCAAACTACGAGAACAATTTCAACCTAATTTTGGTGTGAATTTTCCAATTAATTTTGCTCGGGGTATTAGGTATGACTACAATTGGGGGGTAAAACCCCTGCATAACCACCCCTGTCGACAAGTCCCTACTTGACACCCCATGCTAAATAATCGATACTAAGTTATGTTGGGTGGCACCCGGGGGGGGGGGGGGCAGGGGCTACATCCCAGCCATGTCGGGGAGTCATAGCCATCCCCCGTCGGTGAGTTATGTAACCCGGCAGATAAAGCCCGACCCCCCCCCCTGTCGGGGATATCCTGGTGCCACCCCCGTTTGAAATCATATAAAACTTTTAAAGAAGAAGACCACATATTGAGCAGAAATCAGGGGGGAAACGAGCTCTCGTAACCACAAAGGTGCACTAAAGAATTCCCAAGAAATCCAAATTAGATGCAACCGCATATTGTATATATATGGTATCGTTCTGTTTGCCTCTCTATATCCAGGGACGTGGCTATATGGTTTCCGTTAGGGGGTGTCCACCATGGGAAATTCCAACTGCACCCCCTTGAATCAGAATCAACCCAAACACAAATTCCATTTGCACCACCCCCCCCCCCCCCTTGTACATCAGTGCTCACGCCTAATATCCTATATATATATTTTTTTTAAACATGGTTCTATATTCCAGGTTTGAAAATTCAGATAGTTTAACCTGAACAATTGCATAAATCATAACATATAATGGTCTAACTCCAGACAAATTACCACGGATACGGGCAAGAGGCGGGGACACACCGGGTTGACCATGGTTCTTCGGCCCGGTGTGAGAAAATGTTTAAAACTATAAAAGAAAATATTAAATCCTAGCATGCATCTAGACTGGCCTCAACTGAACCTTTCCTGGTGTTGGAATTTTCAAACCTCATATTCCCCCTCAGGTTGGAAAACTCTCCAACTGATGACTATTTCAGTCCACAAGTTTGACCAAATGAAGTAAAATATTGTTTTGTTAAACTAATTAGCAGTTTTGTATTGGCCACGGGGGGAGGTACAATGACAACGATAGTCGGCCCGGTGTGCAATTTTTTTTTTATCTGAACAAGAAAATCTCAAAATCCTAGCATCTAGACTAGCCTCAAACCTTCGTAGAGTTTGACATTTCAAACCCGACACCCCCACTTAGGTTGGAAATTTTCAACTGATGACAATTCCAATGACAATGTTGACCAAATGCATGACAATATTATTTTCTTAAATTAACTAGCAGTTTTTTGACTGGCCACGGGGGAGGGATCAGGACACACATTGTCCAAGTGTTGGAAATTTCCAACCTGTCACCCTCCTAAGGTTGGACATTTCCGACTGATGACCATTTCAGTCCAAAATAATTACCAAAAATAGGAAAATATGCAAATAAATTGTTTGAAAATCAAACTACAAGAACATTTTCAACTTAATGTTGGTGTGAAATTTCCAACTAATGTTTTGGCAGGTATGAAATTTCCAACTGTTGAACATTTTGACCAAAGTTGGGGGTGTGAGACACCCCAACCCCTGTCGGCACGTCTCTGTCTATACCATATAAATACTTTTTCTAAAAACCCTTAAACCAACTCGACGTGCGATTTCCCATGCGCTCCTGTTGCGCAAATTCTAGTATAAAAAGTGCGTCTATTTCAGACAAAGTTCAAACAGTAAATGTGACCAGACAAGACATAGAAACCGCTAATCTCATATTACCAATCTGACAACACCAGTCGAACATGATTACCTTTCAAAGCAATAACACCGGGCACCATGTTACGGACAACCACAGGCACGCACACCATGGATAAATACACGGTAAAAAGAACGGCGTTTTTTTTGTACGGTTATATCTCGCATATACCCATGGTTATATATAAACGGGCTACGAGCATCTGACTGAAGGTGTATTCCCTGTCGACAAAGACATGTGTGTGGTGTGAAGAAGAACAATCTTTGGCAAAATATCGAGGCAGCTGTTTCTCGAAAGATGTAGATTTCAATGCTTTAGACACATATTTAGGGATCAACTGCTCAGGACCGGTTATCACGTATGTGACCTGCTCAGCACCTTCGCGTTCTCGTTCACAGTCCTTGATGGAAGGTTCCACATATGTGTCGAACACCACGTCGATTCGTTTTGACTTTAGGTTTAAAAGTATGTGAAGCACGACACGAGAGAGTCAACCATCTGCCGGGGGTAAAGCCGACGGTAAGCCTTGCAGAAGGAATGACGATGTGAACATCTACGAATTCTGGAGTCCCATCGCCATTGACCTTCCCCTCGAGCAATGGGAATAATGAACTCTTGTCCGTGTGAGCCATTGTACCGTCAGTCTTGCAGATGTATAGAGAGTGGTACCGATGTTAATGGGAATTGAAGAAGGAATACTATGTCAACTGCACGCTTAGTTGCAAGGATAGCTATTTTCCCCCAGCATATCCCTCGTGCAGCGGAGCTCTTTATCATCGTTAAATCGTCGTGCTTCTGTTTGCCAACTTTCTTTATTGTTAATAAGGAATCGCTAATTCCAGTACTGGCACATTGGCCTGCACGTTCAAGAGGGTGTCTGTTTCCTGAGTAAATGGATATCCGTTACCCTGTATACAGTATTACAGATGAGAAGCTTGCTGGGGTCACCATTGTCACGATCAATCCTACTGTCAATCAGTTCAGCTCGGACATCATATAGTTGTATGTAGTCCACATAGTTCAAATGCAGCGCTGATAAGTGCGGCTCTACTTCCCTTTGTCACACTCCAGCACGATTTAGAGAAGGAATGTACGGATGATCCAGATCGCTTTGAGAGGCCGATCTCCAGAAATAAACTGAAAACCTTCTCAAACGAGGGCGCGAAAAATTGTTGTTAAAGAGCTCCACCACACGAGGGATATGCTGTGAAGACTAGCAACCCTTGCAACTAAACGTGAAGATGACATAGAATTCCTTCTTCAATCCCCATTGACATCGGTACCACGCTCTATCTGCCATCGTCGATGGCAATTTCCTGCTGCACTGCCTACCGCCGGCTTTACCCCGACATATGGTGGACTCTCCCATGTCGTGCTTCACAAGCTATTAAACCTAACGTCCAAGCGAATGGAAGTGGTGTTCGACACATGCATACGTGGAACTTCCACCAGGACTGTGAACGAGAATGCACAGGTGCTGAGCAGATCAAATACATGATAACCGGTCCTGAGCAGTTGATCCCTAAATATGCGTCTAAAGCATTGAAATCTACATCTTTCAAAAAGCAGCTGCCTCGATTTTTTGCCAAAGATTGGTCTTCTTCACACCACACACATGTCTTGGTCGACAGGGAAGTGTACCTCGGCTTTGACGAAGAGTGTGTGAAGTTTGCTGTTGTCGATGGCAGTGTCGAGAAGCAGACCATGCAAGTCTGTATTGTGATCATCCTGAGGCAGACACAAGGGTTTGTCTACACATGGTAAATATTGGTCATGAAATACCCGTTGGTAACATCGTAGTACGAGCCGCGGACACAGATTTACTCGTAATTCTATTGCATCACATACATACATTTAAATCTGTTATTTGGACGGACGTTGGCACAACTGGACATGGTAACAGACGCTACTTGAACGTTTCAGCTGTGTCTGAGGAAATAGGAGAAACCATCTGTTATGCGCTGCCAGCATAGGATAGGATAGGATAGGATATTTTATTTAAATATACACATATTAATGCATGATACATTTGACAAATATTACATGGTATATTCGAGGGGGTGGCATAATCAGGCTAGACTGTCTTACTGCCGCCCCCTTATAGATGAACAGATGTTACGATAGGCGGTCAAGATTCATTGTACATTGCACGGCTAAATAATTATGTATCTCACAATGGTTGCATTTAACTGGATTATATGCATGGAGGGTATACGTCTAGATAAATCGATTATTGGTTACTCGATGGTTTGTCTCTTTCTTGTTAGTGGGATGTTCCTTGAAAGTCGAGTAGGAATGTGTTGAGTGAGGTTGTGGATTGCGATATAGGGGAAGTCACTTATTGACGAGCTACCACACAGTCGGGACATCTTTGATTGTTGCAATTAATTGTTGCAGCATATTTTGTAATGCAGTCGGCATGTAAACGGCGCTTGAATGTGTGTCTGGATTGGTATGATGTAAATTCGTTATCTAAGTTGTTCCATATATTTGGATAAGAATGGAATGGTAGTTGTTGGCACCAATATGTTCTTGGGTGTTTTTAAAATAGTGGGTGCTTTTGCCGGGTGTTTGGTCCGGTTTTGCGTTTCGTAAACATGTCGGTGAATGATTCTATTAAGCGCATATAATACCAATCATGCATGAAAACAGCCGCTTGCACTTTGTGGATGTCGTAGATTTTGAGTATATTTTCTTTTTTAAAAAGAGGTCTGTGTGGCTTCTATATATTTCTTATTACATAAAACTCGCATCGCGCGTTTTTGAAGCATGAAGATTTTTTTTACCGCTGGGACGTGTCCCCATATTTGAACACCGTAGACAAGATGGCTTTGTATTAGAGCATAATATAATGTTTTAAGTGCGCTACCAGGAAAGAAGTGTTTAACTTTATTGATGTGGTATATGGCATTCACCATTTTAGAACAAACAGAGGACACATGTTTTTTGAAGGTCAGGTTTTCATCTATATTGATTCCTAAGAATTTTGTGGAGGATTCGTGCTCAAGATTTCCTATCTTATTTAGTTCCGTATTATTTAAGTAAACCTTTATGAAGTTCCATTTGTCATCATTGTTCTCTGGGTGTATTAGCATATAGTATTGATCACTAACTTATTGCTACAGCACCAAGCGAATATGTTGCGTAACTCATTATTCACATAACTTTCTACAAGGACGCCATTTTTTCCACCAGTTACTAGAGTCGTGTCGTCCGCGTATGATAAGATATCCATGGTTGTCGAATTGGACATATCGTTAACGTAAATTAAGAAAATTATCGGTCCCAGCATTTCACGTCTACATCGGGTGCGATTATACGGCCGATTTTGCAAGAAACGCCCTTTTGCTTCTTTGTAGATCACGACGATCGATATCCTGAAGCATTTGCAGACTTGGTCTCAGGATCTGTTTCAGACGAAATGTACGAGATGCTTGAAGAGTATACATGTTAGTTACATGGTGCCCGCAAACCCATCCCAATTAACGAATACAGATTCAAAGTTTTGAGAAAACTTTTGGGCCGAAGGATGAAAACAGACCGTTGTCAAAACTGAAAGGACTGAGGGAGTAGTATTCCGCCTTGCAAGTCTGGTGTGCCTCAGAAAATTTACAGGGCTAAGTATATGGCTAATATGTGGCATGCTGTGGTTGATAACAGTCTGCCCAATGATCCTGGCAGTGAATGGGAACATGCTGATGTGTCGTATTGGATCATCTGGTTCGATGGGCGGCATTTTCCAAAATCCCAGAACAACCGGAATGTGACAACGATGATACGGATGATGAACGTGTACCTGGTTGTGCTGATGACTCCGACACTGATTACGAAATAGACCCATAGATATACATTCATTGTCAATAGATGCCGAGCTCAATAGCTTAATGAAGCTTTCCGTGTTTATGTTTTATGATCTTGACAATTAATATCAAACGTAATTGTTCCAAGAAGCTTTAGTGTTCAAAGTGTTTAATGTTTTTTTTTATTTTTAAACAGGAATATGTTTCACTTCTGTATGCCATGTTTTAAGCTTGAGTTACTAAATGATTATATATTATCACACAAAGAACTACATATATGTGGGTTTTTTGTACCACCTATATATGGACCTCTTCTTATTTGAAAACGCCAGGGAATTTGCTTTCTTACGTTGTGTGTTTATGATCAGTGGACAAAATAGACTATTCCAGGTAAAAATGGTGGACTTGCGCGATTATGTAATTAAAAGTGAAATTTTAACATTTTTGGGTCCCCCTATAGCTAGAAGACCCCTTCTTATATGAAAATGCCAGGAAATTTCCGTTCTTACGTTGTTTTTTATGATCAGTGAATACAGGAGACTACTCCAGGAAAAAAATGGTGGACTTGCACGATTGTGTAATTAAAAGTGAAATTTTTGTCCCCCCCCCCCCCCTCACGCTAGAAGACCCCTTCTTATTTGAAAACGCCAGGATATTTGCGTTCTTAAGTTGCGTTTTTATTATCAGTGAATACAGTAGACCATTTCAGGAAAAAATGGTGGACTTGCGCGATTGTGTAATTAAAAGTGAAATTTTGACATTTTTGGTCCCCCCCCCCCCCCGCCCCCAGAAGACCCCTTCTTATTTGAAAACGCCAGGAAATTTGCGTTCTTAAGTTGTGTTTTTATGATCAGGAAATTTGCTTTCTTAAGTTGTGCTTTTATGATCAGTGAATACAGTAGACTATTCCAGGAAAAAATGGTGGACTTACCGATTGTGTAATTAAAAGTGAAATTTTGACATTTTTGGGTCCCCATAGAAGACCCCTTCTTATTTGAAAACGCCAGGAAATTTCCGTTCTTAAGTTGTGTTTTTATGATCAGTGAATACAGTATACTATTCCTGAAAAAAATGGTGGACTTGCGCGATTGTGTAATTAAAAGTGAAATTTTGACATTTTTGCCCCCCCCCCCCCTAGATGACCCCTTCTTATTTGAAAACGCCAGGAAATTTCCGTTCTTAAGTTATGTTTTTATGATCAGTGAACATAGTAGAGTATCCAATGTAAAGATTGTGGACTTGCGCGATAGTGTAATTAAAAGTCATTTATGGGGTTTTGGAGGGCCATCTGGCCCCTAAACGCCGGGAAAGCCAACTTAAGAATTTGGTTTTCCGTAATGGTCTATCACCGCCAACAAATCGAGAGCATCAAACCTTCCTTGCGCGATAGTGTAATTAAAGCCCTCCTGGCTCCCGAACTAATAAACCTATTAATTTGCCCGTGCGACGTGACCTTGACCTTGAAATCGGGTCATTTCAAGGTCAAACGCCCGAATATTACGGGATTTCGATGAAACTTGGTATGTGGGGGTACTTTCGTATGGGGAGTCTCATAAGCATATTCATTTGCCCGTGCGACGTGACCTTGACCTTGAAATCGGTCAATTCAATGTCAAATCGCCAATTTTGATGCGATTTCGACGAAATTTTATACATAGGGTTACTTTTGTCCATTGAGTGTTTTGGACGGGTCAAATCGTGACCCCGACCTGACCTTGATCTTCAAAATGATCAATTCAAGGTCAAATCGGGTAAAACCGGATGGATTTCGACGGGCACGTTTGTCGGGTACTTTTGTCCGGGCAGTGTTTTGGACTGGTCAAATCGCGACCCCACTTGACCTTACCTTCAAAATGGACAATTCAAGGTCAAGCCCGGACGAAGTCGGGTCACCTTCTAGTTCTATATATAATGGCTATTAGTTGAACAAAGGTTTTCTCAAGGTGGATATTGTCGTTTTAATGACATTTTTGTCATTACTGGCTTCGTCGAATTAACATTAATAGGTTTCAGCGTGGTTTTTTAATAGGGTTTACTTGGACGTGCACATATATAGTAGTGCTTGGTTTAGAGTGCTGGGTTACCCATGCATTGGCATATTCATTAATCCTAATCTCCGTCGTTAGTTTTTGCGAAACGATTTTAGGGAGGTTTCGCAACTCACCTCACTGCATTTAGATGTTCGTATTCGTCAAATTAAATTCACGTGCGGCCAAACAAACTCGGGAGTGTATCGATGAATTTGTTTTGCAAAATTTTGCGCTGGCTTACTAAGTTTTCGATAGATCATTTCATCGAGTGTCTTCAGAATTGAGAATGGTGTGTTAGTCTTGATTAGAAGTTATTAACTCAATTCACGAGTACCCAATCAAGACTAACGTCACACTTCTTAATTCTGAGATGATCTATCAAATATAGGCGATTCATGATTCGCGATTATATGCAATTCATTATTCCTGACTCACTATATTCGCCAAGCGATATATCCAAAATGAACTCTGAATTTGTAAATTTTAACCCATGATATTATATCAGCTAACTTGATGATGTACCGATGGAAAATTTAGTTTCCGAGTATTTCTTAGACCAGCATATTTTCGATGCTTCAGCCATTAAACCGCACCGCGACTTTGTCAGTATTGAATTTAAAGATGCCATGTCCAATTGGATATCATGCAACGACCATTAGTATGAATGGACTAACTAATAGGATGTTTTGATGGCTATCTATGCCACACACACGCACACGCACGCACGCACACGCACACAGATGTTCCAAAATATATAATAGACTAGCCGACGAGCCCGACGTTGTCCGGGCTATTCAAAAACCAAATTTCAAGTCGATAGCTCTACCCGTTTCCGAGATCTGGTCTGCGCATGCGCGAAGCTGGCGTCGCACGGGCTCAGCGACCGATAAAATTCGTAACCGGGGCAAGATACATTCACATACCAAATTTCAAGTCGATAGCTCCACCCGTTTCCGAGATCTCGTCTGCGCATACGCGAAGCTGGCTTCGCACGGGCTCGGCGACCCGATAAAATTCGTATCCGGGGCAAGATACATTCACATAGCAAATTTCAAGTCGATAGCTCCACCCGTTTCCGAGATCTCGTCTGCGCATGCGCGAAGCTGGCGTCGCACGGGCTCGGCGACCCGATAAAATTCGTATCCGGGGCAAGATACATTTACATAGCAAATTTCAAGTCGATAGCTCCACCCGTTTCCGAAATCTGGTCTGCGCATGCGCGAAGCGGGCGCCGCACGGGCTCGGCGACCCGATAAAATTCGTATCCGGGGCAAGATACATTCACATAGCAAATTTCAAGACGATAGCTCCACCCGTTTCCGAGATCTCGTCTGCGCATGCGCGAAGCTGGCTTCGCAGGGGCTCGGCGACCCGATAAAATTCGTATCCGGAAGACGAAGCGGGCGCCGCATGGGCTCGCCAATACGACAACGTCCTCCGCCTGGTCAAACTACAAACACGTGGGCAAGATAAATTGACATACCAAATTTCAAGTCGATAGCTCCACCCGTTTCCGAGATCTCGTTTGCGCATGTGTGAAGTTGGCGTCGCACGGGCTCAGCGACCCGACAAAATTCTTATCCGGGGCAATATACATTCACATACCAAATTTCAAGTCGATAGCTCCACCCGTTTCCGAGATCTCGTCTGCGCATGCGCGAAGCTGGCTTCGCAGGGGCTCGGCGACCCGATAAAATTCGTATCCGGGGCAAGATACATTCACATAGCAAATTTCAAGTCGATAGCTCTACCCGTTTCCGAGATCTGGTCTGCGCATGCGCGAAGCTGGCGTCGTACGGGCTCGGCGACCCGATAAAATTCGTATCCGGGGCAAGATACATTCACATAGCAAATTTCAAGTCGATAGCTCTACCCGTTTCCGAGATCTCGTCTGCGCATGCGCGAAGCTGGCGTCGCACGGGCTCGGCGACCCGATAAAATTCGTATCCGGGACAAGATACATTCACATAGCAAATTTCAAGTCAATAGCTCCACCCGTTTCCGAGATCTCGTCTGCGCATGCGCGAAGCGGGCGCCGCACGGGCTCGCCAATACGACAACGTCCTCCGCCTGGTCAAACTACACACACGTACCAAGTTTGTTCCCGATCGGTCGAGAATCATAGATTTGTATAAATGACAAACATACAGGCAAACATACAGACAGACAGAGGTCTTCAAAATATATAAGAGACTAGCCGATGAGCCCGACGTTGTCCGGGCTATCCAAAAACAAAATTTCAAGTCGATAGCTCTACCCAGCCCAAAATTTCAAGTCGATAGCTCTACCCGTTTCCGAGATTTTGTCTGCGCATGCGCGAAGCTGGCGTCGCACGGGCTCGGCGACCCGATAAAATTCGTATCCGGGGCAAGATACATTCACATAGCAAATTTCAAGTCGATAGCTCCACCCGTTTCCGAGATCTCGTCTGCGCATGCGCGAAGCTGGCGTCGCACGGGCTCGGCGACCCGATAAAATTCGTATCCGGGACAAGATACATTCACATAGCAAATTTCAAGTCAATAGCTCCACCCGTTTCCGAGATCTCGTCTGCGCATGCGCGAAGCGGGCGCCGCACGGGCTCGCCAATACGACAACGTCCTCCGCCTGGTCAAACTACACACACGTACCAAGTTTGGTCCCGATAGGTCGAGAATCGTAGATTTGTATAAATGACAAACGTACAGGCAAACATACAGACAGACAGAGGTCTTCAAAATATATAAGAGACTAGCCGATGAGCCCGACGTTGACCGGGCTATCCAAAAACAAAATTTCAAGTCGATAGCTCCACCCGTTTCCGAGAGCTCTACCCAGCCCGACGTTGTCCGGGCTATTCAAAAAACAAATTTCAAGTCGATAGCTCTACTCGTTTCCGAGATCTGGTCTGCGCATGCGCGAAGCTGGCGTCGCACGGGCTCGGCGATCCGATACAATTCGTATCCGGGGCAAGATACATTGACATACCAAATTTCAAGACGATAGCTCAACCAGTTTCCGAGATCTCGTCTGCGCATGTGCGAAGCTGGCGTCGCACGGGCTCAGCGACCCGACAAAATTATTATCCGGGGCAATATACATTCACATACCAAATTTCCAGTCAATAGCTCCACCCGTTTCCGAGATCTGGTCTGCGCATGCGCGAAGCTGGCGCCGAACGGGCTAGGCGGCCCGATAAAATTCGTATCCGGGGCAAGATACATTCACATAGCAAATTTCAAGTCGATAGCTCCACCCGTTTCCGAGATCTCGTCTGCGCATGCGCGAAGCGGCGCCGCACGGGCTCGCCAATACGACAACGACGACCGCCTGGTCAAACTACACATACGTACCAAGTTTCGTCCCGATCGGTCGAGAATCCTAGATTTGTATTAATGACAGACAGACAGACAAACAAACAAACAGACAGAGGTCTTCAAAATATATATGAGATAGCCGATGAGCCCGACGTTGTCTGGGCTATTCAAAAACCAAATTTCAAGTCGACAGCTCCACCCGTTTCCGAGATCTGGTCTGCGCATGCGCGAAGCTGGCGTCGCACGGGCTCGGCGACCCGATAAAATTCGTATCCGGGGCAAGATACATTCACATAGCAAACTTCAAGTCGATAGCTCCACCCGTTTCCGAGATCTGGTCTGCGCATGCGCGAAGCTGACGTCGCACGAGCTCGGCGACCCGATAAAATTCGTATCCGGGGCAAGATACATTCACATAGCAAATTTCACGTCGATAGCTCCACCCGTTTCCGAGATCTTGTCTGCGCATGCGCTGCACGGGCGTCGCACGGGATCGCCAATACGACAACGACGACCGCCTGGTCAAACTACACACACGTACCAAGTTTCGTCCCGATCGGTCGAGAATCGTAGATTTGTATAAATGACAGACAGACAGACAGACAAACAAGCAGAGGTCTTCAAAATATATTATAGATATCGCCTCTCGCTCTTATAAACAGCGTTCATGCTTCACTGTCAAAAAAGGTAAATACCACAGAGCTTTCTCAATTATAAGCTGATGCACATGGATAGTTTTCGATGTATTATACTGATGGGTGGTGTTGCGGATTTTCGCGATGCCTGTGTGATACGAATATGGTTATTGCAAGTGAGTTTCCATTTTCTTTTGCCTTGCCAGCGGACAGCAGGAAGACAGCCTTTACAGGTTATGCCATCCCCAATAACTCATTGTCTGTATAAATTAATTGTGTAAAAATATATGTTATATTGAATTATGAATAAATAATCATAGTCATAGTCATAGACACTTGTCGTATGGAATCAACACACAGAATGACTGGGTATCTTTAATTTAACGTTAATTGAATTTCACTTGAAAACACTCCTCCTTGCAGTAGAACCCACCGCCTACAAGCCAAAGTAATCAGGCTGCGCTCTGCTTGCGTGGGAATACATTCGCGTGGGTCGGTAACAGAACCATTCCACTATAGCAGTGTCAGCCCAATCTAATGGCACTACAGCATAATTATTTTTATCAGTTCACTCGCTGATGCAAAAGCACTGATTTGCAAACATTTAATTAATTGGAGGTTTGTATATGATATTTCCCGATAAGCATTTAAAAAAAATGTTATCTTTCGTACTTAAGTTTGAAAAGTCGGTATGTTCGTAACGTGTTACCTCCCGTTTTTTGAACATTCATCAGTGAGACTTTAAAATATATATATATAATAACCATCAAAGAACCACGAAAGAAGTTAATGGACAATCTATAAAGAAGGCACGCTTGATAGCATGTGTGTCTGGAGACGTTGTCGAAGGATATACCAAGTCTTCTCGGTCCACACCAACTTGAGATGTTGGTTGGGTTGATGCCGTTATTTGACCGATTCCCCTCCCGTTACTCTTCTATAACATACTTTCATTGGAAAGACGTACTGCATTTACACGTGGATCGACACCGGGAATTCACATGAAGTCATGAATATGATTAATCATCTAACATGTCCGCGATCAATCTGTCTTCAAAATGATATATAATTTACCGTGATAGAAAAAGGCAAAGTAATAATACGATTGTTTAATATATTGTTTACATAAATTTTCTGATAACGCGACATATCGAAATTCTCTGGAAACATTGCTTTGTTTACTTACACATATCGTTGCTGTGACATTCAATGGGCCCCTGATATACGCATGTTATATATCACCATTCTTGGGAAAGGCTGCTCTAATCGACATAATATACAAACAACGTCAATTTGACCTAATCCTAAGACAAACAAGCAATATAGCTCCCGCCACGACTCTGTGAGTAAAGTCTGTTATAGACAAGTAACAGGACGGGACTCGATCCAAGACAACATCAAACCAACCGGTATCACAAGCAGTTGTTGACCGAAAAGACTTGGTTAATAGAATAATCACGAACGAAGTTAATAGACAATATGTAAAGAAGGTATGTTTGGTAGCGAATGGGTTTTAATATGTTGACAGAAGATGTACAATTATGTTGACAAAGACTCACTAACCTCGCTCTGATAACACTGCTAACTAGCTATAACTCACCTCAATTATCAATAGAGTTGCCGCCCAGAGTCTATACACATAATAATCCATTTTCAAACAACTGCCACGACCACGTATAATAGAGACCTTTCGCATCCTCACGTTTACGATTACGAATACGGATAGCTATTCGTAGTCGTAAGTCTATCCCTATGGCCAAAACGTCCTTTCGCAAAACGATTACGCGTAAGAGTTTTGACGAACACGTACGATCATTATTTCGAACCACTTTTACAACTCAAAGCGTGTGTTTGGTATACAGTCCCTTAATACTTCACTTATCGTCTCATTTGCAACAATGCGATAATCATGACCTGTTAATATTGTCATTAATTCGACCAGTCACAACGTACGACCCGGGATTCTCGTGATATATTGTAGCAATACAGGTATAAATGCCAGGTCATATGTGGTGGAAATTCAGTTCGTTGTTAGCATGGATGACCAGATAGACGTTATGCTGATGGTTCCTGAATTTGGACCTCACATCAACCACGACGCCATCGTTCAAGCCCCTTCAAGTCCGCAATTTGATTTCAATGCGATTTCGGCTTCACCTCTTTGGGTTTAGGAAATCCGATATAAGGTTGGTGAGCTCGCTGATGTGCATCACTTCTGATTTGGTACTACCAAATCGAAATAAAGTCGACACGGTAGAAGCGATGTGCATCAAGTTGCCTTTTTGTCAGATATTTGACAAACCGGCAAAATTTCGTTGAACAAAATGTTGATAAATAACAGGTTTTGGGCAATTTTATAATATAGTTGACTGTGGTTAGCATTAATTTTGAGCAATTACTCGATTCTGATTACAGAAGCGGCATTTAAAAAAAAAATGTTATTGGAATCTGATGATATGGGGACATCTAATTGGATTGAGTACCTTTAAATGCCGCATTTGTGCGTGTTTTAAAAATAAATGCAAAGATCCAACCTGACAGAGACTGCTGAGCTCTGGTGATGTCGGTGGGTGTGCCAAATATTCTATTAGTTACGGTTCAGGAGCAGAAATCACTACTTACCAGTTGAATCGGGATTCAGGGTAGGTTCAGATTACTCAGACAGAAAGAGTACTTTATGTAACTTACATGTAGAACTCGGTTATGAATACCATGTAATTTACAGACTCTACGAGAGAGATATATAAAACCCAACTTCTGCCGAAAACCGAATATTATTAAATTGAATGAACTATTCAATTCGGGAAAGGGGAAGAGAACACAAAATCTTTCAATATTCATTACTAGGGTTATGGCATTCTTTAGGCTCTCATGAGGCATTATATAACTGCACACGTTAGGACACCTCCATGGGTTGTTGAATTAAATAATTGTTGAATTTCACTATATATTGTGTACTATCTTGCACACAATAATCACTCAAAACTCCTCATGCATCGCACACTATATATACTGTATTTTTGGCGACTGGTTTCATAGTGCACTCCTCTTACTGTAAATTGTTGTGTCGCAGCCAGCGATGGCTATCCGTTGTGAATAGCGATCTTATTTCGCGGGAAGCTCGTGATTCACGACGACAAGTACAGTGATTGACAATC
This sequence comes from Siphonodentalium dalli, assembly GCA_032622095.1. Lineage (NCBI taxonomy): Eukaryota > Metazoa > Mollusca > Scaphopoda > Gadilida > Siphonodentaliidae > Siphonodentalium > Siphonodentalium dalli. Next base: position 72,628,258 of record CP136065.1, on the reverse strand, counting down.
TAAACAGCACATCGAGGTCGTAGCTCAATACAACTGTATGGTGTACATGATATACATATACAGCCTCGAACGGAGTAAAGTGATATTTTGCAGAAAATAAATTTCAGGTGTTATTTGAGCTTATTAAAAACCATGAAATCGTAAACGTTATTACGGATAGTAAAATACGAGAACGATTAAAAAGTACACAAAGGTTGGTGACGTAGTACCCTATCCGTATCCACAATCGTAAACGTGAGTTTTGCGAAAGGTCTCTAATAAACTGCACGTTGCATGAACTGAAACCGTAAACTAAGTTTGACAATTTGAGACCATCGTTTTCATGCCTGTCCCTCATGTGGGCCGGATGTCTGGTGAGGTTTCGGAGTTTCAATTTCCACGTCAGATAGTCCTGCGGTGGTTATTTCAAATGCCCTGTGTTAATTTGCGAAATAAGAATAAGACACATGGTGCATGTGCAAAATTTCAGGCCTCAAGATATGGTGCTGGACATTTCCATAATAAGGCTCAGATAGGTTGAATTAGTGACGCTATCCCACACAACGGCTAACGTCAAATTCATCATCTGCGTAGCTCAGCCTGCACTGACTCATCTGCTATGGGACACCTGGACACATATTTAAGTTCCCACATTAATGAAGGTAGTGATGTGCGCCCATTGGGCACCTCGATTTTCAATTGTGTCGTCTGCCAATTGGGGGATATATAGAGAAACTAAACTAAAAACGAAAAAACATTCTAAGTAAACTAAAACTCTTGTTAATTTTGTGAGGTCCAGAGGGTGAATTTAGTGATGCTAGCTCGCTATATAATGTACCCAGGTAGCGTCACTAAATTTTCACTCTGGGGACCTCATTCTATAAAATTTAATGTCCGAGAACATAATATGAGGCCTGCACAATTCGTATCATGGTACGAACAATCCAATCCAATCGCTCACATTATGGGGATATTCTAGCGAAATCGAGTAGAAACAAGGGCATGTAGCCACATTTGTTTCGCACAGCTCATGAATTAAATTAGTACCCTGTCAAAGATCACTCCATGTTGACAGTGTGTTAATCCTGATATCCATCAATTCGTTGCAGTTTGGGATCTTGTTAGAGGAAGAATAATGGTAATAGTATCATTTATCATGTGCCGATGACTCAGATTAAGCTGTTTTTATCTGCTACATTACGACACAGTTGTGATGCTTGAGTACATTTAACGATTGTGTGAACCGGATGCACTTGTGATTGTATTGGCTCATGCAGCTTATTATGGTAAAAAGAAATCACGGTGATTTTAATGTAATCATGGGATTTCGATCGCGAGAAAAAATCAACAAACTGCATGTTTGAATCCGACACGATTGATGCAGGGTCTGCTGAGTTTTTATCGCGGTCAATACCCATGACCGCGTTCAATCCGTCATTTAATACCAACGGTTACAAACTTGCAAAAAAAAATACAAATTAGTCACAACCCAAAGGTTGTATTACGGTACGTACGCGACGCAAGTATAGTTGTGACGTCAGTAATTTCTATACTCCGTCAACATTAAAAAATTGTTTTTACATCCGGGCGATTCAGACCTATGGGCCCCAGTGGTGGCCGCCATGTTGGAAAATGAATTGACAAATTAACAAAACGAATTTATTTTCTTCTTGGATCAGCCTGCCCATAGCTACACTATTAAATTTGAAAAACAAAATCAACCTTATTCAAAATTAAATGATTAATGTGCATTTAGTTGACATAGGCGCATACCATTCGGCAAACCTCGCGAGATTCCGTACCGTAATTTCAGTTTGAAGTTACGTCCCCTACATGGCCCATAGCAACGTTGGAAATGGTGACGTAATTTTCGCTACAAAATGGTGGCGCTTTGTTATTGGCGAAATTTGAATTGCTTCGTTGTTTTGGAAATACGTCAAAATGTAGAAATAATTAGCAAATTTTTGCATTAATATTTAAAACGTCGTTGTCATGCGATGATGTCACAATGACATCTTTACAGATTAGTAAATGTAATTTTCAACGACTTAAGGCTCAGCCTCACCCACTCACTGTGAGTCACGAGTGTGACTCAAGTCAAAATCAAAATACAATTCTAGCCATCTACAGAGCAGTCGACACACAAATGTAACAATCACGTGAAGCCCAGTGAATTTGTGACTGACAAAGTGAGTCAATTGTCTCGGTGAGTGAAGGAAAAGAAGAACATCTCCCAATCCCATTTGGTCTCGACACACTACAGAGTGCATGCAGTGACGGGTGAGAGGATATGCTTCCGGGCCAACTTTCCATCTATTCATGAGTATGAATTTTGTTTCCTGTGATGGACAGATCAAGTTAAATGTAATATTTATAATGCACGGTGATTTGTTTTAGCATTCTCACATATTAAATAATTCTTGATTATAACAATGTGTTCTCGATTTAAACCGTAAGCATTAAACGGGAGCTCGGTCAGCATGGCTAGCATACACATTTACCTTGTAATTTCTATAACATTTGGTTATTGGTGGAAAAATTATTAAATATAGCCCTGCGTACTTGCTATTGTTGACTTGACACATTGGGATTGGAATAATCTGTATGCTAAACATAATAATTCCAGGCCAACTTGGTAAGTTGGTCGAACTGTCATGACCTTCTAGTTATACATGTACATGACTCATGGGGCAATCGCAGATGATCATATAAATGTGTAATCTGGTAGCATTTTCTTAAACCATGCCATGAATATCTATGTATCTATGCCCGTCGAGAATGATATATTCCGCCAGTACACAGTTTTTGCTGTTGCAATACGGAAGTTTGTAACAATGAAAAAACAGTACAGTTAATACATTATGAAATTTCTTTTATCAATAATGTGTGTCATAGAATGTGAAGATCCAACTTTGAAATTGCAAGGTTTAAGTGACTTTGTGGTTGATTTTTGCTTTGCGTCCCTTACACTAATGTAATTCCTCCCGTCGGGAAATTATTTAAATGTTTATATACTATCAGATGCCTAACAATAGTTTCAGCCTGTGCCGCATGATTAGAAATTTTAGATAAAATTCTCAACGATCATTAAGTTATTTGGCATAGAGACATACAGCTGTATATATAATTAAATTGAAATAGAATTAAATAAAATTAAATTTCCATCACTATTATTAATTTCAGTCTAGGTCTCCGCTATCACTATTATTGACCATCACAATGATTAGACATCTGGGAGTACGATATAAGCTCACAAAAGTCACAAACAAGCATGCAATCTCGAGCTGGGACCACCCCTACTGTGAAGTAGATTATTGAGGAACAAGTATTAACAATAAATGGAAATATATTCACTTCTTGTTAATTCATTGTTCATAAATTTCGCTGTCAGAACATAAAAAAGTTCCAGGTTTTTGTACATTGCAATTGGTGTAATATGATATATAGTACGGTCATATCTAGTGTAGAGATTCATGACATGATCTAGTATTTTTTTGTGGTTGGATAGTCTTCCGTAAACATGCATATATGCGCATCTGATTAATGAGTAGTGACCGTATAGGAAACGCCCCGAACATACCACTACCGGTATTGCACAATGACATCAGTTTGTTTGATCTAAATTATTTATCCACTCCAGCCCCAAAACAGTAGTCATTTGGCAAATTATTTCATTCCTTTTCGAAGTGCCTATCATCTACTGAAGTTGGATCCTACCACAGGCCAGAAATTGTGTCGCATTGAGTCATTGTGCTCCACCCATGTAACTCGCTGAGTGAAAGTCAAGCACACATAAACGTCTATATATAAATCAGATGTAGCTATGTGAAATATGCAATAAATCCCCGTTTTCCACATCACAAAAATGTATTCAGTACTATATGTAAATTTATCCAATAAAGATATTTTTCCCAAAAAATTCAATAAAATAAATTTTCCTTGAAAATTGGTCGCTGGGCCAGATTCAACCTTCACCTGATGATAGCATTTTGAACAAATATAGTAATATGTGTTATATGGCTAATATCTCTTGACTGGCGCCATGGATATTAGTCTGGAAATTAGAGAAATGTTAGAGGCAATCTCTCACTCTGACCAATGTCTAACTGTGGTCCACATTCCCCAATATCTGGTGCTGCAACATATTCTCGTACAAATAGGTTTAATTACCTAATTTTCCACATTAACATAGGTTCATATTGTTGTATTAATTTAAATTTGTTTAAATCAAAATTTAGAAAAACTAACGCCATTATACACTCTGCCAGGGCACCCTGAGTCACCACATCAAATTTAGTTGAAATCCGGGCACCAAAATTAACAAAGAGGTGTTGGTCTCAACTTTACTCCAGTCTTATATGTATATATAAACAGTCCCATGAAACATGTATACATTTATTAATGGACGTGTCGTGGGCTCTTCATATAGGATAGGGTTCCATATTCCGAAGGATCCATATTCCGAATGTTCCATATTCCGAAGGGTCGCTATTCCAAAGGTTCGTTATTCAGAAGGTTCGCTATTCAGGATCAGGCCCATAAACAATAGAAATATCAAACATCGATATCTAATCACATAAGCTTTGATGGGTGGGTTCCTCGACTCTAATCAAATGTTGTTTTACCACCGAAGCCAAAGAAATAGTAATTTAGGAGCGTCTGATCGGATTGAGTCATAAAAAGAGTCTTATGCTATGATAAAGAACCCCCTCCTGCCATACTTTAGAATATAGAATGTAACTTCAAAATAACAAAAACCTTCTGAATAGCGAGGAATAGAGAACCTTGGGAATAGCGAACCTTCGGTATAATGAACCTTGGGAATAGCGAACCTTCGGAATTGAGACATGTCGCCGTCCATACGTACTGACGTGATCATATATCACAAGTTGGTCAGAAATACAGGCACTCCCATGAAACATACATTTATCATTTTATAGATGGACGGACGTGTTTTGGGTTGTCCATACGTACTGACGTAATCATATTAGTTTTATATCATTCCACTTATTTATCAACTTCTGCGGACTCAATTGGTGACTACTACTAGGTTCAATGCATCCAATCGTCCAACACATTAGACCAACTTAGATTCCATCCAGTTCCTATACGTATCCTTCGACCATATCCGGTTATTACCGATTGCTGTTATTGGATTGTGACGGATACAACATGACCGTCAATATGGTTCTTTGGATGTTGACGGATAGAAATGGCGGTCAATTTGGTTCGTACATATTTACGAACACACTGTATCGGTGCGTGCCTGTCGTTATGGCTACGGGGAAACCGGATGCAATATTAAGTTCATGTCAATATATACAAAAAATTAACATCTGGGACAGGTATGTTGCGAACTAAAAGTTAAAGAAACATTACCATATAGTAAGACACATTATACAAGTTATATCCGAAACTATACCATCTAGTAAGACACATTATACAAGTTATATTTGTGACTATACCATAAAGTAATACAGATTGTACAAGTTATATCCGTATAGTAAGACACAGTATGCGAGTGTTATCCACCTCCTACCCCTCTCTACTATACATATAAACCCATCAAATAAACCACGCCTCTATCTGTCTACTAGACAGATAAAGCATCCTCTACTAGACAGATAAACTTAAAATATGCAAGGAAGAAAGGTTACAAGAACTTGGGACAGTTAACCTCCAGCATTTCGCGAATGACGTCACTAGATCGTAACAACGTTGTGGAGCATCAGTAGAACGGACCATGCTGGTTTCCGTTGTTAGCGACACACTGAAAAAAAAAACTTAGTTAAAAGTAACTAAGTTACCTTAGTCAGAACCCCCGTCTCAAAACTAACTAGCTTAGCTTAGTCAGAAATGACTAAGATTGCCCTTAGTCATTTCTGACTAAGGCCTTAGACCTTAGTCAGAAATGACTAAGGGCAACCTTAGTCATTTCTGACTAAGCTAAGCTAGTTAGTTTTGAGACGGGGGTTCTGACTAAGGTAACTTAGTTACTTTTGACTAAGTTTTTTTCAGTGTAGATATAACATATAATATAAGGCCTTAGTCAGAAATGACTAAGGCCTTAGTCAGAAATAACTAAGGCCTTAGTCAGAAATAACTACGGCTTGACTATGTCATCACTGTATACATTAGTACATTTAATTGGTCCTAATTATTGGGGGTATCATAGCCCTGCAACCTCAGCTGAACATCGCAACTGCAGATTAAAATAACTGAAAATAATGACTTACAGGTATCAAAATAAATTTTATTAACTATTAAAACAATTTTTTATCTTGAAAGAAAATTATTCATCACAAAATACTAGTATGCATTGAATATACATTCAATATCTGACCAGTCGATAATTGTTTCAAATTGAAACAAAAATTTATGCTTACATTAAAATGATAACGAGCGACCAACATAGAAGATTAAATCGGAGGAAATGAAGAGTTTTTTTTTAGAAGAAAAATTATATGATAAATATCTTCACCGCTATGTGTGGAACTGAGCGCTTGTATCAAGCCACGGTGGAGTTTCCGACACACATCGTGACTTGCATTCAGGATCGTCACAATAATTTCAGGAATACCGCCTTAGCTTGATACAAGCGTGCATATCCATGCACGCATAGCATAACCTCTATTTAACAAATGAATGTTTGTTTTCAGAAATGCATGCAATTATGAACGCTTTGTTGCGGTCACATTTTGAGTGAATCGCGAAAACAAACCTCGCAATAGTTGATTTAAATGTCACAATTTTGAGTGCAAAGTGTCACCATATTAAGGCGTAAAATATTGCAATAATATCACAAGCGACATGCTTATAAGCGTTTCCACTTGTGAAAATAGCATGCTTAATATACCACTTCTTTTGACTGGTACTGTACTACTGTATACATCAACAACAACTATTTGGGATTGGTCCCTTCAAGACAACAGCAGATCCAATATTTAAACGTGTAACTGTGCGCAATGACTTGGCGACAATGTTCTAATGTAGTCGCACATTTTCCATGAAATATCAGTGAATCAGCCGAAGGTATACAGTTTGATAAGAACATCCAACCAATAATAGTGTACTCCTGGTAAATTGTCGTGATACCGGTAACTTGACGATAACATGGCGAACAATGACAATGTCTCATATCCACACGTTTCAATGAACAATGATGAACATAGGATGAATTGGTCGGGGTCATTGTAAAGTTGGAATTGTAGATATGTGATCATCCATCACGACACAGCATCGGTTTCATTGTTGTTTGTCTATTTGTTGACATTGAAGCTCGTGTGAGTTACACTGGTGCGCACACTACAGTACTAGTACACGTATGTCCTCTCTTGTAGTTGTACATGCATGTCGATCATATCGATGTGCTCTGAAAGAATTAGATTCTGAACAAGTACTGTCATGAACTACATTTTCAACATTATAATATTAATAGCTGCTCGTTGAGTCGTTGTTATTATTGTCACTATTGCTTGACATCAGACGACATTGTCAGACCATTGATTCGATTGAATGGATCATATCATGATTCATCGATTAATTGGCATGCATCTCTGCTCTCGATGAATTTAGTGGAAATTGTCAATGATTAATAAGCCTTTTTTTCGCAGAATTTAAACTTGTCCGGTTATCAAAGGAACCGAAATCAGACCGTCTTTAACAACTGTCCGCAATCGAACAGGTAACAGCCTCGATCACCAAGCCGGAATGAACATCGTCATCAAGTTCAAGTTATGGTGCTCGTCCACAATGCCACTGCGAAAAACGTTCACCACACCTTATGTACTGTACTGTGTACATGTAACCTTGAAGGAGTCATCAGTCACACATCTAATTTTGGCAGCAAATATTTCAGGCGCCGTTCTTTCACATGTAGAATAAAGATTCAAACCATTATTGACAAATTGTCCACTTGTTGAATGAAAACAGAGCTCTGAGTCTGAATAATTAGTTCAACAATACACGTAGCTCCAGGGAAGCTCTAAAGATTTACACTCTTTAGAGCTTCAGATTGGGTCAGTAGTGGCCGGATCTGATGCTCATACCTTTTCTAATTACAGGCGACAAAGGACTCCTGGTCGCAGATTCTGCTTGGTTCTCTTATTATGGTGACAATAAAGACAAGATTCCACCAAAAGTTCCGAAATCCGCGCCTTCATGAGCTAAAATAAAGACTTTTGTCATTTGTGCAAAAGAAATTGTTGTCTGTCTGTTTACGGAAGCGATATTTCACCACATGTTAATGCTGTTTGTCATGCGCAGTTCAATGTTTCATGATGGTCAATAAAACGTGTACTCCACCCCGAAGACGACTGTTGGAAATGTGTACTTGGAAGATATTATGGACAAACTAAATTCTTTTGCTAAATGTTATGCTACTATGCCAATTTATTACATATGTAATAAAAATATTACCGAAAAATTATCAACATATACTTTTTAATAGAATTGTTGCTTCGAAAATATACTATTTAAAACGTGTACTCCAAGCCAGAATGAGAAACAGTGTAGCCGAGTTAGATCATGCTTTATTACCCACTTCTACAAAATGTTGTATTATACTTTCAACAAGTTGTAGAAATATATTGGTGATATGAAGTAATTATTTTATTCAGTGAAACATAATCAGTTCTCACATTTGTCATGCATGGTGTCAAAAATGACATAATCACATCGTCGCGCATTGATAGCTGCGCGAACTGTGTTTGTATTCTAACACCCATAAGGTTTGCTTTCGTGTGCCTATTGCGTATATATATACAATAACAACATTTGTTCAAAATAAGCTTTAGTTATCAGAATCGATTTACTGCAACAGACTAATGCTATAAACCAGTCTTGAAACTGTATGGTAAAACAAAGTCTCAATACTTGTTAGGCCTATTTATTTTTTTGAACAATAAAATGGCGATATATTATCACTAAAGTGTCACTAAATAGGTTATTATAATTAGCGTTTGTTTCGCTAATATGAAAACATGTTACACCTAAAAATATTTGCTTTTGGAAAAGAGCATTCCGTGTGAGTCTATTCCTGATATGGTATAAATAAATAGCGTTTGTTTCACTACTGTGCGAACAACGGACGACCAGATGATGGTGCAAGTTTGTAGCTGTTAGTGCAGGGGGAAAACCAGGACAAAGAAAACTATAACAAAACGGCTACCATGAAGTCTGCTTATCCCAATCCCAGATACAGGACGAGAGTAGGTACCGTAATTAAACTGAACAAATAGACACTGAATGAAAAAAAAAAACCCGATATTGGCCAAATGTATGAGTCGGATCCGGAGTAGGGCAGTAGGCCTACACTTTTTAATGCTATTTCGATGTACACTTTATTATAATAGGAGAATGATTGTTTTGTTCAACTTTTAATGAAGTTAACAATGGTATAAGTATATATACCGTATAGTGATGCAATTATACCATATATCTTCCGAGTACCGGTACCGGTATACACACAATTTCCCCGAGTCGGCGTCAGGGCCGGAGTATGTCATTTTTTGACACCATGACAAATGTGAGAACTGATTATGTTTCACTGAATAAAATAATTACTTCATATCACCAATATATTTCTACAACTTGTTGAAAGTATAATACAACATTTTGTAGAATTGAGTAATAAAGCATGATCTAACTCGGCTACACTTTTTCTCATTCTGGCTTGGAGTACACTTTTTAAATAGTATATTTTCGATGCAACAATTCTATTAAAAAGTATATGTTGATAATTTTTCGGTAATATTTTTATTACATATGTAATATATTGGCATAGTAGCATAACATTTAGCAAAAGAATTTAGTTTGTCCATAATATCTTCCAAGTACACATTTCCAACAGTCGTCTTCGGGGTGGAGTACACGTTTTATTGACCATCATGAAACATTGAACTGCGCATGACAAACAGCATTAACATGTGGTGAAATATCGCTTCCGTAAACAGACAGACAACAATTTCTTTTGCACAAATGACAAAAGTCTTTATTTTAGCTCATGAAGGCGCGGATTTCGGAACTTTTGGTGGAATCTTGTCTTTATTGTCACCATAATAAGAGAACCAAGCAGAATCTGCGACCAGGAGTCCTTTGTCGCCTGTAATTAGAAAAGGTATGAGCATCAGATCCGGCCACTACTGACCCAATCTGAGTCTCATACATGTGTATATCATGTATGTGACTCAACTGGGTCTACAATACACGATGAACGGTTTCGCAGATTATTTTCATAACTTCTCTTTTATCCTGATTGTATCCGCTCTCTAAATACGCCATGGTTGTTATTTATGTAATATGTCGTCTCTTTTAGTTCGTTCGACGCCAATATCACGTCTAAATCACTCTGAATTTAGTGATTAAAATGTCGGCCACAAAATGGAGAAACAATAATTTGAGTTAAAATTACGTACTCGCCATATACGTACCGACCCGATTAACACAGAATGAATGCGATATTATATATATAATATACATTGTTTGTTGTCTATTTGTTGACATTGAAGCGTGTGAGTTACACTGGTGCGCACAGTGCAGTACTAGTACACGTATATCCTCTCTTGTAGTTGTACATGCATATAAAATGTACACTGAACAAAAACTTAGTCATAGCCTTAGTCATTATATGTTACTTTTGGCTAAGTTAGTCAAAAATAACTGAGTTAAGGGTTGACTAAGGCTATGACTAAGTTTTTTTTTTGACGAAAATATTAACCTAAGTAACTAAGAATTAGTAAGATGTGACTAAGGTCAAACTTAGTTACTTTTGGCTAAGTTAGTCAAACATATCCTATCCATCGAAGCAATTTTTCATTATCACTCTTGGTTAAAGCCAATTGGCGGGTTGCGTTCACTTGTGCAAAACATTGAAAAAAGCAGTTATACTGTATGGAGCAGATTAAGATTCAGTTATACTGTATGGAGTCATTGCCGTGTATAATATGTCGCCGATAAGTATACTATTGAGTTTTGCCGGCATGACTGAATCACGAAAATATCAACCTTAGTAACTAAGAATTAGTAAGATGTGACTAAGGTAAAACTTAGTTACTTTTGGCTAAGTTAGTCAAAAATAACTAAGTTACGGGTTGACTAAGGCTATGACTAAGTTTTTTTTTTCAGTGCAGCGTCCTTAGAAACGTCAACATCCACAACGTATTTTCGTGCAATCGGAGGCGACACCGATCTAAAAGATCATACGATGCGCCCCAAAACGCACTGAAATATAATTGTTCAATGTTCAGTTGGTAAGTCTATAACTCGATTAAGCAATTGGCAGTATGTTACTATAAAGTATACGATATTCTTCCGTGAACTGGTGCATTTGCACTGCCGATCTTGGTGCTACTGCTAACGTTCAGAGTTTCAATTCATTAATAAGTTTCAAGCACAAACATCTAAATTCGCATGACTGCTATACTTGTACAATTCAGTTTTAGATTTGAACGTTACGCGAATCATTTAGATTTTATTAGAAATTATACCATGCTGTGATATTTTTCCGGCATAATTTAGAAATTATAAAGCGGACTATTTCGTGGTGCAGTCGCATGAATACAAAACTGTTTCATAATTAATTAGTCTATAATATACAGATAATGTCGCTAAGTAGGTCATCGCTTCTCTATAAGAACATCCACATAGTGTAGCTGAATAGAGAATTTATTTTTGCTCGTATGTGGGCATCTATTTGGCTCACCTAGAGGCTCGCCAAATAGATGCCCTCATACTCGCAAAAATAAATTCTTTATTCAGCTACACTATGCGGATATTCTCTATTTATCCACCACCTTTGTCGTCTACTATATACATGCATATAAAGGCTGCAAAATAAACCATGGCTTTATTTTAGCACGTACTAAATTAGTTTTATTTTAGCACGTGCTATAATAAAGCAAGAACGGCTGCAGCTATCATAATAAAGTCACATGCTCAGAACTTTAACCGAAAAACTTGCAATCGATTTTAATTGTTTCCTAAAGAATTCCCCATTATTTTCTTATACCATTTAACCAAATTTAATAGACGTTAACTACTTTTAAACTTTGGCGATGGATAAAAACAATACCCATAAAGTTTGACGAGATACTAGGTTTATTTCGCTCGTATGATTCAGCAAATGGGGAACCTCGCTAAAGCTCGGACCCCATTTGCTGAATCATACTCGCGTAAATAAACCTTATATCTCGTCAAACTATATGGATATTCTATATTTATCCGTGACTATATCATATGGTAAGACACATTATACAAGTTATACCCGTGACTATACCATATAGTAAGACAGGTTATACAAGTTATATCCGTGACTATACCATATAGTAAGACTCATTATATACAAGTTTATATTCGTGACTATACCATATAGTAAGACATATTATACAAGTTATATCCGTGACTATACCATATAGTAAGACACATGATGCAAGTTATATCCGTGACTATACCATATAATAAGACATATTATGCGAATTATATCCGTGACTGTATATACCATATAGTAAGACATATTATACAATTTATATCCCTGACTATACCATATAGTAAGACACATGATGCAAGTTATATCCGTGACTATACCATATAGTAAGACATATTATACAAGTTATATTCGTGACTGTACCATACAGTACGACATATTATACAAGTTATATCCGTGACTATACCATATAGTAAGACATATTATGCAAATTATATCCGTGACTATGCCATATATTAAGACACATTATGCAAGTTATATCCGTGACTATACCATATAGTAAGACACATTATGCAAATTATGCATAAGCGTGGCTAGACCTGGCAAATGACGCAGCTAATGCGTCGTATATATAGTTCAGATATTGGTCCTCATACTTAGACCATGCCTTGTAACACTACTCTATATATAGCTACGCCCGTAGATCCGTCAGTACAACACCTGGGAACTGTTTGTTATTGTGACAGGGAAGTGTGTAATAATGACAAAGAATAGTGCAGGTATATATTCCTTAATTATTACATGGTCCTTAATAATGTATTTCCCAACTCGACATTGAACGATTTAGTTACTTTATAAGCGACTTTACTTTGCGTTTGATTACAATTATGGAATTTATCCCGGGTAATTATTTCAATCTTTATTGCGATATCGGCTCACACAAGTCACAAACTTACACACCAAGTATGAAATCTCGAGCTGAGATAACCCCATAATGTGAGGTAGATTATTGAGGTACAAGCATTAGCATACATGGTCATAACAAAATCTTGCGGAATTCCATCATTTCCGTGATACAGAAACAATCAACTGCCATGAAACGGATATGGAAATGGAATATTCATCAGCCTCGCTGTTCACGCATGCGATTATCATCCTGATTTCGATGAATTCTGAAAGGGTATTACTCAAATTTCCCATTTGCCTCGATCGGTAGGGATCCAGCGTCCTTCAGTGTTAGATTAACATCATTGATACTACAGGGCTGCCAACGAATCAAACTCCCACAAAATTAATGGAGAGACTGCCAAACACAAAACAAGAAGAAACTAAATTAAGACCACCCAATACGCGCCATTGTTCAACGAAAAGAGGAATACATAATTAGTGAACTCTCCCAGAATTCACTGAGCCATATTGTGTGTTCAGGCATAGACCCTTGAATGTTTCTACTTCAGCTCTTCTGCACGCATGCCTCAGTTGCGTGCCTTATGGGGTTGATGAGAACATTAGACAAGTTATGAATCACAAATTCCAGTTCAAACGGTAACTGGGTAAATACACTCTTGTATATAACAATCCGTGTAGGTACTTCATATAACCAATACGTGTATCAATTCCAAATCGCTGGGTATTGAGAATCATTACGTTTTATATATGCATGTTATACCGATGATCATTTGGTACTTTGTAGTCTCGGAATCAAATGGTGACCCACGTTATTGCATCACGTGATGCACGATACAATGTCACACACAAAAACATGGCGAGAACAGGCTGACAATTCCGCACGGGTCTTTGAAAAGAAAAAAAATTACTACACAACTCGACAATTTTTGACTACATAACTCGTTAGCTTTTTTTTTACTACACAACTCGTTGATTGTGGTTACTACAGATCTCGGGACCTCGCTCTTTATTGCTCATAATTTAGTGTCCCTTTACGTCGTCTGATGTCAACAACGCCTATTCGAAGTCACATGAGGTCAGCGACACCTATCCCATGAGATTCCACGTGTGATGTAACCTTTGTATACACATTTTTCCACATATTATGAGCTAATAATAAACGCGCTTTATTGATTATAGATGTAAATATAAATTACCAGTCCCCCTTTAAGTCATCTGAGGTCGAAGGCGCGTATCCCATGATATTCCCCAGGTCAGATGATATACATGTATGTGTACCGATGTTCCTACATATATTCTAATGGGATATGCTTAAATAGATACTAGTGCCCAACTGCCCATATAAGACGTATGAGGTCAACATAACTTACCCGTAACATTCCTGGGGGGTCAATTTATCTCTGTATATCAGTTTTCAACGGCCCGATCTGTTGAGAAAAGGCGGTGTATCAAGTTGAGCTACAGCGTCCATCACACATACGCTTACACAAATAAACATTGAATTTACTATGCCATATGTAATATAAAGACCAAACGGCTCTTCGAAAAGAAAACAAAATGTTTCTACAAAACTCAAAGTTTTTTACTACATAACTCGTGAGCTTGTTTTTACTACATAACTCGTTGATTTTCTACAACACAACACGTGACCTCAAATTACTAGAATTTTTGTTGGATTTACTACCGCACAACTCGGCGTAGCACATACTGTTTGCACACAAAATAGATCGTATGCATGCACATATGGTCCATTTGCAATACACGCCTTTAACCGGATATACGTTCAATGGAATATGTCCGACAGTGTAAAGTACCTTGAAATTTATTTAAAGCTTTGATGGGATCGATATCCATTTGAACAACGGACCCACACAACAGTTACTGAAGACCTGGTTGCACCATCAGATATAGGCGAGTCCGTAAGCCCTTCGGATTTACATGCATGCAAAACCCCTGTTTAGAATAATTGGGTTTCAACGCCCCTTGAAACAAGTGCTTTTGCACTAGCTTTACCATGATTATTGTGTTATATTATAGAGTATTGGCGTTCGTTAGCCGTGTATTTAGAAATATCGGGGGATGCGGTAATCATTCATCCTGCCATCTAAATTTAATTTAAATTTTATTTGTGCGTGTTTTGCCTTCAGTAGTTCTCCGCACTTAATACAAGGGCTGCAAATCTGGCACTTTCGGTAGCAACTCAACACTCGGGGGTGTTATTACTCATCCCCTCTTGGGTTGCGATTATACCATCTTGGAATTGGTACCTTTTGCCCTTCCGAAGGCGGTAAGACATTTTACACTTTTGTAGGGCCAATTCTACCCCGTTTAAGTGGTATAGTTATATACTTATTAAAAGTAGGGGCTTTTATATATACGTTATTAGACCCACTTTGGTTTGGTTATCATAATCACGACGGGAACATAACATTGTCTCAAAGAAAAGCAGGCGCAAGCGAAATAAAAACATCACACCTTAAAGGGCGTTTGTCGGCAGCTGATACCTTTCTGATCTCTCATTATTGTGTGCGATACAGGGAGGTAATCAAAAAGAGGAGTGGACTACTCCGGGACACCACTTTCTACATAAATGAACAATATCCGGAGCTGGTGAATAACTACCGAAAAAACGTGCTCAACACGATAGCCAAAAATGCTCGAAACGAAGGAAAGGTGGCTAGAGTGGTCTCTGATAGACTATATGTGGACAATAGACTTGTCAAACCGGACATCAACCCCCAGTACCGAACGGAGAAAAAAAACAGTAAATCTGGAGGATGCATGTTTCCCTAAGGCACCAGAAACGTCACGAACGACCGAAGACAGCAGTCAGAAACTGCTACCAAAGAAACCCGGACAAAAACAACAACAAAAACAACAAAAACAACAACAAACAGAGCAATCAAAACAACGGCGACGTGAATCAGAAAAGGGACCCTCGCCCAAACGTTTACTCAAACCAGGTTCCCAGTTCTCATTCACCAATAAAAGTGCACCTAAACCTCAAAGGAACGCAGTCGTTCGCACAGGACGAGGACGCAGCAGTCAACCGAGGACAAATCAACAAACCAAATCAGCACAACTCAAGCCCAATCCGAAAGCAGGTCGAGGACGGGGAAAACCCACAAACTCATTGATCACCCCAGACACCCAGACAGACAGTACAAGCGTGGACAATCAAACTAATCCTGCTTTTCAGTTCTCAAGTGAACCGACGAGCACCACTCAGCAGACATAGGACAGCTCAGGTGTGACCCAAATTAAGTGTCTCTCTCTTAATGTGTGTGGGCTTATCTCAAAACTAAATGACCCAGAATTTCATGAACACATAAACCATTTTGATATACTTCTCTTTCAGGAATCCAAAACTGATGACATAGACTCAATTTTTATCGAAAATTTCCACATATTAGGGGTAAAAAATAGGGCCAAAACATCACGGACCAAATCGGGAGGTCTCTGTATTGCTGTCAGGGACAGCCTTAAGAATAATTTTTACATGATTAACGACAATAGCGACATCGTTCTATGGTGCATATACACCGATGCAACTGGAAAAACATGTGCATTCGGGAACATTTACATACCACCCGAGAATTCAAAATTTTATAAAGGATGTGAATTTGATAACCTTCACATCTCAATCCTGGAGAAATATATAAATTATGATCACGTGATGCTCTTAGGCGATTTTAACTCAAGAACCGGTACATTATGTGACACAGATAAAATACGCCAATTAATTGCTAAGCACCATATCACACACATTTCGGAAACCAAAGCAACCGATGATAAATGTAATAACAACCACGGAGGAAAACTCATGCATATTTGTGACGAGACTGAGTTAATAATACTCAACGGTCGTATGGGCCCCGAATCGGCACCAGTTACGTGTAAGGGAATCAGCGTCGTAGACTACGCAATCTGTTCGCCCTCATTTACAAAATGTGTCGAGCGGGTAATTATCGATCAATTTAATGATTTATTATCAGACGCCCACTCCGGAGTCATAGTTCACATCGGTCTGAAAATGACTGATTGTAAACCGCAACCGCACAAATCGAATGCAAGCAAACATAAACAAAGTAGTAAAAAACGGACCAATCGGAAACGGGCCGCGAAAAAGTGGGACAAGAATGTATCCGATCAGTTTATTAACCACATCGACAGGGTCGCTTTAAACGCGCTGCAAAATGAACTCAATCAAATGTTTTTCGCCACGGTGCACCAAGGTGACTTGGACTGAATAACTGATTCAATCAACAATCTCCTCACTCAACCACTTGAAAAGCACACTCAAACACCATCACGCGACACTGCTCACAGAAGCCGCAAGCCTCCGCCAAGAAAAACGTCGCAACCTTGGTTCGCTAATGACTGTAAATCAGCACGGACCAAATACCGCAAAGCACGTCGCACATACAAACGCCAACCAAATGCAGAGAATCGAATTCTTCTGATAAACAGTAGGCAAAACTATAAATACGTATTACATACCAGTAGAATACGCCATAATACCAAGCCGAGTAAGCATATACATAGTTTGCGTGCAAATTCAAGCAAAGAATTTTGGAAACTAATTCGGACACTTGATAACCATTGTCCCGAAAAACCATCCCCTGACTGCGCGGAATTTCAAAACCATTTTGAACAAGAGGAAGGGCCACCCACCCAGTTTGAAATATGTAAAGACACCGATGAGCGCAATATCATGCCTTATATACCGTGCCCCCCCCCCTCAGAATATAGACAGCACATGCCTAGATGCGTTAATTACGATTGACGAACTAGAGTGCGCAGTGGGAAACCTTAAATCGGGGACATCTACTGGATACGACTCAATCACAAATGATTTGATAAAATCCTCATTTACTATCATGAAGGACATGCTGCTACGGTATTTTAATCTGATCCTTTCTACGGGCATCGTTCCGCGCGAATGGACAGTTGGTGTTATCAGACCTATATTTAAACGGAAGGGAGATAGCATGGACCCAAACAATTACCGAAAAATAACATTATTGAGTTGTTTCTCTAAGCTGTTCACCAGCGTAATTAACAATAGATTAAAATGTTTTCTGGATACCAATTGCCTGCAGTCAGAAGCACATGCTGGGTTCAGGAAAGGTTACTCCACAATCGACCATATCTTCTCACTTTATGCAATCATACATCTCATGAAAGCAAACAAACAAAACTTATATTGTGCCTTCATAGACTTCTCGAAGGCTTTTGATTCAGTGTGGAGAGCCGGACTTTGGAGGAAACTTATTACATATGGCATCGATGGAAATTTTTTATATGTTATACAGTCACTCTATAAACACCTCAAACTGTGCGTTCGCGTGAACGATGAAGACTCAGGTTTCTTCTCTAGCCATATTGGTTTAAAACAGGGTGATAATATATCCCCTCTGGTCTACGCCGTTTATGTTAATGATTTAGAAAATTATTTTGTGTTCTAATGGCAGCAGTGGGATAGCATTAGATAAGCTTAGTGGAGTGGAAACGGGTATCATGTTAAAGCTATATTTACTCATATACGCCGATGATACTGTATTACTGGCCAACACGCACGAAGGAATACAAAGCGCCTTAGATATTTTCTCTACATATTGCATAAGTTGGAAACTGAATGTTAACATTGCTAAAACCAAAGTTGTCATATTTGGTCGTAAGACGAAAACAAAGAATCAACTAAATGATTTCGCAATCAACAACCAAATTATTGAACAGGTAGATCACTTTAAGTATCTCGGAACTACGTTTCACAAACGAGGGTCTTTTGCTATGGAAAGGAATCTGAGATGCCATTCCGCAAAAACGGCGATGTACGCACTACTCAACAAAGCCCGTTGTCATAAACTCTCTGTACAAAGCATCTTGGAGATCTATGAAAAATCGATCATACCAATTATGACATACGGAGCTGAGGTGTGGGGTTTTGAAAACCTAACATGCTTTGAAAAACTTGAATTGTGGTTTTTGAAATTCTCCCTTAAAATGAAAAAATCAACACCCAATGCTTTTGTTTATGGGGAACTAGGAATATGCCCCATAACTGTGAGAATCAAAACCCGTTCCCTCTCGTATTGGGCTAAGCTTATCTGCATGCCAACCAATAGATTGCCTCTTATTTTGTATTATGCTATGTATTGTTTATATTGTGATGAAAATGTTTTTAATAATTCACTGATTATTGGTATACGGGACACCCTTAACTGCCTAGGTATGAGTAGTGTCTGGACCAACCAACACGTACCAAGCTTGAAAAGCTTCAATCGCACAACTTCCGGTAAGCTACGTGACATATACATTCAAGAATGGTGGGCAACAATATTGAAATCAAGCAAATTCGCATTTTATCGGATTATAAAGTCAAATTTTTAACGAGAGAATTATCTATCCCTTGATGACAATAGAGCAGTTCAAAACACTTTAGCTTTCCGCATTAGAAACCACAAACTCCCATTAGAACTCGGTGCTTGGACGAATACCGATTATTCCGACAGAATCTGCACTCTATGTAATCTCGAAATCGGCGATGAATATCACATGGTACTGACATGTAGGGAAGTTAGCGAATTAAGAATAAAATATCTAAAACCCTACTTCTATCAGAGACCAAACACTTATAAATTAGCCGCTCTATTTAACTCCCGAAATCAAAAGACAGTTAAAAACTTGTCAGTATTTATTAGGAAGGTCCTTGAGATATTTAGGTCCCCCTGAGGCTTACTACCAGCAGCCTGTCGAACTTAAACAGTGTAGGTAAAGAATATCGTCCACCCCATTTCTACATGTATACCTGTAATGATCATACAGTGATTACCAAAGTGATTGACCACCTGACCGGGGCGGGATGGTGGGTTGTTTTTCGGAATTTGGTCGGGGTGTGGCTTGTTGCCATTCATCGGAAAGCTATCGCCGAGAGCTTTCCGATGGATGGTGGCGGGCCGTATTTCCGACTGGGCCCTGAGGGGCTGCCCATGCATGGTTCTGCTGTGGTTGTGTGGTCGGTTTCTTTGGGCATTGCTGTATATATATACATTGTATTTATGTATACACCTCTTCTGTAATGTCTATATTGACGATCTGAATAAACTTAATAATAATAAATAATAATACTGATTAGAGCAATGCGCCGTCTGCGTTCCATCATCGAACTGTGTGATCGGGTGACCCGGTCAGCCACATCCCGAACCCATCTATTATTGTAATATTTAAGTATTATAATTGAATTTGACAGTGCCAAATCCACCATTTCCCTTATTTGTGGAAACTAAGGGACTACTATATACACTACAGCAAAATTGCACCTCGTAGCAACATTGCAACAACTGTTCAGTTTCCCAATATAATTTGTTTTGCAACCTTTTGCGCTGGCTTATTTTAGTTAATAATGACACACGGTTGCCTTTCCAAAATGTAATGACATTAACATGATCATTAGCACCTCCATCTCTACTTCATAGCAACATTTAGAATAATTTATTTTTAGTTGACTTCCTTATTATGTTCTGTAATTACTATTTTTTCGCACGGATCGAGACATGTTATTTCGTCATATTAACAAACATGTAACCGCTTTAGTATGACACTGTTTTTAATCTTTCTTTTTTTTAATATGACGTTGGGTTATGCCTCTTGTATCGAATCACAACACGACGATATTTATAATGAACTATTATTGTTGAATATAACTATAATAGTTGAATTCAGGATGTGTGACCTGTTTATAGTTAGGCGGCGACGTACACAATTGCATGTGCACGTGTGTTACGACTTAGAAGTTATTTTATAACATAATACGACATATAGTTAAGTTAATGTGATCACAGTTAACCGTCTATGCTTGCCATTCTTTGAGGCATATTGAGGGGCATATAGCTACCACTCTTTGGAATTGTGAATATGCCTATCATTGTGGGGTGTCACACTGAGAGATTTCCGATGAATGGCAACAAGCCATATTTCCGACTAAATCCTGAAAAGTTACCAATAATTCTGCTGTGGTTAAGGAGTCAATTATTTATGGCATTACTATATACGCAAATTAATATTGGCATCGCAGACTATGGTTCCCATGATATATATAAATCAAACGTGACCAGTAGCCAGAAAATATTGCAGAGGGAGTCCAGACATATTGACAAATTAAGTCGTGAAATATACCGCCGTAGTCCGGACCAATGCACGGTTCGGATAACTAAATGTCCCACACAAAGCCCCAAATGAACACCTCAGACAGACACACACGACGGTTTGTAATCACCAGCAGCCTAAAATTATGGTTGTCATGAGACTGTTGAACTGTTGAAGTACAGTACTGTTATCAGAGACGTGGCGACAGGGGGGGGGGGGGGGGTTGGTCAAAATTTTCAACAGTTGGAAATTTCATACCTGACATACCATTAGTTGGAAATTTCAATAATTTCAACAATAGATTGAAAATGTTCTTGTAGTTTGAAACAATTTATTGGGGGGGGGGTGGATTTATTGTTTTTGGACCAATATTTGCATATTTTCTTTCTTTTGGTAAAAATTTTGGACTGAAATGGCCACCAGTTAGAAATTTTCCAACCTTAGGGGGTGTCAGGTCGGAAATTTCCAACACTTGGAAAGCTTGTGTCCTGGTCCCTCCCCCGTGGCCAGTCAAAAACTTCTAGTTAATTTAAGAAAACAATATTGTCCTACAGTTGGAAATTTTCCAACCTAAGTCGGGGTGTCAGGTTTGAAATTTCCAACTCTATGAATGCTTGAGGCTAGTCTAGATGCTAGGATTTTGCGATTTTCTTGTTCAGATTAAAAAAATTTCGCGCACCGGGCCGAACCATGGTCGGCCCGGTGTGTCCCCGTAACGAATAAAAAACTGCTAATGAGTTTAAGAAAACAATATTCTACTACATTTGGTTAAAATTGTTGACTAAGTGAGAGTATGAGGTTGGAAATTTCCAACACTAGGATAGCTTGAGGTCAGTCTAGATGCTAGGATTTTGCGATTATCTTGTTTAGTTTTCAAAATATTCTCACACCGGGCCGAACAACCATGGTCTGGAATTAGACCACTAGATGTTAGTATTTGTGCAATTTTCAGTTTCAAAATATATGAATATTATCATACCAGGTAGATAGAACCATGGTTTATAAATAGGCTATTAGGCCTGTGAATTAACACTTATGTGCAATGAGGGAATAAAATTATGCAAAACCTTTGGTCTGATTCAAGGGGTGTTTTGGTTTGATTCAAGGAGGGGGGTGCACATGGAATGGAATTATGCAAAACATTGTCTCTGGTCTGATTCAAGAGGGGGGTGCAGTTGGAATTATTAAAGTGGACACCCCAAGGATACCCTCTAGCTACCTCCCTGACTGTTATACGTAGTTCATAATGGCTGTTAGCGATAATTTGTATACATTTGTATCCACGTTAATAACGTATACTATACTCCATTAGTTTATACCAGAAATGAATTTCAAGTTCGAGGCTCTTCGCGTGGATACAAATACAAGGGCGTGGCGACAGGGGGTGGGGTTGGGAATGTCTACCCAACCACATCTTTGGTCAAAATGTTCCACAGACGGAAATGTCATGCCACACACAGCACTTGCAAGAAATCTTTACACTACAATCATAATTATATGTTGTAACTATTCCCATTTTCCAAACAAAAATAGTGTGAATGTAATTGTTTTTCAGACCAACAGTAGCATATTTGTTCAATACTTAGTTGGATATCTGGATAATTGCAACCCATGGCGGAGGACGGGGAGGTGAAATTGAAATTTCGCAGACATGGCAGCTCGACCTGTTTCAATGGGGACGCGCAAGTGGGTGTACTTTTGGGAGTGGACTCATTTTGTTCCAGGTACCAGTGGTATTAGTCTGCACATGAATATGTCTGATACTTGTAGTAATTATGGACCCACCTCTTGATTGCGCCATCTTGAATAAATGACAGTTCGCAGCATGTCGTGTGTCAGTGCTAAATATTGAATTTTTTTAATGCCACTGATCGGAAATTTCACAATGCAAATATGTTAATCGGATGTCACGCTGTTAATTCGCATACATTCTCAAAACAATAGGTACTCTGGAGTACCTACGTAGGTACTGAGATTTGACCCAAGGGGGTACCTAATTGTTGGTACTCTAGAGTACCTGCGCATGTACTCTGGAGTACCTATATTTAGGTTATCTGGAGTACCTATATTTAGGTTATCTGGAGTACCTATATTTAGATTATCTAGAGTACCTATATTTAGGTTCTATGGAGTACCAATATTTATGTTCTCTGGAGTACCTATATTTATGATCTGTGGAGTACCTATCCAGGCATTATGTGGAGTATAGAGTACCTAATATCAAGATATGCACTCTGGAATACCTGCTCAGGTTCTCTGAAGTACCAAACATTTAGGTACTATTAATAGTACTTATATATCTATTCCAGAGTACCAATTATATAGGTACTATATGGAGAACATGCCCAGGTACCAAGTACTCGAAATTACGAAAACTGTCCGACGACAAATTTAACAATGTGGCATGTTAGATACCAAATGATGCCACGGCGTTTATACATCAAATTAAGTACAAAACCCCGATCAAGGTTCTTCCAGATCATTTCGCAAAATGAAATAATCCAAATTATATTACTGTTATTAGTATAGAACCTTGATCGTGTTTTTGTACATATTTCAAGGAATAATACCTCGCTTTCAGGATATCCCCGGCCTGTTCCCTGCATGCGGAGTAAATTGTGTCTGAATGTCTAAAATAATTGGCCGTATTTCTTAAGTTGTGTGTAATGATATTAAAGTAAACATTCTAAATCAAAAATTTTAAACAGGTCTGGGTGAAACACCAATCGATCCATAATAGCCCAATAAAAAAAATATACTTTGCGATAAATCGCAAACCTTTGCGAATCGAAAATTCTATACAATAAATATGCGATTTAGTGAAAAGGTTTTGGATTTATAACAAAGGTTTGTAATTAATCAAATCACTCTATAATAGCACGGTCAGTCTAAAATAGACCGATCGGTCATTCACAGACAGAATGCATGTTTGATGAGGGGAGCAAATATTTGCGATAAATCGCAAAACGACGTTGTGAAAAATCACAAACACCTTTGCTATAACTCGCAGACCTTTGCGATAACTCTCAAACCTTTACGATAAATCTCAAGCATCTTTACGATAACTCTCAAACTACTTTGTGATTATACTTTACGATTCATCGTAAAATTGTTTGAGATTTATTGCAGATATATTGTTATGTGTTGGCACTAATGGGCTTGAACCGTATAACATAATAAATCAGACATCTTAAACAGGTCTGGGTGAACCACAAATCGAAATATAATAGCACGGTCGGGCTAAAATAGACTGATCGGTCTTTCACAGCCAACATGCAAGGGGAGCAAACCAATACTTAAAACAAAAATTAATTCTGATCTCTTTTGGAAGACACGTACAATATAATTATTTACTGAGAATATTCAAAATTAAAACAACTTTGCGAAATATCACAAACACCTTTGCGATAACTCCCAAACCTTTACGATAACTCTCAATTAACTACTTAGTGATTATACTTTGCGATTTATCGCAAAGATGTTTGAGATTTATCACAATAGCCCGACCAGGTTAAAATAGACCAATCGTTCTTTCACAGCCAGCATGTATCTGGGATAAGGGGATTCACTCTAAACGGTTCTATTATCATCGATCAACCAATACTTCAAAAACAAAACAAAATTAATTCCGATTTCTTTATCAATACACCATATAATTATTTACTGAGAACATTCATAGTTAAAACAACTTTCCGATAAATCAAAAACATATTTATGATAAATCGCCAATTACCGTACCTTTGTGATTGATTAATCGCAATGATTTGTGATTTATCGTAGATATATTGTTATACGTGGGCACTCATGGGATTGAATCGTATAACCAGTATCAATCAGATATCTTAAACAGATCAGGGTGAACCACTTACCGATCTATAATAGACATCTGGGATAAGGGGAGTCACTCTAAACTGTTTTATTGTTATCTCCCAACCAATACTTAAACAAAATTAATTCTCATTTCTTTTGCAAGACACCAAATAATTATTTACTGAGAATATTAAAAATAAACCTACATGTATACAGATATTCAAACAAACAGATTCAAATTGTCAAGAAATTTAGAGTTCCCTCTCTTACAACAGCCAAAATTCTGTTCGAGAACCTGTTGTAAATTATGTAAATAGCGTGCGATAAGCAAAATATTCAACAATGGGGAGACCACACTAATGAACTTTTGTTAATTAAAACTGGCACCATGTTGTTTGCAAAATACTGTTATAGCGCTCACTAGTCCTCGCCACAAAATTTTGGTGTTGATTGGGTCACCGGAATCACTCTCTCCCAAACAATTGCCACGGTGTTGAGTGTTTTGCTTAATGTACACTTCTGGTGTGCTGTATCGGTATATGAACAAACAAACAAAGCTCACACAACGAGAGTTTAATGTATTTAATATATGATCCAGTTTGGTACAGCCATAGCGAATAAATTATTTTCCATTCGCAGCTATGCATCATCCAGTCAGTGTCATTGCCTGATCACCAGAGCCATATAATGTAGAATTTCTCGAATATGGTTTCCAATTATGGAAGAGGTTATTTCCTAGCAAAGCGGTAATGGCCGAATCTTTCAGAATGATAGCCACACATGTTTTGATAAGAAGATGGTGCATCTGGATATTGGAATTGTCTACATGTACATGTATGTATACAGCTAAGCTATAATTGCGCCCCTTACCGACATTGACCACCGATATTGCCGCGTTACTCGACTTCGTTGATGCTATTAACCATGATCAATCCTACCATGGCCGACCTTCGTACCTTTTTAAAGTCAGCATTATAACCACCACAGAGTGTATATTTCTGGCAATGGCTTTACGCTGCATTGCTGATGCAGTTGCGAATGTTGATTAAACCGTAAACAAATTATTAATTGAAATATTGTGTTTTTGTATAGTTAACACGGTGCATGGCGCTCACGAAATACTGGACTGGATGTACGGTGGCCATGTGAAAAAATAATGCGGAGTACAGTGGTCGCAAAATATGATTACTAGTACTGTAGACAGATTACCTGCGGTTGCCACATGTCAACCACTTGACCGTGCATGGTTCAACGGCGGTATGGTATAACCGCTGTCATTAACGCCCTACAACCTTGTTAAAGGGGCCAATTAATTTGAACATAGCGGTAGTACGTTACTGAAAGCTTGTGACGGATTTAGTGATAATGACTGTGTGTCCAAGAATTGGATCGGTGTCTTCGAGATTATCCGTCATTTCATAAATATATCACAACAATTTCATATCATGTTTTTTCCCTTGAACATCCACTTTATTGTAACCGGAGTTCCGAGTATTACTGTAACTAAACACTAAGTTCTCAACATGCATTCAATCCGAACTCAGCACTATACGCAAGGGTTGGTTTTGAACATATTTTATTTGACCCTCATTACATAATACATTTAACAAATTAGAAACTGAAATAAGATATGAGTTAATCAAAAGGGATGGGAACACAAGTTATTCAACTTAGAATATTGCTCCTCTCCCTTAACAATATTGAGACGCAAATTATTGATTGTATATAGAATTATGTAGGACTCAATATTAGCTTATAGTGTGGTCGTCAGAGGGTTCGACCCGGAAGAAATTGGTATAGAAGCGGTTTTGGTGTCATTCGACGCGGGAGAATCTCGTGTATAACATATCCAAAATCCGCTAAAATCCGCTTTGGGCAAAATTCAGGATCCAAGATGGCGTCCAACATGGCTGCCGTTAGTCAAAAGATACTCTGACTGAGATTAATTCGATAACAGTGAGAACAAATGTTGTCATATGTATACAAATGTATACATTTTTGCAAAGGTAAAATGTTATGCCACCTGTTTATGGCAAAAATGGAACCCATCGTCCCAGATGGCCGCCAAAATGGCGGCCTAAACTCGAACATTTGAAGTTTTTGCCTAATATCTTAAAGATCAATTCCTGTTGTTTGATAATGGTTCAGACTGGCGACATTGATTAGTCATATTCATGTTAATTCATCATTGGAGCAATGAAAGATACCATAAATGGGGTCCCAGACTCATCTACACCCTCAAAAATTCGATTTTACAGAACGCGGTATAAAATTCCACAAAACTCTCCATTGTGATTACAGTCATATATCAACAAGAAATGGACAGAACTGTACAATGTAAGTTGGGCATACCAATATCTATAAATACTCCAATTCAATGAAACCCAAATTGGCGCTTTGTCTCAAAATGGCTGCCAAAATGGCGGTCAAAATATGGAAAATGGCGGATATTGATCACAGTGTCATTCAATCCATTATAAGTAGTGGTTGATGAATAAAATTGACTAAATAAATACGAATGTATACCTCTTTATGATGCCATTATGCTAGCTCTATGTAAAAACTTAAAAATCAGTACCAAAAATGGCCACCCGATGTGAAAAATACTATTTTCTATCACTTCTGTTTATCACTTGTTGCTCTCTGAACTGGGAAACAATGGGTATATTCTTTCAATGATCGTGTCAACTGATCATTACAGCAATGACATTTCTAATAGATTAGATCATAGTTTACTCTGGTCCTTCACTAATAAGTTATAACGAATGTGGTATGAAATTTAACAAAAATCGACTTTGGGGTTCTGGTCACATTTGATATTTAGGGATGAACAGATCTTGTCTACAAAATAATTGATCGTTTCTTTTATTTGTGAACATTCCATCTCAAATAGACCAAAAGAAACAATAAATTTTATCTAATATGGTTCCAAAACTAAAATGGTAGACTCTGCCCAGCTTATCACATAACGGAAGTTGTGAGTTGTGGATGCAGTTGATAGTTGGCTCATATACATGTATGTGGCTCATATACATCAAAACTATTTATTTTCAATCTTTTGGTGGCTTCCCGCGGGTTGACAAAATCTCGACTCATCAGTGCTATAATGTCGTATATCCATTTTGGCGGGAAATGAGTATTTGATACCATTCGAATCGTGAGAAAAAATCCAATCCGATGGGCCAAATTGTCCTTGCATTGGATGACAAATATTCGCACAAACCAGTGAAGCAAATGTCGTATCTCCAGCGATCTTTACAATTATTCGTGCTATGAGGTCGTATGTCCAACAGCAGCCAATCGGACGGTTCAGGTTGTCCACGTGACTTCTGTTTTGTGTTTGTGAATTCTAAAATGTGTGCTATATGGCAGTATCTCCATGTTAGTCACGTGATCATTTGGTGATTTAAATTTTGTGATTGTTCCACACATTTCTGAATGATGATGCACATGGGTGAATTTTCATAGTGTAGAATAGGCAATTTTTAGTTCATAGACACATGCGATTGCCACCATATTTAGCTTAATCTGCATTTATTAGCACAACTTCATTATAGCACGGAAACGAATCGTCGCTGGCATGTCATATCTCCAAACAAGCTATTGCTTTTTAAAAGAAAACGAGGGAATAAACAGAAAACAATATGTGGTTCAATGAACAGCTAGTGTCAGTTTTCATTGGGATAAATACAACAATACGTCATGCTTTGTCAACATTAGGAGAAATGTTGTCTAAAAACTTCAACCTTCATTTTCTCGGAAAGTTGAAAATGTGGGTTACATTATAGCACTGATGCGACGAAATATTAAATATTCCGGCTCGGCCATCATTTTCAAGTTTCAAGCTGGAACTAAATGTAGCCCATGGATTCCCCATTCGACATGTAAGAAAAGTAGTTTTACTCTGATCTCTTCCCAGATATCAACTCTCCGGTAAATGGTGATCTCTTATGTTCTAGAAAATATGTGTGCCAAATACATATATGTATGAAGAAACTATCCCCATACATTGTTTACACATCGACTCCGTAAGTATGTGGAGGTTTTCTTGGACAAGCGGGATTTTCAAACCTCGAAACCGTCCGTACAAACAATAAAAGTTAATAGGAAATGACGTTGGAGGTAGGTCTAGAGTACGTCGTTCGCATGAAATAGTTTTCGTGTCATTAATTTGCACATATTTCGTGCTCTGATGAGCATGGATGAACGCCTTATGTGGCAGTTTGATTGTCTAACATCCGGAAAATAACATGTTCATTGTTCACATTTCTTAGACAAACATGTTGTTAATCACCATGTTCATGTGGCATTTCTATCCAATGACAACCTTGAAATGCCAGTTAATCAAGCTAAATGGTTGATACCTTTACGCCTACGGATCAGATCCAGCCGTGACGCACATTGTGTCTACATATCATTGATGAAATTCACTAAATGTGTAGAAGATATAGGTGCGTCTATATATGTACCAGAATGTTTCTATCCACATGTATATACCCACAATCGCATGACACGGAATTGTCACATAAAGTGTGAAGGGTATACAATGTACGTGCGAATTTTAATTTTTCCTCTTGATATTGAAGAAAATAATTTTACTTTGAAACTCCCCAGCTCCGATAACCAACTTGCCCACCAATTAAGTAAACCCCAGATTATTCGCTTTTCCCTCCTGTCCTTTTCACTTTCGCCAGCACTGGAAAACCTATTATAGCCTGATGCTTCCGGACTACCACCGATGCCCATATATTTTATGTTCCGAATAGTCGTTATAAGTAGAAATGTTGACACTGTGTTTTCAAATAATCCAGATTCGTAGCAATTTAATTTCTTTTTAATTAATTTCCAGATAGTCCCTCGTAATAAGTGGACATCGTGTTGGATCCTGCAGTAGATACTGCTTAGTTGGAACATTTCGGGCTGAACTGATTGTGGTAGTAGATTATTGGCAACATGTTTAATAGGTCTGTCATCGTTAGCTCACAACCGAAGTGTTGTTTCGGCTTTCCTCTGAGCAGAACTTAAATTTCGACAATTTTCGGTGGCCATTTTGGTAGCCATCTTAGCATTTTGAATCGTGATTGGCTACTCATACCCACAAAAAACATTGATTTCAATCAATGATGTGTATTGGTGCCGAATTGGCGTTTTGTCGAATGGGTTTTCGTGAATAACTACATATTTGCCATTTTCATTATTATTGGCGACCATGTTGGACGCCATCTTGAATTCTGTATTTTCCCCAAAGCGGATTTTAGCGGATTTTTTTGGATATGTTATACACGAGATTCTCCCGCGTCGAATGACAACAAAACCGTTTCTTTACCAATTTCTTCTGGGTCTAACCCTCTGATGACCATTCTAAATATCTGCCATTTTCCATATTTTGACCGCCATTTTGGCAGCCATTTTAAGACAAAGCGCCAATTTGGGTTTCATTGAATTGGAGTAATTATAGATAATGGTATGCCCAACTTACATTGTACAGTTCTGTCCATTTCTTGTTGATATACGACTGGAATCCCAATGGCGATTTTTGTGGAATTTTATACCGCGTTCTGTAAAATCAAATTTTTGAGGGTGTATATGAGACTGGGACCCCATTTATGGTATCTTTCATTGCTCCGATGATGAATTAACATGAATATGACTAATCAATGTCGCCAGTCTGAACCATTATCAAACAACAGGAATTGATCTTTAAGATATTAGGCAAAAATTTCAAATTTTCGAGTTTAGGCCACCATTTTGGCAGCCATCTGGGGCGAGGGGTTCCATTTTTTCTATAGATATGTGGCATAATACTTTACCTTCGCAAAAATGTATACATTTGTATTAATATGGCAACATTTGTTCTCATTATGTCGAATTAATCTCAGTCAGAATCTCTTTTGACTAAAGGCGGCCATGTTGGACGCCATCTTGGATCCTGGATTTTGCCCAAAGCGGATTTTAGCGGATTTTGGATATGTTGTAGCAGAGATTCTCTCGCGTCGAATGACACCGAGACCGCTTCTATACCAATTTCTTCTGGGTTGACCCCTTTTTTTGCGTACCACGACCACACTATTATAATTGGAATGTAGTACCTAAAACGAGGAGGGTCGAGAATGAGGGTGAGGTATAAAGTGAGTAGACATATATCAAGGATGGGATGTAGGTCCTATGGCGAGCAGAGCCGAGTATTTTATGGCAATATGGGGAATGTATGAAGATATAGGCTTATTTGGATTTTGAAGATTTTCCGTCAATAAAATCTACCCGATGATGCAATGAAAGTTTGCGTATTGCGAAACAATTTATCATTTAAAGTATTGGATAGGTTGCTTTGACCAAAGAGGATATCTTCAACCCTATCAACGAAAATTCCATTTAGCCAAAGGCGTTGGATGAACATTAAGCGACTCTCTTCAAATAACGGGCACTGGAAGAAAAAATGTGAGGCGTCTTCAATATAAAACCCAAATTGACAGTGAGCTGTTCTAGAAATATAGTTTTCAAGTTTATCAAAATTTAAATCGCTGCAGTTATTCCTTAGCTTGGTGTGCACGATGTTCCATTTGCGAGAGCCTGAATTGAAGTATGGCGGCGGTTTTGGGGGAAATATAGGCAATTTGTCATACATTAATTTCAATATGTCGGTTTTGGTGCGATCAGATGAACAATTTATTACCACTGCATTCCATTTAATTATCATCTCAGGCAGAAAGGTCGATTTAAAATGTTCTGTATTGTTGCGTTTCTGTAAGAATAATAATGGGTATCGATGTGAGTAGGTAGATTGATCTTTAGCAAAGGTCGGCAAAAGTGTACTCAGTTATTGGGAGCTTTACCAAGAATTATTTTCTGCCAAGTATTAAATTTATGGTGTTCGCGTCTGGTGTAAAGTGTAGGCCATCCTAGTTCAGTGAGGATTTTTCATTCGAAACTGATTTATTTAACCCACTAACAATTCGAGCGGCATCATAATGTATCCGATCAAGCAGTACAAGAAGAGTGTTCGGTGCGTGAGCCCAAATTACATCTCCGTAATCCATAAGCGGCAAAATAAAGGTTTTGTACATACATTCCAAGGTTCGCCGATTAACTGTGAATTTCAATCGTCTCAATTGCGATAGGCGAGATCTTAAGCGTCCACACAAATTTTCTATTTGCTTGTCCCAATTGAGGTTAGAATGAAGAAACACACCAAGATGTCTATGTGTGTCCACCTGCTCTATTAACTGACCGTCTATTGCGACACTTAGAGTATTGTAATTAGATGAAAAGGAAAAATTTATTATTTTTGTCTTGGAAGAGTTGAATTGTACCAGCCATTGTTTGGACCACACAGATATACTTTCTACGTCTGTTTGCAGGTTATGTTCACATAAGGTACTAGCGTTTTCGAATGAGGTAAAACACGTGTCGTCGGCGTACATACGCGTGAAAGATATTAAATTCTCATGTATATCATTTATAAAAACTAGGAAGAAGAATGGGCCAAGGATTTATCCTTGGGGCACTCCTGCTTTCAGTTGCAGGGGACTCGAAAATGTTTGTCCAACTATTACTCTTTGTGTCCTGTTAGATAAATAATTTTTAGGGTTAGAGCATATGAATAGTTCTTACATGTACCATAATCAGTCGAGTCGAAGACGAGATTTGTTCTGTGACTATATGCACATGCACAAAGCACAATTGACCGCACACAATGGGATTACAGCTGGAGATCGGCGTTGAGCGTTTAGTCTGGTCGTTGAAGCATTGGACCTAGAACAAATTGTATACAAGCTGTTTTTGTTGTCATATTGTCGGGCAGAATGTAGGGAACAACATATCCAAAATCCGCTAAAATCCGCTTTGGGGAATTCTCTATTGAAGATGGCGTCCATAATGTCTGTTGTTATCGGAAAATACTGAATTATGCGGCAGGTGCTCCAACTAATGCCAAATTCGTAATAAATTGAAATATACACAAACATTGCTTAGTCGTAAACCATATATGTAGAATATTTTTCCCAAAATGGCCACCAAAATGGACAAAATCGAATGAAATTTACAATTTACATTTAGTGCAAAATTGAATAGCTAGTCCTATACGAGTGAACAAACGCTCGAATATTGCGAGGAACAATGACTAAAAGTATAAGAGAAACTTTTTATTAGAGATGTACGAATTATTTCTGATGTATCTCACGAGAGAGCAAACGAAATCAGGGTCTTGTGGAACGGTTAAATCTGGACTTTTGGGCGTCCAGAAACGGAAAAATGACGCAGTTTTATCTGTACCGCTAATCTTGAATCGTGTGATATATGTGTAAATAAACAGCTAAACGGGATTTAGTAGGGATGTATTGACTATGCGGCCTTTCTCTAGAAGCAGAAATATATGTATTCAGAGCAGTCTCACGAATGAGACCGATCACCATTTATTTTGATATCTACGGTATAAAACCTTAAAAAATTAATTGCTATAAAACGGTATGAATTATGTTCATATTGTACTGGGGAGAATGCGTAGATCCTATTGTACGTGTCTCACAATAGTAGTTATAGTTGCCTCAGATCAAGTGATAAAACACGAATATTTCGCTTTTATCACAAGAATGCGTGATGTTGTACCATGAACTAAATTTATTAAATCACAAATGAGTACCATAGACTGTCTTCAATAAATTCAAAACTTTATCAAAATTGCCTACATAATCTATGACAGAGACTGTGTTTATACCTGGAAATTATATGTGGTTGAATTCACCAAGGCCACATCTACGCGAAACTTACTATATTGTCTTCAACCGCATCACCGCGTTTACCCATTTTCTATAATGTTACACATGTCTGTTGCACACAGAACCACAACTAACAATATTGGGTGAATGTTCAACGTTGGAATAACATCTTAAACGATGATCACCTGATATTTAGCACGATTACGTGGGTGGTAATGGTAATATATTTTCAAACAAAAATATACTGAAAACTAATAGTGTGCATTGCGCTGTAGCTTATTATAGTTGTAAAGTGGCCACTGAAGTAATTTTAACAAAAATGTCTACTAAGAAACCGGGTTGGTAGCAGAATGAAAATTAGTCTTACATACAATGTACTATGTACAGTCTCTTTGACCTGGTGAGATTCGGTGCTAATCCATTGAAGATATGAGTGTTTCTGTACAGTATAATAACCATTGCGACATACGTGTATCGTTTATTATCACCGGGAGTGTTGACAATTCCGGAAATATAACTAGTATTTATACCTCTAGAGTACTTAAATGTCGGCGTTGCATTCAATATGTAATCACCATGGCGAGTGAAACTACCATGCACTGTGAGGCGAAACATTAGTCCGTGTGTTGCATGCACGAGCTATTTTTGTGTTGCCCAACAGTTGGATGTTGGATAAGCAGAACACCCAAACGTTAAAGACGTAAATCATTGGGGTGTTGACATGCTCTGCGGTGACCGATGATCCTTCAGAGTGATCTGTTTTAATGATGTGTGTACCTTTAAAGATATTTAACAACCGACTTGTATATTGCCAAAACGTATTTCACTCGTATGTGGTTACCCAATATGTTGCTTTCTACGTGGTATGGTTTGGAGTTGCGGCCATTTTGACAGTCATTTCATGGCCACGATTGTATAATTTTCTGTCCGTGTCACTCTACTCGCTCCCGCATTCTAATTTAACACAAACTGATATAACGGCATAATTCTGATGCCACTATATATCGTATAATGACTTATATCGAGAACTGATGTAGTATAGACAACCATGTTGGACGTCATCGTGGATAACAAAGTTTCCCCAACGCGGATTTTTGCGGATTTTGGATATGTTGTTCCTGATACTTTTCCGCGTCGAGTGACACAGAAAACAGCTTGTAAACAATTTGTTCTAGGTTCACCTCAAAATCGAGTCTCAACGACCAGACTAGTGTGTCGACAATGTCACACACCTCGTGCACTGGACGATATTAAACACAACTTGGAAATTGGTGCGCCTTACACAAAATCGGTGAACTGTTCTAACAATGGGATTGTGCTATAATCATACCATATATGATTTCACCAAGCAAGACATACATGTAACAAAGCCAGTGCTTATTAAATGGATAACTGTATAATAATATACGAATATTGTAAATAACGTTATCATGTTGTATCCAAATTGCTAGAATCGTAGAATAATACAGCCCTATTGACCCAAAATAACCCGGTGAAGTGAATTATTTGATTGCGTGGTGTAGCCCCGTAATGAGGCAGGGAAATGTTTTGTGCAATACAATTATCCCGCTTACAATGGTTTGAGAGTGCGGTGCAATAGAGATATTCCTATTCTAGCCATTATACGGAGTGTGGGGCGTCAACGTTTATATCCTTGGTAACTGTGTACTACGTAGCTATTAGTGCATCATGTGTGTCGTGTTGGTGGAACTGGACGATGATGATAGCTTGCGTAATACACATGAACGATGAATCATAAGTTTCAGTAAAACAATGAAAGCTATACAAAATGGTATGGTATGCCTCAATAACTGTTGATTACAGGCAGACCCGACATCAAGTTAATCCGGCACGGAATTGTCCGGGTTTCATGATCAAGTCAGACCGCATGCACGGAGATGTTTAAGATAAGGCTATACCACAAATATTGTCATGCAGCTACAATATATTCCATGACAGCCCCATTATTTTTCACACAAACAATTGTCCATGTCTCGAAACAGCAACAGCTGTTATTAAAATAGTTTTTGGTCAGCACGACATCCATGCATAATCACATTATTTAAAATATAATAACACCCCGTGTCTACAAATACATGTGTGATATAACCGCATTCGCACATATCGTTCGCTTAGAGACAATAAACGTGTATAGTCACGTGGTATGACGCCAGAAGTTACAATCAAGAAGTTACTACTAATAATAATCGATCTATTTATATAACACGTTCCGCAATGAATTTATTTCAATGCGCTTTACATTAATTATTACGTGGGTCACAGGGCGCATGACACAATTGTCACTGGCATCCCGCAACGAGGAAGCAACCCCAGCTATAACGAATTCGTGCACATATCAAGGTTGACATACTGACAAAATATAGAGACACCCGCACCGAGTACTCTTTTAACCCGTGAGTGTTGTGAACCAGTCACAACTTGGCGCGAAATTTGAACTGCATACGATTCAACATTTTCATGTCCATAAATCCGGCCACGCCACTGCTGTGTGAAACTCACATCATACCAGCGGAGCCCTGCGAACTCATATCGATGTGTTGGCAGCGAAGACAAGTCCGACACGCTAACACCACTGGACCACGGAGCTTCACATCCTATACACTCCGTGAACTCGTCAGAAGCGGAGTATTTGTAATTAAGAATTCCTCGTTGGAGCGAGCGTGAGGTGTCCTGGGGTGGAAGTATTAACAGAGGCTTAATGTGCTGCATGATACAAATGCCAATCACATCTGCTTTGAAGGAAGATGAATCGGCTCGGATTTAATCGCAAACTCATCAGTTTAGATTTTCCCGACTGCCTTGTCGTGCATTCCGTTTGCATGACATGATAACATTGTAATCGTGTCAATACCAACATAACTCGCCGTAATACACGAATGATTGTTGTTATCACCACAACAAGCTCAGATAGTGGGGACGGGGGTTGTTGGAAAATACGGAAAATCATGTCAGAATGTCCAAATGACAATTCGCTTGCAGAGGGTGTTAATCTACAATAAACCTGGGAATATGGTGCCGGACATTTACAAAATGAAGTACCCAGAATGTGAATTTAGTGACGCTACCCCGAATATGGGCAAGTATCACCAAATGCACTCGTTGTGGACCTCATACTGCTTAAGCCTCATCTTCTGGGAAGTATCTTTATTGTCAAATTAGCAAGTTTTTTTTTAGTTTCTCTTCACAAAGATTATTTTTATTTTTATTTTGGTTTCTCTATATCCCCAAATTGCATAACCGAGGTGCCCAATGGGTGCACATCACAACAGTCACCATCTGGGAACTTAACTCTGAGTCTATGTCTACCATATCAGATGAGGCCATGCAGAAATAGGCCACAAACAAGTTCATTCGTTACACGGTTTGGGCCGTTGGCACGAGAACGGTTTAACCCTTTACCCAACAGAAAGGCCCTGTGCCAATGCATTCTCTTATATATGCGAGTCGACCATAGGTCGCCTCGCATATATAAGAGAATGCATTGGCTTAACACATTAAAAATTATAAAATTGTTAAAGAATGTAAGAAAAAATGGTAAAAAGTGTTAAAAACAGATTTTGTTTAGGCCAATGCATTCTCTTATATATGCGAGGCGACCTATGGTCGACTCGCATATATAAGAGAATGCATTGGCACAGGGCATAACTGTAACTATCACAATGTGGTCAAGGAGCCGGTTCCAATGATATCCATATTTGTATGGTTCTATTGAGACAGACCGAAGATATTTTAGGCTGTTGAAGCTTTATTTGGCCGGTTTTGGCCGGTTTGTTGGGTAAAGGGTTAATCAGGTAAATATCAACATAATTTGGCATAAACTCATGTTAGAATTTCGAAATTCGAATGCCAATCATGGTCAGACCGGCATGTCATGTATCAGTTCGCTTGCAGAAGGTGTGGCATCGACAAGTTACTATTGCGGGGCGCTGTTGATAAGTACATGTTATATTTTCTATGATAAAATTCAATTTATTGAAAGCGAATGTTGACCATAATTAACTTCTATATTTTACACAGAGCACTCTTCTACCAGAATCGTTTCTCGACAGATCAAACCCGAGAGAAATAGGCGATGCAGGGTGGGCATGACTCAGACATAACCGAATCACAAACAGGTTCACTCGCTAGACGGAGTAGATAAGCTATATGTTTCCAATCTCTAGCAGAGCGCAACAGTCATACTTCCTTTCTGATTCTGTCATCGGCTGGCTACCAGTCTGTGTTTCTATATTTAGCATGGGGTTTTCCAGCAAAAATAGCTCCAAAGTCAAATTTTCTATTTGCTTTGAGAACATTTCCCGCACTAAAACATAATGACAAAATGGAAAATCAGAGCGGCAGTTTTGTTGACGATTTTCGCAAGCTACTCGTCAAAATTGCAGCAAATTAGAAATCTTGTGTTTTACTTGCCGTGCGAGTTGTGACAATGTCGTACACGTGCGTTTAGACTTTTGTGCTGATAAAATAATCGGAGAACCGAATCACACCGTTTCGAAATATAGTTCTTCGGTTTTAGTTGGACTTTTCAAACTTAACGTTAAAAATTGTGTTCGATATTGTGTGTGCTTAACAAGGGTAGCATGTTGCACTGTTCGCGTAGTATATATATCTTAATATCGCGGAAGTCCACCAAATGTGGGTAAAATGTCGCCGGCAGCAGCGGTCTTACCGAGTCATCAAGGGAGGTAAACCATGCATGGAGTTTGATATGTTTCGGTAAAACACACAGGTTGTCGTGTACTTTTTAACCCTCATGTATTGTACGCAACCCCGAATGTCGCATAAGAGCGCATTTATCCGGTCTATGCAATCACATGCAATGATAAAACGTATCAGTTCTTGAGGGCACACTGGTTTGGTTAACCGGTTTCGCGATAGCTGTTAACATGCACTATGCCGACATGTCACGTGGTCCCTGACTTGTTTTAATTGAGACGTGCTCCAGTACAATGCTACACATTTGGCAGTACTCAACTGTGAGTTTGCGCAGATTAATAGCGGAAATGGTGATAATTTTCAACAGGAAATACCCTCGGGATCAGCGCTAGCAGTGAAAGTCAATTCTACGTTCATCGGGGATAACGAAACAGTGTTACGCTACCTAAACCCATCTTATGATAAACACTGATAGGCACACCCCAGGGAGATATTGGCGGAATTAAATGGGGTCTCTGGTCGTTGTGTGCATAAATTTACATTAATAGACAATGCTTGCAATACTGCCATATCAATAACGCATTGTGCATACGTTGTGTGCATGCACGATTATAACGCACACGTTGGTATATTAAGTGGTATGTTATATAATAAATCAGTCATTAAGTGGTAGGTTTTTCATTCATAAGTGGTTACCACTTAATTTCGGCACTGTCTGTTTGTTCAGAAAGACGTCAAGTTGCTTGTTGTAACAACTTAACAGTACGACTTTAGTCTGGACAGTGCAAAGTTAGTGCGCTGCCTTGGACCACGGACATATATTTTATGTTTAAGCGCAAAATAAAAACCGTCATATAGTGCTATGGGTATACCCCGGGTAAGGTCGGGTGATGTTACGGAGGCGCCAAAGTTACACGTTTGGAGATATCGTCCCGACTAGTATAGCAGCATGCACCTTTAATCAGTAGCTCGGTGGTAGAGACAAGCTTTCCGTATTGGGATCGCCGCCGACATGATTTTCTACAAGTCTCGTAATGCTGACCGCATATATGAGAAATGGTTACGTGAGTCCCATGGCTGTCGGTGCCAATGACGACACACGTTACAAGTTACACGTTCGTGTGGCTGAACCTGGC
The DNA here is from genome assembly GCA_032622095.1 of Siphonodentalium dalli. NCBI lineage: Eukaryota > Metazoa > Mollusca > Scaphopoda > Gadilida > Siphonodentaliidae > Siphonodentalium > Siphonodentalium dalli. Next base: position 72,588,683 of record CP136065.1, on the reverse strand, counting down.
TATTGTCGTACTCTAATACATGTTTTTAATAATGTGAATGCGCTTTCCACAGTTATCTAAACAATATAAGCCGTGAATACTTCAATATATGTCAATCGATTGTTAACGTAGCAATTTAATTCAATGCCGATCCTAACTCCTGAGTTAAACCATTTTATGACGGGAGCTGCGCTGATGCAGCATTAAATGTCATGTGCATTCTGTTATATATGCGAGTCTACCATAGGGAGTCTCACATATATAACAGAATGCAATGGCTTACAAGATCAATGTAAACATTGTTATGCCAATACATTGGCGACTCGCATTGGCACAGGGTTTTCGCAAAATGTCACATTGGCACTGGGTTTTCGCAAAATTTCAGAAAGCACCAGTCGTGAAAGTGTTAAACTCGATGTGAGGGGAATCAGTGACATGTGTTTCTATTGTGATTCACGCTCTTTAAAAGCATTTCATCAATCATCTCAGTTATTTCGTCAATATAAGTCTAGCCTCATTCCTAGCCATGGGCGGCACGTGTTATTGCGATTTAATAGCAATCGCTATATAATCGTGAACCCAGATAAAGTATATTTCGCTGTCCAATCGTGTGCGTATTGGCTGGATTCATGGTGGTCCGATATAAGAACATGGTTAACAATTGCACAATTGCTCACACAGACGACCATTTTTCCCAAAACATTGTTTAGCAGCAGCGGAACAAGTAAATATGCCCCATTCAGATTCATACGAATCAAATCATGGGGAATTATACAATAATGCCATACCATATTCACCTGACATAGTGCGGTGACCGATGTTATTTTTTAATTTAATTTGAGTTAATTCTGCCTTTTTAAGCAAGATAAGTGATGGTACCCGTCCCGTGATGGTACCCGTCCCTAAAAGAGGTACGTTTGTGGGTCCTCGGGCGGAAAAACTTACCCGATTAAAATCTCCCCCGTTCCTTGGAACCCCTAAGTACGAAGACAGAACTAAGAATCACACAACACGCTCATGTCTGGATACAGACACACTCACGTCTGGCCCCAGACATAAGAATCACATTACACGCATACGCTCTTTATCAACGACACTGCGGATACGAACGCTGTTTAACTATCAACGCGATTAACGCCACAGTGCCAATGACGGTCATTTTGGAGACTGGGAATGGAGAAGGAGTGCTCTGACGTTCTCAGAAGCGGTGCGATGACACTTCATGTGGGATTTTACCCTTAGATAGGAAGTTTGGGCTCAATCCGTCCGGCAGTTTTTCCGGCCATAGCTAACAGACAAACAGACAGACAGAAGTCCCAAAATATATAGTAGACTAGCCGATGAGCCCGACGTTGTCCGGGCTATTCAAAAACCAAATTTCAAGTCGATAGCTCTACCCGTTTCCGAGATCTGGTCTGCGCATGCGCGAAGCTTGCGTCGCACGGACTCGTCGACCCGATAAAATTCGTATCCGGGGCAAGATACATTCACATAGCAAATTTCAAGTCGATAGCTCAACCCGTTTCCGATATCTCGTCTGCGCATGCGCGAAGCGGGCGCCGTACGGGCTCGACAATACGACAACGTCGACCGCCTGGTCAAACTACACACACGTAGTAAATTTAAAGTCGATAGCTCCTCCCGTTTCCGAGATCTCGTCTGCGTATGCGCGAAGCGGGCGCCGCACGGGCTCGCCAATACGACAACGACGACCGACTGGTCAAACTACACACACGTACCAAGTTTCGTCCCGATCGGTCGAGAATCGTAGAGTTGTATAAATGACATACAGTCAGACATACAGACAGACAAACAGAGGTCTTCAAAATATATATGAGACTAGCCGATGAGCCCGACGTTGTCCGGGCTATTCAAAAACCAAATTTCAAGTCGATAGCTCCACCCGTTTCCGAGATCTGGTCTGCGCATGCGCGAAGCTGGCGTCGCACGGGTTCGGCGACCCGATAAAATTCGTATCCGGGGCAAGATACATTCACATACCAAATTTCAAGTCGATAGCTCCACCCGTTTCCGAGATCTGGTCTGCGCATGCGCGAAGCTGGCGTCGCACGGGCTCGGCGACCCGATAAAATTCGTATCCGGGGCAAGATACATCCACATAGCAAATGTCAAGTCGATAGCTCCACCCGTTTCCGAGATCTGGTCTGCGCATGCGCGAAGCTGGCGTCGCACGGGTTCGGCGACCCGATAAAATTCGTATCCGGGGCAAGATACATTCACATACCAAATTTCAAGTCGATAGCTCCACCCGTTTCCGAGATCTGGTCTGCGCACGCGCGAAGCGGGCGCCGCACGGGCTCGCCAATACGACAACGTTCACCGCCTGGTCAAACTACACACACGTACCAAGTTTCGTCCCGATCGGTCGAGAATCGTAGATTTGTATAAATGACTAACAAAGAGACAAACAGACAGACAGAGGTCTTCAAAATATATATCAGACCAGCCGATGAGCCCGACGTTGTCCGGGCTATTCAAAAACCAAATTTCAAGTCGATAGCTATACCCAGCCCGACGTTGTCCGGGCTATTCAAAAACCAAATTTCAAGTCGATAGCTCCGAGATCTGGTCTCCGCATGCGCGAAGCTTGCGTCGCACGGGCTCGGCGACCCGATAAAAATCGTATCCGGGGCAAGATACATTCACATACCAAATTTCAAGTCGATAGCTCCACCCGTTTGCGAGATCACGTCTGCGCATGCGCGAAGCTGGCGTCGCACGGGCTCGTCGACCCGATAAAATTTGCATCGGGGGCAAGATACATTCATATAGCAAATTTCAAGTCGATAGCTCCACCCGTTTCCGAGATCTCGTCTGCGCATGCGCTGTACGGGCGTCGCACGGGCTCGCCAATACGACAACGTCCACCGCCTGGTCAAACTACACACACGTACCAAGTTTAGTCCCGATTGGTCGAGAATCGTAGATTTGTATCAATGACAAACAAACAGACAAACAAACAGACAGAGGTCTTCAAAATATATTATAGACTAGCCGATGAACCCGACGTTGTCCGGGCTATTAAAAAAACCAAATTTCAAGTCGATAGCTATTCAAAAACAAAATTTCAAGTCGATAGCTCCACCCGTTTCCGAGATCTGGTCTGCGCATGCGCGAAGCTGGCGTCGCACGGGCTCGGCGACCCGATAAAATTCGTATCCGGGGCAAGATACATTCACATACCAAATTTCAAGTCGATAGCTCCACCCGTTTCCGATATCTCGTCTGCGCATGCGCGAAGCTGGCGTCGCACGGGCTCGGCGACCCAATAAAATTCGTATCCGGGACAAGATACATTCACATAGCAAATTTCAAGTCGATAGCTCCACCCGTTTCCGAGATCTCGTCTGCGCATGCGCTGCACGGGCGTCGCACGGGGTCGCTAATACGACAACGACCGTCTCCGTGGGATTTTACCCCTAGATAGGAAGTTCGGTCTCGATCGGTGGAGAATCGTAGATTTGTATAAATGACAAACAGACAAACAGATAGATTGTATCAAAATATATCAGAGAGATATGTAAATTAGATAGATTGTATCAAAATATATAGGAGAGATATGTAAATTATCTACACACCATTACTGGTGTTTGTCAAAGTTTAGTGGGGTATATCAATACTCATTCACGATCATATCATTGAGGTCCGGAGGATGTGGGTTATCTCTCGAATACAGATTGTATCAAAATATATAGGAGAGACTAGCCGATGACGACGTTGTCCGGGCTATTCAAAAACCAAATTTCAAGTCGATAGCTCTACCCGTTTCCGAGATCTGGTCTGCGCATGCGCGAAGCTTGCGTCGCACGGGCTCGTCGACCCGATAAAATTCGTATCCGGGGCAAGATACATTCACACAGCAAATTTCAAGTCGATAGCTCCAACCGTTTCCGAGATCTGGTCTGCGCATGCGCGAAGCTGGCGTCGCACGGGCTCGGCGACCCGATAACATTCGTATCCGGGGCAAGATACATTCACATACCAAATTTCAAGTCGATAGCTCCACCCGTTTTCGAGATCTCGTCTGCGCATGCGTTGCACGGGCGTCGCACTGGCTCGCCAATACGACAACGTCCACCGCCTGGTCAAACTACACACACGTACCAAGTTTCGAGTCGATAGCTCCACCCGTTTCCGATATCTCGTCTGCGCATGCGCTGCACGGGCGTCGCACGGGCTCGCCAATACGACAACGACGACCTCCTGGTCAAACTACACACACTTACCAAGTTTCGTCCCGATCGGTTGAGAATCGTAGATTTGTATAAATGACAAACAAACAGACAAACAGACAGACATAGGTCTTCAAAATATATATGAGACTAGCCGATGAGCCCGACGTTGTCCTCGCTATTCAAAAACCAAATTTCAAGTCGATAGCTCTACCCGTTTCCGAGATCTGGTCTGCGCATGCGCGAAGCTTGCGTCGCACGGGCTCGTCGACCCGATAAAATTCGTATCCGGGGCAAGATACATTCACATAGCAAATTTCAAGTCGATAGCTCAACCCGTTTCCGATATCTCGTCTGCGCATGCGCGAAGCGGGCGCCGTACGGGCTCGACAATACGACAACGTCGACCGCCTGGTCAAACTACACACACGTAGCAAATTCAAGTCGATAGCTCCACCCGTTTCCGAGATCTCGTCTGCGTATGCGCGAAGCGGGCGCCGCACGGGCTCGCCAATACGACAACGACGACCGACTGGTCAAACTACACACACGTACCAAGTTTCGTCCCGATCGGTCGAGAATCGTAGAGTTGTATAAATGACATACAGACAGACATACAGACAGACAAACAGAGGTCTTCAAAATATATATGAGACTAGCCGATGAGCCCGACGTTGTCCGGGCTATTAAAAAACCAAATTTCAAGTCGATAGCTCCACCCGTTTCCGAGATCTGGTCTGCGCATGCGCGAAGCTGGCGTCGCACGGGCTCGGCGACCCGATAAAATTCGTATCCGGGGCAAGATACATTCACATACCAAATTTCAAGTCGATAGCTCCACCCGTTTCCGAGATCTGGTCTGCGCATGCGCGAAGCTGGCGTCGCACGGGCTCGGCGACCCGATAAAATTCGTATCCGGGGCAAGATACATCCACATAGCAAATGTCAAGTCGATAGCTCCACCCGTTTCCGAGATCTGGTCTGCGCATGCGCGAAGCTGGCGTCGCACGGGTTCGGCGACCCGATAAAATTCGTATTCGGGGCAAGATACATTCACATACCAAATTTCAAGTCGATAGCTCCACCCGTTTCCGATATCTGGTCTGCGCACGCGCGAAGCGGGCGCCGCTCGGGCTCGCCATTACGACAACGTTCACCGCCTGTTCAAACTACACACACGTACCAAGTTTCGTCCCGATCGGTCGAGAATCGTAGATTTGTATAAATGACAAACAAAGAGACAAACAGACAGACAGAGGTCTTCAAAATATATATCACACCAGCCGATGAGCCCGACGTTGTCCGGGCTATTCAAAACACAAATTTCAAGTCGATAGCTATACCCAGCCCGACGTTGTCCGGGCTATTCAAAAACCAAATTTCAAGTCGATAGCTCCGAGATCTGGTCTCCGCATGTGCGAAGCTTGCGTCGCACGGGCTCGGCGACCCGATAAAAATCGTATCCGGGGCAAGATACATTCACATACCAAATTTCAAGTCGATAGCTCCACCCGTTTGCGAGATCTCGTCTGCGCATGCGCGAAGCTGGCGTCGCACGGGCTCGTCGACCCGATAAAATTTGCATCGGGGGAAAGATACATTCATATAGCAAATTTCAAGTCGATAGCTCCACCCGTTTCCGAGATCTCGTCTGCGCATGCGCTGTACGGGCGTCGCACGGGCTCGCCAATACGACAACGTCCACCGCCTGGTCAAACTACACACACGTACCAAGTTTAGTCCCGATCGGTCGAGAATCGTAGATTTGTATCAATGACAAACAAACAGACAAACAAACAGACAGAGGTCTTCAAAATATATTATAGACTAGCCGATGAACCCGACGTTGTCCGGGCTATTAAAAAAACCAAATTTCAAGTCGATAGCTATTCAAAAACAAAATTTCAAGTCGATAGCTCCACCCGTTTCCGAGATCTGGTCTGCGCATGCGCGAAGCTGGCGTCGCACGGGCTCGGCGACCCGATAAAATTCGTATCCGGGGCAAGATACATTCACATACCAAATTTCAAGTCGATAGCTCCACCCGTTTCCGAGATCTCGTCTGCGCATGCGCGAAGCTGGCGTCGCACGGGCTCGGCGACCCAATAAAATTCGTATCCGGGGCAAGATACATTCACATAGCAAATTTCAAGTCGATAGCTCCACCCGTTTCCGAGATCTCGTCTGCGCATGCGCTGCACGGGCGTCGCACGGGGTCGCTAATACGACAACGACCGTCTCCGTGGGATTTTACCCCTAGATAGGAAGTTCGGTCTCGATCGGTGGAGAATCGTAGATTTGTATAAATGACAAACAGACACACTGATAGATTGTATCAAAATATATCAGAGAGATATGTAAATTAGATAGATTGTATCAAAATATATAGGAGAGATATGTAAATTATCTACACACCATTACTGGTGTTTGTCAAAGTTTAGTGGGGTATATCAATACTCATTCACATTCATATCATTGAGGTCCGGAGGATGTGGGTTATCTCTCGAATACAGATTGTATCAAAATATATAGGAGAGACTAGCCGATGACGACGTTGTCCGGGCTATTCAAAAACCAAATTTCAAGTCGATAGCTCTACCCGTTTCCGAGATCTGGTCTGCGCATGCGCGAAGCTTGCGTCGCACGGGCTCGTCGACCCGATAAAATTCGTATCCGGGGCAAGATACATTCACACAGCAAATTTCAAGTCGATAGCTCCAACCGTTTCCGAGATCTGGTCTGCGCATGCGCGAAGCTGGCGTCGCACGGGCTCGGCGACCCGATAACATTCGTATTCGGGGCAAGATACATTCACATACCAAATTTCAAGTCGATAGCTCCACCCGTTTTCGAGATCTCGTCTGCGCATGCGTTGCACGGGCGTCGCACTGGCTCGCCAATACGACAACGTCCACCGCCTGGTCAAACTACACACATGTACCAAGTTTCGAGTCGATAGCTCCACCCGTTTCCGATATCTCGTCTGCGCATGCGCTGCACGGGCGTCGCACGGGCTCGCCAATACGACAACGACGACCTCTTGGTCAAACTACACACACTTACCAAGTTTCGTCCCGATCGGTTGAGAATCGTAGATTTGTATAAATGACAAACAAACAGACAAACAGACAGACAGAGGTCTTCAAAATATATATGAGACTAGCCGATGAGCCCGACGTTGTCCGGGCTATTCAAAAACCAAATTTCAAGTCGATAGCTCCGAGATCTGGTCTGCGCATGCGCGAAGCTTGCGTCTCACGGGCTCGGCGACCCGATAAAAATCGTATCCGGGGGCAAGATACATTCACATACCAAAGTTCAAGTCGATAGCTCCACCCGTTTCCGAGATCTCGTCTGCGCATGCGCTGCACGGGCGTCGCACGGGCTCGCCAATACGACAACGTCCACCGCCTGGTCAAACTACACACACGTACCAAGTTTAGTCCCGATCGGTCGAGAATCGTAGATTTGTATCAATGACAAACAAACAGACAAACAAACAGACAGAGGTCTTCAAAATATATTATAGACTAGCCGATGACGACGTTGTCCGGGCTATTCAAAAACCAAATTTCAAGTCGATAGCTCTACCCAGCCCGACGTTGTCCGGGCAATTCAAAAACCAAATTTCAAGTCGATAGGTCTACCCGTTTCGAGATCTGGTCTGCGCATGCGCGAAGATGGCGTCGCACGGGCTCGGCGACCCGATAAAATTCGTATCCGGGGCAAGATACATTCACATACCAAATTTCAAGTCGATAGCTCCACCCGTTTCCGAGATCTCGTCTGCGCATGCGCTGCACGGGCGTCGCAAGAGCTCTCCAATATGACAACGACGACCGCCTGGTCAAACTTCACACACGTACCAAGTTTCGAGTCGATAGCTCCACCCGTTTCCGATATCTCGTCTGCGCATGCGCTGCACGGGCGTCGCACGGGCTCGCCAATACGATAACGACGACCGCCTGGTCAAACTACACACACTTACCAAGTTTCGTCCCGATCGGTTGAGAATCGTAGATTTGTATAAATGACAAACAAACAGACAAACAGACAGACAGAGGTCTTCAAAACATATATGAGACTAGCCGATGAGCCCGACGTTGTCCGGGCTATTCAAAAACCAAATTTCAAGTCGATAGCTCTACCCGTTTCCGATTTCTGGTCTGCGCATGCCCGAAGCTTGCGTCGCACGGGCTCGGCGACCCGATAAAATTCGTATCCGGGGCAAGATACATTCACACAGCAAATTTCAAGTCGAAAGCTCCACCCGTTTCCGAGATCTGGTCTGCGCATGCGCGAAGCTGGCGTCGCACGGGCTCGGCGACCCGATAAAATTCGTATCCGGGGCAAGATACATTCACATACCAAATTTCAAGTCGATAGCTCCACCCGTTTCCGAGATTTCGTCTGCGCATGCGCGAAGCTGGCGTCGCACGGGCTCGGCGATCCGATAACATTCGTATTCGGGGCAAGATACATTCACATACCAAATTTCAAGTCGATAGCTCCACCCATTTTCGAGATCTCGTCTGCGCATGCGCTGCACGGGCGTCGCACTGGCTCGCCAATACGACAACGTCCACTGCCTGGTCAAACTACACACACGTACCAAGTTTCGAGTCGATAGCTCCACCCGTTTCCGATATCTCGTCTGCGCATGCGCTGCACGGGCGTCGCACGGGCTCGCCAATACGACAACGACGACCTCCTGGTCAAACTACACACACTTACCAAGTTTCGTCCCGATCGGTTGAGAATCGTAGATTTGTATAAATGACAAACAAACAGACAAACAGACAGACAGAGGTCTTCAAAATATATATGAGACTAGCCGATGAGCCCGACGTTGTCCGGGCTACTCAAAAACCAAATTTCAAGTCGATAGCTCCGAGATCTGGTCTGCGCATGCGCGAAGCTTGCGTCTCACGGGCTCGGCGACCCGATAAAAATCGTATCCGGGGGCAAGATACATTCACATACCAAAGTTCAAGTCGATAGCTCCACCCGTTTCCGAGATCTCGTCTGCGCATGCGCTGCACGGGCGTCGCACGGGCTCGCCAATACGACAACGTCCACCGCCTGGTCAAACTACACACACGTACCAAGTTTAGTCCCGATCGGTCGAGAATCGTAGATTTGTATCAATGACAAACAAACAGACAAACAAACAGACAGAGGTCTTCAAAATATATTATAGACTAGCCGATGACGACGTTGTCCGGGCTATTCAAAAACCAAATTCCAAGTCGATAGCTCTACCCAGCCCGACGTTGTCCGGGCAATTCAAAAACCAAATTTCAAGTCGATAGGTCTACCCGTTTCGAGATCTGGTCTGCGCATGCGCGAAGATGGCGTCGCACGGGCTCGGCGACCCGATAAAATTCGTATCCGGGGCAAGATACATTCACATACCAAATTTCAAGTCGATAGCTCCACCCGTTTCCGAGATCTCGTCTGCGCATGCGCTGCACGGGCGTCGCAAGAGCTCTCCAATATGACAACGACGACCGCCTGGTCAAACTTCACACACGTACCAAGTTTCGAGTCGATAGCTCCACCCGTTTCCGATATCTCGTCTGCGCATGCGCTGCACGGGCGTCGCACGGGCTCGCCAATACGACAACGACGACCGCCTGGTCAAACTACACACACTTACCAAGTTTCGTCCCGATCGGTTGAGAATCGTAGATTTGTATAAATGACAAACAAACAGACAAACAGACAGACAGAGGTCTTCAAAACATATATGAGACTAGCCGATGAGCCCGACGTTGTCCGGGCTATTCAAAAACCAAATTTCAAGTCGATAGCTCTACCCGTTTCCGATTTCTGGTCTGCGCATGCGCGAAGCTTGCGTCGCACGGGCTCGGCGACCCGATAAAATTCGTATCCGGGGCAAGATACATTCACACAGCAAATTTCAAGTCGAAAGCTCCACCCGTTTCCGAGATCTGGTCTGCGCATGCGCGAAGCTGGCGTCGCACGGGCTCGGCGACCCGATAAAATTCGTATCCGGGGCAAGATACATTCACATACCAAATTTCAAGTCGATAGCTCCACCCGTTTCCGAGATTTCGTCTGCGCATGCGCGAAGCTGGCGTCGCACGGGCTCGGCGATCCGATAACATTCGTATTCGGGGCAAGATACATTCACATACCAAATTTCAAGTCGATAGCTCCACCCATTTTCGAGATCTCGTCTGCGCATGCGCTGCACGGGCGTCGCACTGGCTCGCCAATACGACAACGTCCACTGCCTGGTCAAACTACACACACGTACCAAGTTTCGAGTCGATAGCTCCACCCGTTTCCGATATCTCGTCTGCGCATGCGCTGCACGGGCGTCGCACGGGCTCGCCAATACGACAACGGCGACCGCCTGGTCAAACTACACACACTTACCAAGTTTCGTCCCGATCGGTTGAGAATCGTAGATTTGTATAAATGACAAACAAACAGACAAACAGACAAACAGACAGACAGAGGTCTTCAAAATATATATGAGACTAGCCGATGAGCCCGACGTTGTCCGGGCTATTCAAAAACAAAATTTCAAGTCGATAGCTCTACCCGTTTCCGAGATCTGGTCTGCGCATGCGCGAAACTGGCGTCGCACGGGCTCGGCGACCCTATAAAATTCGTATCCGGGGCAAGATACATTCACACAGCACATTTCAAGTCGATAGCTCCACCCGTTTCCGAGATCTCGTCTGCGCATGCGCGAAGCTGGCGTCGCACGGGCTCGGCGACCCGATACAATTCGTATCCGGGGCAAGATACATTCACATACCAAATTTCAAGTCGATAGCTCCACCCGTTTCCGAGATCTCGTCTGCGCATGCACGAAGCTGGCGTCGCACGGGCTCGGCGACCCGATAACATTCGTATTCGGGGCAAGATACATTCACATACCAAATTTCAAGTCGATAGCTCCACCCGTTTTCGAGATCTCGTCTGCGCATGCGCTGCACGGGCGTCGCACTGGCTCGCCAATACGACAACGAGCACCGCCTGGTCAAACTACACACACGTACCAAGTTTCGTCCCGATCGGTCGAGAATCGTAGATTTGTATTAATGACAAACAGACAGACAAACAGACAGACAGACAGAGGTCTTCAAAATATATATGAGACTAGCCGATGAGCCCGACGTTGTCCGGGCTATTCAAAAACAAAATTTCAAGTCGATAGCTCTACCCGTTTCCGAGATCTGGTCTGCGCATGCGCGAAACTGGCGTCGCACGGGCTCGGCGACCCGATACAATTCGTATCCGGGGCAAGATACATTCACATACCAAATTTCAAGTCGATAGCTCCACCCGTTTCCGAGATCTCGTCTGCGCATGCACGAAGCTGGCGTCGCACGGGCTCGGCGACCCGATAACATTCGTATTCGGGGCAAGATACATTCACATACCAAATTTCAAGTCGATAGCTCCACCCGTTTTCGAGATCTCGTCTGCGCATGCGCTGCACGGGCGTCGCACTGGCTCGCCAATACGACAACGAGCACCGCCTGGTCAAACTACACACACGTACCAAGTTTCGTCCCGATCGGTCGAGAATCGTAGATTTGTATTAATGACAAACAGACAGACAAACAGACAGACAGACAGAGGTCTTCAAAATATATATGAGATGAGACACAATATGGAGTATGTTATGGGAGATAGGACATATATATATCGGTAGAACTACGTCTCCTGTAAGCTTGACAACAGATGTGCATCCACAACCTCCTGTGGTTGCGTGATAATAGTTATAGTTATATAGATCAACCAAGGCCATGTTCGTTCCTTTGGGGTCGAATTGCGACGTGCTATAATCGGTTACAAGCAGCACTAACATTAACCACTAAATGTATATACATGTAGTACTTCCAACTTGGCGTCAAATGAATATATTAAAATACTTTTAGCGATTTCCATTATCTGTTACATGATAGATATACGTGGTAATACATGTGACGCGGGTAGTTACAGGGGGTCGAATCACGTATATGGCACAAAGTGAACCTAAAACCATTCCTGTTATAAGCCGATAACATGCTGATTTTCGGGAGAACAGGCTGGAATATCAGGAATTTACAACGAATATTCCGAGATCAGTTTTGCGGGATTTCAACTAATGTTCGTAAACAAATGCATGTGGTAACTTATAAATCCTTACAACTGACTCGTTTCATAGATCGATTAAGAAAATGTTATTATGCACATTGTTTTTCTATTGTACATTGTACATTTGGTCACGCATATATAATCCCAAATTTCTAATTTACCATTTAAAGTGATGCGAAAAACTCCGATAGGGTGATCAGATATAAATTGAGAAAATCTTGCTCAAAACGGTTATTTTTTACGAACATTAATCCAAATTGACAACACACACACTCACTTTGGTATATTAATTAAATGCCATGACTCTCGATGGTGAAATCACTGTTGTTAGTTTATCGCCGATAGTTGCGTCCCGAATCGATATGTAAATATGTACAATTGAGCCTAGTTCAGGCTATTTTCTATGGAGTGGTATGGTCGATTTCTTTAAAATTTTCGGCAATGTCGGTGGCATAACGCATGAGTACTAACTTATTGTCAAATCCATAATTTATGTCTTTAAAATATGAGTCATGTACGTAACCATCTTTGTGAACACAATATAGCTGGTGGCAACGGCACTATGGCTACAGCCAATATCACTTGGTGACGGCACTGGTTTGAATCGATGTTGCGCTTGACAATATGTTCGAGCTGTTGGCGAACGAGAAGTAACTCTACCTACAGACGGAATTCTACATTAATGTTACAATGGTGTTAATGGTTACACTGGTGTACATATTTTCCATTGGCTTCAGTGCTAACGTGTGTTGATCTGCATCAGAGGACAAATGGAAATTGTTCAAACTGTCTTCAGATTATGTGAGCTTGACATCTGTGGAAACTTTCCCAATAAAAAAAAACACCATCTAGCACGAAATCCACTTACAATTTTCGTGTTTTCATAACTAGGGTCAGTTCCGCACTAAAAACAATATTACCAGTTTTTGAGTCACATTCAAAATTTCTAACAAAAACACAACAGACTTCACTTTTAAAGGTACGGTTGGCCTTGGCGGTGGGTATCCTGTGAAAATATTTTCACCCGTCAAAAACCGCCACAAACAGAAAGAACATCAAAATGTAGACAGACTTTGTCCGTATATAAATAAGAAATTTCGCATAAATAGTATGTTATTCTCATATGTTTACCATTGTTATGTAAACAAAAGCATAAAAAGTTACTTTTCTGGTGTTTTTTTGTATTATGATGGTAAACATAAAGAGCGTTCTTTGTTGGTGAATTCCTGATATGGAACTAATAAAGAGCGTTTATGCCATTTGTGTGTGATTAGCCAGTAGCATTGTGCTGTCCTCTGTAACCCAATCAGGCTCTTGCTTAGGTAAAATATAGTAGGTATTTATGATAACATGCTGTTTACGCGATGGTCATGGTATATATGAACGAAACTGTATGCGTTTTAATGTTTTTCTGTTTACGGTGTTTGGAACAAATATGAATATTTTCGACAATTAAGGCATCACGTGCTTTTAATGATTGGGCCTCTTGGCAAATGAAGTTTGTTGGATAATGATTCTTTCGATTATGTCATTTTTTTTATTTTAATTCATGCAACCAGTCACAACCCAGAGTGTTTAAACTGTCATACTTTTTACTTCCCGCAGCGACAAAGGGGAGCCTATAGTATTTACACCAGTGCAACCTAATATTGGCCACAAGCCTCAATACAACGCTTAGGTGTATACTGTTTGCAGTATATTACCCAATCATTTCCTGATGTTTCTTAAAATCTGAAAGATTGACATTTGGGGCAAATGTTTATATAAAACAAACAGGTACGTCGAACAGGGAATCTGCCTATACATCTTGTGTTGTAACCAATGTCAGAATTCCAAAAATCATTGTCCACACACAACAATTTTAATTGCTTAATTATAAATCGCTCAGCAACTTAGAGCACCATACCTAACGTGTAGCAAAACGAAGAATCCGTTGCATTCCCCTTCTCCATCTCCGTCACCTCCCCGCCATAATATCCCCTTCCATCCTCATCTTATCCTGAATTATCTTATTCTTAATACTCAAAATATTCCAGAACCCATGTAGTATCATATTTATCTATCCTCTCTCTACGATATTAACGTAATATCCCAGGATGAATTATATATACATTTTACAGGGGCCCTTTCTGATGCTACATGGGGAGAATGACACCCGAGAAGCCACGTTCTAACTGTAGATATGAGCTGTGGTGTGTTTTGTTATGCAAAGCAACAGGCAAGGCCGTATGGACTGGAGGGCGCTGCGAACCACATTTAGGGCGCGTACACATGGCGGGCAAGAAAATATCAGGTATGCCCCATGTGACTTACTTGACCAATGAAATAAATAATACCGGAAAATATCCGACGAAGGCAGCGCGCTGATATTTTATCGCCAGTTGGTGATATGTGTTCACCTTGATTGGTGGCCATCGGTATCCGTTAATTAATCTCTATAAGGGACACGCTGGTAACCGTTCACGCACTCGAGTTGTGATCCATCAATGTTATCGCCTGTTTCAACAATTGACTTCGTAATTCCATTTTGGATTGTTTGACATAATCGGTGAACTATTATATGGATATGTGTTGGGACGTATATCTTTTTAGGGTTTCCGCTGACGGAGGATGTCCATTGATTTCTGACTGCACCCCCCCCCCATCTTGAACCGGGCCAAAGACCCAAGATAACATAACATAATAAAATTTTCACACCTCCCATCGTCTTTGAATTTCCCATCTGGTACCTCACATGCCTTGAATTTTGACTGGACACCGGAGAGGGAGGGGCTTAGAAGAAATTCCAATCTATGATTTGGACCGAAGTAGGAAGAAATGCAAATATTGGTCTAAAACCACTAATTCCACATACATTAATGGTTGAAAAATCAGACTACCAGAACAATTTCAAACCATTGTTGGTGTAAAATTTCCAACTAATATTGTTTCCAACTGGTGAAAACTTTGACAATAGTTGGCGGAGGTCTCATGTCCCCACATGCACCCATGTAAGTTCGGTAACGTAATATACACCACAGCCCCATGAACCAAGCAACATTCTCTTGAAAACTTCATATGGGATCTGAATGGGGGGGGGGGGGGTGGGTCATCCAATTTGCCACAAACCATAATAACTTTTGTCACCCCACACATGCATGCACTATGCAATTATAACATTTCCAAATTTCCAAATAGCGTGACCACTTTCTCATTATGTAGAAGGTCTTTATGCATGAGATCAGCAACGTTGCTACAGGTCGGTGGGTGCCTCATCCCACCCGACTTCGGTAATACATGTTTAACAGTTGGAAATTTCACAAAGCTGTGAATTGCCAAAATGGACTATAGGTTATTTACCGGACGCAATTCACTTGAACCAGCATGACCAATACTGTTATGTTTGAGCTCAATCAACGCCGTCTAAACCGCCGCGTTCTCACGGGCGTAATCTTTGCAGCAAGAAAATATCAGTGTGCAATTTTACCTGATATTTTCTTGCATATATTTTACTAGAAGGTGACCCGACTTCGTCCGGGCTTTGACCTTGAATTGACCATTTTGAAGGTCAAGGTCAGGTGGGGTAACGATTTGACCCGTCCAAAACACTGCCCGGACAAAAGTACCCGACAAAAGTACCCGTCGAAATCCATCCGGTTTTTTCCCGATTTAACCTCGAATTGATCATTTTGAAGGTCAAGGTCAGGTCGGGGTCACGATTTGACCCGTCCAAAGCACTCATTGGACAAAAGTAACCCTATGCTCGGCCGTTTTCGAGTCCATCGATTACAGACAGACAGACACACAGATCTTCCAAAATATATAATAGATTGCAGCTTCATGTGTACGCGCCCTTATGCCATTATAACCTTCGTGTTCGCGCCGGTTGGGCAAACACACCAATAGCGTTGCTGGAACACGTGATCTCAGGAGACAAATAAGCCATCAATAAAAAGGAACGTTTTGTCAGATCAAACTTGGTAATTTTTTTGTGATATTTCCACAATACTGCATAACCATTGCAGCACATTTGACGGACAACTTTACGATTCAGAATTATTGCCTATTATTATTATTATTACTCTTAATATATTAAGTCAAACTAAGTACATAACATTGCTCATGTCTGGCATACAAATATTCCGTAAATATTATTTAGTATTGTAAAAACACACGAATGCCGACCAGAACATATGTCGTGTTATGTGACTTACCTAATAGTATGCTTACTTATTTAAATCATATAGTGAGTACTATTAATTGTATACCACCAATCCACGCCGTACATAATCACGTTACGCAAATATGCCAAATTTGCATATTATAGCTCGATGCTAACACTAATTAAAAATCCCTCAATTTTAATATATTGCATTATGTCATTATATATATACCTAACAACATGAGGGACTCAGACAAATTATAAATGAAACATTTACCCAATATTTCAATTTCAATTATATTTATTAATATAACCAATGGATATTTAATATAACAGTCTATACAGCAGGCTTCGTCTTGCAAGTACCTCGGTCATGTGATAACGAAAGACATGGACGATGAAAAGGACATCCAAAGGCAATATCGCTCTACATGTTCCCGTTCAAATACGATTATACGAAAATTTGGCAAGTGCTCTAGTCATGTTAAGAGATTCTTATTTGAACGTTTTGTTGCTCCTCAGTACTGTACCCACTTGTGGGCAAGTTATAAAAAGACAACATATAATAAGCTCATATATAGTGTGCTACAATAACGTCTACAGGATGCTAATGAAATACGATCGATATTGCAGCGCTAGCGGAATGTTCGCATGGGATCAGGTTGGTTCTTTGCCTGAAGTAAGGAGGAGGACGATATACAGTTTCATACAGAGGGTATCCAATAGCACAAATTATCTGGTTCAAGCAATATATGAAATGAGCGTTATTTCGTCAACGAGACTAATAACACTTTGGAATCTTCTGCTCCATGTATAAGTATTCAATACTTCTAACGTCTAAAAACCTATATATGGGCTATACTGCCTGAAATAAAAGAATACAATACAATACAATATAATAACTTAATAACACAAAATTCATAAAACCATTCACTTCACAATCTTTTTCCTCTTCTGCCTTTCTACAGTCTCAAAAAAAAAAGAACGAGACAAAAACTTGTTTATTACCAACTTTAACTGTAATACTGTTATCATAATGTATTTGTCATTGTTCAAATAAAAGTTTATGAACAAAAACATAATAGACCAATTCGTCTCTGTCCACAGCATGCAGCTTTGGGATATCGGTTTGGGAAAACGGCTTCAACCCATCCGGTATTGTGTCCCGAGAAGAGTTGGTCTAAAACATAAGAGTAGTCATGTAAGCGACGCAAAGCAAATCGCCAATCAAAGTCCTTAAATCTACCAATCGGGAGCTGGGAATTAACTAAGAAATGACTGAACTGTTTTTCAATGTTAAAACTTCCGTGTCACACCATCAACAAGTTATCCGGTTTTTGAGCAGGTGGGGTATGATCATTACGGGCGTAGTCAGAGTCGAGATGCATTGCATGATCTAGAAATTGAGGATGCCACCTTTTCGATATCGCGGAACATATTATCGTGAAAAGCTAAATTTACATGTATATATTATGTTTATGCACACCTAAGAAATTACTGGTATGTCTCGCAAGTATCTTTCCTGTATTAGCTTGTCTCTTCCTTGATATAGCATATTCAAACGCGTCGATCGCGTGCAATATCGCTTCTCATCACATATATATGGATGTCCATATATATATAGAACCACAACCTCGAATTGAGAAAAGCCGTTGAGCTAACGTGTCGGCAAGACAGCCCATGAGACTATCACAACATCTGGTGATATCGTAATACTATTATTGTATTCTCACATTTTCACATCTTATGTCCCCCCTATATCGCTGAATTGAGGTTGGTGAAAAAGTACCACAATCAAGTCCGAATTATCGCATAACATTACCTAACTAAACTATGCAATATGTAGACGAAAGTCTTTCGAGCAGAGCACCCTCGTCGCCATGTTCGATTTCTTCCTCGTAAATCGCGACTGTCTGTTCTTCGTGACCTCCAACGGCGAGGCGTTTTCCAAACGATTGGTAGCACGACCCATGTGGATTAATAGTCGAACACACAACAGTTCGACCTTCGCGTTCGTATGTTGACAGCTCCAAGACACAATGGTTGTCAGAGGAACACACCAGTATGTGGTAGCCAGCTGTGCGTAGGCATATTCCAGCAGGTCTGATGAGATCTGTGTGAGTTATCGTTCGTAGTGTAGTCTGAAGATCAGGGGACAAAACAACCACTGCATTCGCCCACTCGTCCGAAACATAAACGGCATCGAATATCCCACGTTCCGATGCACACACAAATGTAGGCCACATAAACGAATGATTCGACTTTGAGATTAAGTCGCCTGTGTTGCTTAGCAAGCGCACGCATTTATCTTGAGGACACGTTACCAGTAAGTTATCTCCAAGTGAATCGATACCATGGCAACCGCTAGGAACAGATATAGTCGTCGCTATGCCGAAATCGTCAAGTTTGTGTTGAGATATTAGATTCCGGTCGCCCTGGGTAACGAACATAATCTCCTTTCTGACGCATATATCATAAGGTCGGCTAGCTAGCTCGAATTCACGCATGCGCACACCATCCTGACTGACCAATAGCAACATGTGAGGGTTAGCGGTGCCGACTATCAACGGGGATGACGACGTCTGGTTGGAGAAACGAAGCACTGGTGCACTTCCTTCAACGTAAACTTCCTGCCTCTTCACAAACTCACCAGTCGGAACACTAATAGAGCTGTCTAATAAGGTGAGTGCTTTTGTGAGAAGTCCCTTGAAGCATTCCATCGCACTTTCCAGCCCAGAAATGGTTTCCGATATATCACTGGATATTTCCTCAAATCTGCCAAGTTGGTCTCGCGAACTGGAGCAAATATGGTCCATCTCAAGTATTGCAGCGTTATGCTGCTCCAAAATTTTGATTTGTTCTGTATTGTGACCAGGCGACTCAGTCGATATCGACGGTGTATTTTGTTCATTCGAGAGTGCACTTGCGCACTTACTCGCATTGCATTCTAAATTTGGATCGGGAGCGACCTTTATATTTAACTTTGACATCTCCCTCGACGTACTATCTTGCTCGTGGGCGGCAATAATATTCAGTTTTGATATTTTCTTTGACATGCTACCAATGCGCTCACATAATATATCGATATCCTCGTCAGTACTGTATATCGCCTCACGGGTTCTGGACTTCCGATCACGCATGTCTTTAACAACGTTTTGTTCACATCGATCAATCGCTTCGCTGACATCGGCGAAAAAGCGCGTGACCACTATGGCAACATTCCTCTGGGTATCGACACACTCGTCTACGACAACAACTGGAGCAAGACGCAATTTTACTTTGAAAGCTTGCATCTCCATTTCTTTTTCTATGACATCACGTTTGCATTGGGCAATGCCTGTTTCTAGATCTACAACTTTGCAGTTGTCGATCATATTTGCATGACAATCGCTGCAGCATACCACTCGGTGTGTGAAGCAGAATTCAGCCTTTGACTGGTGGATATAGCTGTCACAATTCATGGCTCCCTGTTGACACAGCGACCTGAAAAACACACACTGAAAGGTCAGCAGCACGTTTTGTCAGATCTGATTATTCAAAATGAATTTTCTTAAATACATGTATGTCTCGAATTTCTTTTTAATTTGGCACAAACGATTATTGTGGCACAATATTGATGACCCGTCGACTAGCTGGAATTCATAATCACACATATACTACTTGTATACTTGTATGGCATGTCAAATAGGTAAAATTTCGACGTTTTCCCGAACCAACAATTTATGTAATATATAACTTTTTATCAAAAGTGCAGTTCGCATACCAATGATATCACATTTGAAGATAATGAGAGGAAACACAACTTCGTTTTCAAGTCATTTCAAGTATTTTCAGTTAGAAAGAAAACCCAGAAATATTTGTAATATTTCAGAATGTTCATGTGCTGATATGTTTTAGGTCACAGATCCACAGCCCCAATTCCCAGCAGACCAGGTATTTGCAATACCGTTGCCTGTTGAGAGTTCCCAGCAGACCGTGTATTTGTAAAACTGTGGCCTGTTGAGAGTTAATAGTTTCCTACTCAGATCAGGCTGCACATCAACACTTGTTTTCTTTTGGCTGAACTATCATATGCTGTGACTGCTTTGTTATTCGTTATGGGTGCATGATATTATGTCATTCAATTTAAACATTTAACTCAATATCATGACACAAGTTAAGATTCTTCTCATACAGCTGAGGCAATAGGCTATTGGTGATTTGATTATTGTGTGAGATTGTAAAATATTATAGCAGCTATTGGTAGCAAAATGAACGAAAAATAAAGTAATATGTTCAGATTCTCAACTGTCTAAAAATCCAGTGATCAGCTTATATATACAACTAGTTGAAACAGGCTCCCGAAAGGGAGCCTTTATTCAGCGTCGAAGGGGCCTGTGACCCCTTTGTGAACTTCGTACACATGACAGACAAGTCCTACTATTGCATGTATACATACTATTCATTATGCTACTTCAACAATATATCCGCGTGCAAATAGGTTAATATTGGACCTAAATAATTTGATTCTGGAATAAGCCCATAGTGGACTTACATGTGTATACTCGTTATTCCGTTAGATGCCGCGGGCAATAGTGAGAGCACATAATTATTAAGTAATTGTATCGGTTTCTTATGGTGATTCTAGGTTATACTGGTGTAAATGTTTTCCATAGGCCTCAGTGCTAACGTTTTAGAGTATGCTGTTGGCTATATAAATTTTGGATCCCAAAAAAGCACACAAGGCTATTGACCAATGAGGGCCCAGTGTCTATTTTATTCTCTCCTATATATTCCTCCCGCATCCGCTATAGGTCACTCCGAACCCTACTTACACCAGTGTAGCCTAAAGCGATAGCCCGCTTTTTCGCGGAATAATTGTAACTCCCTACATTTCTTCAGAATTGCCCATCAATGGAAAAAATGTGTTCAAAAACAATATCAATTCTTTATTTATCACTAGCAGGGTTACCCGGCGTTGCCCAGGTTAATGTATGCTGTGGATATTTGTTGGGAATAGATAATGCTCTTGCTTAAAGTGTTATAAATTTTCTCATAAATTGTATAATCAAATAGCATCACAAAACATGAGTATTACACTATAAGTAGTGGCTCACCTTGTCAATTGTCATTGTTTATCGCGATTAATCCGTTCCACTAATAATGAAGTATTTATTTATTTACAACTGCGTATACATTAGACGTTATATTATGATACATGAACATCATAAACACATTAGTTCGATAAAAGATGATAATTGGGTTTTGCATATTGAGATGTATCAATCAATCTAGTGGGTTGGACTAAGATCTCGAGGACACCTGGCTATCATATCTCCATGAAGATACAGATGTTTCAAAGAAATTTCCAGGTGCTCCTCTGTTCATGGTGCTATATATTGGCTAAATATTCTTAGTTTAAACGAAATATTGCTGAGCACATATATCAGCTACATGTGCCAGGCACAGCGCGAAATTTTGAGTTGTTTATGTCAGTCGATGAGTCTGTTCTAAAACCCTTGTCAGATGTCAGTATTGGTAGGATCCTGAAAAGTCTTGTGCTACTAACTGCATTTTCTTGTATATCAGAAGAAACTATATTTGACTGCACACTGTGACCACAATTTTTGAACAGGCCTTCCATATCTCTTGACAAATTGTAACTTTTTGTGGAAACTGTATTGAATGGAACAGACTAATTTTTATTATTATATATATGCAATCCTCTGACGATTCGAGGTCTCTCAGTTTGCACGAATATATGTATCTCTTCAATAGAATGATAAATATACGTTTAATGGTTCTTCTAGTTATCTCTTTTTGCTAGCTCATTGTGTGAATGCCTTGATTGCCATTCCCATATAAATATGACTGTTAAGAAGATATAATTGTTCAAGTGACTTATGTGGGTCACCATATGTCGGGGTTGTGAAATGTGAAAGCCCAACTACTTAAAATGATATGGAGATGGCCTGGTGACTGTATATAACTTATATGTGGATATCGGCGAATAGCAATCTTATCAATGATAGTGCATATCCGCTCGCCATCCGTGACGCAAACGACACCAAATGTGATTTAATTCATGGTATAGCATTAGAGAAAAACGTGTATGAATTTGGTGGAATTTGGTTTATTAAATCAATTGTTGATGCAACGCTGACTCGAACAACACCATATTGCGAAGGTGATTATGTATTCGTTTGGTGGAAATCAGCGACAAAACTATTTCACCATATTTTTTTAATTTCCCATCCCACCAACAGCGTCATTTTAGAAAATTTTAACCCGCACCATTATCTTCCTTGTAAAAAGTTACCCCTCTTAGAACGCCTTGGTGCCATCTCGATTGTACCGCATGAAGTTATATATAGAACGCACACAGACAGACAAAAAGACAGACAGACAGCACGATTTTATTTCTTGTATCATTTGAGAAGAACGTGTCTGAATTTGATGGTAATTGGTACTAAAAATATTTTGTATCAGTTTTGGTGACCCTCCCGTCCCTATTTCGGACTCAAGCTGCACACACTAAGACTCATTAGAGATTCGAGATGCATATATATGAAATTGGTGAAAATTGGCGAGTATACAAATTCGTATCAAATTTATTTAAGGTCCCCATATCTCTCACCCATAGGGCACCAATTTAGTATATCTAAACCACACGATAAGATTCCTCGTATGACGGAGAAGAATATGTTTCAATCTGGTGGAAATCGGCCCTAAACATATAGATATAATTGTTTGTGTCCCTCTCATCTCTATACACCACTGACTCGAATGGCCCCACTTGGGACATCCTTAAACCACATCATTACACTTCTGATATCATGGAGATGATTGTTTATAAGTTTGGTAATAATCGGCGACTAAACAATTTTTTTATCAAATTTGGTGCCAATCCCTCCCCTCTCCATCTCTCACCCAAATAGCACCACTATGGCGTCTTTAAATCACGATTAGATTCCTCGTATCATGGATAAGCCTTGAGAACGTGTATCAATTTGGTGGAAATTGGCGCTAAAACAATTGTGCATCAATTTTGGTGCCCCTGTCCCTTTCAATGCAACCCTGACTCGAATGAGGCCACATTTGACAGATAAAAGCCGCAACATTAGACTCCTCATACCGTGGGGATGATTTTGTATAAGTGTGGTGGCAATCGGCGACTTATTATCAAATTTAGTGCCCACCCCTCCCAATCTCTCATCCAAAAATAGCAGTTTGGCGTTGTTAAATCGCACAATTAGATTCCTTGTATCATGAAGAAGAATATATATCAATTTGGTGGAAATTGGCGCTAAAATTAGTTTTATCAATTTTGGTGCCCCTCTCCCCTTCCGTTCATCCCTGACTCAAACGACGCCACATTTGACATATATAAACCACACCGTTGGATTCTTCATATCATGGTGATGATTATATGCAAGTTTCGTGGCAATCGGCGAGAGAAAACAAATCTGCCCCCCCCCCTTCCGGGCACCCCTGACGCGAACGGCGTAACTTTTGCCATAATTAAACCACGACATTAGATTCCTCATATTATGGGGATGATTATATATAAGTTTGGTGGCAATCGGCGACAAATTTTTTTTCTGCCCCTCCCCCTTTTCTGCCCCTGACAACAACGGCGTCACTTTAGAAAATTCTAACCCCGACCATTATCTTTCTCGTAAAAATCTACTCCTAGTAGACCCCTTTGGCATCATCTAGATGGTCCCCTGTGAATTTCTATAGAACACAGACAGACAGACAGACAGACAGACAGACAGACAGACATTCGCAAATATAGATATAAGACACGCAATTTAACCCCAACCCCTTTAACACATTATTCATTAAAAAAAACACAATTTTCCACCACAAGTCATGTTCCGGTCCCATTTGCACACAGTTTTTGGGGTCTGGTATTGCAAACTTGGACCAGTTATGGAAGACTGTACACTATTCTTTACACGAGAGAACTTCTGGTGATGTGAGGTCATTGAGTCCAGATCTGATCTGCTGAGCATCAAGCACATGACTTTATCAGCACATGGAAGACTAAAATATGACATTGTAAGGTCTGCAAGGGTGAGCCAAGGTAACTGGATGTGGGTGTATATTGCGTTAGTTGAACAAAGGTATGCTCTCTTTGAATGCTGAAGCATTTTCTTCAATGTGTCCAAGTTTTAGTGCTATTTACCTTCAAATGGCCATACCCACCAGTGGAAATGACACTTTTATGATATATATCTGTATATCACTGGCTATAAAATCAAAAATACTTGTTATATTAGCTTCTTATAACAATTGGTATGTGTGTCATTGACATGCTCATAGTATGGGCCATTTGCATTACCATGTGACTATTACCACCTTGAAATAGTTTGTAAATACCTTGAAAAATTGGCATTTTTTATGAAAAATCATACTATTTTTTTGGCCGATGTAAGTGAAAGAAGACACCAGCAGCAAGAATAGCCACACCATGCATGGGAGATTCACTGGACTGAAAGACCAGGCTGTGAAAAATCCATTAAAATACTTTAAAGTGATTCACAGGAATCCAAAATGCCAAAAAGCTTTTTTTCCCTTTAGGTTATACTGGTGTAAATGTTTTCCATAGGCCTCAGTGCTAACGTTTTAGCGTATGCTGTTGGCTATATAAATATTGGGTCCAATTTTTTTTTTAA
The DNA here is from genome assembly GCA_032622095.1 of Siphonodentalium dalli. Classification (NCBI taxonomy): domain Eukaryota; kingdom Metazoa; phylum Mollusca; class Scaphopoda; order Gadilida; family Siphonodentaliidae; genus Siphonodentalium; species Siphonodentalium dalli. The sequence continues at coordinate 72,563,589 of CP136065.1, read as the reverse complement.
TCTGAAAAATTGACATTTGGAGAAACTTTTTACACAAAAAAATCATGTCTGTCTAGCAGGGAATTCGCCTTTAAATCTTGTGTTTTCGTAACTAGTGTCAGATCCGCATAAAAAAAATACTGTCATATTTTAGACCACACCAAAATATTCAAACTTCACTACAAAGGGTTAATTCCTGTGCCAATGGCTATTTTATCTGATCAGCTGAGTATCAAGCCCATTACTTTATCAGCACATGGAAGACTAAAATATGACATTTTCAGGTCTGCAAGGGTGTTCCAAGATAACTGGATGTGGATGTATATTGAATTAGTTGAACAAAGATATGCTCTCTTTGAAATGCTGAAGCATTTTCTTAAATGTGTCCAAGTTTTAGTGCTATTAACCTTCAAAATACTTGTTAGATTAGCTTCTTATAACAATTGGTATGTGTGTCATTGACATGCTCATATTATGGGTAATTTGCATTATCATGTGACTATTACCACCTTGAACATTTTTGAAAAAACCTTGAAAAATTGGCATTTTTTATGAAAATCATACTATTTTTTTGGCCAATGTAAGTGAAAGAAGTCATCAGCAGCAAGAATAGCCACACCATGCATGGGAAATTCATTGGACAGAAAGACCAGGATGTGAAAAATGCATTTTAGCCTATGGGAAACCATAGGGAAGAGGTGTGGTGACTTATTTGTGCAAAAAGCACACAAGGCTATTGACAAATCAGGGCCCAGTGTCTATTTTATTATCTCCTATATATTCCTCCCGCATCCGCTAGACGTCACTCCGAACCCTATTTTCACCAGTGTAACCTCTAAAGTTTAACTGTATCATACAACATCACACACTTATTTACCGCAAAAACGAGTTATGAACTGAACACTTTGCCATTATGTATGATGCCTTTAAACTTTGTAATTAGCTTATATAAGGAAACCCAGACTACTTATTGTAATTACATATCCGAGTCAGTTAAAATATCAACCTGAAAGCCACAGTGGCTTTGCCGCGACACCACGCGTTGCTTCATTATTGGACTAAGTATGGCTTTCATCGGTGATGCAGATGTAAACAGTATAGTTCACACAGCAGCGAAATCTCGTTATTGAAGTATTAATAGTATATTTATTAATATGTATTAATAGTTATTTGATATAGGTTCGTGTCCAATCAACATGTAGGAATTCAATAGTGGCCCATATTGGCATGCCTATAATGTGACAGTTTTAAACTATTTACACCTACAGGTACCCGATGAAGTGGTGATTGTAGCGATCCTTGTTGCTGCGACTTCTGTCTTTGCTGTTCTTCGTGTAAAATCAAATGCCTATCCCAAAATCATGTTAATCATCTTACTTACGTTTAAATATACATGTAACAGTAATGTATACTGTCCATTCATCTTACTTACTCTGACTAAACTTTTGACCAGCGTCAATCAGACAGAAACACCAAAATCTTATTTGTATCCCCTCGGTTGGGAAATTTACAACTGGTTACTGGTACCTCGTGCTTTCCAGCTATTTGAATTTTGCAACTTATGATCTTAACCATAAACCCATGTGGCTGAACATGTCCAAACTTATGGCTATATACGTTCACAATTTTTAAAAGTTTAACCAAAATTGTTTAAATATTTGATTTTTTACCAAAACAGATAATTTCAGATTACTACCCACTAAATACTGGTTGAAAAATAAAACTACAAGAAAAATGTTAACCAAAAACATGAAGCTTGTCGCAACACCGTTGCCCAGAAAGCGATTAAAACCAGTGGTATATAAAATGATTTGGACACATTCCTTTTCATTCATATATGTGTTGAAAACACACATTTAATTATGTGTTTAATTTATGTCGATCCCCTCTTCCGTTCCGCCATCGAAGTCTAAGTAAGTATCCCGGCTACTATTCCGTATTTGTCACCGACCTCAATCCGACAGCTTTTCGGACGGTTTGCTCGAATCGTTTTCGACGTTAACTGATCTGCTGAAAGGAGGCCGCCGGGTCAGAAATCATTAAAGGCCTAAAATATCTTGGGTCTGTCTCAATAAAACCATACAAATATGGATATCATTGGAACCGGCTCATTGACCACATTGTGATGGTTATAGTTATGCCCTGTGCCAATGCATTCTCTTATATATGCGAGTCGACCATAGGTCGCCTCGCATATATAAGAGAATGCATTGGCCTAAAAAAATCTTTTTTTAACACTTTTTACCATTTTTTCTTACATTCTTTAACAATTTTATAATTTTTAATGTGTTAAGCCAATGCATTCTCTTATATATGCGAGGCGACCTATGGTCGACTCGCATATATAAGAGAATGCATTGGCATATGGCCATTATGTTGGGTAAAGGGTTAACTGATCTGCTGAAAGGAGGCCACCGGGTCAGAAATCATCAACGGCCAACTGAATATTTTGGGTCTGTCTCAATAAAACCATACAAATATGGATATCATTGGAACCGGCTCATTGACCACATTGTGATGGTTATAGTTATGCCCTGTGCCAATGCATTCTCTTATATATGCGAGTCGACCATAGGTCGCCTCGCATATATAAGAGAATGCATTGGCCTAAACAAATCTTTTTTTTACACTTTTTACCATTTTTTCTTACATTCTTTAACAATTTTATAATTTTTAATGTGTTAAGCCAATGCATTCTCTTATATATGCGAGGCGACCTATGGTCGACTCGCATATATAAGAGAATGCATTGGCACATGGCCATTATGTTGGGTAAAGGGTTAACTGATCTGCTGAAAGGAGGCCGCCGGGTCAGAAATCATTAAAGGCCAACTGAATATTTTCTAGCCCAAAGTGAACTTATTTGTTTGTTTTTTTATTTGTTTTGTTTTTATGATTCTTTTTAAAATCAAAAGTTTGAAAAACTAACGCCGTTATAACCTCCGCCAGGGAACCCCGAGTCACCTTACCAAATTTGGTTGAAATCTGTCTGGGTATGGAATAAAAATCCGAACTGACAGACGGGCAGACGGTCATACAGGCAGACCCTATTCTGTATTATATACAGATTAAGATTAGGATAGGTGAAACTAGATTTTTCACCGGGTAGATAAAAAAAATGTTCTCGAACATCTGATGCAAATTATGCCTGGGTTTATGAAATACGCGCATCTGGCCCTTAAATTTGCTGGCGAGCGGCAGTCACGGTATGTTTACATCGTGCACCTTTTTTTCGTTTAGGCTTTTAAACCGCTTTCGACATTACATTGCCACGCATCAGCCGTGCTCTTATTTGGATTGATATTATTTCACCCAAACCTTGGGTGTTTATTTCACACCACTTTCTGGGATAACCTGTGTGTCGACTGAGAACATGCGTGCCAATTGAGGAGAACACGCGAAGGATTTGTGTAAATGTTAGCCCAAACGACATTTCGAAGTAACGACTGCTTTGTTGTTTATTTCGAGGAATAATACCGCATCATATGAATTCAGCCCAAATATATTGACAGGTGTCAAGGGTCTAACTCTATACTGAGCAATAAAAAACTAATATAATAAATACCGAGTATATTTAATTTTAACGCCAATGGGTCGTTTATGTGCGTTTAAGAGTGTATTTATGCTTAAAGCAAAGTGAAATAACGATCTTAAAATGAATTGGCCGGTATATTTTATTAGTTATCAGGGTTACCAGGGTCGTAGTTGCATAAATTACAATATATTTTTATGCTAAGATAATTGCGTGGTAATTTGTTTGTTAATGGATTGATCGGTGATCATGTTAACACAAATCCCATATATGGAAATTCCAAATATGGAAAGTGACTTGCGCATGCGCAAAACAGATACAATGGTCTAATTCCAATGACGATGACAATCGAAGCGGAGGCGATGTGCATTTTAATACTTTCATTACGACTGTTTTGGCGTCCTAATCTATTAAAATATTCTTCTATATCTTGGAAGGTGTTCTGGAAGGATTATTTCAATATGTGTATATCGGATTAACCTTCCAAAAAGATGAGTTTGACGCCTGTATTTCTTGGCATGAATGTTAACGAGCGCTCGTCTGCAAGTAGGTCATCTGGATTCGGAATTGGCGTGTTTTTGTGAAAATGTCAATTCAATTTCTTCCATCTAAAATATAATTACGCGCTGGACTCGGTCATTTTAGGAACATATATGTATCACACGCACATACACCAAGTCTCAGCCTAAAAGTTTGAAAAATGACAGTTTTATCTACATAAATCGATGTTAATGGTAAATTCAAATTTCCATGTTAAATGTTATCATTGAAAAAAATTCATTTCTTCCATCTAAAACATAATTGCGTGCTGTACTCTGTCATTTTACGAATATGTAGCTATCCCACCAACACACTCCAAGTCTCAGCTTAAAATTTTGAAAAATGACAGTTTTATCGACATAAATCAATTTTAATGCCAATAATGGCAAATGGAGTGTTAAATAAATTTTAGGCCAATTAGGGCCCTGCGAATGTTTTCTGACCTGTTCTATATTGGTCACTAGAGTTCATATTTGACCGGTTACACCTGATAATTATGCGACAGTATAGTGGCGTTACTTTATAGGTCAACATTGGTCATTATCACCTGACAAATTTATTTTGGTCTATCGTATCAACCCCTATTTTCTCCCGCGCGTAGCCTGACTACCGCTATTCTCAAAGTAATTGACCAGAAAAACGGGGTGATATCCCGGTCATGACCACGGTCATCGAGGCGGTCATGGCAGTGGAATTACGGTATTGGGCGATGATACCGCGGTCTTTTAGCGGGCACCGCATTAATTTTTTTGAATACCGCAGTGATTTTCATGGAACACTTTGAGGGGAGGTATTTACTCCCACATACGTTAACAAGCGGTATCAGTACCGCGGTATTGGAGGATACCGCGGTATAGTACCGCAGTATTAACGGGGTGACACCACGTTGCTGGTGGTCAATTACTTTAAGTATAGCGGTAAGTGTCAACATTGGTCATTATCGCTCCACTAATTTGTATCGTTTCATCGGTATGAATTCCATATCCAATTATCCACATATAACCAACCCAACCTCTAATCCCGGTCCAATTTATTTATTTCTTTCATCGGTATATTCACGTAACGTAATATTTTATCACGTGATATTTGTACTTATATGTCTATGGTATTACTATAGTATACTGTATACGTATATCAATTGCTATTCCTATCTATATAATCCTGGTGCCATCTATAGAGATAGATAATTTCAGACCCCCCCCCCCCATTTTACATCATTGCTGCTTTAGTACAGTCGCGATGCAACATCGCTCCACTAATTTATGTCAGTTCATCGGTACAAACCACTTTTTCTCCGAGTCCATATGACCAACCCAACATCTTATAGATGACTATTCTGGCACTATATAGAGATGACTAAGATTCTGACACCCCCCTATTTTATAGCCATGTTGCAACAGTAGAGTTCAGATGCATATTAGTTCAACATCGGTCGTTATCGCTCTACAAATTTATATCGGTTCAACCCTTAGTTCCCTGTATCGCCCACCCCTCCCTCAGTTTATTTTTTCAGTTGTATTATAGTCTCATTACGTACACATTTTATCTTTTCTAACTTTTGCTTCAACGCGTTGAGTTCCGCTGCAGACAATATAAAACTGACAACATTTTGAAATGTAAGCAGGCTTCAAACTCATCTTATCCTAGAAAAACTCTGGTTACATAAGAAATTTGTGTATAAGGTGTACGCGCATTTGTCGCGTTAAAAACAAAAGGTCCCAAGTCAAGGTCCAAATCCCCAACACACTGATGTGAGGTTTAACTCCATCTACATACAGTAATGTCCAAAGTAATTGATCACTTAACCACAGCAAAATAATGGGTATTTTTTCATGATTTTAAATCCTGAAAAATTACCCATAATTCTGCTGTGGTTAAGTGGTCAATTACTTTGGGCATTACTGTAACCAATATAAGGATTTGAGGTGTAATAATAACTCAATCCTCATACAGTAATGTCCAAAGTAATCGACCACTTAACCACAGCATAATTATTGGTAATTTGTCAGGATTTTAAATGCTGAAAAAATACCCATAATTCTGCTGTGGTTAAGTGGTCAATTACTTTGGGCATTACTGTAACCAATATAAGGATTTGAGGTGTAATGATAACTCAATCCTCATACAGTAATGTACAAAGTAATTGACCACAGCTGAATAATGGGTAATTTGTCAGGATTTTAAATGCTGAAAAATAACCAATAATTCTGATGTGGTTAAGTGGTCAATTACTTTGGGCATTACTGTAACCAATATAAGGATGTGAGGTTTAATGAGAACTCCATCCACATAACTAATAAATATGTGTGAAAATTAAACCAAAAAAAATAAATTCCATGATGGCGTCCAATATGGACTGCCTAATTCTGCTCCAAAACATGTATATTGAATATATGGTTGTTTATTGGGGGAAACTGATTATTTCAATGATATTTTCATTAACTGCATGGGATCCAAAACCCGACTTACGGGAGCTCGCTTCGTGCACGACTGTATCTTAAGCATATGTGCATATTTAATGAGCCAACAATTGGAATCCAAATAGAGAAGATTGGCACGTCGACCCTGCGCATAGACATCATTGATGATCTCTATGGGAATCAAAATTGACATTTAATAGACAATTTCGATTAACCGCAATAACTTAAGGAATCTCTAATTATGATTAAGCCCAATGAGAATGCAATAAGACATTTCTTATTACCCTTAACCGCAATTACTTCCCATTGCACTTTAACACAATTAATATCTCCCCCCCCCCCCCCCAACAGCTTATCAATACCACTCAGGACAGTGGGTGTTTTTCCTCAATTAATTGAATTTCTTGTTAGTGACCATAAATCTATACCTTCGGTTTTGCCGAATAACCGAACAAATGTTGTCAACTGTTTCCACGTTTATTCTCACTTATACCGTGTTGATATCCGTTTTATCCTATTTGTTGTTGTGTATTGCATTACTTTGATAAAGTCTGCGCTTGTGTTATTCTCACAAAAGGTAATGCGTGTTTACATTTCACAATTCCGCCTTACAGTCTGCGAGTGCGACGGAAAAAATTTCCACATGTCCGAGCGCCATTGGCATTGATTCCTTAAATACGAGACTATTTAATCGAATGAGGTCAAATATTCGCATATAACTTGACTCATATGTTATTCTGCACAATTCTGGCCAGTGCCGACTTTCATTTCGCATTACTTTCGTTTTTAGCTAAATATAACCGTTTTCTATGGAGATTCCCATGTAAATTTGTTCAACCAAAAAAATTAATAGTTTTGCCAATTTCAAGCTAGTTTAATACTTTATAGCATGGTCAGGGCATAATCTGGCCTATCGAGTGATGGTAGACGTTCCTTCAGTGTGCACAACAAATATTTGGTCCCAACGAAGCAGGCTAAAATCGTGAAATTTGTCAATTGACTTTGAGTGTGAAGAAAATATTCATTTAAACTTCCAAAATTGGTTGAAATATGCTCAACAACATTCAGTTGAATGGTGACATTATTTATAGTCACCGACTAACTTCCACGATGAATACAATTTGTTTTGATTGATGATAATTATGTCGCGAGTCATAAAAATGTTAATTTTCTGAAGAAAAAAAATTCATTGTTTCGCCAATTTCAAGCTAGTATTGAGCATGGTCAGGGCATTACATATAATGATTAAGATTGCTAAAGAACTGAAATAATGAAATGGGAAACTTTTACTGACATCTGGTAAGGATTGAGGAGCAGATGCTAGAGGCCCCCACCCCCACCCCCATGGAAGACGGAATACCACTTAACACAGAAGTTGGAATACGGAATACCATATGGAATACATAAAAATATATGAAAACTTCATTTTTTGGAAGGTCGGCGTACGAATACCGGTATTTTTGGAATACCGAATACCTCCTAACAGAGGGGCCGGAAATACGGCGTACCTCATAACAGGGCATGGAATACGGCATACGAAAAAGGGGGTGGGGGCCTCATGCTATGGAGCCTCCGAGCCTCCCAATATATTGTCTGCTCCACATCTCAATAGAATTCAACAACATTCAGTTGAATGGTGACATTATTTATAGTCACCGACTAACTTCCACGATGAATCAAATTTGTTTTTATTGGTGACAATTTATGTCGCGAATCATAAAAATGTAAATTTTCTGAAGAAAAAAAATTCATTGGTTTGCGAATTTCAAGCTAGTTTATAGCGAACATGGGAACCAAGGTACAATTTATGCCATTTAGGCACACTTCAGAGTGAAATCTGGGCTTATATTTCGGCGAGAATCCAAATCTAGATTCTCGCAAATTACCCTGGATTCTCATGAAAAAGTATATATGGATTCTCGCAAAATCAGATGAAATATATGCCCTAGTGGAAATATAGCAAATCGTTTAATGCTTTAGAATTTTTTTTTTTCGGAGATTTATATATATGTTTAAAGACATATTATGGAATTTTTCGGGAGCGAGAAATTGATAAGTTAGTGCTCAGGCACTTTTCCAACGTGGGGAATGTTATCATTCTACTAACATCACTGAAAATTTCCAAAAAGATCTACCACACCACTTCATATAGAACATCGTCTGAACTACTCCAAATTGTAAATATTTACATCTCGATTCGGGGCGCAACTATCGGCTGTAATTAAACAAAAATCATTTCGCCATCGAGAGTCATTGCATTTAACTAATATATAAGAATGACGTTGTGTAACATCCATTTGGATTAATATTCGTAACAAATAACTACTTTGAGAAAGATTATTCTTAATTTCTATTTATTTGATCACTCTGCCCGGTGTCTGCCGGAGTGTTTCACATCACTTTAATCAAGGAAGACTGTTAAGAAAAACTGCATTTCAAGACCACCAAACAACTTTCCTTTTTAGGGCCACCACATCTTCCAAATATGTACTTCTTCCATTTTGCTATCAAAGACCGAAAAATGTCGTTAAAGGTACTCAACCCGATAAAACTCCTCTCAATTACTATTTCAATGGCTTCGGGGGTCAAAAATATTTGATTCGAGTCGAGGAAGTCACCCATCAAAGCTGAGATTTGTTAGATATCGATTTTAGAAATCTATTATTTTTCATTATCGGGAATTCTTTCTGGCCCAGTACGTAGTCAATTATTACCACTTGATTATAGAGTTATCCATCCTTGTCTGTTTGAATAGAATTTTGGCGTAAAATCTCGAGCATGTTACCAAATTGACGGCAGTTATAAGTACTCATCTCGAGAACATAAGATTTTTCAAAAATCAATATCTAATAACTCTGAGCTTTGTTTGATGGGTTCCTCGACTCGAATCAAATATTTTTTACCCCCAAAGCCAAAGAAATAGTAATATAGGACCCTCTGATCGGATTGTTGTTGTTGGAATCTGTTGAGATGGGGACCCTCTTTACGGGTTGAGTACCTTTAAACTAGAGATCCAAATACCCCCTAAGGGCCCCTCTATCTTGAGATATTAAAGACCGAAAAATGTCGTTAAACTATAAAGACCGAAAAATGTCGTTAAACTAGAGATCCAAATACCCCCTATATCTTGAGATATTATAAAGACCGAAAAATGGCATTAAACTATTAATTGTTGTTGCTGTTGTTTATTAGGGTTTATCGTCATTCTAGCCGCTAGGCCACACACGACGTTGTCAATTTTACGGGTGGAGGAAAGACCACGCAGAGGCTCAATTTCACCGGGAAGTTGTTCCACTGCGTGTAGAAACCACCGACCACGGAAAGCAATTGACAAACTTGCCCAGATACACGATTCCGGTCACCCTCCCTATGGTGGGGTTAGAACCAGCCTCGTCAGCGCTGGACGGCCTGGGACGACGTAATTCACCTGGCGCTCTACCGACTGGACCACCGGGGGCCCCTATTAAACTGTTAAAGACCGAAAATGTCGTTAAATTGTAAAGTTTGAGCTATTGCCATGGCTTTGTCGTCCGTGTGTATGTGTGTACATAAGGCGTCAACAATGCTGGCTACAGGTCGTACCTTTGGTCGGATCATTATGAAATTTGTCATAGCTGTTGACATCAACATTTAGACCAGATTATTAATTTTGGGATCATTCGGAAAAAAAACATGGCCGCCAGTGGCCATCTTGGATTTCAAAATTCAATCCATTAGCACGGGCTACAGTTCGTAATGTTTGTCTGATCATCATGAAATTTGTCAAGAATGTTAATAATGACATGTAGATGGGAACGAGTCCTTTTGGGGTCATTCGGCCAAAAAACATGGCCGCAGCAGCCATTTTGGATTTTAGTCTTTATATGACTAAATCTTTAGCACGGGCTACAGGTCTTAACTTTAGTCTGATCATCATAAAATTTGTCATGGCTGTTGAAATTGGAATGTAGATGGGAACGAGTCATTTTGGGGTCATTCGGACAAAAAACATGGCCGCCAGTGGCCATCTTGGATTTCAAAATTTAATCCATTAGCACGGGCCACAGGTCGTACTGTTTGTCTGATCATCATGAAATTTGTCATGGATGATAATATTGACATGTAGATGGGAACGAGTAATTTTGGGGTTATTCGGCCAAAAAACATGGCCGCCAGCAGCCATCTTGGATTTTACTCTTTGTATGACTAAATTCTTTAGCACGGGCTACAGGTCGTACTTTCAGTCTGATCATCATAAAATTTGTCAAGAATGTTAATAATGACATGTAGATGGGAACGAGTCATTTTGGGATCATTTGACCCAAACACATGGCCGCCAGCAGCCATCTTGGATTTTAATCTTTGTATGACTAAATTCTTTATCACAGGCTACAGGTCGTACTTTTAGTCTGATCATCATAAAATTTGTCAAGAATGTTAATAATGACATGTAGATGGGAACGAGTCATTTTGGGGTCATTCGGCCAAAAAACATGGCTGCCAGCAGCCATTTTTGATTTTAGTCTTTATATGACTAAATCTTTAGCACGGGCTACAGGTCTTAACTTTAGTCTGATCATCATAAAATTTGTCATGGCTGTTGAAATTGGAATGTAGATGGGAACGAGTCATTTTGGGGTCATTCGGACAAAAAACATGGCCGCCAATGGCCATCTTGGATTTCAAAAATTAATCCATTAGCACGGGCCACAGGTCGTACTGTTTGTCTGATCATCATGAAATTTGTCATGGATGATAATATTGACATGTAGATGGGAACGAGTAATTTTGGGGTTATTCGGCCAAAAAACATGGCCGCCAGCAGCCATCTTGGATTTTACTCTTTGTATGACTAAATTCTTTAGCACGGGCTACAGGTCGTACTTTCAGTCTGATCATCATAAAATTTGTCAAGAATGTTAATAATGACATGTAGATGGGAACGAGTCATTTTGGGATCATTTGACCCAAACACATGGCCGCCAGCAGCCATCTTGGATTTTAATCTAATTGTATGACTAAATTCTTTATCACAGGCTACAGGTCGTACTTTTAGTCTGATCATCATAAAATTTGTCAAGAATGTTAATAATGACATGTAGATGGGAACGAGTCATTTTGGGGTCATTCGGCCAAAAAACATGGCTGCCAGCAGCCATTTTTGATTTTAGTCTTTATATGACTAAATCTTTAGCACGGGCTACAGGTCTTAACTTTAGTCTGATCATCATAAAATTTGTCATGGCTGTTGAAATTGGAATGTAGATGGGAACGAGTCATTTTGGGGTCATTCGGACAAAAAACATGGCCGCCAGTGGCCATCTTGGATTTCAAAATTTAATCCATTAGCACGGGCCACAGGTCGTACTGTTTGTCTGATCATCATGAAATTTGTCATGGATGATAATATTGACATGTAGATGGGAACGAGTAATTTTGGGGTTATTCGGCCAAAAAACATGGCCGCCAGCAGCCATCTTGGATTTTACTCTTTGTATGACTAAATTCTTTAGCACGGGCTACAGGTCGTACTTTCAGTCTGATCATCATAAAATTTGTCAAGAATGTTAATAATGACATGTAGATGGGAACGAGTCATTTTGGGATCATTTGACCCAAACACATTGCCGCCAGCAGCCATCTTGGATTTTAATCTTTGTATGACTAAATTCTTTATCACAGGCTACAGGTCGTACTTTTATTCTGATCATCATAAAATTTGTCAAGAATGTTAATAATGACATGTAGATGGGAACGAGTCATTTTGGGGTCATTCGGCCAAAAAACATGGCTGCCAGCAGCCATCTTGGATTTTACTCTTTGTATGACTAAATCCTTTAGCACGGGCTACAGGTCGTACCTTTAGTCTGATCATCATGAAATTTTTCATGGCTGTTGAAATTGGAATGTAGATGAGAATGAGTCATTTTGGGGACATTCCGACAAAAAAACATGGCTGCCAGCGGCCATCTTGGATTTCCAAATTCAATTCTAAATCTTTCCATTCATTGCTCATCACACAAATTTAACTTCTTCTCAAAGTTGAGCTACAGTGTCATTGACACTTTCATTTGAGACATTAAAGAACGAAATATGTCGTTACACCATTAATGATCATTAATACATAATTTGTGTTTATGAAAGTCTGGTACAGACAGTTTGTTTCCAGTACATATTCATTGGAACGTAAACAATTATTCTCTGACAAATCATGTTAATATTGCCTTTCGTTACTGGTTTCCTTGACTCACATATCTCTCACTTCTTAATACTTATAATTAAAACAAATGTTCTGTGGTTTGTGTCACTTCTTAATAGCATTCTGTATTCTGCTATTGAAAAGAAAAACAGTTGTAGTATACCTTAAAGGTATGAAGGCCTTGGTGGGTATCATGTGAACATATTTCCACCGCTACAAACGAAATAATATTCAAATATAGACAGACTTTGTTAATATACAAATGAGAAATATCTCATAAACATTATGTTATAGTCGTAAATTTGCCGACTGTTATGTAAACAAAGCATAAAAAGTTACTTTCCTGGTGTTTCTTTCTTTATATTATGATGGTAAACATAAAGAGCGTTCTTTGTTGCTCAATTCCTTATTTGGAAATAATAAAGAGCGTTTATACCATTTGTGTGTGATTAGCCAGTAGCATTATGCTGCCTTCTATAACACAATCAGACTCTTGTTTAGGTAAAATTTAGTAGGTCTTTATGTAAGCATGATGTTTAAGGGATTACAGTGCTCATGAAACAACAAAACTCTATCGGAAAGCCACCCCTATTGTGATCACAATAATCCAAGTCCCATAAAAATCGCGTAATAAATAAGCCGAGAAATAAATAAATAATACCGCCACCGGTTGTCGGCTATCTCCGTCGCAAAACCTCGCATGACGTCAAGCGAGGTAAACTAATTAAAAACACGGAATCGGAGTTATTTGTGTCTACCTATATGACGATGGAAAATCCGGAATAGACATCAGCTCGTGAGCGTGATGGAATTACTGCGGGGCATATCAATAGCATTGTGTACACATGGTTAATTGTCATCGCGCGGTGAGTTATATTCACTTGTGATTTGTCTTAAGCGCTGTTTGGAAAGTTATTGTTTTGACAAAACAACTATAGAAGGCCGATTGAGCGGGGTAGGTAACACTTTCGTGTCAAATATAAAGCTTATAAAAACATGAGCAGGCATGTGAACTCTATTCGGGCGCGTGTTCACGATGTTGTTTTAATTTTCCGTATATATGCCCCGATTGTCCCGTATTTACAATCATTCATTCGTAACATTGCCATATAAATGCAGTGTTTTCGGCTGTGGCCGGTCTAGTGACTCTCAGTTATGTATAATGCTGTATTCATTTCCAAACGATGTTCGTTTACGTGCCATTTGGTGGGATTTCTGTGGGAAACCCGTTGCGCAATCATCAGAAACCGATTACATATACCAAATAAAGAGCGTTTAATTTGACAAGTCAGTCATGGTTACGAATACATACAATTGCAGTTAAAGTGGAGAGTATGTTGAATAAATCACGATAACAACTATTCTTAGTCGATTCCCCATTTCCTTCACCATGGCTCCATAAAGAGCGTTCCATGTTAAGAGTTTTCCTAATATGGTACGAATAAAAAGAGTTTAATAAAGCGGAAATTGCTATGACTTGGAAGGATATATAAAGCATGCATATCGGAAGTTCGTGTACATGTATTGACCTGTATTGGTGTAATCAGTAAAAAAAATCATGATGACAACTGTTCTAAGTCGAGTCCCTTTACCTTGACGCAATAAAGAGCGTTCACTATTACGATATATTGCGAATAAAGAGCACTTGAATATGTGATTCCATATTAAACCGGATTATTATCCCTCCTTCAAAAAGTGTTATATATGATTGGATGTTTATAACCCTATTGTTATGCGTAATTGCCACATAGAGGTCGATTTATGACCTGGATATTCAATAGACCGCATCGCTAGAGTGCTAATTTAATAGGTCAATAACGATGCATAGATGTAGTGAATTTCCATCAGTGACAGTCGGCTCGATTGTTTTGGGGTGGGGGAAGCAATATTCCGAAATATATATAAACACCATATTGCCCAAATAATTACATGATTCATAACCAAGGAAAAATGAACATATCATATTGGTAATGAATGACTTGATTATAATTGATTAAATCCGACAGCAATAAACCAATTGTGTGTTGTTTTACCGCGTTACGATAATTAAAACGAAACGCTCTTTATTGACACACGACTAATGGCATCTGGAAATTGGAATGTTTACGAGATGATAATTGCCTAATAACTGTGCAAGTCTTCGCGTATATATGCAATCTTGATATGCATATATAATATAACTTGGACTATTCCGGTAACGAAAAAATATATATAAACACGAGCACGCGTTTATATAGATAAATGCGCGCAAAACTGAACACATCGCGATACATATAATAATAGTAATAATAACACGATAAAGATCGACATTTAATTACGAGAAAGGCGATGTTTCGGCGAAGTTTTGCATTCGCAGTGTGATAACGCGACAATCGTCAAAGGCCGCGATCGACTACATGCAAACTTAAAATACCGCCGTCGCGTATCTATGCGTTGTCAATGAGTTACCACGTGATCGATCACGTGCTATGCTTCTGTTTACATGTGACAATCACGTGATCGGGCTGATGATCACGTGACTTCGTCTACAACAAAATCTTCGGCTAACTTCGGAATTTTTTTGAATCGTTATAAAAATAACGATTGGCGGCCGAATATTAGATTATATGCGCCCAATGGACATTTTATATATATATTATCGGTATATTGAAAGAAAATAATATTGTTTTTTTTCAGGACCGTATTCCTTTAAGGGATAGTGATCGTATATTTGAACCAAAATGTATGCGTTTTAATATTGATCTGTTTACGGTGTTTGGAACAAATATTTTCGACAACTAAACCCTCTCGTCCCTTTAATATAATTAATATAACATCCCTCATCCAATAATCTCCAAATTGCATATCTAATTTCAATCCTAGTTACACATCACACCGCCCCTCATCATTTGCCAATTGTACACCCTTTTTTGCTGCTTCTGTTGCAACTGCTCAATTTCTTTAAAAATTATTGAAAAAATGGTCCTCCGGCCTGCGACATTTACCTCCGATTTAGTTTTTTCGATCATCGGTCCACACCAAAATTGAGCACACGTCCCTATATAATATACCTATTTAAACCGAGTATACACGGTGGTGTAATAGAAGAACCATTAATTTAACCGTAACCGTAGCATATTTCCACGTATACGTGTACGTTTTCACGACAAATCCCCGCTGATCTGTTATTAATGAACCAAACAATTAACATGTCAACACACTCTGGCCCGCCAATGCTACAGTGTATAAACGTAACGGGGCAAATATGCATATTATATTGACAGCTAACGAGAACATTCATCACCAATAATCTGCTCACCCCTTTCAGTCGATACGATAGAAACTAAACGATTTGTTACTTCTAATTACCCGTACTTAATTACACTACTTACGTGTTAATAAAGTACGACACCCCCCCCCCCAATCACAACTAAAGGTGAAACATGGGATTTAGAACATTAATATTCACTCTTACACAGTTCCACATTCAAGGTGTGTCTTGTGTAATCGTATGTCAGTTGTAACGTTGTGAAACCGCAACCGAACTGAATAGTTCATGGGTGACCTGATGCATGCATCTTAGTTTTCTTGTGCATGATATGGGCGACATTACAGCTGTATAATTATACTGGTACATGCAGCTCGCACCACTGACTCTCGGTTAAGAACTGGGAACGTTTTACTTGGAACACAACAACTGCGCTAATCGGGAATGTATTTGTTTGATTAAACCGACATGGAATGTGTACTAGTTAGTTAGGAAACGAAATGTTTGGTGACAAAATACCGTGATCAAGTCCGAATTATCGCAAAATATTACCTACCTGTGTCGATGGTGGACTAACAGTGCATTCGAATTATACATTCAAGCCAGATATATCCCACAACCAGTATGCCGAGAACACACTGCGTGCTTGTCATAGTATTATTTGCCCAGCGAACCGTCTCAATAATCTTAAATGCAATCGTGTACACATTGTACACAGTGTACGGTGATTATTTTCGTCGAATGCTTAAACGTAGATGGTTTATATAGATTTCGTATACTATAAATATCCGGATTTGTGACTACCTAGTATAAACATGTGCGTGCACTCCATCCACTCATGTTCAACCGATTAAGTAATACTCTGCTGACAAATATTGTGAGGTATAAGTTGTTCATCCCAGCCAGCTTATTCGGCTCCCGTACATTACTGCCGGCATTTTGGTCAGACCCGGTGATGACGTGTTAATGACATACATGTATATTTGGACATGACAATCTGTGGAATGGGACGGAATGCTGAACAGAATTTGAAATTACTTGGGCCGGTCGATATATGAGGAATATGGCACGCAGAGGGCTTGAACACTGTTGAATGTGTCCTGATATGTGGTTCATTGCTATTTTGGTCATTTGCTTTTGTTTCTGGGTAATTGCAATGCAATGTGTTACTTTTGAAAGTAAGGGTAATGATAATGCATTACTGTTCATTCTAAATAATGTTATGATGGTACTGCTAATCAGAGACAAATACTGGCAATGGTATATAAACGTTACTTTGTAAAGTATGGACATATCCCTACTATACAAAACATGGCTCATGGAATCATTGACGCTACAGTGTGGTGTGTTGGATACCCAAAACCAAACTTGGTTCCAAACTTCCCAGATTGAAGTTTGTTGCCTTTTGAGCACAAACTCACAAAATAAATGCTGCATCAGTTGGCATGACGCTTTTGTAATAATCTATAACATTTGACATTCATTATTTCCTTATGTTGTATTTACTTTTTTTTGTGGCATACCTTCATGAGTTGTGATATTTTATATAGGGTATGGGAAATCACAAAATTCAATCGGGATACTAATCACATTGATTAGCCCTTTATTTTGCAAATATACTCACTGACGACCGGTGCCTTTAAGAAACATAGTTCCCAACAAATTAATAGGAATCATTCTATAGTTCTATTATCTTTTGTCCTGCCTCTCGTCTGTTTGTATTTCCTGGACATCCCTCCATGTGAACTATTCCAACGGATACTTGTATCACTGATGGGAGATTACATTTTAGTAAAGAAATTATTAATGTTGGTGTAAGGCTGAATGAAGAGGGGGCTATTTGCACGGGAAAACAGCGAATCACCTGAAGGCATGTAACGCGGATGGTGCATTCTTATAAAAAAAAATAATAGTTTGCGATGTTATGTTTGCTGGATGAGTTGTGTGTGGTGAATTCAACGGTTATGGGGTGCCTCGGTGGCTCAATCGGTTAGGGGTACAACTCCAAGCCGTTTCGCCCTCCAGCGCTGGCGATTAGGGTTCAAATCCACATGTTTCCATCGTGGACTTTGTAACTTGAAATCTTTATCTGGTGGAGTTACCAGTTACTCGCCGATGGCCGGTGGTTTGTCGCACATGGTTGACGAGTTTATCAGCCATTGAAAGCACTGTTAGATTAGTCGCAAGTGTTCGGATTTCCTCCACCACTAAAACTGACAATGTCGTGATATGGCCTTAGTGGCTAAAGCGACAATAAACCCCAATCAATCAATCAATAAATCAATCAACGGTTATGTGAATTCTTTCTATTCGCTCATAACTTTATTCTGACTCATTACATCCCATTATATCATTGTACCAGATCTTAGTAAACAATAGAGGGATAAAACAATAAGCTCCTCCAAAAGCAACGCTGATCGTTTTGTTTTGTGTGTTATCGACAACGCATTGTTCAGGGCATCTTCTCAAACACCATTACAGTTGTATAGTACATTCCGCCACCACACATAATGTATTAAAACTGACATTATATTTTAGGTTATTTTGTTTATACTACTTTCCGATAGCATAATATAGCTTACGCTTTGCAATGACAGGAAGTATGTTAAAACGTGAACCCATTTATTTATTGTGTCCGAATTGGAGACAACGAATGCTATGAATATAAACACATTTACAACGAATTGATCGTTTCTTAAAGTAATCCATATTAAATATATTTCTTTTTACTTGTATTCTAATTGGTTGAGCCAGGGCCATATAAAGCCCACTACATTACGCCCACTGTTCTAACGGTGTTGTAACATCAACACGGAGCCGCGTCATTTGAAATCTCTATACACATCTGCAAACATGATTCACATTGTGGTCAAACTTCTGCTTATAGTGGCAATGCATCATGGTTCGCAAGCCATCCAACATGAGGACTATACTGTCATTAAAGGGGTGAAGGAGAAAGATCTCCACCTTTCCGGTACGGGTATAGCATCTCCGAGGAGTAGGATCGAATGCGCCGAATGGTGTTTCCGGAACCATTGGTGCGTCGCTGCTACGTACATGACTAAAGTTGGAACGGGCGGAAATAGATGTTTTCCGTCATCTAGCGTTCGGTGTTTGGAGAAGGACGACAACGCAGTGTTCATCCAGAAGAAAAAGGTAGATGCTTAATTGACAATACATTAAAGTCAACAGCACGTTTTTCTCAAAATTACCATATATTTCATGACGGATTTTCTAAACAACAGAAAATTAATACAATCGATGTTTATAACACAGTAATTAAGAATCGTCATCCCTTGTAAATTATAACCCCCATTAGTATGGGGCGCCGTTCTTCTATTTATTATCTATTTTGTTATATCAATAACTAAGTATGTGATATCACAAAATGAATGTATGATATCACAACATCGAATATATGATATCATATAATTGTAAGAATTTAGTGATACCACATATTCGACTTTATGATATCGTATATTCATTTTGTGATATCACTTATTCGAATTTGTGATATGAAATATTCATTAATGCGGTATCAATAATTCGGATGAAAAGACTATTTAATGACATCATTAATTGTGTTTAGTGATATCGCAACATATCTGTTGATACAATAGAATGAATTTGTTTATGATATCACAAAATCGAATTATTGATATCACGAAATTCTTTCTATTTTTGTGATATCATATATTCGATGCTATTATATTTTTAATTAATGTTATACCACTAACTCGAAGTTATATCATATACTCATTTATTGATACTGGTTATTTTATGATATCACATCTTCGATTTTATTATATCACTAACTCACGAACTCAGCGGCGCCGTACTTCTATCTATTGCATATTATACATTTGTTGCATGGTTTCGAAGTTGACATGATGATTTATTAACCCGAGGAAGTTAATATTCACCGAAGCCACAGGTATCAATAAATATTCTATGATATCACAAAATGATTTTAAGATATCACTAACTTCAATTTGTGATATCATAAATTCATTTTTTGGATAACACAAAATCGAATTATTGATATCACAAAATAGTAAGCACTATAGACAGCCCCTTAAACTCTACACTAAATCCGACCATTTATAGGACCATCTCCTTTTATACTCTACATAAAATATCCAACACGCGAATGATTTTGAGCCATGGATTAGTGCAAAATACACACCGGGTGCTCTATGAATACATGGCTGAAATTCATTTATTTGTTGCATATATTTTGTTGAGTAAAACTGAGATGGTCCCACAAATGACCGAATTTAGTGTACAGTACCCCTTTTAGGTTGCAGAAACAATTTTGTGCCAGAAGTGCAGCTAATTGGAATAGTCTCCCTGAACTTTGTGCATCGGCCGGCTCAGTAAATGTAAATATATTTTAAATGACGAGTGGCTATCCAAGCCAAACAAACCATGTTATATTTCGTAATTGATTGATTGTTTATTTCCAGCCATTTTACATGATACAAGGAAAATATATAATATATAACTTATAACATATAGTGACATGCATGATGTAGAACATATGTATACATATATACAAGTATCCACCCACGAACATATAGAAATGAATAGTTTCGATTACAGTCGACAATTGCTTATATAACCATACCCTAATATATAAAGAATCAATATATTCTGTGTAAAAGTTAAATTAGTTCACCGTCTAACTGCGAATACTCGAGTGACATTGTTTTGGTTATGGTACTCGATAATATATCATGGGTCGAGAAATAGGGGGCTATTACTTATTCTTAAGCATGCTATATACTGAGATATACATATATATCACCGTTGGCGTTGCCTGTAATATAAACAGGGTATACTCATGTCTAAGGGGTAATTAGGTCATCATATATCGAAAATGCATTATACAATATGCACTAAGTCTTAACGAGGACTGATTGATAACTGCTTAGCATGGAAATTGGCAGTTTTCTTCCTTAGATATACCATGTCATCAGCCTCAGTTGTCTTCATATCGCTTCATACCTATGCGTATGAATGTTGCGAGATTTTTTAGGTGAATGAGATCAGTAGAGTTCAAAAGTTTATAGAGATAATCAATGGATCCATTTGTCCAATACTCATTTGGGATAAACTTTTCTCTAATGTCGGCTAACTTCGGACAAACTATTATAAAATGATATTCGTCTGACATAGAGACCTTACAAAGAGAGCATACAAGCTTCGTTTTATTCCCCTTTTTATTTTTGCCCCATCTAGCCACCTCTACCCCCAATCTATGATTCGCTGTTCTGATTTTTTGAATGCTTACTCTGTCATTAAATGTCAATTCATAATAAAAAACACCGAGAGTGGGCTTGGTTTTGAGATAATAATTTGTATAATTCGCCACGAGAAGAAGAGGCAGATATATCTCTATCCCAATCTGATTTAAAAGCATTAATCAATGCTGAGTGCATACTGCCTATCATCGAAGGTGTCATGGTCTTTTGGCGTTGCCAAGTGTCTTCGAACCCAGTAGACTGGAGGGTTGTCCTATAGCAATAAATCAATCGAACCTTTTTTCCACCCATTTCAACGGAAATCAACAATCTGTACAGTTTGTGCATTAATCTGTGGTCAGGTTGGGTTATCAGTTTGGACCAATATGATATCATTCTCTTTTGTATCTCAATATAAAGAGGCCAACGACCAAGCTCACCGTATACCATGTAATTTGGGGTACTACTCTTCATATGTGTTAATGACTTGCAAAAATTTAAATGTACGGCTTCTATGTCCCTTAGATGTTCTGACCCCCAAACTTCGCACCCATAAAGAAGGATTGGCTTAATGAGCCAGTCAAAAAGTTTCAGTGCCAGGTCGGTTGATAGGGACAGTTTTCGAACTTTAGATAGTAGTCCATACATAGCCTTTGTTGCTTTCACGCGGTTATGTTTTATCGCGCGACACGCGGTGTAAATAGAGCAAATAAATAGTCAGATAACGAAGATTTGCTAATACCAGCGTAAGCTTAAAATAGGCCAGAGAATCATAGGCAAATACTGCCATGAGGCTGCCAATCCCTCTATCGATGACCGGTAGATGGCGTTTATTAAGTGAAATAAACCCAATTGTACATTTATTTTACTTAAGTAAAAAAGAATTTTAATTAAGTGAAGAAAACTGTGTTTTATTTCACTTAAGTAACATTCTTTTTTTACCTAAGTAAAATAAAAAAGTGCGTACTAAAATGGTCATTTTATTTTACTTAAGTAAAATTAGCGGTGCGTTTTAATTTTACTTAAGTAAAATAAAATGACATTGGGATTGGGAGTGTTAAGTGTCATTATGAACTGTTTTACTCACTGCGCTCTCCCTTTTGTGACATATATATAACATGTTAACCAGGGGCCTATACTATAGAATTACAATTGCCGTGTTTCTCCACGTGGCCAGCGTTAGTCGGTAATTTCCCAGTCTTGTAAAGCTAGACTTGTGTTCTATAGTACTCGAGCAATTGTGTTCTTGTAAATTCCTTGCATTGGATATTGGAATTTAGCAATAGGCGATTACCCTTTTTCACACCATACATCGTTGTGAACTGACTTATATAATGTTCTGGGCGAGCCATTCTGTAACTGGAATTCATGTCAGCAGCAAGCTGCTCGGTTTTTGTGGTGTTTGGAGTGTCCCAACGCTGCATCTTTTTGTTATTCTATAGTACTCTAATTGTCTAACTTGGGGAAAAACAAGAACTCGCTTGACGGGCTGATAAATTACCAACTTACGGAGTTCCATAGTACAGACATAACACAAATCGGGTAGAAAACGGTGTTAACATTACAAGTATACGAGGCTGAATTAGTGGTTGTCACCGCAATGAAACGCGTGAGAATGTCGATATTTCGGATTATCGCTTTGTGTATTGCGCACTCATGCATTAACCCTTTCTCAATCAATCAGTTTATTTCTCATAAACCTATACATACATAGGTATGGAGATAATAACAATTTTAAATATATACAATATGTACATAAACATGTGAGCTTCCGGGTGACAAATGTTGTATACATGGATTATATTACATAACCTCCATCGCTACATAGATGTATAATACTGTAACATGTATATGAATATTGTAAATATATATAAGCATATACAACTAAATAAATTTATTGTATATGCTTACACGTACATATTTATAATTATATATCAATAACTATGTGTATGCGTATATCGGTACTGTTCTTGCATAAATTATGATAATGCTTGTTCGACTTATTGTCTAGCTGAGTTATTCGGTCATTTCTCGATTTACAAGCTTAATAAATTCGCACAACTTGCGGAGATGTGTTACATTGTCGTCGTTGAGTAAATCACTCATAAATATTGTATTAGGGCGTCGGCCAGTTAACATTGGTAACAATCTGCGCCGGGCGTTGTTAATTTTTGTACATACGAGAAGGTAGTGAAATTCGTCGCCAATTAACCCTGTATCGCATAACACGCAAATGCGGTCATTACGTTCGGTATTGTTCCACCGTCCCGTTCCTATTGGCAACTTATGGTTACTAGTTCGGAATTTGCATAACAGTGTTCGGTTATGGGCGCTAAGTACATCAAGATAGGGTTCAAAATCAGAGTCGTGTTTGAAAATTCGGTATATTTTACCACGACTTGTGTTGTTCATATCACGTTCCCAAGAATCTCTTTGTTCGGAAATAAGGCAACATTTTAGATATGATACCAGCTTATCTACGTTGGTGGCATGACCTGCACACCATATATGCGGCAGATTACATTTGTCTATCAACAGTGAATACAACTCAACCAGGGGAAAATGTTTTCATCTGTTCTGACGTCGCATAGCATTGCCTGCGTTAGGTTCAGTAACATATTTGGAAATCTTTCAGGTTCGCTATTTATGACTTTGCACCAGTATTTAAACATTCTAGTTGTAATCAATATAATTAAAGGCAATTTCCCGCTTTCGCCATATATCATAAAATTTGGGGTTGATGGTCGTAGTCGAAGTATGTGCTTTAAAAAAGTTCGTTGGACGCTCTCCAATAGATCATTATCACCGTATCCCCATACCTCACAGCCATGTAGAAGTATTGGTTCAACGTGTGTATCGAATAAGTCAAGTTGATTTCTTATTGAGAGACAATGTTTGCGGGATTTTCCAATAATGGAATACATGGCCCGTGTGGCTTTATCAACCAACATTTTTTTCGCGGGCATAAAAGATCCAGATTTTGCAAACGTTATGCCCAGATAGTTAAAGTTGGTTACTACATCTAGTTTTTGTCCTTTAAATATAAATTTCGTTTTCTTCGAGAGACTGCTCTTTGACATGTTAAGAATTTTAGTTTTTTCAACATTGACTGTTAGTTTCCATTTGTCGCAATATTTTTCAAACTGATCTAATTGTGATTGTAGTGATTTAGGGGTATCTGCCATGATAACTGTATCATCGGCATAAAAAATCATAAAGATTTTCAAGTAGCAATCTAATCTACTTTCAATTTCGTTGTTCACTTTTCGTAAACCAATCAGGTTATCTTTTTCAAGGAATTGTTGCAGGTCATTAACATATAATGAAAACAGAAGGGGAGATAAGTTTTTCACCTTGTCTAACTCCTTCAAACCAAGGGAAGTAAGATGTTGTGGTGGTATTTAATTGTACACAAGACTTGACGTGTTGGTACATATTAACAATCACTCTGAGTATCTTGCCGTTAATTCCAGATTGTAACAATTTGTACCACAAACCCTGTCTCCACACGGTATCAAACGCCTTCTTAACGTCAATGAAGGCACATAGTAATTTTTTATTCAAAAGTCTGCTTATTTCTGACAATAAAGTCAGTATCAACATGTTGTTGACAGTTGAATAGTTCTTTCTAAATCCGGCTTGGTTTTCTGAAATTATACTGTGACTTTCTACGAATGCATTCAGTCGGTTAGAAAGGACTTTCGTGAATAGTTTGCCCAAACAGCTGAGTATTGTTATCGGTCTATAATTATTCGGGTCGCTAGGATCTCCCTTATTCTTAAATATAGGAATAATCGTTCCCAGTACCAATTCTTCGGGAATAAATCCAGTGTCTAAAATAACATTAAATAGTGTATGGTATATCCCCATCATAGCACACGCTGAATTATTTATGTATTCATTCAATATTAAGTCGTGTCCTGATGACTTACTATTTTTCAAACTATTTATGGCTTGAGTGATCTCTTCGCACTTGATGGGCATATTTATTTCCATATTCCCGTTTTCGTCGAAATTATTAGCAATGAATCTACTTATAGAGGGGTCGTCTTCATGTGAGGTGGAGTTGATCGTTCGGAAGTGATCAGCGAGAACGCCAATGTCAAAGCTCAGTTTGGGGCTATGGTGGGATCTCTAAGCTTTCTCCAAAATTCTCTGGGATTACGACGTTTCAATTTGGGACATTTCGTGTGATATTAACTCTCTATGTATTGTAATAGCTTTGTCCATCTCGAGTTTATATGCGCGCGATGTGCGTCTCATTTCAATATTTGAGTAATAATCAAGGCGATATTTATAAGCGCGGGATGCTTTTCGGTGTGCTTTACGTGCAATTCGACATGTATCATTGAACCATGGCTTGTTTTTCGAAGCTGATTCCGTCTTAACTTTGTGCGAACGCGTTCCTAGAGCAACTTTAGCTGCAGTGACTAATATGCAAGCTATATTACGAACTATCGAGTTAATCTGATCAGGACCTACTTTCGCGCATGTATATGAACTATATGAATCCAGAGTACTGTTAATTTTACAAAGTTTATCGTAATCAATATTTGCTAAGAAATCCGGACATTTGTTTTGGTCCCATTTTCTTATGTAAGTGTAATTTACAGGTATAACATCATTATTATGCACAACTTGGTGTGCACGTGGATGCTGCTGGCAATGGAGCTCAGTAACAATTGGGGAGTGGATATCTGAAAATAGATGGCTGAATTGGAGAACTTCAAATTGACTCACTAATGCTGCTGCCAAGCAAATAGTATAATCAACAACAGAGGAGTCGCGGCATGTTAATGCCCCAACACCGCTATCACTACCCACTCGACCATTAAGAATGAGAAAGCCATTCAGCTTACAAAATTTCAACAGTAGACTACTGTAGCTGTTGTGTGATCGGTCTTGGTTATCTCTAGGGGGTACTTGTAAGTACTTGTAAGCTGTAGGAAGAATAGCTGTTCTGTGTTCAAACTAAAACAAATATCTTGATCAATTGTGAAAGAATCGTCATCAGCATCATCAATGCTAACATCCAATTCGGATGCCGTTCGTGCATTAAAATCACCTGTTATCAGTATGTGATTGGTTCGGTTTGAGAGGGATAAATATTCGCTCTCTATTTCGGTGAGTGCATCTTTTGAAGTATATTTACTTCCGTCCTGTGGTACATATGTCGCTCCTATAATAACATGGAGATTATATGATTGGTTCTGTTTTCTAATCTCTATCCAATTAACGAATTTCGATTTTGTCTTTATGATTTTGGAAAAGTTCACCAATTCATTTATTATTCCTATTACAATTCCACCTGATCTGATTTTGCTAAGTTTCGTTCTATTTTTCATGAAAAAAGTGAACCCAGGTAGTTCCAGCTTATCGCAGTCGTCCGTTTTTGTATCTGAAAAGCATAGTAAATGATGTGAATTGCACCAGTCTTGGAAATCTGGATATTTAAGTCTTTTTCGGAGACCACATACGTTCAGTGTTAGTACTTTCAATTTATACGAAGAAATATCGTCACCTGTTTCGGTGTCCTTATCGGGTAGTGTATATTCTTTCACGCACGTACATGTGTGTGCGCATGTACATGTGACAGAATGCATGTCATTGAAATCAAAAATGGTTTCGCGTGCATCCCTAAGAGCGTCGGAAACATCATTAAAATCTCGAGGTATATCACTATTAAAATCGCACAGACAAGCATTTGGCCCAGTCTTGGCGTAAATAGTACGCGGTGTGTCAACAATAGACGAAGGCACGTTAGTCGGTGAGCTATGCTTCTGATCGCCATTATTCGCGATCATTAAGGACTCCAATTGAGGCCCGAGTGAACAACGGTTAAAATCGGCCAATCGGAGACCGTAATCCAACGAGTGTTTGTTGGTGTCAGTTGCTTCGTGTCGCATAGACACGCCCCCATTGAAATTAGTAACATCGTGGGGCAAACTTTGATTTGAAAGTTCGGGTTCTAATACCATCAGTGCCTCATTGGAATTTAGGACAGGATGATTCCATTGGGGAGGGTTAGATTTCCCAAAGTTCAGTATCCTATCGTGGGTAGCATTGTATTCGTTTAATTCGTCGTTTGAATTTCTTTGGCATCTCTCATGTGCATCAGCCATGTATGTTTTATCTGTACTATTTAAATTGTTAACATCTTGGTTATCATCATATAGGAGGTAATTTGCGTCCGCAATAGTTTTGAATAGCGGTGTGTGTGGTTCGCATATACATTCTACAAACTCTGAGTTGATTAAGTCGAGTTCAGGGTCGAATTTTGCAGACCGTTTGTGAATATCACTACTATTCTCACAAAAGTTATGATCGTCGCTTACCACGCGTCCGCGATCGACGCTTTTGTTATTAAAATTATCTCTGGAAGTGTCATTGTGTGCGTGAGAGCTGTCAGTGTCGGATTGGTAATCAACGGGACAGTATTTACTTCCGTATTCACCTGCACTACACTCATACTGGTGCGGAGAGCAAAACAGGCTGAGTGCCTCAACAGTTTCTGTCAAACAGTTAGGATAATCAGTATAATCAAAACAATTGTCACGCTCACGTGCTAAGTAGCTAAATAGTTCGGCTTCCAATTGACATGACTCTGGTAAATGGTCAAAACAATAACCACGTGATAAAACCGTAAATGCGCCGAGTTCGAGTTGACTGAGAAAAAACATGTGATCATAACATCTACCACGTGCATTTAAATTATTTACGCGAGGCCGTATTGTTCAACGTGTATTGGAGTTTACATCACGTGGTATAACCGTAGATATGTCGAGATTTGATTGGCCCAAGCATGACCTGGGATCATAACATATACCACGCGTTTCGGAAATATTTACACGGTGCCGTCCTGGTCCACGTGGAGTGGAGTTTACATCGTACACATATCGATATTTCACATGGGGGCACACCCATGAGAGTAAGTAACTATCGTCACATGCCAAAAGTGTTGTATGGGTATACGGAGAGGCATAGTTTGAAAAATAGTCAGTTCACATGTCACATTCCTCATCGGGTGGAGGGGTTTCATGGCGACCTGGAATAGTTCCAGACAGAGATGAGCTGAGTGCAGCTTGGCCTTTCGGGCTGAGATGTACTCCGTCTGGCTCCTCATTGAACAGGTTTTTGCGCACATTTCCGTCCTTCATGAATATAAGGTCATTATCAATAAAGGACAAACGGTCACTAATGTCACAAGTCATGCTCAAAAGCGCGTTCAATTTCACAGCAGCCGAATTGTGTGGTTGCGATTTGCCACCGTTAACCTTCCGCGGTGGAATGCTGCAGAAGCTAATGTGCGCGAACTCGAATTCGTTTCGAAGTGCCTCTTGTGCGCGGTTGAACCACACAGCTGCTTTACTTTCGCTGGCGTTGCAATCGGTCAGGTCGTTGGTCCCCAAATGGACTGTTACATTTATAATGTTTTCAGATTTCACATCCCTGAATGACTTGGCTTGCCAATTAATTTGTTGATCCGTTCAAAAGAAGCGCCGGAAATAGACACGACTCTAACGTTCGGCTTATTTATCAATACATTTCGGCAATTGCTTGCTCCTAAAATCAGTGAGTCGATTTCAGCCCGACTTCAGCAGACGACATAGCTCTACTTTCGTTATCAAAAGCTGGAATGGACAGTCTTCTGAAATTATGTTTCAACTACAGCCGACTATGGCGTTTTAATTTTTCCGACACCAAAAGTGTAGTAATCGTTTTTAATGAGACTGATATTCAGGACGAATCCCATAACAGGCAGTGGTTCATCGGAGATCTACCAATATCAGAAACTTCTTCGTGTGTGCACCTAGGAATTCAGCATAACAAGTTTCAAAATGACTCCGTCCGAGCGAAAGTTTTAACAACGAAACTGCGTAAAAGTTACTTCGCCCTTGCTGGAAAGCAGCCTTTGAAATCGTGCTCTCCCCTGACGAT
Organism: Siphonodentalium dalli; assembly: GCA_032622095.1. Classification (NCBI taxonomy): domain Eukaryota; kingdom Metazoa; phylum Mollusca; class Scaphopoda; order Gadilida; family Siphonodentaliidae; genus Siphonodentalium; species Siphonodentalium dalli. The sequence goes on along the minus strand of CP136065.1, from coordinate 72,534,512 downwards.
GGGATATATGCTGAAGTCGGTTGTCCTTCCAAGTGCGTTATATGGATGCGAGTTCACACCAGTCAATACCCGTTCTATGAGCATCTCACTCGAGCGAGCCTTCCGATGCTGTGTAAAACATATAGAATCTCTTCCCGAACGAACATCAACGGACGTCGCTCTCAGCTTGTTGGGACTCCTTCCTCTTGAGTCCGAAATCCATATGAAAAAGTTGAATTTCCTTGGCCATCTGATCCACCTTCCCCAAGGACACCAAGTACCGCTAAAGATCTTCCTCTTACGATTCTTTCAATACACTCTGTTCGATAGACACACTACTGGATTTGTTTCCGACATTGTTCATGTTCTTCGGCAATATAAACTCTACAATGTCCTTGACAGCTTTGTACAAACTGGACATTTTCCATCAGAATCTACATGGACAAATATTTACAAAAAAGCTGTTCGAGGCCACTATTGCTCATTCTGGAAATCATCCGTTGACAACAACCCATCACTATCTACGTTTCGGCTAGTTCATTCCGATCCCAGCACTCCCTGGTCGATATGGACACTTCTTAGACAGTATCCCAACCGTTCAGTTCAACTTCGGAATCTCGCCCTGCTACTCAATAAGACTACTTACATTAACAATCTGACATGCTGCGCATGTGGTAAGCAATATATCAACGAACTTCTCCATGCAATTAGGTACTGCTCTTCGAGTGTTATTCTGTCGCTACGAAATAGCTACTGGGAGACAATTCTCAACCACTATGGAGTTTCTGTGTTTTTATTCATGCACGATTCCTTGAGCGACGAAGAACTTCAAGCACTTATTCTTGGAGGGGATGTTCCATCACAACAACAGGATCTACTCGACAATAAGCAAGCAATAATTATGTTCTCTGCATCGTACCTTCTTGCCACGTGCTCACTGATTAGAGGAAAACCAATGACATACAGCCGTGGTTAAATCCACACGTCATCTTATAATGTGGTATGCACATTATGCATACTAACTTTCACATATGCTGTCACATAAGTGTATAGTATACTTTTTCACAGCTGTCTTACTCATGTTCAAAATTGTAAATAATCTTGTTGTAAATACTCTTCTCCAGAAATGGAGGTATTGAAATAAATATATAGGTTATTGTTTTGGGCTGATGCATCTGGGCGGGGCGTTACAATCGTCTGCTCGGACGTCGTTTCGGAGCTCACTGTGTTGTCACTCGGTTTATCGTTGTTATTGTTTATCATGTAACGGTTCGGTGGTCCGCGATATGTGTATTTTGCGATCTCTGTTTGTGGAAACGCATTCTCTTGTGTCATAAACGGCGCACCTTGCTTTCGTCGGTAACGTTGTTCACACTCGAATGATTTGTGATTTTCTTGTCCACAAAGTCGGCACACAGTGGGGTTCCGGCATTCATAACTGGTGTGTGATTTGGAGAAACAATTTCCGCACTTACGCCTGGCGTCGATTGCTTCTTTGCACATATTCCTGGCGAAATGAGCTTGATCACAATGAGCGCAATCTTGTTTTGTTTTGTCCGGATAGACTTTAAGTTCACAGCCCTCAATTGTGATTATGCTCGGTATCTCTTTGCAATCTTTTATTTGAACTGTTCTTGAGCAATTTTCTATTATAGAGTCGCGAACGTGACCTCGACGGGGGTCGGGTTTTCGAGTGTTCCAAATTGTGACAGATACTGAATTATATCGCTATCAATTAGCTCGTATGTCACTTCCTTCAAAACAACAACAGTGAAATTGCCGTCAATGTCACTTGGCCTGATGCGGGACCCGAATAGCCTCATCCCTTTGGTTATAAGTTCATGTTTGGTTTCAGTGCTACTCACAGTTATATAAGTGTAATCCTTGCTAACTTGTATAGCGCGAACATGATCCAATGGAATAACTCTCTCGAGGCTCCTGAGAATATCAGAGTCGTGCACTTTTCCGAAAATACTAGTGTCTATTTTCACCGTCAGGGGTCTTTGAAGCGTTGTCGACATCTCTATACACAGGCACTTTGTAGAAAACAGTGTTTACATAATATATATATATATATGACAAGGTCAGACAATGTTCGGTTTCCCATTCCCGAAATTTGTTGCATTTCTGACTCACCGAACCGATTATGGCCGCGTAAACGGCATTGTCGCTTGTTTTTCTTCTTTCAAAAGTGAATAAAAACCTCCTTACACTGTCAAATGCAGTGGAATGTCTAACAACAACTTTTGTATACTTTGAAGTGAGAAAATTGCTTCAAACCAGACCGTGAACATGCACTCCACGGTTGGTGGTTAACGGAATACGATAGGGGAACACTCCGACGTTCGTACTCAGATTTCACCAATTTTCGTACCTTGCTTGCCTGTACCAAGAAAATGACCAATTTGATTCTATTTGTCGTTATATATATTTATTACCCCATTTGTTATTCCTTTTCATAAAAATAAAATAAAACAAGCCGAAGATGATATGTTTAAAATGTCTTAAGCATGAAATTGGTGATAAGTTGTTATCAGAGTACGTTATACTTGTGATAGTTACGTTACGCACACGGTGTTCCCATATCGTATTAGCAAATGTGACTCTTTCTCATTGGTCGATATTTAATATACATAATGTTTTTTTTCTGACCGTGGTTTCGTAAACAAAGCCACGTGAATATCGACCAATCAGAAAGAGGGCATATTTTGCCATGATTAATGGCGAATCAGGCCATGTTTATGGTTCGATTAGAAAGATTTCTTCCACTTGAAAGTACAAAACAGGTTTATATCGGCATTATACAGCACATTACATGGTAAGGAGGGTTTATATCACTTTTGGAAATAGCAATATACGCGACAATACCGTTTATCCGACCAAAATCGGTGCAGTGTGTCAGAAAATCAACGTTGACGTCGTTCGGCGCTATTCCGTACCGAATTAGTGACTCCCCCTGTGGTAGTATATAAGGTATATATTTCAATATGTTTTTGCTACAAGTTCCCCGTGTCTCTATACAGTACGCACGGATAGGACCGTTGATGCGGACACAGTTAGAAGTAGCGAATTAGGTTGCACTGCGAAGAAATCTATTAATTATTGGAGACAAAATTCAAACGCTAACAGTCGCGGCCATTTTACCGACAGAAGTTTCACCGGTTCAATAAAATCGTAGTCATATTGGGATGATGGGTTCAAATTACGCATGGGCGCAGATAGATATATTTTGAGATGGGGTTCATAAACATAGACCAATTGGCTTTGATAAATAAGGGTTTGCACATAACTTATGTTGTGACGGGGGCGATTCTCATCAAAATACTCAACAATTGGGAATGTCATGCAGGGACGTTCAATGGGTGTTGGCGCATCACAATAATCTTCGTCCCAAAGTTTGTGATGATTGAATTATGGAGTTAAATGGCAATTAGTTGAGAAGTTTCCATCGGTTGGAGATTTCTAACAGTTGGAAATCTTGAGTAACCATTGCAGAATTTCAACCGAATGGGGTGCAAATATAGTTTTCCGGACTCGGAAATAATATATGGTTCAGGGATGGAGGTGAACTCGGTCAGCGGAGATCTTACACGTGAATGTTACCGCGATTCCATGGTAGAAAATGGCACTGAATTTGACAATTAAGACTGAATAATAGGTTGTACACATTACAATGGCTATGTTTCCAGCTAATGTAACTGCAAATTTTAATTTATACCACTAGTATGATGTTTTCCTACATTCAGTGTAATAATATTGGTTGTTAAATGTAAGTTTCTACTTAAACAAACAGTTACACCGACCTTTTGGAAAATATACTTGAAATATATATTTTCACCCTTTTAACTTGGAAATATTTGTATCAGTCTATTATCTCCGGCAATTCAGTTTGTTTTCAATTACATTGTACATGTATCGAATTCGTACGTATACGACAACCAGTTAAAATTTCCCTGCTCAATCTGACACTATAATCACCATGTGTATGTTTTTCTGTCGATGGGGTTTATTGTGGTCACTCTATCCGTCTCTATCCCTTTGTGTTCGTACATACATCGTTAAATATATTTGACCATGAACCATGTAAATACAAGGAAAGTCATGAAAAGCTATATATTGTCTTCTATGATGTAGGCCAATAAAACATCTATCTCTTATAAAGATCGTTTTCGCTTCCGATATCTTGTACTCGTGTTCATCGTAAAATGTTGTAATCGTTTGTCTATTTTCGTGATGCTTGTGCTATTGGGATTATGGTACACGCAAGTAGTTTTCTTGTTCCCCATTGCCTATCATAACTTTGACTTTATACATCCACTAAACCACTCGCCAAATGACTCAACTATATATATATAGGCATTACTATATCCATTTATGTATAATATTAGAGTACGTTCCCTTTATCCATTAACAAGCGTTCGCCTCCACGCGTAGTAAACGAAGCTCCATAGTACTGGATTTTGCCTGTTCTTGTAAATGACGGGGAGTCGCACACACTTGTAAACTATCGTATCCATAGTATTCGACAGTTTGTCCACGTGGAGAAACACGGCAATTGTAATTCTATAGAATATGCCCCAGGAGAGATCCACTCGTCATCAATTCACAATTCAAACATTTGAATATGACCAATTGTCAATCATATACGTGAACATGTTCCCTCCTAGTGAACAGAAACTTAGTTAGTTTGGAAAGTTGACTGTCTTAACTTGAGGTTAATTCAAGAGAGATATTCTCAATAATATAAGGTGGAACTTGTGATACTTTGAGCGCTTTGGGTCCCATGGAATAAGGCGCTTTACAAATGCTATACATTATTAATGTAGCGCATCGCAATATCATCATTAATATTATATGTTGGCCATACAAAAGAGATCACCTCACTATTTTTCAGATGGCCACATATATGGCAAGCCAAATCGCTATTTAATATTAATTTTAATTTAAGTGAAATGAAATAACATTTTATTTTACTTAAGTAATATTAAGTGTCATGTTATTTTACTTAAGTGAAATAAAGCGCCATCTACATGGTTTTATTTTACTTAAGTAAAATTAAATGTCATTTTAGTTTACTTAAGTAAAATTAAAACGCACGCTAATTTTACTTATTAAGTGAAATAAAATGACCATTATGTTACGCCTTTTTTTATTTTACTTAAGTAAAACAGAATTTTACTTAAGTGAAATAGAACACAGTTTTTTTTCACTTAAGTAACATTCTTTTTTTACTTAAGTAAAATAAATGTACATTTGGGTTTGTTACACTTAAGTGAAATAAACGCCGTCTACCGGTCGTCGATAGAGGTCATTTATTCTAATTAAGTAAAACTAACGCATTATTTTACTTAAGTAGAATTCTTGTTTACATAAGTAAAATAAAGGTCATTTTTTATTTTACTTAAGTAAAAAAGAACTGTACTTAAAGATACGGGCGGGTTGGCGGTGAGTATGCTGTTAAAATATTCAACTCCGTCAATAACCGCCATTAACAGAAGGAATAGTAAGATATAGACAGACTTTGTTCTTATGCCAATCAGAAATATGGCATAAAAAGTATGTTATTGTCAATGTTTCCCCCTTTGTTATGTAAACAAAAGCAAAAAACGTTACAGAACCTGGCTTTTGTTTAGATCCGGATATGGTAAACATAAAGAGCATTATTTGTTACTGTTTTCCTGATATAGAAATAATAATGAGCGTTTATATCATGTTGTGTGATTAACCAATATAATTGCGCTGTGTTATGTAAACAGAAGTAAAACTTCTGTAACACGAGCAGTCTCTTATGGAATCCTATTAGGGCCACTTGCTAATGGCGCTTTCGGCGGTTTCGGCGCAATGCGCCGAAAGCGCCGAAAGCGACAAAAAGTGCGCCATTAGTAACGCGCCGAAAGCGCCGAAAGCGCCGAAAGCGCCGAAAGCGACAAAATATGCGCCGTTACGGCGCACTATTTGTCGCTTTCGGCGCACTTTTTGTCGCTTTCGGCGATATTAGCGATATTAGCGCATGTTTCGGCGCGTTACTAATGGCGCACTTTTTGTCGCTTTCGGCGCGCACCGAAAGCGCCATTAGGCATACTATCAGGTCCACTCCCTAATGGCGCGCGCCGGAAGCGACAAAAAGTGCGCCATTAGTGCAATCGGCGCGGTGCGCCATTAGTGCATTCGGCGCGGTGCGCCATTAGCGCGGTGCGCCGAAAGCGACAAAATATGCGCCATTAGCGCATGTACAATTAAGTATGTGATCACCCCAGCAGGGGTGCCGGAAGAGGGGGCAGATGGGGCAGCTGACCCCCTGCCCTTGACCAAGGGGGCGAGCGGGGGCAGGACTTGCCCTTTTTCTGGAGAAAGAAAATGCTTTTTGTGTGTTTAATCTCATGTTTTTACAGTAAAATGTGACTTTTTTTGTCCAAATACCACCAATTTCACAAGGAATATAAATTTTTTGTCAATTTTGTCACAAAACGGCCATAAAAACCGACAAATACCTTTAAAATAGGGATTTTTGCCACAATGAATTTATGGTTATTTTTCCGATTTTGCGGAGAAAATGCCCTTTTTTTTTGCAGAAAAGTGCCCTTTTTGTAGGCTCTGCCCCCTGCCCTTGGATGCTTCCGGCGCCCCTGCACAGATCGGGCATGGCCATATGTACAATGCATAGGCCTATGTATCAATTTTAAAAGGGAGGGGCTGAATTTTGCTGTAGATAGACATCCAAATGCTATAATTTGTCATTATTCAGATTTAAAATTATTGTGGCCGTGTGGTCCTGGTCCCTCCTTTGTGGGTAGTTAAAGGTACTCATTCCGATCAGACGGTCCCTGGGATGTGGCTAGAGGGTCTCCGTTGGGGGTGTCCACCTTGGGAAATTCCAACTGCACCTCCTTGAATCAGAATCAGACAAAACACAAATTTTACATAATTCCATTTGCATCCCCCCCCCCCTTGTACCTTAGTGCTAATGCCTGACCATTGTTGTTCAACGCAGTGTGAGAAAACTGTACAAGAAAATCACAAATCCTAGCATCTAGACTGGCCTCAACTGAAGCTTGGGTCTGCCCCCTCTTCCGGCACCCCTGCTGGGGTGATCACATACTTAATTGTACATGCGCTAATGGCGCATATTTTGTCGCTTTCGGCTCACCGCGCTAATGGCGCACCGCGCCGAATGCCCTAATGGCGCACCGCGCCGATTGCACTAATGGCGCATATTTTGTCGCTTTCGGCGCGGTGCGCCGAAAGCGCCGAAAGCGCCGAAAGCGCCGAAAGCGACAAAAAGTGCGCCGTAATGGCGCATGTTTTGTCGCTTTCGGCGCTTTCGGCGCTTTCGGCGCGCGCCGAAACAACGCTAATGGCGCACATTTTGTCGCTTTCGGCGCGCCGAAAGCGCCGAAAGCGCCGAAAGCGCCGAAAGCGCCGAAAGCGCCGAAAGCGCCGAAAACGACAAATAGTGCGCCGTTACGGCGCACTTTTTGTCGCTTTCGGCGCTTTCGGCGCGTTACTAATGGCGCACTTTTTGTCGCTTTCGGCGCTTTCGGCGCGATGCGCCGAAAGCGCCGAAAGCGCCATTAGCAAGTGGCCGTAATAGGATTCCATACCATCGTACGTCTTGACGACAATCTACTATTTACGCGCTGATTATGTTTGGCATATGAGCGGAACTGTATATATTTTGGTGTTCCTTCTGTTGATGGCGATTTGAACTTTGAACAAATATAAATATTTCTGCAACGCCGTGCCTTTAAGTTAAATCATGGTTATTTTTACTTAAGTAAAATTGTTTTTTACTTTAGTGAAATAAAAAATGACCGTTATTTTACTTAAGTAAAATAAAACATGATTTTATTTCACTTGAGTAAAATAAAGTGTCATTTTATTTTACTTATGTAAAATTAATATTAAATAGCGGTTTGGCTTGCCATACACATCTAATGTTATCCTTGATAATATATGGGGAACATTATACAGTTGTCGCCCGTTGTCGAGGGAGACATTGAGATTTGTCACCCGCTCGAGAACGGAATGTCTCCCGAGGAAAAGGGAAACAACTGTTTTGTTATCCGATTATACCACAGAAAATATCATTACCATCCACACGCACGATGTTGCACTGAGTCACGAGTGCTTTCTTTCCCGATTATGTATATTTTCAGTAACTACTTATCATCCCATAGGATTTCTGTTCCAAAAACCATAGTCAAGCGGTTAAGCGTTTGATAATCAGCGTTTATTTACGATCATTTTGGTGGTTAAATCGTCAATATCGGCCCATGCAATGTAAACCAATAAGCCATATACGTGTACATGTAGGTATGTTCTCGTCTTTTGCAATGAGGCATATGCAATGTCGTCGTGTGCGCGCAATTTACTCTCGATATTTATTTCATAACGGTCTTCCCCGAAAGCTATTGGGAAGTTGTCAATTTCATTAATGTACATTCATATGTGTCAGTGCTCATGGCGATCCTCACATAAAAATACTTCTACGATAACATTGCAGACATCGCGGAGCTGTCTGATATCATGGATAAGCGTACAGTACCATTCCTTGGCGACAAACGTATGCACTACCATGCCTACCAGCGAACATTTATAACCAACCAACCTCAAGGGATCCACTCTTTCAATATTGCATCATAATGTCGACATGAACGAATTGAATCACCGAGATGTTTCGATGTAAAAAGTAAATAATAACGCTTGTTCGATAAAAGTATCAACTTAAAAGTTCGAATATTAGTGTTCACTAAATATATATATGCAAATTAGCAAACACCACAACTGGTGTGTTTTGCGAATCCGTGGGTTATATAAGATCTATGATTTTTTAGTTCGGCGTAGTGTTGTGAAATAGATGAGTTACTGCAGTGTGTGTTTGGAGAGATTCTTGCAATATAACATCAGGCCGGCGACAAAAACAATGTCTCCCGTGTCAGCGGGCGACAGTGTGATTTGTCGCCCGGCACGTGACAGGACATGGGACAATCAGAAGTGTGGAAAATAGGGAGGAGGATAACAATCGTATTTGTAGGCATTTATATGGATTATGTTTTTCAAACATGTTCTCCAATAAATGCGGTTTGCTGGGTGTGCCAATTGATTGAAATATAAATATCCGATGCAAATCGAAATTTGAGCGTCTCATTTCAATTTTCTTTTCAGACAATACATTCTGGATATCGGGGTGAGTGCTCAGTACAGGAAATAATGTGATCTAGAGTATGTGTATAATCAGTTCAATGTGGAGTCCCGTTTTTATAGGAAAGAAGCATGCATGATGAATATATACGCGCTACAGTTGTGCCAAGTCGAGATGATCTCATCGAAAAATAAAACAGTTACGCTAACGTAGTTTGACGTCCATTTACATTCTGATCCGTGGTAGCAATCGGTACAGATTCTTAAAAAAATTACATGTTTCCACCTGAAATGCCTGGCAACGGAATTCGCAATGTGATATAATGAGGATCGGATTCTTCCTTGTCTGGATACGATGACTTCTTCATATCATAGCAGCTTTAGTGATATATAAATTGTATTGTGCGTCATGAATCTAACTTCCCGTGGAAGTAGCCACACAGCGCCGTGCACCGGCTAAACTTACATGTCAGCCCCTTATTTTGGTAATCATGATTCATGCAGGTCATTTTCAGCATGTGCTAGGAATTCATACTCCTCTGTTAACTGGTAGTCGGGATTCATAATATGTGTTATCTAACAAAACATGCAAATAATTTATAATTGTTTTTAATGATATTTTCATAAATATTATGCGTTAGTTGCAATGCATGTAAGAAAATTAAAAATTTATTAAAACTATATTACATAAATAATAACAAATAAAACATAATATATTCCCAATAAGTCGGTGTACAACTTCGTGATGAAACCCCACCAATATGTGTAAATGTAAACAGTTTATGTGTTTATTGCCTGCTTCTTCCTATTGTTTTTCTTGTTTCCATTTTATGTAGTGATGTTTTTATTCAATCAAATTTTTTATGTTAATTTGATTTATTTCATTATTTATTCCTATGCGATAAAAATGGTTGGAAACTAACAATTGCAATAAGATGTAATCAAAACGTAATCGATTACATTTACTAAAGTAATTGTTATCGTAATCGATTACATTGGGGAAAAATGTAATCAGTAGTCGTAATCGTAGTCATGTAAATTGAAAGTAATTGTAATCGCAGTAATCGCCCCAACCCTGATTCATATGCCCAAGTAAACCAGTATTGTATTCAACAAAAAGGCTGATACGAAGATTTCACAGCACATAGCTTATTTATTTTCCAGCCGAAAATGAAATTTATGAAATTCAGTCTTTTACCTCCGGATATGCTGAATTTATGGAAATAACTTCAGAAAATGTGCGAACGCTATGATGTTAGTGTAACATTACTACGCGCAATTCACCCCTGTCAGTTAACTGGTTTCTGGATTCAGGGGTGGTAGGGGTGATACCGGCTAAAGTACACGAACGTGATCGTACTACTACACATTACAAAACAGTTATCTGAACTAACCGCTTCCTTCTCATCTTTGTCTGCAGGTTGCAAGGAGCTATATGCAAGTGGTATCGTGTGTGATGGCGTTTACACAATCACACCAGATGGCGTTACCAAGCGGGATGTCGTCTGCGACATGACCACAGAGGGAGGAGGGTGGACGGTGTTCCAACAAAGACGGGATGGGTCAGTCGACTTCTATCGCGGATGGGCTGAGTTCGCCACGGGTTTTGGTGACGTGGCAATCGATGGCAACTATTGGTTTGGATTAGATTGGATCCACCAGCTGACACGGAACATACCAACCGAGTTGTACATCAAAATGAGAACATCTGATGGGAAGGATTACTTTGCCAGGTATTCTGATTTCGGGGTTGACGGTCCGGCCTCGAACTTTACATTGCATGTCGCAGGCTACACTGGTACCTCTGGCGACTCCCTCACCTTCCATGATGGCAACATGTTCAGTGCAAACGACACAGATAACGGGAAGCCCGGATGTAGCCTTGGCGTGTGTCACGTCATGGCTCAAAGCTGTTGGTGGCACGACTGCTGCAACATTAGCAACCTGAATGGCAGATACCTCAACACAACGTCCGGGGACGTCTGGATCGGGATGAGTTGGGCTAGTGACTTGGGTTATGAAACCTCAATGATGCATACATCGATGATGGTCAGACGACTGGTGTGAGGTACCAAATGTGACAAGTAAAGAGACGAGTTAGATGTGATGAAACAACGACCAAATGCCGTTCTAAACACAAAACAACAACGTTTTGGGTGGAAGAAATAACTACTCCACTGAAAATCATGCAATTGTCATGCAATCAAGCAATAGGAATGGATTATCGCATTCAGTTCTGAATTGGTAGATTTAAATTATCTACAACAATACACATATATAAGCTGACGCCATGAATATATTAAGCATCAGAAACTGAAATTTGCGTAGTTCTTTTGTTTTTTGTTGTTGTTTATAAAATGTTGCAATAATATTATACGTGCCTTTCTACATTCCAAAATAGCTACACGTCCTGGATGACTCACTTTCGATTTAGTAGGTATTAATGTATTGCCGTAACTGTAACAGCCAAATCTGTGACGCGCATGTCGTGTTAATTTAACTGCCAGTCATGCCTATTTTGCCAAGACAAAGATGATTCATTGCGTGCTGCACATTTAAGGACTGACGTGAACACACTGTGATGGCGCCATAAAAGTTTATTCTCATCCAAAGGGTGTGATTCATTCGCAGTTGGCACATGGTTAAATTAAAATTGTATCTAGGACCATGACCACCATGAAGAAGATGGAAAAACAGTGATATTTTAGATAATTTTATAGTTTGAAACAATTGTCTTTAAACTGTTACAGTTTTATGTGCAAACATTCATCAATGGCAATCGTGACTAAAATATTTACATAAAAATATGTGTTCCAATGCTTTGATCATTTTAATTGGAATATATTGTGGTATCCGTAGTTAGCGCATTGATAACATTAACATAACCTTAACAGTTGTTTTTTAGGCAACAATAATGTTCAACATGATACATGTACATCTTATTATTGGATGATTACTAAACCAAATGCAAATGACAATAGAGAGTTTATGTGTCTCAAGTTATTCGCGATAATAGACATTATTTTTAGGATGTACATGTACCACGTGTGAAAAAATAGCTTGCATGCCTTGGGTATGAGACAGATGGAATGCGTTACAAATAAAATCAGTTATTAAACGTGAGCATGAAAATAAGACTTAAGTCCCAGAAATATATAACCAGTTTATAACAAAATAAGATGATTTCACAACATGTTTTGTCATTTTATTAACCAAAAATAAACTTGCACCCATATTTCAGTATATGAGACCGCACAAACCGAGTTTGATATGTGGACAAGTGTATAATTGCAATTCTGTTCTCATCACCATCAAAATAGTCGAATGCCATTGACAATTGATTCTGGAGTTTATCTTGTATCAACTTGCAAACTCATTGTCCTCCGCATCAAAACTTGTCTGGAAGTTTGTCAGCAAAATTGGTCAGTGTGTGAATGTACCCTCAGTCTGTGGGAGAATATGAGTACAATCTTTTGTGGAGAAATTATAATTGCGGTGTCAAGATAAATAGATATATATTAAACAATAACCATGATTGCATTGGAATCACTTACTCGTACTCTGTTTAATAACTAATAAAGGTTGCAGGCAGTTTCTAAACAAACAAAATACACTACACATGATGAAGATCCTTGGCATCTTTTTAGTTCAGACTTGGTAGAAATTCCTCAATGTAAACATCGCGTAACAGATCATGAACTGTAATGATAACCTATGTATCCCACAGACCTGCATGCTGATTAAGGGTACGTTCATACGCTGGCAAGTTTTCACTTTATGGTTGGCAGGCATTTTTTCGTAGAAAACGATATGGTGCCAGAATATGATCGGAAACAAGCATATAGGATGCAACTGTACCACAGCTAACTACGTGCGAAGTAAAATCTATGTAGTTCCACCTGTAGCGATGCTAGCTGAATTTGCCTGTAAATAGCATGCAATTATCTCGCAAAAATAAATCATACAGGTAATTGAAGGCAAATTATAGTAGCTTCGTTATAAGTGGAACTACATAAATTTTACTTCTCACGTCGTTGATGTAAACATATTTATTTGTATCCATAATTAAATGCAAGGGATTGAGGCACAAGTTACAAAACTTATCTTGGCCTCGCTCCCGACAATAATACAAAGAACATGATATTTACATAAGTATAATATAAGGTATGATCCACTTGTATAAGAATTAGTATACAATATATATGGAATTATGATACAACAGATGCATATACACGATGGTGTTGGGTCCATCACTGTGCGTCCGGGGGGGGGGGGTCCTGCTATAGTCTGTGCTACTTTATGATCTTTAGCGGTAATGCAGCCTAGTCGCTGATGTCAAAACGGCAGGTTGAAGTTATGTAAGTTTGAACAAAATTGAATAACTTTCTATTTAAATTGTCATTTAGTGAGATGTCACCAATAAGTAGCTTTCCGACAGTGATATTTGACATACCTAAACCTGTTAAATTATTTGCTAGAGTAATTCTATGACGTGTGTACAGCCCGCAATTAAAGAAATAATGACTTGCATCTTCAACTGGATGTCCACATCGGCAACTTGGATTGTCACTAATAAAGTTGCAAAATTTGTCAGCATTTAGGTCGCTACATAAGTTACGGAGCTTACAGTGGATTATGTTCAGTCGTCGTTTTCCTATATTGAAATGATCAGGGGGTTTCAGTACTATATTTGTTGATGCTAATTTTGTTTTGAAAACGTTTATTGAGCAACTAGTTCTTACTTCTTTGGGGAGTTCGTTCCAGTCCTTAGTTGATCGCGGGAAGAATGAATTATTAAAATGTTTAGTCATCCATTGATATGGCGGGAAAGGGATATTGTTTCTTAGTCTATTGGTCGTTTCTGGGCGGGTTGGCAAGAGATCAGTCAAATAGCTTGGGGTTTTATGGTTTACTATCCTATACATGGTATGCAATCTGTGATATTTTCGTCTGTCCGTCAATGTTCTCCAACCTAATTCGCATAATAGTTTATCTTGTGGGACTGATCGGGTAAGTCCAGTGATTAAACGGGCAGCATCGGCGTGTATTCTGTCTAACTTGATCAAAAGGTTTGCAGGGGCCGAGTCCCAGACTACATCGGCGTAGTCCATAAGGGGCAGTATATATAATCGGTATATTATTTCCAGTGTGTTTCGATTAAGCATAAACTTCAACTTTCTCAAGTAAGCGAGGCGTCCGTGAAGCTTCTTCAACATTTCATCAATTTGTCGGTTCCAGTCCATATCACTTTGAATGAATAACCCGAGATGTTTATAAGACTCTACTTGACTTATACTGCTACCGTTTAGTGAGAGAGCTATATTGGGGGGATTTCCTGAATATGAAAAGGTAACAGACTTAGTCTTAGTACCGTTAAATTTAACTAACCATTGATTAGACCATGAGTCAATTTGTATTAGATCACGATTCATCTCTCTTTCAAGATCGAGAACACTTATATTCGATTCAGTGAGGCATGTGTCGTCGGCATATAGTCGTGCGAAAGAATGGAGGGTTTCAGATAGATCATTTATGTATACCCAGAATAGGAAAGGTCCAATAATATAACCTTCGGGAACTCCTGCATTAATGGTTTTGTAATCTGAAAATTTGCTATTTACTAATACTCGTTGTTTCCTGTTAGACAGATAATTTTCTATGAGTTTAATCAGTGACCCTGTGACACCACAACGTTTCAATTTAAATATCAATCCCTCGTGCCAGACTCTCTCGAAGGCCTTGGAAATATCACAAAAAACAGCACATGTATAAAGATTCTCCTCGAGAGACTGACAGAGGGAGTGATATAATTCTAAGAGTTGGTATGTAGTCGAGTGGCCAGGGAGAAAGCCTGATTGGAATTCGTACAATTTATCATTATCTCTAATAAATTTCAAAAGTTGTTTAAGTAATATTTTCTCAAAGACTTTTGCATTGGCGGGGAGTAGGGAAATTGGTCTATAATTTCCAGGATCAGATCGATCGTCTTTTTTGTGGACAGGTATTACGTTAGCTTTTTTCCAGTCATCTGGGAAAATGCCATCTCTTAGGGATTTTTCAAAAATAATTTTCAGGGGGTTTGCAATGACAGCCTTTGTTTCTTTTAACATACGTGGGCTTATTCCGTCATGTCCATGGGCTTTGTTTAACTTTAAAGAATCAATGGCTTCTAGTATGTCTGCAATTTCAATTTTTATTTCGGAAATAGTTGTTTCTGGTATTATAAGATGCGGAAGAATTGGTTTGATATGTGGCAATGAAGAATTATCAACAAATGTATCATTCAGTAGGTTTGATCTGAGATAGTCATCTACTACTAAGTTGCAATGTAACCTATTTATAGGCGTTCTAAGTGGGGGTATCAAATTTGATTTCGTTCTGCCAAGGATGTTATTAACCATTTTCCAGAAATATGTAGGCGAATCAGCAATTTTTTTATTTTCCTGTAAATTTTTTTCAAATTCTGCTTTGTAATATTTTGTCATGTTATTTATTTTATTTCGCACTTTTTTGAACACAGCCCAATCCTCGGATGTCCCGGTTCGAATTGCCTTTTTCCGCAATCTGTCCCGTTTTCTGATTTGTTTTCTTATTTCAGAATTGAACCTGTATTTATCGTTGGGTCTAATTAGGACGCGCCGATTAGGTATATTTTGTTTCATTATTATGAGAAACTTGTCGGTAAAAAGTATTACAGAATCGTTGGCATTTGTACAGTTCAATATTTCGTTCCAACTTTCGTTAGAAAGAAGATGCGATGCCTGTTTAAAATCGGCATTCGTGTAGTTCCACACTGTTCGTTCAAAGCACGGTCTTGTGCAATAGTCCAATGCCAGTGAGGCGTAAGTTGCATAGTGGTCAGACACACCAGGATTAATGATGCCAGAATCGTGGGTAATTATTCCGTCAGTTACTAGGATAGGATCTATAATCGTTTGACTTGTAGTTGAAACACGTGTGGAGTCTTTGATGAGGTTTCGCATCGTGAGGCGGGTTAACATTACACTAATATCTGACGAGTTATCAAGGGAGTTGGAGTTTACATCTCCTACAAGAATTACGGCATTTGATGTCTTTATTGCATCCTCGAGTGACGTTTCCAGCAAGTACCAATAATTTGGCGCGCAGAATTGGGCAGACCTATATGTAACTGCAAGGAGATAGCTTAGTTTATTTGAAATGATTTTAAACCACATGATAGATTCGTCAAATTCTAATTTGTTTATACGCTCATATACTATCTGGTTTGAGAAGTACGTGCATATCCCACCACCATACGAATCGCGGTCGTTCCTGATTGGAGTATGGTATCCGTCAATCAAAATTTCAGATGAGGGGAAGACGGGGTCCAGATGTGTTTCCGTAAAACACAGTACGTAAAAATCGCTAAGTATGTCCACTATTTTAGAAAGTTTGAAACGAATACTACGAATATTATAGTGAAAAACTGAAAGGGTGCTTTCTCTCACTATATTTTGTCCCGGTCCAGGATTTTCATGTATATCAGATGACATGATCAGGGTTAGTGCAGCAAGGAATAGAATTGTGTTATAATTGAGCGATAAGCACTGTGTGTATCGATATATCATGACAGTTGGGCCGCATTTAGAAAAGTTCCAATGCAAATGCGATACTGTGTCAGACTAATCCCCATTTGGACTAATCAGTTTAATACAAATAATTAACATTGCAGTGGAACCCAATTGCAACACAGAGCAGAAAACCCCCTCCCGGCAGCACAGCGCCTGACCATCAACACTCACCATGCACATACATATATTATAGTAACAAATTATAGTAATTAGAATACAAGTGAATCCTGTAATTGAATAGAGTTGGCGACGCGGCATTTTAAGGTGTCGTCAGTTGCGATAGTAGAAAGTGCTCTCGAACATTGATGTGGTTTCAGTTTAAAATGATTTCAAAAGACATTTCGATCGGCAGCAATGTGTTCATAATTGAAATTAAAGCCGGTTTGTTAATTCAGTCTAACAAGATAACAGAAACATAATAGTTAAGTAACATAATGTCGTATCTGGTATGGCAAGAGTTAAGACGAGTAGCCTTGACCCGCTATTCAAATAGGAAAAACCCAGGTCACGTGTCTTTAAGCACGAGGATTTCGTGTTTAACTCAGTGAACAAGACGTATTGTGTGGGTACTCTATGCCTACACCAAACAGAGAACAGACGAACGTCGTGTAATTTTACTGAGTGTTTCTCTTTTGTGGAAAACTTCACGTCTTGTCTGGTCTTGTTGAAATTAAAATTGGGACTGTAATAGGGAATTTGGGAGTGGAAGGCCCCAAATTTCCCAGCCGGCTATGATTTGGTATTCGGATGTCAAACTCTGCCAGTCAACTCAGGTAGTATAATATTATAGAGCTTCAGCGTGTATCACTAGTACGCGTAGCATGTAGACATATTCCATAAAAATTGTAATCTTAAAGAGGGATCATCATTTCAATTTAATTTGTATGCATTACCAATTGCATGTATATTCCAAAAAATAATGCTAACAGCATGAACAAAAAGCAACAAAGGATATGGAATTAATTATGTACCAAAGATACATAATATTTACAAAGGCTTAATGGGGTTTCTGTCATGTGTACATGTAAGTGACAATTAAATTGCCACTAGTTGTAATAAATTGTAATATTATAGAGGGGTCATCATTTCAATTTGATTGTTTATGTATTATCAATTGCATGTGTATTCCAAATATAATGCTAGCATACACAGAAAGCGACAAAGGATGTGGAGTTAATTATGTACCAAAGATACATAGCTATTACAAAAGCTACATGATTCTGTCATGTGATGTGATTGTGTGATGCTAGCATAAACAAAAAATCAACAAAGGATTTTTAATTATGTACCATTTCAATTCCATATGTATGTATTACCGATTTAATGTGTACTCCAAACATGATGCTAGCATAAACAAAAAGCAACAAAGGATATAGAATTAATTATGCACCATTTCAATTCCATATGTATGCATTACCAGTTTCATGTGTATTCCAAAAATAATGCTAGCATAAACAAAAAGTAACAAAGGATGTGGAATTAATTATGTACCATTTCAATTTCATATGTATGCATTAACAAATGTCTGTGCATTCCAAAAATCATGCTAGCATAAACAAAGAGCAATAAAGGATATATAATTAATTATGTACCAAAGATACATAAAATTTACAAAAGCTACATGAGGATTATGTCATGTCTACATGTGAGTGACATTTTAATTGCCACTAGTTGTTGTAAATTGTAATCTTAAAGAGGAATCATCATTCCAATTTAATTTGTATGCATTATCAATTGCATGTGTTTTCTACATGAGGATTCTGTCATGTGTATATGTGAGTGACATTTAAATTTCCACTAGTTGTTATAAATTGTAATCTTAGAGAGGGGTCATCATTTCAATTTCATTTGTATGCATTACAAATTGCATGTGTATTCCAAAAAAAAAACTAAAACAAAACAACAAAGGATATGGAATTAATTATGTACCAAAGATACAAAACATTTTTTTTTTTAAAGCTACATGAGGATTCGGTCATGTGTATATATAAGTGACAATTAAATTTCCACTGGTTGTTATAAATTGAAATCTTAAAGGGGGATCATAATTTCAATTTCATTTGTATACATTTTCAATTGCATGTGTATTCCAAAAAATAATGCTAGCATAGACAAAAAGCAACAAAGGATATGCAATTAATTATGTACACTGTACAAGTATTGTTTTAAAGGTACATTGATTGTTTAGCCAGATACAAGCTTCTCAATGTCATCGAAGTTTGCAATTTGCACTGGTCTTGAGTTCTCACTCTTCTTGGCATAAACCTTGCACATCATTGTCCAGTAATAATGTATTCGTTTGACCTTTTTCAGAGCATTTAGCTCCTTTACCAGCTGATGTTTGGAGTGGGTCAAGTCCTCTGTAATACTATTTGATTTGCCTTTCAACAACTTTTTTTTCTGGAAGATGTCTCTCCTTGGTTCCCAAGTGTTGAAACGCACAATTGCCTGGACAGTTCGCTGCACAGTAACAGTTCCATCAGAACCAGTGATTTCTCTTCTCCTGATGTCTCCCAGTGGATGGGATTTGAATATGTCAGAATTTTTTTTTTTTATTTTCATGTGGTCTTCACAAGTTTTAGTTATAATTTGGGAAGTGTTAATCATATGGGGCGCAGTGATGCCTTCAGGTACAGGAAGATTGTGGAAGCGAAGACAATTTCTTCTACTATACTGCTCCGATTTGTCGAAACGCATGTCAGATGAGAGTTGGAGGGATTTTAGATTTTCTTCAAGTTCCTCATTTTTATTTCTCAACCTCCTGTTTTCAGACTCAACATTATCAAGTCGATCCATGATTGTTTTGATGCCATCTCGATTTTCGTTACTCTGAGTTTTTACATCAGCCACACTGGTACTCACATTTTTTAACATTTCATCACACTCGTTTTTTAAGCAATTTTTCATTTCATTGAATGAGGTGACTAAAGATGTTAACGTGTCTTTAAGATCATTAGCTATTGTGGTTTTGAATGACACTAAGGTTTGATCCAAAGTTTCAAGTGAGACAAGGTGTTGGTTTTTTTGCTGAACTTTTCGGCCTGATGTTGGAGGCAACTTTCGTTTTTTCGTATCAGTTGCAAAACTGCCGAAATTATAAAGATTGTCAGATATACTTTCAACTGCTTTTGGAAAGTTGAACGGTTTGGGGGTAGTTTCTTTATCTTCATTTATACAAATGTCTGATTGTGATGATAGGCCATCGCCTTTGTTTACATTCGTACTGTCCGCCATCTTGGTCGGTACTTTCAATCTTCGCCGAGTCGAGTTCATAAAAATTCTGAATTACTCGGTCTCCGCACCAATTTCAATCACAAAAACTTACTGTGATCTTCGATAGGCAGATTTATCTGTGATATTATTGAAAATGTTCAGCCGATCGCCGTCCAAAACTGTATAAAAAGTTAAATTTTCGAGAGCACTGTCGATCGCCGCTATCAGTCTTCCGCCATTTTTGAGTCGTTTGCGTTGGTAAAGATGCATGTTATGTGCATCTTTCCGTTCATATTCTGGCATCATATGGTTTTCTATGACGAAATGCCAGCAAAAACATACCGAGCAAACTTGCCAGCGTATGAATGTACCATAACGGTCATACCCAAACTATGTTATAAAACAGACTGCTATCATTGTGGTTACAGTGTGTGAATAACTGGTGCCTGTCTTTATATGAAACATAGAATTCCAAATATTAAAGTGATATACATGCATATTAAACAAAAACTAGCTATTATAGATATACAAAGTATTTCTAAAAAGAGCACACTCGAAGTATGATGGTTCGTTTTGAGTGGTGTTTTACTTATTTCGAGATGGACGATAACCATCTATTAATCATTATGTGAGGAAAAGAGTGAAGTGTCGTGAACAATGTTATATTACTTGGTGATCACCTCTAAGCCATACAGGACTTGTCAAACTGCAATAGTGAGTTCAGTCTCCAGCTACGCGGCTTGAAAACTGCCATCGCGAACACAGAAAGTGAGGAAATACAGTAATGCCCTAATTAATCGACTCCTTAACCACAACATAATTTTGGGTAACTTTTAAGGATTTAGTCGGAAATATGGCTTGTTGCCATTCATTGGAAAGCTCTTCCAGAGAGCTTTCCGATGAATGGCAACAAGCCATATTTCCGACTAAATCCTGAAAAGTTACCCATAATTCTGCTGTGGTTAAGCAGTCGATTAATTAGGGCATTACTCTATATATTTTTCTTACAATTCATTCTTCATTATTCTGAGAAACCGGACTATCTATATTCATTTGTAACTTGGCTAGATAAAGCCAGAATAAATTGTAACTGCCAGAACGAACATTTAAATAAAACATGTTAGATTTAATTATGGAAGTATACGGGATGGCAGTGGTCAGACCAGCGTATCGAGGGATTGAAGAAATCTGCCTTGCAGTTTGTCGTCTTGTGCTTGAATCAATATATTCTTGCTATTATGTCATGCCACTGACCATTCCATCAATAGGTACAAAAGGGATTTTTACTTTAAAATACCCATTAACATTGTTATACTGAATGCATTCTCCCATATAGCTATAACAGTATACATTGGAATGATCTATTATTCATTTGGGGGGACTTTAAGGTGATACAAACTGACGACAGATAAATAAAAGTGCAGAAGGAGTCATATATATCGAGGGAAATATTTATATAAGTTCAACTAACGACATATGGCCTTAGTATCCGAAAATTTCACATGGGATAACTACTCATCGGTGGTGCTTTAGTGTAGAAAGGGTTATCTCAGCCCCTCAATCTTATGCGGGACTTTAACCCTTTCAGTGCCAATTCCGATTTTTGTATCAACCCATATACCCTGTGCCAATGCATTATCTTATATATCCGAGTCGACCATAGGTCGCCTCGCATATATAATAGAATGCATTGGCCTAACAATTTTTCATCATTTGTTATTATTTTTTAGAATATTTTACAATTTTAATATTTGTTTCTTATATTCTTTAACAGGCTTATTTTGTAGGGAATTTTGTAGGGAATCTTACGTTTTACACGGGCATCAAACTTATTACTATGAATACTTGGTGATAGTTTTGAGTTATAACATGCCCCGTTTTATCCAGTTTGTTTTTAAATTTGCCATAGCATGCTTAAGCATACCCCTGGCACTGAAAGAGTTAAAATTTAGTCCTGGTGTGAAATCTTGTACTGTAAGTATGCGTTTGCAAGTAGCGGTTTTATAATTATGGTAAGTTATAAATTAACCCTTTCATGATTTGAGCTGCGCTAATGCAGCATTAAAGAACGTGTGACAGTGCATTCTCTTGTATATGCCAATCTCGATGGATACTCGCATATATAAGAGAATGGACTGGCTTACAAGTCCAAGGTAAATATTGTTCATCTGATGTATCCTGATTGTTGGGTAATGGTTGATCTTTTTAGTTAGCGAATCCCTTGTTTTCTTCCATTTCCTCTATTTTTAGCCTTCACTTCTCAATAGTGCAATGTTTGGTTATGTTGCATAGCTATATGTGACTCAGAAATTGCATTGTCATCCAACGTCAGTCGTCTTGTCATGTGCACAAAATAGAAGAAAATGTAATAAAAATGCCATAGAGTCAAACAATAGTCTCAACTACACTGTGGATCAGAAATAGGTATCGAACACATCATAGAGGATGTGGTTGAGTTCTGACATGAGGAAATTGTATGCTTGTGTAAAGGTCACATTGCAAATGTAAACACACATATATGGCCGGACAAGGCACGGGTGATCATGATTGAAATAAACATATTTTACCGGTGTAACAGTGTATCCCCCTGTGCATCTATGTTATCCCCCCGTGCTTATCATCCCCCACCTGAATTTTTTTTTTAATTTGACAAGTAACGGCCAGTGAGGCTGATTTTATCATTCAAAAATGACTATGTGACTCAGAAAAACTATCATTGGTGACAAGGAAGCATGTTTTTCATCGGCAGAGTTATTACAGTTCGCAATTGTTTTCTTTGAAAATTACCCAGGCTACTACATGTTAATATTTAAAAATAACTCAGACGGGGGAGAGATGAGGGCGGCGGAAAATAAACTAGGTAAACCAGTTCATCCCCTCCACATGGGGGAAATGCGAAGGTGGGGAATGGGGGAAGGTGGGGATGTCGTAGCACAGTCAAAGTATGAATATTCTAAATTAGTGCCAAAGAATAGAAACCTTTGCGATAAAAAGCAAGCTACTTTGCGATAAATTGCAAACATTTCCGCGGTAAATCGCAAACATAGTTGCAGTAAATCACAAACACCTTTGCAATAAATCGCAAATATATATATGTGATTTATATATATTTGCGATTTATCGCAAAGATGTTTGTGATTTATCGCAAATATGCTTGCGATTTTGTGATCAATCAAAACTATGTATCGCAAAGATGTTTGCGATTTTTCACGACGTATTTTGCGATTTATGCGAATTATAGCAAAAGTAGTTTGCGATTCATCGCAGTTATATTGTTATACATTGGCACTAATAGGCTTACATATTTTTCAACATTGTAACTATGTCACCAAATGTGGTGTGTTGATTAAATTATATATGTTTTGTTCGTAGCCTATCATGCACGGGTTTTAAAGAAAACTTGTTTTTAACTAAGCCGTACAATGTTTCACCTTTATATAAGCAAATATATCGCCCTCTTAATCAGCGTTACTCAAATAGCAGATCGTCTGATGGCGAAGATTCCAGTGGTGAAGTATAGGCCTACACAATGATAACAATGTCATGTTGTTATTCTCTAATTGTTTTTGACGATCGAGTGACTTTGGTTCTCAATTTGTAATACCAAACTACATAATATGGCTACTTCCTGAATGATGAACCATAAACATGATGAAACTCATAAAAAAAATTTATCTGGTTTATTTCATGCGGTCGTCACGTCTACGTGGGTTTGAGGACTTCATCAAGTCCTGGGAAACAAAACATTTAGTCGTGATCTCCTTTGGAATTCATTGTGTTCATTTTGCGCAGCAATTCATTCGGAGTATACACTAGTTTCAATTACGAGTAATACTAATTTCGACCAATCGGAATAATACGAAACGGCCTCTTATTATAAGACTCAGCTGAACAAAGCTATGACAGTTATCGGTAACACTCAAATTAATGAAAAAGTAAAACATTTTAATTGGCATACTTGATTTGGTATGAAATTGTCCAGTCACAATTATACCGCATCCGACAGTGGAACCACCTCTCGGTCGCAGTTAGACCGCATTTTGTTTTATATGAATTGTATTTAGTTGTTTAATTGACCAACTTGATTAATAAATTTGAAATAACTTAATTGAAATATTTACTTTTGAAAGGTTAACTCAGTCCTCAAACTTAGCTATGGCAAAAGATGCAGCCGTAGAAAAAAAGCCATAGAAGCCAATAAAGCATGTATGTAATACTAGTAGGGCCACTTCATAATGGCGCTTCTGGCTTGAGTTATGGTTATGCCCATACGACAATATCTTAACTGGGGACATTATGCGGTGTCGATTCCGAATTGGATGACGATAACTATACGTCTAATCGAATGCCGAATTTTACAGAACCGAGAGACATATGTGATTGTATGCTAGATAGTATGGCAGCGTCCATTCCGGTTCATCAACCAAAGACGTATCAATCTTGTCTATTTGAGTTATTCCAAAAAGTATGTGCAAATATTAGTGACCCTGTCGCATACTCGATGTACATGTATTAAGTTGCAGGTTGTGTCGACCGTTTTCAATACTGATATTGAGTTAATCATATTTGCTCTCTATATCTACCATGTTCATAATAATAAATAGCATATTTTAAGGGCCCGACGCACGTTTTTTCTGAAATGTCCTGATATTTAAAATGGAGTTTCTCAAAATTTGGTACAATTATAAGCTATGATTGTGATCCAATATTTAAGAATCACCATTTCGTTGAACATTATAACCCAAATTTCGCTGTTCTGTGTGACAATATCTTAATGGTCTCGTTCTAAATGTCGACACGGTACTCATACACTCTAAATCACGTTGGGTAAATTTTTATCCAACATAATGGTGCATATAGCACTACGCGAACGCTTGGTAAATTTTACCAAATGTTGGGTAATCAACGCATTGTAACAATTTCCCCAATATTAATTTTCATTAGGAGTTGGGTATTTTTTGGCTTATACAATATTGTATGAACATTGGTACACATGGGTCACCTGACCTGGGGAATATAATTGGATATATGCCTTGATCTCAGATGACTCAAAAGGCGGCTAATAAGATATTTTAACACAGATGATCAATGAAGAGCGTTTATTATCAGATCAGAATAAATGTGGGAACATTGATTTGAACACATAATTAAGTAATTATTCACCCAAATGTTCGGATACAAAAAAATCGTCCAGCGCAGAAGAGAAATTAATATTGGGTAAATTATAACCTGCAATCATAACCATCGATGACAGGTCTCCATGATTGACATAATAGATGTAAATCTTAATAATTATAGACGCTATATGATAAATATGGATGTGGTCATCACGGGATATATGTGTGATATCATCGTGATCATAGTGTGAATATAACAGAACAAAAGTGGGAATATCAAGGGTAAAATCGAGATATCGATGGGAACATACCGGGAAAACAATGAGATCGATGAAACATTTGGACGGAATAATATCAGAATACGTGTCAAATAATGCATGTTGTTTCATTCACTGTATTTCAAGAATAATGTATATGTGTTAATGAAATCCATATCTACCTAATGTACGACACAGTCGGTGCCAAACTGATTGTCGTCACCCCACATTGAATGACTCGATCGCTATTACATGTTCATATTAACAGAAAAGGGGTATCACACATTGTACAATGTACAACGAATACCGATGGCTTCTTTCATTGTTTCGGCCTATTATTTATCTAGGTGAAATAGGTTCCCTTATGAGTTATTATTCACCGTCGGATGGGCCATGTTGCCCCCGTGTGCGCTAATGGCATGCAGACCAATAAGTCAATCACTGTGCGCTTCGCGATCATTTAGATCTTAGAGCATCCTGCATCCCGTATTGAGCGGCGGCCCCTTTGTGCGCTTCGCTGTGATTGTTTGTCCATTTAGATTTTTTTTAAAGCTATTTTAAATTTATGTTTTTTATTGCACTCTAGATTGGACGGAACAATATCTGAATATATGTGGAAGCAGTCATCTGATTGGTATTTCTAAAGTTTGGTTTCTTGTTACATAAATAATGCAAAAATAGTCAGTTCACCCTGATATTATTACTCTCTCGCTCACTATCTCTCCCCATCTCTCTCCCTCCATCTCTCTCTCCTCTCTCTCTCTCTCCCTCTCTCTCTCTCTCATCATGTGTAATTTAACAAAATCAAATAATATTTTTGTTCATTGTTAGTTGGCTTTTGCGTGATGTGTGTGCGACGTCTAGACCACAATGGCTTCCCTAATATTCACTCGATACTTCCACGCAGAATGACTTTCTTTGCTATCACTGACCTATATGTTATTAACACATTTTAATAGATGAAGACAATACCCCCCGATGCGTGTTTTACTTTGTTTCTCCAAAATCAATGTGGAACGTTTTATGTGATGTTATTGACAGCACATGGTATCTTCTTAACATCCATTAGTGCTATCCTCCGTGCATAGTTTACAGACATACAGGAATGTGATTGTATGCACAATACTTTTGTCATGTTGTACACTTCTCCCCAATGGCACAAATACAGCGATGTATTATGGACGAGACAACGTACATTATGACTGTAAACCCATTTAATATAGCAATGGCGGTTTATGAAAACAATCCATATATACTTTTAATTGTAACTCATCTACCAAACGGTTGGTCTAGATTAACATAAAGCCTCGGGCATTTTACGACCCCTTGTCACTTCCGAATGATTTAGTCACATTAACGCGGAGTTTCGTCATTTCGAATTTCTACGTAATTGCAAACATGGTTAGCATTTTGGCAACATTTCTGATAGTGGTAATGAGTCATGGCTTGGACGCCATTCAACACGGGGACTACATTGTCATCAAAGGGTTGAAAGAGAAAAATCTTAACATTTCCGATACCTGTATTGTATCTCCGAGGAGTCGAATCGAGTGTGCAGAATGGTGTCTCCAGAATGTTCAAAGGTGGTCCGGTCGGTAATAGATGCTATCATGGCGGTCGGTGTTTGGAGAAGGACGACAATGCAGTGTTCATCATGAAGAAAAGGGTGCTGGTAATGACGATAATTTAAAACTCATAATCAAGCCAGTATGAACGTATATGGTATTATTATTGAACTATATTATATACCAGGTATGGGTTCTATATTCTGGTCGTTGCGTGGTGGAGGCTTCCCCTAAATACATTGGGGCTAATAGTAGTGAGTTCTGTTTAGTGTACATGCACGTCTGCCAAATTATTGCAAACGTGGCTGAATAATATTTATGTTGTGCTATGTTGTTTCTGTCCTTCGCACGATAAAAACAGATCTGCTAATGGCTACCAAAAAAATAAAATATGCAATGAAAATGTTTGACTTTTTTTCTCGCAGACAGTCATGATTTCAGAGAGTAGACATAATGTTCACCGTAGTTAGGTTCCTAAGCTAGGTAATGTAAATATTTCATGTCAAACTTTCTCCTAAAAATATTATTATTTTTAAGACAATTGTTTTTGCATAATTAGAACACATCCCTCACATATTGTGAGAGCAAACATATTTTGTTATAGTACGTCATGTATATCATATATATCTGTTATACAGGTTAATGATTTTATTCTATCAAACTGATAATTTGGAATTTAGTTTTTTGAAAATTCACGAATGTAGCACCTCCTTAACTCTTTCAGAACTGCGAGTCATTGCGAAGCTTGAAATCTTGGAATATATAAACTAATGACTTACATTGCCTATGAGAGGCAGTAATCTGAGTGTTCTGTCCATAGCACCGTATGGACCTGGACTGGTGATAATAAAATCTTATAAAGTCTTTGTGATACGATGAATTAAGTGGTATGGTTTTGGCATTCCCAGAACATGATACCGTCCAAGTCAGAAATGGAGGTCTGATAAACGTTACCAACAATCATAAACAGTATCGCCGAATGTTCTTAGCTATAGTCACCTCTATGATGCGCGGTATTTATTTAATTATATAATTTATATATTCATATATATAGGTGGCGCCTTGTGTGTCAGTGTTTGGGTTGGGGCACAGTAACAGTAATGGATACTAGACAATCTTTGGAGTTGATAATTAATAAAGGTTACTTTTCCAGACGGGCTACGCCGGGCAACCACACTATAGTATAATTAATTGTCCGTATCAGGGACGCATACAATGAACACAGAACTATTAGCGCGAAGAAACGTCAGGTACCAACACGATGAGAAAGATATACCTACTAGGGGATTGCCCGTATATAAATTGATAGATTTTAACGATCGCACAGCCGTCGCCATCGGTCCAAGCGTGTCGTATTATAAGATGTGCCATAGGACATGGTCAAAATGTGGGCGCAATCGGACATGCGGGTGATCTATTTTTGAACACGCCAAAACGTGACAGGGCTATACAGACAGACACACACACAAACGCGTACACACACACTCTTGGCTTTTATATAGATAGCTGGTCAAGTATAAACAAGGCGCGGAATTTGTTTGCTGCTGTCGTAACATCCACGTTGAAGCACCCGTGTTGCTTTTAACGACAAGCCCGATTCATCATTGAGTTGACAATACTGTGGACGTAATGTGTGTTTTCAAAAGTAGCGAAGCCACTCTCGTTGGACTGTTGAATCGATTTGACTCATCAACAGTCGTCACAAACACTTTCTGAGAGCCGTATCAAGAGTTCAGACCGAGGGCATGATTCGTATTTCAATCCACGGCAAGCCATTGGAAGATGTGGGTACTTTCAGTGCTGGCTATCGATCTTATTGATTCATTAATAAATGTATTCCCAAGACTTAGTGCTCATGTTTGTGCAATAAAACGTCATATCTTGGTGGCTGATTTAAATTTAATATTCCGGGGTATCTCACGAATCAACTATAGCTACGTTGAACCACAGCGACCTCCCAACTGTGAGAAGTTTCATTTGCACCCTTCTCCATGGTAGGTATAATTCATGGGGTGCAAAGCATGCTATTATGTGCAAGATATATACGCGATTGGCAATATTGCGATCGATAAGATACAAGTACGATATGGTTTTCTTCTAGTGACTGTGTTTGTTTCGCCCAACGGGTGACTATAACTTGGGAATGTTGGATTTCACTGTGTCAATATATTTCAGATGTGTCTCTTGGTTTACCAATATGAGTAGATGTTAGCCCGAAATTGGCATTGCTTTCCATTATTATCACATGGAATCGTATTAAACCAGCTCCGAATCGGATCAAACTAGCCCAATATATATTGGCATGTGTCAATGGTATAACTGTATACCGAGAACTATCAGCAGCAAGAAAGAAAGATGCATCAGATCGCCCATGAATTATTTTATAAAGAATTACATTTAAAAATCTGATAAAACGTATGATGTTTTAAATAACGTGTTCTACTAAAGTACACGGTATATACTATACAGTATACACGTTAACTATATATATCCCTCTTTTAAAAGGGGTAATGTGCAATTATTAATTTTATACTTGTTCTTGGTAACCACTTAATGAGTATTGTTAATGAAGATTGTGACGTGAAATGAAGTTAGTATTGATACGATATTGTGTACATGGACGGAAACTTTGCAGTGGCTTGTTTACTACGAGAAGAAGCAAATAGTTAATTAAAAGTAGAATAGTTAATATTATTACTGACCTTTAGGAAATAGGTTTATTAAAATGTAAATTAAAACATTAAACTCAATACTATGTGCGTGTGCTCACGGCGGGTCACACGTATGGACGTATTGACAGGGGGTTGGGGTCTACATACTTATATTGTATGGGACATTATCGGGTATATTAAAAAAAATTCATGCCCATGTTTTAACGTCTGGTCATCACGTGTATGGACGCAGCGACAGGCGCTTGGGGTGCCGTTGGGTTTTACTTGTTTTAGTATTGATTGTGACAGTACTGTCGGGTCTGTTTGACAATTTCATCTGCATGTTCACACGACTGGTTAGTTATAGGGACGCGGCGACATGGATTGGCGTGTACGCACTTATATTGCATGGGACCATGTCAATTTGAACATTTTATGTGCATGTGTTCACATGTCGCAATATGTCCCGTCTAAAGACGTGGCGAAATGGGGATAGGGTGTGCGTACTTATATTGCATGGGACACTTCTGGTATATTTGATTATTCCATGTGTATGTCATCAAGGCTGATTACATCGTCACTGAGGCGTGGCACAAGGCGTAGGGGTGTACGTATAATATATTGTATGCAACACTGTCGGGTCGGTTTGAACATTTCAAGTGTATGTTCTCACGACTGGTACAAGGGGTTGGGTATACATACTTTTAGTGCATTTGATTATATAGGCAACATCTTTTAGTTCATATGCATGTTTTCACGTCTGGTCATAACATCTAGGGACGCTGCGACAGGCGGTTGGGTGCATGTATGTACTTCTTTTCTAATATTGATTGTGACACTGTCGGGTCTGTTTGACAATTTCATGTGCATATTCCCCCGTAGGGACGCGGCGACATGGGATTGGCGTGTAAGCATTTATATTGCATGGGAGCATGTCTGTTTGAACATTTCATGTGCATGTATTCACATCCAAATACATTTATTGCATTTGATTATATAGGCTGCATCTTCTATTTGATATATCTTAAATTGCATATGTATATTTGTGGTGACTACTAGATAAGCTAACGTTTCTTTTCCGAATTCCGGAAACATGAACCTCAGCATCCAGCTTGGATTTTACTCGTTGCATCATTAAAGTCGTTGGAATACGTTACAGCCCGCATCTGTCCGTATGCACATTGGATGTCACGATTTGAATCTATCGGCAAACCATATAACCTACATGTATTAGCAGGTAATTATCAAATTGTACATGCACGATCAAGCTTCATATATGGGTTACTTCGGTCATGTAATTACGGTGTGCTTGGTCGTGAGTACACCAGACATCTCGTTCTGTTAGATGCGTATATTTCAAGTTACAATATTAAATTTATAACATTTCCCCGTGACAATTTTTTTTATAAAATAATTCATGGGCGATCTGATGCATGTATTTTCTTTTCTTGTTTAAATTTAATATGGATAATAGTGAATACGGTATGTGCAAATACTGACAATACTAAGTTGTCTCGTTGGCTTGTTATTTCTCGAAAGGCGGGCGGGATTCTCCCAAAATTACGTCACGTATTATGTTACTCGTTTAGACAGGACGCAGTGATCTTAGGTTGCATATTCAAGCTGCATACTTGTCGCTAAAACACGCACTGTGACACGTCGATAGGTGCTACATCTATTCTTCGATTCACCAGCATTTCGGATGAAGCGTGCCTCACCGTGTTGCCAGATGTTTTGTAAATTGTAGTGGAATTTATTATACATGTATATACGACCAATATGCAGCTATTCGGGCTCTTCTCCCAGTAACCCCATGGAATACTCAGATATAATCACTGGGGAAAAAATATATGTTCATATATAATATCAATAAAGATGTCTTCTTCGAAAATATATGTGCATATATACTATCGAAAATGTGGGGGGGGGTGGTTCACCCCACGGCCACTTTCACCAACATGTTCAGCATCATTGTGCAAGAAGTCGCGTGCATTATACATATCATATTATTCCACAATTTTCAGACCAACAAGAGGTCAATATTGTTCGATGTTTTTATTTCTGGAATATTGAAAACGATATTTTCTTTAAAAATGCGTTATAGAAGGGAACACGTGGACATACATGCAATTGCATAATTCAATAAAACTAACAGCCAAAGATGTGCTCAAATATTTATTTATTTTGACAAAGAATTGGAACAGTCTGTCTGATCAAGTGGTATCCGCTTAATCACTACATCAATTCAAAGGATAATTGGATACCGTTACCAGCATATAGTGACGCCATCCTAGTGAGGGATGGGATTGGGCGCCAAATTATGTTTTAACAAAAACATATTTCTACTAAACTTACATATCACCATATAATATATGACACCCGGTAGCGTGGTTAAAGATTCAAAGTGGTATGGTTGGGGTAGGGGTACATATATTGATAAAACAAGTGCGTCGCCGATTTCCACCAAATACACATGTATACAGGCATATCCATATTAAATGGAATGGTATGATTTAAAGTTGCTAAAGTAGCAGTGTGCGAGTCAGGAACGAGTGTTGAGTGTAGGGCACCAAAA
This sequence comes from Siphonodentalium dalli, assembly GCA_032622095.1. NCBI lineage: Eukaryota > Metazoa > Mollusca > Scaphopoda > Gadilida > Siphonodentaliidae > Siphonodentalium > Siphonodentalium dalli. The sequence continues at coordinate 72,502,422 of CP136065.1, read as the reverse complement.
TTGTTAATATATACATATGCCCACAAAACTACAATATACGTATGCCTGTGATATAAGAAGTATAATGGTTATTTTAGTTTTCCGGAGTGCACCTTTTGCGTCAGGAATGTACATCGGGGAGCACCACACTTTGTAAATACAATTTCGTCGATTTTCCTACGAACTTATATAACGGCACAATAATGACCATCGAACTCCCTTCACCACACATACATGTATATGCCTGATTACTAATTTAACCCTTTACCCAACAGAAGGGCCCTGTGCCAATGCATTCTCTTATATATGCGAGTCGACCATAGGTCGCCTCGCATATATAAGAGAATGCATTGGCATAACACATAAAAATTATAAAATTGTTAAAGAATGTAAGAAAAAATGGTAAAAAGTGTTAAAAAAAGATTTTTTTTAGGCCAATGCATTATCTTATATATGCGAGGCGACCTATGGTCGACTCGCATATATAAGAGAATGCATTGGCACAGGGCATAAATGTAACTATCACAATGTGGTCAAGGAGCCGGTTTCAATGATATCCATATTTGTATGGTTCTATTGAGACAGACCGAAGATATTTAGGCTGTTGAAGCTTTATTTGGCCGGTTTTGGTCGGTTTGTTGGGTAAAGGGTTAACACATACATGAAAAGACTGGCTGTGGACATCAATCCACCTAAATAGTGTTACTTCTGACAACATTATTATATATATAAAAACTGTAGAAAGCCTGCAAAGTGTTTTATCCCATGTTCTTGAATGACATTGCCTTGTCACCCAAAAATATCCCTGAACAAATAGCAAGACTGCCTTGTGATTCCTTTAGACTAAACCAACTGTGTATGAAGTTTTCATTTTTATTTTATTATACTGAAAAGTGTAGCATGAAGCTACTCGTCTGTTGGTCTGCGGGTACATGTGCCGGTCACAGCCAGTCTCATTTATAAGAAAAGAGACATGGCTTGACTCGTACCTGTCCCTACTGCAGTCAGGCATGAGGTAACTGTTGTACTCATAAACTAAATGAACCCCGATCTATAAACTGAATAATTTTAACTGAGCATATAATTTTAATACTCTTGATTTATGTAACCTGTACAATTAATCTGTACATTTTTAATTGTGTGAGACAATTCTGAATGATTATTTATTACATGATCCCACCATTATTCCATTCAATAAACCCATTCTATAAATTGTTATATTAAACGTTCGTTTAATAACAGGAAATAGTGACAGGTGACCTTTGATTTCCGGTTTGTCGTCTGTTAACATTCCCCAAATTCTCAAAATACTATGGCTTCCAATAATTTTCCAACAAACTATCATGAATGAAGAGTTTGAAATGTCATTAAATATACGCCATTAAATGAGCCAAATAGTCTTTATTTATCTGGGACTATTTCTTTACGCGGGCAAACAACGAATAGTTACGTGAAACGTCATCGCATGCCTTATAGAAGCCGATGTTAGTTTCGCGTCCCATTTGTTGATTTAAATATGTTTTGTCGATGTTTTGGATCATGTAATAAATAGAATCTACAACTCGTCCCCAGTTTATAGCGGAAATTACAAAACTCGTCCAGTAAATTAGGTGTGGACCTCGCCAAAGGGTCGGCCCAGACCTAATTTACTGGACTTGTTTTGTAAATTCCGCTATAAACTGAGGACTCGTTGTAGATCCTCTATATATTGTTATCTCAATACATATTATTGAAAAAGTCAGAATAAGCGAGAACCAATATGGTCGCAATGTAATTACCTATTCAGTAAAGAAATGCGACACACCTGGATGTTCAAAATGACAAAATTAAATGACAAAAATAGCGATCCTCGAAAGAAATAAAAGAGAGCAGGGACAATGCGCCTCTGATTCGCCTCATAATATATGGAAATGAAATCGTGGACTGTGACATACATAATACATGCATGCGTGGTAACAGTGGGTTAATAATCAGTTGATACGTTTTCAAAAATAAAGATGATGGTGTCTAATTGGTTGAAAATCGGAACAAGATTTTCCCGGGAAATAAAACCAATGAAAATATACGCATCATATTTGTCTTAAGTCGAACAGGTCTCTTCGAAAACAACAGTTATGCTGCGGCATTTTGCCACCACTTCCAATAAATATATATGCCATGTTCGATTGCACACCTAAAATCGTTGTCTGTGTTTTCTGTGGCATTGTCTTTAACTAGGACAGGGGTCTCCAAAACATAGAAACAATCGATTATGTTATTCCTATGCCAGTTGTTGTAAGTGTCCCCATGCTGACTGATGCAGAATTGTGTACATAACATTGTCCCTGATTCCCAAAAAGTGTTTTTGAAGTGCGCGGCAAGAACACTCAATTGTCTTCACAACAGAACAACCTCCATAGTACATACTACATGGCAATGGTCTCGAGTTATCGAATAACTTACATTCACCCCATACAAAACAAAGAGGCTCTATATGTAGATCCCTTCTGTTATGTTTCTATCTACCAGTCAAAGCCCCATTCTACTTTTAAAAACGTTGTATAGATAGATACATGCATCTATTATATGCTTGCCTATACAATAACGGAAAATTATCGAAACGTCGATGGTCGTATGTATCTCTTAGAAGCCACAATGGAATATATAGAGGATCTACAACGAGTCCCCAATTTATAGCGGAATTTACAAAACGAGTCTAGTAAACCTAATTTACTGGACGAGTTTTGTAATTTCCGCTATAAACTGGGGACGAATTGTAGATTACTCGACAAAATACTCTTACATCAACAAAATTTATGAGACGCGAAACTAACATCGGCTTCTATAAGGCATTCATTGACGTTTCACGTAACTATGCGTTGTTTGTCCGCGTAAAGAAATAGTCCCAGATAAATAAAGACTCTTTGTCGTATTCAATGGCGTATATTAATGACATAGCTTTTCAAACTCTTCATTCATTATAGTTTGTTTGAAAAATATTGGAAGCCATAGTATTTTGAGACGTGGCGTACGGAATGTAAACAGACGACAAACCGGAAGTCAAATGTCACCTGGCACTATTTCTTGTTAATAAACGAATGTTTAATATCACAATTTTTAGAATGGGTTTATTGAATGGAATAAGGGTAGGATAATGTAATAAATTTCGTTATGTTACTGTATCTTTCGTTATTGCACTGCCGCTTGCCGGTGGCTATTCTCGTATCAATGCGCCCATGTCAGTACATACCGCATAGACTCTTTCTTTCGGACTATATTATTCAACTTGTTGTAATATTAACAGTGAAAATGCCGCACAATTTAGCTGTGATCATTACTAGGGTGCAATACTAAACAATAATACCTGAAACATCTCATTCGTGTCTGGAAAGAAATATCGAATTAACTTCCAGACACTCGTGAGATATTTGGGTATTTAAACACAAACTATAGATATTCTCTATATAGTATGGTACAATACATGCAAGTCATATACCATGAAATCATTCACAGTGAAATAACTGTCCGTTGAGTTGGATATTGAGCGTCCGTTAATTAAATGTAAATAATGTACGATCTCGGCAATAAACATCCATTATCTTATAAACCGAACGCTGTGAACAAAGGATTGACGTCATGTAGCCATGTTGTAAATACCAAAAGCTGATTAGATCAGGTCATGTAACATATTAATATGATGTGCTGATGAATAGTTATCGGCCTTCAGAAGAGGAATTTCAGCACAAATTCAAGCGTTAACCTCCTACATGTATAAAGAGCGGTATATAATACAGATCGTTGTCAGTTATGAGATTTTGTGATCATTTTCGGCGTATGACTTATTAATGATTATATGGATTTTCGCGATGTTTTGTGATATGAATTAATTCAAATACGCACATAATCGACATATTATGTGAAACAGGTACATAATGCGATTATTTGATTATGAAGTAAACCGATTGTGGAGTCATAGCCGTTTTATGGCACGGGCCACAGTGAAAACACATGTTACAGAGCGTACACCTGAAAGTCGCGAGTTGGCTTATTCTTAGCATTGTCTGCACATCATCTGCTTCGAAACACCTCATTATGAGTCGATAATGCTCTCATTTATAGCGCATAATATGGAATCAAAATGAGGCGATTATATGCGGGTTATCTACATAGAACAGGCTCGATTATAAGCAGATAATGTGCGGTTTCGGGAGAACAGGCTGTTCATTTTGTTTTGCGTATATATATTTGGAAAGTTGACTCTTGAAATTTTGACCGGGTATATTTACCAATCTGCTGACCTATAAACACATGTACACATACATTCTTGATGTAACATGGATCAAATATGTTGGTGCATATTTGCGATGGCATCGTCATCGCAGCTTTACTGATATAGCAATATCGTGAGTTGTATAATACGAAATTAATATGAACTATATTCATACAGCACCGTGCGCCACGGGGTCAAGTCTGTTTTTGTTTTGGTTGTGTTACGTACGCATGGTGATACACGTGTATATGTTACTGAAACGTTAGCTGACCTGTTTTTTCTCAATTCTGTCTCTGCAGATTGTAAGGAAGTGTGCGAAAATTCCGCAGCGTCTGACGGTGTATACATAATTACGCCAGACGGTACCACAGAGCGGGATGTCGTTTGCGACATGACCACTGATGGCGGGGGATGGACCGTGTTCCAACAAAGACGAGATGGGTCAGTCGATTGGGCTGAGTATGCCGTGGGGTTTGGTGACGTCGGAATCAATGGCAACTATTGGTTTGGGCTAGCATGGATCTACAAGTTGACATGGAACATACCAACCGAGTCATACATAAAACTGATAACATCTGACGGGAAGGACTACTTTGCCAGGTAGTCCACCTTCCGTGTTGATGGTCCCGGCTCAAACTTCACCCTGTGTGTCGCAGGCTACAGTGGTACATCAGGTGATTCATTGACCTACCACGATGGTGAAATGTTTAGTGCAAACGACACAGATAACGATAAACCCGGGTGTCCCATTGTATGCCATGTCAAGGCGCAAGGTTGTTGGTGGCATGACTGCTGTAACTGTAGTAACTTGAATGGCAGGTATCTCAACACAACATCCGGGGACAGCTGGACCGCTATGAATTGGGGCTATGACTTGGGTTGGTATAACTCTATGATGCACACATCTATGATGATGAGAAGACTAGCTTGATGCGTCACGGGAAGGAGCATTGAAATTGCACCGGTCGGTTCATATGAACAACAACACAATATCGCCTGAATTAAAAATTGAATTTGGACATATACTCTCCTATGATGGAGGCCAATAAACATCATCACTAATTCAGTTGTTGTATACAATGTTAGCAATACATAATGATATTCTGACATTGCATGTTGTTTTGTTTGTTATTGCTGTTCATAATTCGTCTCATGTCCCAGCTTATAACTGCGGTCCAATATAATTACCTATGCTGGAAATGTTTGATTTAGTAAGGTAAAGGTGTTACTGTGAAAGTTTCAACCAGATTGTGACGCCATACGTAAGTGTATTGTAAGATATATAAGTCTTGCTGTATACATATTTGGCACATAATACGCACACGATTTAATGTCGAAAGACACTTAATCGGGGTTCACGATTAGGTAGCAATTGGTGTACAATCGGGATCACACGTGCCAAAATGAGTATCATTATTTAATCCGAAGGGTGATAACCCAATATTGAAAGTATTTCTGACAAAATAACTGACATTAGTTAAGGACTATGGAATCTCAAATTTCATATAAAAAATGTAAATAATAAACAACATTTAGCTGTATCCAAATGTGCCTACGTGCTAAACAAGCGAGATAAAACATCATAATTGATAGTTTTGACACCAGAAACTACCAAAGTATCCCAATTTTAAGACTTTGAAATGTCATGTTTTCTCATATTCAATGTAAACATGTGTCACAAATTGGCCCAACAAAACATCTCATGGATATCTTACAACCATACCAGATGGCAGGCAGATCACAACACATGGATTATCTTGGCAACCGACCATGTGACTATTGAAAACCATGCATGTCTACTAGAATTGATCTCTTTACAACAATATGATACACACTTGTGACCATGGCACTCTGACTGAGCTGACTCTTTTCAATCACTGTTGACACATTTGAAAATTGAGATTTCATAGTCCTTAAAGGCACGGGCGGTGTTCGTTGCAGAAATATTTATATTTGTTCAAATCGCCATCAACAGAAGGAACACCAAAATATATACAGTTCCGCTCATGTGCCAAACATAATCAGCGCGTAAATAGTAGATTGTTGTCAAGACGTACGATGGTGTACGTAAACAAGAGACTGCTCGTGTTATAGAAGTTGTGCTTCTGTTTACATAACACAGAGCAATTATATTGGTTAATTGCGCAAACATGATATAAACGCTCTTTATTATTTCCATATCAGGAAAACTGTAACAAATAACGCTCTTTATGTTTACCATATCCGGATCTAAACAAAAGTCAGGAAACGTAACGTTTTTGCTTTTGTTTACATAGCAAAGGGGACAAAATTGACAATAACATACTGTTTATGCCATATTTCTGATTGGTATAAGAACAAAGTATGTCTATATCTTACTATTCCTTCTGTTTATGGCGGTTGACGGAAGTGAATATTTTAACAGCATACCCACCACCATCGCCGCCCGTATCTTTAAGACACCACAAGTAATCAACCCTAATTTGTGTTGATCAATCTTTAAGGAAAAAAAGACTTCTCTTTGAAAAACGCTTCCCTTTGAAAAAACATTTCTCTTTAAAAAAGACTTCTCTCTGAAGAACACTTCTCTTTGAAAAACAATTCCCTTTGAAAGACACTTCTCTTTGAAAAAACACTTGTCTTTGAAAAACAATTGTCTTTGAAAAACACTTCTCTTTGAAAAACACTTCCCTTTGATAAACACTTCCCATTTGAAAAACACTTCTCCAGAACTTGCAATATGCGATGAATTTCACAAAAACAAATTGATTTTGTTTTATGTCTGAATGTCTCAGTTATTTAGTCAATACAATGACTCCATTATTGGCCAGTTGGATGCGGTTATCCCACATTCCGAATAAAACAGGATACACATTTTTCAATATAATCCTAACATCGTGTGACACGTGTTACTAATCTTGAGTACTAACAACAATCTAATCGAGAACCCCGATCAGAACCAGCATGAACAAGTGGTATACTATTCGCACTAAGTGTGTGCCCAAATAACGCGCTTATAAGCGCTACTAGTCCGGGAGCTAATAGGGGTACCCTTGCACCCCCCTGGGACTTAACTTCCCCACACTCATTTTGTTCCTTATTATGTCCTTCAACTTTGAAGCAATGTTAACAAGAAAATAATGTGGCCGTGTAGACTCCAGACAATATGGCGTCCATCATGGCCGCCGTTTTTCAGACCAGACCCTAAGTCAGTGTTATGCAAATTATAGCGGGAAAATCTAGTAAAATGTATACAAATGTATATATTTTCGCGAAGCTAAGACATAATGACACTTTTTGGGCCGAAATTGAAACTCACGATCCAAGATGGCCGCCAAAATGGCCGCCGGAAGTTGAAAATATGACATTTTTTCACAAATATCTTCTAGATCAATTCATGCTGTTTGGAACTAGTTGAGCATTGCAACTTTATTATGTGTTTTGTATATTAACTGATCATTGGAGCAATTAAATATGCAATTATTGGGGTCCTAACCCCTTCCGATCCCTCAAAAAATAGATTTTACAATATGCGGTATAAAATTTCACAAAAACCACAATTGGGATTCTAGTCATATTTCAACAAGAAATGAACAGAACTTTGTAATATAAGTGAGGCATATCATTACCTATGAATATTCCAAATCACTGGAACCAAAATTCTTACTTTGGCTCAAAATGGCTGCCAATATGGCCGCCATAATATGGAAAATGGTAAATATTACACCAGCGTGTCCTGCAATCGCTTACACGTTGTGGTTGATGTATAATATTGGCTATTCTGCATTTTATACATTGAATACTAACATATCTGATGCACCATGGTTAATTGTTACTAATGTCACCACTGACATCGTCAAAAATATTGGACTTTTCTCTCAAAAACTTGACATAAATATTGGCAAAAATTCACTTTTCAGGTTTGGACCATTTTTTCAGGTAAAATATAACTATCTTTGGATTGAAAGGTGTTTATTGTTTTGGTCTATTTTAAATGTGTCACACTACGGTCTTTATAGACCAAATTGCTCAAGGTGGCTTCCAAAATGGCAACCAAATTTGTAAAATGTTAATTGTTTACATATATCCCGAACATTCTCTGCATTATCCGAAAAGGTAGCAAATTGCGACTCACTTGGTTATTATACGTGTTAGTTAATTAACTGACAACTACATGTTCTATTCTGGTTGTCCCAGTTCCGTATGGGGCATGACAAATTCATTTTAAAGTATGTAATTTTGCCGAGAACCTCTTTTGTGATTTTGGCCATATTTATCGAAAGGAAATGGGCAGAACTTTGAGACAGAACTGAGATGGACCATAATCTTTGGCTATTCTGGTCCATTATGATAAAATAAATGTCAACAGGATACAGTGTGATTGCCAAGATCGTAGCCAGGGAGTTACTCTATGATCATATGTGAGGTGAATAGGTATACAGGGAGTTATTGTATGGCATGACTGATGTGAGTATGTATACAATGAGTGAGTATATGGTTATGAGTGGGTTGTCCATGGTAAGATGCATCTAAGTATACAGGGAGAGGTCATGGTCAGGTGTGAGATGAATCGGTATGCATGGAGTGACTGTATGGTGTATGATTGTGTATATCCAGTACGGGTGCACCCGGTGTGCCTGTATGGTCATTGGTACATGGTCATCTATGTGTTGATTATGTATATATGGAGTGACTGTAGGGTCATGGTGGGATGTACATGTGTTGTCTTTATGATCATGGATGGGGTGTGTGGATAAATAGGGAGTGATTTTATGGTTACGGGTAATGTGTATAGGTATACGTGGAGTGACTGTACGGTCATGATTGAATATGCATTCCTGGAGTAAGCTGGGTGGACATTACTGAGCGTGTGGGTATATAGGGAGTGCCCTTGTGGTAACGGGTGGGATGTATATTTATATATCTCGTGTATGTATTACCACTGGTGGGTGTATAGGGCTTAGCTGTATTATCATGGATGGCGTGTATGATTATACAGTGAATTGCTGAATTATCATGTGTGAGGTGTATATGCAAGTATGGATTGTTTGAGTGGTCGTGTGTGCGGGTTTTTTATATATGGAAGGGCTGAATGGCCATTGGTGAGGTTTACATGTATACCTGGAGTGAATCTGTGGTCTAGGATGGGCTGCATGTGTATATTGAATGGTTATATGACTATGTGTGTCGAATAGGTATACAGGTAGTGACTGTATGGTTAATGGTGAGATGAGTACGTGTAGGTATACAAGTAGTAACTGTATGATCATACATGTAATGAACACCTATACAGGGGTGACTACATGGTCATGTGTCAGGCATATGGGTATACCTGATGTTTCTCTTTGGTCACTCGTGGCGATATGGTCATGTGTAGGTTATACCAGTATACACATGTGTTGCTGTATTGTCATGAGCGAGGGATGTGTATATAGAGAGTGACTATATGGCCATGGATGAGGTGCATATGCATACATGGAGTGACTATACTGATATGGCTGGGGTGTATTAGTATATATTGAGTGGCTATTCGGCTATGGTGTGACAAATAGGGATACAGGGAGTGACATGGCCAATGTCGAGGTGAATATGTATGGATTGACCATGATCATGTATGAATGTTTTGAATAGGTACACCCGGGGTGGCTATATGGCCATAAGTCAGGTGAAGGAGTATACCAGGTGACATGGGTGAGGGTATGTGTATGAAGCGAGTGGCTATATGGCAATTTGTGAGGTGTATATGTATACCGGAGTGACCTTATGGTCATTGTTGTGGTGTTGATATGTATATATTGATTGTCTATTTGAACATGCGTTTGGAGAATAGCTATACAGGGGATGACCTTATGGCCAATGGTGAGATGAATGGGTATACAAGGAGTGACTATATGGTTATGGGTCATGTTTAGGAGTATACCCGGTGTGCCTGCATTGCGGTGCGTGGCTGTATGGTCATCCGTGGTCATGGGTCAGGTGTGCATGTATACAATGGGTCACTATAATGGTATGTATGTGGTGTTTATGTATATATGTAATGACTTTGTGATAATGGGTGGCTATCGCTTTCCGTGATATGACTCTCTGACATGACCTCTCTATTGATTAACATATCCTTGAGTTATTGTGGAAAGCGATAGCCACCCAAGGTACACATGTACAACACACCCATTACCCCAGTCACTCCATATGTACATAAACACCACACAAATGACAACATAGTTACCCACTTTATACACGTACACCTGATCATACAGCCATACTTGGTTATACCCGTACATACAATAAATGACGATACAGCCACGAGTCACCATGCATGAACACCATGTATACACCTACACCCGACACATGACCATATAGTCACTATATATACATATTCACTACATTCACGACCATACAGTCACTCATTGTATACATATTCACCTCACCATGGACCATACAGCCACTGCATGTATACCTATTCGTCATACACATGACCATAGAGTCAATCCAGATATACATATGCACATCACCAATGGTGAGCCCTTCCATATATACATACGACCACTCATAAGTTCCATACTTGCCATACTCATACAAGCCATCCATGATCATACATCTACTCCCCATACACCACCAATGATAACACATCCACAACATATATAAATATACGTCCCACCGTTACCAACAGGGCACACCCTATATACCCACACATAATTCATGGCCATACAATAACTCCATGTATACCAATTATCCTCATCTATGATCATAGAGTAACTCCCTGGCTGCCATCTTGGCTTCCACCCTGTATCCAGTTATTTCTGGTGATGTCAGTGGTGACAATAGTAAAAATGATCCGTGGTGCATCAGACATGTTAGTATGCAATGTATAGAATACAGATTAGCCAATTGTATATATCAACCACCACTTGTAAGCGATTGCAGGACACCCTGGGGCAATATTTACCATTTTCCATATTTTGGCGGCCATTTTCGCAGCCATTTTGAGCCAAGGTAAGATTTGTTATTCCAGAGAGTTGGAATATTCATAGGTAATGATATGCCTCACTTACATTACAATGTTCTTTTCATTTCTTGTTGAAATGTGACTAGAATCCCAATTGTGATTTTTTGTAAAATTTTGTACCGCGTTCTGTAAAATCGAATGTTTGAGGGATCGGAAGGGGCTAGGGCCCCATTAATTGCATATTTAATTGCTCCAATGATTAGTTGATATACAAAATACAAAATAATGTCATATTACTCAACCAGTTCCAAACAGCATGAATTGATCTAGAAGATATTTGTGAAAAAATGTCTTATTTTCAACTTCCGGCGGCCATTTTGGCGGCCATCTTGGATGGTGAGTTTCAATTTTGGCCCAAAAAAGTGTCATTATGTCTTAGCTTCACGAAAATATATACATTTGTATACATTTTACTAGATTTTCTCGCTATAATTTGCATAAAACTGACTTAGGGTATGGTCTGAAAAACGGCGGCCATGATGGACGCCATATTATCTGGAGTCTACACGGCCACTTTTGTTTCTTGTTAACATTGCTTAAAAGTTGAAGAACATAATAAGGAACAAAATGAGTGGGGTGAAGTTAAGTCCCAGGGGGGGGGGGGTGTGCAAGGGTACCCCTATTAGCTCCCGGACTATACGCTTGTGCTATTTCGCGCTTAATAGTGCAAAATTAAGCGCTCAATGGATAATGAGTAACCTCGAAGAGCGTTCAATGATTTGTCCACCTTATGATATACTATACTCTTCCTGTCATGGTAATTTCTCGATAGGTAATTAAATTCAATTACTCTTCATCACATTGGTTAGTACAGAGTATGCGGATAATTGCACACGAAGTTTGATATCGAAGAACACTTAATCGGGGTTCACGATTAGGTAGAATTGGTGTACAATCGGGATCACACGTGCAAAAAATGAGTATCATTATTTAATCCGAAGGGTGATAGCCCAATATTGAAAGTAATTCTGACAAAATAACTGATATTAGTTAAGGACTATGGAATATCAAATGTCATATAAAAAATGTAAATAATAAACAACATTTAGCTGTATCCAAATGTGCCTACCTGCCAAACAAGCGAGATAAAACACCATAATTGATAGTTTTGACACCAGAAACTACCAAAGTATCCCAATTTTAAGACTTTGAAATGTCATGTTTTCTCATATTCAATGTAAACATGTGTCACAAATTGGCCAAACAAAACATCTCATGGATATCTTACAACCATACCAGATAGCAGGCAGATCACAACACAGGGATTATCTTGACAACCGACCATGTGACTATTGAAAACCATGCATGTCCACTAGAAGTGATCTCTTTACGACAATATGATACACACTTGTGACCATGGCACTCTGACTGAGCTGACTCTTTTCAATCACTGTTGACACATTTGGAAATTGATATTTCATAGTCCTTAAGACACCACAAGTAATCTACCCTAATTTCTGTTGATCAATCTTTAGAAGAAAAAAAAACACTTCTCTTTGAAAAACGCTTCCCTTTGAAAAAACATTTCTCTTTAAACAAGATTTCTCTCTGAAGAACACTTCTCTTTGAAAAACAATTCCCTTTGAAAGTCACTTCTCTGTGAAAAAACACTTGTCTTTGAAAAAAACTTCTCTTTGAAAAACAATTCCCTTTGAAAAACACTTCTCTTTGAAAAACACTTCCCTTTGATAAACACTTCCCATTTGAAAAAAACACTTCTCCAGTACTTGCAATGTGCGATGAATTTCACAAAAACAAATTGATTTTGTTTTATGTCTGAATGTCTCAGTTATTTAGTCAATATAATGACTCCATTATTGGCCAGTTGGATGCGGATATCCCACATAAAACAGGATACACATTTTTCAATATAATCCTAACATCGTGTGACACTTGTTACTAATCCTGAGTACTAACAACAATATAATCGTGAACCCCGATCAGAACCAGTACGAACAAGTGGTATTCTAATCGCACTAATTGTGGGCCCAAATGACGCGCTTATAAGCGCTACGCTTGTGCTATTTCGCGCTTAATAGTGCAAAATTAAGCGCTCAATGGATAATGAAAAATCTCGAAGAGCGTTCAATGATTTGTCCACCTTATGATATACTATACACTTCCTTTCATGGTAATTTCTCGATAGGTAATTCAATTCAATTACACTTCATCGCGTTGGTGAGTACAGAGTATGCGGATAATTGCAATATAGTTATACATATATAGTATATATACATTTGTGAGATGCATTTGGGGTGAATATTAAGTGCTTGGTATATATTTAGTCGACTCATCATTTCTCAATGGAATTTTAATGAAATGAAATTTAATAATTTCCAATCGAGGGCCAATCATTCTCCGTCTCACTGGGCCACTCTCCATGCAATTGAGTCATTGTTTCATTATATAATGCTAAAGTACGCTTCTAACCAATTACTTTAATATTAATTAACAATACAAGTAGGTTGACTGTTTTTTTTCCGCATTTCCTCCATGTGGGCCGCGATGCGTTTCGATTTGATTTTGAATTTTCCATGGTTCTTAAACAGTACTTATATGTTATAAATATCAAAGTTGTGTAACTAAAAATATATACGGTACTTCGCTTCACTCCCCTCTTTCATTTTGGCTGATGTATGGTGCACAATACCAATTAACTTGACAAACGTTCTTCCTTCCTGCACTCTATCCCTCTACCCCCGCCTTGAACAATATTTTGTTCGGATCTAACATGTTATCCCCGGCTGATAAATTTACCCTATATGGTATCTATTCTGATACCAAGGGTAAACTTCTTATTCCGAGGAATATACTTGATAAAAGCCTTTCAGGCGTGTAGTCTAATCCCCGTTTTTGAACATGTGTTGTAAATTATGTCAATTTGTTTGTATGTGTTAAATGTTCTGTTCGAAAATTAAATATTGTTTACACTAAATGCTTGATAATACATAATATATAGTGCAATTATTCAATTCAACCGCCCATGGTGGTGTCCTAAATAATGGCATTACCCTTTTAATGAACAATGTGATAGTGTGTGTTCTCTTTCCCTTTCCCAAGTTGAATAGTTCATTCGGTTTAATAATGTTCGGTTTATTATTGGTATCTCTCTCGTAGAGTCTGCATGTGCAGGGCATTTCAGAATTACGTGTGATTCATCACCAAGTTCTAAATAACACAAAGTCTGAGTAATCTGAACCTACCCAGGATCCCAATTCAACTGGTAAGTATTGATTTCCTGAATCGTGATATGCAGGTTACTACGTTATTGTACATGGATAAACTCGATATATTTCTCATGACCGAACTTTATCTTAACTATTCGACATCATGCATATTTACTTGATATGGATATGGTACCTCTCTGATCTTAAATAAAATCATCTTGTAGACGTTCCTTAATATTTGTGGTGATTCGATTCAAAGAATTCAGAGACTGATCTTTCCAGATGTAACCCATACCAAGTATGTTACCATTGTCTTCTATGTTTTTGATCCATGGGTTGTTGCATTTAAAATTTAAATACAGTGACTACAGAACATAATACAACATTAAAGGAATTCGATGGCATTCCATTGTTAATATTCTTCCCCATGCAATGGTAATTTGTTTTTACAATAATAAACATTGGTTACAATATGTTAGTGCAAAATTAAATATTTAACGTGTGTGTTATTCGGTTGCGCTCAATACAGTGCGCTCAGGGTCACAATATTGACCGTGACAAACTTTCCGTGCTGTGCTGTAATCGAACATTTTTCTGAAAGAAGGCCGCTCAATATCGCAACAAATGTGCGCATGCATCAATATGTACTCTAGTAATGACCCTGTCGGCATACTCAAGTTACGTGATCAGAGTCCAGGCGGTGTAGTGGTGGCATATTTAAGCTCTGATGTTGAGATACATATAAACATAATTTTGCCTGTTTAAAGGGATATTGCACACTAAATACACTCATGTGCTCTATTAACCACGTAAACGACATGGTATTTGTAATGCAAATTAGTCATAAAGTCGTTAGCATTATAATTACCATGTTGTTTCTACCATTCACCCATGGATCAAATTCGTTCATTTGTTGCATATATTACGTTGAGTATACAGGAGATGTTCCCATAAATGGCCGTATTTCGATTACAGTCCCCTTCAAAATTTAACAGCAGATGGTATGTCCCGGTCTCTATGTATTTGGTCCCTAACGTGGCTAGTAGTGTTTGTAATTGTAACATCACACAATTTCCCTGTAAAAATAATTGTGTTCGTTGAAATTTCTCAGAAATAGCAATGCTTGTGTACACTATTGTTCCAGCAATGTCTCTAGTTGTGGTGTGCATATTTAGACACGCTATTGTTAAAGATGTATAATCCTAATTAACCCTCCCAAATTACTATTTCTTAGGCTTCGGGGTAAAACAATATTTGCTTCGAGTCGAGGAACCCACCAATCAAAGCTCAGAGTGATCATATACCGATGTTTAAATGTATTATTTTTCACCACCGACACTTTTTGGCGGTCTTGCAAAAAGTCGACGAGCAGACGTCTCGGACCAAATATATGATGAAGATGGATTACTCTAAAACCAAGTGACTTTATGTGTTACATATTTGACAATTCAGCCAAATTTTGTTGAACAAAATGTTGATAAATAACAGGTTTGGGCAATTTGATACAATAGTTCACTGTGGTTAGCACTATTTTTGGGCAATTAATGGACTCTGGTAACTGAAGCAGCATTTCAAAAAACAATTGTTGTTGTTGTTGGAATCTGATGATATGGGGACCGTCGAGTTGGATTGAGTACATTTAGTTGTATTTTATTTTAGTTATTGTGCATTACGGAACATAACCGGTGCAGTTATATGTATTAGAACACATAGCCTGTCACTCCTATGGCAAACACAATGTCGTAGCATGTAGTATATTGGCGGTATATCTTGCAAAAATATATTGATTTCTATATAATGTACTACATGGTCATATCGGTTGGGAAATTGGTTGCGAGTTGAGGACGAACACAATTGAATCACGAAACACATTACACATATATCGGGTTTAATCAACTTCAGATGTGGTGTATCTCTTCATAAAACGTTTTGTATATTTGCTTGGGATTAACATATTAATTATGAGTCAACCCGGAGCTTGTCACTCTATGAAATGAATGTGTCTATGAATTATATTCTATGAATCGGGCCATTAGAATATTACTACATTTTTTTAAATCACTTTTATGTGAAATATATATATTTGTAACACAATGGCCCGATTCGTCATCTCAGGTTTAAACCTGGTCTACGTAAACCTCTAGGTTTAAACCGCCGTGAGTCAGCAAAATCCCTGTTTAAACCAGCAACCGCAGGTCTAAGTAACGCATTCGTCATCTCTGGTTTAAACCCGGTCTAGCCAGACCAGTAGTTTAGCAGTAGTGTCACTGTATCGTCAAGATAATTACTTGTACTTTCCTAATGCGGACCGCCTCGTTTTATTGATTGCGAAAATCAATAATTACGACAGCGACCATATTTTGATTGGAAATTTATAAGCGAGAAGCACTCACACCTATAAAGCGTGTGGGGATAAGTTTTTGTCAATTTCGATTTATGTTTTTCCGTTTTATAAGCTTAAACCGGCAACTAAACCATCTAATTCGGTGGTCCAGCTAAACCAGCTTTACCGAGGCTAAACTTGAGATGACGAATCCATCTTTTCTTCATCGCGGTTTAGAATTGTCAAACAATCAATCAAAGGGTGGAGCTGTAAATTATCTCTCGAGTGAGGGCGTGTCTAAGTGGCGGCTGTCGACTGGTGTTATCATGACACAGTTGATTCATTCGCACGCGAGCTTTGCTCAGATATGGACATGTTCCTTCAGTATGATTTTTACAACTATCTTCTGGGTGGTTTTTTTTTTGGCTTGTGGCAATCACAAATACTGGTGTATCTACGAATTCATTTGAATGATTCAACGTTTTAATTTTGACACCAATACGATGGTACCGCATGACCAGATATGCTATACACATAGTTTGCGATCCTAAACTTATATTGATATATGAGTCAAATTTGATAACTTATTTTGAAGTAGATCATGCCACAAAGTTCTACTCTGGCTCCGCCCATAAATTCCCATAATATTCCACTAGTTCAAAACCTGGGAACATTTTGATTTCCCGCATGACGGAAAATTTATTACATAGAAAAAATGAACGCATGTAATATATGTCTTTATTAAAAGCTCTGTTTCTGTATAGTTGTCCACTTCAAACAGTTCAGATGCCACTTCTGATATGTACTCATAAGCAAATTGCTTTTACTTGACTGACCTCTTGGTCCAGGATTGACTCGATTATGGATCCTTTATTCAGCGTCAGAGGGGCCTGTGGCCACTTCGTGCGACAGGAGCCTGCGTCACATTTGCGAACGTTTTGATCATTTGCACATTTTAATTTAAAAAAACAATTCAGTTAAATTTAAAACAAACAAATATTAATATATATTTTAAATATTCGTTCTTGTTAGATACAACTCCAAAATATTTTTTTTCTTATTTCTAAATCAGTTTTCGAACAGTTGCTAACAGACAAACGGACATACAGATATACAGCTCCTACACCCCTTAATATATACAGATATACATGTAAATACACCAATATTTTTCTTTGCGGGTAAAGCATCTTGCAGAAGTTCAATAACAAACAAAGTGATAAACAGCGCGCGAAGCTCGTGTTGAGAGGCACGCCCTTTGTCAGATTGATTTAAACACACAAAGAGATCGGATTAATGGTTCATGAGCGATACTCATTTCTCAATGAATAAATCGTGTACGCGTTCGCGATGATTTATGGCATGTCAATAACCATTGTATCGGCTTGTCTGTTGGTCCGATAGGTAAGAGGGTAGTTTGACTGTATGCTCATATCACCAAATCGAGTTGTCAATTAGTTGGTAACTGAACGACAAAAACGCCCCCTTAAACCCGGTTTGGCTGGACCGCCAATGTAAGTTTAAACCAGGTTTAAACTCGGAGGTTTAAACCGGAGATGACGAATCCGGCCCATATGTTTCTCATGCATTTGTTTGGAAACAGCAGTGCTGAGGTGCCTTCAAAACGAACTTGATATGTTCATTGTTGTTGTATTGATGCCAGGAAAAGATAGACCTAGACGTTTTGCTAAAACAAATCCTGATATTTCGAAATTAATTTACTAAAATGTGTCTGGAAGTTCTTTTTAAAATTTGGTACATGTGATTAATGTGACCCGAGTATTATATAATATGCATTGGCTTGTTTGTGAAATGACTAATTATTCTAACCGCCCTTGGTATTATAAGGAGACACAATATAAACTAATATTGTTAGCCTCACAAATATACTGACATTCATTGTTTTTATCTTTTCGTAAATGCGGTTCAGCTTCGATGTGCAATGCAGATGATAAGTGGAAGTCAACGTCTATATGTATGTCATAATTTTGGAGGGAAGAGATGGGAGTCAAGTTCACTATAAAGCAACGAGTTCAATCCAATGAAGCATACTGATACATATATTAGGTTGGATGTTGTGTGTTGAACTCTAAAAGATGTCGACACCGTACACGGTCCAATCGATTCAGTTCCCGCATAACTAATGGTTTAGTAATGCATCGTAAACCACCACTTTTGTTTAAACACGTTTCTCCTGCATAGCGTTGTTGAAATGTTCACCATTTATAAGTGACAGCACATTGTGTTCTTAAACAGCTTTGATATGACCTATCCCAACACGTATATAAACTGGCGCTGAGATGTCTGTCATTTGCAGAATGAGGTCCCCAGAGGGTGAGTTTAGTGATGCTACCCCGCATAGCGGGATAGCATCACCAAATTTACCCTCTGGGGACCTCATTCTGCTAACACCTCAGCAGAATGACGTTCCCAGAGGGTGATGCTAACCCGCTATGATGGTAGCATCACTAAATTCACCCTCTGGGGACCTCATTCTGCAAATGACAGAGTTAATTTTCTGCAGAAACATATCATGTCGATGGATTGTAAGCATTCGAATCCATAATGAGGTCTTTTTGTTTTCATATAATCGATGAAGTCTTCAAAAGTATGTACAGTATACCTTATAATAGTGAATACATTTTTCGGTTACAGTTGATGTCGTCGTCAGGGACGTAGTCAATGCAATCGGTCTGTATTATCAAAGGACATGACACCATATTTAGCTACCATTTCCTACGAAATTCCTTAACGAATTGGCGATAAAACATCTGTATCGTGACTGCAGTTGCGATACTAGGCGCTCGTGACGTCGTTGACTGGTTCAAAATCATGAATGAACTATCGTCACATCAATCGCGTGAAAAATCAAAACGACATTCCAACGTATATTCTTGCGTACTATAAACAAATAGTTCCAAGGTTTTAACATTATTTGATTGCCTACCATCATGGGTATTATGATATAACATATCACACAGTAACTAATATGTTCAGTATTTGTTCAGTATTTATTATAAGTGTAAGAGATTGTGTCCTTTGAATACAATTTCCTTAGGCATATTCGCCTGAACTTGCAGGTTGTGAGAAGTTAGCAAAGCGAGCTTTGCAGGTTGGGAGAATTTACTCAAGAAAGCTAATCGTCGGACACAAATTCAACAGCTTTGTCATTTAAGAAACTCATAAAATGTAAGTTGTGCGGTAGATTCTGTCACACCAATGGTAGATAAATGTGTTATATACTGTACACAATGTGCTTGTACCGATTCATGTATCGAGATTCGGCTAATTTTCGTGGCCATATAGTGACTCGACGACCAAAGTCGCCTCGTCGCTATATGGTCACAAAAACTAGCCTCGTCGCGATACATGAATCGATACAAACACATTGTGTATATAACACATATTTATTGAACGCATTGGAAACTTATGGCTCGTATTAACCGACTAGTTTTATATTATATGCAGTACAGATGTTGATACTATACATAGTATATACGTAATAACAAGATGGTAGATATGAAAGTTAGTTGTTTATAATCATATACCATTTCTATTGATATTGTGCTAAGATACCAGCCGGTTCTCGTGAACATGAGCACATAGTGAGCTTATACCCGTTATTTTGTTTATGGCACGGGCCGTAATGAACACACATTATAAAGCGCGTGAATCTGGTAACGGTACACGTATACGCTTGTGTGTAATTTATATATGTAAAATCCATGTATTCCATGTATTGTACATGGTCACATCAATCATTGATAGCATTCATCGCCCGTGTGCTATCGGCTCATTTCAACAGACGAGACCAGTCAGTAGTTATAAGCCATTATCAAACTGATTTCTGTCAAGTTGTTACATGACAGTCATAAAAATGTCTTAAATCGTAGATGCCGAAATGAATAAAGCCTGTCTGATATTTGTTGCTATTTTTCGCGAGTTTTAATTCATTTCGAAAAGTTTGTTTCTCGCTATTTCTTGGCAACATGGTCATCCAAAACAGAAATAAAAAATGCAGAATCTGAATCTCTTTTAGGACGACTGTGATACACGAGTGTATAATGTCCCACACTGACTCCATATTTGATCTTGTCCAGTAAAACCCGAACGGCTCTCTCGTCCACATTTTGGAAGTCATCACCAACTACCAAAATAATACACATTGAAATAGACTTAACTCATACCTGGCGAATCCCATGCATGTTAAGAGAACGTACATGCCTGCGATGTGTATGTCATGTCCAGAGATTCGAATGTAATGAACGTTATTTAGACTAATCGGACAGTGCCGAGTCGATTCAGGAAAAGGGAATTTGTTTTTCGACTATGTGCACGGCCTCAGTTCAAATTTCAACAATCCGA
This sequence comes from Siphonodentalium dalli, assembly GCA_032622095.1. Taxonomy (NCBI): domain Eukaryota; kingdom Metazoa; phylum Mollusca; class Scaphopoda; order Gadilida; family Siphonodentaliidae; genus Siphonodentalium; species Siphonodentalium dalli. The sequence goes on along the minus strand of CP136065.1, from coordinate 72,481,357 downwards.
TATGGTGCTCTCATGCCTTGAACAACAGGCATTGGCAAATTAAGGTTCAGATAAGTACTCGGTTGGAAAATGGCCGACATTTCATTATTTTTATCATGATTTTCAGTCTCAAAAATTGATCAAAAAGATAATTGAAGACATAAAGCCATCGAATTTTGAAAATATAAACCTTGACCAAACACTACAGAAACAACAATGTCAGAGAAAATGAGCAAAAGTAACTTTGACGATGTTACTTTGATGGAAGTTGGCAGATCACAAAAACGTTGTGGTAACCAGATACGTTTTCCCACAAATCATACCAGGAATACATTAAATGTTTGAAATCAAGAAATCAATTATTCTAAGTTGAGAACCGCTGAATTGTGTGGGAAACATAGTCACTCAATATCTAATGTAAGAAAATATTCTCTATTTCCGTTTCGTGCAAATATTTATATTCTGCAATGACCTTGACCGAAAACGGAAACGAAGGCAACGAAGAATTGCGGTTTTCGTATTCATGAAAAGTGCGCAATAAAATTAAAAACACCGTAATCTTTGATTGTATTGACTCCCCTTTGTTTCTGTCACATTTCGAGTGTTAATTCAGTGAATAAACAAATGCGATCTCCGACAATTTGTCGCTCGTGCTCGTCAAGAAATTTCGCGGGCTCTGAATGGCACCCGTAATAGTTCGGATTGGTAACAAAATCAATATTCATCAGAAATCATTCCGCGGGTATTATACGAGGTAATTGTAAGTGTTATTACATTGAATTATTAATTATACTATATTATAAGCTAGTTTATAGAATAATATCACCCATTCTCCAGTTAAAACTTAACTGCCTGGATGTAGTTTGGAACTATTTTGTTTAGCGCTTAATTGAACATAGTGTGTTCCAGGGCAAATTGTTGACGAATTCTGATAAACTCACAATTTGAACGAATTTTATTTCACTTGAAACCACAACGCATAGTAGATTAATGTCGTTTTAACTATTATTTATCATTGGACAACAATAATACAGATTTTGAAGATAAGTTAAAACTTGTTTACTGTGTAAGGTAAGGCAGATTGATGAAAATCAATGTAGACCAATGGTGGCAATGCACATCTTCCTGAAATATCAACAGTCTTCTAGCATCAACCTCAAATGTTCATATAATTACATGCTTTAACAATGCAATTCTTCTTCAAAATACAGAAGAGACGTTAATCTTTCATTGTATATATTTTGTAAATTTGGATGAATTGAAATTATTGGTATATTCATTGGATTTATTGCGAATTATTATTATACCCAAAGACATTGGAGTTCATCGATAACTGACGATAATTAAGTGTCATCATTAACTGTTTGGGCTATTCAAGCTGTGTATTATGTATGTGTGTATACATGGCAATTGCAACGAAAATAAAAAACGAAAAGAAGAAACTTGAAAGAGAAGAAAGTCGAAAAAGAAAGATAAACCATCAGAGGAAAGCATTGATAGTTTGCGACAGCAAAGGACGCGAATTAAAGATACTTGTCAGCAAACAAAACAAGGTGAATGTAAAAATAATATTTTAAACAGGAGCAAAGTCATGGGAGACAAGAGGGTTGGAGTCTAAAATAAGAAGAATTTGTGAAAGAAGACAGCCAATTGTGATTTATTGGTTTGGGACGTGTGAACTGACAGAAATAAAAAAAACAGGAGAGTTGACATACCGTCGCGTGGAAACCAAAAGGTTCTATGTCCATCTTGGCGCGAAAATGAGATATGATTGGTATCATTATAACCGGACTCGGATTTTCTATCGATTTAGCCAGCCACAGCGTGCCCACCATGGGCAGATTCAATGTAAAAAGCACTGAAAAAAGTTCTATCTCCAAAATTAATGATTCCGTGCGGACCAGAGGGTTCTCTCTCCTGATACGATGAGGATGTGACAACTTATCACATAAACTATTGATAGTTCGCAGTGTGTAATAATGATAACAAACATATTTTAAAACTTATTATGACGTGTTTCGTTACTTTGTTGACAATTTGTTTGTGTGTTCCATGTTGTCAGCCACTGGGGATAACTTCACATAGAGGAAACACTATATTATTGTTTTAATACATCGATGGGTGAAATTCTTGAAGTGGGGTCCATCCAAGGGGCGTGGTGGCAATTCTAGGTGAATGGTTGATAATTGTACTGGAATACATGCGTCCGTCCGTCCGTCTACCGCCCGTCCAAGCAGATATATCCACCAAGGGCCGTCGTATCTTAATGAAATGGTTTATGAACTTTCAAATTGATTCAATATAATGTTCTATCGTGTTATTCTTGATTTATGGAGTTATGCATCTTTGTTTTTCTGGAAATTTTAGTTTTTGTCCGTCCAATCAGATATTACAACCATACGTTGTCGAATCTTAATGACATTTGGAACGGATGTTTACCACTATGAGAACATCGAATGGAGTGCCCAATTGTTTTGTTCAGGTTCTCCCTTCTTGAGTTATTAATCTTTGTGCGTCTGGAAATGTCAGTATCTCACTCATATGTTATAGAGGTGTGCCAACACGTCTAGTCTTGTGCGTTGAGTAAAATATTATTTGACAGCCGAGAAACATCGCTGGCATGAAATGCGCCTTGTAACTGAGTCGCGGCCATATTGGATTCATTCAGCCCCGTTCAATTTTTAGTGCTACAGGTCAAAGTTCTGGAGTAACATTTCATATATGGAATTCATGAGTATTAAAAAGCTCCATAATATGGAATGCTACTCCAGAACGTTGACATGTAGCACTAAAACTGAACAGGACTGGATGGATCCAATATCGCCGCGACTCAGTGACAAGGATGATTGATTCATACTTTAAATACAGGAATGTATGACTATACGGCCGCAGCAATCCAAAACATTTATATGAAGTACAGGCCCTGAATGCGGGTACAATATGGTTGTACAATCGTCTTCATATTAAATTTTATATAGCCTATATAGATCCAATTCCACAACAGTTTTTAAATGCATTTTTACAAGACTCTTTTCTGAAATCGGTATCGCAATAGGAAGAATTATTATGGTTCATTCATGTGCGGACTTTTGTTCGGATAGAAAGCGTTTATGTCGTGTTTGATATTTATCGCCTCCAAATATTTTCTGCAATAAAAATCTACCGATTCACAGACACTATATTAAGTTTTGCGAGACCAACAAACAGATCAACTATATAGGTTGACCCTGATACACTATAGACATCAAATAAAGTTAAAATATATTCTATAAGAGCGCCAGTGATACTTCAGATGATATAGTTTTGTTGCTCAATTATTTTTGTCCTATATACAAGTTTTGGCGTAATTTAAAAGAAATTAAATGTTGTTCTTCAAAAGAAACTTAGACATGACTACATGTTCCGTGGATTTTGACTGAGTTATGCCCCTTTTTCAACTTAGATTTTACCTGATATGCTGTTTCCAGATGATAACCTTATATTTAATCGAGTGAACTGAACCAATTTGGTATACAGATCAATTTCAAATATTATTTCGTCTTAAGGTTTCAAACAAATGAATTAAACCTTGCCCAACTCTACTCCAGTAACGGGCGTATTATGCCACGCCCCGACGGCGTGCACATACATGTATTGTCAATCCATTTTCAGGACCACGATTTTATTTAGCTTTTAGCTGTAAAATGCTCGTTCCTAGGTGTGGGTCGTCGATGACCAGTGCGAGTGAAGTGTGGTCGACGAATGACACATGCCATTTTTTTCGACTATTTCGTTGATAAAGACAAGAAAGAGTATAGGTTTCTGGACATATCATTGGGGCAGCCCTGCGGTTATCTATACCAAATCAACATGCGGATTTATCCGAGATTAAAACAACATGTTTAGTTTAGTTCATTTACGTTTTGTCGTGAGGGTGTTACAACATGCCACCCGGGAACTGAATGGTATTAAACAATCCCTCAAATTTGATGTGAGACACACCACCCGAGCGACGTGGTTATATATGCCTATATATTCTGTCATGTTTTTAGCTATCACTCAGATCGATATTTTACATGGCAATCGTTGTCTAGAGAGTTACATGCATATATCATGAATTCTTACGCGCACGTCATCTAAAATGAAATCGTTCACATTGAAACAACTGATCATTAAATTGGATACTGAGCGTTCGTTGTTAACATAACGGGTCGTCGTTGGTAAAATAACGTACGACCTCGACAATAATCATCCATTATCCTTTATATTGAACACGATCAACACAGGAGTGATACCATAGCCATGTTCACGTTGAGCTATTGATATTGTTGCGGTCTTGGTCCTACTCAATGTGAAGTATATAGCGTTAGAAAAGTGTAAGAGTTTATCGATTCCAGGTTTCAATTATAATTTTAGAAGAATAGGATATTGGTATATTAAGGTCAATTGCCGGTGTGTGTGTGAAAGATTTGAGCGTAGACAATAACTGGGCTTCTGACATCATTGGTAATCGACCAGAATCACGACTGTCTTGTCATATCGTAATAGTGATACAACATCCATAATTGGCACCTTCATCAATATGTCCTCTCTAGCAAGTTGACCTTCTTATCTGTAAATAAAATATCGGTGACATGTAAGAGTGTTTGTTCTGTTTTGTTATTGTTAACGTTGTCAGTTATATCGCGTATGCCCATGTGGACATATCGGATGCGGTTATTATAAATACGAAGCCCAGGCTGTTTGATATATTGAATACAGTTTATTTTGTCTTGTAATATTACGTCGTACCGGGTCAAGTCAAAAGACTAAGCGTATATACTGTATGACCAGACCCAAACAAAATAGTAGCCAACACAAATCTTACAATGAAAAAACATCATGTGAGATGCACTGTCCACTATTACACCATTGGGTGGTGGGATGGGATACATGTTGTGTAAATTGTTGGAAGTGTGGAAGGAAATTAGTATAAGTTTACGTTCACCCTCATGCTCTTAGTTATTTCACAATAATGATCAGTGTCTTTCTTTCAAACGAGATGTTGATTTGATATATATATTGGTGGACGCTTCAGAAACAGTTGTGTTTTAAGCATGTTCCAAACTTCAAGATCTCCCTATAAGAGGAATTCAATCTTAGCTGCTATATGACTGCACAACGGTTTGATAGCCTAACGTAGTTCGCTTAAATTTATTGCTGCAATATCAATTACTCACACCTGTACACGAATGCTGCAAGACTTGAGTCCAGTGCTTTGCACGCACATGTCTGATAAACTACGCATGCTTACTTGACGGTAGTAGCGGTTGGATTTCGAAGGTAGGTAGCTTATACACCAGAATTAAGTGGCAAACCTTTTTTAAAAAGAAAATACTATTTCTAAAAACTGAATTAATTTGAATACGTGTAGTTGAATCCATCTGAAAATCACAAAAAAACTTAAAACCAAAAAAACAAACAAACAAACAAAGCTACACACTGTGTCTTAGTGAAGGCATACACCAAAATAAAGCACTGCATATGACAATATTATGTCTTTTGAATCGTGTATCTTTTTTTGGAAATTAGTCAGTAATTTTGCTTGCCTGGAGCGGACAGTTTCTTCCTGTTGTGCGTCATTCCCTCCACCGTCAAACTGACAAGGAGGTTATATGGAATACCGTGGTTGAAGCGACGATAAACCATAGTAAAGGAAAACCTTTCCAAACATGTCATGTGCACTTTAGTAGACATGTCAGTTAAGTGGCTACAAGTCAATACCTTTTGTTGTTGGAACGATTGTTGTTCCTGGCAAAATCGTGGCTCGATCGACCTGTATATCACATATATTACGCAGTCAGCATATGCTGGTGTCGATGTCTAAAGGTTTCTGAAAAAGTGTTAGGAGGTTTGGTTGTCTCTAAAATCATGTTGAACATATTTGCCGGAATGTGGCTGTTTGTAGTAGCTTGTCTGTGTAGTGTGCATTCTATTCAACATGGTGGCTACACGATAATCAGAGGAATGAAAGAGAAGGAGCTCAACTTGTCCAGCTCGTGCATCTCGACACCCAGAAGCACACTCGAATGCGCCGAATGGTGCCTCCAGAATCCGTGGTGTGTCGCAGCGACATATATGCCCAATGGCGATCAAGGCGGCCGTAAATGTTTCCCATCTTCTGTTGTTGGATGGTGTCTGGAGGAAGATAGCAATTCAATTGTCATAAAAAAGAAGGTGAGATGTTACTCTGTGATGTAGCAACATTATCCGTTATTTTGGCGAAAATGAATCGTTAAAAACTATCTCAAAATATCATAATTGAAAATGCTATTCAGTTTATATCGCTTTTGGGCGACAGAAGCATGGTCGCTCTTTATATGAAATGATGTTTGGAGTTTTTATAGGTTTATATAGCCAAACTGCAAAACAGACTTCAGTTCCCTGCTACATTGGTCTGACCACTGCCATTACGTACATATACGTAAGTGACTTGAAACAATCCGGTATGGTGATCAATTATAGAAATAGAGAATAATCGTGCTCGGTTGTAGTTATTTTAACAATAATTATAACTAAATTGACAAAACACACCGTCATTCTTATATATTATTTAAATGCCGTGACTCTCGGTGTCGAAATCGTGTATCATCTGAGTGTCCCAACTGTAATTGTATCAGCTTTGGTGCCCCACTTTTCCCCATTTGTGACATGAACAGTGCCACTTTTGGCATATTTAAACCACGTCCGCTATATACCTGAGATTATGGAGGTTATGTATCAGTCAGGTGGTAATTGGCAACTAAATAAATTCTTATCAAATATAAAGCCTCCAATCCCTCACCCAGACCGCACCGATTTGGTGTCTTTGAATCACACTATTAGAATCCTCGTATAATGGAGAAGAATATATACAATTTGGTGGAAATCGGCGCTAAAAATTAGTGTTTATAAATTTTGTTGCCCATCTCCCGCTACTTGCACTTTGACTCGAACGGCGCCATATCATGGAGATGATTATGTATACATTTGCTGGAAATCTGCGTCAAAAATATTTCATCATTTTTTTTTTGCTGCCGCTCTCCATTTTCTGCCCTCGACACCAACACATACAGCTATTGTAAATATAAGCACCAAATGTGGCGTCTATAACACACACAATTGGATTCCTCGTATCGTTGGAGAAGAACGTGTATTAATTTTGTGGAAATTGGCGCTAAACATATTTGTATCAGTTTCGGTCACCACCCCCTCCCTATCCCTGAATCAAGCGGCGCCACTTTTGACATCTCTAAGCCACACAATTATACTCATTATGAAGATGAATATCGGCTGCTAAACAAATTTGTATCAAATTTAGTGTCCCCATCTCTCACCCAAATGGCACCAATTTGGCGTCTTTAAATCACGCGATTATATTGTTTTTATCATGAAGAAGAATTTGTATCAATTTGGTGGAAATATGCGCTAAACATATTTTTAGCAATTTGGATACCCCTCCTCCCTTCTGTGCACCCTGACCCGAACGGCGCATCTTTTATCATAACTAAACCACACGAACATTCCTCATATCTATGATTATGTATAATCTTGGTGGAAATCGGCGACATATTAATTTGCTGCCCCTCCCCTTTTCTGCTCCTGAAGACAACAGCCTCACTTTAGAAAATTCTAACCCACACCATTATCCTCCTCGTAAAAAGTTAACCTGAAGTTATATTTGTCATACATATAACGTTCACCCCAGTGATGGCAGCACTGTAGTCAAACAATTCTTTCAATTTGATGAAGGTGTCCGCTTCAACCACACGGGCGGTCAAAGCGTTCAATGACAATACGACTCACTGTGAGAACAAGTATTCATGAATATCATTAGAAACACTGTGTTCCTTGAATTTAGCTGAACGCACACGCGTTGCAATATAGTGGACACATTCGATTTATATCAATGAGGTTGTGCAGCCCATTAACTATGTTATAGTCTGGTTTCGTAGGGTAAATCCCAGAACGTGATGAAATTAATTTCGATGCATGCGTTTGGACACGTTTCATTGCGCTTGGGTGTTTTACTTGGTTAAAGTTGCAAACTGCGTTCCCATATCTTAGTATAGGTCTAATTAGCGACCGCATGAAGATAGTAACAATGTAGTTTTCTTTGTACGTGCAAGACCTTTTGATCCTGCTTTTATGTCCATTTCATTGACCTGTTGATCGAAATTAAGTAAGTAAATTCCATGGTCTTTTTAGTGTTTTGACGCTGTAATGGCTGTTCGTTTGGGAGAGTCGGTCGAAAAACTAACATCTTCTTTGAATTAAAATTCAGTTGCCAGTCGTTTGGCAATTACACACGGCGTCGATTGCATGCACATCTTAATATAAGTATCACTACTAATAAACATCGTAATTGCATACAGTATGTGTCATTATTGTAAGGACACATCAATATTTAATGACAATAAGTTTAGCCCTTTACCCAACAAACCGGTCAAAAACGCCCAAATAAAGCTTCAACAGCCTAAAATACCCTGTGCCAATGCATTCTCTTATATATGCGAGTCGACCATAGGTCGCCTCGCATATATAAGAGAATGCATTGGCCTAACAACTTTTTATCATTTTTTTTAAATAAATGTTTCTTACAAATTTTAGGACATAAAATAAAAAACATCCATTACCCTGCAGGGAGCCCCACACATATATAGAAGCATATAGAAGAGTGTCGTCTGATCATGTTTGTCTGGGGCTCTGTATGGGTGAAATTATACAATTGTTAAAGAATACAAGAACAAATTATTAAAATTGTAAAAAATTGTTAGGCCAATGCATTCTCTTATATATGCGAGGCGACCTATGGTCGACTCGCATATATAAGAGAATGCATTGGCACAGGGCCGTTCTGTTGGGTAAAGGGTTAACGCCATCCTTATATTCTAATGAAAGATGCTACGGATTACTGTGCAATGGCATATCGTTGTTTTAATTTCTACTAGCGGCGTTGCTGGGCGTGGCCTGGATTAAAACACGCCAACTTATAGCAATATATTCTACTGATTAACATATAATTATGCATAACATTTTGGCTGCACGATTGAGCATTGTTTATGAATAGCAACAATTAGCCGCCCTACCCTGACCCCACCTCTTATTCGGAGAGCGTCAATTATACAATGTTTGTATACATACATGTATAGGACATGACTATTTCAGCCTGATCTCCCAAAAATCCGCACATTATCTGCTTATAATAAAATTGTTCTATGTATATAATCTGCTTAGAATCGACTCATTTTGAGTGCATACTGTGCTGAAAATAAGAGCGTTTTAGTCACATTATCGACTCATAACATTATGAGGCGATTTTAAGCATATTGTGCCTGACAATGACACAAATAAGCCAACTCACGACTGTTCAGGTGTACGCTTCTTAGCATATGTTTTCATTGTGGCCCGCGCCATAAAACGAAATAACGGATATGATCCAATATCTGCTTATTTCAAAATCCACTAATCACATTATTTACCTATTTCAAACTATAGGTGGATTATGTGCGTATTTTCGTGAGGAAATGTTGACTATTTAAAGTTAAGTCGACGACTCTGTTTAGCAATGTTGGTTCCCCTTAGCCTACATCCATTTGTTTTACTTTACACTACACCATCTATATTAAAACACGCAAACTTATAACAATATATTCTACTGGTAAACACATAATTATGCATAACAACTTGGCTGCACGATTGAGCATTGTTTATGAATAGCAACAATTAGCCGCCCTACCCTGACCACACCTCTTATTCGGACAGCGTCAATTATACAATGTTTGTATACATCTAGGACATGACTATTTCAGCCTGATCTCCCGACAATCCGCACATTATCTTCTTATAGATGCCACCTATCTTGAGACACCCCAGACTAATTTTAGGAAGTAGATTCATCCTTGCATCTGGACATAGGTGAAGGTATATTCATGCTTTTGCATACTTGGACTTGCACTACTTGGACTACATGTTCATGGTTTTCATGTCACACAGACAATATGAATTCCACACAATACTCAAATAGCTGATTGCTAAATGGAGGATTTGGTTCGCATCCTGAGAGATGTTTATTATATTACCTTCATCTTGCATTCAATGGGATATTAGATGGATACCACTTTAGTTTTTATTGAGAATTTAATAGTATAATAGTAAATATAATTTATCCATTACTCACAGGCTAGTATAGTTAAAGATGTACTCAGGGACCCAAATTAACTCTAAATTGCCTTAGACTGCTACACAGAAGGGGCGACGCTCTATTCATTCCCACATATAAGGTCTATTGTTTGAGTGTCAGAAATAGTCATAAGCTTGAATATTAACTTACCAAATGAAATATTCTAAATACAACAGGCTCTGACTTATCATTTACTTGACTACTATGCAGTACCTTACCAGTCACATACATATGACACAACTCCATCAAATGTCAATTACATTATTTACTCTTTCACATATCCCTTGAGATTTCATTTTGACCCATGTTCTAGGATACTAAAATAATAATTCAGACCTATTACTGAATATAATATGGCAAGTTGATCACTTGGAAATCTGAATACATCTTTACCATCTATAAGAGCACAAATGTGGCCCTGAGTGACCGACGAACTTACCAGTGACTAACTTCACTGATCATCGTAAATGTATTATTGTATATATTAATATAATTATAGTGGCAAATGGATCCTGAGACCTGAACGTTTTCTGAAAAACATAACATTAACAGTCCAAACACATATTCTATATGAAAATCCCATTTCTATGCTGGTTATTTCAGACAATCCAGTCACATATATATGGTTTATATAATAACGACCAAATTCATTAAAAAAAAAAAATAATAATAATAATAATAATAAAAAAATAAAAAAATTATAATAATAATAATATTTCAGTACTTTCAAGAAAACTTTGAGGTCTCCTGACCCTTCGTCCACTATTAAATTTTAAACTTGCCTCATTCATTCAATCCTATCTCTCACTCCTCAATCAATCACAAAATCAATACTGACTACAAGTCACAACACCCCCGCGACAAAGTCACCACGCCAACAATTTCCACTGAATTCAGTGCATACTGTATTCATGCATTTTCTATCGCACAGAAACCTACAAATTTTAAGTCGCTTTGGGCTCTCTAACATATAACTGCTACAGAGGCACACACTTGCGTCACATGTAATACGTGTGAGGTCAGCAATAAACATTACTTAATATCCAGGCCTGAATTACTTACTCGACCTGAGCTTTTTTAACATTTCAAAGAAATCCAACAATGGTCCAGCACTCGTGAACTTTGAAATCACGTGGTAAAAGCCACAACAAATTAACGCTGACAGTAGGATCTTGCCACACTACCAACTTTCAGAAATGTAAGATAGAGTTTTTCCCCTTGGTACGGTATAGTGATCGAAAGCAAGCTGCAAAACAGAGTCCAGTCCCCTCGCCACGTGAGCTTGGATCGAAAGATCAGCACATCAATTAGTACTGGTCGACAAGTTTGTCTTCAATGTTTGTCTATGCGTTTGAAGCATGGCATATGCTGGAATACCTAGTAATACTTTTTGCAAAACATTATATCTAATATGTGAGTGTAATTCGGCACTCTATACCAAGGCCAAGGTCGTTGGCACAGTGGTGTGGCATGATCACTCTTTCAGCCAATTTAACAGCCGAGTAGACAAAACTACGGGAGCCCAGAAGCACAAACAAACAATAGCCTCGTCATAATGGAATGCTCATGAAAAATTATCTTCGCGGTCTGAACTAACGTATGCTTTGCGGACAAGTCCGGGTAGGCCTATGCATATTAATGTATTCTGCCATACTCGGCCGCCTCTGTACATCGCATTTTATATATCAATGGCTCAGCATATGAAGCTCAAGTATAGGCCTCGATCTTTCAAAATACGAGACCCAAAGCGACACAATAACTTTCTCCTTCCCGTTCCAAAACGAAATACTCGACCCGGTCTATGCATACTTCACATGTTATTGATACATCTTCACCTCATAATTCACACCATTATTATGTACAGTTATCATTCTCATGTTTCTCTCATGTTTGTTCATGTTTTCATCATGTTTTCTATCAACAATAGGCCGATACTGATATCCGACAATCACATTTTCCACTTTGCGCTGTCATCCTCCCATCCGCTCCAACACGACATATTTAAATATTTGTATCCAATGTACGCCAGTCTCGCTCCGGTGCCGCCGAAACTGTTCCTTTTTCCAACCTAAATGGGAATATCGCCACTGCAGCACCGCATCGCGACTGGCGTATTCAATTCAGGGAGGCTTTCTACTCGCCACTCACCATTAAGTACGAAAACCCATAAAATTTATAAGATACCTCAAGGATTAAGAATAAATCTCCCTCTAATTCTTCTGGTCATATCACTGCTTTTGTTATGCTCCGGATCGGTACACAGCAACCCAGGGCCCAGCCCAAGCCATAAAACTGTACACGAAGGCAACACATTAACAGTATTCCATTATAATGTACGGAGCATAAGACATAAACTGGAAAAGATAGCCGATATGATAAATGACTTCGATATCCCATGTTTCACCGAAACTCACCTTGACCCCTCTTACCCCTCCGATAGACTAGAGATTGATAATTGCAGTCCCCCTATCCGACTTGATCGAGATTCCCACGGCGGTGGACTATGCGTATACGTCTCCTCTCATCTGGTCTTCAAAAGGAGAAACGATTTAGAAACCGATACTTCTTCAATGCTATGGTTTGACATTGTCTCAAAATCACAACATATTTTGCTATGCTTATCGTATCGATCAGATCAATATTGCCGATCGAACTATTGGGATCTGCTAGATTTGTCCATATCTAAGGCACTAGATGTCTCCCAAAATATAATTCTACTTGGAGATTTTAACTACAATCTACTATGCCCCACTTCCAAACTCAAAAATAATATTGATTTCTATACACTTAAGGACGTAATAAAAACCCCAACTAGAGTTACCACTAGAACCAGCACCCTACTCGATCCTATAATCGTGAGTAATAACTTGAGTGTCCGGGACGCTGACGTTCTAAATCTTGAATTGTCTGATCATTACGCTGTTTACGCGACAATTTCATATGATCAATTGCATGCGACCTCTTTCACAAGAACTATCTGGAACTATAAAAATGCAGATTTTCAAAAAGCGAATATCTTAATAAATGAGAGCAAATGGCATTAATTGCTGCAACCAGTAAATGACATAAACGATGCAGTAAGCTTATTTACCGAGAGATTTATTAAAATAATGAAACAATCAATCCCCAAAATGACAGTGACGATAAGGACAAAGGACAAATTCTGGTTTAATTCCGACATACGGAGAGAAATACGACGTCGCGATAGACTCAGATCAATAGCACTCAAACGAAATTCAGAGCACACTTGGAGAAAATACAAGGATATTAGAAATAAAGTTAACAACATGAAAAAGTATGCAAAATCGCAATTCGAAACTAAAATTGAGGAGAAAATAAATGAAACCCCCACTCCCCGCGATTTCTGGCATATTATGAATTATCTACTTAACAAAAAGAAATCTACGAATACCCCACCTCTGTATAGCCCCAATGGCAACGTATCAATGGAAGGGAAATCATATGCAACCGATGATTATTAAAAAGCTAGGTGTCTCAACGCAAGATTCATTTCTAATGCCACTATACAAGACGATGCCAAAAATCTCCCTTATTTCCCTTGTAGATCCAATAACATACTATCCGAAATCCCAATCACATATCAAAGTATCGTGTGCGCTATAAAATCATTAAATTTAAATAAGGCGTATGGTCACGATAGCATCAGTCCAAAAATGTTGCATAGTACTGCCGAAAATATCGCAATCCCCCTATTAATAATTTATAAAAAATCATTGGATCTTGGTAAGTTTCCAATGACCTGGAAAAAGGCAAACGTCATCCCTATCTTCAAAAAAGGCGACCCAGCCGATTCCGCAAATTACCGTCCAATATCTCTCCTTCCGACATTAGGCAAAATCTTCGAAAAAGTGGTCATACAACATATTATGACATACTTCACGGAAAATAATTTGTTATATAATCACCAGTGTGGCTTCCTCCCTGGCCATAGTACAACATACCAGTTAATAGAACTATATCACAACCTGTGCCATAGTCTCGACAACAGCCTCTATACATGTGCAGTATTTTTTGATATATCGAAGGCATTCGATAGAGTATGGCACAGGGGGCTGCTATATAAATTGGAACAATATGGAGTCTCTGGAAATCTCTTAGAATGGCTAAAAGATTATTTGTTCAATCGCAAACAAAGGGTCTTAGTGAACAACTCCTTCTTAAATTTCAAAGTTATCCCAGCGGGTGTCCCTCAAGGCTCAATTATTGGCCCTTTCCTATTTTTAGTTTACATAAACGACCTCCCTGATCACATTAATGCAACCACAAGAATGTACGCGGACGATACTTGCCTTATGACTACCCATTATGACATCGATATCCTAACCAAGAACATGAACGATGACCTTGAAAGAGTCGCAGACTGGGCAAATAAATGGCTAGTTAAATTTAACCTAACGAAAACTAGGGCAATTTCCTTTTCCCTTACAAATAACAACGTGACCCCGAATTTAAAAATCGAACAAGAAAATTTATTATTTACAAACTCACACAAACATCTTGGACTTGAAATACAATCGAATCTAAACTGGAACACTCATATAAATACAATAGCAAACAAAGCAACATCTCGTCTCTCACAATTAAGAAGACTGAAGTACGACCTAGACCGAAAGTCGCTTGAAAAAATATACACAGCATATATATTACCAATTATAGACTATGCCGATGTAGTGTGGGGCACAGCAACAGATTACTTATTTAAAAAGTTCGATGACATACACAAAGATGCTGCAAGAATAGTAACAGGATTAACGCGTTCCGTAGATATAAATCGCTTGTTTGACGAAGTAGGATGGTCAAGGCTTGAAATTCGACGAGAACTCCACGAGTTGCACACCATGTTTAAAATAATAAACAACCAAGTCCCCAATTACCTCACGCTCATGTTGCCACCCCGATCAAGACAAGTTGCCAGTAATCGATATGATATGCGCGAACCTGACAAATTATATTCATACCGTTCGCATACAGAACATTTCAGAAACTCTTATTTACCTAAAAGTACGTTATCTTGGAATAAACTACCAAAGCCTATTACAAATGTAAGTACTCTTCCTGAATTTAAGATGAATTTGAAATTAATTGACCCGCCCACGAAACCTCCCCAATTCTTTATTAATGGTCCAAGAAAACTAAGCATTTTACACTGCAGAATTCGCAACTATTATAGTGAATTAAAATCAGATATGTGCAACAATTTTATCTCTGATACCTCTAAATGCACATGTGGATACGAAGTCGAAGATGCCTTTCATTATTTCTTTGAGTGCCCCCTGTATGCTACCGAAAGATGCGAACTCTTCAATAAGATTGCAGCCCACCAATTTATAATATCTAACATTTCCTCCTTACTCACAGGGATATCATCAGAATCGAATCGACGCAATGAAATTCTTTTCCATTTTGTTTATTCATACATTTCATCAACGAAACGCTTTAATTAGGCCCCCTCCGCTAACAAATATAGGCGAGATCCTCCTTTGCGTTACAAATGTTGACTACCTCAGATGAAATTTCAAAAGCAGGATAGGACTGACAGCAATCACAACCACACCATACATCATCCTGTATATATGTTATGTTCGTCATCTACTTTGTATTTGTTAAAATGTATATGGGAGAGGGGCGGATTTAAGTTGTTAAAACTTGTGCCCCGATCCCTTGTGTAATATTATATTACAATAAAATATGTTTAAACAAAAATCTTCTTATAATAAATTGTTCTATGTATATAATCTGCTTAGAATCGACTCATTTGTGTCCATACCGTGCTGAAAATAAGAGCGTTTTAGTCACATTATCGACTCATAATGAGGCGATTCTAAGCATATTGTGTGCTGACAATGACACAAATAAGCCAACTCACGACTGTTCAGGTGTACGCTCTTTATCATCTTGTGGCCCGCGCCATAAAACGAAATAACGGATATGATCCAATATCCGCTTATTTCAAAATCCACTAATCACATTATTTACCTATTTCACACTATAGGTGGATTATGTGCGTATTTTCGTGAGGAAATGTTGACTATTTAAATTTAAGTCGACGACTCTGTTTAGCAATGTTGGTTCCCCTTAGCCTACATCCATTTGTTTTACTTTACACTACACCATCTATATTAAAACACGCAAACTTATAACAATATATTCTACTGGTAAACACATAATTATGCATAACAACTTGGCTGCACGATTGAGCATTGTTTATGAATAGCAACAATTAGCCGCCCTACCCTGACCCCACCTCTTATTCGGACAGCGTCAATTATACAATGTTTGTATACATCTGGGACATGACTATTTCAGCCTGGTATCCCGACAATCCGCACATTATCTTCTTATAATAAATTGTTCTATGTATATAATCTGCTTAGAATCGACTCATTTGTGTCCATACTGTGCTGAAAATAAGAGCGTTTTAGTCACATTATCGACTCATAATGAGGCGATTCTAAGCATATTGTGTGCTGACAATGACACAAATAAGCCAACTCACGACTGTTCAGGTGTACGCTCTTTATCATCGTGTGGCCCGCGCCATAAAACGAAATAACGGATATGATCCAATATCTGCTTATTTCAAAATCCTATAATCACATTATTTACCTATTTCACACTATAGGTGGATTATGTGTGTATTTTCGCGAGGACATGTTGACTATTTAAAGTTAAGTCGACGACTCTGTTTAGCAATGTTGGTTCCCCTTAGCCTACATCCATTTGTTTTACTTTACACTACACCATCTATATGTCTGTGTTCGTAAACCGGCAACATCATGGTAGATTACTGTTGGTACTCCCCTACCATGATCCTCATTCTGACCCGAATGGTAGGGTGCAAATTCTGACAATTTAAACTATATCAGTATGGTCCTATATCAACGATATTTCTATAGAAGTTTGGAGGTGGTGAAGTATTTCGGTTGAGCTAACCCTGGGATTCTCAAGATGGTCGATATGCCCTCTCCTTCACCCCTTATGAAGTTTGGATGAATATATTTTGGCAACTTTGAATCATAACCTAGATTCCCGGTGCAATGGAAATGGGACCATATATCAGTTTGGTTGAAATCGACGACAACCTGTTTGTCCCCCGACCACGACCCACATTGCTGATTTGTGTATCTTTAAACCACACGATTATATTACATATATCATGGCGATGACTACATATAAGTCTGGTGGAAATCGACGACAAATTTGTAGCATTGTGTAGCCCTTCCATGATCCCATCCCTGACATCGACGGTGACACTTGTAAGTGTCAAAACACGTAGTTAGACTCCCATTTCCACGCAGATGGCCACATGTAAGTTTGGTAGAAATCGGCGACAAAAATATGTTATTAATATTGGCGCCCCAACTCCCATTCCTGTCTTCGACGGCGGCACTGGAGTATATATGCTCATCAAAGTTGGTGTCCCTCACAACCCTGACTCCGACATTATAGAGTAGTCGCCCGCTGTCGAGGGAGGTAATTAAATTTGTCACCCGCTCGAGAACGGAATGTCTCTGGACGAGGGTAGCTCAATAACTTTGTATTATCTTTGGATTTATGTTCCATAACAGATAGTCGTCAAGCCCTTCCGCTTTTGATAATCATCGTTTTTCCGTAATTTGGAGTACTCACGGCATGCATGTCGTCTTGTGTGTGGAATTTACATGCGATGTTAATTTCATTACGATCTTCCCCGAATGCTATTGGGAAGTTGTCGATTTGACGTCAATACTCCCTAGTACATCCCCACACAAAAATACTTATATGATGGAATAAATATATGACAATATTATTAGCAATTTGTGTATCCGCTGAGTATATACGAGTTATGATCATAGCACGCATTTGGGTTTGTGTAATAGATATATTCTTGAAATATAACATCAGGTAGGCGACAAAAACAATGTAATTCTGTTCAGCGGGCAACATTGTGATTTGTCGCCCGGCACGTTACAGGACTAGGTCCAAGCACGAACGGATAAAATGGAGAGGAGGGCAACAATGTTTAGTGATGTTGTACCTGTACATGTATAATATAGTATATGATGATAAGGCCCCTGTTTGGGGGTAGATATCGATTTTTGTGACGTCACGGAAGTACATGATCTATATTCTCCGCAGTCCGCCCACGCATTGCATCATGGTCTATTTGTATACCGGTTGGGCATGTCCGGACATGACCCGCTGGTTATATCCAGATTTCTCCATATGAATGGTATATTATCTACATGTATATCACGTGATGATCTCGGTGGGGTAGCTTCAGTCTTGAATATTAAAGGGATACTAGTCTCTCACGGGGGATGATTATTAAAGTGACACTCACTATGGATGAATGTTAAAGTAACACATGGCGCACACTGTGGGATAATGTTAAAGTGACACTCGCATTGAAAACTTCCAAAAAGTTCAAAAAGTTCAAAATGGTCAAAAAGTTCAAAAAGTTCAAAAAGGTCAAAAAGTTCAAAAAGTTCAAAAATTTCAAAAAGTTCAAAAATTTCAAAAACTTACAAAATTTCAAAAAATTCGAAAAACTTCAAAAACTTCAAAAACTTCACAAATTTCACAAATTTCACAAATTTCAAAAAACTTCAAAAATTAAACAAAATTCAGGATTTAGTCATAAATGTGACCCGCTATATCAAATCCAGTCGGAAGTCGGTTTTTTTTATCCTGTGCCAATGCATTCTCTTATATATGCTAGTCAACCAGCCGCCGCCGGCGGCGGCGGCAACTACATAATCCTATGGCATGCAAAGAAATTGGCGGCGGCGCTGCCGCCGGCGGTTCAGGATTTAGTCAAAAATATGGCTTGTTTCCATTCATCGGAAAGCTATGGGGGTACGGTGGTGAGCGCCACTGAAAAAAGCAAGTGAGCGAGGGAAAAAAGAGAAAAATAACATGACAAGTAGTACATAGTACAATTTATTATATTAACTATTCACAGTCACTTTCGTCCGAATTGTCATCACAGGAATCAACCTTTTTTATTTTTAATGAAGAATCACCATAACTCCATACTATTCCAAATGTCCATACGAGTTCATAATCTAAATCTGAAACAGGTCTAGTGTTTTTTACAATATAATCCAAAGACACTTTTTCTTCAAATAACTTTTCAACAGTGAAAATTGTACATGGTTCTCGGAGAATAATGTATCCATATATTCTCGTCACCTCTTCGAATTTCAAAGTTTTTTCATTGAGAATCCTGTCTTGATATTCAGCAAAGCGAGTAAAATTATTTCCAACTAATTCACGAATTGCGTTTATTTCGTTTTTAGGAACACCATGAAATATCCAATAATCTGAAAACATTTGATCCAATATATCCATTAAGAAATCAGTTTCAAATTCTGATCTCTCAATCAAACATCTCAGTCGACTCTGTCCCTCAGAGAAATGTCCGTTTAGCAAAGTCTCCATTATAATTCTACTTTCCCTCAAAAACCAAGCTTGCTTAAGTTCTTGTTTGATTTCTTGATCCATTTTTGACATTTCGATCAAATTATTATAAATTTTCAAAAGCATCTCTGCTGGTAACACATCAATTCCATCCATAAGGAATTGTGTTGTATTCACCCACAACAAGTCGTTTGGTGTACACAGATCGGAATGTTTTTGTTTGCTCTTCACTAATTACTTCTCGGTTCTTTGTGCGTTTAATTCTGCAGCCAACTTCACATCGTAACAATAATAAAAGGGACACTTCATCTATATCAGTCTCAAAACGTGTTGGTACACATCTGTGTGGAAACTAAAACCAATCACTCTTCGTCCGTCATCCGTACATAATTGTAATATGATTTTCTCAGAAACCACAGGATCCCTTTGGCTGAAATTTGGTCTCAACATGGGATCAGAAATTATCCATGGAAGACAACAGTGTCCGTGTGGGGAGAAGCTTCGTAGTGTTTCGCTGTCGCCATGGTGTTTGTTTGGGTATAGTCATGGGTGGTGAGTGTGGTTCTCATATGGTCTGAACTAGCCTTTACTGACTGAGGTCATTTAGTGCACATGTCATCACTTCACTGATAACCATTATATGGTCAAATCCCTACAATATCAAACGCAATGTTTCAATAATGGGTTTTCTTAAAATTTTGACTAAATATTGGTTATATTATACGCATCAGCGATCCTTCTTAATAACGCTCTGTATATTTTCAAACGCATTGCACTAAATGGGTTTGGAATAGCCATACAGGAAAGGAGAAACTGAGGTCCTGGGTAGGTCGACTGCATATAGCAGTATATATGGGATACAGACATGGACAGCAATGGGTTCCTCGTGGCTTCTGGCCTACACATGACATATTAAAGTTAACCACACCCATCGGCGCGCCTTTAATGGGCTATGAAGCGCCATACAGGCTCGAACCATGGCCTTCGCCATGTGTTTCTATTTGAACCCACATTAGTAACTAAATAAAATCTTTCTCTCCAGGCTGTTTCACGCCATAACCTTGATTTGGAAAGCTTGAAGGGCTAATTAAGCTTCACTTTAAATCCCAACATTTTCTTATTTGAAGAACGTATCTGGTTAACCATGTCAACCTACTCCACCATAGTAAGCTCATTTAATTCAAAGAGCTTCACACATAGTCCCACTAGTAATAATGTGTCGTTATTTACTGCAGAAATGGTCATATAGAATACAATACAACACATTTTGGTCACATACCTTAAAGGTGCACGTCACTTTCGCAAGATATCGAACTGACCATGTATAGAGTGGAATGACATGTTGGGTATCAAATGTATAATCAGTTCCAGTATTTCGTCCATAAGGCAGTTTTTGGTTGTAACATCATTGTGTATGACGGTTCATTCATATGATACCTTAGCGGTTGCACACGATACTGTCTGTTGTATTTTATGTCTTATATCATGTATATTAATTGCTCTATGGATGGTAGGAGTATGGCACTGGTGTCTGGTTCTTCGATGTATTCTAGTCATAGTTCATTCATATTATTACTCTAAAATATCCATTAAATGGAGAAACTAAAGAGCCCATATTATGTAGACTAGTGTATAAATACTTACTTCATGCATTATTTTCATCAATTATATGTATTATAACTCCCATCAAGATAGGCTGTTATACAGAGGAAACAAAGCATGTACCAAGTGACAGTCTGTACCAAGTGACAGTCTCATGTCACGAAAGGCCTACTATGTGGACACATTTTCTTATCAAAACGCTCTATTATGTAGGGGGTTATCAACCATTGGTCTGGAAAAGGCATACGAGCGGAACGCGTGTATACACATTTATTCGATGTACTCTTTAATCGTCGATTTCTCTTTATTGTCGTTAATTTATAGCATTATTAGTAGGAATCTAAACTCGCCGTTATATTGAGAAAATAATGCGTCAATACCAGTCAATACTGCTTTATTGGCGTTAAATGAAATTATTGAATCATGTATCGCAGCTAAACAAGCGAGACAACTGATCAGAACACAAAAATTAGTAATATTTCTGAAGCCTTGAGTGGTTTGTAATACACAGTGTAAATTTTCATTATTGCTACCATTTAAGGAAACATGCCCCCGATAGGGCTACTATGCGAACACATGTCTATATTAATTTCACATATTCCTTACCGTTCATTCATATATACTCCAAGCTCTCTGTTAATACAGAGGCATCAAAACATTGGTATGGAAAAGACCTACTATGTGGATGCGTGTATACATATTTACTTGATGTATTCTTTAATCGTTCATTTCTCTTTATTATCGTTCATTTATAGTATTATTAGAAGAAATTTAGTCTAAAATCTCCATTACATGGAGACAATAAAGAGCCCATATGGTGTAGACTAATGCATAAATACTTCATGTATTCTTTTCACCAATTATATGTATTGTACATCCTATACATTTAGTCCGTTATACAGAGGAAACAAAGCATGTACTACGTTGCAGTTTCATATGACGATAAGACCTACTATGTGACACATGTGCATATTAATTTCACATATTCTTCTCAAAACGCTCTATTTTATACGGGGGTATCAAACATTGGTCTGGAAAAGGCCTGCTATGTGGACGCGTGTATACATATTGACTTCATATATGCATTCATAGTTCATTTCTCTTAATTGTCGTTCATTTAATAGCATTATTAGTAGAAATATAGTCTAAAACCGTCGGTATATGGAGAATATATAGCGTCAATACTGTTTTATTGTTGGTAACTCAAATTATTGCATCATGTATCGCAACCAAACAAGCGAGACAACTCATAAATTCTTAATAGTTCTGATGTCTATGGCAGTTTACAGAGTGTATATTTTCATTGTTGTTACCATTTTAGTGCATACATTACTGATTTATGTGTAAGAACGCTGGTCTCCATTGTTGTTATGATTGTGCCTATAACTGTCCATATTCTTAAAGCAAGTACGGTACCTCTATGTGATATGATGTATAAAAATTTCCATTTTCACAGGTAAATCACGTATAAACGCTCTTTAATGTATAGTTAAACTGAGTTTCACATGCAGGGCTATGTCTTTGTGGGCTATATCCGTGGTATACTTCAGTATATACACGAAGTGAATGTGTTCTAAGTATGCGTATCTGACTTATGTATACGTCCGTGTTTCTTAAAGCAAATCCAATACATATTAGTGCGTTATATTATGATGTACATTAAGTGCCCTTTTCACTGTTAAATCAAGTAAAAAAGCCCTCTACTATAGTTAACTATTCAGTTCCACATACGCTATAAGCTCTATGGTGGTCCGGTGTGTCTTATCAATATGCCATTATATGCACGAATGTAATGTGTTCAAATATGTGGGTTATGATGTATACTTTAATGTTAAAGTATATAAGCACTCTTTAAGATATGCATATGCAGAATGTTGCCTCTTTACACTGACAGAAAAAAAAAAGGAATATATAATTTTGAGTACTACTCTTCATAAAACGTTAGAAAACCATAATCTAACAACGAATATCGAAGAACAATGTAATTACTTGATAAGCATTGTAAATATTTCGTCTGTTTTAAATAAAATGGAAATATTTCGTCTATTTGAAATACAGTTGGAAGCAACAATCAAGTATTTAAATGAAATTTGGACCAAAATCTTATAATTTGAGAAAACGTATATAATTTCTATCGAAGTCTTATAATAAAGGAAGGCTTTGTGCGAATCCATTCGGTCTAATGTGTGAATGTGTTCATCATCGCAAATATAATGATGCAGAAATGAATATTTCCTAGAAAAATGTTAACATAGCTTGTATTTAACCGAAATAATATAGCATTTGAGTTAAAATGTTTCATATTAGGACCATAACGAACCAATGCATAAAAATACAATATTTTGTTTTTCATTCTCGATCAAAATAATGCAGAGTTGTCAATTATCAACAAAAAACAAATACTTTGAAACAAAAACGATGACATAAGAACGAATATCCAAGAGCTAGTGTGAAAATAACCCTCACATTTATAAAAAAAAACAATAAAAATTCAGTTTTCGAGTAAGTCCTTCAAAATTATTGAATGTTTTCGTCTATGTTGGATCAAATTTGACACAAAAATCAATTAGCTCACTAACAGTTCGCGCAATCTCATATTTTGAGAAAACGTTTGCAATTTTAGACAACAATATTGCTAGTGAAGGTGAATATTTCATCCTGGAACTCATGAAATATGATAAAAATAGATGTAAAGACACTTCACGAGCCCTCATATCTTTGAGTTATGAACATAAAGTCATCTCATAGTGCCATTGTACCCCATAATTTGGGCAGGAGAAATATGTATTTCATATTTGACCCTTCATCTATGGTAAAAAATGAATTAAGGGACATGGGAGTGGTGTCCTAGACATTAACCTAGAGCATAAATTGACTCAATTTTGCAATTTTAGGCAACATTCTTGCCAGGGAAAGTGTATATTTCATGTTGGAACTCATCAAATGTGATAAACATGCATCAAAAGACACTTACTGAGCTCTGATGACTTTGAGTTATGACAACAACGGCATCTCATACTAGATTGTTAGCCATAATTTGGTCAGGAAAAGTGTAAATTTCATATTTTATCCTACATGTGTTTTAACAATCAATGTAATTACACCCCATCGGTCGCCTAGACACAGCGTAAATGTTCTCAAGTTTTCAACTGTAGGCCACAATGTCGGCAGTGAAGGTAAACATTTCATGTTGGAACCCATGAAATGTGATAAAATGGATAAAAAGACACTTCGTGAGTACTTATGACTGAGTTATGAACATAAAGGGACCTCATAGTGTATTGTAGCTCATAATTTGGTCAGGAAAAATAGGCGCGGCGGCAGTGGGGATGAGGGGGCCGCACGCGCGCCAATTTTTTTTATCTAAGAACAATAACTCTAAACGATAAATAGAGGTACGAACGCGGCGAGTTTATAATACCACACCATATTCGCTCATCTTTTCGCTGGTATAAGGACGATAGTTCTTCCCATGATTCGAGACAATACACGGGTGCCATTGGTGCAGAAATATATTATCGAAGAACTACAATCTACAAAGGCATAAGAAAAGTAAAGACGGAGGTATGTCAGGGACACCATCGAATAACGATATATTCAGTCGATACGAAGATACTGAGTATGATCTAGATTGCATTTCTTATATAAGGATCATTTTGGATCGTATAACACCGTGCAGATACGCTTTGTTAGCGCTTCACAAATTTCCCCGTTGTATAATGACACTATCAGATGCCTTTATGACCATAATTGAAACCCATCAGGGCTTAACGAGTGTCTTTTGATCAATTATTATCACATTTCACCAGTTCCAACATGACATGTACAACTTCCCTATCAACAATGTTTTCTAAATTGCCAAAACTGAGTGCATTTATGATGTTGCTTCATATCTGAGGATACCATGGGGTGTAATTTCATTGATTGCTACCACGCATCAAGGGTCAAAATACAATACACATTTCTCCTGACCAAGGCCTCAGAAAGTGTCTTTTCATCTATTTTTATCATATTTCATGAGTTCCAGCATGGAATGTTCACCTTCACTAGCAATACTGTTCCCTAAAATTGCATATGGACTACATATGGACTGTGGATTGATCTCTAGGGACCCAATGGCTGTAATTAAATATATTTTTAAAACACATGGAGCTTAAGACATGAAATTTACAATTTTCCTGACCAAATTATGAGCTACAATACACTATGAGGTCCCTTTATGTTCATAACTCAGTCATAAGTACTCACGAAGTGTCTTTTTATCCATTTTATCACATTTCATGGGTTCCAACATGAAATGTTTACCTTCACTGCCGACATTGTGGCCTACAGTTGAAAACTTGAGAACATTTACGCTGTGTCTAGGCGACCGATGGGGTGTAATTACATTGATTGTTAAAACACATGTAGGATAAAATATGAAATTTACACTTTTCCTGACCAAATTATGGCTAACAATCTAGTATGAGATGCCGTTGTTGTCATAACTCAAAGTCATCAGAGCTCAGTAAGTGTCTTTTGATGCATGTTTATCACATTTGATGAGTTCCAACATGAAATATACACTTTCCCTGGCAAGAATGTTGCCTAAAATTGCAAAATTGAGTCAATTTATGCTCTAGGTTAATGTCTAGGACACCACTCCCATGTCCCTTAATTCATTTTTTACCATAGATGAAGGGTCAAATATGAAATACATATTTCTCCTGCCCAAATTATGGGGTACAATGGCACTATGAGATGACTTTATGTTCATAACTCAAAGATATGAGGGCTCGTGAAGTGTCTTTACATCTATTTTTATCATATTTCATGAGTTCCAGGATGAAATATTCACCTTCACTAGCAATATTGTTGTCTAAAATTGCAAACGTTTTCTCAAAATATGAGATTGCGCGAACTGTTAGTGAGCTAATTGATTTTTGTGTCAAATTTGATCCAACATAGACGAAAACATTCAATAATTTTGAAGGACTTACTCGAAAACTGAATTTTTATTGTTTTTTTTTATAAATGTGAGGGTTATTTTCACACTAGCTCTTGGATATTCGTTCTTATGTCATCGTTTTTGTTTCAAAGTATTTGTTTTTTGTTGATAATTGACAACTCTGCATTATTTTGATCGAGAATGAAAAACAAAATATTGTATTTTTATGCATTGGTTCGTTATGGTCCTAATATGAAACATTGTAACTCAAATGCTATATTATTTCGGTTAAATACAAGCTATGTTAACATTTTTCTAGGAAATATTCATTTCTGCATCATTATATTTGCGATGATGAACACATTCACACATTAGACCGAATGGATTCGCACAAAGCCTTCCTTTATTATAAGACTTCGATAGAAATTATATACGTTTTCTCAAATTATAAGATTTTGGTCCAAATTTCATTTAAATACTTGATTGTTGCTTCCAACTGTATTTCAAATAGACGAAATATTTCCATTTTATTTAAAACAGACGAAATATTTACAATGCTTATCAAGTAATTACATTGTTCTTCGATATTCGTTGTTAGATTATGGTTTTCTAACGTTTTATGAAGAGTAGTACTCAAAATTATATATTCCTTTTTTTTTTCTGTCAGTGTAAAGAGGCAACATTCTGCATATGCATATCTTAAAGAGTGCTTATATACTTTAACATTAAAGTATACATCATAACCCACATATTTGAACACATTACATTCGTGCATATAATGGCATATTGATAAGACACACCGGACCACCATAGAGCTTATAGCGTATGTGGAACTGAATAGTTAACTATAGTAGAGGGCTTTTTTACTTGATTTAACAGTGAAAAGGGCACTTAATGTACATCATAATATAACGCACTAATATGTATTGGATTTGCTTTAAGAAACACGGACGTATACATAAGTCAGATACGCATACTTAGAACACATTCACTTCGTGTATATACTGAAGTATACCACGGATATAGCCCACAAAGACATAGCCCTGCATGTGAAACTCAGTTTAACTATACATTAAAGAGCGTTTATACGTGATTTACCTGTGAAAATGGAAATTTTTATACATCATATCACATAGAGGTACCGTACTTGCTTTAAGAATATGGACAGTTATAGGCACAATCATAACAACAATGGAGACCAGCGTTCTTACACAGAAATCAGTAATGTATGCACTAAAATGGTAACAACAATGAAAATATACACTCTGTAAACTGCCATAGACATCAGAACTATTAAGAATTTATGAGTTGTCTCGCTTGTTTGGTTGCGATACATGATGCAATAATTTGAGTTACCAACAATAAAACAGTATTGACGCTATATATTCTCCATATACCGACGGTTTTAGACTATATTTCTACTAATAATGCTATTAAATGAACGACAATTAAGAGAAATGAACTATGAATGCATATATGAAGTCAATATGTATACACGCGTCCACATAGCAGGCCTTTTCCAGACCAATGTTTGATACCCCCGTATAAAATAGAGCGTTTTGAGAAGAATATGTGAAATTAATATGCACATGTGTCACATAGTAGGTCTTATCGTCATATGAAACTGCAACGTAGTACATGCTTTGTTTCCTCTGTATAACGGACTAAATGTATAGGATGTACAATACATATAATTGGTGAAAAGAATACATGAAGTATTTATGCATTAGTCTACACCATATGGGCTCTTTATTGTCTCCATGTAATGGAGATTTTAGACTAAATTTCTTCTAATAATACTATAAATGAACGATAATAAAGAGAAATGAACGATTAAAGAATACATCAAGTAAATATGTATACACGCATCCACATAGTAGGTCTTTTCCATACCAATGTTTTGATGCCTCTGTATTAACAGAGAGCTTGGAGTATATATGAATGAACGGTAAGGAATATGTGAAATTAATATAGACATGTGTTCGCATAGTAGCCCTATCGGGGGCATGTTTCCTTAAATGGTAGCAATAATGAAAATTTACACTGTGTATTACAAACCACTCAAGGCTTCAGAAATATTACTAATTTTTGTGTTCTGATCAGTTGTCTCGCTTGTTTAGCTGCGATACATGATTCAATAATTTCATTTAACGCCAATAAAGCAGTATTGACTGGTATTGACGCATTATTTTCTCAATATAACGGCGAGTTTAGATTCCTACTAATAATGCTATAAATTAACGACAATAAAGAGAAATCGACGATTAAAGAGTACATCGAATAAATGTGTATACACGCGTTCCGCTCGTATGCCTTTTCCAGACCAATGGTTGATAACCCCCTACATAATAGAGCGTTTTGATAAGAAAATGTGTCCACATAGTAGGCCTTTCGTGACATGAGACTGTCACTTGGTACAGACTGTCACTTGGTACATGCTTTGTTTCCTCTGTATAACAGCCTATCTTGATGGGAGTTATAATACATATAATTGATGAAAATAATGCATGAAGTAAGTATTTATACACTAGTCTACATAATATGGGCTCTTTAGTTTCTCCATTTAATGGATATTTTAGAGTAATAATATGAATGAACTATGACTAGAATACATCGAAGAACCAGACACCAGTGCCATACTCCTACCATCCATAGAGCAATTAATATACATGATATAAGACATAAAATACAACAGACAGTATCGTGTGCAACCGCTAAGGTATCATATGAATGAACCGTCATACACAATGATGTTACAACCAAAAACTGCCTTATGGACGAAATACTGGAACTGATTATACATTTGATACCCAACATGTCATTCCACTCTATACATGGTCAGTTCGATATCTTGCGAAAGTGACGTGCACCTTTAAGGTATGTGACCAAAATGTGTTGTATTGTATTCTATATGACCATTTCTGCAGTAAATAACGACACATCATTACTAGTGGGACTATGTGTGAAGCTCTTTGAATTAAATGAGCTTACTATGGTGGAGTAGGTTGACATGGTTAACCAGATACGTTCTTCAAATAAGAAAATGTTGGGATTTAAAGTGAAGCTTAATTAGCCCTTCAAGCTTTCCAAATCAAGGTTATGGCGTGAAACAGCCTGGAGAGAAAGATTTTATTTAGTTACTAATGTGGGTTCAAATAGAAACACATGGCGAAGGCCATGGTTCGAGCCTGTATGGCGCTTCATAGCCCATTAAAGGCGCGCCGATGGGTGTGGTTAACTTTAATATGTCATGTGTAGGCCAGAAGCCACGAGGAACCCATTGCTGTCCATGTCTGTATCCCATATATACTGCTATATGCAGTCGACCTACCCAGGACCTCAGTTTCTCCTTTCCTGTATGGCTATTCCAAACCCATTTAGTGCAATGCGTTTGAAAATATACAGAGCGTTATTAAGAAGGATCGCTGATGCGTATAATATAACCAATATTTAGTCAAAATTTTAAGAAAACCCATTATTGAAACATTGCGTTTGATATTGTAGGGATTTGACCATATAATGGTTATCAGTGAAGTGATGACATGTGCACTAAATGACCTCAGTCAGTAAAGGCTAGTTCAGACCATATGAGAACCACACTCACCACCCATGCCTATACCCAAACAAACACCATGGCGACAGCGAAACACTACGAAGCTTCTCCCCACACGGACACTGTTGTCTTCCATGGATAATTTCTGATCCCATGTTGAGACCAAATTTCAGCCAAAGGGATCCTGTGGTTTCTGAGAAAATCATATTACAATTATGTACGGATGACGGACGAAGAGTGATTGGTTTTAGTTTCCACACAGATGTGTACCAACACGTTTTGAGACTGATATAGATGAAGTGTCCCTTTTATTATTGTTACGATGTGAAGTTGGCTGCAGAATTAAACGCACAAAGAACCGAGAAGTAATTAGTGAAGAGCAAACAAAAACATTCCGATCTGTGTACACCAAACGACTTGTTGTGGGTGAATACAACACAATTCCTTATGGATGGAATTGATGTGTTACCAGCAGAGATGCTTTTGAAAATTTATAATAATTTGATCGAAATGTCAAAAATGGATCAAGAAATCAAACAAGAACTTAAGCAATCTTGGTTTTTGAGGGAAAGTAGAATTATAATGGAGACTTTGCTAAACGGACATTTCTCTGAGGGACAGAGTCGACTGAGATGTTTGATTGAGAGATCAGAATTTGAAACTGATTTCTTAATGGATATATTGGATCAAATGTTTTCAGATTATTGGATATTTCATGGTGTTCCTAAAAACGAAATAAACGCAATTCGTGAATTAGTTGGAAATAATTTTACTCGCTTTGCTGAATATCAAGACAGGATTCTCAATGAAAAAACTTTGAAATTCGAAGAGGTGACGAGAATATATGGATACATTATTCTCCGAGAACCATGTACAATTTTCACTGTTGAAAAGTTATTTGAAGAAAAAGTGTCTTTGGATTATATTGTAAAAAACACTAGACCTGTTTCAGATTTAGATTATGAACTCGTATGGACATTTGGAATAGTATGGAGTTATGGTGATTCTTCATTAAAAATAAAAAAGGTTGATTCCTGTGATGACAATTCGGACGAAAGTGACTGTGAATAGTTAATATAATAAATTGTACTATGTACTACTTGTCATGTTATTTTTCTCTTTTTTCCCTCGCTCACTTGCTTTTTTCAGTGGCGCTCACCACCGTACCCCCATAGCTTTCCGATGAATGGAAACAAGCCATATTTTTGACTAAATCCTGAACCGCCGGCGGCAGCGCCGCCGCCAATTTCTTTGCATGCCATAGGATTATGTAGTTGCCGCCGCCGCCGGCGGCGGCTGGTTGACTCGCATATATAAGAGAATGCATTGGCACAGGATAAAAAAAACCGACTTCCGACTGGATTTGATATAGCGGGTCACATTTATGACTAAATCCTGAATTTTGTTTAATTTTTGAAGTTTTTTGAAATTTGTGAAATTTGTGAAATTTGTGAAGTTTTTGAAGTTTTTGAAGTTTTTCGAAATTTTTGAAATTTTGTAAGTTTTTGAACTTTTTGAACTTTTTGAACTTTTTGAACTTTTTGACCTTTTTGAACTTTTTGAACTTTTTGACCATTTTGAACTTTTTGAACTTTTTGGAAGTTTTCAATGCGAGTGTCACTTTAACATTATCCCACAGTGTGCGCCATGTGTTACTTTAACATTCATCCATAGTGAGTGTCACTTTAATAATCATCCCCCGTGAGAGACTAGTATCCCTTTAATATTCAAGACTGAAGCTACCCCACCGAGATCATCACGTGATATACATGTAGATAATATACCATTCATATGGAGAAATCTGGATATAACCAGCGGGTCATGTCCGGACATGCCCAACCGGTATACAAATAGACCATGATGCAATGCGTGGGCGGACTGCGGAGAATATAGATCATGTACTTCCGTGACGTCACAAAAATCGATATCTACCCCCAAACAGGGGCCTTATCATCAAGTATACCATCGATGCGCATGTCTTGTATTGACTCAGACAACCATACATTCGCCAATGTATATAAGTAACGTTGCACATGGAGGAATGCGCTTTGTTCATATCGTTTCATCTTAAAGTACACTACAGTCCGTATTTACGGCCGGATCATATATTAGTTCGTCGGGAAGTTCACAATCATAATTGGACATTAGGTGACAATCTCTATAATCCAGAATTCAACTATTATTTGATTTTGTTTTATTCCAGAACACACCGATATACAATGGTGAGTACGTTGTCCATTGCAATTGACAAAATGTATATTGTGTTTCACGTGTGATATGTGATAACTGTTATATGTTATTCGTGTGACATTTTCACTGTGATATTATATCCAATTCGTTCTGTATGAGAGTACCACAATAAAAGCAATTTAAGGTATTTCAAAAGGTAAAATAATTGCAATGACCTACCGTAAATATAACATATACATTCAGTCTACATACAATGTGATTTCAACAATGTTTGTCGTAGCAATTGTATAAACATCTAAAAGGTCACGTGAAGTCTTCACTGGACAAACGGATCGTTACACCACTGTCTAGTAGCTACATCTAGATTACTGAGTATTTATTGTAAACCTACTAATTAAAGCAGAACAATACACACATAACATAATTATATACAGTATATTTACGTTGATTGTGGACTGTCAGTCTAAAATGCACATGAATATCTACGAACAAAAGTACAAATCTAAATATGTAAATAAATAAATATGTAATCATCTCAGCTATTCTCAACGTGGGATATATGTATGGACAGTTATACGCTTGCCTATATTCTCAATTAATGAGTATATACATCCAAGCCTTGAAATAGGGTGTCTGTCATTTGCAGAATGAGGTCCCCAGAGGGTGAATTTGGTGACGATAGCCCGCTATGCGGGGTAGCATCACTAAATTCACCCTCTGGGGACTTCATTATGCAAATGACAGACACCCTATTTCAAGGCTTGTATACATCCAAAGCTCATGACTTGTATTCGCTGCATTGACATGGTATGCGTTGTTATTGTAACCCGGAGAGTGTGTTGGTATAGGTTATAACCGGCTTGGTATCTGCACAAGAAATACAGTCCAATGCGTGAAGGTACCCAAGTGGTTTATGTCATATTTATAAACCGATTCACACCAAGGCAAAGATAATAGAGTCACTTTCAATACAGAAAATCAGGTTAATATAGTGTTTTGGCGGGCCATTTTTATTAATCCACGATGACCACAAGTGGGCGTCGTAAAAAATAGTAAACATAAATTTCCAAACCCTGAAGGCTATACCCTTT
Organism: Siphonodentalium dalli; assembly: GCA_032622095.1. NCBI lineage: Eukaryota > Metazoa > Mollusca > Scaphopoda > Gadilida > Siphonodentaliidae > Siphonodentalium > Siphonodentalium dalli. Next base: position 72,448,412 of record CP136065.1, on the reverse strand, counting down.
CCAAAAAACATGAATTCCAAATTCCCCACGAAAAAAAAACCACAATGAACCGAACTATATAATAATAATAATAATACTAGTATAAAGGCCATCATGTTAAGAACCGTTTGCTATGCAAAGTACTCATATTTCTTTAAAATTATAATGTGCACGTACATTATACGGTCTGTAATATTGAATTGTTGTAATACTAGCCACGTGGTGCACGCGTGTATGTCAATCAATTTGTTTGCGCTCTTGGGAATTAGAGTTGTCTTGATTTTGATTATTTACCCTTAACCAACTTGTAAATAGAAGATATCCCACCACTTTATCAGTATACATGTATGTATTGTTAACCATGCTTAATTGGACATGCATCGACACCCCTATGGTGTTGTTGGATCCTGCTGATAATAGATGGTGTTAATTATATGTAGATTCCGAGGCATTTGGCTATATCATCCAATCTTCACCAAACTTCATATGTAGCTTCATGATGACTTATATATGGGAGCTTCCCAATTTTAATGAGAAACATGGCCGCGAGCAGCCATCTAGGATTTCAAAATTGAATCCGTCGGCACACCCTACAGCCCGTATTTACGGCCGGATAATTTTTTAATTTTACATACATGATTGTGATCAACTGTATAGTTGGGAGCGATTTTCGACGAAAAACATGGCCGCCGGCAATCATCTTGGATTTTACTCTTTGCATGACTAAATCATTTGGCACAACCTACAGACCACATCCCTCATCTGATCATCACAAAACTTCATACGGATCTTCGGAGTGAGCATCCTAATTTGATAAAAATTTGTTGAAAAAACATGGCCGCATGCGGCCATCTTAAAATTTACTCTTTGTATGACTAAATCCTTCGGCACACAATACAGTCCACTTCTCTCATCCGATCGCAACCAAACTGCGGGGAGATCTCTAGACGGAAGCCGCCTATTTTGACAGAATTTTTTATTTTTTTTAATCATGGCCGCCAGCAGCCATCTTGGATTTCAAATGTTAATCCATCGGCTCACCCTGCAGCCCGCATTTATTGGAGAATTTATTTATACATCCTAGCATGTTTAGAATCACCTCTAGATGGAGATATCAAATTTGAACAATTTTTGTTGAAGAAACAAGGCCACCAGTGTACTAACTAGTTTGGTACAGTTTATATTTAGTTACATGTAACTCATCACGCTTGTTTGTATAATAGCTTTCACTTATATAATTCTTGTTGGTAGTATTTGGTCTAGCGTTTGCATACATTTGTCTTCGCTATACGATGTTTTCTCAATTTCCTTATGTTATATTACAGGTATGTCAGTCACTAGCCTTATGTTGACCATAGCTGTTAGCGGCATGTTGATATTGTGTGTATTCCCAAATTGAGTTAGTGGAGTTGCCTTGCGACTTTATGATTGACAGGGATGATTTTATGGTAAAATTGTTATCATGCTATAATTAGTGTACAAAGGTGTTAAATGCGCGGGCGGCGTTCGTTGCAGAAAGATTCATATTTATTCAAAGCGCCATCAACAGAAAGAATATTAAAAAATATATAGTTTTGTTCATACGCCAAACATAATGAGAGCGTAAATAGTATATTGTCGTCAAGACGCACGATGGTGTACGTAAACACGAACCTGCGAGTGTTACAGAAGTTTTGCTTCTGTTACATAACACAGCGCAATTCTATTGGTTAATCACACACACATGATATAAACGCTCTTTGTTATTTCCATATCAGGAAAACAGTAAAAAATAACGCTCTTTATGTTTACCCTATCCGGATCTAAATAAAAGCCAGGTTCGCTACGTTTTTATGCTTTTGTTTAAATAACAAAGGACAAACAATTGACAATAACATACTGTTCATGCCATATTTCTGATTGGTATAAGAACAAAGTCTGTCTATATTTTACTATTCTTTCTGTTTATGGCGGTTTTTGATGGAGCGGAATATTTTAACAGCATACCCGCCGCCAACGCCGCCCGTATCTTTAAGCAAAGGTCAACACATTGGCATGTGCGAAAGAAGACATACATGTATTATATTCTTCAAAAACGAGCTACCAAACAAACCCCGGTAGAGTTGATGCTGAAACTACTAAGACAGAGTGTCGTTATATGGGCTGCAGGCCATGGGCTAATTAACTGATAAGATTGTTATGATCATAAATACAATAGGATGTAGTATTTTTTTTTTTTTCATTTTTTTTTTTCAAGAAAGTGTCATAAAGGGCTTTAACCTTGCATGTCGGGAGCTACGCTGGTGCAAAGTTATCATCTGCCTCTGTCTCCCATAGTCAGCCTCGCATATAGGAGAATGCGTTGGCTTGCCATGTGATGGTGAATTCATGTTTTATTAGGCGACATTTCTTAAACTCGACACAAGTGGACGTGTTTTAAAATTAACGGGTCCTAGCATGTGAGGTGTTTACAATTTAACGCGTTTTTATAACTTATTAACATATATTTTTTTTAAAGGTCCGTATGAGGTAATAGTGTATCTGAATACATGTTGTACACTTTTTATTTCCGAACACCGGGATTCCAAGTTACTCCCGCTAATCGTAAACTCTTTTAAGACGAAAGTGTCTTATCGAAACGACAAACCTTATACAAGGCGACGTAATACCCTTAAGATCACCGAGACATGAGTGGCATTCCACGGTTAGAATAGACACAGAGCAGGCTAATAACCATTCTGTAAACATACACTCGGTGTCATACTTTTGGTATACAAATATGACTCCGAGTGTATGTTTACAGAATTGTTATTAGCTTGAGATTTGCCTATTCGAACCTTGGAATGCAACTGATGTATCAATGGTCTACTATTAGCCAGTTCCCAAAAGGTTGATTCGACCTCATGCACAACATGTATGTGGATGCATATAGTGAGCTATTGTGAGTCATTTTTATGTTTTTCTCATTGCTAACCACAGATTGCAAGGAACTTTATAGAAATGGCGCAGCTTGTGATGGTGTGTACACGATTACACCAGATGGCGCTACACAGCGGGATGTTGTCTGCGACATGACCACTGAGGGAGGCGGGTGGACCGTGTTCCAACAAAGACGGGATGGATCAGTCGATTTCTATCGCGGTTGGGCGGAATATGCAATGGGATTTGGCGACGTCACAACAGACGGTAACTACTGGTTTGGACTAGACTGGATCCACAAGCTGACATTGAACACGCCAAGCGAGTTATTCATCAAAATGAGGACATCCGATGGGAAGGATTACATTGCCAGGTATGCCAACTTCGGTGTTGATGGTCCGGCCTCTAAATTCAGCTTGCATGTCGCAGGCTATAGTGGTACCGCCGGTGATTCATTCACCATCCACGATGGTTGGATGTTCAGCGCAAACGATACAGATAACGGGGCCCCCGGGTGTACGTATGGTGTATGTCACGTCGTGGCTCAAGGCTGCTGGTGGTTTGACTGTTGTAACCTTAGCAACCTAAATGGTAGGTATCTCAACACAACGTCCGGTGACGAATGGACCGGGATGAATTGGATTGACAAATTAACTGAATATAACTCAATGATGCATACATCTATGATGCTCAGGCGACTGGCTTGAGACGTCATGTCTGGCACAGAGACAGTGTTGCTAGAGACAACGGAAGAAAGGCCAATTGTCTTTTTCGTACATTTATATACAAGTTGAATAACCACGCTTCGCCAAAGTGACGAGACCATATTAGTAATATCCCAGCCGCAAGTAAAATCGCTAACCAAAAGACGCGGGCATGATTGTTTCCATATGTTCATCGATATACTGGGTTACGGTATATGTGTTCAGGCGATGTTTCTTGAGTATTTCCTCACAAATAATTGGTGGTTGATATAGATGAGTTCTCCAATCGGAGTGGTGCATCTGTTATGTGTAATGCTATAATTGGGAATAGTACACGGTATCAAATACATGTACTATAGATGTGTATCGTATTGATGCATGTTATCGACACTGTATTGCGATAACCCTTTGATGTGTATAACTCTATTATATCGTTAAGTTAAGCCCCGCCCAACCCTGTCACTGTCATCCCGGTAGGTTCGATCCGTTCAGCAAGTTGGATTCTGGTTGCTTTTCGGGTTGTATTTGCGATGCATAGTGGGAAATTTAACAAATCCGAACCGAGCTCGTTACGACTCCGACATATATAAGCTATAGTGCAGTATATAACTGTTGTCAGTAATTTAACCTTTTTTTTTACTTTTAGTGATCCACAACCGTCATGTTGTCAAGACTGGAGGGTCGGATTAATCATCCAGTTTAAACATTTTAGTTTACACCTGGTTTAAACCAAGTTGACGGTACAGCTAAACCGGGTATAATGGGCCGTTTGTTGTCGTCAGTAGCTTTGATTGAATAAATGCCATGAAATGGGCATGTAATCAAGCTAGTAGACGGACCACAAGAACACCCATAACATGGTTATTGGCACGCCCTCGAGGATCGCTATCAAATACACTTTTATAACAACTGTCTTGTGCATGAGACTGACAAAATGTATAACTTTGGTATTTTGACAAGAAAGCATCCAATGCACCAGTCTTGCATTAGCCAACACGCAGTCAATATAGTTTATAAGGATACCCTGAAAATTAAAGACCATATGTCATTTGGAAATGTGCATCGGTTGGGAGATAGTAAGAAAGCCAAACCCGGCAAGCCTCGCCAACTAATTGCCAAATTCGTGCACCATAACGAATTAGCAGCTGGTAAAAGAGCAGTCGGTAACCTTGGCAACCAAAATTACTTTGTCAACGAACAATATCCAAAGGAAATAACCAAATACAGAAAGTCAGTTCTTCTCCCATTGAGAAAGCAGGTCAAAGCTGCGGGTAAAAAAGTTCGTGTAGTAGCGGACAAAATATTTGTTAACAATGAGCAGTTGACCCCAGATGAGCAACCATCTTACCGATGTGTTGAGGGGATGATTCCCCCCTTAACGAGGAAGAGATGGAATAGCACCAAGGGGAGTGTGAACCTGATGTTTGTTCCAACTTACAAATATTATCGCTCAATGTAGGTGGTATTCTGATAAAACTGATTGACCCTGAATTCCATGATTGTGTGTCCTCGTATGATATATTATGTTTTCGGGAAACCAAAACAGATGATGCCGATGATATTAAAATACCTGGTTTTTCAAATATTATTCATACAGCATAGAAAAACTATTTCTAGATATAGATCAGGCGGAATTGCAGTTTTAGTTAAAAATGAACTACATGGGTTAGTTCAGAGAGTAGATGGTTTCTGTGATTATGTTGCCTGGTTCAAAATTAATGGAACTAACCCAGTTGTTGTCGGTAATGTGTATATCCCACCAGAAGGTAGTGCCTATAGCTCATCAGATTGCTTTCAGAAAATATACAGCTCCATTGTGGATGTTAAATCGAAATGGGATTCACTAATTATGATTGGAGATTTCAACTCCAGAACTGCTAAACTTATTGACCATATTCCTTCAGAAAATGAATTTGCCAAATCACTCTATCCAAGAGCATCACAAGACAAAACATCTCATAATTTCGGATACCAGTTGATTGATTTATGCAAATCTGCCGACCTATATATTGGAAATGGTAGACTGGGATCAGACACAGGTATTGGCCATGTGACATGTAGGAATGTGAGTGTTGTGGATTTCCTCCTATTCAGCGAGAGCTCTCTGACACACATCACAGATTTTTCGGTCCAAGAACATAATAATCTCCTGTCCGATGTACATGGATCGATCACATTCAGAATGTCGTTGTCCCAGAATTCTGGCGACTGAGGAAATGCCCCTGATGAAATAGCCACATCAGACCAAATAAATCATATATCGCCTAATCAAATTAACTCATGGGAACCCGGAATGTCTAGTGATTTTGTAAACTCTCTTGATTACGAAGCCATCGATAGACTGGTAATTCATCTAGATGACCTTGAGGATAGACATTGTGTTGTACCACCGGACATTTCTCAAGTAAATGATAGACTTAAACGATTATACATCGATGCCGCCTCTTCCACTCTTGGCACACGAACTGCCTCAAGCAAAAAATTTAAAACTAAAGCACGAAATAATTTACCATGGTTCTCAAAAGATTGCAACAATTCAAGGCGACAGTATCGAAAAACGCGGAAACAGTTTAGAACTAAACCAACAGCCAATAATAATCAAATAATGATTAAACCAGAAACAATTACAAACGAATTTTGCGTCTAAATAAACGTAATTTTGATACTAGTATGACAAATAAGATAAAACAGTCAAAATCCTAAAATGTCCGCGACTACTGGAAACTTATCAATTCCGTTAATGGCAAAAATACATCAGAAAAAATGCCATCATTAACAGAGTTCTATGATTATTTTAAACATAAGAACGAGGCTGTCCCAGTCGTGAACGTAGAACATAACCAGAACTCCCAATCACTAGACATATCCCTAGACCTATCACCACTCAACAGTGACTTCACATTACAAGAAATAGAAGATGTGGTTAAATGCCTAAAAAACCGTAAGTCACCAGGTGTGGATGGTATCAGAAACGAGTATGTCAAGACAACGTTCGATCACTTGGCCCAACTTTATTTTCGACTCTTTAACCTGATACTCAGGACCGGGGCGATTCCAGAAGAATGGGGTACCGGTATTATTCACACAATTTTAAAATCAAAGGACACAAAACAACCCGATAATTACAGACCCATAACGCTAGTTGGTTGAATTTCAAAGCTATTATCGGCTATCTTGAGCAAACGAATCTACTCATTCCTCCAAATAAATGACCTTTTATCGGAAAATCAATCCGGTTTTCGAGAAAACTACTCCACTACAGATCACATTTTTACACTTCACTGCTTAATAGATTTGGTTAAGAAGAAATCAAAACAAAGCCTATACTGCGCATGTATAGACCTTTCGAATGCGTTCGACAGTATCTGGAGAGTATGTCTATGGACAAAGCTTTGTGACATTGGAATAAACGGCCGTATCATCAGAGTGATCATGAATATGTACAATGGAATAAAGTCTTGTGTCTCCGTTGGCAATCAGTTTTCACCCCTTCCCACGTGATACTGGAGTAAGACAAGGAGATTCCTCTCTACTATCCTGTTCTCGATCTACCTCAATGATCTTGAAATATTCCTGTCCCGTACGAAACAGAAAGGAATTTCCCTATCCCGACTAAATTAAACTACTTTTTTAACCTGAAATTATGTTGCCTGTTATATGCAGATGATACTGTTCTTTTTGCAGAAAGTCCAACTGAAATGCAAAATATGTTAGATGCATATTCATCTTATTGTCATGAATGGAAGCTGACTGCTAACAACAGTAAGAGTAATGTAGTCATCTTTGGGAAAGATACAAAATTTAAACCGTTTTTTCGATTAGATGGACAACATATCATTGTGGTGGACGAATATAAGTATTTGGGCGTAACATTTACGAACAATGGTCTGTTCAACATAGAAAAGTAGCGACGATGTGAAACAGCCAAAAAATGTTCTCAATCATATGTAAGGCTATGAAATTAAAACTGCCACTGACATGCATCATTGATCTTTATGAGAAAACTATTATACCTATATTGACACATGGTTGTGAGATTTGGGGTGTAAGCAATAATAGAATTATTCAGCGAACAGAGCTCTGGTTCCTTAAATTCGTTTTAAGTTAAAAAAAAATCAACCCCTACATCAATGATATATGGTGAACTAGGTTTGCTCCCAATAACTGAAAAAATAAAACACAGAGTGCTGAACTACTGGTCACGAATAATAAATGGCAATAAGTATGGCAATAATATGCTCGATATGCATACATCAGGTTTTAATTGGATCCGGTATATAAGAAACTTATTAAATGGACTAGGTATGTCAGACCTATGGCTATCCCACAACACAATTAGCGATAACTGGTTCAACAATGCAACACGACTTAAAATTCGTGATCAATATTTACATAATTGGCGGTCCTCATTGCAATCGTCTGATAAATATAACTTCTATAAAACTATTGAACATGAGTTCCTGATATTATCAACTAAATAAGCACTGACACTTATGAAGTTTAGAACGCGAAACCATCACCTACCCATTAGAAACTACGAGCTGTGCTAATATGTCTAACGACAAATCCTGCACCTTTTGTAGCAACGGTATCGGCGACGAGTATCATATGTTGTTGGTCTGCGAGAAATTCGATGAAAGTCGTGCTAAACTAATCCCTAAACACTACTATAAATACCCAAACAATTTTAAATTACGCCAATTGATGGGAACTACTAAAATACAGGTAATGCGCAATGTCTATCATCTGGTCAAAACAATAATGTCTTCTACCTGAACGCTCTTTATCATCATTTCACCCCCCCCCCCACATATTGTCACAAGCAAGTACGCCCCACTAACCTCAGTTTTGCTCCATGATGGTCTTTTTATTGTCTACTTAGACACCCGTGATGCACAGGACCGTGTGCAAATTTGCGAGTCGGACTATTTTTCCATCGATGAACCCCTCAGCCACGCAGGGCGTTCGCGTCCCTGTGTGGACTCACCGAATGGTCGTGGATATTATGCTCCATCACGCTTACGATATTTATCACGAATATTTAGAAGGATTAAAGCTTGGTGTATATAATAATTACTGTAAAATGTACCGTTGATATGTTATGATGAACATCATTCTCACGGTGGTGCAACTTGAAGTATTACAGCGTATACATCCAAAGCTCCCGACTTGCGTGAACACAGCCATAACATAATACTGACCCATATTGACGGTGATTCCCGAACAACATCAATTTAATCACGTGACATTGGTATTTTCATTGTGGGATCATCGATCGATTGCGTGAAATAGTACCTGACGCGTGTCGCTCAGTTAACCTGAGCACGATTTTGACAGGATTCGCTTGATCCTCACTGAGTACGCAGGATTTACTTGATGTGGACATGCACTTAATGCGATGGGGCCTATTAGTGACGGTGTCTCTGTCAGTTTATTTGAAGCCACTCTTTATTCTAAACATTATTATTCGAATACACACACAATTTCGACCTCAAGTTATAGGATGATTAAAAAATACCATTCAGATTTTGTGCATACGATATTTTTCCAAATTCAAAGTTACATCTGTAGCTCATATGCCCCATCGTCTCAAGTCAACATTTATGTATATGCATGTCCCTATGACAGTATTCCTGTGTAAATGACGCGAGTGTATCAAATAATTCGGTAGTCTTATATAGTAATGGGCACATCCACCCTGTTTTGGGTGGATGTGCCTTCAATGAATGCATTAGCGATATATAATATTTCATATTACATATACTATAATATAATAATTATGTACCTGTTAAATGTGCTTTTGTCATATATTTGTATTTGAATTTTGTATATCTCATATATCATGATTGTTGATTTATTGAGATTAAAGAATTGAATAGTTTATATACAGCACACCCATTGCAGTAGTGTCGATTATGTAACAAGTGAAAGCCGCGGACTACAATAGACGTAATCGTCATCTCAGGGTTTGCCTCCCAAAACCCCTTTTTGCTGGACCGTCGAATAATATGGTATATAGTTGCCGATTTCACGTTATGAAACGCAAAAATAATTATCACAATTTACAGAATAATTATCTTAAAGGTGCACTGTACCCTGAATCCGGCCATTGATAAGACCAACTCCTTTTATACTCAACATAATATATGCAACAAATGAATAAATTTCAGCCAAAATACATGCTCTCATATGCTCTATGGACGATGCAAACAACATGGTAATTACAATCAAAATGAATTTAGGACTGGAGTCATAAAATCATTTGCATTATAATTACCATGTTGGTTGTATCGTTCATAGAGCATATGAGTGTATTTTGCACTATTTCGGGGCTAAAATTCATTCTTGTTTGCATATATTCTGTTTAGTATAAACCGAGATGGTCCCATAAATGACCGGTTTTAGGGTACAGTACCCCTTTAATTATCGTGTTCCTTGTCGATTAAACACGGCTGTCCTCGTTATGACAATACGATTGTTCATATCGTCGCTATGTAAGTTTAAACCATGGATTGCTGGACCGGATTTAAACCAGATATGACCAATGTGTCACTTTCACCCGCGGCCTCGAGTTTAAACGTTAAGATACAAATAGAAGTGACATTAAGCCAGGTTTAAACTGGAGGTGATAAAAACGGAGCCGGAGATTTCGGACTGCCACTTATGACGTTGGCTATTGTTTATTAATTAAATTGTTCTTGAATTACTATACGTCTGCCATTTGGTTGGCGTTTGAAAATTATTTGACCGTTTTCAGTTTATTAAAGTTATGTAAGTGTCATTTTAGCCCATTCTCAGATGAAAGATCGACATAAGGGAGGATTTGGTGATAATATATTTATGATGTGTAAAGCATTCTCTGGATATTTTTCTAATAAATAATCAAGTTTTGGTGCGGTTTGTCTGTAGTCATTTTTAAAAACTATGTGGGCGCAAATTGATAAGCGTACGAGGGTTCCGGGGCACCACATATGTAGATCAACACACATACCACATATCAGTATCCAATAATCCGCATACATGTATATACATTTCGTGTGTAGCGTTGATGTTAAGGAGCACGATTGCATCCACCATACACACAAGTTATCACAAGACCCCGCACGCACTGGGGCTTGTCGTTAATGGCCGTCGAAGTGGGTACATGTGAATTAACATACATGTTTAACATCCTGTAACACAACGACATGTACCATCAACACGTACATGTGAACAATATATCGATCTTGTTCTTATGTTCATTATTAATAACTCTCCTATAATGAGATTTCACATGTCAAAATAATTATAATTTAATAATTACCGTTACAGTTGTATTAGCGATGAAATTTCAATAAGTTAACACAATTATCAAAAGACTAAACTATATTAATTTACTACGTGATTAGCTATGTTTGTTGATAAATAACTGTAACATGTTTGTTCACATGACAATGGTTTCAACACGCGAAATTTCGTTATTGGAGAGATATAAATAATTAATATAAGAACTAAGTTTATCTACTTCTGCATGTTCTTCTTGTCAAGTTCTTGATTGTGTGTTTTAACAGACTTTTGTATTTTTTGCACATTTTACCCACAGGCTGTAGAAAACATTTTGTACATAATATATAATATATAAGACAAGGCCAGACATCTTTCGGTTTCCGATTCCCGAAATTCGTTGCATTTCTGACTCACCGAACCGATTATGGCCGCGTAAACGGCATTGTCGCTTGTTTTTCTTCTTTCAAAAGTGAATAAAAACCTCCTTACACTGTCAAATGCAGTGGAATGTCTAAAAACAACTTTTGTATACTTTGAAGTGAGAAAATTGCTTCAAACCAGACCGTGAACATGCACTCCACGGTTGGTGATTAACGGAATACGATAGGGGAACACTCCGACGTTCGTACTCAGATTTCACCAATGTTCGTACCTTGCTTGCATGTACCAAGAAAATAACCAATTTGATTCTATTTGAGGTTATATATAGTTATTACCCCATTTGTTATTCCTTTTCATAAAAATAAAATAAAACAAGCCGAAGATTATATGTTTAAAATGTCTTAAGCATGAAATTGGTGATAAGTTGTTATCAGAGTACCTAATACTTGTGATAGTTACGTTACGCACACAGTGTTCCCCTATCGTATTAGCAAATGTTACTCTTTCTCATTGGTCGATATTTAATATACATAATGTTTTTGTTCTGACCGTGTTTTCGTAAACAAAGCCACGTGAATATCGACCAATCAGAAAGAGGGCATATTTTTCCATGATTAATGGCGAATCAGGCCATGTTTATGGTTCGATTAGAAAGATTTCTTCCACTTGAAAGTACAAAACAGGTTTATATCGGCATTATACAGCACTTTACATGGTAAGGAGGGTTTATATCACTTTTGGAAATAGCAATATACGTGACAATACCGTTTATCCGACCAAAATCGGTGCAGTGAGTCCGAAAATCAACGTTGACGGCGTTCGGCGCTATTCGGTACCGAATTAGTTACCCCCTGTGTTAGTATATGAGGTATATATTTCAATATGTTTTTGCTACAAGTTCCCCGTGATTTTACCTAATGCGAGTGCCTTGAGTCACTTGAAGAAAGCGTGTAATATATAAATATTTACATGGTTTGCCTGTGCAACACTAAATCCTGTTTGGTGATTGACCAAATGCTAATTGGGTCACCCGGTTTACATCCCAAATAATACAGCGATCTCTCGAGTGTAACACGAATATGCAGTAAGTTACAATTTGTTGACCTAATCTGACATAATCACTAAACGGGGTCAGCAGAATAATTGGGTGTGTTTTTCAAAGTTCAGCCGAATTGCATCTGAAGCCAGCTATTTATATCGATCACGTTATCGTAGCTAAGATTTTGGAAATCCTACACCGGGCTGACTTAATGTGTTGCGTCGGCTATTCTCAAACTATCGGCCATTTTGTGAAAACAGATAAGAATACAACTGTTGTTTTCTTGTGGGAATAAATCATCACAAAGCCATATATTTACATACTAAGTGTTGTCATCACTAAATCCAGCATTCTGATTGGTCGGCGCCCACGTGGCTAGTTGCAGTTATTTATCGGTGAATGCGCAACGGCTCATAACACCAAGCTCATAACACCATCGATACGTCATTGGGTTTGGAAAGACGAACGCGTAATGTTTTGGGCGCATTTGAACTCGCGCATGATTGACTTAATACATCATCGGGTTTCAATATGAAGAGAAATTGTTCCTATTAACTTTTGCCAAGGGTGCTATTGTGTATTTTGGGCTGTTTTTGTCACGATACACTTTTCGATTTAAATACATTTACAAAAGTGGCTTTTTCGCTAAATGTATATAAATATAAGGATTAACTGTCATGTGGACTATTTTTATGGAGATGTAACCGTGAGGTAAGTGGTCATAACTTGTATGTAAAACCCTTCGGGTTTTACACAAGTTATGTCCACTTACCTCACGGTTACATCTCCATAAAAAACAGTCCATATGACAGTTAATCCTTATATAAATGTAAGAAATGAATGTAGTGGTGTGTGTTATTGGGGGATACAGCGCCGTACACTCAAATCACACAAACCCACTACATTCATTTGTTATATTTATATGGCTTTGTGATTATTTATTCCCATAAAAAAGATGATTGTATTCTTATTTAAATGTATGTTCACAAAATGGCCGATAAACTTCATGCTTCACAATTGAGGTCATTCACACATTGGCAATCGACTACGTGCTCGTTTCTAACGGCCATAATTCACAAACACCTAATCCGATATATACATTATCAACGCCACTTGCTCAAATAAAGCTACAGATACATGTATATTGTACAAATGTGGTACTTACATATTGGTCAAACTATTCGAAACTCGTCACATAATTATGCAGACGATAAGCAACATATTACTCCAGTTCACCGGCTTCGGTGACACACAAAAGTAATATGTTATTGGAGAAAAAAAACCGTCGTTTCCATACACATAATTTACCGACGAAAACATCACATGTTTTCCAAAATAGTTTCACGTATTGACAGATATAATGTAAAACTGCCAAATCAATCGCATATTTGAATAACAGTCTTATCTCATTTCCAATATTTAACCCTTTACCCAACAAAACGGCCAAAACCGGCCAAATAAAGCTTCAACAGCCTAAAATATCTTCGGTCTGTCTCAATAGAACCATACAAATATGGATATCATTGGAACCGGCTCCTTAACCACACTGTGATAGTTACAGTTATGCCCTGTGCCAATGCATTCTCTTATATATGCGAGTCGACCATAGGTCGTCTCGCATATATAAGAGAATGCATTGGCCTAACACTTTTTACCATTTTTTCTTACATTCTTTAACAATTTTATAATTTTTAATGTGCTAAGCCAATGCATTCTCTTATATATGCGAGGCGACCTATGGTCGACTCGCATATATAAGAGAATGCATTGGCACAGGGCCCTTCTGTTGGGTAAAGGGTTAATGGACGTTCTGGTCGTTTGTTGGCTAGTAAACACACACGAACTTTTAGTTCACTGCTAATTTACTCCGTAAATAGTTTTATTTATAGGACGAGTAGCGACTTTGATTCAAATATGCGATAGAGTTGGGTCAATTGAAATTAGACCGAGGTGTTAGGTTACCATCGTCGTGTTCATGGATAGTCACACATCAGGATAAATGCAGAGTGGGTGTATCATATGCACGATTGAGAAGTCTATATCACGTGTATTCCTTGTGTGATTTTCAGCACAAATGTTTGCTCTTAAGCTCAGATATTTATTTATTTGCACTTGGCAGTCGACATTGACACCGCGTCCCCAAATGGTCAACTTAATGTGATGGTCTATATGTGGCAATATTGGTCCACTTCATTACGTCAGACAACTTATATGGTTACCAACAGTGGCATTTTTTATGTTATTCACTTGATACCGATGCCATGGAAACGGTTCATCCCCGAAACATTCACGAGATAGGTACTCCCTCCAGGAGTGTTTTCTAAATATATAGCAGCAACGTTTCATTTGTAGTCCAGTATGTCACCATGCATTAAAGGGACTCAATACGTTCTAAGTGGTATAATAGCTTGTAAAAACAAATTTCATCAAGTACATAACACAATAGGTTGACTCTGTTCTTATTATTATCTATGTATATATTTTCTCACGATTTCAACCAAATGTGATGCGGTGACTCGGGGTACCCCGACGGATGTTACAACGGCGTTAAATTGTCAAAATATTGATATGAAAACAAATTAATTTAATTTAATTAACAACATATTGTTTGGTTAAATTGAGCAAGGAGTTCAATCTAAAAACACAATATGACAAATTAAATATAATAACAATTTAGCCTGTTTCAGCTAGTATATATAACAACAATAGTAGGGTCTGCCTGTGTCTGTATGTTCGCGATATTTCTTCTAGTCCCCTGTGCCGATTTCAACAAATTTGTTGGTCGCAGGCCCCTCCGACGCTGAATAAAGGTTAACGAATGGAGACTGTTTCGGTTAGTTATTAATAACTCTCCAGTAGTGGGAGTTAGCCTGTCAAACCACTTTTATGTAAATATAAATAGTACCGTTGAATTATTGATGAAAGTCTAATTAGTAGAATAGTACATCACATTTTAGTCAAATCTTGACGGTAAACATTGGAAAACGTCAAAGAATTTAACATTATTCTGAAAATAATATTCACACTGCAATGTGAAAAAACTACATAAATAGCGATGGTTGTTGTCAACTACTCACTGCAACTGTTTAAAATAACGTACGAAATGTTCTTAATGGAGAACTATCAATAATGAATATATAATAACAAAGCGATTTATCCTTGTTATACTTAGTGGTGATGTTTTTACAGACATGTTTGCACATATATCCACTGCAAAAGCCTTGGGTCCCTTCAAACCAAAACTGTTTACCATAAACCGTTGTGTTACTAGTTGTTATCAATGGGGGGGATTCGTGCACAAGCAACTTATAATGTTATCTAGCATTGAATCATTGATTAATGTTTGCTTTGCCGCTGTTGTGTTTGCAATACAAACAAAACTGCTCCAAATTTCACCATGATGGTGCTGCACCCACAGAGTAAGTAACATTTTCGCGGTTCTTGTTTCCTCCATATGAATATACCCAGTTAGAACATGTTATATGTGTCCGAACAGTCATGTGAATGGCCAACACAAATTTATACAAATGAGGTGTTGTTCTTGTAGTTACTGTGCAATCGAATGAATACTGTCTAGATTTGAGAGCAAAAAAAGATGTATTCACTCAATTGGTTGTCATAGCAACGGTGCGAATTTTACACACGTTGATATACACAAGAATACTTGCTAGAGTGAAAAATAAATGAGTAATGCAACTGAATTGTCTATCAATATATGCGAAATATATGCTCGCGATATATTAGGATCAATACACACACAACAGTTCAAGCATACGCTCGGTGTCACAAGAAAACAACAAGACCAACTATCATGCCATCTCCATAGTTGTAGCCTCGTAGCTTCGTTACCAACCAATTAGTTTATATCCTTCATCAAGTAGTCGTGAATCCAGACAATGTGGTCCCGAGCCATCCCGTTCCATCATATTACTTGAACGCCATATGGCATGGCAAAAAACGACCATTTTGCATAGCAACCATCCCGATTGCAGTACAAAAGAGTTCGCTCCAGGTATCGAAATAGGTCGATACAAACTTGAACTACCTGTAGACGAGCATCATGTGTCGCAGACAAACTCATTCAAGTCACAACACTACAACCCTGAACACGATAATTAGGTCCCAATACAAACAGCCATTTGTATCAGCGGTGGCACTAGGTGGGGTCAAGGGTCTTTAGTCCCCAGTCTGGAGGGTTAGTCCCCATATTGGGGAAATCTGCTATTATCATCTCGGTAGGTTCTGGTATCTGATAGCCCTTTTTTCGGGGACATCCTGGCACAATCCCTGATTTATATTCATTGGAATTCCTTAGTCGGAAAGGGAACGTCCGGAAAAGGGTACATTGCATTAGTAATTTTAAAGATATAGGTAATGCCTATGTATATATAGTTGAAAATCACATTGCATTAGTGATTTTCAAGATATAGGTAATGCCTATGTATATATGGTTGATTATATGTAATTTTTGTGGATACGTGTATAATATGTGTTTGGTGAGAAAGCACATGAATACATTTTTTAAATTGGACGTGCCAAACTAAAGTATGATAATTATGAAATATGTACACACATATATACGTCACGTATGATGTGTTCACAAAGGGCGCATACATTTCAATTGGCTAAAAGATTAATCGCCATACATGCAACGACCATTGCATTGATACAGCAATATATTATTGGTTATAACCAAACACCAATTGCCAACAAAATGGCAAACGTATTGACGATTGACATATTATTATGTTAATGTGTTGCCAGCTCGCGGCAAATACGCTAAACTGTTATTTTCTCGGTTCTCTTATACGACATTAAACTTGTTTTTGGCTGGCATGTATCTTTTCTTTGTTATTTGTTCTAATTTCTATCGAAATAGAGGTCTGCAATTGACTGACAGAAGCGAGTATACGGCGGCTGAACACTGAATGATTTATAAACAATCTCGAGAGTAATTACGAACTAATTTCCGATAAGGTTTCATTCACCACCGAGTATGAAGACCAATTAATCGTAATGCCTTTAAGGTCTCATGAAAGCACCACCTCATAATTCCGTTAGAACAACTACTAATTCAGATCATTACAACAACTGCAGATAATCACTGAAAGTTTCTCATTCACCAAACTAGAAAACCTCTCAATGCGGACCAAAAATCTACTAATCGGATTAAATACACTCCGGATACTTCGCACTAAGACATTTAGTCTACATTCCAACGAAGACATATGTTCACAGTGTTGAGTTGTCGGGGTTATTTCGGACACCGTCAAGGGGTAATACAAACAAATACCACAACATCGATATGTTGGCTTTAATAATAATAAAAACGATACCTTCTTTAGACATAATTAGAAGTCTGGACACATTTCATTTATAGTGAAATAGAATATATATGCTATATTAGCAGTCGTGGCGGCAGATGCTTACCGTGGGCTAGTGTCCGAAATCACACCCAAAGGAATTTTAACGGCCCACAAAATAGTGTTTCCAATGTGAAAAATCCAAAAGGTTGAGTTTTATTTTTTGTCTCATTTTAGAACACATAATTGAACATGTATGTTTATCGGTCATAATTTCTACAACCTGAAGCGAACTCTACTCACGACAGCAGAGTGCCAGCCATCTGTTGTTCAGCTATCTAATTACTTACAGACGGCACAGTACAATCAACCTATAACAACGAAGTGCCAGTCGGGACTAACTTTAATCCGGATTCCGGATCCGGATACGGATTTGGCCGAAAAAGTGTTTTTTTCCGGATCCGGATCGGACCCACTTTTTAAAAATTGCTTTAAATCACTATTATGTGACATTTTCGCATTATATCACCATTGTATATGCTATTATCAGCTGGATAGATGTCCTGGCCACGAATCCGGACCGAAAAAGTGCTTTTTCGCTGATTCCGGATCCGGATCCGACCCACTTTTTTAAATTGCTTTAAATCACTATTATGTGACATTTTCGCATTATATCACCGTTATATATGCCATTATCAGCTAGATAGATGTCCTAGCCACGAATCCGGGCTTCCCGTGGTTGCAAACAGACAACTGGCTCATACAAGTGAATCCGAATTGTTCTCGATTGTTAATCCCGGACTGGGTCACTTGTATCGTTACTCTCTCTCTCTCTCCCTCTCTCCCTCTCTCCCCTCTCTCTCTCTCTCTCTCTCTCTCTCTCTTTCGTTTATTCGTTAGCCCCTGGTCATTCGAAAGGCGGCGCGTGTGCATACCTGTCGTCGCGATTCAGTTCAAGGCGGCTTTCTCCAAATAACTGTCATTTTATCTCTCTCTCTCTCTCTCTCTTCTGTATCTCGAAATCGCTCTCTCTCACACTCTCGTTCTGTCATTAGTCCATGATCGCTGAGAGTGCTGAAGTACAATCGGAAATAGAAGCCGGGTTATTTTCTGTTGCCCATTTGAAGCTCGGGTCATTTAAGGACACTGGCCAATGTGTATTAATTTTGTCGCCGCGTAATGGAGATAAAAAATGGATTAGGGTGTCTGGACCTTATATAAACACCTATCAATAAACAATGACTCTCTCTCTCTCTCGCTCTCTCTCTCTATCTATCTCTCTATCTCTATCTGTAGTTCTCACAATCTGTTTCTTAGTGCCTTCGTCGCATTTGCTCGTCCATTTACTTGTATTTCAAGGCGGCTTTCTCTAAATAACAGTCATTTTATCAGGCAGTTTGGAACTTAGTCATATATACATGTTTCTCTCTCTCTCTCTCTCTCTCTCTCTCTCTCTCTCTCTCTCTCTCTCCCTAGCTCCCTATGTCTGTCGTTTCTCTCTCTCTCTCTCTATGGAGAGTCTTTGGTGGTTTATGTGCCAACCGGTCCTGAAACAGTGCTGTGGGGACACTACTTTCCAGTGGCGTTAGAAGCACGTGCCATATTAATAGTAATGCCCCGACGCACTGTCTATCGGTAGCCCTTTTCAGAATATGAACTCTCTCCACGCAACCAGAATAATCTTGAATCATATCCACGAATGAGATACAGGTTTACGGGAACAACATTCGGGGAAGATATGGTTTATGGGCCAGGGAGACATTCCTTATATGGGGACCTGATTTTCAGAGAGCAGGTTTGTGGGACTGGAAAACTATATATATGGGGACGTGATTATGAGAGTAGGGTTTATGGGCCAGAAGATAATCGTTTTAAGGGACTGATCACTGATTGTGATAGGCCTAGTACACTCTGTACACTCTGTCTATATAATATATGCTGTCCGTCGTGTTAAGCGTGTTTAGCAGGTTTATCGGGCCCTGTGAGGGCCAGTAGGTTCAGAGGCGCCGGAAGAATGGGGGCAGAGCGGGGGGCAACGGACCCCCTGCCCTTGGCCAAGGGGCGAGCGGGACAGGACACGCCATTTTTCTGGCGACTGAAAATAGTTTTATGTGTTAAATCTTGTATTTTTGACTATTTGTGTGATGGCCAAATCAAAAATCTAATTAAAAGAAAAACTAATGGAAATCATCTTTCTCCGAGAAGTCTGAATAAACAAAAAACTAAATGGAATTCCTGACAATACTGAATAAATCAGCGCGACCGTTGTTTCAATTTTATTATCTTATTTATCAAAATAATCGTTGACAATTTCTGCAAGCGACCTATATTCAGCATTGTCAGAAATTCCATAAGTTTTTCTTTTAATTAGACTTGTGATTTGGCCATCACAGATGTCGACCAGATTTTGTGCTTAGCAATCTCTAGCTGAGCAAACGATGGATGGATTTTCATAATTATAGTATGTGTCGGAGAGCAGGTTTATGTGGCCCCTGGGTGAGAGTGTAGTTTTATGGGGACGCCATATCAGAGGTTTATCGGGCACACCGTGTGGGAGAGTAGGTATTTGGGGGCCCAAAATATAGGTGAGAGAGTAGTTTTATGAGGACACCGTATCGGGGAGTAGGTTTATCGGGAACGCTGTGTCACAGGGGCCCACATGCGTGTAACATGACGTATATACCAGAGCGGGGGGGGGCAGCTGACCCCATACCCTTGGCCAAGGGGCGAGCGGGACAGGACATGCCATTTTTCTGGCGACTGCAAATAGTTTTATGTGTTAAATCTTGTATTTTTACAGCACAATCTAACTATTTGGGTTCAAAAACCAGCAATATCATTATATCACAAGGTTTAGTAATTTTGTGAAAATTTTATCACAAAAATGGTCGCACAAATAGACGTCACTAAAAATATGACCGATTAACATTTAATTATCTGGTTGACATATTGTGTGATGGCCAAATCAAAAATCTAATTAAAAGACAAACTAATGGAAATCATCTTTCTCCGAGAAGTCTGAATAAACAAAAAACTAAATGGAATTCCTGACAATACTGAATAAATCAGCGCGACCGTTGTTTCAATTTTATTATCTTATTTATCAAAATAATCGTTGACAATTTCTGCAAGCGACCTATATTCAGCATTGTCAGAAATTCCATAAGTTTTTCTTTTAATTAGACTTGTAATTTGGCCATCACAGATGTCGACCAGATTTTGTGCTTAGCAATCTCCAGCTGAGCAAACGATGGATGGATTTTCATAATTATAGTATGTGTCGGAGAGCAGGTTTATGTGACCCCTGGGTGGGAGTGTAGTTTTATGGGGACGCCATATCAGAGGTTTATCGGGCACACCGTGTGGGAGAGTAGGTATATGGGGGCCCAAAATATAGGTGAGAGAGTAGTTTTATGAGGACACCGTATCGGGGAGTAGGTTTATCGGGAACGCTGTGTCACAGGGGCCCACATGCGTGTAACATGACGTATATACCAGAGCGGGGGGGGCAGCTGACCCCATACCCTTGGCCAAGGGGCGAGCGGGACAGGACATGCCATTTTTCTGGCGACTGAAAATAGTTTTATGTGTTAAATCTTGTATTTTTACAGCACAATCTGACTATTTGGGTTCAAAAACCAGCAATATCATTATATCACAAGGTTTAGTAATTTTGTGAAAATTTTTATCACAAAAATGGTCGCACAAATAGACGTCACTAAACATATGACCGATTAAGATTTAATTATCTGGTTGACATATTGTGTGATGGCCAAATCAAAAATCTAATTAAAAGACAAACTAATGGAAATCATCTTTCTCCGAGAAGTCTGAATAAACAAAAAACTAAATGGAATTCCTGACAATACAGAATAAATCAGTGCGACCGTTGTTTCAATTTTCAATTTATTATCTTATTTATCAAAATAATCGTTGACAATTTCTTCAAGCGACCTATATTCAGCATTGGCAGAAATTCCATAAGTTTTTCTTTTAATTAGACTTGTGATTTGGCCATCACAGATGTCGACCAGATTTTGTGCTTAGCAATCTCTAGCTGAGCAAACGATGGATGGATTTTCATAATTATAGTATGTGTCGGAGAGCAGGTTTATGTGGCCCCTGGGTGCATGAGAGTGTAGTTTTATGGGGACGCCATTTCAGAGGTTTATCGGGCACACCGTGTGGGAGAGTAGGTATATGGGGGCCCAAAATATAGGTGAGTGAGTAGTTTTATGAGGACACCGTATCGGGGAGTAGGTTTATCGGGAACGCTGTGTCACGGGGGCCCACATGCGTGTAACATGACGTATATACCAGAGCGGGGGGGGGGGGGCAGCTGACCCCCTGCCTTTGGCCAAGGGGCGAGCGACATGGACATGCCATTTTTCTGGCGACTGAAAATAGTTTTATGTGTTAAATCTTGTATTTTTACAGCACAATCTGACTATTTGGGTTCAAAAACCAGCAATATCATTATATCACAAGGTTTAGTAATTTTGTGAAAATTTTATCACAAAAATGGTCGCACAAATAGACGTCACTAAACATATGACCGATTAAGATTTAATTATCTGGTTGACATATTGTGTGATGGCCAAATCAAAAATCTAATTAAAAGAAAAACTAATGGAAATCATCTTTCTCCGAGAAGTCTGAATAAACAAAAAACTAAATGGAATTCCTGACAATACAGAATAAATCAGCGCGACCGTTGTTTCAATTTTCAATTTATTATCTTATTTATCAAAATAATCGTTGACAATTTCTTCAAGCGACCTATATTCAGCATTGGCAGAAATTCCATAAGTTTTTCTTTTAATTAGACTTGTGATTTGGCCATCACAGATGTCGACCAGATTTTGGGGAGGGCATTTTGTGTTTAGCAATCTCTAGCTGAGCAAACGATGGATGGATTTTCATAATTATAGTATGTGTCGGAGAGCAGGTTTATGTGGCCCCTGGGTGAGAGTGTAGTTTTATGGGGACGCCATATCAGAGGTTTATCGGGCACATCGTGTGGGAGAGTAGGTATATGGGGGCCCAAAATATAGGTGAGAGAGTAGTTTTATGAGGACACCGTATCGGGCAGTGGGTTTATCGGTAACGCTGTGTCACAGGGGCCCACATGCGTGTAACATGACGTATATACCAGAGCGGGGGGGGGGTGGCAGCTGACCCCCTGCCCTTGGCCAAGGGGCGAGCGGGACAGGACATGCCATTTTTCTGGCGACTGAAAATAGTTTTATGTGTTAAATCTTGTATTTTTACAGCACAATCTGACTATTTGGGTTCAAAAACCAGCAATATCATTATATCACAAGGTTTAGTAATTTTGTGAAAATTTTATCACAAAAATGGTCGCACAAATAGACGTCACTAAATATATGACCGATTAAGATTTAATTATCTGGTTGACATATTGTGTGATGGCCAAATCAAAAATCTAATTGAAAGAAAAACTAATGGAAATCATCTTTCTCCGAGAAGTCTGAATAAACAAAAAACTAAATGGAATTCCTGACAATACGGAATAAATCAGCGCGACCGTTGTTTCAATTTTCAATTTATTATCTTATTTATCAAAATAATCGTTGACAATTTATGCAAGCGACCTATATTCAGCATTGGCAGAAATTCCATAAGTTTTTCTTTTAATTAGACTTGTGATTTGGCCATCACAGATGTCGACCAGATTTTGGGGAGGGCATTTTGTGTTTAGCAATCTCTAGCTGAGCAAACGATGGATGGATTTTCATAATTATAGTATGTGTCGGAGAGCAGGTTTATGTGGTCCCTGGGTGAGAGTGTAGTTTTATGGGGACGCCATATCAGAGGTTTATCGGACACACCGTGTGGGAGAGTAGGTATATGGGGGCCCAAAATATAGGTGAGAGAGTAGTTTTATGAGGACACCGTATCGGGGAGTAGGTTTATCGGAAACGCTGTGTCACAGGGGCCCACATGCGTGTAACATGACGTATACACCAGAGCGGGTGGGGGGGGGGGGCAGCTGACCCCCTGCCTTTGGCCATGGGGCGAGCGGGACAGGACATGCCATTTTTCTGGCGACTGAAAATAGTTTTATGTGTTAAATCTTGTATTTTTACAGCACAATCTGACTATTTGGGTTCAAAAACCAGCAATATCATTATATCACAAGGTTTAGTAATTTTGTGAAAATTTTATCACAAAAATGGTCGCACAAATAGACGTCACTAAAAATATGACCGATTAACATTTAATTATCTGGTTGACATATTGTGTGATGGCCAAATCAAAAATCTAATTAAAAGACAAACAAATGGAAATAATCTTTCTCCGAGAAGTCTGAATAAACAAAAAACTAAATGGAATTCCTGACAATACTGAATAAATCAGCGCGACCGTTGTTTCAATTTTATTATCTTATTTATCAAAATAATCGTTGACAATTTCTGCAAGCGACCTATTTTCAGCATTGTCAGAAATTCCATAAGTTTTTCTTTTAATTAGACTTGTGATTTGGCCATCACAGATGTCGACCAGATTTTGTGTTTAGCAATCTCTAGCTGAGCAAACGATGGATGGATTTTCATAATTATAGTATGTGTCGGAGAGCAGGTTTATGTGGTCCCTGGGTGAGAGTGTAGTTTTATGGGGACGCCATATCAGAGGTTTATCGGACACACCGTGTGGGAGAGTAGGTATATGGGGGCCCAAAATATAGGTGAGAGAGTAGTTTTATGAGGACACCGTATCGGGGAGTAGGTTTATCGGGAACGCTGTGTCACAGGGGCCCACATGCGTGTAACATGACGTATATACCAGAGCGGGGGGGGGGGGGCAGCTGACCCCGTGCCTTTGGCCAAGGGGCGAGCGGGACAGGACATGCCATTTTTCTGGCGACTGAAAATAGTTTTATGTGTTATATCTTGTATTTTTACAGCACAATCTGACTATTTGGGTTCAAAAACCAGCAATATCATTATATCACAAGGTTTAGTAATTTTGTGAAAATTTTATCACAAAAATGGTCGCACAAATAGACGTCACTAAAAATATGACCGATTAAGATTTAATTATCTGGTTGACATATTGTGTGATGGCCAAATCAAAAATCTAATTAAAAGAAAAACGAATGGAAATCATCTTTCTCCGAGAAGTCTGAATAAACAAAAAACTAAATGGAATTCCTGACAATGCGGAATAAATCAGCGCGACCGTTGTTTCAATTTTATTATCTTATTTATCAAAATAATCGTTGACAATTTCTGCAAGCGACCTATATTCAGCATTGTCAGAAATTCCATAAGTTTTTCTTTTAATTAGACTTGTGATTTGGCCATAACAGATGTCGACCAGATTTTGTGTTTAGAAATCTCTAGCTGAGCTAACGATGGATGGATTTTCATAATTATAGTATGTGTCGGAGAGCAGGTTTATGTGGCCCCTGGGTGAGAGTGTAGTTTTATGGGGACGCCATATCAGAGGTTTATCGGGCACACTGTGTGGGATAGTAGGTATATATGGGGGCCCAAAATATAGGTGAGAGAGTAGTTTTATGAGGACACCGTATCGGGGAGTAGGTTTATCGGGAACGCTGTGTCACAGGGGCCCACATGCGTGTAACATGACGTATACACCAGAGCGGGGGGGCAGCTGACCCCCTGCCTTTGGCCATGGGGCGAGCGGGACAGGACATGCCATTTTTCTGGCGAATGAAAATAGTTTTATGTGTTAAATCTTGTATTTTTACAGCACAATCTGACTATTTGGGTTCAAAAACCAGCAATATCATTATATCACAAGGTTTAGTAATTTTGTGAAAATTTTATCACAAAAATGGTCGCACAAATAGACGTCACTAAAAATATGACCGATTAACATTTAATTATCTGGTTGACATATTGTGTGATGGCCAAATCAAAAATATAAATAAAAGACAAACAAATGGAAATAATCTTTCTCCGAGAAGTCTGAATAAACAAAAAACTAAATGGAATTCCTGACAATACTGAATAAATCAGCGCGACCGTTGTTTCAATTTTATTATCTTATTTATCAAAATAATCGTTGACAATTTCTGCAAGCGACCTATTTTCAGCATTGTCAGAAATTCCATAAGTTTTTCTTTTAATTAGACTTGTGATTTGGCCATCACAGATGTCGACCAGATTGTGTGTTTAGCAATCTCTAGCTGAGCAAACGTTGGATGGATTTTCATAATTATAGTATGTGTCGGAGAGCAGGTTTATGTGGTCCCTGGGTGAGAGTGTAGTTTTATGGGGACGCCATATCAGAGGTTTATCGGACACACCGTGTGGGAGAGTAGGTATATGGGGGCCCAAAATATAGGTGAGAGAGTAGTTTTATGAGGACACCGTATCGGGGAGTAGGTTTATCGGGAACGCTGTGTCACAGGGGCCCACATGCGTGTAACATGACGTATATACCAGAGCGGTGGGGGGCAACTGACCCCTGCCCTTGGCCAAGGGGCGAGCGGGACAAGACATGCCATTTTTCTGGCGACTGAAAATAGTTTTATGTGTTAAATCTTGTATTTTTACAGCACAATCTGACTATTTGGGTTCAAAAACCAGCAATATCATTATATCACAAGGTTTAGTAATTTTGTGAAAATTTTATCACAAAAATGGTCGCACAAATAGACGTCACTAAAAATATGACCGATTAAGATTTAATTATCTGGTTGACATATTGTGTGATGGCCAAATCAAAAATCTAATTAAAAGAAAAACGAATGGAAATCATCTTTCTCCGAGAAGTCTGAATAAACAAAAAACTAAATGGAATTCCTGACAATACGGAATAAATCAGCGCGACCGTTGTTTCAATTTTATTATCTTATTTATCAAAATAATCGTTGACAATTTCTGCAAGCGACCTATATTCAGCATTGTCAGAAATTCCATAAGTTTTTCTTTTAATTAGACTTGTGATTTGGCCATAACAGATGTCGACCAGATTTTGTGTTTAGCAATCTCTAGCTGAGCAAACGATGGATGGATTTTCATAATTATAGTATGTGTCGGAGAGCAGGTTTATGTGGCCCCTGGGTGAGAGTGTAGTTTTATGGGGACGCCATATCAGAGGTTTATCGGGCACACTTAGTGGGATAGTAGGTATATATGGGGGCCCAAAATATAGGTGAGAGAGTAGTTTTATGAGGACACCGTATCGGGGAGTAGGTTTATCGGGAACGCTGTGTCACAGGGGCCCACATGCGTGCCAGTGTAACATGACGTATATACCAGAGCGGGGGGGGCAGCTGACCCCTGCCCTTGGCCAAGGGGCGATCGGGACAAGACATGCCATTTTTCTGGCGACTGAAAATAGTTTTATGTGTTAAATCTTGTATTTTTACAGCACAATCTGACTATTTGGGTTCAAAAACCAGCAATATCATTATATCACAAGGTTTAGTAATTTTGTGAAAATTTTATCACAAAAATGGTCGCACAAATAGACGTCACTAAAAATATGACCGATTAAGATTTAATTATCTGGTTGACATATTGTGTGATGGCCAAATCAAAAATCTAATTAAAAGAAAAACGAATGGAAATCATCTTTCTCCGAGAAGTCTGAATAAACAAAAAACTAAATGGAATTCCTGACAATGCGGAATAAATCAGCGCGACCGTTGTTTCAATTTTATTATCTTATTTATCAAAATAATCGTTGACAATTTCTGCAAGCGACCTATATTCAGCATTGTCAGAAATTCCATAAGTTTTTCTTTTAATTAGACTTGTGATTTGGCCATAACAGATGTCGACCAGATTTTGTGTTTAGAAATCTCTAGCTGAGCTAACGATGGATGGATTTTCATAATTATAGTATGTGTCGGAGAGCAGGTTTATGTGGCCCCTGGGTGAGAGTGTAGTTTTATGGGGACGCCATATCAGAGGTTTATCGGGCACACTGTGTGGGATAGTAGGTATATATGGGGGCCCAAAATATAGGTGAGAGAGTAGTTTTATGAGGACACCGTATCGGGGAGTAGGTTTATCGGGAACGCTGTGTCACAGGGGCCCACATGCGTGTAACATGACGTATACACCAGAGCGGGGGGGCAGCTGACCCCCTGCCTTTGGCCATGGGGCGAGCGGGACAGGACATGCCATTTTTCTGGCGAATGAAAATAGTTTTATGTGTTAAATCTTGTATTTTTACAGCACAATCTGACTATTTGGGTTCAAAAACCAGCAATATCATTATATCACAAGGTTTAGTAATTTTGTGAAAATTTTATCACAAAAATGGTCGCACAAATAGACGTCACTAAAAATATGACCGATTAACATTTAATTATCTGGTTGACATATTGTGTGATGGCCAAATCAAAAATATAAATAAAAGACAAACAAATGGAAATAATCTTTCTCCGAGAAGTCTGAATAAACAAAAAACTAAATGGAATTCCTGACAATACTGAATAAATCAGCGCGACCGTTGTTTCAATTTTATTATCTTATTTATCAAAATAATCGTTGACAATTTCTGCAAGCGACCTATTTTCAGCATTGTCAGAAATTCCATAAGTTTTTCTTTTAATTAGACTTGTGATTTGGCCATCACAGATGTCGACCAGATTGTGTGTTTAGCAATCTCTAGCTGAGCAAACGTTGGATGGATTTTCATAATTATAGTATGTGTCGGAGAGCAGGTTTATGTGGTCCCTGGGTGGGAGTGTAGTTTTATGGGGACGCCATATCAGAGGTTTATCGGACACACCGTGTGGGAGAGTAGGTATATGGGGGCCCAAAATATAGGTGAGAGAGTAGTTTTATGAGGACACCGTATCGGGGAGTAGGTTTATCGGGAACGCTGTGTCACAGGGGCCCACATGCGTGTAACATGACGTATATACCAGAGCGGCGGGGGGGGGGGCGGACAGCTGACCCCGTGCCCTTGGCCAAGGGGCGAGCGGGACAGGACATGCCATTTTTCTGGCGACTGAAAATAGTTTTATGTGTTATATCTTGTATTTTTACAGCACAATCTGACTATTTGGGTTCAAAAACCAGCAATATCATTATATCACAAGGTTTAGTAATTTTGTGAAAATTTTATCACAAAAATGGTCGCACAAATAGACGTCACTAAAAATATGACCGATTAACATTTAATTATCTGGTTGACATATTGTGTGATGGCCAAATCAAAAATCTAATTAAAAGAAAAACTAATGGAAATCATCTTTCTCCGAGAAGTCTGAATAAACAAAAAACTAAATGGAATTCCTGACAATACTGAATAAATCAGCGCGACCGTTGTTTCAATTTTATTATCTTATTTATCAAAATAATCGTTGACAATTTCTGCAAGCGACCTATATTCAGCATTGTCAGAAAT
The DNA here is from genome assembly GCA_032622095.1 of Siphonodentalium dalli. Classification (NCBI taxonomy): domain Eukaryota; kingdom Metazoa; phylum Mollusca; class Scaphopoda; order Gadilida; family Siphonodentaliidae; genus Siphonodentalium; species Siphonodentalium dalli. The sequence goes on along the minus strand of CP136065.1, from coordinate 72,419,481 downwards.
TCCATAAGTTTTTCTTTTAATTAGACTTGTGATTTGGCCATCACAGATGTCGACCAGATTTTGTGTTTAGCAATCTCTAGCTGAGCAAACGATGGATGGATTTTCATAATTATAGTATGTGTCGGAGAGCAGGTTTATGTGGCCCCTGGGTGAGAGTGTAGTTTTATGGGGACGCCATATCAGAGGTTTATCGGGCACACCGTGTGGGAGAGTAGGTATATGGGGGCCCAAAATATAGGTGAGAGAGTAGTTTTATGAGGACACCGTATCGGGAAGTAGGTTTATCGGGAACGCTGTGTCACAGGGGGCCACATGCGTGTAACATGACGTATATACCAGAGCGGGGGGGGGGCAGCTGACCCCCTGCCCTTGGCCAAGGGGCGAGCGGGACAGGACATGCCATTTTTCTGGCGATTGAAAATATTTGTATGTGTTAAATCTTGTATTTTTACAGCACAATCTGACTATTTGGGTTCAAAAACCAGCAATATCATTATATCACAAGGTTTAGTAATTTTGTGAAAATTTTATCACAAAAATGGTCGCACAAATAGACGTCACTAAAAATATGACCGATTAACATTTAATTATCTGGTTGACATATTGTGTGATGGCCAAATCAAAAATCTAATTAAAAGAAAAACTAATGGAAATCATCTTTCTCCGAGAAGTCTGAATAAACAAAAAACTAAATGGAATTCCTGACAATACGGAATAAATCAGCGCGACCGTTGTTTCAATTTTCAATTTATTATCTTATTTATCAAAATAATCGTTGACAATTTCTGCAAGCGACCTATATTCAGCATTGGCAGAAATTCCATAAGTTTTTCTTTTAATTAGACTTGTGATTTGGCCATCACAGATGTCGACCAGATTTTGGGGAGGGCATTTTGTGTTTAGCAATCTCTATAGCTGAGCAAGCTATGGATGGATTTTCATAATTATAGTATGTGTCGGAGAGCAGGTTTATGTGGCCCCTGGGTGAGAGTGTAGTTTTATGGGGACGCCATATCAGAGGTTTATCGGGCACACCGTGTGGGAGAGTAGGTATATGGGGGCCCAAAATATAGGTGAGAGAGTAGTTTTATGAGGACACCGTATCGGGGAGTAGGTTTATCGGGAACGCCTTGTCACAGGGGCCCACATGCGTGTAACATGACGTATATACCAGAGCGGGGGGGGCAGCTGACCCCCTGCCCTTGGCCAAGGGGCGAGCGGGACAGGACATGCCATTTTTCTGGCGACTGAAAATAGTTTTATGTGTTAAATCTTGTATTTTTACAGCACAATCTGACTATTTGGGTTCAAAAACCAGCAATATCATTATATCACAAGGTTTAGTAATTTTGTGAAAATTTTATCACAAAAATGGTCGCACAAATAGACGTCACTAAAAATATGACCGATTAACATTTAATTATCTGGTTGACATATTGTGTGATGGCCAAATCAAAAATCTAATTAAAAGACAAACTAATGGAAATCATCTTTCTCCGAGAAGTCTGAATAAACAAAAAACTAAATGGAATTCCTGACAATACTGAATAAATCAGCGCTGGGATAAGGCCTTAAATAAATAACCCATTCCTATCCCATTTCGGATATCGGTCATACGACCTCCCTATGTTATCTGGGATGACCGTCCGATCTCCGTATGGTCCATGGGAAGACCTTGCGATGCCTGATGATTATACGATGTAACGACATCCATCTGGTCCCTGGGATTGTCATACGACCTCTATATGGTCACTGTGACGACGTTACGACCTCAATGTGGTCACGTGGTCGAATGTACGACCTTCAGATGGTCCATGGGACGACCCTCCGACACCCCAATGATCCCTGGGGCGATCATAGTACATCCCTGTATGGTACATCATGCATGGGATGATCATACAACCTCCCATTTTGCCTGTCATTTTAGTAAAATATTATGACATTTTCTTGTGATACGGACATATCAGTTATATTTTGTTATATATAGCACTATTAAATGATCTGCACAACTCAATTTTACTTTTTGTTGAAAAATATTGAAAAAAGTCTCTTTTTTTTTTCTTTTTTTTTTAAATATTTCAGTAAATTTTTGGCGAATTTCGAGATTTTTAAAATTATGAATGACAAATGTCGCATTATCAAATCATTATATTGTTTAAAATCAATTTTGAAGGAGCATATGTGTTGAATGGGTACACTATTGAAAATTTAAAAAATTGGATTAAATTATTAAAAAATAGGGGGTAGGGGTAGCTTTTTTCATAGTAAGTCGAAAATACGGAATGAATCACATTCTAGTTTTTCGAACATGTGGAATATACCCTTGCGAAGTTTTTAAAACCTTAATATCCGCATGTTTCACTGAAATCCGGAACTTATATCATTTTATATTAGACAACATTTTGGAAAAAGTACCCCAAAAATCACTCTTTTTATCACACTTTTCACTATAACTCAATTTATTTTCAATATTTTCAAAAAAATGACAATTGTGTCCATTGACGGTATATATGAGGCATGTTATCAACTATAAACGGTTCTTCGGAAGTTTTTAAGATTCGCGTAGGGGCTTAATGATTCAGAACAGCTACATGTAATGTTTTCAACTGGGGTAGGGTTAATCATCCTCATTTTTCGAAACTTTTGGACACATTTCTGAAGTGGAAATTTACACCACCCTGACGGCGATATAATTACCTACAATTTGGTATAACAAACACTTGTTCGGAGGGGGGTGCAACGAAAGCGAAAACTAGGCGTCTTTTTGGAATTGGCCCACGGACTAGGATGGATGCGATTAAAGTCCATAAATGCCAAGCATTTAATGACGGTCCCATTAATGTCTTTGGATTTCTATACAACCCTTCCACATTTCCCAACTTTCCACAACAACTAAATCATTTCAAATACCATGTGCCATGTACATGATACTGTTATGTCCATTAATTGGTGCCAGCAATGGCTTGAAAGAAATGGGTAACATTCCCCCACTCTGGGGCTAGCTCTCCAGGATTGTCCATAAATCTGTGTATCTTTAATATATATTAGTTGTTAACCAAATCTGACTGGGTATTTTATGGTGCACTCCGTTTACTACATATAATAAGCTGATACAGTTAGATGGCATGGTACAGGGCCCTATTAGCATGTGTCTTCTTGGTAAACTAACAGCCTGGGATCATTAAATGCTTGACTTTCTTCTGTTTTATGTTCCAAATACTAATAAAACGGCTAGCTGCTATGTGTGTAATGAAAAAGATTAAATTGTGTGGACCCTGATATTGGTACGACCAAAACCGTCCAGCTACTACACCACTGCCCTTACATATATACGCCCATGTCAGAGCGGCTTAACATCAGACCCAGAATTTGTATTTAGGTGGCAATCTTGGCCCATGTGCAAACTCTGAATAATATATGGAGTTCACCAAACCCGGATAATAGAGAATGTCCGTAGTTTCTACAATAATGAGTCCAGATGCTAATAAATCTAATCTTACTAACCACGGGCCACATTGGCGGGAGCCAATGTTTTCGCTCAAGCAAGGACTTGTATAGCAAAAATTAAAAAACCTTGGCTCAAGGAAACGAAATCATTTATTGCCAACACAACCTTATACATTTCCAGATATCCTGCTGTGATGTCAGACCAGACCAGTTAGAAATCCCATGTCTGTTATGTAATGCCTTTGATACAATCAATCAATCAATTTTATTGTACTTTTACATCATACAAAGATTGACACACATGTCCATCACGGCGATGAGCGGTAGATAGATAGATAACATTTATTGCAAGAAATATATATTACAGACATGTTGCAAAGTAGTATATAAAAACACATATATAAGAATATTCATTGTATCAACACATATTTTGAACACAGATAATTAAAATTACGTACGAATGTTTCCCTTCCAACTTCCCTTTTTCATTTGTTGTGAGCAACATTTTCCCGTATTATGAAGAATCCATATAATATTATGTTATTGCAAATCATATCGCACACTGTGGGATTGTTATTTTTCATAATACTAATAAATGTTTCCTTGTTTGATAGTTTGATGAACCCCGGATTTACAGTTTCTAATTTTTCAAATAGCTTTGTTCGTGCTATATCATATAATTTTGTTGTTGTATGCTTTATTTTTGTCACTAAATTAATGTGATACAAAATATTGAATATATGTACACTATATACACATATATATATATATCCCACATTCCATAATAAAATCTCCCCGGACTAACCAAAAGCTATCTTGATCCTATCATGTAAAGCGAAAACCCTGTGGTCTGCAAAATCGGTTTATGTGGTGAAATATAGATGCGGTGAGTGTGTACAAAATTACCTATGGGCTAACCTGTCATAAAACAAAAACAAGCCTAAATTGTGTGGGTACCACCTGTGCGCCAGAAATGACCCCTCGTCGAGCAAACTTCCCGACCTTGGTCGAGTTTCGCTAATTTTTCATAAACAGTTGAACTCATGCTCCGGGAAAATGTGTGTTTTTCTGATTTAACGCAGGTAAGTATAATATTTAAATGTTGAAACATGTAGAGATATGATCTAAATATAATTTTGTGAAGCAGGTGACCAAAATTTATGTCGCATTTATACAGAAATACGTAACTACTCTGCAACTTTGGGTCTAGTTTTCTCGCCGATGAATGAGAAAAGGAACCAATTTTATTATAGTCAAAATTCACAACGTAACAATGAAAAAATGTGGTCGATACAATAAAGGATATCTCCTCCAAATGATATATAAAACTCAGTTTGCCCAGTGATCGATGTCGCGCGAAAACAGCGTTATCCGATTTAAAAATTTCAAACTTCGTGAAATGGTCACATCAGATCTGGAGGTTTGTTTCAAATTAAGCAGAAATGATTATTCTATCCGTATCACCAAACGTAACTATGATGGCAAAGCCGTGGTATTAGTTACATCGACTAAAACGACCGACATATGAGCGTGATAATTAGTTTACGCTAAGGGTTTGATTGATTGATTGATTGATTTATTGCATAAGTCACATAACAGTGAAACAAGCAAAACATATATACACTATGTACACAACTTTGAATATCACATTAATCATTGTTCATTTCATATACACAGCAGTAATTAAATTAGATTACACAATAATAGGCGATAAACTTAACAAGTATGATAACTACATGTGTTCACCCATAACAATAAATGATTTCGATTATATAGTATAAGACACCTTCTTAACGGCACACCTTAGGAATATGCATAGTCTTTTTATGAGGCTTATATTTTGAAGAGATAGGAGACCATGGAATTTCTCTCTCGTAGGGTTCTTCCAAAAGTACTCAGGGATATATTGTTTTCTGATTTCATCCAAATGACTGCATATAATAACTAAATGGTATTCGTCTCCTAAATATTTTCCACATATGGTGCATATCCTATTGTCATTATCATTCTGAGATTTCTTCCATCTTGAGCACTCTATAGGCAGTTTATGATTTGCAGTTCTGAGCTTCAAGAGGTATATCGATAGATTAGACGGCAAAATCTTCAAGTAATTTGGGTAACCGTAGTCAGTTTTAATAAAACTATAAAATTGGGCCCTCGATGAAGCAGATGTGTTTATGTCAACGAGTAGTGCGTCCCAATGACGTTGTTTGAGAACAGTTTTTGCATTTCTCAGTTCAATAGCGGTCAGGCCCGTCTGTGTGATCCACTTTGATTGCAATTTCAAATCATAAAGAGCATTTTTGACAAAACATAACCATTTGGAGTTATTTTTGTCTGCTGTCTGTGAGTTCATCTCATGAGTCTGATAAATTAAGGTATAAATATTCTTAGCTAGCTCAGAGCCGTTACTCGATACGAGCTTTGACCAATATGTCAGAGCTCGGCATGTTATTTCTATAGAGACGGGGTGTCGTGCGAATTCTGCATAAACTATGTAATTGGGGGTACTCATTTTGATGGACGCAACCATCTTACAAAATTTTAGATGTAGTGTCTCTACACTTTGAATACGTTCAAAACACCATATCTCACTCCCATACAGTAAAATAGGTAAAATCATCTTATCGAATAAATCAAGCATAATATCAATGGGTAAGTTTAGTTTTCGGACCTTATTAAGCAGTCCGTACATGGCTCTCGTTGCAGAGTTAACTGTTTTCTTTATGTTCTGGCAGAAGCGACCATTATAAAATAATTTAACCCCTAAATAAGTGAATTCTTTAACTATATCTGACTATATGTGCAATCAGTATAGGCATATAGTCCGAGGGGAAATCGGATTAACAATTTACCTGACAATATTATGTGAAATTTCAATTTGATATATTCATGTTCTCTGTTAATTGTTGTATTTATACCGCTCTGTCACAATCATGGGCCGGGGGGGGGGGGGCTGGAGGCTGCAGCCCCCCCCCCCCCAAATCGGGTAGAAAGTTCAACATTCGGGCAAACTGGAGATTTGTTATGGTCCTATTCCAGCCTATTCGGGCAATTTTCTGGCAAATTGAATGATATTTCAGGGAAAATTGTTGCACATTACAATAGTTTCCACATTTCTGCCCGAATTATTCTTATTTGAGGCTAATTTGGACACTTTTGTTATATTTGTGTGTGTATATATTGTATATTCGCTAGTTTGGCTATGTAACTTGCAAGCTGAGTCGTTTACCCGTGATTTGTTTTGGGTCCAACAAGTCGCGAATGAGTACCGATCACGGCCCCAAATTTAACGTTTTCATTGGAGCCATATATTGGTGTGGGCGTGGTCGTGAAGGTGTATCGAGGCATATGTAAAATAATTAGTTGTTTGTAACCTGTTATTATTATATTTTTTTCTCCTCCAGATATTGAAGATTTTACAAAGAATATAACATTGTTATGCACAACACAATGAATAGATATCATAATTAAATTTTATAGAAACAACACAAATAAATATGATAAGCAAGACGTATTTACATTTCTACAATGGTGGATATACTGACGATGATGATGATGATTGGGATGATGTTGAGAACGACGACGTTGATCGATGATGACGATGTTAATGTTGAACGTGAGGAAGAAGATGACTATATTGATGATGATGATAATGATAATGATGACGATGATGATGATGTACATGATGATGAAAATGATGTTGAAGATGAGGAAATTAGATTATGACGATGACGTCAATGATGACGGTGGCGATGACGACGATGAAGATTATGATGATGACATGGACGACGGCGATGATGATTACGATGATTATGTCGATGGTGGTGACGACGATGATGATGATAATGATGATGATGATGATGATGGGCTGACTGATTTGTATTATTCAATGGACTAGGAAATATTTCCCTGCAAGAGTGCATTGTACCACATCCATAATTTGGCAGTAATCGTTACCATGAAGTCCAGAAAGACGTATACATCATCAACTGCTGTACACATATCACCAGTAATATGAGTCAAATGAAGCAAGATCATTTCGTCCAATGAAAGATCATCAATCTTGATAAAACATTCTACGCCATAACGATCAATAATATCAAAAAAACATATTATTCCGTAGTGATGTCAGGGAACTGCATTCAATGAGAACGTGCTGTACTTTATCAAGGTACATTTTATAGCAGTTAGGACACTGGATAAGTGCTTCGTTTAAGTACGTTGTTGCATCGATCACAAGAGCTGTGGTTAGATAGGAATGTTTATTATGTGAAAATTTTCGACAGAGTCGCCAAAGATCAGACATGTTTAGGTTGTCATGTACATTCCGAAACCGATTGAATGATGGGTCAATTTCCGTTCTAATTTTCCAATCTGACTCGGTTGTGTTTCGAATATTATTTCTCGTTAGCGCCTTCCACGACTCTTTCGAGAGAAATACGCCATACCTGATGTACTCATATACTCCATCAGTCAAGTTGTATTTCACGAGTAATGAAAATACTTCGCCAATAAAAGTTGTTGTCGGGTTCTGTGAGTAAACGTAATCAAACAGCCTAGTTTCAAAGATTGTTTTACAAGCCTTTCCAGGCGTTAGTCGACAAAGGGCTCCAAAGAGTGAAATTTTTCTGGCATCAATACTAACTTGAATCTGTGAACTCTTTCGAGCTTGATCAAGTTAGAGGCTGATAAGCCACAGAGAAATTCTGAACCGTAAAGTCCACGAGAAAGTACCACTGATTTATACATTACCATTGAACTCTGAGGTGTTATGCCTCCTGCGTACAGACCAGCAGTACTTAACATAAGATATGTCGACCGAATTTTTGAGCTGACACTTTCTGTAAGAGTGTTTGGAAAGTCACTTTTGTGTAATGGTATGCCCAGGTGCGTGACTGAATCCGTTGTATTAACTGCTATGCCATTTAGCATCCATGTGCGATTGATAGAGGCGTATTTAGATTTCTCATTGAAGATAATTACCTGACATTTCTGTTGGTTATACATAAATCGCCATTTTTTACTGTAATTGCCACATATATTACACATTTTTTGTATTCCATATGATGAAAGCGAGAGGAGGGTCATATCATCTGCCTGTGTGGGAGACGAGCAGTTGATATTTAGCAGCCTGAAACCAAAGTTCGAGTGTTCGAGCTCACTGAGCAAACTGTCTATGTAGATGGCGTAGAAAATCGGAGCGAGGGTACTTCCCTGCCTTGTTCCCTGGCTAATAGATATTATACGTGATGTAAGATTTTCATTGGAGCCATAGATTGGTGTGGGCGTGGTCGTGAAGGTGTATCGAGGCATATGTACAATAATTAGTTGTTTGTAACCTATAGGTCTCGCGAGATCATGGACACCACGTGGTAAAACTGGTAATAGGAGGGGGTATTTATTACCGGCCATATTAAGTAATTGCTGTATGCTCTAACAGCGTGTTACAGTTAGTTGGTTACTCTTTGTAGCACACATGTAAGGTCGGCTCCTTAGAGTAGGGATATGTACTATGTCACTAAGTCATTTAAGGCCACACTTGGATTGCCACTTCACGAAAACGAAAATATTTCATCTCTTAAAGTGATATAATTCATTCTCAGATTTGACACTTTTCACGAATTAGATATCTTCGCATGTAAAAAGTTATTTTGGGCATATCCAGCATTATTATTGATAACTATTCACATCTAGCTAACACATGTGATTTAAGATGTTTTATTAAATCAATCAATCGACCAACACTCCAGTAATTTACTCAATTAATCAATTTATTTGTACTTTTGCATCAAACGATCAAGCGTACACATACATGAATTAATAGGTAATAAAAGACAATAGGTAACAACAGAGCATACTTAAATATAATACATGAGATAAGCAGGTACATAATTAGTTTATGGTGATGACTGGTAGTATTTTAGGTCATTAATTAAGGGGCGCTTACTCTCGTATGGTTTCCTATTCTTTGTAGTAGTTCTGGACTAGGTTGCCATATTCCCTTTTTTTCTAATCCGTGATGAATAAAACGGGCAAGGGCATTTATGAAAAGCGGATCAGTACATTGCAGTATGCGATTGAACTGATCTAACCCCGATAGTTGTTGTATATTATATGGTAGTTTGTTAAAGTGATGGGTTCGTTCTTGTGCGAGTAATGAACAGCTCGTAATAAGATGTAATTCGTCATCCTTCTCATTGCACAGTTCGCAAATGCGATATTGTTCGTCAACATTTTGATGACGACCTCGTTCAATTCCCAACGACTGCATGGGAACCGATTCATAGCCGTGTAAGTGATTCCCAAGGTTTTGTTATTTTACATTCATTTAAGTAGTCTTCTAATTTCGTCTCAGTCTTAAATTGTCTGTATGTTTTTAATTTGTAACAGGGTGGAGTTCGTCCGTCATTCATTTCGTCCGTTAATCACCAAAATTATTTCCATTAAATTAATTAAACATGCTATTTTGGACCATTAATTAATACCGCCCTGTACCGAAAATTCGGGAAATTTAAGAAATTCCCTGATTCGGACCACATTTTTCGACGGAACTTCCTAAACCATCTAGGATTCCGATTTACCAACTAAAATAAAATGTACAGGTAAGAACTTAGTGATCTCTTGCCAAATTCATCTTGTTCACAGTCTAAAAATTCCAAAATTTAGATTGTTTTCCTCGGAATTGCCAAAAGTTGAAATTTTGCCAAATATTGGGGGTGTCACACCCCCTACATCCACCTGTAGCTACGTCCCTGACATCATGCTATTTAATACACGCTGAATAAGTCAACTGTGGACGTTGTAGATGCGTTGTTGATCCGTTGGCAATGCAGTTATATGGATTACACCTTGAACCAATTATAGGTCGTAGTCCAATATCATGCATTTGAACGCCGGTATAACAACAATAAATGTGTCTAGGTATGGTATGGAATCGATAGAATAGAATAGAATAGAATAGAATAGATTTATTAGCAATGAACACCCTTCCGGGCAGAATGCTTTTACAATGAACATAATAGTACATTTTCATTTCACATACATCATATTATATAATGTATACATTCATTGTGATTATTGAAGCATAGTTATTTCAAGGAAAATATAACAACATAAAAAATTAAATAGATCAATTGTTGCATCCAATTTGATATTCTGATCTTAACTGAAAGTACTGTCGGATCAAGCTGCAGACTTTCGCACAATTTGATCTGTTATCGTTCCTCAATATCATCTTAAACTTATGTATATCATCCAAGTTATTATATGCCTTTGAATGCTTTGTCATTATTTTATTGATCTCTGATCGCAAGGTACTATATATTGGACATTCCATTAAAAAGTGAAATTCATCCTCGATCGTTGATGTACTACATTTGCATACTCGTTTTCAAGAGGTATTTTAGGTTGACAATGTCTTCCTTTTTCAATTGCAAGATTGTGATTACTTATGCGTAGTCTAGTGAACATATTTCGATCCTTAGCAGAGTGCGTGCATTCCAAATATAATTCTAAACTAATATTTCGTTTCACAACCCGATAAGTCCTTAATTTGTTTTTCTTATCTTTTTCGGTATTATCGGCCATACTGTCTACAAACTTACATACATGCATTTCCTTCAGTTTGTTTTTTCAAATTAATCATAAATGTCAATGGGTTTGTCTGGTTTGTGATATTGGACATATCAATAATTTGCGGAAATGAAAAGATAGACATATCAGCGGGAAGTAGGTGTTGATCTTTAATAGCTTGCGATAAAAGACCGCCAACATCTGGTGAGAGTAATTTCGTTGCGTAAGACGCTGTTCTTAAGATGGCATCATGTGTTAAAGGGAATCTCCCAAGCTCCGCGCGAACGGCTTGGTTTGAGGCGAATTTTCCGACACCTAGTACTTGTTTGCAGAATTTAATATGTAACTGTTCCAACTCTGATTTGTCCGCATTACTTTTTAACATATAAGATCCCCATAGTTCGCTACCGTAGAGCTGAATTGGTTTGATTAGTTTATCATATAACTTCAACATTATTTTAATTGGTGGTAATGAGGTTGTTTTGAACGCGTCAAACAAGGAATACATAGCTTTCCTTCCTTTCGCACTTAGGTCAGACATTGCATTTTTAAAAGAACCTGTTCTGGTAAAATTTATTCCCAAAAAAGTGTAGTTACATGTTTGTACCAGACACACTTTCGCTTGTATAAGAAATACCAGCCTGGCCCCATGAAATCAGCACATAGTGGCCTCAATGATTTTTCCTTTTCAGCCCATAAAGCTTATTTGTGTCTCGTGTTCATCTCTATACACGCTATACGAGACTTTTTGGTGTCATCGTTTTCAGCACCATTATGGAATATTTCAAAATGAATTAGTACCATATAGTGATATAGAGCTGAAAATATATAATTAAAATTAAGCACGAATCTAGTGAATTAACGGAATGTTTTGATGTTATGAATTACGCCCAATACGGGCTCATCGCAACAATATGGTATATATGATATTATTTCAGGAGAATATGTTGAAAATACACACGCAGTATCCTAGCCTGTTTCGTGAAAATAAGTTCATATGGAATATATATAATATTTGTTGTTCGCTTTCAGCCCATATATAGAGCTAATTTATTTTTTGTTTTCATTCTTATATACGAGAGTATTTGGGGTCATCGTTTTCAGCACTATATGCGATTATATCAATATGAAATTGTCCCACATAACGCTGAAAATAAACATTCAATTTAAGCTTGAAACCATCTTTTACTAAGTAACGGAAAAGTCTGATTATGGTGTTCTGAATTATAAATCCAATACGGGCTTATTGCAATAATAGGGACTTTTTCGTGTAATTTTCGGCCAAATTGAATGGTGGTATATCAGGGGGAATTCTATAAATAATACCCAAATCTTACGCATTTCAATTATTTACACGGTGGTGCAAGATCGGTGGCGCAACGGTGGCGAAAACGGTGGTGATTTTGAAGATGGCGACGGGCGATGTTTTGATGAGTATGTATGTCAGAAATCACGTTTTACATCACATGTGTTACGTTTGTGTTTACTGATATTTCATCCGATTGCTTTGGAATATAATAACGTACGCTGGGACATACGATATGTGGTGATTGAATTTGTTATTACGCGTGATTGTTTATATTTATTAACCCATTTCACCACTTATACTGTGGTATTCGAGCATACATGAAGCCACCAACCCGCCCGACCCCAATATCCATTACAATTAAACAATACATTAAGCCTTTACAACGGGAAGGACGGGCCGGCGTATATCTATATGGTACATGATTGAAGGTTCGAATAGTGAACTTGTTCAATCGACCTAATTTGATGTGAAAGCCGTGGGTATTTTCGTGATTTCTCTTAGTTTATGCATTCTAAATTAATATGTAATGACGCGTGGGTACTTATATTATTAAATTTGACATAAGGGAAGTCAATCGGGAGATCTGTATTGCCTAGATATTAAAAAAAAATTTATGCCGGCGACGAATTTATGCCGGCGGCGACTAAATTTATTAACATTTTTTACATCGCCACCGTTTTCGCCACCGATATTGCACCACTGTGATTTAGGGTCCTGTGAATAATCAAGATTCGATGAAAAACGAATCGACTAATATTCTTCATAAGTGCACATCTATCGCTTTATTATTGTTTAAGTTTTTGGTTCACTAATTCCAAAATGAAATAGGTTCAGTTTGGGCTCGTTAGTTAATAACTTCACCCGTTGTTATAGTCTGGGTTCCAAATTGAATCAATTGAATTCAAGGGAGCAATTTTCGATTCGACGTTTCGGAATTTCCGATATTCACAGGACCCTAACAGTAACTGTTCCTCCATACAAACCAATGTAAAATTTACAAATTTGCATGCTATAACAATTCAATTCATCGGTCAATATTTACACTCCAATATGTCAGTGGCTATGGAACGCGAATTTAAACTCGGGATTGGTGTAGAGTCCACCACGTGACGCTCGGGAACCGGTTGCAACACGTGCCGACCAGAGCACGTGTTATATTGACCAGCGATATATATTACTAGTAAGTGCAGACCACACAACTTCGGGTCTGTGATAACTTGCACATAATGTTGCTTCCGACTTATTGCTATTTCACAACGAATGACACAATAACTCACGCCTATTATAATAGGCATGTTACTATGAACATGCGAAGCCTTGAAGGCCATCGCTCAATTCAGCTGTCTTGAGACAGTCTGTATCTACCATGCACACATACCTATATGTGTTGATCCCTCAGTTACTTTGAGGAATCTTAATTCCGCTCTCTGCTGATGAGACCTTGCGGGTTCACCAATTTCTAAATTGGTTGACAAAATAGGTCGAAACACTAAAAGGCAGTGTAGAGTGCTACATAGAATGTCCCGTCCATAGATCGGATGGGATGTTGGTATTTATCCAATTTTATATAAAAACCGAATTTTAGATGTCATTATGTCGACGTATTTCCATAATTATATTATACGCGGAAAACCAGGGGGGTGGGTGGGAAAAAACTCCAGGAACGTATGCTTATTTTCTGCGTTCGGGAACTTTTGGGACCCACCCAAATCCGCAAATTTTGTACTACCAAAATTTAGGTACCCACCCCCATACTGCTTTATTTTATGTGAAATTTAATACAGATTTATGCCCCAATATCTAAAATTTCCCTCATGTTCTGTTTCTGAAAATTTTAGATTGGCGGGGATGGGGGGGGGGGCTTCACGCAGCCGCCTGGCTTACCCTCATGCATGCAGCTCGTACGACCATGACGAGATAATAATAGTATGTGCGGTCATTTATATGTGAAAGCAATTTAATTGTATATATAGCTGTCGAAATCTATAATCTTTAATGGATGACCCTTCGTGTTCAGTTCCCAACATCCCAGATGGTGCCAATTGATAGCGCACATAAAACGCACATAAAACGTGTTGACCCTAAATGAACCCATGCCAGTATTAGTCAAATCTGGTCAGTGGCCGAAGGGGGATAACTCAATCTGGTAAATTGTCACCCAATACTATTCTTAAAAATGCATTTTATTCCCAACTGATACTAATTTCATAATATTTCTGACTGGGAATATCATTATTTGTATCACAGTAGTCACAATGAATCCACTTACGTAGTTTTAGACACAGAAAACACCATCCGGTTTATGGGCCAGGAGAGTAGGTCCCCATAAAACATAAGTCCCCACAGGCCAGGTCTAAAGACGGCGCGGTTTCCCCGTAAACCATGTTTAAACATCCCTCTATCTCTCTCTCTCTTCTGTATCTCTCAATCGCTCTCTCTATCTCTCTCACACACACTCTCTCTCTCCTTCTGTCATTAGTCCATGATCGCTGAGAGTGCAGATGTACATACAAATCGGGAATCGAAGCCGGGTTATTTTCTGTTGCCTATTTGAAACTCGGGTCATTTAAAGTCATTAGCTTCACTCCCGGTTGAAAACTGCGGTCAGAGTAAGAAATCTTCTCAGATACAACCACATTTTCGGCGCGAATCATCGCGTGGAGGTCATGGAATTATATTCGGAAGAAATCGGAACCGCCCGAAAAACGACGATCGGCTGGCACGCACGGTTGACAGAACAGCCAAAAACAATAGCCGGCATGTCGATAACCGAAAGTAGATTCCTCAAAACACAAACTAGATAATGTCTTTATTTTTGCATCGATATCTCATGTTTTCTAATTGAAATATCGATAATTAATTGGCAACTAACAAAGTGTACACACTGTGTATATGTTATATATATGTATTGTTTGCAAATTTAGGCGTGAATGGGTATTCACAGCATGTAAAATACGATTGGCCCACCTCCGAACTGATCCAGGTCGTCATGCTTCTCATCGATTGAAAATAAACAAATCGGGGAATTCCTGCCCTTCTTATCAAACGTCAATATATTGGTCGAATTTAAGATGAAGTAATCTGCAATGGCATTATTGACTTCTGTAAATGGAAATTATTAGCAATATCTGAAATGCAGAGTGAATCACCGATCGATCTATAAATTATAATTGCCCAATCGGGCTGAACTAGATCGATTGGTCTTCCTGGCATAGTGGTCGCTGCTGTATGAGGGGAACTCTAAATTTCTTAAATATTAAAATTTTGTTTGTTTTCAAATTTGTACAAGTTTATAATGAATATTACCAGTAAAAAATTATACCGTTGTCTTTCATTAGTTTCAAAATAAATGAGAATTTTTTTAATTGGTAGAAACAGCTGGTCGAAGGAACAATTTAGAGTACTCCCCTTATCCCAGATTCACTTTATAGTAGCTAATTACACTTAAGCGTAAATTATTTACGCTTAAGCATAATTAACTACGATAAGCGTAATACATTTGAATTAAGCTTAAGTGTAATTGGCTTCATCAGCTATCTCACCTCTATGGGAGGAAGCCAAATTAACATTTAAATAATTGAGCTAAAGCCCCCTCCCATCAAGGAATCTCTAACAACACTTAAGGCTTAGAGATTCCTTATTGCGCTTCAGTGCAATACGATATTCCTTTTTGTGCTTAAGTGCAATAAGATATTCCTTATTGTGCTAAGCGCAATTAGATATTTCCTTATTGAACTTAATCGCAATTATATCTTCTCTTATTATACCGCTTAAGCTCAATTATATCGCTTAAGCTCTATTATTTATTAAATGTTAATTTGGCTCCCCATATACCTCATGTATATTGGTATAACCTGATGTAGGTTACTGGCATTAGTAATGCGGTTGCATCCATTTCAGCTTGAGGGGAGTTCAATGAGAGTGTATATGAATTACGTTTAAGCGTACTTCATTTACGCTTAAGCGCGGAACTCATTTACACTTAAGCATAATTAAAATGAATAATGCTTAAGCAAATACCTAACTCCAACTGATTTCCTCTGTCTAAATAATTGAGTCCATCTCATATTATATGGGGAAGTCTAAACCGATGTTTGATTGATGTCTTATTGCCAGAGTAAATTTGAGTTTAGAGGGAATCGCATGGGAGACAGCCTTTTCAAATATATTATTTATTAGTGTAAATCAATTGCGCTCAAGCGCAAAAAATATGTGTCTAATAATATATTTGCGCTTTAGCATAAAATTGCCATAAATGTGATCTATTTTATGGGAGGCCCTTTTTACATTTATTATTTATTTACGCTTAAGCGCAAATAACCTCTCTCATTTGCGCTTAGGCAAATAGATCATATTTGCGCTTAAGCGCAAATAAAAATCCCCCCTGAATTAATTTTACATGGCACAGGCCTAAACACATCACTAAAGTTGATATAGCCCCACCATATGAGGGAAACAATCCCCCAGAAACCCAAGATCTGTTTTATGACCATGGAAATGATATAGATCTGTGTAGGATATGTCTCTTTTATAAAATATACTATATCTCTGAGATGGAGACACAAATTCTTGGGGACAGGGATGCTGATATTATGAAAATAGGGGTTTTTCCCCTACTTCAAGTCAATGAGTACACCATATGAGGGAAGCAAACCCCAGTAACCCCTAATTCCCTATTTATGGCCATGGAAATGGTATATATCTGTGCAGGAGATAATAAAATATACATGAACTCACCAATGTCTGTCCGTTTCTCTCTCTCTCTCTCTATCTCTCTCTTCTGTATCTCTCAATCGCTCTCTCTCTCTCACCAGTGAGGCACCAATTCTTGGGACACCAGGGACAGAGATGCTGATATGCATATGGATTTATTTTTTCAACTTTCCTGTCTGTATGGGCCTACTACTATGGGCTCATGATAATATAATATGAGATGGACTCAATCATTCACATCAGAGGGATGCAAGGGAGTGTTAGGTATTTGCGCTTAAGCGCAAATAAATTGATAGACACATTTTTGCGCTTAAGCGCAAATGATTTACGCTTAAGCACAAATATTTGCGCTTAAGCGCAAATAAATAATAAATGTGAAAAGGGGCTCCCATACTATTTCCACTAAAGCGCATATGATTTGTATTTAAGTATAAATGATTTGCTCTTAAGTGCATATGATTTACACTTAAGCGTAAATGATTTGCGATTAAGCAGAATCAGAATAAATGTGAAAACGGCTTCTAGTATAATCGCTTAAGCATAATTCATTTACGATTAAGTGTAATTAATCTATCAATGAAAACAAGTACTCATAGGAGTAATGCTTTATCTACATCATACGGTTAAGCGTAAGTGAATTACGCTTTATATGTGTGCATTACACCTGAGTGTAATACATTACGCTTAAGTGTAATTCACTTACGCTAAAGTGCAATTACCTAATACATGTGAAAAAGGCCTTCCATTACATTTATCATCTATCAGAATGAATAGTGCTGACAAAAGCTTGACAACAGAATTTGCCCTTAAAAATATTTCATGGCCAATGAGCTAACAAATGGTCTGTACTGGCATATTGAATACGGTTACCAATTATTGTACTATTGTACAGGTATAATGTAATTAAACAGTTTTGAGTTACAAAAGTAAGACAACTCTTTCTGCACGGTACTGTGCTTGCGGCCAGATCATCGACGTATATAGATCGATGGCCAGATTGATGTAAAAATTCGGTCAATGCGCTTACAATTTTCTATAAATAGTAACATTTTGGAATTATTACCTCTCGATCACTGTTCAATTATAATCTTTGCCTCTAACTCGGCCAATGTTCTTCCGTTTGTGATTTCACGCAACAATTCCCTTTCTATTCCTTCCCTGAAGAATTGACTACCGATTGCGATGTCAATATGTTTTTCGCTTTAATATTCTGATGTGACGCTATTCCAGCGAACGGTCATCCTCCCTAGAAGCCATTTTCTGAGAACGAAACCCGATTCAATCCCAATCGAGTCGGAAGTGCTCGGGCATTTCCGTGACTGCACAAGACAACGTATCGGTTTGTTTTTTCGTGTTATTATGGCGAGATTAATCGGGACGATTGCTGAAATAGAAATAGTTAGCCGAATGGCCGTAAAATGTGTACAAACTGACTTCAGGATGGGGGATTTCGTGAATCTGAGTTATTTTATTCACTCTTCCCACAGAATGACACAGTGAACTCAATTGTGAGGTTCAATTTACGTTTCACATCACTTTAAGGACACTGGTCAATGTGTATTAATTAGTCTGTCGCCGCGTAATAGAGATTAAGGGATTATAAGATAAAGGGATTAGGGTGTCTGGACCTTATATAAACACCTATCACTAAACAATGACTCTCTCTCTCTCTGTAGTTCTCACAATCTGTTTCTTATATAGTGCCTTCGTCGCATTTGCTAGTCCATTTACTTGTATTTCAAGGCGGCTTTCTCTAAATAACTGTCATTTTATCAGGTTATTAGTTTGGAACTTAAGTTAAACGAAGAAAACACTGAGTTGATGTTGTGGAACTGAATACCGCGTTAAACACACTGACGTTCACCACATTAAAATAGGCAATTCAGATATTCAGTTATCATCGTCTGTCAAAATCCTAGGTGTTGTTTTAGATAACAAACTATCCATAACTTACAGGTCAATTCAATGTGCAAATTCATGTTTATGGAGCTTCGTCGAATCTCGCACTTACGGCCATATTTAACACAGGCATCGTCACAGACACTTGTTTCGTCATTTTTTATTATCAAAACTGCACTATTGTAAAGCCATTCTCGCCGATATCTCAACTGAACATATGGATAAATTGTAAAAAGTAATTAATGTTGCTGCAAGGATTGTTTCCCGCAAACCAAAATTTTCACATGTAACACCATTGCTACAAGAATTACACTACCTTCCGATTCGTGCTCGTATAGACTACAAATGGGCATCATTCTGTTATAAAAAATCAGAATCCAGTTCAAGCATTATCCCTGTATTACCTCAATATTTTGATAAACTTTAAACATGTATTTTCCACCTATGAATCTGAGTTCAAAGGCACAAGCTCTGATGGATATCCCATCAAACAATTTGAAAACTTATGGCTATAGAGCATTTGATTCGTATGCTCCAAATGTTTGGAACTCACTGAGACACGACACAAGCTTTGCAAACTCTCTGACCGAATTCAAATCTGTGTTAAAGAGTGAATTATTCTGTGCTCACTATGGGGAAGTTACCTCAGATGCTGTTTAACAATGTGTATGCATGTGTTATCTTTGGGTACGTTCATACACTGGCAAGTGTGCACGGTATGGTTTGCAGTCATTTTGTCGTAGAAAATGATATGGTGCCATGATATGGACGGAAACAAGCACATAAAGTGCATCTGTGCCACAGCGAACTACGTGCGAAGTAAAATCTCTGTAGTTCCACTAATAACGATGCTACCGGAATTTGCCTCTAAATATCATGCAATTATCTCGCAAGAATAAATCATACAGGTATTTGATGGAAAATTCCAATAGCACTGTTACAAGTGGAATTAGATAAATGTTACTTCTCATGTCTTTCGCTTTGGTAAAAATGCATGTTATGTGCACGGTTCCATTCATATTCTGGCACCATATGGTTTTCTATGACGAAATGCCCGCAAAAACACACCGTGCAAACTTGCCAGCGTATGAACGTAGCCTTATGGCATCAGCTGTTGTATATATGTCTATGATGTGTGTGTAGATCTATATGTGAACCACATGTGATAGAGGGCGGGGTATTAGTAACGAACCAAAGCCGCTTTGGGTCGTATATAGGCTATATCTGATTTTGTGACGTCACCAATTATTAACAAATACGACGCTCTAATTTTTGAATTTGGGGAGCACTTTTGTCGCACAGTAGATCGGTGGGCCTAAAGCATTATTGTCGTAATCGGCTGTCAAGAGGCCAACACAAATCAGTCGATGTGCAACATTCTCCTATTTATATAAACGTCATGCAATCATGTATGTGTTTTGTTATTTATAAAGTCAGAATACCGAGTTAATACATGTCAGAATTCCGAGTTAAAAGACAGAATTCCAAGTAGATAAAGTCAAAATTCCGAATTATAAACATAGAATTCCGAGTTTGGAAAGTCACAATTCCTAGTTTATTAAGTCAGAATTCCGAGATAAAAAGACAGAATTCCGAGTTAAAAAGACAGAATTCCGAGTTTAAAAAGACAGAATTCCGAGTTTAAAAATTCAGAATTCCGAGTTAAAAAGACAGAATTCCGAGTCGATAAAGTCAAATTTTCGAGTTAAAAGACAGAATTCCGAGTCGATAAAGTCAGAATTCCGAGTTAAAAAGACAGAATTCCGAGTTATAAAGACAGAATTCCGAGTTAAAAAGACAGAATTCCGAGTTTAAAAAGTGAAAACTCCGAGTTATAAAGACAGAATTCCGAGTTCTAAAGTCAGAATTCCGAGTTAAAAAGACAGAATTCCGAGTTTTAAAAGTCAGAATTCCGAGTTAAAAAGTCAGAATTCCGAGTTAAAAAGACAGAATTCCGAGTTTAAAAAGTGAAAAATCCGAGTTATAAAGTCAGAATTCCGAGTTAAAAAGACAGAATTCCGAGTTATAAAGTCAGAATTCCGAGTTATAAAGACAGAAAATTCCGAGTTATAAAGACAGAAAATTCCAAGTTGTGACGTCATCAA
This sequence comes from Siphonodentalium dalli, assembly GCA_032622095.1. Taxonomy (NCBI): domain Eukaryota; kingdom Metazoa; phylum Mollusca; class Scaphopoda; order Gadilida; family Siphonodentaliidae; genus Siphonodentalium; species Siphonodentalium dalli. Next base: position 72,398,433 of record CP136065.1, on the reverse strand, counting down.
TTATTATCTAGTACGACGTTGCTGTTTTGAATTCTAGACCACTTTTGTCGCACAATAGAATGGTGGGCTTAAAACATTAATGTCGTAATAGAAATATCTTGTCACTGTGTCTTTTGATTACTGGTATTGCAAATGAGAATTATGAATATTGAATTACAAAGTTCATTCGTAGCGGTAGTTTACCTTTTATTGAGAAATAAGACACAATAAATAACGATACTATAGTAACTACAGTTTACACACATCGGGGCGAGTGAACAGTTATCGAAATTCCTGATGTGAAATAATAAGAATGTCACCACGAATTTACCTTTCTACTGTGCGAAGTGGGCCTTTAATGTACATCACTTGGTACTGTGCGAAACGAAATAATATATATTTAATATGGAATTAATTGTTATCATAAGACTACATACATGAATGTGATAATCCATAAATATCATACTATTTTCTGGAATCGAAAGAAAACATATAATTGTGAACAAAGCAGAAGATACATTCGTGCAGGTTCAGGCGAACTCGGTCAATGCGGAAAGTTACACGATGAGGTTGTTCGTGTCGATGTCGTGTCGATTTTAACGAAAATCGACACGACACTTTACGAATGAAATGAACAGCTATGAAATGAACACGCTTCTCCATATAGTATCTCAGCCCCAGCGCTCACCCAGCGTCAAGAAATAAATAGACAGGTTGAATTAATTAAACAATTATCCCCCTCCCCTCTCGACAAGGTATAACTATTTTCACTTTGATGTTGGTAGTTTATACCATGTATAGTCTAGCTGTCAATCAAGACTACGCGGAAGTACGATTCGCCTATTTTTACTCTAATTACTTTTACTGATAATTAACCCTGGAAATATAGGCTTATGTAAATTTTATTTGAAGGGAATACCAGGGAATCTATAAACAGATTTTGATAAATAAAAAAACAAACAAATAAAACAAAAAAAGCCACAGCTACCCTCATGTGAGTGGTTTTGCCTCGGTTCGTTAATTACGCTAGCGTATGGTCATATTAGTTCATCAACGTATGTTTTGTTGCATGTATGGGTTTATCCAATTGTAGCGAAGCGAAATTATACCAAAATTCGGCCACTTACGATTGTATAATCCCATAAATGCAACAGCAAATACGCTTATCGGTACGCCCGGCAAATCAATTTCAACATATTAGAAAGAATTATCTCAAATTTGTCTGTTGCTAACAATCACAATTTCCGTTAGTCGAATCCAGTTCAGATTGGATGACATTTATTGGGCGATTTTGAAAACGAGGAAAATGCGCTATAAAAAAGGTTCAAGACCGCTCAATGGAATGCAAATAAAATTAAACTGACGCGGATAAATAACTAACAATTGTGTCATTAAAATCACTCTTTGATTGGAAAATACAAATTAAATACTATATGCATTTGATGTCAATCCGCCTAATGCATTGACAATCTGCAATTACATCACGAATTTGAATTAGGCATTATACGCCATCGAAAATTTATTTGATGTTTGCCGATTCGCAGAACCACAGGTTTTCAGCCATCGAATTATTACAGGTGAAGTAAGTTATTACCACGGCCATTTTATTTGGCAACAATTGGGAGAAAAACGTAAACAAAAATGCAACAAAGCGATTAGTGTTTACTTTGAAGCGAACAATTTTAATTCACCGAAAAAAGGATCGGTTCTCAAGGACACACCATAAACTCTCTAGGTAAATTCGCCTCAGTGAGAATCGACTGACACGAATGTTAACCCTCATCGAATCCCTACGCCGGTGACTCGGCCACTTAGACATTTATCCAGAAATGAACAAAGGCAACGAGCAACCAAGGCGTTGTTAGGAATTATCCAATCAGAGTCGAGGAAAATGAAAAAGAAAATAGAGGTCTACATCTCAATACAAACAATACATTGGCATATCCAGAGTAATTTTATAAACCAATTATAACAGTGACTATTATTTGTGGAATCACTGTCGCATGCTACCATTACTGGACATGAATTCGGTCCGAATATAGAAGTCAAAATTTACATTTATGCGGAGCTAAGACCTTGTTTTTTCCGAAATAGTGCAAGCAGTGTGGTTGAAATTTTTCTTTTACAAACTAAGTTGATTTCTACATTCTACCATTGAAAAGTATGGAATCATGGTTGGAATTAACTTAAGTTTTGTTCACATAAATTATGCCACATTTTCTTCTTTCGACAGATGAAATCTACGGTAGCTGTAGCTTTCTGTGTATGCCTGGTGGCTCTCACCGTAGTTGACTGCCAATTTATAAGCGAGTTGGCAAATTGCAAACGGATTTGTGATTGTGAAGAAGTCAATGTGCAATGCTACCAACAGAGACCAGATCGAAACAACTATCTCAAGTGCCTCGACGAAAATCAAGCGTGCATAACACAAAACAGGTCGCGATCGTCCTCCTTGGCTAGATGTACAGAGCTTGCCATAATACGACAGTACGACTGTACGCATACATGCTCGTCTTTTCCGAGACCAGACTTGCTTCCACAGATCACATCGTTACATGTATGTCCAAATAAAACATAAATTCAGATACCCATTGTTTTTTGTCGAACCATATAATTATACCCGCTTTGTCTGCAGCTTATGCAAAGTCCAACCCCAATTGTAGATTGCTCGTCTAAATTATCGGGTTGAAAGTTATGGACTAACATTGGATTTGCATTTCTATGCACATTTTCGGAACAAAAGTTATTTATTGAAGCAGCTGTCAGAAAACTAAATTAGGTATATCAGACAATAGTTACTGTTACAGTCATGTAGCGTTTAACTGGCGGGCAAGTTAAATTATCAATTCTCACTGCAGGCTTGATAATTGATTTTGGAGATTGTTTACAAATTATACAATTGAATAATCTACATAAAATTCAACTATGAAGGTATTCCAACAACGCATGTATCAAGGCGATCCTCCTGATGACGATATATCCGTTATGTTCAATATTACATAATCTCACATTCTGAAGTATTCGCCACTCGAAATATCCATCAGTCAGGGAAGTCGTGACAGTGTGTATGGGGTGTCCGCATGCAGCATTGATTACAAGTTTTCACAGTTGGAAATTAGTTGGGAATCGCAGGCCAAAAGTGGATTTCTTTCCTATACATGTACCTTCGATAACATTGGACAACGTAACTGTCATGATCATCAATATCTTTAATTCGAAACAAGTCATTAGATTTATAGTTCCGCTGATATTACATAACACGTAACATTTGTATACATAAAGTCACAATAGAACATTCCCTCGTCGTCAAGGTATTAGAGATCACACCAATAGGAGTCTAGGAATGTTTCGAATTATGTAAAGGTTTTTGCTTCACAACTATGTCTGGTAGCTTGTTCCACTCAGCAATAACACCAATAGTAAAACTGAATTTCCGAACGTTAAGATTCTTTTATATTACCTCTGGTTATTAATTGTTTTGGATCCACGGTATAAAATTGTACAATCATATATCCACGGTTTCGTCGATATTTTATTGACATCATATTCAGGTTGATGAGTCTGTCGGTGTAAGACATGTTTTTCATTTGAGGGACTCATTTTGTAGCCATGTTCACGGTTTCGAGACCTTTATTAGGTTATATCTACTGTTATTACGTACATTTCCCATCCAGTTTACTAGAATCGATACAGCGTCTTGGTTACTGATACTGTTGCTTACTACCAGCCTACCGTATTATGCTCACCCAAGTCAACACAAATAGATCTGAACCATAATAACCCCAAACGCATATCTCGACCTATTTCGATACCTGGACAATTTCAAAAGCCTATATTAGGTATAATTTGGAGCGCAAACCGCTAAATGGCTGCGCTATAATGCCATTACTATAACATATCGACTACTGAATAATGTCCCATCGTGTAATATATCAAATTATCACATGTCACAATCCAAACATGTCTTGTAAATTCCTATGGTAAGAATAATTAATTGATCTGGCTGGGCATGACTGGCCCATTGTCCAGTTTTTGATAACTTGTTTATATCCAGGAACATATCCTACTGTTAAGCACAGTAGGTTGACCACAGAGGTGTTTGTGGTTCAGGGGTTTATGAGGGAGTGTCTCTCGTCTCTCAGACATGTGCGAGTAGTTACACAGGTCACTGACACAAAATTGTCATGACGCTATTTGTTCACACTCACTGACATAAGTACATATTAACAATGGACACTCATACTGAGTCCATGCCTCTATAACTATGACATCTATAAGACAATGTTATACACTAACTCCCGATATGTCGATTCCTCGAAAAATTCTCTTCGTTTTGATATATGAAAAAAACATAGTGGAAATATATTCCATGTACGCATCGGACAACACCGGAGACCGGATAACAAAGTGGTCGAACATGACTCACGAAGCAGACCATAATGGTAAATATATTAGAAAAATATATATATCGATACGGCCATCGCATTCCTGGAATATTTCCCTTTAATTTGGTATAATATACATGTATGGATCAACCATGTGTAGCTAATGTTTGTGATATGTTTTCACGAACCCACTGGAGACTGGCGAAAAAAGGTGGTCGGGCCAAATCCGAACCCGGAACCGAAATAACGCCATCAGACGGTATAGATTCTTGATCGGCCACTTTGTTCGCCGGTCTCGGTGGTTTCAGGGAAGATACATGTATTTCCGCTGTCGCTAACGGAACATGGTTGATCCATTTATCAGAATGTAGGGAATTCTTAAATTAATACGAATAGTCTACCATTATATTTTATGTTATCTCTATTATTACATTTCTGACCACATTTAAGGATATATGGACATTCTCAGTTCGAATATTATGTTATATATAGGTACTCTTAGTATTATGACCAATCTTGTGACGAGGACGACCACCTGTGGGCAGTTATTCTAAGAATTGGCGTGACAAATACGGTCTGATATAACAAGATACCCGTCGTCTTGTCACTACTGTGATGTAATATGCCCATTTTGGCGTGAAGTGAGATTTTGGTGTCGTTAGATTGGGCGCGTAATTTCCTATATGTTGGTACCGTATATATACAACCATTTCCTCGTTAAATGGTGCCCTCGATTTGGCTCTGTGATGTAAAGTCAAAACTCATCGACTATCGAAATCGCCACGTGAACGATCTTTGGGCAATGACATTGAAATTCATCAGGAACGGTATCCGTAGAAATCTCACTTTATTCATATGTATTCATGTATATATGTGTTATAAAATATTGTACTTGTTTGTACGAATACGTTCGGAGTTGATAAGTTCTGAGTTTAAACATATTTCCCGTCAGCGATATGGGACATAATGTGTTTCGTGGGTTTGGGGATATGACTTTGTAGCACTGCATTGGATGTGAGTAATCTTCGTTAATAGTGACGAACTTTGGAGATCGGACATTACAATCCGACAAATCTTATCTGAATATAATAGCCCAATTGTACAACATGCGATGAGTTTGACTAAAACGGTACATAGACGTAACCAGTGAACCGGGTTGGGGCTATAGCGATATGTTAAATTGGTTATATCATAAACATGAACCGAACGGCCAGTAGCCTGTGCACAATGGGTTCATTTAAATGACCCATCAACTCCACAGCGTACGCTACGCTACCATACATGCTTGTATTCACAGTACTGTCACAAACACATGTTACAAAGTTATGATTACTAATTATTCTGCAAGGAACCAATTTACCCGAGTCTCAGAGCTCATATATGTGACCCGCCATATCAAATCCAGTCGGAAGTCGGGATTTTTTCACCCTGTGCCAATGCATTCTCTTATATATGCGAGTCGACCATACATACCATTATACCGTAAATTATTAAAATTGTAAAAAATTGTTAGTTCAATGCATTCTCTTATATATGCGAGTCGACCATAGGTCGCCTCGCATATATAAGAGAATGCATTGAACTAACAATTTTTTACAATTTTAATAATTTTTTCTTGTATTCTTTAACAATTTTATAATTTCACCCATACAGAGCCCCAGACAAACATGAGCAGACGACACTCTTCTATATGCTTCTATATATGTGTGGGGCTCACTGCAGGGTAATGGATGTTTTTTATTTTATGGCCTAAAAATTGTCAGAAACATTTATTTAAAAACAATGATAAAAAATTGTTAGGCCAATGCATTCTCTTATATATGCGAGGCGACCTATGGTCGACTCGCATATATAAGAAAATGCATTGGCACAGGGTAAACAAAATCCCGACTTCCGACTCGATTTGATATGGCGGGTCACATATACAGTCTCAGTGTTATATTTTGCTGACAAACTATGCGATATTAAAACATTATACCGTAAATATAGTGTTGAATATTTTCTAAACCGTATATAATCATTCATGATGTCAATTTTGAGCGAATGTGATGTTAAAACACTGTCCATATTGAGTAATTCAATTAACGTGTTCATAACATAGTTAACATGTTCACAATAACTTGTGTTGTCATGGTCACCCAGGTCAACCATATAGTCGCACTGTGTTGCCCAATACCGATAAAATGATGAGGCAACTGGCATATATTCTGTTCTGAATACTTCCTTATTACTTTATCTAAATTCGCGGTTTCTATGACGTCATTCTCTTAAAATGTCGGGATATATTCTCGGAGTAAACAGCGAGAGTTCACAAAATATTCATATTGTTTCAGAAGTACTGGGTATTCTGCCAAGGTGGAATAAATTTGTTTACCAGTAGTCGCGGAAACCCACGCTAGGGGCGTTATCAATGAAACTTTACCAAATTTGGTTGACTTCTCCATGCTGGTAACCACTTTTGTCGCCATTTTGAAAGTAGAGGCACATACATAATAATGTCAACCCACCATGTTATGCTTACCGAATAGTTAGACATCAGAATTTGTTCGAAATAAGGTTGCTATTAGCCACCGATTTCAAACAGATGTGAATGATTTTAAGAGGCGGTGTGAAAAATCATATATATTTCTTCGTCGCTTTTGGGAGCCATCTTTGTTTTGAGGTCAAAGTTGCTCAACCAAGACGAAGTGTGATGCATAGTTATCATTGTTATAGCAATGCGACCATTTTTCCAGCTGAAGATTCCTTCCTGACTCAATGTCCACTCTGAAATGTGTATGGCTGACATGTTGATGATATTATCTCAGTTGTGTCAGGTTGTGTGGTTTTATTCTCTTGAATTCTTGGGTATAAACATCAATTCACAAAATATTGTTAGTTTTCATAACTCCACGTTATTTCGCCAACGTGGATTAAATATAGTTACTAAATCACGTATTAGGAGAGATAGAATGAACATTGGACAGGTTTTGTGACTTATCTGGATTGGCAGCCATCTTGGCCGCCATCTTCAACGTATAATTATGCACTGTTTTGTTGTAATTATATGGAAGATATCTGGCAGGAATAAGATTCGAAATAGGACATATTGTGCTGTCCAACTGGTTAACATGTATTTAAGTTGTATTTAAGTACTAAGTTGCAACTATCCACCGCTTTCAAACAGCCGTAAATTTTTATGAAATAAGTTTGAACATTCATCAAATTTCCAAATATTTGTCGCCATTTTGGCGGCCATCGTGGTTTAATTGTTTTGTCTAAGGGAAGTCTGCTGTACCAGCTATTGATCAAACTGACTCAGTGTGGCCATCTTGGTGACGTCATTTAAATCCACCCAGTCGCGACCCCTATGTGTCTAAATTTTATGTTCTGATGCCTGACATATCAAGTAACAGCATTTGCATAGTCGCTATATTTCTTCACAAAACACACACGGGAGCCATAAAATGGACACAAAAGCCTCTCCTGTTACACTAATTATATCAGCATGGGGAAAATTCAATCGGATACCTCTCAGGAGATATATGGGGAACTTACTTTTGTTAAGTTGTTTGGTATAGATGTGCATGCCTTTATAAACAAGAAATAACCAATGTCGCTTGTGAAAGTGACTTCCAAAAACATGTCCATGGTATATATAATGATAACAATGCTAAGTGTACTTGCTATCTTGTTGACTTGACTTAGAAATAACACAATGTGAGTGTCGAAACTGTCAACCATCGTCAGCAACATTTAGGAATGTCACCTGTCAAGCTAATGATACAAATTTAGGTAAGGACATAGGTGGCTAAAATGGAATGACATTTTAAATGCAGCAAATAGAACAGTCACCTATTGGTTTCCGAATATCACAGAATGTCATGGATAATTATCCAGTTGCATGTCATTTTTTTTATATTTTTTATACCGGTGATATAAATAAGAGGACACATTTGGCATCAACATTCCTCTGTGGGTATTCCTTCCTGAAACCTTCGCCGAATAACATCCCTTCTGCGGACCTTGATATTGTTGAAAGGTTAGTACTTTAACGATTTATTATTAAGTTTTAATATTAATGTTTTATGTAACAACTAATCAATATCAGCTGGATTCATTTGCCAAGTTGGGCTAAATAAGAGAACACATATTCGAGAGAAAAAAAATGTATTCAGGGTTTCGTGTGGACTCAGTGCGAGTGTTCATTGTTTCAGATGTATATACATGTAAGTAAGTTAAAACATAACATATAACTGGGGGATTGACACTTATTTGTCAGATTATATTCATATCAGACCCGCACAAACCCGAATACTTTAGAACGAAGTTTCAGAATCATACTTATACATAAAGAATTGAAAATGTCTCTTTGGCTTCGGGGTACGGAGAGTTTGATTCGGGTCGGGGAGCCCGCCCGTCAAGGCTCGGGTGGTTGGATATCGATTTTTTGGGGGTTTGATGTTTCTATTGTTTGTGGGCCATAGCTTGTGTGGAGGCGCGTTGTGGGGCGGACGAGGGCGCGAATGGGGATGGATGGCTCTAAAATCGGGTGGTAATAATAGCCACTTGATTTTAGTGTTGTCCATCTTTGTTCGCGTCTTCGTCCGTTTCGCCGCGTGATTCTGTGCAGGTTGTGGTCCGCGGGCGGTGGGGACTGCGGGCTTCAGGAGTCGGTGTTTGACCGCTCTGAGCTGTGTGGGGGGGTCATCGGCTCGGATCTGATGTTTTTTGCCCCCGAGGCCGGGGAAGTAATGGTTTGGGAGCGTCTGGTCGGATTGAGTACCTTTAAGGCCGAAATGATTTCAATATTTTTAAGACCGAAATTACAACTACTGCCCTCTCGGGCTCATGTCCCTGACGCCGATTTTTAATGTCACGAAAACATACATACACCAGTTTCTAAGAATTTTAAACGTGATGGCTGTTTGAACCACAATAAGTCATATGTGTGCAAGTATTTAACTGCCAAATGCGGATCGAAATAACAATCGTTTATTAAAATATAACGAGGACAAACTTTAGAAATGTTTCGAATTTTTAAAATGAATGAAAACTCACATAATACCATACAGTAAACACCGAATATATAGATAATATGCCAATCTCAAAATTTTAGCGCACAACTTTGAAATGCATTTCTTGCATAACCTCTCCGCATAATCTGACAGACCAGATTTTCTCAAATGTAACCACTTGTCTAGAACATAATTACACATGTGAATGTCAACTTCATTATCCTACACGCACTTATACATCAATCTCGATACTCCTCAAACCTAATTATGTAATTGACTTCCCACCTCAAATAATCTACAACTGTATTTTTCTCTCTCCCATCCAACCAAAGGCCGTACAAAAATCCGATAGAGTAAGCTACCATTATATATACCCAATATTGTAAACTGTTACAACGGCATAGAGTTATATCATCTTGTACATAAGCGTTCACCTAAGATGCAAACGTTCACTCATCTGTCAAAATTGACTGGCATATAATATATCAAATATATCAATGAAATTCTGTATATGGACATCGTGGTTTCTCGATCTAAATGGTACATTTATAAATGCCTGAATTTGTGCTTCTTGCACTTGTTTTCAAGGCGGTGTAATCACAAGAGCCGATCACTGCACGAGATCGTTTACTTTATCTGTATGATTCCGGTCAAATTTATATTTATATAAGTTTAGAAAGTACATATCTCATTGTCATGTAGTAACGGCGGATCATGTGCCGTTTGTAAGAAATTCGTCGCTTATATTATATCACAGTAAAGTCCTATTCATATGGCGAATTGCCTATAATTATATACCTATTTCCGGGAATATTTGCCAGCGTGTGAACGTGCCATACGTGAAATTCTAACCATAATAATTTCATACATTGGAAAAGGGTTGTCGGGCTTCGCAGTCTATCATTGTAACGACACTAAGGACGAATATATGATCCCTTCGACGTACTCGACAATCAAACCCAAGTTGTTAAGTGTCATTTATTCGAATTATTTAGGACATGCAACTGCGAAACCCGACTTCCTCAGACTCTAGAATTCAAACGTCGAATACCAATGTTAATCTTCCAACTCAAGACTGTTATCTTGCTTTGCATGATTTCTTCGTTCACCATCTCTCTCATTATGTGTTCTACCATATACACGTTAATTTATTCAATTTACTGTTTTTATTATAACTCACTGTACCTATCTATACCTGTTCAATAATGACCTAATTGTAACCGAGCCAACACCACCCAAACGGATTAACAAATACATGAGAAAGCCTACCCTCCGCCTTACGAGCGCCAATAAGTCCCAACAACATGATCCTGGATAAATACTACCGCTCGAGGGCAGGCATGTTTTATTCCCACGCGCGGTATGCGAAACGTAAAGAGCGCATTGACTCGCATTCATCGAAATTACTTCTCCATTTCTTAAATCTAGTAATTAAAGGCACAAACCAAATAAAAGCCGTACGCATACTACTTGTCATGTCGATCGTGAACTACACCAACATATCAATGCACCATGCTAACTTTAATACATGTAGAACTGGAAATTCAATAAACTCACACATATATACGAACATAATTGGAACACCAGCATGCATGGGTCACACAGCTGTTAATAATATCTGACAACATTTTACCTAATCCTGGGCATCGGCTTGATCCGGAGTTATCTATTATCCACTTAAATGTGCAGAGCATAGTCCCAAAACTTGACTTTCTCTCTACAGAAATACAAAACTATGATGTGTGTGGTTTTACGAAGTCCTGGCTAGGTGCAAAAACTGATCAAAATACCTATTCCATGAACCCGAACGAAGAGATAGAAAAACCGATACAGTCGGAGGTGGTGTCATAGATTATGTTAAAAATAACTTTGCATTTAAACGAAGAGCTACAGTCGGAGGTGGTGTCATAGTTTATGTTAAAAATAACTTTGCATTTAAACGAAGAGCGGACTTAGAGTGAATAACTTTAGAGAATATTTGGATCGAAATCTCAATGAATGGCCCAAACGTGTTAGTCGGTACATTTTATCGCCCACGTAATGCACAATGCTGGGACGACATAGACGGAAATATTAGTGATGTAGCTAATGCTCATCCATCTCATAACATAGTGATATGTGGTGATCTGAATGAAAATCAATTCAATCTTGCAAAGACAAAAGTATGCTATATAATTATGCATGTACCCAGTTCACTCTTGATCAAGTTATCAACGACTCGACAAATTTTACTGAATATTCAGAAACGCTTATATACGTCATTCTTATCAATGACAACTGTCTTAGAAAGGAAAGTGGCACACTATAACCATTTTTCTGTAACTTGATCCGCTACCATTTCCCCGGCTACGTCAAAATATCTTTAAGTGACCCACCCAGACAAGAAAACAATAACAAACGCACTGTCTACCTCTATGATCAAGCAAACTGCACCGGCATATAAACGAGGAAATAAAATCACCGGAATGGGCCAAAACTATAACAGAACTTTTGAGTAAATATATTCCACTGATGATATACCCCCCCCCCCCCCAGTTGGTACCAGTCTAGGCAGTTTCACCTATATTCTCTGCAGTACCCCAGTTGGTACCAGTCTAGACAGTTTGACCTATATTCTCTGCAGTCCGCCCACGCATTGCATCATGGTTTATTTGTATGCTGGTTTGGGCATGCCCGTACATGACCCCGCTGGTTAACTCCCGTCTTCTCCCTATGAACGGTATATTATCTACATGTATATCACGTGAGGACCTTGGTGTGAATAGCTTCAGTCTTGAATGTTAAAGGGACACTCGGTACTCATAGAGAATTTAAAGGGACACTAGGCACCTACTGTCGATGATTGTTAAAGTGACACTAGGCTCTCACTATGGATGAATGTTAAAGTGACACATGGCACACACTGTGGGATAATGTTAAAGTGACACTCGCATTGAAAACTTCAAAAATATCAAACATTTCTAAAAAATTCAAATTTTCCAAAAACTTCAAAAACTTCAAATTTTCCAAAAAACTTAATAAACATCAAAATTTCAAAAAAAAATTCAAAAATTAAACAAAATTCAGGATTTAGTCGGATATATGGCTTGTTGCCATTCATCGGAAAGCTCTGGGGGTATGCTACGGCGGCGATCCCCACCGAAAAGAGCAAGTGAGCAAGGGAAAAAGAGAAAAATAACATGACATGTGGTACATACTACAATTTTGTTTATTATATTAACTATTCACTGTCACTTTCGTCCGAATTGTCATCACTTTCGTCAGATGTGTCATTTGCTTCGTCCATGAACTTTTCTACCAATGGTTTGTACTTTACTATTGACATGTTCACTGCATCACAATCTTCATAACCATTATTAAAATATTTGTCCACTTTATCCATGACTCTGTTGAGCAGAGTCCCATTGCGCAGCCACATATTCTTTATTATTGTCCTAGCATAACCATTCATAAATTGCCTCATGCCTTCACTTTTAAGGTCTCCACTTTTAAGGTCATTGTCAGCTTGTACTTTTGCCTCTTTTTCTGTCGAACCATTTTCCGTATACGTCTCCACGTTATCACTCCATTCTTGTGCTTTATCTCTACTCTCATCACACAAACTTTTGAAGTATTCATCTTCATTCGATTTAATTTTCTTATTCTGACTATCATCCGTGTCCTCAGTTAATTTTCGTTTTAACTTATTTTCTTGACACCAGTTTTTTACTTGTCTCTGAACATCATGCTGATCTTCGAACAAAAGCCCGCAGTTATTACAAGGCACGACATGTCTTCTCGAATGTCTATGTTTTGACGGTTTTCCTTATTAATTTCATCGAGCTCACCCTGTGTCCCCATGTCCTTAGAATAGCCATTATGTTGACCCTGGGGCACAGTATAATTATGTGTGATGCCCTCCTGTTGACCAGGGAGTTCTCTGTCATCGTATTTCATCCCATTCCATTGACACGGGCTATTGTTGTCATCATATTTCACCCCATTATGTTAATCTGGGTGCTCGCTGTCCTTATGGAGATTATTTTTCATGCCATTCCATTCACCCATATGTTGGTTCGTGTCCTCTTTTAGCACATTCTGTCGCAGACGTAATGAGTCCGGGGTTGCGGCTTTTGAATCCACCAGTAGGTAACCGTACGTTTCACTCGTCGCTTCCGAAAACTCTCGCATCATACGCTGAGGGCATTCAGGATACATCTGTCTTGATAATGTTGAAATTAAACCCTTGTCAATTGGGTTATTGAACAATACCAAATATTGACAATTTCGTCGTTGCGTCGGATCTTTGTTGTAGTAGAAATTCTGGTTTAAACTTATCAAAGCTAAGTTCAAATGGTGACTTCCTTCGGAATGTAAATCATTAACTCTCTGGTCTTTTGATGAAGTTTGCATCAAGTCATCGAGTATGACTAGATTTTTATACTGGGGGTTGATAAGATAATCCAAGTTTGCTGGTATTCCCCGTATAAAGTTGACCTGAGGGGTGACGGTATACTTTATGTTGTCATATAGGGGCTGCCATATTATTCTGTCAGGTGCGGGTGATATTTTTGAGGCAGACTTTTCTAGCAAGGTTTTCACGAAGTACGTCTTCCCACTAGATGTCGGTCCATTTACGCATGCCGTGAATGTATATTGGCCATTGGTTCATCAAAGCAGGATGTTATGTCGCTTTGTTGCTGTTTTCCCTGATGGTGTTGTAGTAACTGGTGTTGTTGTAATGGCTGTTGCTGTCGTTGTTGTTGTGGCTGATGCTTCTGCTTGTTGCTGCTGCTGTTTGTTGCTGCTGCTTGGTGCTGCTGCTGCCGTGGTTGTAGGTTGACAAACTCAGTGTGCTTAGATTGTACATGTCTTTTCAAATCATGGTTCCGCCCATACTCACTAGAGCAATTTGAACACTGGTGCTTCATTTATACTTGACTAAAATATCTCGGGGTATATGGCTTTCCTTTATACACATGTTCATTATAACCTAAAATATGTCCTGTATTGACGTCATTGCGGCGACGCCGCCGCTCAACACCGCCGGCGGCGGCGTTTGCGGCGGTGGCGTTTGTCGGCGTTTGCGGCGGCGGCGTTTGTGGCGGTGGCGTTTGTCGGCGTTTGCGGCGGCGGTGTTTGCGGCGGCGGCTTTTGTCGGTGTTTGCCGGCGTTTGCGGCGTTTGCGGCGGCTGCTGCGATCAGCAAACCCACTTTTTACCCCGGAATTTAGCTTTGACCAGGAAGTGACCTTTGTCCCAACTGGAACCACGTGACTTTTAGGTATTAGGCCGGACCCACTACGGAGCTTCAGCCGAATTATAGCGTGCGACCATCTAGCTACCCCCCTTAAACCCATGACACCCGTTAACTAAAAATGGCTGAGTCCTTATCAAGATCATGACTATGTGCACTTGTATCGATTCAATGCAGGACGAAACCCTTATCTTTAACATGGCTTTACCCAGACTTAATCAATTACAACTCGTGCTACCTCACGTAGACAATGCATCCAATTCACGTGGGTTTATTACAAAAGTCTGCCTCAAAAATATCACCCGCACCTGACAGAATAATATGGTTTTATAAATATTGGCAGCCCCTATATGACAACATAAAGTATACCGTCACCCCTCAGGTCAACTTTATATGGGGAATACCAGCAAACTTGGATTCTCTTATCAACCCCCGGTATAAAAATCTAGTCATACTCGATGACTTGATGCAAACTTCATCAAAAGACCAGAGAGATAATGATTTACATTCCGAAGGAAGTCACCATTTGAACTTAGCTTTGATAAGTTTGAACCAGAATTTCTACTACAACAAAGATCCGACGCAACGACGAAATTGTCAATATTTGGTATTGTTCAATAACCCAATTTACAAGGGTTTAATTTCAACATTATCAAGACAGATGTATCATGAATGCCCTTAGCGTATGATGCGGGAGTTTTCGGAAGCGACGAGTGAACCGTACGGTTACCTACTGGTGGATTTAAAAGCCGCAACCCCGGACACATTATGTTTGCGACAGAATTTGCTAAAAGAGGACACGAACCAACATATGGGTGAATGGAATGGCAAAAATATAATCTCCATAAGGACAGCGAGCACCCAGATTAACAGAATGGGGTGAAATATGATGAAAACAATAGCCCGGGTCAATGGAATGGGATGAAATACGATGACAGAGAACTCCCTGGTCAACAGGGGGGCATGACACATAATTATATTGTGCCCCAGGGTCAACATAATGGCTATACTAAGGACATGAGGACACAGGGTGAGCTCGATGAAATTAATAAGGAAAACCGTCAAAACATAGACATTCGAGAAGACATGTCATGCCCTTGTAATGACTGCGGGCTTTTGTTCGAAGATCAGCATGTTGTTCAGAGACACGTAAAAAACTAGTGTCAAGAAAATAAGTTAAAACGAAAATTAACTGAGGACACGGATGATAGTCAGAATAAGAAAATTAAATCGAATGAAGATGAATACTTCAAAAGTTTGTGTAATGAGAGTAGAGATAAAGCACAAGAAGAATGGAGTGATAACGTGGAGACATATACGGAAAATGGCTCGACAGAAAAAGAGGCAAAAGTACAAGCTGACAATGACCTTAAAAGTGGAGACCTTAAAAGTGAAGGCATGAGGCAATTTATGAATGGTTATGCTAGGACAATAATACAGAATCTGTGGCTGCACAATGGGACTCTGCACAACAGAGTCATGGATAAAGTGGACAAATATTTGAATAATGGTTATGAAGATCGTGATGCAGTGAACATGTCAATAGTAAAGTACAAACCATTGCTAGAAAAGTTCATGGACGAAGCAAATGACACATCTGACGAAAGTGATGACAATTCGGACGAAAGTGACAGTGAATAGTTAATATAATAAAAATAATTGTAGTATGTACCACATGTCATGATATTTTTCTCTTTTTCCCTTGCTCACTTGCTCTTTTCGGTAGGGCTCGCCGCCGTAGCATACCCCCAGAGCTTTCCGATGAATGGCAACAAGCCATATTTCCGACAAAATCCTGATTTTGTTTCAATTTTTGAAGTTGTTTGGAAATTTTGATGTTTTTGAAGTTTTTTGGAAAATTTGAAGTTTTTGAATTTTTTGAAGTTTTCAATGCGAGTGTCACTTTAACATTATCCCACAGCGTGTGCCATGTGTCACTTTAACATTCATCCATAGTGAGAGCCTAGTGTCACTTTAACAATCATCGACAGTAGGTGCCTATTGTCCCTTTAAATTCTCTATGAGTACCGAGTGTCCCTTTAACAATCAAGACTGATGCTATCCCCACCAAGGTCCTCACGTGATATACATGTAGATAATATACCGTTCATAGGGAGAAGGCGGGAGTTAACCAGCAGGGTCATGTACGGACATGCCCAACCGGCATACAAATAGACCATGATGCAATGCGTGGGCGGACTGCAGAGAATATAGGTCAAACTGTCTAGACTGGTACCAACTGGGGTACTGCAGAGAATATAGGTCAAACTGTCTAGACTGGTACCAACTGGGGGGTATATCATCATTCCACATAGAACAATACCATTTAGCCGAGACGAGCCTGAATGGAAGAATCTCCGGATTAAGTATCTAATTAGACAACGAAAAAGAATTCACCAAACTGCGAAAAGAGTTAATACCCCCACCATTTGGACTAAATACCGAAAAGCTCGTAACGTAGTAATATCCGAAGTTAGAACGGCCAAAAGTATCCATCTACTAAAAGTACGAGAATTTTTGAAAAATCCCAATACGGCGGACTGTAAGTGGTGGAAAACATTCAATCGCCTCACATCAAATAGGAGCGATAGTGTACCTCCCCTGATTTGGCAGGGTAATGTTGTTTCGTCAAATGACGAAAAATCCAAAGTGCTGAACAATTACTTCTGTAACATTGCCTCTATAGATAGACCCAGTAAAACCTCAGACTTAATTGAAGATGACCCCAATCTTACTATATTGCAAAGCATTGAATTTTCTGAATCAGAAGTCTATAACACACTAAAAGAACTTCAGCCCGATAAGGCTTCTGGTCCCGATCTCATCAGCCCGCGCCTGCATGCTGAAGAACTGCCCAAGTCTCAGAACGCCCCTCTCACAGATTTCTAATCGTTTTTTGCGTGAATCATATTTTCCGCCTGAGTGGAAACTAGCAAACGTTGTCTGGTTGATTGATTTTATTGTTCCACTAATAACACATGGTATATGACAAGGTACATAATATGAATATGAATATAACATACAAGAATACACACAAGAAAGGAGACCACATTAATCCTGAAAACTATCGCCCAATCTCACTACTAAGCTGCCTCAGTAAGTTGTTTGAAAAATGTATTACTAAACACTTTATGACTCACCTCCAGTCGAACAACATTTTAACCAAACATCAGTCAGGGTTCGTGCCGGCCGATTCAACTTCGTATCAATTATGTGGCATATATGACAATGTTAGTAGATAATTAGAACAGGGACACGGTGTACGGTTACTATCTTTTGACATAAGCAACGCTTTCGACAAAGTTTGGCACGAAGGCCTACTCTTCAAACTTCATTCTATAGGAATAATTAACTGCAATTGTTCAGCTCTTATCTATATGACCAAAAGCGACGTGTTGTTTTAACCACTGGCCAATCTGCATGGGGAAAGATAGCCGCGGGAGTGCCCCAATGATAAGTCCTGGGGTCTGTACTCTTTCTTGTCTTTATCAATGACATAGTTGAAAATATGGCATGTGACATTCGGCTTTTCGCCGACGACACTTCACTCGCACTTGTCATCGACGACCCGAACATAGGAGCGACTATTTTACAGCATGATATCAATAGACTAGAATCGTGGCCCTCTAAATGGCTTGTCAAGTTTAATGCTCTAAAAACAGAAGCATTGACATGCACTCGGAAACATACGAAGCTTGTTCACCCAACGCTGTTCGTGAACCAACATCATATTGAAGAAGTAGATACCCATAAACATCTTGGAGTTATTTTGAGTAAAACAGGAAGCTGGGGACCCCATATCGAACAAGTGATGAAAACCGCATGTAAACGCATTTCACTCTTGAGAAAATATCGATTCTATCTCGACAGAGCAGCTCTCGAAAAATGTTAATTTACAATGATAAGGTCAATCCTCGAATACTCTTGTGTTGTTTGGGATGGTTGTAGCCAGCAAGAACCTGACAACATCGAAGATATACAATACGGGGCAGCTCGTATTGTGACAGGCGCGACAAGGCCTGTCGGTAATGTATCTCTTCTTAGAGAAACTGGTTGGGAAACCCTTAAATCACGACGGAAAAAATATAAACTAAAATTATTTTATAAAATGGTAAAAGGTCAATCACCTGTCTATCTCAGAAACCTAGTTCCTCCTACGCACGGGCATATATTACAACATGAAACTAGACAAGCTTATGGTCCTTAGTTTCTCCCATCAGCAACACTTTTGTGGAATAACCTAGTCACAAACAAGGTAACCGTGGACTCCCTGGCAACTTTTTCAAATTATCTGGAACCAAAACGAAAGATGACCCCTAAATGGTTATACCACGCTAACATGCGTGAAGCGCAAATTTTGCATGTACGCCTCAGATTCAAATGTAGCAATCTGAATTACCACAAATATTCTAACTTTATTGCCGACCAACCCATGTGTACCTGTGGTGAAGTAGAGGACACAGAATATTATCTAATTGAATTCCAATACAATGCACAGCGATTGTTATTTATGAACGAAGTATCTGATATATGTAACATCACCACCAATATACTTCTGCGTGGTTTTAATGAACTACATGTATATCTCAGGGAGATAACATAACGATTTTCCGAGAAGTTCACAAGTACATTTATTAATGTTGATGTTATTAGATATTCGTATAAGTCCAATTGATAGTGGTCTCGGCTCGGATGCAAACATGCTAGGTCAAAACACAAAATTAGTGCAGAAATTAAAAGCAATAGCTTACCAATAATTATTACACTCCCCACCTCCCCTCCTTATACAGCATACCAGACTCACCCAAACGTTTGATATGTCACCTCACACTCTTGTCTATACCGATCTATACTTCGTTCCGCTATACTAAATCTATTTTCAATCAATTTATTTCTATTATTCCATAAGAATAAAAAATCTTATTTTGATATATCTATCGATCCAGCCCACACTGTGAGTAGCTGATTAACATATATATATATACCAACAACGATCTTCTAAAATTAGTATGAACACAATTACCTAATATTATGTTATCATTATCACAGTGTGGGCTTATTTACACGTAATCGGAAACGACCCCATAAGCTTTATGCTTGATGTCGGATCCCCTCCATAAACCATTATTCATGATTAATTTTTTTTTGTTACATACACTGTATTTGAATTATATGGAATAAATACTGTTTACATCAACATATAGTCTCGCTTGTACACGAAAACATGGCCATGTGTTGATAACAAAAATTCAGTAAAACAAAAGTTTGTGACAATTCACATCAGTGTTCGATGTTCAAATAATTAACGCAAATCGATCGATGACCGTGATGAATTCCTCCTCTCGGATCACTATTTTTTTTTACATTCAACTCTAAGCCAAGCATTATCTTTATAATAAGTACCTTTGTGTAACTCAAAGGAAAGATGAGTGTTTTCCTGAGCAACATTACAAAATGCGGTCCATTATATAGGGCCAAAAACATCTTTTTGCAAGCAAAACAATAGCGATGACGATTATGATCCATTCAGCTATTCGCATCAGTAAAACCTTATATTGATGTACTTAGCGACCAAAACCGAACGCTGTTATGCAAATTCCGAACTATCAACCACATGTTACCAGTAGAAACGGGACTGCCGACCGTGATGATCGCACTTACGTATATATTATGCGATACAAGGGTAATTGGTGACGAATTTCACTACCTGCTCGTGTGTATAAAAAAATTACTAATGCTCGGCGCATATTGTTACCAATGTTAACTGGTCGACGTCCTAATACAATAATAGAGACCTTTCGCAAAACTCACGTTTACGATTACGGATACGGATACGGTACTACGTCACCAACCATTGTGTACTTTCTACTCGTTCTCGTATTTTACTATCCGTAATAACGGTTACGATTACATGGTTTCTAATAAGCTCAAATAACACCTGAAATTTATTTTCTGCAATATATCACTTTACTCCGTTCGAGACTGTATGTGTATATCATGTAAACCATCCAGTTGTATTGAGCTACGACCTCGATATGCTGTTTAGATTGTCAATCACTGTACTCGTCGTCGTGAATCACGAGCTTCCCGCGAAATAAGATCGCTATTCACAACGGATAGCCATCGCTGGCTGCGACAGAAAACTTTACAGTAAGAGGAGTGCACTATGAAACCAGTCGCCAAAAATACAGTATATAGTATGCGATGCATGAGGAGTTTTGAGTGATTATTATGTGCAAGATAGTACAAAATATATAGTGAAATTCAACCCATGGTGGTGTCCTAACGTGTGCAGTTATAGAATGCCCCAGGAGCGCCTAAAGAATGGCATAAACCTATTAATGAATAGTGAAAGATTTTGTGTTCTCTTCCCCTTCCTGAATTGAATAGTTAATTCAATTTAATAATATTCGGTTTTCGGTAGAAGTAGGGTTATATATATCTCCAAATTACATGGAATTCATAACCGAGTTCTAAGTTACATAACGTACTCTTTACTGTCTGAGTAATCTGAACCTACCCTGGATCCCGATTCAACTGGTAAGTAGTGATTTCTGCTCCTGAACCGTAACTAAAAGAATATTTGGCACACCCACCGACATCACCAGAGCTCACCAGTCTCTGTCAGGTTTGTTCTTTGCATTTATTTTAAATTTAAAAAACACGCATAAATGCAGCATTTAAAGGTACTCAATCCGATTAGATGTCCCCATATATGTCATCAGATTCCAACAACAATTATTATTTTTAAATGCCGCTTCTGTTATCTGAATCGAGTAATTGCTCAAAATTAATGCTAACCACAGTCAACTACACTCAGAAAAATCAGAGGCCGTATAGGTATTCTGGAGTGCCTACGGCGGTCTTTGGTAGTCCAGAGCACCAAACTGACGCTGCGCTGGTATCCCAGGATCCCACAGAGGTCACAGAGGTCTGTAATACCAACTGAGCTGTGCAGTTAGCATAATACGACTCGCAATCGTATCGATTACAGGTTGGAAGTTTCAAAGCGCTGTTATCTAGAGTTACGGTTCCTGCGACCGCAGCGCCATTCGCACTTCTTTCTTTGTTTTCAAATCATCCGGACGAAAAATAATACCATCAATGGCGGTCCTTGTGGACAAATGGACTTTGGCGGATGTGTGTAATTGGCTCACTGACTGCGGTTTGGAGGAATTATTTGATTC
This sequence comes from Siphonodentalium dalli, assembly GCA_032622095.1. NCBI lineage: Eukaryota > Metazoa > Mollusca > Scaphopoda > Gadilida > Siphonodentaliidae > Siphonodentalium > Siphonodentalium dalli. Next base: position 72,376,650 of record CP136065.1, on the reverse strand, counting down.
ATTTAAAGGTTTGTCTTATATCATTATTTCTTTTCGCCAATTTCGGGCAGTTTTTAATTTTACTATGATGTCACTGTTTTCAGACTCGGCGACCAGAGGAGTGTGTTCGACACTCAGACAATATGTCTTGGAGATCCACAAACCGATGTAAATTAGATCGTTCGGGTTAAAATAGATAAATCTGTCTATTTCCTAGTCTGGGCAAGTTTATAGAAGGACTATTTTACAAGTACAGTATCAAGCAATAAAAGAGAGAGTGAGATTATCAAAAAAGATCACTAATTATGATTCGTACAAAATAATTTGGTTTCAAAATATATACATGTAATTATTCTATTGATAAATTAAGTTCAATCTTTTATTAACCCTTATCAGTAGAGTGACTTTTGGTATTTTGATATTTTCCTAAAAATACACCCGATAGTGAGGGTAGGGTACGAGTATGAGTACGTCCGACACCGACCATTGAAGGCATCCACAAACATTATAGAAATACAGTATTTTACACAAAAACTGAATATTATTATTTCTAAAAGATTGAGCATAATTCAACATTTTAGAATAAAATACTAGTAGGTACAGATATTCGCCCCAGCGTAAAAGATTCAGCCAAATATGTTGTCCGAAGAGTACATCCGAAACCGTGGAATTGCCCACCTGTGGTCAGGTCACTACTCCCAATACGGTCTCAGTTAATGAGCAATTCGCACATGCGCTGCATGATGTCGTCTGAAGCTTTGATTTTGCGAGATTTGATACCCCTGCTTCTGTCCGAGCCGATAATTAATCGTGTATTCGCTATTTGCTTCAATGGTGCGATCTCATTATGATATAACTGTTGTGTCAGTATAAATCGGCGCGTTTGTTTTAATTCAGCGCTCATCAATGTTACGATTCTGGAATTTCAAATTCCTGCACCAGTAAAAGGGAATCTTTTTCCTTCGGGTACCACTCAGTTACATAACGTAATCTGTTTATGGCTCCTCTCCTTTGTGAGGGACGTGTGGCATTTATATGGCTGAATAGAATTAACCATATGGTTCCGAACCGGGTACTGGCTTATTGCTAGTGTCCGAGTTCAAACAATTATTTTGTTTGTATGTCAAGCGTTTTTTGACAAAATTTCACCCATTTGCATTCTTAGTCAATAGTCAGACAGTGCTTCTTTACGAGATATTGTCAGAACAGAGGTAATTTAAACAAATTTTATTAACTCATATTCAATCTCATTCACAGGTTCCACTTGGACCAACACCGGCACAGGTGCTAAAAGGGTGTGTTTGTGGGCACCTCTTCTCATGTGACAAGATAGCCATTGTGATGGACGAAATGGAGATTTGTGACATGACGCTGGCAATATCTCTACTGATGTCGACCTACGTGTTTGTGATACAATATGCACGGAAGGTCAAGAATACAATGATATTTCTGGAAAAGCATGTCATGAAACTAGATGGCGTTAGTGCACTAACCAACGGAGTCATTAGATTTCACAACATGATAATGAAATAGGGTTATCATTTAAAAGGATATACTGTTGATACATGGATTCGTAAAGACAGAATCGACCATTCTAAGGTCAAAGGTGCCGTTAATTTCGAGGGCTGTAGTGGAAATCTTATGGATAGATAGATATATATTAGTTTGCAGAAAAAAATTCTTATTTCATTCCATAATAACGATTTAAATTTTTTTTACAAAATTACATTTGACCTTAAAATTGACGATTCTGACTTTACGAACCCGTGTAATGATTTACATGTGTAAATCCATGTAGTGACTCCGTTGGTACATGTAAATTTCTTTGATCAGTGTGTATATATATATGTATTCCATGTTATCACATTAACTGTTGAATTTAATAAATGATTTAACTAGTTTCTTCTTTTTCTCATATGATAGCAACATGGGTATGAATTGTCCAGATCTAAAAACATGTATAATGCAGAGCTGATAGTTATCTGCCTTGAGTGGAATGTTGTACATGAATAAAAATGCTGTATCAGTTGGATGCTAATAGTATTTTGAGTGCATAGCTCTATTAGATCACCTTCTGTGTGGTACACTTCTGTTTTCCTAGCCACTATCCGAGGAAATAGCCCAGGGATGATTTGGCACCAGCCCTTCTAATAACTCTCTATATCTACTCTCTAGTCACATTACGTATTCATGTTCGTGATCCCACCGATGGCAACAGTTACACTCTGGTGAATCTTGTCGTCGGTAGAATATCAGGCTGGATTATTGGATGCATTAAGCTCAATGCAAACAAAACACAATTCGCCATATTCACGAAACGAAAACCCAATTCGGTGGTCAAACTGAATGTCAGTGGCATTGACTTAGTTGCCGCAAAAGAGGTGACCTTCCTAGGCGTCACCTTGGACTCCAGACTCACCATGCTAACCCATGTTAAGCAGACAGCCACGAGGACCATGCAACGAGTTAATCTTCTCAGACGGCTGAGGGGAACTTCCTGGGGAGCTAGCATGGCCACTCTGCTTAGAGTCTTCAAAACGTTTGTAAGACCTATCATGGAATACGCATCGGTGGTCACCAACCTGGCATCATATCGAGCGATCCAAATGCTCCAGGTGGTCCAAAACAAAGCCCTGAGAATGGCACTGCAAGCACCGTATCACACCCGTATTGTAGATCTGCATACCATCGCTGACGTGGAACCCATCAGAGAGCGCCTGCGCGATCTGGCGGAAAGTACACTGGCGAGAATGGACGGGAGTGACATCATGAGGGAATGTTTACAACGCAAACAACTTCTCTGTGGCTGAAAAGACCCGCAGTTCAATAGGCTTATTGGACCGTCCCGGGTTTTAGGATACGCAGTCAAGCAGGCCATGCTAGACCGTCCCGTATCCCACTTCAGCAAAGACCCGCAGTCCAATAAGGTGTATTGGATCGTCCCGGGCGGTAACAGAAGAGAGCACGCAGTCCAGTGTAATCACTGGACCGTCCCGTACTCTCTTAGCAGCCCGCAGTCCAATGCCTCCATTGGAAGGTCCTGGGCTTGGACAACCAACTGAAAATGCGCAATCCAGCATCATCGCTGGATCGTCCCGCATTTTGCAAGATGCCGAGACAAGGCAAAGAAAAAGAAAAAGATCAAGGCAAAAGTACAAGGCAAAGCCCAAGCAAAGATGGAAGATTCAAGACAAGACAAGATTCAAGACACCTGCGACGCTGACCGATCCCGATCTCAAGACTTCTCCACCCGATCCGCGACCTGACTGTTAAGAGAAAAGACCAAGAAGATTCAAGACAGGGCGTAAGGGCGACCTCCGGGTGAGCTCACACCGTCCTCGTGCCGCCCTTCGGGCGGGCACGCAAATCCTGTTCCTGCTGCGACTCGTGTAGTACCAACATTAGGTTGGTAGTCTGGAGTACCAAATATATTTTGGTATTCTGGAGTGCCAAAAACAGGTTGGCAGTCTGGAGTACCAAATATATTTTGGTACTCTGGAGTACCAAAATTTGGGTACTCCATGAGGGTCTATGGAGTACCTAATTTGGCACTCCAGAGTACCAAATACGAAGTACCAAAAGTGTTGTGGTACTCCGGAGTACCATTCAGGTTTGGTACTCTGGAGTACCAAAACCTCATTTGGTACTCTGGAGTACCACAATTTTGGTACTCCGTGTGGGACAGCCGGAGTACCAAATTTGGTACTCCAGAGTACCTGGAGTTTTTAGAGTGTATATTATAAAATTGTCCAAAACCTGTTATTTATCAATATTTTGTTCAACGAGATTTTGCCGGTTTGTCAAATATCTGACAAAAAAGCAACTTGATGCACATCGCTTCTATATATACCGTGTCGACTTTGTTTCTATTTGGTAGTACCAAATCAGAAGTGATGCACAACAGCGAGCACACCAACCGCATGTCGGATTTCCTAAACCCAAAGAGGTGAAGCCGAAATCGCATTGAAATAAAATCGCTGACTTGAAGCGGCTTGAACGATGGCGCCGTGGTTGATTTGAGGTCCAAATTCAGAAACCCCTCTTCCCCATCTGCATAACGTCTATCTGGTCATCCATGCTAACAGCGAACTGAATTTCCACCACATATGACCTGGCATTTATAAAATACCTGTATTGCCACAACATATCACGAGAATCCCGGATCGTACGTTGTGACTGGTCGAATTATTGACAATATTAACAGGTCATGATTATCGCATTGTTGCAAATGAGACGATAAGTGAAGTATTAAGGGACTGTATACCAAACACACGCTTTGAGCTGTAAAAGTGGTACGAAATAATGATCGTACGTGTTCGTCAAACTCTTACGCGTAATCGTTTTGCGAAAGGACTTTTTGGCCATACGGATAGACTTACGACTACGAATAGCTATCCGTATAGTTGTGCGAATTTATTAAGCTTGTAAAACGAGAAATGACCGAATAGCTCAGCTAGATAATATATAGAACAAGCAATATCACAATTTGTGCAAGAACAGAACCGATATACATGTACCGTACGCATGCATACACATAGTTATTAAAAATATAGTTACAAATTTGTATATGTAATCATATACAATGAATCTATTTACTTATATGTGCTAATATATATATTTACAATCCTGATATACAGTGTTACATATAAGTATCGATGAAGGGTATGCAATGTGTCCATGTAATACACCATTTGTCAACCGGAAGTTCACATATACCTATTTACATATTATATATATATTTAACTATAATTATCTCCACACCAATGTTATGTATTGGATTATGAAAGATAAACTGATTAAAACCCACGTGGGGCCAAATATTCGTTTCGCAAATGATAACGACAACGATCATCCGCGTGGTTCGCCTATTAGGGTAATTTCTGAAAACACACGGATAGAGTGATAGGCATGTTTATGGTACTACGTGTACGTCGTGCAATTATGAGGTGGATATCATCAAAGTATGCGCACATTCTAACTATGGCCATGATGTCCTAACCGCCATAGCGGGTATGCTATCAATTTCATCGGTCTGTATAAAAAACTTGATTTAACCATACAGACATTAAGTCGGTTAGTTTTGTTGTATAATACAACCGTCACTTATCATTAGGAATGCTGAACTCGACAATGCATGGGTAATCGTTCACATTGACATATTTGCTGTGCATGATCAATACACAAGTCGTTTATTCAACTGGGACTATTTGAACGAGGTCTGATAAGTGGTGCCTGTCGTTAACCCTTTGTGGAAGCCCACACAGAGAGAACAATGCACCGTTGACTGCCGTCTGCTTGTGCCAGTGTGAGGCCCCATTACGGGATTGATATTTCACTTTCATGGCAGAGCTGCGCGGGGCAATATTAAGGCTACAATGCCAGTGCATTCTCGTATATGGAGCCTCGCATATATAAGAAAATGCACTGGTTTACAAGATCAATGTATTGATAGGCCAATGCATTCTCTAAAATATAAGAGAATGCTTTGGCACAGGGTATTGGCAAAATTTCAGGAACCACCAGTCAAGAAATGGTTCAAATAAGATTTTGGTTGAAACCTAAGAAATTGATAGTCTATCCGATATTAGTGTTAGGACATCACGACTGACAACTGTTTGTTCATGTTAAAATCGCTTAAAAGTTGAGGGACAAAATAATGAAGAAAATGAGTCGGGTGAAGTTAATTTCGGTGGTGGTGGTGGTGCAGGCGTACCTTATCAGCTCTCAGATTATTATATTTGTGTTTTCATACCATGTTCGTGATCTTTTTTCTTTATTCTTTCACTCATTGTGGTAACATTTTCAATTGGATTTCGTAGAATTAATCTACTTATGAGTGGGAAAACAATAGTCAAAGATTACCAGTCAATGGGACACATCTACCAGTTTCAAATCGCTGTATGTGCTGTATTGAAAGTACGCAAGTGACCATGACGAAGTTCACCGAATTACCTGTACCCGTTCCCATCGGACGGGTATCGCAAGCTCGCTAATATTATAATATCACACAACTTAGTGATCGTCGGACTTCTAAAAAAGCAAATTGTTCAGGAGACACAAATTGTTCAGGAGACACAAAAAGATGGCCCTGTGACAATGCATTCTCTTATATATGCGAGTCGACCATAGGTCGCCTCGCATATATAAGAGAATGCATTGGCTTAACACATTAAACATTATAAAATTGTTAAAGAATGTAAGAAAAAATGGTAAAAAGTGTTAAAAAAAGATTTTGTTTAGGCCAATGCATTCTCTTATATATGCGAGGCGACCTATGGTCGACTCGCATATATAAGAGAATGCACTGGCACAGGGCATATTTGTAACTATCACAATGTGGTCAAGGAGCCGGTTCCAATGATATCCATATTTGTATGGTTCTATTGAGACAGACCGAAGATATTTTAGGCTGTTGAAGCTTTATTTGGCCGGTTTTGGTCTGGAACTATAACTGGTATCTGCAAATAACTTCACACAATAACACTTTATAATATAATTGTTATAATAGATACACTTTCTAATTCAATTATCTACTAGTGGATGAGCAAATATGATTTCATGGTGTTATACGACACAAGAAATAGAAATCTTGTCCATACGACATTTTAGTGTTGACAATTTCCGCGGCTTCGTTAGTCTCTGTCACTCATGATAAGTAGGACACGCCCTCCTGCCATTCTCCTTCAAAACAATCCGATCAGAATTAGCCTATCAGGAACGGTTTCGAAATACGCTTTACTTATTAGAATCGATTAATTGCAACAAAATAATGCTAACCGCTGTCAACTATGGTATAAAATGTCCAAAAATGTTTTATTTATCAACATTTTGTTCAACGAAATATGGCCGTATTATCACTTGAGTATCACCAAATTTAGCCATATTACCACTTTTAGAGTTATCCATTTTGATGTACAATTTTGTCCGAGACCGTCCGTTTGACGACGTTTTTCTGGTCCACAAATAATTGCACATCTCGAAACATAACAAACTTTATAAAAAAACCTATATCTGATCGCCCTGAGCTTTGATGGGGGGGGGGGGTCCTCGACTCGAATCCAATATTTGTTTACCCCCGAAGCCAAAGAAATACTAATTTGGGACCGTTAATTCGGATAATGCATCTTTAACAAAAATGTTCGCGGGAAACCCAGATACGACATTTTAGAACACGAATTTCCATGAAAAATTTATCTGAGGAACTTATGTAATCGAATCCATTGATTCCGAAAATGCAATACAAAGTTTCGAATGTATAGATGGCAAGTAGAAGCCCGCCAATAGGAGTAAATATTTACATTTGTGCGAAGTATAGACCTTTTGTTTTCGAAAAAGTACAAGCCATGTGTTTGTATTTTGAGATGATTGCTACATTCTACCATTGAGGTATGTAGAGTCTGGGTGGCAATTAACGTATTAGTTTTGTTCTCATAAATCTGTCCACAATACGTCTGTAATTACGCGCATGTTCTTCTTTCTGCAGATGAAATATGCGGTTGCTGTTGCTTTTTTGTTGTGTCTTGTGGCACTCTCCGTGGTCGACTGCCAATTAATGAGCTTTGCAGCCGATGCTGGTTATACCAATTCTTGCAGAAGTAATTGTGACGGCAATTACTTGTTGTGCCAAAACAAGGCAAAAAATCCGAATGAAGTATCTACATGCGTCACAGCAAAGGCAACGTGCAACGGAAAATGTAAAATTGCTTGCATGATCCAGTGTAACAACCATTGGAAGATGTGCGAACAACAGACACAAAAGTATAAGGACGCCTTTATTTGCGTCAAAGTCAAGGCAATCTGCAAAGGAAAATGTAATAATATATAGAAAGTCACTACGATAAATGTTCCAGATGTATAGTGCCGGACAAGCTGTTGTATTGTACTTTTACTCCAGCCACGGGAACTGATATTATTATTCTCCAACAATTGAACACCAACCAACAACTAGAATGCACTCAGAGAGACGCCAACGTGCGCAAAAATGTAATAAACAATAATTAAAAAAATAATTTCACTGTATTTTACTTAATTTATTTAATTTAATTTAATGTTAGCAAAAAAAGACAATTACCATTTCTCATTATATCACAGATAAAAGCAAATTACTATATTAATCATTTTAAGTAATTACAACCAAATCCATTTTGCCGAAAGGATGAGACTTTAATATCGATTACATTTTTTTCAGCGGCATATTTTCATTTTCATTTTCCGATAGTCAAAGTTGACCAAAGGAGCAATTATAAGAAATAATTAATACCATTTGTGTAAATATTGATAGCAGCCAATATGCAACAATAAATATCAATAATTAATTAATAATTAATCAATAACGATCATTGTATGTAATAATAAACTCTTCAAACGGTGTTTGTGTCAACAAATGCGTTTTGTTTTGTGTTACGTCATTCGTCGTATTTGACCCGGAACTCGGCTGAAGGTTAGGATATTCAGCCTATTGCGTCGAATTACGAAATCGCGTTTTGAATGTCTCTCTTTTCCCGCACGATAAAAAGAGGTCTTCGCACGAACCAAAAATGATAAAACTTCCCAATTATAAGTAAACATACCCAAATGAAGGAGTCTATGCAGGTCCCGAAGGAGTCTATAGACTCTTTGATGTAGAGTTCTGATGGAGAAAATGTAGGTCGATCTATTTTTGTCATAACTCTGACGTATTTTGACCTGGGAGAAAAAAATCGAAATCGAGGCTCACTACGAGCATGCCAGTTTTAAATATAGAAACAGGGAATCCCGACAAAGGGCGATATCGGCGACAAACAAATAATCGAAAACAACACATAAAATAAACATAGCAAAAACGCGGCACAGTAAAAATGTCAGAACGTCACGAGGTTTTACGTCGTTTTTGGTGACGTCATGGAGTGAAACGGAGTAGGGCGACACCAACCTACGAATCTGTCTGATCGCCATACTGTTGCGCGAGCGCACGTAATTACAATCCTTGACTCGTGGAAATTCATTTTTGTTTTGTCGTCACTCATGAGATAATTCCCATATCCAACCAAAAAGTGTAGATATCCTCTATGTAAACACTGCCTACATTGCCTCTATTAGGTCAACATAGCCCTATTTGGGTTGGTGCTACTTTCATGACGTAATTTGTACAAATACTCTTGTCATATCGGGATTGACTTTGGCCGTTTGATTGTGTCATTATATAAAGCACGGGCGGTGTTCGTTGCAGAAATATTCATATTTGTTCAAATCGCCATCAAAGGAAGGAATATTAAAATATATATAATAATTTTGTTCATATGCCAAACATAATCAGCGCGTAAATAGTATATTGTAGTCAAGACGTACGATGGTGTACGTAAACAAGAACCTGTTCTTGTTACAGAGGTTTTACTTCTGTTTACATAACACAGCGCAATGCTATTGGTTAATCACACACAAATGATATAAACGCTCTTTATTATTTCCATATCAGGAAAACAGTAACAGATAACGCTCTTTATGTTTACCATATCGGGATCTAAACAAAAGCCAGGTTCTGTAACGTTTTTTGCTTTTGTTTACATAACAAGGGAAAAAAGATTTGACAATAACATACTGTTTATGCCATATTTCTGATTGGTATAACAACAAAGTATGTCTATATTTTAATATTCTTTCCGTTTATGACGGTATTTGACGGAGCTGAATATTTTAACAGCATACCCATCACCAACGCCACCCGTATCTTTAATATATACTTAATCAATATGAAGTTTTACATCTGAACAATTTTTATCTTAGCAGGTCGGCGTTGTTCGCTCCAGTCTGAACCAATCGACATCCTTTTCAGCTCGGATTTGTGCAGCGTTGTCGTTTCTTTCGCTGTACTGCATGTATAAGTCCATTCCCGGACTTTTCTATGGCATTGTGTCCGACTTTCTCAGTCATAGTGTGCAGACAGTGTAGTCAGCCCGTGTATGACTGACTGACTGACATGCTCCCTGACATACTCCCTGACTGACTGACCGACTGACTTCCCTCTTGTTAATTCGCCAGCATTTATATACGTAGGCTAGTCGTGTTCACATAGCAATGTCATCCATCAGCCGTGAAGGTTCGCGACTGTGACTATTATGTATATGTACCGTTCATAACAATAAACATACACCTTTAAGCAACGGCGCTAGCGGCATATTATATATATCATCCACATGACGTGTTGCGTCTAATTGTGTTATTCAGAAACACCTTCAATGGAGGGTCAATTTACTTTATGTGGATATGTCCCTCATCGTGATAATTGAACGGGCTAGGTGCGATCACTCTATGCATCATTCACATCTGTGTGAATTCGATTTGGTATGCATGGGAACCAGAGTTATTCCTCTTGGACCAACACCCTAGCAGCCAGTTAACAGCGCAGTACATGCAGCTACATGCTGGGCTGCATCAATACGTTCTCACGGTGCGATGTTTGCTCTTTCTAACTAAGGATACGTTCATACACTGTCAAGTTTTTATGGCATTTCTTCAGTCATTTTCTCATTGAAAACCCTACGTTACCAGAATATATATAAACGGCAAATTGCATATTTACCAAAGCTAACGACACGAGAAGTAAACTTGCGGTAGCTTCCCGTGTAACGGTGTCATTAACACATTGCCTTACAATACTTAAATTGTATGTACAGTAATGCCCTAAGTAATCGACTCCTTAAACACAGCAGAATTATGGGTAACTTTTCAGGATTTAGTCGGAAATATGGCTTGTTGCCATTCATCGGAAAGCTCTCCCCGATAGCTTTCCGATGAATGGCAACAAGCCATATTTAAGGAGTCGATTACTTAGGGCATTACTGTATGATTGATTCTTGCAAGATAATTACATGCTATTTACAGGCACATTTTGTTAACATCACTACTAGTAAAGTAAACATAGTATTGTTTAATTCGCACGTAGTTAGCTGCGGTACATATGCATGTTATAATAATGTGTGAATTCGGTTTCTGGCACATTGTAGAGTTCTATAGCTAACTGTGTGCAGAAGAATGTCTGGCAAATTTGCCAGTGTATGAATGTACACTATAAGCTGATAAGACCCAAGCTACCAACAGTACTGTCACGCCGATGAAATATAATATACTAATCCATTTTTAAATAATGAACGCCCATTATCCTGGTGACTTTGGTTATACAATGATTAACAAATGGACTCGCACTTATTGCCAATATATCGTTGATATTATTTTTAAAGGGAACGTTTAAAGGTATATCCTGCATGAGTTGACACAATAGGACCAACATCTGTATGTTTTCTATACCATATACAATATTTAGGTCGGACCAATTAATAGGAGGTTGTGATGGGCAGATATTTTAAATTTTATGCCATCTAGCACAAAATCATATGATTACCTTATAAAGAGCGTCCATGCTTCCCTTTGTCAAAAGCGGTAGATAGCAAAGAGCGTTCTTAATTATAAGCTTTTTCAGATAGTATTTGACGCATTACTTACGGATGATTTTGCGCATATCATGCCTATGTGATACGAATAATGGTGATCTACACATTTTCATTTGCCTGGAAAGTAAAACATTAACTTAGGAAATTCTGAATTATTTGGCATTAAATCAGATAGGGAATCTTTAAACGACGGAGATGCTGTCAGGTTTGCAAGATTCCAATGTCGTGCCGGATAACGAGCGTTTGTGTGTTTGTTTTCCAATAGATAATAAAGAACGATCAATATTCGAAAATGTCAATGTAAAACGGATGCATATGGCTTCTTTAGTTTGTTGCCTTTGCCTTATACAAATATTCGCGATTGCAAGTAGTGTTCATGTTTCGTTTGTCTTGACAGCTGACAGGAAAGGTAAACGGTGTCAGATTTCACCAGGAAATTACTCTCAATTATATACACTTAGAACCATCTACCACTGAAAATAAACTGTCAAACTTGCCCATAATCATGTCGACATCTCTGCGCGTGGATAGCTAGTTCGTTGCTGAATGGCTTATATTTGTGTATTGTGTCGTGCACCTTATACGAACTGAGCACCGAGCCCCCGCATCACTCGTGACATCGAAAACACGCAATGTATTCCAGGTGACAAAAAAAACAGACCCGGTTGATGATTGTACTGTTTAATGAATATTAAAAATCCTCAAAAGTCTATAATGTAAATAACATCAAGAATGAAACAACGAAACAGTTAAAATATTAGCACTGTACAGTATGTCCGCCAGTCTGTCTGTCAAACATATTCTTAATAACAGAATATAATTTACACGTATATAACCGTAATGGACACATATTTAAACATTGACAGTGTATATTTAATAAATAGAGCAAGGCTTTGGGTTGAATATAAAACACCAAGTGGTGTGGGTGTAATTCACGCCGCGGAACTATACCCTTAGTATGCGTGTTATACCCGTGTATTCAGCGACAGAATAGTTTAGAATAGTTTATTCTTCCACCATTAGAAATGGTACAAAGAATGGATCAAACAATACATGATACGATACATACATAAAAGACAATAGACAACAGGGTGTGTGCATCAGATTAGGGACAATATAGCCCATGTACCCGTTGCTCGCCCCCAACGCACGCCAACCGCCACTGAGTTCGTCTATTAGAGTCGAACTCAGTAACCCTGGTTATACGATGGTTCACTGTTAAAAAATGTCCGTTTTCAGACGGTACAGAGATCCGAAAAATTGCTGCCGGTCCTATGTTCTGTAAGGTTACGGAACAATGTATAGTTTCTTTATGGCAATATGTTCTGTACGGTGACAGAACATTGTATCATTTCATTACTGGCATATGTTCTGTTGGGTGACGGAACATTGTATCATTTTATTATACGGCAATATGTTCTGTACAGTTACGGAACATTGTATCATTTAATTACAGCAATATGTGCTGTATGGTTATGGAACAATGTTCCGTAATCATATGGGGTGTATGGCCGCGACAAAACGGTGCAGTGTACCGTGTCTTGACGCAATTATGTGCCGGCAGCAATTTTCCGGATCTTTGTTCCGTTGTATATTTGCGGAACTTTGTTCCGTTTGAGAATGTAAATTTGTTAATAGTGCATTAGTTGAATTTACTGTATAAAATGTATTTTTCCTACAAACTAGGCAATTATATGCCTTATTATCTTTAAACTGGGTCCTATGTTCAATGCCCTTTTAGAAAGTGGATTCCAGATCAAAGGGAGGGGTGGCGGTTCACACCACCTGAAGGTTATAACCCACTTCAGATGGAATACCGCTAAACATTTATAAATAAATACAAGACATTTCATCATTTTTTTAAATAAGTTCGGAAAATTGTCTTTCATAAATTTACAAGTCAATGTCTGCAAATTATTTTTTCTGACAAATGCCACACTATACTATTGACTAACAAGAATTTATAACATCAAAGACCCCATATGTTGTACACATGCGCTCTTTGGTGCTATACTTAATATATGATAAATAGTTGGGCTTTTTGAAGTTAAAAAAATCCATTGCATAATGTTCCATTATATTCTGAAAACCATTATTGTCTAATGCAACGATATTTTTATAGGGAAGGCTAAATGGTCCAAGAATAAAGTATAAACAATAATTTTAAATAACTGTATAATAAAATTGTAGAACATACATGTATGGCAATGCATATAACCAGGGAGTGATGCATGACAAACAGTTCCATTATTATGCTGAAGTGTCAAATTACTCTTAAATACCATACCGGTACATATAGTACGGACATGTGGTCCACAAGAGAATGTGTTCACTGGAAGCACTTTAAAATAATTTGAGCAATTGTCACATATATTCATACCATCATTACGTTCATAGTTCAGCACTGTGCACACACCTATATAGCTGAGGTGGACGTGGTACCAACTGGCATGTCCGCTGGTCCCGATTGGTCTGATGGTTAAGACATTCAAGAGAGGTACACAAGTACAAATCGTCATCACGTCAATTCACCATCGCGCATAAAGAAGGTGATATTCCACACAAGTTACATATTCACATACGGTACGAGCACAGAAATACGATTTGTCATCCACCTTGAAACAAAGTTATCTCACAGAATCACCTTGGCATGTAGGAGTTTAAGTATGCCAGTATACCGGTACATGTCTAATAGCCCTTGACACTGCTTTACTGTAACATTGTCTCCAGTTGTTAATGGTATGGTATATCCCTTCAAATCAGATTGCACAGTCATCTTGAAAATAGTCATATCACAAATATACATACATGTATACCAAGTCACTATATTATGTGCATCAGTATTATCACGATTTTAACTTCTTGAACTCGCCTCACTTTTCACCCATATCATCTGATAATAACTTTCGAATCTACTCGTACATCATACATGTCATGTGTATCTATCTTTCAAGTTGATAATAAACACTCTTTACAATTTTTCCACATATCTTCTTGGTTGATAATGAACGCTCTTTATTTATCATATAAATTATTAGTACAGGTAGTCCCCTTTTAAGTCATATTAGGTCAAAGGCGCCTATCCTATGAGGTTCCCCTGGTCAGGTAATCCATCTGTACCAATTCTCCTACATATCTTGTAAGCTGATGCGGGACGCTCTTTGTTGATCATTTCCCCTTGAAGACATCTGACGTCAACGGCACCTATCCCATGACACTCCATGGATCAATTTATCTCAGTGTTTCAATTCTCACCGCCAGATTGCAACCATTTTGGTATATAATTAATTATTTAATTAAATTATTTGTTAGTGCCCTTTTAAGACATCTGAGGTTAACGGGTCCTGGGGACTTATCTAATAAGATACCCCGGGATGAATAACCCATATGTATATAGATAATTGTAAACAGTAGTAACGTGATTTTGCCAGGTGTGAGGTGTCATGGTTTATTACCCCCACCCCATTCCCCGACTGACCATATTTCTAGACGCTGACCCTAAACTTGTTATTCATGACGCCTCTCAAAATAGAGCAGTACATATTGTAACATCGCCCAAATTAGTGATCGTCGGTGGACTTCTAAAAGGTCGTACCTCGGGAAAATCAAATTGTTCAGGCGACTCCAAAAAAATATTTATCTCTGGAACTATAACTGGTATCTGCAAATAACTTTGCACAATAACTCTTTATAATAGAGTTGTTATGATAGATACACTTTCTAATACAATTATCTACTAGTTGATGAGCAAATATGATTTCTTGGTGTTATACGACACAAGAATTCGAAATCTTGTCCATACGACATTTTAGTTTTGACGATTGCCGCGACTTCGTTGGTCTCTGTCACTCAGGATAAGTAGAACACGCCCTCCTGCCATTGTCCTTCAAAACAATCCAATCAGAATTAGCCTATCAGGGACAGTTTCTAAAATAAAAATTACAACATTTCAGAATTAAAGGTACTCAATCCGATCAGACGGTCCCCATATCATCAATATACAACAACAACAACATTTCTTCAAATACGCTTTACTTATCAAAATCGATTAATTGCAACAAAATAATGCTAACCGCTGTCAACTATGGTATCAAATTTCCCAAAAGGTTATATTTATCAACATTTTGTTCAACGAAATATGGCCGTATTATCACTTGAGTATCACGAAATTTAGCCATATTACCACTTGATTTTAGAGTTATCCATCTTAATGTACAATTTTGTCCGAGACCGTCCGTTTGACGACGTTTTTCTGGGCCACAAATAATTGCACATCTCGAGACATAACAAACTTCAAAAAACGATATCTGACCACCCTGTGCTTTGATGGGTGGGTTCCTCGACTCGAATCAGATATTGTTTACCCCCGAAGCCAAAGAAATACAATTTTGGACTGTTCGGATAAATGCATCTTTAACGAAAAATGTTCGCGGGGAAACCAGATACGACATTTACAACACGAATTTCCATGGAAGATTTACCTGAGGAACTTATGTAATCGAACCCATTGATTCCGAAAATGCAATACAAAGTTTGGCGTCTAGATTACAATTACGACATTTTAGAAGCCCGCCTACTATTGTTCATAACTTTTATTTCATAATAAGCATAAAGATATTAATTTTAGAAACCAATTATTATTTGTTATAAAGCTACCTTTTGGTGGGATCACTGGCGTAGGCTTACTGGATATGAACTCTTCCCAATTGTGCGAAGTAGTACAAGCCATGAGGTTGGATTGTGAGATGATTGCTACATTATACCATTGAGGTATGTAGAGTCTGGGTGGCCATTAACGTATTAGTTTTGTTTACATAATATTGTCCACAATACGTCTTTAATTGCGCGCATTTTCTTCTTTCTGCAGATGAAATATACCGTTGCTGTTGCTTTCTTGCTGTGTCTTGTGGCACTCTCCGTGGTCGACTGCCAATTTATGAGCAGCTTTGAGGCCGATGCTGGCTATACCAATTCTTGCAGAAGTAATTGTGACGCCAATTACGTGTTGTGCCACCAACAGGCAAAAGATCAGAGACAAGTGTATACGTGCATCACAGCAAAGGCAACATGCAACGGAAAATGTTAAACGATATATAGAAAGTCACTACGATAAATGTTCCAGATGTATAGTGCCGGACAAGCTGTTGTATTGTACTTTTATTCCAGCCACGTGAACTGATATTATTATTCTCCAACATTTGAAAACCAACCAACAATGACATGCATGTCTAAATAAATCATAAATCTACGTATTCATTTGTCGAACCCATATACATGTAAGTATATCCGTTCTGTCTACAGACTGTGCAAAGCTCATCCCCAAATGTAGTTAATTGTCTTAAGCATCTTGTCTGGCTTAATCCGGATGTACTGGACGATGTTTAATTGGAATGTTTGTGCAAATATCGGTAACATAAGTTATATACTAGAACCTTTCGTGTACCAACTACTATACTGATAAGATTTACAAAAAGATAATTAACGAACCAAAGCCGGACGCTTTGGGTCGTATATAGACTATATCTGATTTTGTGACGTCAACAATTGTTATCTGATACGACACTGCTGTTTTGAATTTTCGCTACCACTTTTGTTGCGCAGTAGATCGGTGGGCTTAAAGCATTAATGTCGTAATCGGCAATAATTGTGTGTGTCTTCAAAATGAGGGGAGTAACTATCAGAATTATGCACAGTGAAGTTCATTCGTAGCGGCGGTTTACATTTTATTGATAACATACAATGTATGACATTAACGATAGCACTGTCAAATATTTGCATTTGAGTGGCCTAAATATAAATCGCGCGTGCAATGGGAAAATCTCAATCACTCTGCCAGGGCGATATTGGAGACAGGCGTGGAATCGAAATCGAAATTCGTGATGCATGCAAACGTTATTATATCACATTTAAATTATCCTAATATTACATATTACATACATCCGTCTGATAATCCTCAGATATCTTGTATTTCCATGATTATGAACAAAGCAGAAGACACAATCAGGTTATCGCGAATTCGGTTGATGGGAAAGCTACATGATGACGTTGTTTGCAAGTTTCGTTGAAATCGACATGATGACATTTTATGAATGAAATGAACATTATGAATCGACAAGCCGCTTCGTTCAGTACGCATCTCAATATGTTGGTGCACACAGTGTCAATAATATAATGGTTAATTTCAGTAAAATACTCCCCTCTCGACAATAACCAACAGTTTTGACTTTTGAATACTTTCAGTTTGTTATTGGCAGTTTATATTCTATAATAATGCTTTTAAAATTAGATTTAGGTGTTAGGTCTGAGGTGGTAGCTCGTAGTCTGTTTCCAATGTGAATCTCTGATTTCCCACATGCCCTGATGTTGATTGACCTAATTTATACACGAAATTGCTAGCCAAAGGACCCACTCTTTCGCACGCCTTGAGAGTAATTAATCATAATCACACCACGATATAAGGCCTAAGTGAATCTTATTTGGTGGGAATACGTATCTATGAAGTTATTTATAAGATTAAATAAAAGCACACAGATAAGCCATAGCTTATGCGTGTGCGTGGTTTAGCTGTGGTTCGTTAGTTACGTTAGCGTATGAGCATATTACCAGTATGATAGTCCAAACACTGTTTCACAGAATAATTATGTTGTTAGCCCTTTCTATACTAAAACATCATTAATGAGTAGTTATCCCATATGAAATGTTCAGCTAATAAGTTAACCCTTTCTATACTAAAGCATCATTGCTGTGTAGTTATCCCATCATAGGAAATGTTCAGATAATAAGTTAACCCTTTCTATGCTAAAGCATCATTGATGAGTAGTTATCCCATATGAAATGTTCACTATAAAGTTAACCCTTTCAATGCTAAAGCATCATTGATGAGTAGTTATCCCATCATAGGAAATGTTCACATAATAAGTTAACACTTTCTATGCTAAAGCATCATTGATGAGTAGTTATCCCATATGAAATGTTCACATAATAAGTTAACCCTTTCAATGCTAAAGCATCATTGCTGTGTAGTTATCCCATCATAGGAAATGTTCAGATAATAAGTTAACCCTTTATATGCTAAAGCATCATTGATGAGTAGTTATCCCATATGAAATGTTCACATAATAAGTTAACCCTTTCAATGCTAAAGCATCATTGATGATAGTAATCCCATATTCAGATAATAAATAAAACAAAACGTCCAACTTAATATCTGAACATTCCCCCAATAACCCCAATAAATAAAGCTCGTTCTGAAATTGTATGTATCTGTCGTATGGTTTTATTACCTTAACATCCCTTCAAATGAATAATAAACCACTCCGATATACACTTGTTACCTGACTTAATACAGAAAGGGTTATCAGGTCATAACTTATTCCGCTTTGCGTTTCACAAGATTCTCGAGCTTCAGGACGACCAATGCTTTGTTTGTAATCGTAACTGCGGATATATCAAAACGACAACTAACAGAACAAACACATATTCTAATGTCGAAATACCATATTCGTAATTCTTATTTTATAAGTATAGTAGTTAATTATGCAAAATGTGTCCACAGAAGCAGCTGTCTGAGAACTAAATTTGATCTAATTTATCAATTACCACTACCCCACCCCTGGTCGAGTGGTCCCGCTAACTTGCTGTGATGTTGGTCAAACCAAGCTGAATTGCTATGATTCTGGTAGGACAAACTGATGCCGTTACGAAAATAAATACCTTTATTTTATTTCTAAAGTTGTTATCAACTGCAGATTAAAAGAGAATTACCAGCGTTATTCGCATAGCTCGTTGCACCGTGCACGTTGCGTCCACACAATATGAAAGCAATTAGGGGTCTGCGTGCGACGTCATGTGACATAATATCGACCAACCGACGTCCTGCGTTCTTGTTCGACAATGCGAATGCATGTGTGAGTGCAAATATACTGTTACAATTACCATCATTGACACGTGGAAATTCATTTTTGTTATGTTGTCCTTCAACAGTGACATTTCCATGTCCAACAAAAATGTGTATATATCTTCTATGTGACTACCACTAACTTCCTATAATGCTTTCATTAGGTCAACGGAGCCTTTTCTCCGGGTTGGTTGCTACTTTCATGACGTAATTCTGTATATGCATATTCAACCGGTAACTAGGGACGTCATTCTGCCAAAATACGTCATTGGTGGTTTTGAACCTCCTCCAATAGATCCTCAAATCCCCTTAACGGACATAAACCGTTTAAGCTACGACACTAGTTGCCCTATTGTACATATATCATCCCCGTGATATGTGGGGTTTAATTCAGAAGTTTAAACATGCTAAATTGTTGCTGTTCGAGTCATGTGCGGAAGGGAGAGGGGCACCAAACACAATAACATATTTTTTGTCAGCGATTTCCGTCAACTTCATACATAACCATCTCCATGATACGATGCATCTAATCTTGTGGTTTAAATTTTAAGACTCCAAATTGTGCCGTTCGAGTCAGGGATTTGGAGTGGCACTAAATCCATGTGGATGCAGATGTTTTGTCGACATTTTCCACCATACCTATACACAGTAACCTCCATGATACTATAGGAATCTAATAGTTTGGATACAGATTACCAAGTTGCGCCGGGTGAGTGGATGGGAAGGCAACAACATAAATAATAATATTAATTTGTTGCTGATTTCTTCCAATTTTTTTAGATCTATATAGAAATCTCCACAAAAAGAATAGTTAATGGTGTGTTGTAAGGTTTCAATGGTTCGGTATTGAATCATGGGAGGGCACCATAATTGGTGTGGTTCAAAGTTGGCAGATCAGCCGTTGGCGGTGGAGCGCGATATACATGTATGGTCATCACAATGCATAGAAAATCATCGATTCCTGATCATCCTTTTCGAACTGGGATGTCTCACTTTCTCAAATGTCAACCAAATATAAAATGTCAAGAAATGATGTTGAATATTGATCTAGATTTCATTCGGACAGCCCAAAAAGTGGGATTTCTAAAGCCGCTTTCACACTTGTCCGTTTTCCGGATACGATTCTAGAAATAGTCCGTTGTATCTGTTCACACATGTCCGTTTCCGTCCGTTTATATCAAATAACGGACTTGCGTTACCAGTGCGACAGGGGAGGGGGAGTTCTCTCATTTCAGTGTATTTTGTTGATGTTATGATAGGCTGATAGTACCAAAGCGGACAGCACAGAATCGCTCAGATTCAGTGATCCACGGGAGATGTTCAGATAATAAGCTCAACAATCAACCTTGGGTGACGGGTCATTTGTTGAATTTATTATCCGAACATTTAAAAGAAGATTATTTATCATTATTATCATTACTATTGATGACTTCGGTACCCAGTGTAGCCGGTGTGATCATTAGAGTATGCAATGTCCTCCTTATTCATATGTCTAATTGTGACTAGGGTACCCGCGGGGGATCTAAATTTAATATGGCCTCCATGCAACCAAAATCAATGTACCATCACCAAATTCGAAACTGATATGTATCTCCTCAAATGTGAACCACATAGCCACCAGCTATCAAGAAATTATGTTGTTGAACTTTAATCAAGTTATCATCCAGACAACCCAAAACATTTTATTTCTATGTTGAACTTCTCCGGCTGATAACTCCGTCAACACGCTCATCAGATCATGATAAAAATCGAACTGCACCTGCATGCGCCTCAAAGACATTTTTCAAGAAATGTTGTTGTACATTTGTATATTGCTCAAGCTATCATCAGGACAATCCAAACAACAGCGAATTATATGCCGACAAATGGACATAACTCCTTCAAAAATCATCGGACCGTGACCAAATTCGATGTTGACATGGGCGTTCTTAAATACCAAATCCCATGTAATTCTGACTCATGTAATATTGTTGAGGTTATGATCCGGACAACATGGGTGGCCGATGGACATAGGGATGGGCATGTTGATTACAATAGTCCTCCGAGATGTTTCGGGGGACAATAAATACTTTGAGTACTCTCTATTCCCAAAATAAGATTCCCCAAACTGATTGTTCAACATCACTTTAACACGGGGCACGCCGGGTAACCCTGCTACTTAGATATAAATTCCGTGGAAATCGGCGACAACAAATATTCTTGTCGATTTAGGTTCCCCTATCCCTCTCCATCCTCGACCCGAACGACAACACTTTGGCATTCTTACACCACATCAGTATACTCATCATATCATGGCGATGATTATATACAAATTTGGTGGAAATCTGCGACAACATATATTCTTATAGATTTATTGGAAGGTTGTGATGGCCATGTAATCGACTTTAAAGACATATTATGTACTTGTTCTGGAGCTTGAAACTGATAAGTTAGTTTACAGGCGCTTTGCCAACTAGAGGAATGTAACATTCTACTAACATCGCCGAAAATGTCAAGCAAATCGACCGTACCACTCCATAGAAAACATCATCTGAACTACGCTCAATTGTAAATATTTATTTCCTATTCGGGAGGCATGCAACTATCGGCGATAGGCAACTGAAAACGATTTCGCTATCGAGAGTGACTGCATTTGATTGCTATATAAGAATGACTGTGTGTTGTCAATTTGGATATAATATTTGTAAAAAAAAATAACCACCTTGAGCAAGATTATGCTCCATTTCTATTTGATCACTCCAACGGAGTGTTTCACATCACTTTAATAATAGACAGCCGAGAAAAAAATCCAATGATTTGCTCAGATGAAGAGCGTATATGCTGCCGTCGCCCAAAGAGCGTTCTCAATTCTGATCGATTTCAAAGTAAAACTGATGGGTGATCTCTTTTTATATAAACCAGGTTTGTCCGATTTTTTTTACATGAGTCAATGCACTTAGTTTGTCGATTTTTATCAATTTTATAATCGTTAGCGCGATAACCTTAACAAGCGGCAACCAATTTACATCGGGTACATGGATCTGTCACAAAAATATATTGATTTAGTTCAAACACAAGGTTTTTGTCCGATTTTTGTTTACCTGAGTTATGGCCCTTAGTTCTGGGTTATGGTGCTTTAGTTCGTCCATTCTCGGTTTGACAGATTCACTCTTAATCACACACAAAAAAAACTCGACAAGAGCAATTTTTGATGATCAGCCCTTGTGTATTTGCCCGGTTACATTGTCTTTGTTAGTAGGGCAATTTTAACAAAGTTGGTGTCAAACCGGACAGTGTATCTTTAAGTAGGGGTTAATTTACGCTATGTGAATATGAACCTCATCGTGGCCATTGTTCAGGCTAGGTGCTATCACTCTATGCATCATTCATAGCTGTGTGAATTCGATTTGGTGTGCATGGGAAGGAGAGTTATTCCTCTTGGACCAACGCCTTAGCAGCCAGTATTAATAGCACGGTGCATGCATTCGCACGCTGGGCCGCATCAATATATATACATTAATGCTCTAATTAATCGACTCCTTAACCACAACATAATTATGGGTAACTTTTCAGGATTTAGCTTTCCGATGAATGGCAACAAGCCATATTTCCGACTAAATCCTGAAAAGTTACCCATAATTCTGCTGTGGTTAAGGAGTCGATTAATTAGAGCATTACTGTGCGTACTCAAGGTGTAGTCTGGCTGTCGGGCTGAAAATATAAGGTCTACCAGGAAAAAAATCTTAACAAGCTAAATTTGATATCGTTGGAAAGAGGAGATCTTCATTTATAACATATCCAAAATCCGCTAAAATCCGCTTTGGGGAAAATGTTCTAGGGATTACGTAGTTGTACAACTATGTGTAAAATTGGAGCAACGGAGCGAATAGAGTGACACGGACAGAAAATAATACAATCGCGGCCATAAAATGGCTGTCAAAATGGCCGCAACTCCAAAACATACCACGACGAAAGCAACATATTGGATAACCATATAGGAGTGAACATACGTATTATTAATGTACATTCATGTTGTTTAATATCTTTAAAGGTACACAGATCATTAAAATATCCATCTGCATGATGTATTGGTCATTTCAACGCAAGTCAAACCCAATGGTTAAATTTCTGTTTTTTAGCTTATCCAACATCCAACTGTCCGGACAAAATATAATAATTTTGGTCATGCAACACACAAAGTAATGTTTCGCCATGCAGTGTATGGTAGTTTCATTGGACATTCTGATTAATTATTGAATGTAACACATACACCGAAGTGCACACCCTTGTGGTATAAAGACTAGTTAGATTTATGGAATTTGCTGCTCTCTCCGTGATAATATGCCATACACATATGTCCCAATGCTTATCACACTGCAAAGACACATCAATATCTTCAATAGATTAGCGCCACATCTCACGAGATCAAAGAGAAGGTACATCTTACAGATTATTTAAGACTAATTTTCACGCGGCTACCAAACCGGTTTATTATTGGAACATTTTATTCAAATTACTTCAGTCCCCACTTTACAACTGGGATATACTACCACACAATGCACAATATTAATTTTCAGTATCGTTTTGTCCTAAAATATCTTACCAGTACCACCCACGTAATTGTGCTAAATAGCAAGGGTTCATCGTTTAAAGCTGTTATTTCAGCGTTGAACATTCGCTAAATGTTGCTTTTTGTGGTTTTGTGTACAGCAACTATATGTAACTTTAGGGATAAGGGGCAAACGCTGTGATGCGGTTGCAGAAATCGTAGTTATTTTCGCATATATGTGGCTTCGGTGAATATAACGAAATATAATTTCCAGATATAAACACAGTCTCAACCACAGAATATGTAAACTATATTGGTCAAGTTTAGAATTTATTGAAGATAGGCTTTGTACTCCTCTGTGTTTTTGATAAATTGTGTTCATAATATACCACCATGCATTCTTGTGATAAAAGCGAAATATTCGTGTTTTGTCACCTGATTGGAGGCAACTATGATTACTATTTTGAGATAGAGACAATGGAATCTTCACATTTTACCCAAAACTGTATGCATATATCTTATATTGTTCCATAGCAGTGCATTTTGAAAGGGCTAATTTTGTAGATATCAAAATAAATGATGATCGGTCACATTCACGAGACTACTCTCACGACATATATTTCTGCTTCCAGAAAACATCACAGAATCAATACATCCATATCAATTCGCATTTAACTGTTTAATTACACATATAATCACACGATTCAACATAAAAAGTACATATAAAACTGCGTTATTGTTCCATTTATGTGTGCCCAAAAGTCCAGATTTAACCGTTGCATGAGACCCTGCTTTCGATTGCTCTCTCGTGAGATTCATTAGGGAGAATTCTTACATCTCTGATCAAACGTTTCTCTTATACTCTGCAATGAATATCCTCAAATAATTCGAACGTTTGTTCTATCTTATAGGACTAGCAATTACATGTTTCACAAAGTGTAAATTTCATTCACTTTTCTCCATTTTGGCGTCCGTTTTGGGAAAGACATTCTACAAATATGGTTTACGGCTAAACATTGTTTGTCAATATTTAAATTTATTGCGAATTTGGCATTAATTGTTGCATCTACCGCAGAAATTCAACAATTTCAGATATTAACAATCATATTGGGCGCCATCTTGAATAGAGAATTTTCCCCAAAGCGGATTTTAGCGGATTTTGGATATGTTATTCCTCAGATTCTGCTCGACAAAATTACACCAAAAAACAGCTTGTTAATAATATTTTCTAGGTCCAATGCTTAAACGACCAAACTAGTGTGATAGTTTCTCTTTCTAGCTAAGGATACGTTCATACACTGTCAATTTTTCATGGCATTTCTTCAGTCATAGAAAAACCTATGGTGCCAGAATATATATAAACGGTAAATTGCATATTTACCAAAGCTAACGACACGAGAAGTAAACTTTCGGTAGTTCCACATGTAACGGCGTCACTAACATATTGCCTTACAATACTTGTATATATGATTGATTCTTGCGAGATAATTACATGCTATTTACAGGCAAATTTTGTTAACATCGCTACTAGTGGAACTACATAGTGTTGTTTACTTCGTTTTACTGTAGTTAGCTGCGGTATACATGTGGATTTTATAATAATGTGTGAACTGTGTTTATGGCACATTGTATAGTTCTATAACTAAATGCGTGCAAAAGAATGTCTGGCAAATTTGCCAGTGTATGAACCTAACACCCAAGCTACCAACTGCTGTGCCGATGGAATATATATTAATTAATTTTTAAATAATGAGCTCCCATTATCCTGGTGGCTTTTGTTGGTACATGGATTAACATATGAACTCGCAATTATTGCCAATATATCGTTAGTATTATTTTTAAAGGGAACATTTAACGGTATACCCTGCATGAGTTGACATCATAAGACCAACATCTGTATGTTTTCTATACCATAAACTATTTAGGTCGGACCGATTAATAGGAGGTTGTGACGGCCAGATATTTTGAAATTTGTTCAGCCTAGCACAAAATCATATGATGACCTTATAAAGAGAGTCAGTGTTTCCCTTTCGCAAAAGCGGTAAATAATAAAGAGCGTTCTTAATTATGAGCTTTTTAGATAGTATTTGCCGTATTACTTACGGATGATTTTGCGGATGTGATCCCTATGTGATACGAATGATGATGATCTACATAATAGATAATGCAGAACGTTCAATATTCGAAGATAGCAATGTAATACGGATGGCTTCTTTAGTTTCTTGATTTTCGAGATGCCTTTGCCTTATAAAAATAATCGCGATTGCAATTAGTGTTCGTGTTTCGTTTATCTTGACAGCAGCTGCTGATAGTTATCTCAGGAAATGTAAACGGTGTCAGATTTCACCAGGAAATGACTCTCAAATACACT
The DNA here is from genome assembly GCA_032622095.1 of Siphonodentalium dalli. NCBI lineage: Eukaryota > Metazoa > Mollusca > Scaphopoda > Gadilida > Siphonodentaliidae > Siphonodentalium > Siphonodentalium dalli. The sequence continues at coordinate 72,350,449 of CP136065.1, read as the reverse complement.
TAGAACCATCTACCACTGAAAATAAACTGTCAAACTTGCCCATAATCATGTCGACATCTCTGAGCGTGGATCGCTAGTTCATTGCTGAATGGCTTATATTCGTGTATTGTGGCATGCACCTTACCAATTGAGCCAGCGAGCCCCACATCACCCGTGGCCTCGAATACACGCAATGTACATTGTTAGAAAATACTGTGAACCTGGCTAATTATACGGTAAATTAGCAAATTAAGAGCAAGAAATTGGTGTTGACCCATCAAAAATACCATTGGTCTGACCTTTATTAGTTACGGTCTTGATATTGTAAAAAATACAGCGGTCTGACAGTTACTGGTCACGGTCTGCCAGTTACTTAAACGGTTTATAACGTGGAACATGCTACGGCCTGACCGTGTGTTTAACGGTCAAAGGTTGGCAGCGATGTTGAGCGGTCTCAGACCGTTAAAGCGACGGGCTTTTTTTCTAACAGTGTGTTCCAGTTGACACGAACGGACCCGGTTGATGATTGTACTGTTTATTGAATATTAAAAATCCTCAAAAGTCTATAATGCAAATAACATCAAGAATTAAATAACGAAACAGTTAAAATATTAGCAATATACGGTATGTCCGTCAGTATGTCTGTCAAATATATCCTAAATTACACAATATAATTCTCAGTTCCGTGTCCCAACTTAGACGTATAACCGTAATTGGACACATATTTAAACTATTACTGGTCGATTTTTAATAAATATAGGATGGTTTGCAGTTTAATATACGCGGGTAAAATGCCAAGTGTGGTGAGTATATATAGTCCACGACGCGGAACTATACCTTATACGTGTTATACCCGTGCATTCAACGACAAGACATGCTCTATTTATTATATGTCACCGAACTATTAGAATGTGTAGAATGCATTCTGCATAAACTGTATACAGGAAAGATAAACTGCTATACCTATACACGATTAGTATTTCCACCGCACGAATTACAACTTGTGTTCTGGATTATGAAGTTGCATCGCCTCGGAACTTATCAGCTTATAAATGTATGTATCGTGTATACATTCTCATTCTTGTGTATATATTTTCTCTGTGTACTTCTCAATATCTATATTTGATCAGAGAATAAAACATACTAGCCTCATTTTGGGAATTTAAATTCCCAAAGTCACACTTAGCCCTTGAAATCAGATTTGGTTATGTGATCATTGGAATGAAACATGATATAATTAAAAGTATATATTAGCATAAATGCTTGTACTTGAAATGCCACTGAATTTGCTGAAAGCGGGATATCAGCATAAAGATACATGTACATATACATTGATCCATGCATGTTCATGCACATGTAGTATGGGTATTCACCTTCGTTAGCCAGTGGTATCCATGGGACCGAATGATAGGTGAAACAAACACTGTATGTTGACAGACACAACATGAAATATGAATCATATGAAAAAATGTGTGGTGTCAACTAAATCATTGCACAGATACATGTACATATGTACTGTAGAGCTCATTCTGCTTAGTCCTCATCTTCTGGGGGTATATATAGTCTCAAGTTAACATTGTTTTGGTTACTTTTTCCTTTCTGCTCAGTTTCTATATCCCCTAATGTGCAGAAGATAAAATGCATAATCGAGGTGACTAATGGGTGAATATCACCAACTTCAACTTGGGAACTTCAATCTGACCCAAGATATCCCATATCAGTTGAGACCTAAGCAGAATGATGTCCCCAGCGGGTGAATTTGGTGATGCTAGCCCTCTGGACCTCATTCTGCAAGTGGCAGATACTCTAAGACTCCGATTGAATGCGTACTTAGATCATGCCACGAATCTCTACTCTACATGCTACGCCCGTGGAGATCATATATCACCAGTATATGCAGAACCTGGGAACATTTTGATGTTGTGACAGGAAAGTTTATAAAATTGAAAAAGCAGTGCAGGTAATTTATTTCGTAGTTAATAGTTGTTCCTGTGTATGTGTTTCACTGTAGGTGAAGGTCCCAACTTGAAATTTTACTATTTAAGTGACTTTGGGAAGTATTTTGTTTTGCGACGCTTACAATGATTATGTACTTTCTCCCTGAATGTTAGTTAAACATTTAAGACATGGCTAATTCGAGCTTCCAAATTTTGTCAACGAAATTTGGAAGGACGAATAAGATAGGTTAACGAAAGAATGATATACCGGCGTCATATGCTCTGAAAATACTTGCCATGGTCATAACCAACATTTTTTAATGTTTTAATTTAATTGATTTAATGTATTAATGTTTTAAGTTAATTAATTTAATTTAATTTAATGTTTTAATTGTTTCTCACACCAGTGAAACAAACGCTTCTTAATTATGCCATATCAGGAATAGACTAACACGCTTTTCGATGTTCCACGCCGGACACTTGATTTGGTTGTTGTTTGTTTGTGTTCAGATTTGTATGTTGTATGTCTTTCTGTGACATATAATACCCATGGTCAGGTAGTTCCAGTATTTATCTACCTATTTCGATACCGGGATATTTTCAAAAGCGAATATTAGTAGGTTTGTTTTGGCTTTAGTAAGAAAAACGCATGTAGTATCGAACTGGGACCGCCCCCTACTGTGAAGTAGCTTGCTGAGGAGCAAGTGTTAACAAAGAAATATATCCCCTGCTGTGTACTGGTAGGATAAGATTCATACTGGCGTAACTGGAATAGAGATTCACGATATGATTTAATGTGTAGTCAGATTCCAGACAGGTCAGAATTGCAGTTAACTATAATGGCGATCATGTCCGTTGTCAGATTTCCAACACACAGGAGTCATGAACTAATGATTCGACATCGTATTTGGACAAAATGGCAACACCAGTTGATCCTATGAGTGAATTCGAGCCAGACAAGCTGGCACGGAAAATGTGATCGATACCTTGTGATACCTTATGATAGTGACACAACATTTGCAGCTTGAACATGTTTTAGTGAATGGTCTACACGTCAACACTTAGACGCCATGGGTCACTAGTCTTCTATAACAGTAGCACATTCGTCTTCAATCCAACTTCTGTGAAATGTTATGTTCAGGATAACGTCCATCGAAATGTGTACCAAGCATTTTGCGTGATGCCATGACGTTGATGCACTCATGTTTTCCGTAAACCGAAGCACAATATTAACTGTTTACATTCTAATCCAACTAAGAGATAGCACATTAGGGTTTCAACCCCATCAAACGGCAGTGTGAATACGTGTGGCTTGCTCTCCTCCGAAGGCGAGAGTCAATCGTCAAGTCGCCATGAATAATTCCATTAAATAATGAACAACTGGTCACTGGCTTGTGGTCCCTGTCAATTTATCGTTCAACCTATACGCAGAATTCGCTTCATTCTGGTAAAATATCCCTCATCAAAATGCTGCTTTGTTGGGTTGTCCTGCTGGTATACTGTGTTTGATACTTAGGGAGATTGTGGTGACCATGCCCCGTTATGGCCCTGCGACTCCGGCATTATATTTTCGATGCGATTTTCGATTCGATTTGGCCAAGAATCGCGATTTCTCCGTGCGTACAATGAACCATTGCCCAATAGTGAAACAGCTACGCGTATATTATATTTTTACGTCATGCCATTAGTGAATTACTTTTTAGCTGTGTCATATTAAGTCGACGGTTAGACATGAATAGCACTATATTAAAGTCCATATCATACTACAACAGCTGCTACAATGAAACAACTCGCGTAACTGTTAATATGATGAGCTTCAATGGTCTACATGTACAACACCAATTCGCGTCTAATAATGTTGCGAAATGTGTTAACAATGAAAATACACAGCATGTCTAACCAGCATCACGACATCACAGCAGGACCTGTTAACCAGGCATTTAATCACCACCGCTGGGTCACAAGAACCCACCAACATCACGACCTAGCAGGATCAGGTGGCCATGCAGTTTAATCATCAGCGCTGGGTCACAAGAACCCACCAACATCACGACATACCAGGACCAGTTAACCGGGGTGTTAACCACCAACGTTGTGTCACAAGAACCCACCAATATCACGACATTACAGCAGGACCATGCTTCAAACACATCCTATATATAGCCCCACTCAAAATGAAGCAGACGGCAACACGTTCCACGTGTTGTTGGTTGTTCGGGGCTCAATGCGGGGATGAAATGCAGCAGCAACGGTTGAACGTGTGTGGAAGTGTGGGTATTATGCAGCAGACGATAGTGTTGGCACGTGATCGGAAGTTATTAATAATCTCATATCAGCGTCTCTCTTTCCTCCAAGTCAGACACGTCACAGTCAGAAATATCGAATTCACCCAGATTTCCGAACAGGTCATCATCCCAGCCTGTAAAAAAGATTAAAATAAATAAGGTTATCGTCTTGACTCATAAAGCATCATGGTTATGGCGACATATAGTATTATGTGTTATATGCGCAGTTGGTTTATACTGATGGACGTATTGTTCGCTTTGGACCATGATTGCATCGTCGATATACGATGCACGAATCTATACACACACTGGCGCATATCACATTTCGTCTTCAAATCTATTTTGTTTGTTGTTGAATACTTGATTCTCTGATCCGTAATAGTACATTATGTGGGGATAAAAAGAGAGGGGGAGATATCTACAAAAGATATAATAAAAAAACTAGATATACATGGACTATCAGGGTGACATCTATTTTTTATCATAATAACCATCATTTCGGCCAATTTGGCCGGTTACTTCATGTGACTTTTTCATCTGACGTGTGTGTCGGATAATTGATCTGGAGGATTTATGTAAATGTTAGCCCAAACTACATTTCCAAGTAACGATGGTTTTGTTGTTTATTTTGAGGAATAATACCGCGTCAGATGAATTCAGCCCAAATATGTTAACAGTTGTCGTGTCAAACATTCGGCAGTAGGTTAGCGTTATTTAGTATTGTGGATGTCCTTTAACATGGGGAAAATAGACTACTGCGCTTGAACGAGCATGTGAATTTGTCGTTTTTAATGTACAGCAACTTGATAATCAATAACAGAGGCATTCTCTGTCAAATAAGGTCGCTCTATTTACGGTATTAATTGCGGAACTTTCTAAAGTAAACTACGCGTAAACGGATACATACGGTAAATTATAGAATGTGCCGGAATCGGCCTAATCGCCCCATGGCCAACTCGCCCAGTCGACGTGTGTCAATTCGGTACCTACTATAACATGTACCCGAGTCCGATTCGGAATAAAAGATGTATACGGGTGTTATATAGCGTTTGGTCCGTTGTTTCTCAATGAATATTATTGAAATTTGGTGTATATGTCCGGGCTGGGACATGGAATACAACAACGTTTGAATTGTTTTTAAATTTACAAATTTGTTGATTTTATTCAATTTTTTTTCGTTCTGAAAACACACTATAAAGTATATATAATATAATAACGAACACGAGACATACATAATTTATAAACTGTTAACAAAAGATATCAAATTCAATACATGACAAAGATGACTCAGTGGAGTTTATAAAGTGAACATAAAAACATTGAGGTAAGAATCTTTTTAAGGAATGCAACTTTATTTAATGATAATAAACACATAAATTAAAATAACAAACATGAGACATACATGATTTATAAACTGTTAACAAAAGATATCAAACTCAATACATCACAAAGATGACTCAGTGAAGTTTATAAAGTGAACATAAAAATATTAAGGTAAGAATCTTTTTAAGCATTACTAAACCGTTTAGCACAGACCACAGTCCACTTCACTCATCCGATCATCACCAAACTTCATATTTATCTTGATATTGATCTATCAGATGAGAGCTATCAAATATTTTTTTAATTTCATAGAAAAAAATGGTCGCCAGCGGCCATATTGCATTTACGTTATATTTTATCGCGTCATGTCGATATCTAGTATTACTTAGAAATTTCACCTTTCCAGATTCATAATTGCTCCATTGACTGTAACAGATGAAATTATTCCCCTCTTCGGATAGAGTGTCACTGAAACTTTATTTTGTCAGACTGTCTGTATAATCACTGATTATATATGGCAATAATCTGTAATAAGATGTAGCACTATTTTATTTTATATTTACATGCAGTGCTGTTTTTATACATCAATTCTAATCCCCCTAGATCATCATGTGATCGATCATACATCGCGCGATGACCTGGTTGAATTAAGGGGGGTTTTATGGATCACTTCTGTCCTCAAGCTAGATTATACTTATGACATTTAATGGCATGTTTCTAACGTGGAGGGTTAGATATGCTTGAGAAACCACCACTCTTTAATTCACACCAAGTTCTCAGCTGTCATGTTCGGATATTAGAACCCATAGCCATGTTATATGGTTTATTTTGTGTATACTAGTAATATAGTTATTTTCAGTACCTTTATATACCAGTACTGTGTATAACAATGCATATAAATTAATCCATGTATACATGTATATTGATTCAACGGATTCAGTGGTTTTGTCCATCAGTCTATCAAATTTGCGGGGAAAACATGGCCACAAGCAGTACACCCTGCTAAATATCGAATTTGAATCAATTGGCGCACCCTGCAGCCAGCTTTTATTGGAGAACTTTTTCTTATGTGGATATTTTGGGTCACCGCTAGATGTGAGCCATATTTTGTTCTCAAACTGTCCTTGTGAAGACATCACTGCCAGCGGTGATCTTCAATTTTACTATTTTTATGGCTAAATAATTTGGTTGATCCTACAGACGACACCCTTGTCCGATCGTCATCAGATTCCACAATTATCTTCTGGATAACCAGGGTGAGAGTAATCTAATTTTCCCGAATTTCGTTAAAAAACATTACCACAGGCAGCAATTTGGTATCTTACTCTTTGATCCTCTTTTGCATGACTGAATTGTTTAGCAACTGTACAGACATATCCCTCATCTGGTTTTTATATACATGTATATCTCTTCATGCGGATAGCCAGTATTACGTAGGTACTTCAACTTTCTGCATTCCTGTCATCATTTGAAATATAAAAATTTACCTGATACATGCACCCTTCAAAATTTGTTTCGTCGTATCTATTTTAATGACCCGTATGGTAATATTGATACAGATATATTTGTCAAACATTTCTTTGTACAATATACAGGTATTTAGTTTGTAACTAAATCTAGAAATATATAATAGTAGCTCGTGGACCCCACTTCGTCCGGGATGTTCCCCTCTGATTTTCGGAGAAATGCGCGATTTAACCTTGAATTGACTATTTTAAAGGTGAAGGTCATGTCGGGGTCACGATTTGACCCGTCCAAAACACTCCCCGGACAAAAGTCACGACAAAAGTACCCGTCGAAATCCGCCCGGCTTTATACCCGATTTGACCTTGAATTGACAATTTTGAATGTCAAGATCAGGTCAGGGTCATGATTTGACCCACCCGAAACACTCCTGGGACAAAAGTAACAGTAGGTATCAAATTTCGTTGAAATACTTCCGTTTTACCAGATTTGACCTTGAATTGATCTTTTTGAATGTCAAAGTCAGGTCGGGATCAAGATTTGACCCGTCCAAAATACTCCCTGGAAATAATTTCCCCTAGGTATCAAATTTCGTCAAATCTGTCCGGCAGTTTTCCCGGCCATAGCTAACAGACAAACAGACAGACAAATGTCCAAAATATATATTAAACTAGCTGATGTACTCGACTTCGTTCGGGCTAGTTAGGGATTTTTTTTGTGATCGCCTCCATCTGGACAGTACCCAGTATATACAGCGTCTGGCCAAACTATTGTTCAATTGGTCCAGAAACATGCCTATATCAGCACGTTCGAGAACATGGTCCCACGTGAAATTGGACCCGTCCATATTGCTCCCGGGATCGAAGTAGTCCTATACACACAAATTTTTAGTCGGATCGGTCAAGGTCCAGAAACATGCCTATGAGCGAGGTCAAGTTGACACGTTAAATACCAAATTCGAGCAGTGTTAGAGTCTATAACACATACACACATGCATTCACGCATACACACATACATACATACATACAGACAGGTGTTTCAAAATGTATAATCGATAGCTACAACAATTCTATGGTAGATAGTTCACGGCCGACCTGATGCATGCATCTTAGTTTTCTTGTCATCATTGGCATCCACTTCTTCGTGGTCATCAATCATCAGCGTCGCCGTTGTATACATCTTCATCAATACTTTCCCATCGGCATATTAATCGTCGTCGTCATCATCAGTATCATTATTATCGTCGTCGTTATTGTCCTTTGCCTTGTTATCGATATCATGGTCATCATCTCATCGTCATCATCATTATCATCATCATCATCATCATCGTCATCATCATCATCATCGTCGTCATCATCATCACCATCGTAGTCGTCGTCGTCGTCGTCGTCTCCGCCATTGTCCTCGTTGTCAATTCGGAGCTAACAAATAACATAATCATGTTATAAATATAATTAACTTAACACTTTCAATACTAAGGTGACGTTTACACATAGCCGGTGAAGCCGTTACCCGGCGAACCCGTTAGCCGGCGAAGGTTGGGCAGAGTGTTTACACATCGCCGGCGAAGATACGCATATATTCATGTGTCTCCTTTACTTGTTAATAGTTTTCGTTTTAGTTCTCACTGAACTGCAATATGATATTGCTGTACACCTGTAAACATCTAGCCGCTTCCTGTTAGATATATGGTTGGGCAGTATAGTGAAATGAAACTTTTTAGAAATGGAAATGCCGAAATTATTAATATCCAACTCAAACTTTCAGGTATTGCTATTTGTAATTTTATAGATATTTAAAAAACATTGTTAATGGTTTGTTTGGGTTCACATACAGCCTGTGAAGTGAGTGTCGCACTAAAAATATGGCCATTGTCAGTTTTGAGATCTTTTCGTCGCATACATCTACAAATTGGTGTCTAATCATTCGGATTGGATTTGATATTATATATATAAGTTTCAACATCGCGAATCAAATGTGACACATTTTCCGTTTGCACATTATACAATAAAATATGTTTTTCATTTTACTCGGGCGTTCACCATGTCCATGTACATGTATATAGGGCCGTGGCGATGGGGTGTCTCATCCCAACTTTAATCAAAATATTCAAAAGCTGGAAATTTCATACCTGACACGGCAATAGTTGGACATTTGACATCAGCAATATGTTGAAATTGTTCTCGTAGTTTTATTTTCAACAATTTGTTATTGGTGATTTCTTTAGGCAACATTTGCTTATTTTTTTTACCAAATTGTTGGACTGAAATGACCATCAGTTGGAAATGATCCAACCTTATTAGAGGTGCGTCAAATTTGAAAAATGTGCAACAATTGGAAAGCTTAAGGCTGGATGCTAGGATTTTGCAATTTTCAGGGTTCAGATTAAAAAAAATTCTCACACCTGGCCATAACCACGGTCGGTCGATAAATTCCAAAGATGAACAGTCCCACACCTCCAAATCAGGCCCTCTAGTCCCGTCCCTGTGTAAATCAGTCCACGGCGCACTCAGATTTCGATTATTGAACTAATTGTCCATTAAGTTTGAATCCACAGAAACGTGCCATCCCATTTCTTCCATATATATATATATATATGGACATACATGTACATGAATTAATTCCCTCGAATGCGCAACAAATGTACCATGCACATGCAGAGTACGTGTACCATCATCGGTTAGTATTTATAATAATAGCTTATAACCAAGGTGCGTGACCACCGACCTGACAGCTGATTAGAGACAATCAAACTGGCACACTGACCAATATATACACAGGTGAAAAGCGGGCTGGTCTATCAGCGATTGCACAATAATATTGTTCGAGTTAATTGTTGAAAGGACATCACCCATGACGGCATGACCCCAGATAAACATCTAACTAAACCGCAGAGCGAATTAGAATCCATACGACAATCAGGTGCTTGTACTAAATCATTTTTTCCAAAAGTTGAAAACCGTATCGCTGAGTATCCGGTTAGCCGTAATTCTTATCCGGCGAAGTATAAACACTCTATTGTTATCGCTGCCGGCTAAAGCGAATGCGATCTTCGCCGGGTAAGGTATAAACACCGCCTAAGTAGATTCTCGCAGTGAGTTCAAAAATTTGCATCGGAATCGTCTATGATTGATTTGCATGCATATATGGCAGATGTTTGCTCGTGTGTTAGCTCCGACCAGTAACCCAGTTACACATGCGACGTGTTGTTTGTCACATAGTTACCAACGATTATCAGAGAATAACTCCAACTATAAAAATGAAACTATTTCACCCATCCTTGTTTAAAAAGGGCTACAAAGTTATATTTGGAAGTCGTTTCAAAAATCCGATGGTGTTTTTGTCACATAGTTACAAATGCTTACCAGAGAATAACTCCAACTAGAAAAATGAAAACATTCACCCATCCTTGTTTAAAAAGGGTTACAAAGTTAAATTTGGAAGTCGCTTCAAAAATCCGACGTGTTTTTTGTCACATGGTCACCAATGCTTATCAGAGAATAACTCCAACTATAAAAATGAAAATATTTCACCTATCCTTGTTTTAAAAGGGTTACACATTTGAAGGGATGCTAATGTGATAAAAGCAGACGACAGATAAATAAAAGTGCAGAAGGATCCCTATTTATTGAGGGAAATGTTTAGATAATAAGTTCACAAATGGTCGTTAACTATGGGATAACTACTCACCAATGATACTTTAGTATACACAGTGTTAATTAGCTTAATTATATACACCACACAGGTGTTGCAATAAATTAAATTATGTCATACATGTATGAACGATCAGTTGATTGTATTACAGGTAACAAAAACCATGCCCAAGTACGCGATGCAAATTTGTTGTTTAACCCGGGAGCTGCGCTGGTGCAACATTAAAGACCCTCTGCCAATTCATTATCGTATATGCATGTGCCAGTCGACCATAGGTGCATTATTGTATACGAGTTGTTGGACGTCGTTATAAAGAGTTGTTGGAAGTCGTTATAACTACTTGCGAGTCGTTATAACGAGTTGTGTATTGGTATATTGGGGGGGGGGGGGTGCGGTGGTGTTTCGTACGCCCTAATGCGCATTCGTATGATGGCACATGATTAGGAAGTCAACTACCATTCAATTGGTCTCTCTAAATTGTGTTATGCATGAGCGATTGAGTGATCATGTTAATGGCATTTAGGAAGGCAACCTTGATCACGTGTCAGTATTAACTAATATAAGTCTGCGCAAAAGGTTGCAAAACACATTTTATCGGGAGACAGAACATTTACTGTGATGTTGCTACGAGAGCAGCTTGGCTGTGCACTGGGGTGCGCGATCACATAGTTTCCACACAAAAAAACAGGGAAATTGTGGAGTTAGCAACGTCAAATTCAGGTATAATAGTTAAGTATAACTACTACTACTACCACTACTACTCCGGTGACACTTGAAACGACGCGTAATTGTCGCAATACGACATTTATATTACCAAATTCGTTCCAAGAATCATTAGTTAATGTATAGGTAACTGTTATAACAATATGCTAGCACTTTCAGAGCGAGAGTTGCAATGGTGCATCATTACAGATCCTGTGCCAGTGCATTCTCTTATATATGCTAGTCTCCCAACGGGAGCCTCGCATATATAAGAGATTGCACTGGCTTACAATGGCAGTGTTAATATTGTTAGGCCAATGTATTCTCTTATATATGCGAGGCTCCCTGTGGGAGACTAACATATGTAAGAGAATGCTATGGCGCAGGGTTTTTGCGCTAAATTTCAGGAAACCCCAGTCATGGAAGGGTTAATGGTATAACAAGGTCAACTGAAGAGGAAACGCGAAAGCACGTAAAACAATTAGATTGTGACAAAGCGTCGACGTGTGTTGCATCGTTTTGCCCTGTGAGGTCTAAACAAAGTTAATCCGGATAACTCTAAAAGGAACGGCAACGTGTGTGTTTTCAAGATGGTTCTTTTGGACAATACTAAATATGCCGACCAGTCTCACTATTCTAAAATCGATGCGAAAAAAGAAAACGAAGAATCCGTTCCGCATAAATAAATAAATAAATCACGTGTAACATCACAATCTGGCACCTTTCACTCACTACTCTCTTATCTCTCTCTCTCTCTCTCTCTCTCTCTCTCTCTCTCTCTCTCTCTCTCTCTCTCTCTCTCTCTCTCTTTCTCTCTCTCTCTCTCTCTCTCTCTCTCTCTATATATATATATATATATCCCTCGTTCTCTGCGAACCCCACCTTCTTACTCATAGTACATGACTCAAACCGATTTATAATGTATATCTGTAACTGTCGAGCCCTGAGTCTAAAAAGACAAAACACAAATACAAATTCGAATTATTATACATGCAGGGCTCAAAAGACACAGCGGGATGACGACATTCATAAAAGCCACGTGCTTACTGTTGTTCTCCCCTCTCATCAGATACAAATTATATACATAAATCCTCCTGCACTGTCATTCTGTTATTTTGTCAACTCATGTATAAACCGTTCATGTAATTAAAAAATCTGATGGGAAATAAAACATGTTTAAACCAATAAGCTTACTTTTGTAAACGGAAGCACTGACTGTGGAATAATATTGAAATGCTGGGCGACATAACAGTGCAATCCAGTCCGAATGTTTTCTCTCATAAATATTCACTTCGTTTTTAAACAGCATTTACCACTTATACGACTTTCTTTAGAGCATACATAATGTGCATATTTAAGCCGAGCAGTGGCCTCGCGTCGGCGTCTGTGAGACACAAGGCTGCATAATTCATAACCAAAGGTCTGAGAAGAAGCGACGTTCCGAAATGAAGTCATGTATAAATTATATCCAATTTAGAAACGAGATATCGGATAGTTTAGTTGAACACCACTTATCGGCATTACATGAAAGGAATTGTGTCCGTTAGTATGCAAATTAGTGTCCGCGAATTTGCATAGCTCATAGCGCACTATAAACCCCAGCATAGTGGCTACACGGTCGATTGAATTATTGACTTCAATGGAATTGGATACCATTAAACGAATTCACAAATGGCCAGTTGGAATTAAGGTGGCGTTGCAGTGACCAATTTGTCCAACATAATAAGAAATACACAGAATGACACGAGTTTGTGAATTTGGTTGTCGATACGCCGCGTGTAACAGAAATCAATTATTTCTAAAAGCTCAACTAAATCAAACTATAGTTGAATCCGTATGAAAATCACCAAAAAAGAAGAGGCTAATATCATGACGCATTACACAGGTGTATTAGCTCAAATAAATTAACGTTGGTAGATAAAATGGATTTTCTTCTGAAAACTAGGAAGGGTTGTTCAGAGTGAAGTGTCTGGAAGTGTATACAAGATTACTTTAATAGTATATTTAAGATTACGTTAATAGAATATTTAATATTACTTCAATAGTATATTTAAGATTACTTTAATAGTATATTTAAGATTACTTTAATAGTATATTTAAGATTACTTTAATAGTATATTTAAGGTTACTTTAATAGTATATTTAAGATTACTTTAATAGTATATTTAAGATTACTTTAATAATATATTTATGGTTACTTTAATAGTATATTTAAGATTACTTTAGAAGTATATTTAAGATTACCTTAATAGTGTATTTAAGATTACTTTAATAGTGTATTTACGATTACTTTAATAGTATATTTAAGGTTACTTTAATAATATATTTATGGTTACTTTAATAGTATGTTTAAGGTTACTTTAATAGTATGTTTAAGGTTACTTTAATAGTATATTAAAGGTTACTTTAATAGTATATTTAAGATTACCTTAATAGTGTATTTAAGATTGCCTTAATAGTGTATTTAAGATTACTTTAATAGTATATTTAAGATTACTTTAATAGTATATTTAAGATTACTTCAATAGTAATTAAGATTACATTAATAGTGTATTTAATATTACTTTAATAGTATATTTAAGATTACTTTAATAGTATATTTAAGATTACTTTAATAGTATATATAAGATTACTTTAATAGTATGTTTAAGATTACTTTAATAGTATATTTAAGATTACTTTAATAGTATATTTAAGGTTACTTTAATAATATATTTATGGTTACTTTAATAGTATATTTAAGATTACTTTAATAGTATATTTAAGATTACTTTAATAGTATATTTAAGATTACTTTAATAGTAATTAAGATTACATTAATAGTGTATTTAAGATTACTTTAATAGTATATTTAAGGTTACTTTAATAGTATATTTAAGGTTACTTTAATAGTATATTTAAGGTTACTTTAATAGTATATTTATGGTTACTTTAATAGCATATTTAATATTACTTTAATAGCATATTTAATATTACTTTAATAGTATATTTAAGAGTACTTTAATAGTATGTTTAAGGTTACTTTAATAATATATTTATGGTTACATTAATAGTATGTTTAAGGTTACTTTAATAGTATGTTTAAGGTTACTTTAATAGTATATTAAAGGTTACTTTAATAGTATATTTAAGATTACCTTAATAGTGTATTTAAGATTGCCTTAATAGTGTATTTAAGATTACTTTAATAGTATATTTAAGATTACTTTAATAGTATATTTAGGATTACTTCAATGGTAATTAAGATTACATTAATAGTGTATTTAAGATTACTTTAATAGTATATTTAAGATTACTTTAATAGTATATTTAAGATTACTTTAATAGTATATTTAAGATTACTTTAATAGTATGTTTAAGATTACTTTAATAGTATATTTAAGATTACCTTAATAGTATATTTAAGATTACTTTAATAGTATATTTAAGGTTACTTTAATAATATATTTGTGGTTACTTTAATAGTATATTTAAGATTACTTTAATAGTATATTTAAGATTACTTTAATAGTATATTTAAGATTACATTAATAGTAATTAAGATTACATTAATAGTGTATTTAAGATTACTTTAATAGTATATTTAAGGTTACTTTAATAGTATATTTAAGGTTACTTTAATAGTATATTTAAGGTTACTTTAATAGTATATTTATGGTTACTTTAATAGCATATTTAATATTACTTTAATAGCATATTTAATATTACTTTAATAGTATATTTAAGAGTACTTTAATAGTATGTTTAAGGTTACTTTAATTCTATATTTAAAATTACTTTAATAGTATATTTAAGGTTACTTTAACCGTATAGTTATGGTTACCTTAATAGTATGTTTAATATTACTTTATTAGCATATGTAATATTATTTTAATAGTATATTTAAGAGTACTTTAATAGTATGTTTAAGGTTACTTTAATAGTATGTTTAATGTTACTTTAATAGTATATTTAAGGTTACTTTAATAGTATGTTTAAGATTACTTTAATAGTAAATTTAAGGTTAATTTAATAGTTTATTTATGGTTACTTTAATAGCATATTTAATATTACTTTAATAGCATATTTAATATTACTTTAATAGTATATTTAAGAGTACTTTAATAGTATGTTTAAGGTTACTTTAATTCTATATTTAAAATTACTTTAATAGTATATTTAAGGTTACTTTAACCGTATAGTTATGGTTACCTTAATAGTATATTTAATATTACTTTAATAGAATATTTAATATTTCTTTAATAGTATATTTAAGAGTACTTTAATAGTATGTTTAAGGTTACTTTAATAGTATATTTACGGCTACTTTAATAGAGTATTTAAGGTTACTTTATTGGTATGTTTAATATGTTTAAGGTTAATTTAATAGAATATTTAAAGTTACTTTAATAGTATATTTAAGGTTACTTTAATAATATATTTAATATTACTTTAATAGTATATTTAAAAGTACCTTAACAGTATATTTAGGGCTACTTTAATAGTATATTTAAGGTTACTTTATTTAATAGTATGTTTAAAGTTACTTTATTAGTATATTTAAGATTACTTTAATAGTATATTTAAGGTTACTTTAATAGTATATTTAATATTACTTTAATAGTATATTTAAGGTTACTTTAATAATATATTTAATATTACTTTAAAAGTATATTTAAGAGTACTTTAATAGTATATTTAGGGCTACTTTAATAGTATATTTAAGGTTTCTTTAATAGTATGTTTAAGGTTACTTTATTAGTATATTTAAGGTTACTTTAAATGTATATTTAAGGTTACTTTAATAGTATATTTAAGGTTACTTTTATGGTATAT
The DNA here is from genome assembly GCA_032622095.1 of Siphonodentalium dalli. Taxonomy (NCBI): domain Eukaryota; kingdom Metazoa; phylum Mollusca; class Scaphopoda; order Gadilida; family Siphonodentaliidae; genus Siphonodentalium; species Siphonodentalium dalli. Next base: position 72,334,290 of record CP136065.1, on the reverse strand, counting down.
GTAAGATTTCTTTTTTAGTTTTTAGTATATTGAAGGTTACTTTAATAGTATATTTAATATTACTTCAATAGTATATTTCAGGTTACTTTTATAGTATATTTATGGTTACTTTAATAGTATATTTAAGATTACTTTAATAGTATATTTAAGGTTACTTTAATAGTATATTTAATATTACCTTAATAGTGTATTTAAGGTTACTTTTATAGTATATTTATGGTTACTTTAATAGTATATTTAAAGGGGTACTGTACCCAAGATGTTGTTGTTGGTTTCCATAATCACCGAGTCGGAGAATAAGGTAACAACTTTTCCATTTTTTGAAAGTCTGTTGAGTACGAAGTATTGTTACGGATGGCAAATTTACCGGAATGCAAAAATACAAATTGTCGTTGTCGAGTAATTTTTGTACAGTTTTCAACCAAATGAATCAAATAAACATTATATTATATGCTTAGCAGTCCCATATACTCATTTAAGTTAGTGTATGGTCACTAGTCAATGAGTGGCTTGGGTTTTCTCCCCGTATAAGCATAATGTTTCAAACGATCGTGTGTGCAATTGTTTTATTAATCCAGTATCCCTCAATTATAATTTGATTACGTTTTGTACACGGAAATTCCAATTTTAAGAGACGCCATTTTATGGCTGGAGCCATAAAATCAATTTATATTAAATTATTAACTTTTAAATTATTAAATTTTAAGATAGCCTATTAACCTGAGCGTTTACAGAATACATCTTCGACTCAAATTACTTATATTTCTATATAGTATCGATAATAGATCGTTGTTATCACCGGGAATTTATTGAAAATGGCGTACAGTACCCCTTTAAGATTACTTTAATAGTATATTTTTACTTTAATAGTATATTTAAGATTACTTTAATAGTATATTTAAGGTTACTTTCATAGTATATTTATGGTTACTTTAATAGTATATTTAAGATTACTTTAGTAGTATATTTAAGGTTACTTTAATAGTATATTTAATATTACTTTAATAGTATATTTAAGGTTTCTTTAATAGTATATTTAAGATTTCTTTAATAGTATATTTAAGATGACTTTAATAGTATATTTATGATTTCTTTAATAGTATATTTAAGATTACTTTAATAGTAATTAAGATTACTTTAATAGTGTATTTAAGATTACTTTAATAGTATATTTAAGGTTACTTTAATAGTATATTTAAGGTTACTTTAATAGTATATTTAAGGTTACTTTAATAGTATATTTAAGGTTACTTTAATAGTATATTTATGATTACTTTAATAGCATATTTAAGAGTACTTTAATACCATATTTAATATTAATTTAATAGTATATTTAAGATTATTTTAATAGTATGTTTAAGGTTACTTTAATAATATATTTATGGTTACTTTAATAGTATATTTAAGATTACTTTAATAGTATATTTAAGATTACTTTAATAGTATATTTAAGATTACATTAATAGTAATTAAGATTACATTAATAGTGTATTTAAGATTACTTTAATAGTATATTTAAGGTTACTTTAATAGTATATTTAAGGTTACTATAATAGTATATTTAAGGTTACTTTAATAGTATATTTATGGTTACTTTAATAGCATATTTAATATTACTTTAATAGCATATTTAATATTACTTTAATATTATATTTAAGAGTACTTTAATAGTATGTTTAAGGTTACTTTAATAGTATATTTAAAATAACTTTATTAGTATATTTAAGGTTACTTTAACCGTATAGTTATGGTTACCTTAATAGTATGTTTAATATTACTTTAATAGCATATGTAATATTATTTTAATAGTATATTTAAGAGTACTTTAATAGTATGTTTAAGGTTACTTTAATAGTATGTTTAATGTTACTTTAATAGTATATTTAAGGTTACTTAAATAGTATGTTTAAGATTACTTTAATAGTAAATTTAAGGTTAATTTAATAGTTTATTTATGGTTACTTTAATAGTATATTTAATATTACTTTAATAGAATATTTAATATTTCTTTAATAGTATATTTAAGAGTACTTTAATAGTATGTTTAAGGTTACTTGAATAGTATATTTAGGGCTACTTTAATAGAGTATTTAAGGTTACTTTAATGGTATGTTTAAGGTTAATTTAATATAATATTTAAAGTTACTTTAATAGTATATTTAAGGTTACTTTAATAATATATTTAATATTACTTTAATAGTATATTTAAAAGTACCTTAACAGTATATTTAGGGCTACTTTAATAGTATATTTAAGGTTACTTTATTTAATAGTATGTTTAAAGTTACTTTATTAGTATATTTAAGGTTACTTTAATAGTATATTTAAGGTTACTTCAATAGTATATTTAAGGTTACTTTAATAGTATATTTAATATTACTTTAATAGTATATTTAAGGTTACTTTAATAATATATTTAATATTACTTTAATAGTATATTTAAGAGTACTTTAATAGTATATTTAGGGCTACTTTAATAGTATATTTAAGGTTTCTTTAATAGTATGTTTAAGGTTACTTTAATAGTATATTTTAGGTTACTTTAAATGTATATTTAAGGTTACTTTAATAGTATATTTAATGTTACTTTTATGGTATATTTAAGATTTCTTTTTTAGTTTTTAGTATATTGAAGGTTACTTTAATAGTATATTTAATATTACTTCAATAGTATATTTCAGGTTACTTTTATAGTATATTTATGGTTACTTTAATAGTATATTTAAGATTACGTTAATAGTATATTTAAGGTTACTTTAATAGTATATTTAATATTACCTTAATAGTGTATTTAAGGTTACTTTTATAGTATATTTATGGTTACTTTAATAGTATATTTAAGATTACTTTAATAGTATATTTAAGATTACTTTAATAGTATATTTAAGGTTACTTTTATAGTATATTTATGGTTACTTTAATAGTATATTTAAGATTACTTTAGTAGTATATTTAAGGTTACTTTAATAGTATATTTAATATTACTTTAATAGTATATTTAAGGTTTCTTTCATAGTATATTTAAGATTATTTTAATAGTATATTTAAAATGACTTTAATAGTATATTTAAGATTTCTTTAATAGTATATTTAAGATTACTTTAATAGTAATTAAGATTACTTTAATAGTGTATTTAAGATTACTTTAATAGTATATTTAAGGTTACTTTAATAGTATATTTAAGGTTACTTTAATAGTATATTTAAGGTTACTTTAATAGTATATTTATGGTTACTTTAATAGCATATTTAAGAGTACTTTAATACCATATTTAATATTAATTTAATAGTATATTTAAGATTACTTTAATAGTATGTTTAAGGTTACTTTAATAGTATATTTAACGTTACTTTAATAGTATATTTAAGATTACTTTAATAAGATATTTAATATTACTTTAATATTATATTTAACAGTACTTTAATAGTATATTCAGGGCTACTTTAATAGTATATTTAAGGTTTCTTTAATAGTATATTTAAGGTTACTCTAATAGTATATTTAAGGTTACTTTAGCTGTATATTTAAGGTTACTTTAATAGTATATTTAAGGTTACTTTTATGGTATATTTAAGATATCTTTTTTAGTTTTTAGTATATTGAAGGTTACTTTAATAGTATATTTAATATTACTTCAATAGTATATTTCAGGTTACTTTTATAGTATATTTATGGTTACTTTAATAGTATATTTAAGGTTACTTTAATAGTATATTTAAGGTTACTTTAATGGTATATTTAATATTAGTTTAATAGTATATTTAAGGTTACTTTAATAATATATTTAATATTACTTTAATAGTATATTTAGGGCTACTTTAATAGTATATTTTATGTTCCTTTAATAGTATGTTTAAGGTTACTTAAATAGTATATATAATGTTACTTTAGTAGTATATTTAAGGTTACTTTAATAGTATATTTAAGGTTACTGTTATGGTATATTTAAGATTACATTAATTGTATATTGAAGGTTACTTTAATAGTATATTTAAGAGTACTTTAATAGTATATTTAGGGCTACTTTAATAGTATATTTTATGTTACTTTAATAGTATGTTTAAGGTTACTTTAATAGTATATATAATGTTACTTTTATAGTATAGTTATGGTTACTTTAATAGTATATTTAAGATTACTTTAATAGTATTGTTAAGAATACTTTAATATTATATTTAAGATTACTTTAATAGTATATTTAAGATTACTTTAACAGTATATTTAAGGTTACTTTTATAGTATATTTATGGTTACTTTAATAGTATATTTAATATTACTTTAATAGAATATTTAATATTTCTTTAATAGTATATTTAAGAGTACTTTAATAGTATGTTTAAGGTTACTTGAATAGTATATTTAGGGCTACTTTAATAGAGTATTTAAAATTACTTTAATGGTATGTTTAAGGTTAATTTAATATAATATTTAAAGTTACTTTAATAGTATATTTAAGGTTACTTTAATAATATATTTAATATTACTTTAATAGTATATTTAAAAGTACCTTAACAGTATATTTAGGGCTACTTTAATAGTATATTTAAGGTTACTTTATTTAATAGTATGTTTAAAGTTACTTTATTAGTATATTTAAGGTTACTTTAATAGTATATTTAAGGTTACTTTAATAGTATATTTAAGGTTACTTTAATAGTATATTTAATATTACTTTAATAGTATATTTAAGGTTACTTTAATAATATATTTAATATTACTTTAATAGTATATTTAAGAGTACTTTAATAGTATATTTAGGGCTACTTTAATAGTATATTTAAGGTTTCTTTAATAGTATGTTTAAGGTTACTTTAATAGTATATATAAGATTACTTTAATAGTGTATTTAAGATTACTTTAATAGCATATTCAATATTACTTTAATAGTATATTTAATAGTACATTAATATTATGTTTAAGGTTACTTTAATAGTATGTTTAAGGTTACTTTAATATTATATTTTAGTTTACTTTAATAGTATATTTAAGATTACTTTAATAGTATATTTAAGGTTACTTTAATAGTATATTTATGGTTACTTTAATAGTATATTTAATATTATTTTAATACCATATTTAATATTACTTTAATAGTATATTAAAGAGTACTTAATAGTATGTTTAAGGTTACTTTCATAGTATGTTTAGGGTTACTTTAATATTATATTTAGGGCTACTTTTATAGTATATTTAAGATTACTTTAATAGTGTATTTAAGATTACTTTAATAGTATATTTAAGGTTACTTTAATAGTATATTTAAGGTTACTTTAATAGTATATTTAAGGTTACTTTAATAGTATATTTATGGATACTTTAATAGCTTATTTAAGAGTACTTTAATACCATATTTAATATTAATTTAATAGTATATTTAAGAGTACTTTAATAGTATGTTTAAGGTTACTTTAATAGTATATTTAACGTTACTTTAATAGTATATTTAAGATTACTTTAATAATATATTTAATATTACTTTAATAATATATTTAAGAGTACTTTAATAGTATATTTAGGGCTACTTTAATAGTATATTTAAGATTTCTTTAATAGTATGTTTAAGGTTACTTTAATAGTATATTTAAGTTTACTTTAAATGTATATTTATGGTTACTGTTATGGTATATTTAAGATTTCTTTTTTAGTTTTTAGTATATTGAAGGTTACTTTAATAGTATATTTAATATTACTTCAATAGTATGTTTCAGGTTACTTTCATAGTATATTTATGGTTACTTTAATAGTATATTTAAGGTTACTTTAATAGTATATTTAAGGTTACTTTAATGGTATATTTAATATTACTTTAATAGTATATTTAACGTTACTTTAATAATATATTTAATATTACTTTAATAGTATATTTAAGAGTACTTTAATAGTATATTTAGGGCTACTTAAATGTATATTTTATGTTACTTTAATAGTATGTTTAAGGTTACTTTAATAGTATATATAATGTTACTTTAGTAGTATATTGAAGGTTACTTTAATAGTATATTTAAGGTTACTGTTATGGTATATTTAAGATTACATTAATAGTATATTGAAGGTTACTTTTATAGTATAGTTATGGTTACTTTAATAGTATATTTAAGATTACTTTAATAGTATAGTTAAGAATACTTTAATATTATATTTAAGATTACTTTAATAGTATATTTAAGATTACTTTAACAGTATATTTAGGGCGCGTACACATGAAGCTGCAAGAAAATATCTGCAAGAAAATATCATGTACAATTGTACTCTGATATTTTCTTGCTGCAAAGATTACGCCCGTGAGAAAGCGGCGGGTTAGTTGATGTTGATTGTGCTCAATGTGACTAGTGTTAGGGCGCGTACACATGAAGCTGCAAGAAAATATCTGCAAGAAAATATCAGGTACAATTGTACTCTGATATTTTCTTGCTGCAAAGATTACGCCCGTGATAAAGCGGCGGATTATATGGCGTTGATTGAGCTCAATGTGAATAGTGTTAGTCTTGTTTGTTGGAGTGAATTACTGCGGACAAACAACCTATAGTCCATATCGAATATTCACAGAGTTATAAAGTGTTATGGACAATTTAAAATGCCACCTATTTTAACGAGAAAGGAACGCGCCCTCGTCGTTGGAGTAGGGATGTGTGTTCTTCATGAACACTGCACGAAACGACATCTAGACAGACGTTGGTGGGTTCGACCCTGGGCCACATCCCACATGCGAGAAGAGCGAGGAGCCGCTAACAATTTCTTATTCGAAACGTACATACAGTCCAAATTAAAGTAAAACAACTAAATCAAGGCACGTGAGGTACCAAATTATAAAGCATCCCCATACACACAAGGACGTGGCTAGAGGGTTTCTGTTGGGGGGGGGTGTCCACCTTGGGAAATTCCAACTGCACCCCCGCCCTTGAATCAGAATAAGACCAAACACAAGTTTTCCAGAATTCCATTTGCACCCCCTTGTACCTCAGTGCTCTTAGGCCTAATATTATACCATGGTTCGGCCCGGTGTGCGAACATTTTGTAATCTTAACAAGAAAATCGCTAAATCCTATACCATCTAGACTATCCTTAAGCATTCCTAGAGTTTTGGAAATTTCAAACCTGACACCCCACTTAGGTTAGAAAATTTACAACTGATGACAATTCCAATGACAATGTTGACCAAATGTATGACAATATTGTTTTCTTAAATTAACTAGCAGTTTTTTTTACTGTTGACTGGCCACGGGGGAGGGACCAGGACACAAACTTTCCAAGTGTTGGAAATTTCCAACCTGTCACCCCCCTGCATGAGGTTGGAAAGTTTCCAACTGATAACCATTTCAGACCATAAATAGGAAAATATGCAAATATTGGTCCAAAAACAATTAATTCCCCCCAAGAAATGTTTTGAAAATCAAACTACAAGAACATTTTCAACCTATTGTTGGTGTGAAATTTCCTACTAATGTTTTGGCAGGTATGAAATTTCCAACTGTTGCGTTATGTTGAAACAGACGATACTATTGATGGATCATAACTCGAGCGCTTGAATTGTTACGATCATATCCCCGCGAGATTAGTTAGCGGATACCGATGGCCACCTATCAAGGTGAACACATTTCACCAATTGGCGATAAATATCAGCGCGCTGACTTCGTCGGATATTTTCCGGTATTATTTATTTCATTGGTCACGAAAGTCACATGGGGCATACCTGATATTTTCTTGGTGGCCATGTGTACGCGCCCTTAGTCGTGTTTGTTGAAGTGAATTACTGCGGACAAACAACCTATAGTCCATATCGAATATTCATAGAGTTATAAATTGTTATGGAAAATTTAAAATGCCATCTATTTTAACGAGAAAGGAACGCGCCCTCGTCGTTTGAGTAGGGTTGTGTGTTCAGGGACGCGGTGAGCTCTGATGTATGTTCTCATTACTTGATATTCCAACCAGTGTAACTAGTTGCACATCTTCCTACTTTTGGTCAAAATTTTGGTTTGGTTCATCTATGCATCCCCTCTATGCATACAGTCCGTTCGGGGTGTCCACCTTGGGAAATTCTAACTGCACCCCCACCCCCCTTGAATCAGAATCAGACCAAACACAAGTTTTCCAATTCCATTTGCACCCCCCTTACACATCAGTGCTCTTAGGCCTAATATTAGACCATGGTTCGGCACGGTGTGCGAACATTTTGTAATCTGAAAAAGAAAATCGCAAAATCCTACCATCTAGACTAGCCTCAATCATTCCTAGAGTTGGAAATTTCAAACCTGAAACCCCACTTAGGTTGGAAAATTTACATCTGATGACAATTCCAATGACAATGTTGACCAAATGTATGACAATATTGTTTTCTTAAATTAACTAGCAGTTTTTGACTTTTGACTGGCCACGGGGGAGGGACCAGGACACAAGCTTTCAAAGTGTTGGAAATTTCCAAACTGTCACCGCCCCCCTGAGGTTGGAAAGTTTCCAACTGATGACCATTTAAGACCAAAATGTTTATCAAAAATAGGAAAATATGCAAATATTGGTCCAAAAACAATTAATTCCCCCAAGAAATTTTTTGAAAATCAAACTACAAAAACATTTTCAACCTATTGTTGGTGTGAACTTTCCAACTAATGTTTTGGCAGGTATGAAATGTCCAACTGTTGAAAATATTGACCAAAGTTGGGGGGGGGTGAGACACACCCCAAGCCCTCTCCCTGTCGCCACGTCTCTGTACACACGTATATACATGTATATATAATACATCAGCGGTTCTGACAACCAATATAAAATGGAAATACGTAGTATGTTGAAACAGACGATACTATTGATGGATCATAACTCGAGTGCTTGAATTGTTACGATCATATCCCTGCGATATTAGTTAACGGATACCGATGGCCACCTATCAAGGTGAACACATATCACCAATTGGCGATAAAATATCAGCGCGCTGCCTTCGTCGGATATTTTCCGGTATTATTTATTTCATTGGTCAAGTAAGTCACATGTGGCATACCTGATATTTTCTTGCTGGCCATGTGTACGCGCCCTTAAGGTTACTTTTATAGTATATTTATGGTTACTTTAATAGTATATTTAATATTACTTTAATAGTATATTAAAGGTTACCTTAATGGTATATTTAATATTACTTTAATAGTATATTTAAGGTTACTTTTATAGTTTATGTATGGTTACTTTAATAGTATATTTAAGATTACTTTAATAGTATATTTAAGATTACTTTAATAGTATATTTAAGGTAACTTTTATAGTATATTTATGGTTACTTTAATAGTATATTTAAGATTACTTTAATAGTATATTTAAGGTTACTTTAATCGTATATTTAATAGTAATTTAATAGTATATTTATGGTTACTTTAATAGTATATTTATGGTTACTTTAATCGTATATTTAATATTACTTTAATAGCATATTTAATATTACTTTAATTGTATATTTAAGAGTACTTTAATATTATGTTTAAGGTTACGTTAATAGTATATTTAAGGTTACTTTAGTAGTATATTTAAGATTACTTTAATAGTGTATTTAAGATTACTTTAGTAGTATATTTATGGTTACTTTAATAGTATTTTTAATATTACTTTAATAGCATATTTAATATTACTTTAATAGTATATTTAAGAGTACATCAATAGTATGTTTAAGGTTACTTTAATAGTATGTTTAAGGTTACTTTAAAATTATATTTTAGTTTACTTTAATAGTATATTTAAGATTACATTAATAGTATATTTAAGGTTACTTTAATAGTATATTTATGGTTACTTTAATAGTATATTTAATATTATTTTAATAGCATATTTAATATTACTTTAATAGTATATTTAAAAGTACTTAATAGAATGTTTAAGGTTACTTTCATAGTATGTTTAGGGTTACTTTAATATTATATTTAGGGCTACTTTTATAGTATTTTTAAGGTTACTTTAATAGTATGTTTAAGGTTACCTTAAATAGTATATTTAATGTTACTTTAATTGTATATTTAAGGTTACTTTAATAGTATATTTAATATTACTTTATTAATAGTATATTTAAGGTTACTTTAATAGTATATTTAAGGTTACTTTAATAGTATATTTAATATTACTTTAATGGTGTATTTAAGGTTATTTTAATAGTGTATTTTATATTACGTTATTAGTATGTTTAAGATTACTTTAATAGTATGTTTAAGGTTACTTTAATAGTATATTTTCACTGAAATGAATTCATAAATGTGGGGATGTAGCCACAATTTTCCAAGGTTGGCCCTTTCTATACTAAATGGATTATCCCAATCAGTTTAAAAGGGTACATCGGAATCGTCTATTATTCATATTAATTGATAAAAGCAGAAGACAGACAACTAAAAGTGTATAATGATCCCTATTTAGTAAGGGAATGTTTAGGTGATAAGTTTAACATTGAACAAATTGTTTTATTTTATATTTGTATTTATATAATTTATTTAAACTATACACAGTGATGTCATACAACATACATGTAAGCAAACAAATCATTTTAACAATTATAGTGGCATCACAGGCGATGCTGGGCGGGGGACCTTACACACACACCATTCACTCTCCTTGCACACCATAAAACATTACGACGAGTGTTTGACATAACATACACAAATACCATAACAAAATACCTTCAACTGTGAAAACATATATTAGTGAAATTTCAATCTGTGTACACATATATCATTAAAGCAATACATATGTTGAATTGGAGGGTTGTTCCAGTTCTTTTTGTATTCAGGGTATTTGAGTTTTCTATAAAAAATTTGTATTGCTTTATTGAGGTATGGGCTTAACGCTTTTGTTGAACCTAGTATCTGAACATTTCCTATGGGATAAATACTCATCAATGATGCTTTAGTATAGAACGGGTTAAACTTATTATCTGAACATTTGTTATTGGATAACTACTCATCAACGATGCTTTAATATAGAAATGGTTAAACTTATTATCTGAACAATTCATATGGGATAACTACTCATCAATGATGCCTTAGTATAGAAAGGATTAAACTTATTATTTGAACATTTCGTGAGGGATAACTACTCATCAATGGTGTTTTAATATAGAAAGTGTTAAACTTATTATCTGAATATTTCATATGGCATCACTACTCATCAATGATGCTTTAGTATAGAAATTGTTAAACTTATTATCTGAACATTTCCTATAGGATAACTACTCATCAATGATGCTTTAGTATAGAGAAGGTTAGTTTATTATCTGAACATTTCATATGGGATAACTACTCATCAATGATGCTTTAGTATAGAAAGGGTTACACTTATTTTATCTGAACATTTCCTATGGGATAACTACTCATCAAAGATGCTTTAGTATAGAAAGTGTTAAACTTATTATCTGAACATTTCATTATGGGATAACTACTCATCAATGATGCTTTAGTATAGAAATTGGTAAACTTATTATCTGAACATTTCATACAGGATAACTACTCATCAATGGTGTTTTAGTAAAGAACGGGTTAAACTTATTATCTGAATATTTCATATGGCATCACTACTCATCAATGATGATTTAGTATAGAAATGGTTAAACTTATTGTCTGAAAAATTCCTATGGGATAACTACTCATCAATGATGCTATAGTATAGACATGGTTACGGTGCTGACAAATTTTCCATGACCATCTACATTGGAGTTAGTCAACTCGGTGCCACCTTAAGTGAATTGGTTCTATCGTGCTGCTCTGCCGATTGAGTGCCCTTGTGGAACCGGACCTAATCATTAATTCATGAACAGATATTAGGTATACAGAAAGACTTCGTTTTGATTAACGACAGTGTGTGGTCGTGTCTGCCCTGCGCACTTTGATGTAATGAGATGTGTGTCATTATGGGGGTATAACAACGTACTCCCTCGATGGATATCATTTTAGTTATTGCATGTTACACAGAGGAGTCGATATTGCACCGATCCACAATAAATATTTTTTTCTCTCTCAGCCCTTTTACTGCAATTCGCATGTAATTTAAGTTATAACTCCCCAAAGAGAGAAATATCTAAACATCTAGTGAAAATAATAATAGAAATAAATGGCACGTCAGAAATATATTGGCAGCCTTGATTTTTATTAATGTTGATCAGATAGCAGACATGCAAGTTTGTGTGCACATTATATCACGCTCCCACGTGGTGCATAAAATGAACGACAACATGCATATAAACTGCACATAAACCAAAGCTAACGACATGAAACGTAACCCTTGCAACAAACGTCTCACTACCGACGACTCGAAGTCAATTCGAATTAGACTCGAGTTTAATTCTAAATTATTCTGTTGAAACAAACGTCGAATTTAATTCAATACGAATCTAAATTTCTTAAAAGGGCACAAAGCGTTCATGAGGGTTTTGGTCAAAACGGCTAAAACGTAAAATTTAGTGAGAAAATGTACATTTGACTTCCAAAGTCACCACTGCCCGTTATTAGCGGCTATAAACCGTATCAAGCGGTAACTTACAAATGTATAACCATGGAGTATGCACCTATGTCACTGCCGTTATGAAAGTATGAATCGCCATCATAGCTGTCATCACCCTCCCGTTATTTGCGGCTATAAACCGTATCAAGCGGTAACGTGTAGCCATGCAGTATCCACCGATGTCACTGCCACTATGAAGGTATGAAACGTCATCATACCTGTCGTCACCCCTTCTCGTTATTATCGGATACAAACAGTAACGTATAACCATGGAGTATCCACATGTGTAACTGCCGCTATGATAGTATGAATCGTCATCATATCTGTCGTCACCCCTCTCGTTATTAGCTGCTATAAACCGTATCAAGCGGTAACGTATAACCATGGAGTATCCACCATGTCACTGCCGCTATGGAAGTGTGAAACGTCATCATATCTGTTGTCACCCCTCTCGTTATTAGCGGCTATAAACCGTATCAAGCGGTAACAGTAACCATGGAGTATCCACATGTGTCACTGCCGCTATGAAAGTATGAAACGTCATCATATCCGTCGTCACCCCTCGCGTTACTAGCTGCTATAAACCGTATCTAGCGGTAACGTATAACCATGGAGTATCCACATGTCTCACTACCGCTATGATAGGATGAATCGTCATCCTAGTTGTCGTCACCCCCTCCGTTATTAGCGGCTATAAACCGTTTCAAGCGGTAACATATAACCCATGTAGTATCCACATGTGTAACTGCCGCTATGGTAGTATGAATCGCCATAATAACTGTCGTCACCCATCCCGTTATTAGCGGCTATAAACCGTATCAAGCGGTAACGTATAACCATGGAGTATCCGCCCATGTCACTGCCCTATGGTAGTGTGAATCGCCGTCATACCTGTCGTCACACCCTCCCGTTATTAACGGATATAAACTGTATCAAGCGGTAACGTATAACCATGGAGTATCAACCTATGTCACTGCCGCTATGAAAGTATGAAACGTCATCATATATGTCTTCACCCCTCTCGTTATTAGCGGTTATAAACCGTATCAAGCGGTAACGTATAGTCATGGAGTATCCACACGTGTCACTGCCGCTATGATAGTATGAAACGACATCATATGTGTCGTCACCCCTCTCGTTATTAGCGGCTATAGCCGTATCAAGCAGTAAGTATAACCAAGGAGTATCCACATGTGTCACTGCCGCTCTGATAGTATGAAACGACATCATATATGTCGTCACCCCTCTCGTTCTTAGCGGCTATAGCCGTATCAAGCAGTAACGTATAACCAAGGAGTATCCACATGTGTCACTGCCGCTATGATAGTATGAAACGACATCATATATGTCGTCACCCCTCTCGTTATTAGCGGCTATAGCCGTATCAAGCAGTAAGTATAACCAAGGGGTATCCACATGTGTCACTGCCGCTATGATAGTATGAAACGACATCATATATGTCGTCACCCCTCTCTTATTAGCGGCTATAGCCGTATCAAGCAGTAACGTATAACCAAGGAGTATCCACATGTGTCACTGCCGCTATGATAGTATGAAACGACAGCATATATGTCGTCACCCCTCTCGTTATTAGCGGCTATAGCCGTATCAAGCAGTAACGTATAACCAAGGAGTATCCACAAGTGTCAATGCCGCTATGATAGTATAAATCGCCATCATACCTGTCGGCACACCCTCCCGTTATTAGCGGCTATCAACCGCATCGGGCAGTAACGTATAACCATGGAGTATCCACCTATGAGACTGCCGCTACGAAAGTGCGAATCGTCATCCTAGTTGTCGTCACCCCATCCCGGTATCAGTCATATCAATCGGTAACGTATAACCATGGAGTATCAATATGTGTCACTGCCGCTATGAAAGTATGAATCGTCATCATAGATGTCGTCACCCCTCCCGTTATTAGCGGCTATAAACCATATCAAGCGGTTACGTATAACCATGGAGCATATCCACCTATGTCACTGCTGCTATGAAAATATGAATCGTCGTCATAGCTGTTGTCACCCCCATCTCGTCATTAGCTGCTATAAACCGTGTCAAGCGGTAACATATAACCATGGAGTATCCACCTATGTCACTGCCGTTATTAAAGTATGAATCGTCATCATACATGTCGTCACCCCCTCCCGTTATTCGCGGCTATACACCGTATCAAGCGGTAACGTATAACCGTGGAGTATATCCACATATTTCACTGCCGCTCCCCCTCCCGTTATCAGCGGCTATACGCCGTATCAAGTATCAACTTATAACCATGGAGTATCCACATATGTCAATGCCGCTATGAAAGTATGAATCGTCATCATAACTGGTGTTACCCCTCCCGTTATCAGCGGCTATCAACCGTATCAAGCGGTAACGTATAACCATGGCGTATCCACTTAATTGTGTCACTTCCGCTATTAAAGTATGAATCGTCACCATAGCTGTCGTCACCCCTCCCGTTTTCACCAGCTATACACCGTATCAAGTATTAACTTATAACCATGGAGTATCCACATATGTCACTGCCGCTATGAAAGTATGAATCGTCATCATAGCTGTCGTCATCCCCTCCCGGTATCAGCCATACAATCGGTAACGTATAGCTATGGAGTACCCACCTATATCACTATCGCTGTGGAAGTATGAATCTTCATCAGAGCTTTCGTCAGAACCCTCCCCGATGTCTTCGATTATTTCTGACTTCTTAGTGTCGTCGCTCTGTTTTAGCTTTGCATAGCCATTAGACAGACCTAACCTTGGTTCTGGAAATATAAAAAATACAACGCATTAGTGTGAGAGTTAGAGTGATGTGGTGGTAACCTGTTCGGAGTGTGTGAAGACATATATGGTTGGACATAATCAAGTGAATCCGCTCAAAATATGAGGGTTAGGGTGCGGATTGCAGTGATATGGCTGAACATACAAAGGGCACGTATACGGTACTGATGTTTCGTAAATGTATACCCATTGTCGCTCAACACAGTTTGCATTGGCTAAAGTGAAATGTCTGGGGCATGCAAGTACAGTAATTCCCTAATTAATCGACTTCTTAACCACAGCAGAATTATGGGTAACTTTTCAGGATTTAGGTGGAAATATGGCTTTTTGCCATTCATCGGAAAGCTCTCCCCGAGAGCTTTCCGATGAATGGCAACAAGTCATATTTCCGATTAAATCCTGAAAAGTTACCCATAATTCTACTGTGGTTAAGGCGTCGATTAATTAATGCATTACTGTACATGCGTCTTATTAGATCATGCCATGGATCTCTACTCTGGCTTTAACGTATAAAGTTTAAAGTAAGCCATACATGGTTGGAACTGAAAAGTGGAGGCGTGCACAAACTTGGTGGGAATACGCTCTGCCCTGACGTTACGTTAAAAGTCGTATAGCGTCGTATTGATTTGAGCGCGGGCATGATAATGGAATGTCGTTTCATCTCTATACACAAGGCTATTATAGCAGACTCGAAAAGATTTAAACAATACAACGCGAAAAATCTCCATTTACAAACACTGTATCAGTGTAGGGCAGGCATATCCGATCCGAGAGAGAGAGAGAGAGAGAGAGAGAGAGAGAGAGAGAGAGAGAGAGAGAGAGAGAGAGAGAGAGAGAGAGATGGTGAGGGGAGAGAGAGGGAGGGATGGAGAGATAGAGAGAGAGAGAGAGAGAGAGAGAGAGAGAGAGAGAGAGAGAGAGAGAGAGAGAGAGAGAGAGAGAGAACACAACACTGCATGAATTTATACAAGAATACGGAAAATACAAGCTCGATTTTAGCCTTTTCTTTAATAAATGGATTTTCCCATTCAATTATAAAGTGTACATCTGAATGGTATGTTATTGATTGGCATGTATGTAAAGGTAATAAAAGCAGGCGACAGATATAAAAAGTACAGAAAGAAACCTTTCTATTGAAGGAAATGTTTATAAGTTCAAAAAACTACCTATGGTCGTTGAACTTATTATCTGAACATTTCCTATGGGATAACTACTTGTAAATGATGCTTTAGTATAGAAAGGGATCACTAAAATAGATATATTTTTGCAGTGTATGTGATCGGGTATATATATATGCCCAGGTAATGGTCAGCGAGAAGGTGGAAATTTGAAATGGTTGGTCGGCTACAGCATGCCCATGCAAACGCGTTTATATTAGACTGTACGAACGTACATGTACAAAGGGCGGTCAGGGGTTATTGTCTTTATGTAAGTTCCGCCATTAGCGACGTGTTGCTGTGCTCGACTTGTATTCTAAACACGACTGTCTGGTAATCCAGTAAGAAAACAAGTATCTAACGGTTGTGTTTTAAGGCAGTGGCCATTCATAATCTCTTTACACGTGGATACTAATGCAATAATATTAACTTCACCGCGACAGAGCTTGATCTCCAAGCTTTTAAAGGTATTCATGCAGATTCGATGGTCCCCATATAATCAGATTCCAACAACAACAACATTTTCCGAAATGCCGCTTCAGTTATCAGATTCGATTAATTGCCAAAAAATAATGCTAACCACTGTCAACTATATAGCATAAAGTTGCCCGAAATGTGTTATTTATCAACATGTTGTTCGACGAAATTTGGCAACACAAAGCCTCTTGATTTTAGAGTTATCCATTTTCATCCGCAATTTGGTCCGAGACCGTCGGCATCTTTAAGACAACACTAAATGAGAGGTTTTCCTTTCCTATAGTATACGACCAATAGTTTAAATTCTCACGAGAAATTGACAAGTGACTTGCCACATCTTTTGCCATATGACAATATGTTTGCCAAGGTGAAGGATTTTTGTATTTGACAAATTTGGAAAATATCAACACCAATCCTGCTATACGAGGTGCCTAGAATTTGGTTTAAACAATATATATTTCTTCCCAAATTTATATAATATATGCATGCAACATGACACTAGTATGTAGACGAAGAACTAATGGGAGGAAGTGTATTTTGTTCAAGCGTTAGACGCTTATGTTTAAAGACACCTCCTCAGAACAGAAAAAGTATTTGATGATAGGTAAGAAGTGGGAGAAAATGTTCCTTGAGAAGGGACAAAACAGCATGATAATAAGAGCAACCATGATCACTTCTGCTGTGCGTATATAATGCCTTCACGTTCCACAGTGAAAACAAATTATAAAGATCGTACATCTGGTCAGTGGGTTTAGGTTGATATGGAGCGTAATTCAGATTCAAATAATGCCGATATGTGCTTATTTGTATTTTGTATATATGTTCAATGTGAGCTTAGTTTCAGGACAGGCTGTGCTAGTGCAATGGTTTGCGTTGTCTCATATATATAATTGTTTGGTCTCTAACTTTATAATAAATTTCATATTTCGATCAAAAGGTTATGAATATAGGCTTCTGATAGTAAGAACAAATTAATTACAATCGGGCAGTTTCGTCTCAAGAGGGCTCCGTATCATAATTTCCAAATATCGGGAATTAAAGTTCATGTTAAGGGAGGGGAAATTTCATTCATAGGAAACGTTCCTGGATGAGCATATAAGCAGCCGTATTCATGCTGCGCCGACAATTGGTTGTTTCAATCTGGATAATACTAGATCGATTGACCAAACGCCGGATCAATTTTGCCATACATCATTGCACGATTTAAATGAACCAACGTCCGTATAAACCTACACATCAGCGGCGAATATTGAGCCATAAATATATTCCATTGGGAACTATTCCTTCCAAATTAGACCATAAATACCATCCCGCAGTCCTATTCTGTCAAAAATTAGGTTAATTGGGGCATTTGTGACGAAACGTTGTAGCGTTAGGGATTAGGCCAGTATGGCTGAGAACAGCCAATGCGATATAGAAATAGATCCAAGCCCCCATCAGGCGGATTACAATAACCAATCCAATTTATTGATAGCATCTCCCAGCTCCTCGGCCAAATAGACAAAGTGTGCGCCAAGAAGGACGGGAATGGAGACTGCTCTAATATACAACTGAAGCACAGACAATTTGTTTGATTTGTCATTCGCGAGCACTTCTGTGTGTTGTGTGGTAATTAATGACGTCTCGGTTGTCCATACTTGGCGAGAAACCATATACTCATATTTCCGACTACATACATGTATACGTAGATCAGCACGAACTATATGCACATACGTATATTATTCCGTCCGAGTTTTCCAATAGCAATGGATGCCCTTTGTATCCGATTGCCAATACGCGAATGTTAAATTAACAATATAAAAAACATGATTCGTACTTATCCACTCACTCGTGTTGCATATATATCCATGTATCTGGCCGATTACATGGGAGACCGTTCCCCATGCAAATAACAAATAACAAAACAAAGCTCTCGTCAAAATTCCTTCTCCCGATACCATGCATGTGCACCCAAAATATTGTTTATACATTCTGTGTTATGTACAAATATTACATGTATATGTCACAATAAATATGTTCAAACAAACAATATATATCCAATTACCCCAATATATACTAAATGGATTATCTGTTCAACTATGAAAGTATTTGTTTAGAATGGTATAATATTATTAATTTGGTGGAATGATATATGAGCAGACGACAGTCAGATCAAATGATAATACTAGTGCAGAGTAATTCATATTCCTTGTGGGAAATGTTTAGATAATAATATTATTTAAAGGAACTACTCGTGACATGCGTATTTAGTATATTAAAAGAACTAGTAGTATATGAGTATATTAAAGGAACTACTCGTGACATGCGTATTTAGTATATTTAGTATAGAAAGGTTGTATGGAAATAAACGTGAGCAAAGGGTTATGGGGTGTAAACTTGTTACCAGGTACATGTAGAAAGCCGTGTGACAAACCATCACATTTGGGACACATCCAAAAGCCCTGAATCTATGGACATACATTTGTGTAAACCGTGACAAGCGTATACATATACTTGTCAGGGTTTTTTTATTTCTGGTATTTATCGTGGTCCCAGTAGAAACACTTAGGACAAACAGTGACAACTGACAAACGATAAAGTAGTTCAGAAGAGATTTGTATTTATAATTGCCGACTTCTCAAAATATATCAATACTGTTCCACACAACAAACTACTGCAGAAACTTGAAAATTACGGGATTCAAGGTAACATCCAAGATTGGTTGACATTTTTATTGACCAAAAGGCATATGCAGGTCGCAGCCGACGGAACCTACTCCTCGTATGTTCCAGTGGAATCGGGTGTTCCTCATGGCTATGTGTTAGGACGCCGCCTGTTCCTTGTACACGCCAATGACCTACCAAACTGCGTCAAATCCCCAATACGACTCTTCGCAGATGACTATCATTTACCGTAACATCACAAAGCAGAAAGTCCACAAGATCCTCCAAAATGACCTAAAATCGCTTTAAACGTTGGCAAGTGCATGGGGAATGCGTTGTTAATACTTGAAAATGCTTCGTAGGAACAAACTGTCGCACTTGTACGAACTGAACAACAACATCCTTAAAACCGTACAGTAAACACAATATCTCGGATTAACCATCACCGACGATTTATCATGGTCAACACATGTGAGGAAAATTAAAAAAAGCGGACTGCACTCTGGTACTTCTCCGCAGGAACATTCGACACGAAATGCAAGAAAATAGCCCACATCGCCCTACTCAGACATATACTAGAATACTGAGCTGCATTTTGGGATCCACATGAGCAGAAAGACATACCATCACTAGACATACCATCACTAGACATACCATCACTAGACATACCATCACTAGACATACCACCACTAGACATACCACCACTAGACATACCATCACTAGACATACCACCACTAGACATACTATCACTAGACATACCATCACTACATACCATCACTAGACATACCACCACTAGACATACCACCACTAGACATACCACCACTAGACATACCACCACTAGACATACCATCACTAGACATACCATCACTAGACATACCATCACTAGACATACCATCACTAGACATACCATCACTAGACATACCATCACTAGACATACCATCACTAGACATACCATCACTAGACATACCATCACTAGACATACCATCACTAGACATACCACCACTAGACATACCATCACTAGATATACCATCACTAGAAAAAGTAGAATGACGGGCGCCAGATTCATCAAAAACAAATAGTTCTCTAATACCCTCTTCATCCTGTTCTGGCATTTCTTCACAATCTCAACCTCCTGCAAATATATTATGTAGGACATAAAATAAAAAAAACATCCATTACCCTGCAGGGAGCCCCACACATATATAGAAGCACCTAGAAGAGTGTCGTCTGCTCATGTTTGTCTGGGGCTCTGTATGGGTGAAATTATAAAATTGTTAAAGAATACAAGAACAAATTATTAAAATTGTAAAAAATTGTTAGGCCAATGCATTCTCTTATATATGCGAGGCGACCTATGGTCGACTCGCATATATAAGAGAATGCATTGGCACAGGGTAAAAAAAATCCGTAACAGACATGCTACAGAACTGGAATTACCATCACTTCAAGAAAGACGTAGAGAGATAAAGTTTACCCAGCTCTATAAGATGTTGAATGATCGGTGCCAGCTCTCAATGTAAATGACTTCCTGACACCAAAAAAGGAAAGCAGGTAAATCACTTCAACATCTTTCCCGGACTTGATTTCTAACAACATCGTCGCAAAGGAGGTTTGTAATAACCAATGGCCGTTTCAACTCAGACGTACTAGCTGCGACAAATACAAACACCTCCGTGGTCGTGACGCATTCGTGCAAGTGATTTCCCCACTGAACGGATGTTTTTTGTGTTATTTTGTATCGAATGTATGTTGTGTCAAATCTCTCTCTCTCTCTCTCTCTCTCGCATTCTCTTTCACAATCTCCCCTCTCTCTCTCATTCTCTTTCATTCCCTTTCATTCCCTTTCTCACCCTTAACTTCCGTATTACAATTTAATACCGTATCTCAATCCTAAATAATATTCCAATCAATCAAATCTATATATCCCGTCTGCTTTACCCCAAGTGATATTTTTGTCACTTGAGGTAACATTTATTCCACGAGGAGAGGACTTTAAAAAAGCATTTTGCTTGTTGTCCAATCCTCTTCATAAATCTATATATTTCTACATGTATATTATGTTTATGTCATATGTTTGATTTTTTGAAATAAATATTGTTTACACCAATACAAACACCCAATTTTCGCTAAAACGACCATGGAACAGACTTGATAATTCTATTCTGTGTGCCAGTGATCCAGAGGAATTCACAAGGACACTCCGCAAGATCATTGTTCCTGGAGATTTCCATCCGTCGCAGCCTCCAGGATTAACTTTAAAAAAAAAAAGACACAGACCCCCCCCCCCCCCCCCCCCGTGCACCCAATGCCAGCATTGGCCCATGTACGGAAACCCTACAGATACATATATCTATCTGCGTCCCAGTAGAAACCCTTGGGACAAGCAGTGGCAAGCGGTACAGAAGTTCAGAAGTGTTGTTTAGATAGCATCTATATATGTGTCCCAGTAGAAACTTATTGGATAATCCGTATACTTCCTTATTCCTCCAGATGGAAAGTGCGACTGCTCTAATAAACAACTGAAGTACCGACAATTTGTTTGCTTTGTCGTTTGCGAACATGGTTCTGGGTAGCGTGGTAATTAATACCGTCTCGATTCTCTATACGTGCGAGAAGGCGAGACACCCTATCATAGTTCATGCTATGCATATACGAATCTTAGAAAGAATCATGGAGAGACGATTTGGGTTGACTTGTCCCTAAAGTTGTGTTTATTATGTTCAACAGTTTGAAGGAAATTTCAGACACAAAAATGTTTCTAATAGTTTTATATTCCAGTCAGTATTTAGTGTGCATGCGTTGTTCAAAATGATGTACACTAATGATAAAATATTGTCAGGCCAATGCCTTCTCTTATATATATATATGCGAGGCGACCTTTGGTCGACTCGCATATATAAGAGAATGAAATGGCACAGGATCTTCAATGTTGCACCAGCGCAGCTCCCGTCATGAAAGACTTAATATTCCACCTTCGGGCATTGTGGTAAACGAAATGTTACCTGTATTTAAGCTAAGGGTGCATTTACATTGCTATAGAAATGTACACAGATCTACACGCAGACTAGTGTAAACGGGTTGATATAGAAATGCACACAGAAAGAAAACGGTATTAGTTCGTGTGAGCAAAAATCGTGACCGCTACACGTCACGGTCAACGCCCATATATTGCGACAGGCAAATCAGTTTTGATTAATTGTTACTCGGGCTTGGCGAATGTTTTCGTTGCCATTTCAACCCGTGTATTTCGAATATTGAACACGGACAGGGACGTGGCAACTTGTTCAACGGTTGGATATTTCATACCTGACACAACATTAGTTGTAATTTCCAAACCAACAATAGATTAAAAATGATCTTGTAGTTTGATTTTCAAACATTTTATTTGGGGGGGGGGGGGGTATTGTTTTCGGACCAATATTTGCATTATTTCCTACTTTTTATCAAAATTTTGGACTGGAATGGCCATCAGCTGGAAATTTTCCAACCTTATCATAGGGGCGGATGTAATGTTGGAAATGTCCAACACTTGGAAAGATTGTGCCCTGGTCCCTCCCCGTGGCCAGTCATCATCATCATATGTATTGTCTAACAGCTATATATAAAAACTGCATGTAATTTAAGAAAACAATATTGTCCTACATTGGTCAACATTGTCATTGGAATTGTCATCAGTTGAAAATTTTACTACATTTGGTCAAATAAAGGGTGTTGTAGGGAAACTGCATGATTTTCATTCTTTCTTCGAACCATTATCAAGTGGTATAAGGATACACTTTAAATACATGCGGCACATACCAAATCGCTGTAATATGCTGATAGTTGATACATTTTTATGTCTGGCCTAAACTGACACGACTCGCAGTGAATTGTCAATTACCAGAGTACTGATCAGCGCGCGTTCACTATTAGTAATCATGTTGTGATCACAGTAATGCGCGACACGTGACTTCATACAGATCTGTATACATTTCTATAGCAAAGTAAATGCACCCTAACGGGGCGCTCCACACATTACACGCTCAGAACAGGATACTCTGAACAATTGTAGACATAATCTCGCTGCGGGGATAGATGACGTTTTTATATACAGGACGTCTGGTATATTGTGTATACAAATGTATTGTTGCTGTTATTGATTATATTCGCCTGCGATAAAAGAGCTAATTCCCGACTCGGATCTCTCTTCTGGAAATTCACCACATTGGAAAATACAACGTTTTTTACATACAGATCTATCAACGTGTAATCAATTAAACATGTATTCCAAATTAAACAAAACGAATGGTGTGAAACTTTATAGCGCCACTATGTTAACATATAAACATTCGAACGAAAGGCGCGATCACGCGTCATACCACCCCCGATTCTAAGCATTGGACGATTTTGTTTATGACTTGAGCTGAATTATCTCTGGGGAAAACTGTCATAATAAATTCAGATTCCTTTCGCGGATGAAACAATATATTGGCCCGTTCAAAATGTTTTTGTTCAGAACTGACGATTTGGCAGTTTCTTCCCTGTGTTTTATGAGGATGGAACGCATTGGAAGGGGCAACATAATATATAATGGCGTCTATGGTTAAATTATATTTCAAAGGAGTCACTATATGTTCACAAACTGTTGCCTAACGTTGAAAACAAAATCCTAATGATGTAATCCAGTAATATGCTTATGCATTTTTTTTAATGTCCAGCGGGTTCAAAAACTGGTAGACAGTTTTGATAACACATTTCTAATTTGTGGAAACAAGATATCCCACTATTATAGGAAGTCATGTTGCTTAATCCTGTTAACCGATATTTTAACCAAGACTTAGTTACAATATATTTTGTATAACTGTTTTATTGTCCCGTAATTATTACATCAAGTAATACAATATTATTAGTAATACAGTGTACAAAGTCAGTTAGATTTTCAAAATTTAGTTAATTTGTTTATATATAAAATAAAGAGAAAAATAAAAGAAGGAAAAGAATAGAAAAGATTGTACACAAGAGAGAAAGAAGAAAAAAATGGCAAGTGTTCCAACGTGTTATTGTTATATGAGTAGTTGTTAGTACTGGTATACGTCGTGAATCTAGATACACAGCGTCTTATAATACTAGACGTATCCACATTGTCAACGAGTTGTATAGGACATTCAGGATGCCATATAGCGTCTGGCTTTTCTACGCCAGTGTCAATACATACAATCCATATCCACGGGGGTCAATTATACTAAGATCAATAGGACAAACCACCATATCATCTGCGGTCAATTTTACCAAGATCAATACTACAAACAACTTGGACTATCATGATATGGCTTTATACGACACATTATCTTCTTTCTAATTTTCCGACTGTCTCGAAACTAAGAATGGGTTATATACCACTGTAATAATCATATTAATTATCGACCCGATTGATCCTAAACATTCATAGATGGCGGACCAGACGATAGAGACATGGCAAGCAAAACCACGAGGCAGTGTAGATGTTGAGTGATGTATATGTTTATTTGTACAATCAATCAGAATTAACAACAAAGCAGTGATAAATGAATTAATAGTATTGTACAGGAGCAGCATGACCTACATGTACTGGCCGTATTACTGCTGTCCGTGAATAAATAGTACAAATAAGAAAATATGATGGCGTGTGTAGTTTCAAGTTTGTTGGTTGGTGGTGTAACGTAACAAGATGCACAGTGTACATGTAGGATTATATTGTGAACAAATTGATATTGAGCAAAAGATAAAAAGGAATACTGTATTTGTGACGCTTCCTTCTTTACATCACCAAAGTAGGGCATAACTTTTCAAGTTAACCCCACGTTGAAGTTTCAACTGGAGTTGTTACTGATGGCGAGGACATTTTGCCCCGGGTTTTTCAGCATGGAGGTACAGGTCGATAATTTGATATGTATGTCCCAATCACTGGTGACAATATTAGATCGGACGTAATGTGCCGCAACCTATCTGTTCAACAGCTCTTTATACATGAAACACAAGACGCTTGTGTGCGGTCAATTGTACCACGATCAATGTCACAAACAACTTGGAATAAGCATGATATGACTTTCTGCTGGCGGTTTTTGCGACACATTATCCTCTTTCTTTGTGTCCGACTGTCTTGGAACTAAGACTGGGTTATATATCACTGATAATGATTACATTTCTATCGATCCGATTACTACTAAACATTGATGGATGGCGGACTAGACTATAGAGATATAACAAACGAAATCACGAGATATGGTAACGTAACAAGAAGCACAGAGTAGGATTATTTTGCAGACAAAGTAATATTGATAAAAGATGAAACGAAATACTGTGTATGTGACGACCCGGCTTTACATATCCATAGTAGGGCATAACATGTTAAAGTTAGCTCCACGCCACACCTTTAACTGCAGTAGTTACTGATGGCGGTGAAATTTGGACCCGGGTTTTTTAGCTGGAGGTACAGGTCGATAATTTGGTATGTACGGCCCAATATATGGTGACCATATTAGGTCGGGCGTAGTGGGCCGAAACCTATCTGTCCAACAGCTCGTTATACATGTAATACATAGACAGAACACAAAGCGCATCTTAATCGAGACTCTTTTATAGAATGAGTTGCGGATGGCGCAAGGATATATTTCGCGAGAGCGTAGCTCGAGCGAAATATAACTTTGCGCCATCCGCAACGAGTTCGATTAAAGATTAGAGATTATGACGCAAGTTGTGTTCTGTATTTATTCTACACCGTTCGTTCAGATAAGTTCAATCCATGAATGTCACCTTCATTGTTATTATAGCTACCTTTATTGTGATTGAAGTCTGACAAATAACCAGTAATTATGGGGGGGGGGGTCACCGGAAGCGGATGATTGACGTAATGTACGTGATCTTTATTGGCGACAACGTCAACAAGAATATTTCCGGCTTGTATTCCACTAGAGGTATACACTAATATGTATTCAATGGCTGGGATTCCGTTGAATACATGTGACTCACGCCAATGGGTGTGGAATAAAAGAGGCTTCCACGGTGTCAGATAGTTGTATATATTCAGGATGCCATAATAGCGTCTAGGTTTTCTACGCCATTGTCAATATACAATACATATTTGCGGTCTATTGTACCACGATCAATGTGACACACAACTTGGAATAATCACGATATGACTTTCTGCTGGCGGTTTTTGCGACACATTATCCTCTTTCTTTGTGTCCGACTGTCTTGGAACTAAGACTGGGTTATATATCACTGATAATGATTACATATCTATCGATCCGATTACTACTAAAGATTGATGGATGGCGGACTAGACTATAGAGATATACCAAACGAAATCACGAGATATGGTAACGTAACAAGAAGCACAGAGTAGGATTATTTTGCAGACAAAATAATATTGATAAAAGATGAAAAGAAGTACTGTGTATGTGACGACCCGGCTTTACATATCCATAGTAGGGCATAACATGTCAAAGTTAGCTCCACGCCACACATTTAACTGCAGTAGTTACTGATGGCGGTGAAATTTGGACCCGGGTTTTTTAGCTGGAGGTACAGGTCGATAATTTGGTATGTACGGCCCAATATACGGTGACCATATTAGGTTGGGCGTAGTGGGCCGAAACCTATCTGTCCAACAGCTCGTTATACATGTAATACATAGACAGAACACAAAGCGCATCTTAATCGAGACTCTTTTATCGAATGAGTTGCGGATGGCGCAAGGATATATTTGGATATATAACTTTGCGCCATCCGCAACGAGTTCGATTAAAGATTCGTGATTATGACGCAAGTTGTGTTCTGTATTTATTCTACACCGTTCGTTCAAATAAGTTCAATCCATGAATGTCACCTTCATTGTTATTATAGCTACCTTTATTGTGATTGAAGTCTGACAAATAACCAGTAATTATGGGGGGGGGGGTCACCGGAAGCGGATGATTGACGTAATGTACGTGATCTTTATTGGCGACAACGTCAACAAGAATATTTCCGGCTTGTATTCCACTAGAGGTATACACTAATATGTATTCAATGGATGGGATTCCGTTGAATACATGTGACTCACGCCAATGGGTGTGGAATAAAAGAGGCTTCCACTGTGTCAGATAGTTGTATATATTCAGGATGCCATAATAGCGTCTAGTTTTCTACGCCATTGTCAATATACAATACATATTTGCGGTCTATTGTACCACGAACAATGTGACACACAACTTGGAATAATCACGATATGACTTTCCGCTGGCGGTTTATAGACACATTATCCTCTTTCTTTGTGTCCGACTGTCTTGGAACTAAGACTGGGTTATATGCCACTGATAATAAATATATTCCTATCGATCCGATTACTTCTAAAGATTGATGGATGGCGGACTAGACTATAGAGACATACCAAACGAAATCACGAGATATGGTAACGTAACAAGAAGCACAGTGTAGGATTATTTTGCGGACAAAGTGATATTGAACAAAGATAAATAAAAAAGGAATACTGTGTTTGTGACGATTCCGGCTTTACAGTTCCATAGTAGGGCATAAATGTTAAAGTTAACGTCACAGCTTTAACTGTAGTAGTTATAATAATGGCGGGGAAATGTTGCCCCGGGTTTTTCAGCTCGAAGTACATGTCGATAATTTGATATGTATACGGCCCATTCTCTGGTGACTATATTAGGTCGGAGTAATGGGTCGAAACATAGCTGTTGGTGTAAACATATTTATTTACATCCAGAATAAAATGCAGGGGATTGAGGCATAAGTTACAAAACTTATCTTGGTCTCGCTCCCGACAATAATATATAGAACATGATATTTACATAAGTATAATGTAAGGTACGAGTAGTATACAATATATATGGAATTATGATATAACATATGTATTATATATACATTGTGGTGTCGGGTCCATCACTGTACGTCCGGGGGGGGGGGGTTCTGCTACAGTCTGTGCTACTTTAAGATCCTTAACGGTAATGTAGCCTAGTCGCTGATGCCAAAACAGCATGTTGAAGCTATAGGTTTGAACAAAATTTAATAACTTTCTATTTAAATTGTAATTTAGCGAGATGTCACCAACAAGTAGTTTTCTGACAGTGATATTTTTACGTACCTAAACCTATTAAATTATTTGCTAGAGTAATTATAAGACGTGTGAACAGCCCGCAATTAAAGAAATAATGACTTGCATCTTCAACTGGATGAACACATCAACAACTTGGATTGTCACTAATAAAGTTTCAAAATTTGTAAGCATTTATGTCGCTACATAAGTTACGGAGCCTACAATGAATTATGTTCATTGTCGTTTTCCTGTATTGAAATGATCAACAGTTGTGTATGCTGCAAGACGCATCCACTGTGTCAGAGAGTTGTATAGGGTATTCAGGATGCCATATAGCGTCTAGATTTTCTACGCCAGTATCAATACTTACAATATATATCAGCTGCGGTCAATTGTACAAAGATCAATACGACAAACAACATCGAATATCATGATATGACTCACTGCTGGCAGCTTATACGACATATTTCTGTTTTTTTCCGACTGTCTTGGAACTACGAATGGGTTATATGCCACTGATAATAATTATATTTCTATCGATCCGATTACTCATAAACATTGATGGATGGTGGACCAGGCAAAAGAGACAAGGCAAACTAAACCATGAGAGAGGATAACGTAACATGAGGCACAGTGTAGGATTATCCTGTGGACAAATTGATATTGAACAAAGATTTAAAAAGTTTTAATGTGTTTGTGCCGATTCCGGCTTTATCATCGCAATAGTGCATGAGACAACAATGTTAAAGTTAACCCTCTCGTGAGTTTCATTACGGGAGTTGGGCTGGTGTGGCATTAACGGTACTGTGCTAGTACATGGTATTAAATATGGGCGTCTCCCATGCGGAGCATTACATATATAGGAGAATGCACGTGCTTACAGTATACATGACGGGAGCTGTCCTGGTGCAGCAATAAATACCCTGTACCAGTCTCCTATATCGAGCCTATATACAAAATAATGCGCTGGCACACAAGGTACATGACGGGTGGCTGCGCTGGTGCTGTAATACATATTATGTGCCAGTGCATTATGTTATATATGCGAGTCTCCCATAGGGATCCTCTTGTATATAAGATAGTGCGCTGGCTTACAATGTTCATGGCGGTAGCTGAGCTGGTGCAACATTAAATACCCTGTTCCGGTACATTCTCTCATATGTACGAGTATACCATAAGGAGCATCGCATATACTGTATACGAGAATGCACCGGCTTACAATGTTCATGATGGTAGCCGCGCTGGTGCAGCATTACAGACCATATGCCAAGGCAAGCTCTTATATATACCAGTCTCACAGGTTACAAGGTCAATTTGAATATTGTTAGGTCAATGTATTATCTTATATATGTATCTGTGAGGCTCTCAATGGGAGACTCGCATTTATAAAATTATGTGTTGGCACAGTGTTTTCGCAAAATTTCAGGAAGCTCCAGTCATGGAAGGGTTCACTCCACGCCACAGCTTTAACTGTATTATTATATACGGAAGTATATGGAATAATTTACTTGTTTCATAAGTTGTGTACCGTTGGTTTCAAGAATAGGCGCGCGTCCAAATGTTTTTTGTCCAGATGCAGCAGCTTGTTTCCAACCTAGCTGATGAAACATGATTATATAAATTGGCAGAAAGTAAAGCACCATGTTGACCATCGAATCAGTCGCCTCCTTGTCTACGTAGTCAGTCACATTTGGTTCATTGCGAATAAGTGTTCCAACGATGCATAATGACACTTGTGGATTATTTAAGACAGCATTACTGTGAATACTGCTTCCACGTGTACTGTTAAAAATTTCCGCTATGAAAGAGATTAATATTCCGGCAATCAAGAAACGTGAGTCATTTCAACGGCCATGCCAACAATTCAGCAGCATCCGAGAGCTCCTGTCTTTCAAAATAATAAAACACGTATATACAGTATATAATTATAAAATTATGGTACCCGATGTATCATCAAATATGTGAAAACTAATGTGAAAAGCATTATTTATATAGAGGATCTACAACTCATCCCCAGTTTATAGCGAAATTTACAAAACGAGACCAGTAAATTAGGTATAGACCGAGCTTTTGGCAAGGTCCAGAGAAAATATTTTTGGACGAGTTTTTATCAAAATCCATAATAAAACATACTTAAATCAATAAATGGGATGTGAAACTAACAGCAACTTATATAAGGCATTCGTTGACGCTTAGCACAATTATGGGTTGTTTGTCCACGTAAAGAAATAGTCCTTAGATAAAAAGGCGCTTTGACGTATTTAATGTCGTACATTTGATGAAATAAATTTCCAAACTATATCAATATCAGTTCCCATCCACCAATTATTCTTCATTCCTTGCCCCCGGTTCCAAATCACGTTTGCGCAACAATAATATACTGCACTATTTCCTGTTATGCAATGACCGCTGCATATCATTATTATGGAATAGATTTAATGAATGGCATAAGGGTCGGATTGTGTAATAAATAGCAGTATGGTCTCTCATTATGACATTGCCCTGGCCTAACATGTTGTGCTAGCCGATGCGCATATGATTGGATTGACGAAATAACCGATCGCGAGATGTTTGAATAAGTGCTTTTAAAGACCGACCTCCCACCCACCCATTAGGAGAATTATACTTATATTTCACCAAATTTGATCAATTGTGGTGTTGTAAGTTCTTTCATACAAATCTCCATGATTTCGTTAGTGTACGTTCTATATAGAGTTATCACCCTTCCAATTAACTCAGGATACTTATTCCGAAATGTAATCCTAACCTCGCGTATCAACTGTTACCGCGTATAGACTGCGTAGTCTGCGTATGAATACCAATCGCTATCTACATGTATATATAATCGTGAACCCCGATTAAGAATATTTCGCTATCTAATCGTGTGCGTGACATGTAGTTGTGGTTGTGTTTTCAGGTTACAAAAAACTAATTATTTTCCATAGGCGACAGTGTTAACTATAAGTCCCGCCGGCCATTGGTTAAGCCTATTTGAACTTCAAGTGGCAAATTTTCCCTTAGAACGTCATCCGATACACTAGTCTGTGACAACAAACGCGCCCTTTTCAGCCCTTTTCGGTATTTTTTTCAAACGATAATCTTACATTTCCACAACAGCCCCATTTAGGTTACACTGGTGTAAATAAGGTTCCGAGTGACATCTAGCGGATGCGGGAGGAATATATAGGAGAGAATAAAATAGACACTGGGCCCTGATTGGTCAATAGACTTGTGTGCTTTTCACATAAAAAAAATCATCACACCTCTTCCCTATGATTTCCCATAGGTAAAATAACCATTGGCACAGGAATTAACCCTTTGTAGTGAAGTTTGAATTTTTTGGTGTGGTCTAAAATATGACTGTATTTTTTTATGCGGTTCTGACACTAGTTACGAAAACATAAGATTTAAAGGCGAATTCCCTGCTAGACAGACATGATTTATTTGTGTAAAAAGTTTCCCAAAATGTCAATTTTTCAGATTTAAAGAAAATTTTGGACCCAACATTTATATTGCCAACACTATACCCTAAAACGTTAGCACTGAGGCCTATGGAAAACATTTACACCAGTGTAACCTTTACTGCACAAAAATCAGCAGCATGGGAACCCCACCAGACTCTTCATGGCCACCTAAACAAAAATTATCGCCATATTTACGTAAGCTATGATTTTCTGTTCCCGCTTAGGGAAATTTCCGTCAATGATAATCAACCAATCAGCAGCCAGACTTTCTTTTATGCTGACTCAAGTTTCCCTACACAAATTCAAGAAGCGAATTCTATATAATGTAGACTCTACAATGAAAGCAAATTAAGTTCAGCGGAAATTATTCTTGAATCCTGAATACATCGTTAGTTCCGCATGTTCTGCATTAAAGCGAGAACACGCTCAAAACTACAGATTGAAGTAATTACTTCACAAAAGCTCGTCATCTGTAACCTACTACCGGGGGCTATTTAAAGACATAATGAGCCTCATCTGATACCACTTGCCCCGTGTGAATTTTAAAGTGGATATATCCCGGAACATCAAAGTAATCGATAACTCGGACACATTGACTGATCATGACGATATAGCACAAAAATGGAAACATAATCAAGAGTCTTTGTGTATATATCAGAGTGGGTTCAGGCAGTATTTGCGGCATCAAAAATAACATTAATATTCGGTGTTCATTCGAGGATAATGTGTTCGTACC
Source organism: Siphonodentalium dalli (assembly GCA_032622095.1). Lineage (NCBI taxonomy): Eukaryota > Metazoa > Mollusca > Scaphopoda > Gadilida > Siphonodentaliidae > Siphonodentalium > Siphonodentalium dalli. The sequence continues at coordinate 72,301,509 of CP136065.1, read as the reverse complement.
GGTAGTTAAAACAGAAGCATCAGATATCCGACTTTATCACATGAAACCCATATTATATCATTAGAAAAGCCATTATATATTTCCTTATATCTCACAAGTGATGAATAGGCGCGTACTTCGCGGGATACTTGGCATCGCGCCAACAAAATTACCGCGCGGATAAATACTTTTTTCGAAACGCCGCGCATGCGGACAATACTAGACATTGGAAAATGACTGATTTGTTCATTAAGCATTAAGTTAAATTCTTCGTTGCACTAACGAAAATAGACACAAAAACAAAGAGGCAAATTGGGGGGACTATATTTTTCGTCGCCAGTCAGAGCGCGCAATACTGTCGGATACGGTTGCGAAGCGTCTCAACCAACGTCGTGCATTATATGCATTTTGCATGACCTGTTCATCTTCTTTTAAAGCTTTTGATTTGTTAAAAAGGCATAAAGCTCTTGGTTTTTTCATGTAATATAAAAGATCTTCAATTCGTTATGTTGGGATATAAGATTTTATGAAATTCGTTTGATAAATCCCATTCACAACTCGTCTACGACTCGTTGTGAATCAAATTTATCATAAAAGCTCATATCCCAACAAAACTCGTTGGAGATCATCTACATTATTATTGCTGTTAGCTCCATGCATGGCCATATATATACGAATTCGTCTGTGTTATCGCACACATGCAATGGTGTATATCTAGTATATTGCATATGTATAAGACGCCTGGTCGCTCTAGTTTTTCTCCATTTAACTCTGGTGGGAATCGATGTCTATACATATGAGTAACTAGCTAAATCAAATAATGATTCTTAGCTGTTCAAATTATGTATATAAATATCATATTATTTATCCATATATTATAGAACCACAGCCCTATTGAATTGCTGCGAATCGTATCTCATGGATGGGATATCATCCAGCATCGATTGTCACACTGGTGTATCAATGTAGAGACGTAACCGAGATGCGAACAGATGAACTAGTCTACAAATCGTACAACAAACTGATATTGAACCACGAATGTCACGTATAAATATTGTCTTATCAAGTATAATATATCAATTAAGTAGTTCTATTCTGAATCAATAGATTATACTTGTTAAGATAATGTTTATAACTTCGACTTTTTCTAGCAAAACTCGATGTGAAAACATTGCTGGGGTGTATACAAGAAGATAATTATATGCTTAAACAACGTAGGAATGTGTTTGCAAATAGCGTATTGGGAGAAAATGCAAGAAATTCTCACAAAATGTACATTTATTTTAATCAGTGATTCTTGTTGGCACAATCGTTTATGCATATTAAAGATTCCCAGTCCGATTTAACGTCAAATTAGTCAAAATTTTATTTTTTATTTTCGGTCTAAGAAAATTAAAAAATACTTAGAATGAACATCATTCCATGGTGAAAATACACCAATTCATCCACCAGTGTTACCATGAAAAATCGCTCTTTATCGTCGACCACATATGATCGACAGAAGCATTGGAGATCTATAGAAGAGGCTAACATTGTTGCAAGGATAGAACAAATTCAACAGTTGTTAAAACTCCTTCATTTCAAAATCGATATCTGGCCATCAATACCTCATATTAATTACGTTATGATGTAGAAAACGTGGATATTGTAGTATTATAGTGTGTGATCGGACATGCATGGTATCTTAAATGTGAGTCAATTCGGCCTGAATTGAGGGCTAATTGGTTACAAACCATCATTCCCGCATAGTACATGTACATGGAGATTGACCAGTTGGAATGGGGATCTTTCGTAAAGTAGATCTCGGGGTGTTGTCTTCGCTTCATTTGACTCAGTCTCAGACTGTTCCCATGGGAATATTGAATCGATAACGGGTGGATTTTCGACACCATCTAATATTCTCTTAGAATTATTTGTCTCATCAATTACCTCATATGTTACCCCTTTCTATACTGAATTGATTATCCTGTTCAGTTATAAAAGTGTACATTGGAATGATATATTATTCACTTGGAGGGATGCTATGGTGATCAAAGCAGACGACATATAAATGAACATTCAGAAGGAGCCATATTTATTGAGGGGAAATGTTCAGATAATAAGTTCAACAAACGACCATATGTTCTATGAACAGTTCATGTGGGATAACTAATAATCAATGATGCTTTAGTATATAAACGGCTAACTCCCATATTTTTGTTTTTCGGAAAACGTATTCATGCAATCTATTGAAAACCCCAATTCGTACAGTGTGTACATGTAAACATTTGCTCCAGATCGATAAGAACGAACTACTCGATGCTACCTTAACTGAATAACACCACAAGGAGAGTTTTTCCTGGCGGATAAACTACGCTTAACCCTTTACCCAACAGAACGGCCCTGTGCCGATGCATTCTCTTATATATGCGAGTCGACCATAGGTCGCCTCGCATATATAAGAGAATGCATTGGCTTAACACATTAAAAATTATAAAATTGTTAAAGAATGTAAGAAAAAATTGTTAAAAGTGTTAAAAAAAGATTTTGTTTAGGCCAATGCATTATCTTATATATGCGAGGCGACCTTTGGTCGACTCGCATATATAAGAGAATGCATTGGCACAGGGCATAACTGTAACCATCACAATGTGGTCAATGAGCCGGTTCCAATGATATCCATATTTGTATGGTTTTATTGAGACAGACCGAAGATATTTTAGGCTGTTGAAGCTTTATTTGGCCGATTTTGGCCGGTTTGTTGGGTAAAGGGTTAACCAGACAATTGGTTTCCTTTAGTATTTGGTGCTATCGTTGCTATCCCACATTACGCCGGTATCAGTGTTACAGCTGGAGAAAACATGGGAGAGGGTTAATTTCAACGGAAAGACACTCCACTGTACTATAAACAACAACACAGAAAGCAACTGACAAACTTGCCCATATACACGAATCACGTTACATGTACAGTAATGCCCTAAATTATCGACTGCTTAACCACAGCAGAATTATGGGTAATGTTTCAGGATTTAGTCAGAAATATGGCTTGTTGCCATTCATCGGAAAGCTCTCCGTGATTTCCGACTAAATCATGAAAAATTACACATAATTCTGCTGTGGTTAATAAGTCGATTATTTAGGGCATTACTGTACCTTCTCTGTGTGTGGAGTACAAATACGGGCGTATCGGATTAGAACCAGCTTCGCACATGCTGGACGATTTGTGTCCGGCTGTCAGCCGACGGCTGATGCGTCAATCATCTTACAAACTAAACTATATTGTCCCATAAGGTTACACTGGTGCAAATAGGGTTCGGATGCGGGAGGAATATATAGGAGAGAATAAAGTAGACACTGGGCCCTGATTGGTCAATAGCCTTGTGTGTTTTTGCATGAAAAAAATCATCACACCTATTCCCTTATGATTTCCCATAGGTAAAATAGCCATTGGCACAGGAATTAACCCTTTGTAGTGAAGTTTGAATTTTTTGGTGTGATTTAAAATATGACAGTAGTTTTTAGTGCGGTTCTGACACTAGTTACGAAAACACAAGAGTTAAAGGCGAATTCCCTGCTAGACGGACATGATTTTATTTTTGCGTAAAAAGTTTCCCCAAATGTCAATTTTTCAGATTTAAAGAAAATTTTGGACCCAAAATTTATATTGCCAACAGTATACGCTAAAACGTTAGCACTGAGGCCTATGGAAAACATTTACACCAGTGTAACCATAAATCCGATACAACAACCACGATGGAGAATCGAGAGGAAACAGAGATTATTGTTAATGGTTACTGCAGCACTGTTGGTGTTTCGTGACAGTTAGAGATTGAAACAGGCAAAGATAAATCTGCAACTGGAGACTAATTGCAGTAGATCACGCAAGAACCACGTTTTAACCCTTTACCCAACAAACCGGCCAAAACCGGCCAAATAAAGCTTCAACAGCCTAAAATATCTTCGGTCTGTCTCAATAGAACCATACAAATATGGATATCATTGGAACCGGCTCCTTGACCACATTGTGATAGTTACAGTTATGCCCTGTGCCAATGCATTCTCTTATATATGCGAGTCGACCATAGGTCGCCTCGCATATATAAGAGAATGCATTGGCCTAAAAAAAATCTTTTTTTAACACTTTTTACCATTTTTTCTTACAATCTTTAACAATTTTATAATTTTTAATATGTTAAGCCAATGCATTCTCTTATATATGCGAGGCGACCTATGGTCGACTCGCATATATAAGAGAATGCATTGGCACAGGGCCCTTCTGTTGGGTAAAGGGTTAAAAGCAGAAACATCACGTATTTTAAAGATTTCGTTATCCAGTTTAATCCCGTGATGATTTCAGCGAGTCATTCATGTCGGCGCCTTATTCCGATCGATTTGCGCCCACTTTAATTCCACATATTTACTTTACGTTCTTATGAGATTTGTTAGTTTGGTATTAGTGTAAACTAGAGTTTCGTCGTAGAACCGGTATATGTTAGCCATATCTTCATAGGGCATCGTAATCTTATTTGTTAGCCATCTTTTTTTCTTTTGGTTTTCAAATTTGCACATTGATAACTGTCAACATTAATCATATAGCTTCTTATTCTTCTGACACGTTGATGCAGCGTGTCATTGCCAATTTATTTCTAATTTTATTTCAATTCCGGATTTTACAATTACGTTCTGCGGTGTCCCACAATTGTTCCCCTGGAAATGTTGGTAACGACCAAGTCTCTCGCAGTAAATTACTGTGTAGCCGTCATAGAAAAACAATTATTGCGACGCAGAATACTATTTAATATACATGATCAATACATACGACACGTATGTTTACATGGAACGCAGATGTGTGTTGTTCAATGTTATTTGTATCGAGAACAATATGGGATACAAGTATACATGACACATGCATTTGAGTAAAGATGCGTTAAAGGCACATGAGGCCTTAGTTGTCGAAAATATTCATATTTGTTCCAATCACCGTAAACAGAAAAAACAGTAAAACGCATACAGTTTCGTTCATATATACCATGACCATCGCGTAAACAGCATGTTATCATATTTATCCTAAGTAAGAGCCTGATTGTGTTACAGAAGACAGCACAATGCTACTGGCTAATCACACACAAATGGCATAAACGCTCTTTATTAGTTCCATATCAGGAATTCACACACAAAGAACGCTCTGTATGTTTACCATCATAATATAAACAAACACAAGAAAGGTAACTTTTTATGCTTTTGTTTACACAACAATGGTCAACCATATGACAATAACATACTGTTTATGCGATATTTCTTATTTGTATACGGACAAAGTCTGTCTACATTTTGATGTTCTTTCTGTTTGTGGCGGTTTTTGACGGTTGGAAATATTTCCACAGGATACCCACTGCCAAGGCCAACCGTACTTTTAAATCAGCCTTATACTTCCATGTACGTCTAATTTAATTCCACAAGCAAACTTTACCTTCTTTACTATTCATCTTGTTACGATTTTGGGATATGTTATATGTATAATTCTAACTACGTTATTTATCATCCATTTCTTTTTGAAATTTGCATATTTATAAATGTCAACATTAATCATAGATCCTCTTATCCATAACACTTCGATATATCGCCTGTCGGAGACAGTGTCATTTCTAATCATGTTGCAATTCTGGATTTCACAAATAAGTTTAGATGTGCTATTCAGTTGTTCCCCTGGAAATGTGAATGACCATGTCTGTCGCGGTAAGTTACAGTTTCGTCGTCACAGAAAAATTATTAAATCTCCAAAAACAATTACGGTGACACATAATAATGAGTAATCGACAAGCTCAGTATACATATGACCCGTGTGTTTACATGGAAAGCAGAAGTATGGTGTGCTATGATTTTTATTTTTATTGAGAAAACAAAGATGGTATAAAAAGGTACCCGACACAAGCAGTTGAGCAAAGATACGTTAAATCATTCTTGAATTTCCATTTGCATCCAGTTACATGTACGTCTACTTTAATTCTACATATTAACTTTATCTACGTTAGTATGTCATCTGTTTACGAGTGTGGGTTGTGTTATTTGTATAAACTCCTAACTTCGTTATTTATTTATTTATTAGCCAATTCTTTGTTTAATTTGCATATATATAACTGTCAACGTTAATGATATAGCCTCTAACTTGTTATTCTAACGCACCGATGCAACGTGTCGCTTTCCATTTCCTTTCTAATTGTGTTTCAAGTCCCGATTTTACAATAATTACGAACATCAGTGCCGCCAGTTATTCCTCGGAAAAGGTGATTAATTACTAAGTCTGTAAATTACTGACTCGTCGTCACCGAAAAACTATGACACCCCGAGAAACAATTTTGGATACACAGAATAATGTGTATTATACATGCGCTATATAATGATTAACTGTCATGTGGACTGTTTTTATGGAGATGCAACCGTGAGGTAAGTGAACATAACTTGTGTAAAACCCGAAGGGTTTTACATACAAGTTATGACCACTTACCTCACGGTTACATCTCCATAAAAATAGTCCACATGATAGTTAATCCTTATATTTATATACATTTAGCGAAAAAGCCACTTTTGTAAATGTATTTAAATCGAAAAGTGTATCGTGACAAAAACAGCACGAAATACCCAATAGCACCCTTGGCAAAAGATAATAGGAACAATTTCTCTTCATATTGAAACCCGATGATGTATTAAGTCAATCCTGCGCGATTCCAAATGCGCCCAAAACATTACGCGTTCGACTTTCCAAACCCAATGACGTATCGATGGTGTTATGAGCTTGGTGTTATGAGCCGTTGTGCATTCACCGAGAAATAACTGCAACTAGCCACGTGGGCGCCGACCAATCAGAATGCTGGATTAAGTGATGACAACACTTATTATGTAAATATACATATATGACCCGTACGTTCACATGGAAAGCAGAATTATGTAGTGCTATGATATTATTGTATATTTACACACTAAGTGTTGTCATCACTAAATCCAGCATTCTGATTGGTCGGCGCCCACGTGGCTAGTTGCAGTTATTTCTCGGTGAATGCGTAACGCCTCATAACAACAAGCTAATAACACCATCGATACGTCATTAGGTTTGGAAAGACGAACGCGTAATGCTTTGGGCGCATTTTGACTGGCGCAGGATTGACTTAATACATCATCGGGTTTCAACATGAAGAGAAATTGTTCCTATTAACGTTTTCCAAGGGTGCTATAGGGTATTTTGGGCTGATCTTGTCACGATACACTTTTCGATTTAAATATATTTACAAAAGTGGCTTTTTCGCTAAATGTATATAAATATAAGGATTAACTGTCATGTGGACTATTTTTATGGAACAGTCCACGTGACAGTTAATCCTTATATAAACTCTAGCAACGTTATTTATTAGCCATTTTTGTTTTTCAAATTTGCATTTCTATAAATGTCAACATTAATAATAATAGACCATAGTATGCTTCAAACTCATCGATGACCGACGTGTTACTGTCCACTTCCTTTCTAGTTGTATTTCAATGCCGGACTTCTTTCAGCAGTAGCCTCCATTTTTTAGTGGAAAGGGGAATTATGACCAAGTCACTCGCAGAAAAATACTCTTTTGTCGTCACAGAAATACTGACGACAAGACGAAAACAATTATGGAGACACAGAATATTATTTTGCACAAATAATCTAGATCATGTCAAGAATCTATACTCTGCTACGCCCGATATCATACTCCACCAGTTAAAACATGGGAACAGTTTGGTGTTCTGACACGGAAGTTATAACATTGAAATAACAGAGTTTGGTTGGTTAGTTGGTTAATTGGGGTTTTGGTTTATCATTGCTTAAGTCGCCAGGCCTTATCACGACCTTGTAAGTTTTACGGTTAGAGAAAACACCACACAGAGGGCGAATTTCACCGGAAAATCACTCCAATTTCACCGGAAAATCACTCCGTGATTCAGCGCTTGTCGTGGTTTGAATCAGCTTCGTCAGCGATGGACGGCCTATAACAGCGTAATGCACTAAGTACTCTACCGAATGGACCACCGGGACCCCCAATATTAACAGTGCATGGTGCCTGAATGTGGCGGAAATATGCATATAAATTGCGTCTACACCACAGAGAAGTAAAATATTTGTAATGCCATCTGCAGCGATGTTTGTATAATGTAGATATTGCTCATAAGATTTCAGCGAGACATTCATTTCAGTGCCTTATATCTATCGATGCGAGTCTCATGTAATAGCATCACAACAGTCGTGAAATTATTCTGTTTTCGATCTGGTATTTAATACCAGCTATTGATCAAACTTACGTAATGATTGGAGCACAAGAATTGTTCTTTACCAGAATCAATCGAGTCGGAGACGAGATTTATTCTGGTAAAGAACTATTCGCGTGCTGTGACCGACTTAGAGCACAATTGATCCCACATAATGCAATCAACTGGAATTTGTGCCGTTGAGCGTGTTTGGACCACGACGCACAATAATTATTGGTGCACTGGCTGCGATTGAACACAATAGCCGGTTAGCCACGCCCAACGACGTGATTAAAATGAACTGATCGCCGTTGAACGTGAATAGATATGTCCAAAACAACACGGTCTGTACCACTTTGAAGCGCCCGTACGATTTGTCTGTTATGAGTTGCGTGTGCCTATATAACAATGGGATAGTCACTGAACTATTCCTTCGCCAGCCTTAGGAATTGGTGTGCTTTACCAAAAATCAGGGAACGATTGCAACAACAACAAAATGGGATTGTGCTCTAAGTAATGGTTGGAGCACAAGAATAGTTCTTTACCAGAATCAATCAGGTCGAAGACGATATTTATTCTGGTAAAGAACTATTCGCGTGCTCTGACCGTCTTAGAGCATGCACAATTGACCCCACTTAATGCAATTAACTTGAAATGCGCCCCCATTGAGCGTATGTTTACCACGACGCGCAATCCGTGCGCTGGCCGAGATTGAACACAATAGCCCATTAGCCACGCGACAAACAACGTGATTGGCCATGCAGTGATCGCCGTTGAATGTGGATAAATATGTCCGAAAATAACACGGACTGGATCCAAGCACTTGATTAACTGGTAACCAGTTCTTACCAAAACCAAATCACCTCGCAGATGAGTGGCCCAGGTAACATGTAGTCGAATATGGCAGTCGCATTTGTCATATGTCGCATTTGTCGCATTTGTTATTTTACAAATAAGTGGATCATTAATTACGAAGAAGTCGTTCTGCCAGATGCAAGGAGTTTGATCTTCAAGCCTTGGAGATTTTACCAACAACCATCTTACATTTTACCATCGGTAATGGTGCACATCACTATTATGTGACAAACGAAATTACTACCAGTTCACTGGTTCCTCCAGCTTATCCATGTACAAGTGACGAGTGTTGTTATTAGTTATTTCGGATATGCGAACAATATAATTCCCAAAGTGTTTATTCTAATTTCCACCACATATATATAGTGAAGTGGTAATTTTGTCGGGTTATTGTATATATCACTATTCATGATCAGTGTTTCTAAATGTGAATGCTAATTAGTTTGGTTTCATCCTTGGATTAGTGTTCCTGAGTACCTGTGAATATTTTCGGAGCTGGATTAGTTCTGTAGAATAATTATAATAAATGTAATTATTCTACCAGCTAATACATAATTCAAACAATATATGTGTTACTATGGCCACCCTTCCGCTCGCCTTGTTGATGTATATATATTCTATTTTTATTAATGCACACCAATTTCCAAGTCTGGCAAAATAGTAGTTCAGTGATATCCCATTGTTCGAAACAGGCCACTGATAACAAACAATTCGCACGGTCGTTTCAAAGTATCTCCAATTATTTTTGTACCAGAGGACATACACAGGGGCTTGTAACGCGATCCGTTGGACCCCACCTCACTCCCCTTATACGCCGTCCCTGTTTGTGTGTCTGTTTATGTCATGGTAGTACACCGTCACGAGAGGCGCGTACATGTATATATAGTAACGGCGTATACAGCAGTGTCTGTGGGGGCAGCGGAGCGATGTTCTTGTCCCTGTGCCCTCTGGTAATTGAAGCTACTTTGAAGCGCTCGTGCGATTTGTTTGTTGTGGGCGGCTTTTGTGCCGAACAATGGGATAATCACTGAACTACTCCTTTGTCGTCCTTGGGAATTGGTGTGCTTTACGGAAAATCAGGGAACGATTGTAACAATGGGATTATGCTCTAATCAGTGTCTATTTTCTCAAATTCTATTTCGAATATATTTGTGAAATTTGGTAAAAGCGATTATTGTGACACAATATTTAATAACCATCGACCAATTGGATAGTATAACCTCATTTACTGTACGTTTATGGCATGAACAAATATCTCAAATTTCACTGTTCTCAGGTACCAAGAACTTCTGTAAAATATGTTGTTTTTTTTCAAAAGTGCAGTTCATATATCCATGACATCGTATCTCAAGATCATGAGAGGAGACTTAAGTATTCTTTATTTGTGAAATTTAATGATTATTTGCATTAAGAAAGGCAACTACCCATAATTAGTTTTCTATATTTGAGGATTTTCATGCCATGCCTGTTAATTAATGAACAATTGGGCTGACATGATTTGTGTGTCATGGGTTCATAACCAAGTTAAAGCTGACCACCATATCTCTTACCACTGTGGCCTAATTCATGTTGATTGATCCATGCTTGAGTGGACCACACTGCATATCAACATTCGTTTTCATTGGGCTGGAGTAGTTGTGACTGGTTTATTCTTCATTATAATATATGAGGGTATGATGCTATATTATGCAATTAAAAATCTAACTCAACATTATGATACAAATGAATCTCAAGCTATTTGGTTATTGGAGTTTTGTGTGAAATGATTAATTATCCTAGCAGTTCTTGGTACCGAAAGGGACAAAAAATAAAGTAAAATGTTCAACCTCTCAAATGTATTAAAATCCATTGTTTTTGTTGTCTCTTAATAAGTGCTCAGATTCTACATACAATGAAGATGATGCTATGTGAGATGGATAACTCTAGAATCAAGTGGTTATTATTGTTAATAGTAACCACTTGATTTTCGAATTATCCATCTTACAACCGCAATTTGTCCGTTTGAGCACGTGGTTCTTGTCCACATCTCCAAAAATTAGCAAACTTCAAAAATCGATATATGATCACTCTGAGCTTTGATGGGTGGGTTACTCGACTCGAATCAAATATTTGTTTACCCCAAAGCCAAAGAAATAGCAATTTAGGAGCGTCTAATCGGATTGAGTACCTTTAAATTCTCATCTGCTATTAAATTAATTACCATCGAGTTAATGCGCGAAACATGAAACATACGAAACAATGTGGTGCACCAGTTGTCTCTGTGGAACGTGGCATTCACATGTCAAAGTAATAGGAGATATAATACTACGGTGCAAGTAGACTTCTTCAACTTCAACTTTTTATTCAGTCTTTTAGCATGTGTACATTTATAAAACTGTATATATTAATAACATATTTACAATGATAGATAAGTCACGTGATATAGGACAAATCTGTCCTAATTTGGAAACACCTTCCAAAAAAGCCACCAAGGGCACAAACCCGGTCCGCCAACGGTAATGTTCAGGAACTATCACCACCAGAGGGCCGGGTCCCTGACCTCCGCCGTATTCCATGAATTGTGATTCCATGGTGCAATCACTGCACACAAGACAAAAGAGTCCCACGCAAATCTGACAATTATTTGGGAAAACTCATTATTTATGGACCGGTCTGTGTTGTCGGCGACAAAATTATAATGCGGAACACGTATTATCTCCAATTTAAAAGAATCTTGTAATTCTGGTATTTGGACGGCGTCGATAACGTGAGAGATTCACTTTCGCACCTCGTATTGTAAAACACGTCGGTTTAGTGTGTGTCACTGTCAGTTTCCTTTCTAATGATTGATTGATTGATTGATTGATTGGGGTTTATTGTCGCTTTAGCCACTAAGGCCATATCACGACATTGCCAGTTTTAGTGGTGGAGGAAATCCGCACACTTGCGACTAATCTAACAGTGATTTCAATGGCTGATAAACTCGTCAACCATGTGCGGCAAACCACCGGCCATCGGCGAGTAACTTCAATTCCGGATATTACATTACGTTCAGCACTACCCTCCAGTTGTTTCTCCATAAATGTGAATATCGACAGGGTCTTCCGTAATGGCGTCGTAACTTACTTCATGATTCACCAAACCCATATAATGTTATGCCCTACCACCGTAAGCCTGTAGTGTGGTCGTCGGGAGGTTGAACCTAGAAACAAATGTTATAAAACTAGATTTGGTGTCATTTTGTGTGGAAAAGTATCTGGAATAACATATCCAAAATCCGCTAAAATCCGCCTTGGGGAAATTCAGGATTCAAGATGGCGTCCATGATGGCAGCCAAACATGAAAAATATTCCAAAAACAGCATTAGTCTTTTGTCAGGTAGAGATAATGAGATTGCTTTCGAAGAAATGTCATCACGTTTGACAGAATATTCCACAGGAGTCACATTGACCAAATATCGGTCCTAGGCAGCCAACAAGATGGCCACAAAGATGGCCACCAAAATGACAATAATATATTTTTTATTTTGTTGATAGAAATCGGCCATTGATGATCAGAATATGGAAATTAGCGATGATTTCGGCACTTGTGTATCATATATATAAATATACTCAAACCTCAACTTCGTCATCTCCTACCAGTATTTATTTTGAATTAATGCAGCCCTCTTTACAAGCGATGACACATTTGAGACCATGTTTGCGACATGTGCACACATATCACATGTTTTGTTTGTGTCATCTTACACTTGCACTGTACCGACTTGAGCAATACGTCTTGGGCTTCATTCTGGTCAGGATTGGGCAAGTTCCGCGACACGAAGTCCCCAATCCCATCGCTCATGATTCAATGCGTCGTTATTCAGTTATAAATACTCAAACCTCAACTTCGTCATCTCCTACCAGTATTTATTTTGAATTAATGCAGCCCTCTTTACAAGCGATGACACATTTGAGACCATGTTTGCGACATGTGCACACATATCACATGTTTTGTTTGTGTCATCTTACACTTGCACTGTACCGACTTGAGCAATACGTCTTGGGCTTCATTCTGGTCAGGATTGGGCAAGTTCCGCGACACGAAGTCCCCAATCCCATCGCTCATGATTCAATACGTCGTTATTCAGTGTTCTCCGATTTATGACCGGCAGATGAACTCTGAGACTGTGATAGTATGCCGCTATTTCTGTTGGTAGAAGTTTTTGGGCTCTAACGAATTTTTGCTAGAAGATACCATGTCCATAAACGTCGCATGGCGAAGTGTATTTAGTTAGTCTTCTTTCATACAACCACACACAAGGTAAAGCCACATGTCGGCCTAGCCAATGGTTTCTGATTTGCACTGGACTCCTGCATGAGTAATATTTTGCGAACTTCAGCAGACTTGTTTATCTTTCTGAGCATACTCGTGTTCCCATGTCCGAATAATGCAGAAGTGGTATCAAAGCATCCCCATACATGTGCAAACAGCCTTGCGCACGGTGTCGCCGAATCGCTATATGGCAGCACCACCTTTGCCAGACTTCCGAGCATCAGCTTCTCGGCCATGTTCTATTTCCAGTGACGATTCAAACGGAGAATAAGATATGTATCGTCCGCGATAACCATGATATGTATTCCATGCGATTCAAACTCTAGAACACGAGAAACTATCAGAGTATCAACGTCACCACTTATCTGATAAGATGCGCCCCTCAATTTGATGAACTGACATTTGTTTCTCTCATTTGGGAGGAAAATTTGCTAGTTATTGTGGCTCACTGTTTTTTCGGTGACCCGAACGTCGGCACGTTTTGCATATCGCCGGCTGTGCTCGTGATCTTTAATAGACGAGCTACGACCGAACCATCGAACACGATGCAACTCGAGCCATACTTTGTTCTGATTTTTGTCAGATAATACAAGGCTACTTCCTTGTATGTTGAGTTTTTGATCCACTTCACTTTTATTTATGAAGAAGAGCTTCGGTACCAAGAATGGTCTCAATTCCCTTCTGTGAATATTCGCCTTCTAGAACAAAATCAATCAGAGCCTTTACCAATTCGTGTTTTTGCCAACCTTAACGTGGACATCAGCCTATTTTACTTGTGATGCTGCCGTGCCATCTTGTTCCCTGATCGATTCATTGTCCGCAGAACTGACGTCCTTCGCGACTGGGACAACTTCAGCTATCAACTTATTGAAAAGCGCATTATCAACAAGTTAGAGATCAAGCAAGACCCTCGACACTGCCTTTCAGTATATCATGGGTCACTTTACCAACACCTTCATCATCGAGGCGATACTCCCCATGAAGCTCACCACAGTATGAAATCCTCCGAGCAAACACATTATGTTCATCGACGTAGAGGTTCTTGTGTTTACCGCCTTGAACCACAAAATCTGGTCGAAAGGGATACATGTGGTTTGGTGTTTAATCTACGTTCCTCAACATACATGAGTGTAGAGTAGATGATGGGAAGGAACAGAACATCTGATTTCTCAGCGATCAGTGTCTTCCAGCGAGCAACCACTTTGCATGAAACCTGACCAGTTCGAGCTAGGTGTTTCACTCTTACTGAACAAACACGGCCACATGTGATCCGTGCTTTGATCAGATGGGAAATTTATTTGCAAATAACATCAACATAGTTAGAGATGGACACTCCTTTATCAATCACGAGCTCATCAACCCTCAATCGCTTTTGTCTCATGATCACATTTCATGGTAAGTGGCGGTAGATTCATGGGTGTAGAAATTGCAATCATCCCCATTCCATGGAAGGCACCCCTGCCATCCAAAGTTGCTATGTTGTGGTGAACATTATCGGCACATCCAATGAGTCAAGGCATTGGGCGAACAGTCAGTTAGTATTTGACTGTGCGCTGCGGTTTAACTGACGGATTGCTTGTATCTCTCAACTTCTTCGTTGGCAACAGAAAATCCCAACCGAGATTACCCGTTCACTAGTCATTTGGAAACAAACACATGGTTCATTTCTATGCCAAGTCCGAACAGTGATGGTGTTATAACCAAACGTGGACACGCACCCTGTACAATAGAATGATCGATGCTATTATGCTTGACATCGGACGGAATTAAAATCTTGAGTAAGCTTTATTTTCCAAGTAATGGACAACATTTGGACCAAACAAATGCCTGTGTTTCGGCACTACAGAGACTGCGAAACGACTGCATTTGACGAATCAAAACAGTTTAAATATTGATTTTTTAAGGACAAGATACATGTGGAAAGTACGTCATATAATCATACTATATCTTGAACAAGAAGGTACATATAATTATGAACACAGCAGAAGATACATTCAGGTTCGATCACTCGAATTCGTTAAATTATGACGTTAATCGCCGAGCTTAGTTGAAATCAACATGCGTGTGGGCTACATTTTATGAATATAATTATGAAATCAACATGTTGAAATTGACAAGCTTCAAATTCGCCATCAATTGAAGTGGTCCCTAGCGTTACTATCAATAATGTCTAATTTCAGTAAAATTATCCACGTATACAATCGACAGCACACATTTAGCTACGTATTTTAAATTATTTGATATGGATCGTATATAATCTGCAATAATCCATGAAAATCCACAAAAATACACGACATAACGATTAGGGTCTGTTCGTTTACATAACGGTATTGGACAGAGTGTAATATGGTCTATTCATTTACGGAACTATGGTGTGTAATCCATGATCAATAACCTGGATTCTCCCACGAAATAACGACTCTGCTACTGTTGTCACCGTTAGGTTTCAACAGGAAACGCGTGACCGACTCCTAAAAAACAACACTTTTACTACTTTCACAATTAGAGATATCAAATCGAAATGATAAATGAGAACAACTACGAATAATGTAAACTATTACACAACCGCAGTGACATGCGTTATGGCGTTCTATGATAACGCATGCACTTTATTACTTGAGCGCACACATGGCTTACGTGTATAACGGCGTTGTGCACCAACGCTCGTAGAACGCGCTCTTTATTGTAGAAAGCACGCATGCATTTGAGTTCTATACATTAACGCTCTTTATTAGTGGAAGGCGCGGATGGCCTATACTGTAGTGGGTCGTACTGTCGTATACTCATATGACAATAAATTATTATCCACGCAAACTTGCCACGGATGCTTGGTTTGCGAACTCACACAATTCACTGTCTGCGTGTATCTGCGATCGGAAATTTTGTGTTTTATGACGAAACACCCTGCATGTATTCAAATGTCTGTAAAAACATTTCCCCAAAGCGGATTTTACCGGATTTTGGATATATTGTTGTCGAAATATTCCCGGTCAAAATGACACAAAAACTGGCTTTATAATAATTTTTTCTAGGTTCACTCTTCAAAATCACTACAACGACTATACTACTGTTAAAGACATTAGACACTGGCAGCGCTAAAAAGATGTGATCTTTCCAGTTTGGTATCCGAATTCCGCCTGTTGGCATCGCTAACATTGTTAACATGTTCAAAGAGTTTTAAGTGGAATTTAATGAGCGTTGTTTTCTACCGAAAAAAAGTTAGTTGAAAGAGCGTTTTGTTTTTAGTAAAGAGCGCCCCCCCCCCCCCCAGGAAGTTATTTTAAAGAGCTACCCCAAACCATAGATCTTGTTAGCGCTACCAGGGCCTAACTGTTTAAACAGATATTCCCTTGGCAGCGTGTAACATCGTAAGGATCGAGATAATGATCATACAACACAAAACAAAATACGCAGACATAATGGACATGTTCCGCTAGGACACTTAACCCTTTATAAATGCATTATCTCAGTTAGTTAAAACATTTATATCTGAGTTGATATGCACGGGCTGCGTTTTACTTATGCCTCAATATTACAATAATTGCTTTATTATCTTATCCAATTTGACACGAGAAAACGAAATTATATACAAAAGATAGATAGAATGAATACATTTTGATTGTACAAAATATGCAGTGACCGCTCGAGTGTCATAATCATCATTATCATCATCACAAATTTCATCGTCATAATAATAATCATCATTATCATCATCATGACCACATGCAATCATTGTCGCCGCGATCTTCATCATCATATCGTCGTCGCCAACATCATCATCGTCGTCGATCATCGTCATTATCATCATAATCATCATGATCATAATATGATCATCACGAGCAGTCTTCGCCGTTGTCGTTAAAAACAACACATACGACAACAGTAGCGATCGAAACAGCTTGTTGAAAAACAGAGTTATTCTCTAGCACAGAACTACATGTACAACAACGAGAACAAAAAGCCGCAAATCCTAAAATGTATGTGTCCAATACAAATTCTCGATATCTACCAGACACAAGGATTATGGGCTGCGGTTCTGATCGATTATCAATCCGTGTCATACATTACTCATCATATCGACTTTGAATGTCATGTTTTTAATCGCGACATGGCATCAAAACGGCTACCTAATACTCCTGGTGGAAGCGACATTCCTTTGCAATTGCTTTGGTAACAAATTTGCATATCCATCGCATTTATCACAAAAGAATAATTGGCGCTCGTGTTCTCTGTCTGAGCGAGCACGTCGCAAGCAATATAATGTAGTATGCCCGTATGAATTGGAATTCAAGAAAAGCATGAGTAATTTTTTCTGTGCAGTTGTGCAGTGGTTAGCATTCTCGACCTCGTGTGCGTGAAGGAGTCTGGTCCAAGCTTCATTCAACGTAATCCAGTTCACTTGGAAGTACGATTGCCTTACTCTTCTACAGCAGAGTTTCCGCCCTGATCCAATGTCGGGATTTTGCGTTAATTTTAATCGACGTTATGATACTAATCGATACAATATGCCGTTGCAGTTGACCTCTTGTGGAGATCAGGACAAATATAATGTTACCCATGGAATAGAGATTGTTACTTTCACAATGTTGACATTTTATTACCGTCATTTTTTGTGATTTTAAATGAGTGGTACTTTACGCTTAAAGAAGACTAAGCCAACCGTTATTCGGCGTTGACCAGTATTATTCTTACCGATTTCACTATCTACTTTACGTCGTGTGGAACTTGTACTAGGTGGCGCTTTGTGTTCTTGGACACCACACTTCACCAACCGTCCCGCGATCAAATGGAGCTTTCCACAGCGGTGAATCAAACAATTATTAACATATATATTCTACCAACCAGCGAGTGAGCCGGCCGCCTGCTGTGTTGATAATTCTTAGTTTATCCTAACGTTGATATCTGCGCATACTTTCAGTGATATATTGCTTATTTTCGAACAAAACTCTTGTTGTCAAGTCATAATGTATTGAAATATGTATTTGTGCAATGATGTTTGAAATTCCGTTATTATAACACTAGTCATATTTATCACAATTAAATATGAATAGAATGTATGTTATGGGGTGTATTATTATTATTATTGCATAATTATATATATATAGATGGTCACTGAAAAACTAAAATTAATCTATTTATACCGACGCCTTTTCTCATAGCAACCGTAAGCTCCTCCCACTAAGTAATATGCGAGCTAGGGAACCGCTATTGTCGCTTGGGGTACACGCGTCTTACTACAATCCGGGTACATGCCGCCATTGCGTGTCTTACTATAATCCGAGTATACATGCCGCTAGGGGGATGTCTTACTATAATCCGGATACATACCGCTAGGGGGTTTCTTACTATAATCCGAGTATACATTCCGCTAGGGGGTGTCCTACTATAATTCGGGTACATGCCGACAGGGCGTGTCTTACTGCTATAAGCCGATTATACATGCCGCTAGGAAATGTCTAGACCGTAATCCGAGTACATTCTTCAATTCCTTAAAAGGCTGGAAATTCGACTTATCCCATATCTACTTTGATCAAGGTAACTGGCTTCCAAATATAAATTTGGGCGGGAAACCAGGATATGATCGGCTTCTTAAGGTCAATCCCGTTAACACATGCTATACTATAGATACTCTTGACGACACATCTCTTGGGCTTAGACAGAGAGAATGATGCACTGATGCGTGTCGTCTGCTTGGGCCCTGTGACTGTCAGGCTCAAAGTGTTATAAAGGAACCCTTCCTATATATACTATAAATGATGAATACATGTAGATCCGTCGTAGAAATGTTCAGAAAATAATTTCAACAATGTCGTTTGTTGAACTAATTTAATATCTGTACATTTCCCACAAACGCGAACATGAATCATTTTTGAACTGGTCGACTTTTGGGCGTGCATGTTCACAAACTGTTTTGATGCTTGAATCCCCGATTATCCAATGAGCGCGTTGTCTCCAGTATTATTCAGTCCACTAACATTGAAATAAAGCACACGAAAAGCACCTTGTGTCAGCATTATATGCTATGAGGCGAGATATCCATTTTTTTTCGATGATCAAGTCTCTGGGTACGTTAAATTGGGTTACTCGGAACAGCACCCAAACAACTTCCTATTAAGCCTGTCTATAGTAGTTATCACTCAGGAAATGTTCAGATACTTATTATCTGAACAGTTCCCACTACTGAATATGAATAATTTTGCGCTTGCATTATCTATTTTCTGTCTGTCGTCTGCTTTTATTGCATGAACATCCCCTCAAAATGAATAATATAATATTCCAGTATAGACCTGTATAGCTGAATGGGAGAATCCATTAATATAGAAAGGGTTAATATGTAATTTATGTTTGCACGTCGTCGTCGTTTATCGGAAATATAATACGACTGACTGTGACTCCGGGCACCGGTTACCATTATAGAAACTGGGAAATGAGGCTTTTTACAATCCATTGATCATAATGGCATGTTATCGGCAGCAACCGCCCGAAGACTTTCAAACATCAATCATGGGCTGATTAGGTGTTTTGTCTCAAACATAAGAGCTTTTCTTCATGTTTTGTAACCAAAGTTTAAGGATGGTCATGTTTTGATTACAGTGTATCAAATATCAGATATCAAATGTTAACCCATACACGACTTGAAATTTTGCCGTAAAACCAGGGGGGGGGGTGAAAAAAAAAATCCGGCACGTATGCCGGGTGGGTGGGTGGTCAAAGCCACCAACAAGCAAAATCCTGCTTGTTTTTTAGTGTTTTGGCAATGAGTTGGGCCTCAAAACCACTTTGAATGAGAGAAATAATGTAATTCTAACTGTAAACTGACTGCAGGCAGTTATCGTGTTGTATTTTGTTGCAAATTTTGAAATCCAAGATGGCCGCTGGCAGCCATGTTTTTTTGGCCGAATGACCTCAAAATGACTCATTCCTATTTACATGTCCATGTTAACATTCATGATAAATAGTATGCACAGAAATTCATATACAGCTGTTTACAGTGAATTTTCCCCCGCAAATCTCTGTTTTAGTGTTAAAAGGGGGGTGGGTGTCAAAAAATGGTCTGAAAAAACTGCCGAAAACGGAAAATAATTTGGCGGTGGGGGTGGGTGGGTACAAAAAATGATCGAAAGGGAAAAAATGCCATACGTGCCTGAAATTTTTTTTACGACCCCCCCCCCCCCCCCCCCCCCCCGGTAAAACAAGCACTTATCAAGGCTCGGGTATAACAATACTTAATTGGTCGATTGTATAAGCCTTATTAATGTATACCTTATTTTGTATATGATGTAAGTATCGGAACAGAGAGTCCATTAGACGTTCAGTAAATATATGTATGATTTGCTATGATATGATTATTGTATACATGCTGTTCTTAATCAGGTACAGTACGTAAAGAGTGCCCACGGTGGATCACCAGCATTCGTGGTGATTTCTTTCGCGCTGACCCACAGTGAACTTGCGTAGATCGGAGAGAGAGATTATTTATTGACAAAGAGAAACTACAACAAAATATGTACAAACAATAGTGCATGCTAATTATTATTATTATTTATTCACTCAAATCGTCAAATATCACACAATAGAGCGTGCTGGAATACATTTGAACGGCGCATATCATTTCTGTGCAAAAGTGGTGCGTGGTGAAAATTACACATATTTTAATAAAGACAGTTGGTTGAGAACAGTCCATGGCTGTGCATAGACGGATTGTAATGTATCACGTATATAGTATGCCTCGGGAGTTTTTGAATAAAATAAGGACCCGTCTAATGAATAAAGAAAGGGTTTCAAGGTTTGACGTCGTTTACAGTTAAAAAGTTCGCTTAATTTGATGGTATTTGGTCTGCAATAATAGTATCTGTTTATGTATTTGACTCGCAGGTCTTTTATACATGGGCATTGCAATATTACGTGGAATTCGTCCCCTATATTTGCTAATGATGTTCATAAAAAGAAAAAGAGAACAAAATAACAAGATATATAACAACCAATCTGGAATAGTTATCCACCAGATGCGCTTAGTGTTCCTTGTCTGGAGAGGGCATAGCCATGAATTGGGTGTCTTACTGACCACCCCAATTAGTCACTATAATAATTTAATTAATAGTATGAATCAACAGAAAGCCTGGATACTAGCTATAGAGGGCCTAACAAGAAGCATCGCGAACCGTATACCACTGAGAATCGCCGTCAAAACAAAACAACAACTGGAACATGTTATGCCTTTTACGGTTTATTTTATAATAATATTGACATTTATCTCGTATTGACTTTAACCCTTTCAGTGCCAAGTTCGATTTTTGTATCAACCCATATTTCCTTGATCATTTTTCAAATTTATTGATTATAATAATGTGATACATTGTATCACATTATTATAATCAATAAATTTGAAAAATGATCAAGGAAATATGGGTTGATACAAAAATCGGACTTGGCACCGAAAGGGTTAATGACCGCGAAACTGGCAATTTGTGGAAATACCTATTTGCAACGCGATCCACGTTACATATATAGAAGAGAGACCGCATATGGGCACGATTAGACGAGCATAAAGTGAGCATCACCGGTATCAAAGATAGGATAGGATAGGATAGGATATTTTTATTTACAATACACATATGAATAGTACAATAAATTAACATATAACTAGAATAATTCAGTATATTGCTGGGGGGAACATAGCCCTGCCGGGCTGTCTTCCTGTTTCCCCCATAACAAATATCATTATACAAATAATTTATCAGATAGCGTGAGTATTATTCATATTCGTATCCACGTACACGTACAGACTAATCGTATATATAACAAATAATATAAGACAAAATGTTCAGGGTTTTTTTTTTTACAAAAGTGTTTATATGTTTGTGAGCCAGTCCAGACGAGTGATCACTATATCGTTTATCTCTCCCCGGAAACGTTACGTTCTTGTCACATGTTCTAAAGTATGAGAAGTTTCTGCATGTCTTAGTTTCAAACGAAGATTGAGAGAATAGTATTCAGATTATAGAGAAGTTCTCATGATGAAATCTCAGAACACAAGCTCATCACGATGTCTCATCCGACTCAGAATTATTATTTCATACTCATAGATTCATAGGATTCTGGGGAGAGATATTCTTGTTGGCATACCATACAACAGCGATACCTCGAATAGACGATTATTCGAAACTGTACAATCATTCATCATATCCACAGACCGATATTAGTAATCACTATATTCCCATCGATGTGAGACTTCGCCCACAGCCACAAAACAACAACAACAACAACAATCTGCATGAATTGATTGGATGACGGTGCCCCTTCGTGTATCGTCTACCATACACATAATAACATATAAATGCTCTCATCATATTCCTTCCTGAACACCATCGAATGCCAGGGGACAGGAGCCTCGGGATCACTAAGTTTAGTATCTTATGCTCCGATCCCCTTTGCACCCACATCATTTTGCATAACATTATGTCTTATATTCTATGTATATATACGTTGGTCATAATAAATTCGTTCAAACATATATAGAAGATTCGCTGTGATTCTTGTTCGTCGGTCGTTTAGTCGTTTATAAGTGAGGTTTTGTACCAAACTACCACCACCATGCTGGTTAGAACATAGCGCTCACTAACCCTCGGTTACTAAAAACTATCAGAAAACCCTAGAAATTGAGATCGCGCTTTGTTATCTGCCACATTTTGGCGACGGATGCATTCACGCTCTTTATGGGATTGGACGGAAGCGTGAACGCTCTTTATACGAAACGGCGGAAGCATGGACGCACTTTATAAAAAACGTCGGAAGCATGAACGCTCTTTATACGAAACGGTGGAAGCATGGACGCTCTTTATAAGAAACGGCGGAAGCATGGACGCTCTTTATAAGAGGTAGCGGAAGCATGGAAGCTCTTTATCAGAAACGATCATTGAAATTTGCGTCAGGCTGACAAAAAATGAAATCCTTTTAAAACTTTTAATAGTCTATATCTGGACACAAAAACCTTTCAACGGGTTCATATGTCCGATCTAATACGCCCTGTCACTAACTCGCGGCCATATTTTATCCACCAGGTCCGGTTCCGTGATATTAGTGATACAGGTCAACGTTTTGGAGTATCATTCCATATATGGAAGTCATGAATAATTCAAAAGCTCCATATATGGAAATGCTACTCCAAAACTTTGACAAGTAGCACTAAAACCACGGAACCAGGGCTGTGAGAATCTCTCGGCTGAAAACCACGGAATGGAGCTGGGTGAATCCAATACGACCCAGTAATCTCGCTAATTGTGTTATAGTATATACAATACGTGCGGCTGGTGGTTTTATGGAATCAAATCGGACAGGGTAATCTTTAATACACGACACCACGTGATGGGAACGGGTGCACGGACTCCCACCATCAGCATGGGTGTAATTGTATTTTTAATGGCATTGCTCAGAGCTGTCTTTTAGCTGGCATTGGTAGGAACATCATTTTAGATTAATTAGAATGATTGTGTTGTGACAGACGTGGAATTAAATCGACAATTCGGCGAGATTGAATCTAGGCGCGAACTTACAGTAGAATGCACGTACGCGCGACATCGGTAATATTTGATCCGCACTGAAACATATCAATGTGATGAATACACACCATTGCTGAATCAATGAGACCACTAGAATAACACAGGAGTGGTTAAGTACCGATATTGTCGCAGCTTGAAGTTGTATTATAATCCAATAATCAGACGGGAAATAGCTGGGCTGGCAATGGAAATCCATATTCGCTGTCATATTGTAGGACTGGAAGCGTAATAACAGCGACATTGTGTGATTCTGGATGGTCGTTTGTCTCGGTATTACATGAGATGAGACGTCCTGTCAGGCGCCACGTCTTACGAAAATCTCTATTTTGTTTAAATATCGTAATGTCTAGTGACAACTTGTCGTTCTCAGGCACGAATTCCTCGTCACGTATATAATTATTCTGAAGCCAGCGAATTGTAATTATACAACAACCAGTATGTAGATGTACCTACATTAGCTTGAATGTACATGCTAGGTATTAAATGCAAACGTGTGGTTTCAAGCCTTTAAATACCACAACACATTATTGAAAACAAACTATTTATATATTCCCATATATAAAGTCACACATTTGTCTTGTCGTATAGAGCGACTTTTAAAGATACACAATCCGAATTAGCGCTCCTAAATTACTATTTCCATGGCTTCGGGGGTAAAACATATTTGATTCGGGTCGCAGAACCAACGAATCAATACGAATTCGACATATAGAGATACCTCATTAAAGGTCGCTTACCGGTTACAACGCGTATATATTCAAATTATATTGATTAAATGTTGATTTATTGGAATGACACAGAGACAACAGGTCACCAGTGGCTATCTGAGTGGACATGTTGATAGGCGAATACAATTAATAGATTAATGTAGTGGGTGTGTGCGTAATTGAGGAATAATGTGCTGTGGTGGTTGGGGCATACTAAGTGTGCTCCATGCAACGACCACAGAACCGTATCACTCAATTACACACACCCACCACATTCAATTCTTATATTTATATAGCTTGTTGGTGATTTATTCCAGTAGATAAGCTGAATGTGTTTTTCACAAAATCTACCGAGAATTTTATCCCAGCTCACGCAGCAGTCTCGGTCACCCCAATATAAGATGTTCAAGCACTTTGCGACGATCACGCGATTGATATAAATAACTGGCTTCTGATGCAATTCATATGCACGTTTAAGAGCTCGCCCAGTTATTCTTCCGACCGCTTTTTGTGACATGTTCCCGTTATGGTCTATGTTATTGGGATATTAAATGGGTGACCCAATTAGCAGTTGACCAATCACCGAACAGGATTTAGTATAACACAGACTATCTATGTAAATATTGAGCGGTAAATAGCATCGGCAGTACCCTGCCACATACCTTAAAGTAACTGCGTCAAGATGCAAGCGTGGACTCTGATGGCGAACACATATATAAGGTCACATAATGAGAGAGGATTTAAAGGGGTACTATACACAGAGATAGGAATTTTTTTTATTTACTCCCATTGACATAACTTTCAGGTTAGATTGTGTTTGTGTTATATGAGTTTCGTATAAACCTAATTTAGCGACGAATATATTGATCTTGGAAATAAAAATATTACGATTTCAAACTACGCGCCATGTTTTTGACCTTCACCGGAGAAGACGCAGGTTGCAGGATGAACCGGAAGTTCAATTGATGCCTGCAATCTCTTCAGTCGAACAATCTCACTCCCTATAAAAATACTTGACGCTTTATGAATCCTGTTTCTTCTTTTTATCCGAATCGGTTATAGTGGGACTTCCTTTTGCATGTAACATGTTTCGTTCGCAACTCAATAATGTTCGTCGTAAACGGCCGTCGATAAAAGACACACAACAGGTGAGATTTCAAGAACGTTAACTCGTAATGGCATAATTCGTCATTTTATGACTCCAGCCATAAATTCATTAAATAATTCAATTTGACTGTTATGATAGCATGTTAACCGGAACGTTTTCAGTAGACATCGTCGACTCAAATAAGTTATTTTAAAATATAATATTGCAATTGATACCGGGAATTTATTGAAATTGGGGTACAGTACCCCTTTAAGGTCGAATGCCCAATAATAATATAAGAATGCAATTGCTTCTCCATCGTGCAATGGTAGCTCATTTCGTTATCGCCGGTGGTTTTTCCACTATCAAGACCGCTTACGAATGACACAATTCTTTATTATTGATAATTCCAGTTGTAGATGTGGTCATCAAGTTGAAGATGCACGTCATTATTTTTTACTTGGCCGTTGATCACACTTCAGCGATTTACTCTTAACAGATTTAGGTAAGTCGAATATTACTGTCGAAAAGCTACTGTTTTGTGACATCCAGTTCTGGTTAAAATCAACAGCCATAACGCTGGACTAAGTCTGGATTGTTTGAGCGCCCCCTACATGTATTACCACAAGCATTGCGTCATTCGCAACCAATCACACACTTAGTATCAGCAAAGCGACGTAGCCATTTGGGCGAGTGTTGGAATCTCTATACAGTCGCAGATTTTCCACATAGCGCCAGTTTGAAGCATCGGATAATAATTATACAGGCGATATCTGTCATTGGTAAAGCCATGTATGTGATGTGGTGTCATACTGCATGGGTAGCATGAGAAGTTATTTATATCGACACAGATATATTTTTGTTATAGGAGACACGGGCATATTATCCATACAAAGTATTGCGTATCTATTCGAGCTGGGTTTACCCAGAACTGAGTGACAACTCGCTAAATGACACATCAAATATGAAACATATGATATACCTTCAACTAACCGCTTTGACATCAGCGACTAGGCTGCTATAGTGTATACGATAGCAGAAAACTCCTCCATACACACAGTGATGGACCCAACATATCATCATATGTACATATATTATACGATAATACAATTGTTATACCATACTATACTACTTTCTATATATGTGTATTCACACATCTATATAAATATAAAATAGTAGGATCTGCATGTCTGTCCGTCTAGCCGTCGGTGCGTCCGTCTGCCCGTCTGTCTCTGCCATACACCAAGACCAATCTCAAACAAATTTGGTGTGGTGACTCGTGGTACCCTGGCGGATGTTATAACGGCGTTAGTTTGTCAAAATTTGGATTAAAAAAAAACAATTAATTGAACAAATCAAACGAAATATGTTTTGTTAATTTGAACAAGGAGCTCAATCTAAAAAAAAAAATTAAAATTAAAAACAAATGTTTTTATATATTGAGCGTCGGAGACGCCTGCTATATATATATTGATATTGTCATGGTAGCCTGTCTTTCACGAACATAGAATAACACGGATTCGAATACATTTGTGTAAAGTGTAGACCTATATACAATGCGATTCTCGTTGCATATATAGAATGTTCCCGGTGATCCGTATGTAATGGTGTGTCGCTTGGTTGATTATCGTTCATAATGAGGTTTTTGGACAAAACTACCACCATTTGTTGATTACACCACAGTGCTCACTAATCATCTCCACTCAAGCTGTCGGTGTTGAGTGGATCGTGGCTGAAATATCGCCGCGATGTTGTGATATTTTGCTTAGCGCACACGATTTACGTAATGTACATTGTAATTGTTTTTGGAATGTTGTACAACGAACGTTAACGTTCATCGGAGCCAATTGCAATTCCCTATTCGCCGACCGTTTTCCGATAGATCTTTCTACATAATCTAATTTGAATTCAATGTTTCAGTTTAAATTGCAGCTCTGGCATTCCGCGTCGAGAATTAACGTTTTTTTCTTCTCATTAGCAAGTTGTATTCTGTTGGGCTCAGCTTATCAGGCCTTCTTTATTCCCACAGCAACACGGAAGTTGATCGGGAGGTGTTGTCAGCGGAATGACGCTCGACAGGTGACATCTACAGTAGATAGTAATGTGCCCCGTGAATTCCCGAGCCATATCTTTCTTCTGGGTCAACATCTACCCTAATGCGCAACGCTCGACAAGTAGTGACTAGTCTATTAGTGTCCCATGCATACCTTTTCTGGAACACATGAAAGCATAAACACTGGCTATATACGAAGCTGCACCGTTACAATCTGCATGCCGTCAGGGCGGCGAACAGAACAGAGCGTCAGGTCGTCATAGCGCAAGACTTTTAGGGTGCTATTCACCAAGCGAGACCATTTTATAAACCAGGTAGTTTATATGGTAGCGGCTGAACGCAAAGGTATCTTTGCTTTAGCGCAAACGACACACGCTGTCGATGGTGTGATTGATCCAATCTATCAGATTTGTCACCTGTCAATTGACACCGTCTTACGACTAATTCATGAACACTCACCGGCCACAATCGGCATGTATAGCGGTATAATTTTTGGGTATAATTGTGTGGAGACTCATGCTTGCGTTTATATATCTGCAGAATGAGTTTCAATTATATTAATGAGGTTTTTTAATTAGCACAGTGTGAAAATGAAGAGCCAAGAAGATAACGTCTCAGAAGAATTTTGTTTGTGTTTTGGTTCTGTTTGGATATTTCCCTGCTATTTCCAATGAAATTTCTTTCCATGCATCATTTTTCCGGCGCTGGTGAATGGTGCCGGTTTCTTTGTTCTTTAATATTTTGATTCTTCTCTCCACAATGCCCAAAAAAGTGTTAAGCTCGTCGGCAGTGGGGGGGGGGTCTGGAAAACAATTGCACATATAGGGCCCAAAAAGTTTTTTCCGACCCCGAGGGACCCACCACCCCATTTGTGGTAATGTGTTCCTCCAAATGTTAGGGACCCACCCCTTTCTCTGTTTTTATTAAAATTTCAGAGTTTTTTTAGCCGTTCTTCAATAACTGTGTTAACTGCCTTTCAATCCCATTCCACTATCCTTTTTTGGTGCAAAGTGTGTAAAATTAAGACTCAAGCAATAACATCCTTAATCGGTAAAGCACAGGTCAGAAAAAAACGAAAAATAAACTGTATTTCCAGGTGTTTCCTGGTGTTTCCAGTATCTAACAACAATAATAAAGCATTGTGTAGGTACACTGTATGTCACAAATTGCCCTAGACCGCATTATAGCCTTAATATATCGAGCGTGTTTAGTCTGACAGAGAACACTGGCCAGTGTAAATAGTGGTAAACAGGTCAGGGGTTCTACAATTATTTGTGCATGATCAAAGAACTCTTTAGTCTTATCCACCGGGGTGGGTGAGGAGGGGAATTGTTTTGGTTAGGTATACACATAGATATATGGTTATTATACCCCCGATATTAGTCGGCGGGTATATAGTTGACGTCTCGAGCCGTCCGTGCGTCCGTCCGTACAAACATTTTGCATCATAACTCAAGAGTCGGTTGTCATATTTATATGCTCTATGATATGTGACGGACCAGAAATGGGGAACGAATATGCATAATATCACGGATTGTGAGTACCAATGCCTACCAGAGTTATCCATGGGCCCTGTTTATGAAATTCAATCCGTACAAAGTTTTTTGCCATATAAGTTGAAGTGTCGGTTGTCGAATTTTGAAGTGGTTTGGTATGCTGATAGACCTGAATGATACGGGAAGGATGTTTGCAGCTATTACTGCATATCACAGATTTTGCCTGTCGATGCATACCAGAGCTACCAACTTGGTTCCATACGTAAACACATTTTGCATTATTATAACTCAACCATTTGTATGTATATTTGTGCACTAGAGTCTGCAGTATAGTCTCAGTCAGATTTTATTCTTGATTTTAGTTTGAACTTTGAAGACATTTGAAGAATGTCATTTCTCAAAGCATCTGAATGCATATAAACAATAAACAGTAACGCCATTCATCATAACCAATTCAGTTTTATTTGGATAAGTGCTGCAAATTAACATTACTTGAAATCATTAAAAAGATGAGAAATAACCAGAATGAATGAATTTGATTGCATGCCAGAACAAGACAGTATTTCAGACATTAGAATTTATGAGATACTCTTTTCAATTTCATGTTATGCAACAATCGGGTCAATGATATATAGTCATCATTGAGTATTCACCATGTAGTATTTGTGATACAGTTTTTTTATTTTATTACTTTTATTCGGGTAATACAACTGGGTAATACATTATTTTTTTTTTTACTAAATTACGGTTTTCCACTGAGAAGTGGGACGGGATCCTGTGAAATCCAGAATGTTGCTAAATCTGAGGCTAAATAGTCACTATAGCTGTCTATATAGCCATATTCCAACAAACATGATACTAACATGCTTACAAACAACATTACATGGTCAGTACTTGTAAATTGTTTGAAAAAAAACCCATTTTGGAAAAAACATTACAAGCACGATTGTTTCGGCCTCTGGACCACCCACCCATCCCGGCCCTATATACGGATTTTTTTGGTAGACCCACTCATGTCGTCGGTGGTATATTTTGCCCCACGTCCTTTTCCTCGGTTGCTCATTGTTGAAATGTGTACAAACGTGTACTGTTACACGCAGCATGTTTATGTGACCGATGGTCAATCTATGATTGACGCCAATCACCTTGATTGGATAATCATATATGGCGCGGCAATGTATTCCCATCGATATGTCCACCGATAGCTTCGCATTGAGCGTCGCCTCGTAAAACTACCTCGACTATATTATAAACCCAGACGGTGAATAGCACCCCTAGTGTCTAGTCAAAGGAAAGCATTACATCTACTACGTCATGCGCTCATGAAGTCGTATCCGGAAATAGTAGTATAGATGGCATTAAGCTGATGGCACTTACTGGACTCTGACCGCGGGAGCTTTACGTCATGGAGTTGCAGGTAACAGTGAGCGGAGCCTCTGAGCCAGAAACGAGACAAATCTGTGGACGTACGCGTATCTAGTCCAATGTATGCACTGGCTTACAGGGTTTTCGCAACATTTCAGGAAGCTCCAGTCATGGAAGGGTTGCAGATGAGCTGGTTTATAACCAGACTGAGTTGAATTGCTTCTCTCTCTCATCTTGTGGTAGTAGAATTCAGACATTTGTTTTTAGTTTACTCCCAATCAGTTGAAAAGATGCCAATCAGTTTCGATAGATCACCATAAGTTGCATGTTCATGACGCTGTGCCGCACTAAGAGAGTGTTACGTTCAGGGCTGGTGATTTAAAAAAAAAATTAATAAAAAACAATCAGTTTATTTGATTTAAATCAAGATTTGTTTTATTTAAATCGATTTATTTGATTTTTTTTCTAACTGCTATGAAAATATGTAATTGTGCAATTTCTCTGATAAATGAAGGTTCTGAAAGATGTTGCTTTTATATCCAAAGCTGGATTAATCAGAATTATATGAATGTATTATTATTTATTATTTGTTGTATGCCAATGAAACACACAAATATCAAGTCAGTACATATATAGCGACTATGTGCTTTATGCATACACTATAGCACTTGGGTCCACGTGGGTTCCAATGTTGTAATATCTGGAAAGGTGGACATGTGCTTAAACTTTTACTAATAATTTAGTCAATTTTAGCTGAAAACTGAATATATATTATCAATTTCTCTCAGTGACTTGAGGACATACGGTAATCACACCATATATCAAGTATAGGAACAAGGCAGCAAGAGTAGTTAGATGGTAGAGTATATGGTAGAGATACTCAATTAGCATTTACATGTACATTTGTACAGCAATCAGAAAAGGGGGAAAGAAAATTAAGCAGTGTATAGTGACTCACTATACACTGCTTAATTTTCTTCCCCCCTTTATTAATTTACTAATTATTAGTGAGGCGTGCTGAATCTGAGTGTAGTTACAAATAATACGAATAATGCTATAAAGCAGAACATGTCGTTGCTGGAACAGTAAATGAGGTACCATGCAGTAAACCTGTAGTTTCTACAGGGTTGATAATTACTGTACAATTTCAGATCTATTATCCAATTTGTATATTGTTTAATCATACTAATGGTATAGTTTACAGAAACCCTGTTAGATAGTGCAGTACTTGACTTTTTATCATCATTTGAAAAAATTTGATTTAACCCTTTACCCAACAGAATGGCCCTGTGCCAATGCATTCTCTTATATATGCGAGTCGACCATAGGTCGCCTCGCATATATAAGAGAATGCATTGGCTTAACACATTAAAAATTATAAAATTGTTAAAGAATGTAAGAAAAAATGGTAAAAAGTGTTAAAAAAGATTTGTTTTAGGCCAATGCATTCTCTTATATATGCGAGGCGACCTATGGTCGACTCGCATATATAAGAGAATGCATTGACACAGGGCATAACTGTAACTATCACAATGTGGTCAAGGAGCCGGTTCCAATGATATCCATATATGTATGGTTCTATTGAGACAGACCGAAGATATTTTAGGCTGTTGAAGCTTTATTTGGCCGGTTTTGGCCGTTTTGTTGGGTAAAGGGTTAAATCATTGATTTAAATCTTAATTTAAATCAATTATTTAAATCGCTTGATTTAAATCGGCCAAGCCTGGCTATACGTTACGTATCTGCTCATCACGAAGCTGCAGCGAGAGTCAATATCGTGTAAATGGTATAAATTCCATATTATTCAAGTTTACATAGTGCAAGCATTTTTCGAGTAGTTTCGGGTTGACTTGTGGCCAGATCCTTGCTGTAAGAGTGATTTCAGATTGTTTCAAATAAATAAGGACTTTATGGTTATCGTGAGCCGGTTGGATAGGTGTATCAAAATAAAATAGCTTTACGTGGAATGATTTGGGTTATGTGGGTAGGCTGGAACAGTATGGTGGTTGTCCGATGACACTCCCCACATAATGAAGGTAGTACATAAATGTATGGATGTCAATAGAAAGCGGAGGCTTATTAAAAAAGATTCGAGGCTAAATATGATGATGACCATGGTCCCAGTTTCTCGTAGACAAATTGCTCCTCGTTCTAATGACATGAATTTTGGGGTGGATGCTGGATCCTGGAGCAGTTTAATGGAATCTAATTGTTAATAATTTTAGAACGTTCCCCACAAAAACAAGATTTGATTTTATGCCTAAAGTAGAATTGAGACATTCTGGAAATTACACTCAATGAGTAAAACATTGCCAAATTGTTTTGATAAGATTAGTTGACAATAAAGTCGTTCGTTATATAGGGAACTAGCAGGGTTACCCGGCGTTGCCCAGGTTAATGTATGCTGTGGATATTTGTTGGGAATAGAGAATGCTCTTGCTTAAAGTGTTATACGTTTTCTCATAAATTGTATATTCAAATAGCATCACAAAACATGATTATTACAGTCATGGAATATAAGTAGTGGCTCACCTTGTCAATTGTCATTCTGTTTGTCGCGA
Organism: Siphonodentalium dalli; assembly: GCA_032622095.1. Lineage (NCBI taxonomy): Eukaryota > Metazoa > Mollusca > Scaphopoda > Gadilida > Siphonodentaliidae > Siphonodentalium > Siphonodentalium dalli. The sequence continues at coordinate 72,268,310 of CP136065.1, read as the reverse complement.
TTAATCCGTTCCACCAATAATGAAGTATTTATTTATTTACAACTGCGTATACATTAGACGTTATCATATGATACATGAACCTCATAAACACATTAGTTCGATAAAAGATGATAATTGGGTTTTACATATTGAGATGTATCAATCAATCTAGTGAGTTGGACTAAGATCTCGAGGACACCTGGCTATCATATCTCCATGAAGATACAGATGTTTCAAAGAAATTTCCAGGTGCTCCTCTGTTCATGGTGCTGTATATTGGCTAAATATTCTTAGTTTAAACGAAATGTTGCTGCGCAAATATATCAGCTACATGTGCCAGGCACAGAGCGAGATTTTGAGTTGTTTATGACAGTCGATGAGTCTGTTCTAAAACCCTTGTCAGATGTCAGTATTGGTAGGATCCTGAAAAGTCTTGTGCTACTAACTGCATTTTCTTGTATATCAGAAGAAACTATATTTGACTGCACACTGTGACCACTATTTTTGAACAGGCCTTCCATATCTCTTGACAAATTGTAACTTTTTGTGGAAACTTTATTGAATGGAACAGACTAAATTTTGTTATTATATATATGCAATCCTCTGACGGTTCGAGGTCTCTCAGTTTGCACGAATATATGTATCTCTTCAATAGAATGATAAATATACATTTAATGCTTCTTCTAGTTATCTCTTTTTGCTAGCTCATTGTGTGAATGCCTTGATTGCCATTCCCATATAAATATGACTGTTAAGAAGATATAATTGTTCAAGTGACTTATGTGGGTCACCATATGTCGGGATTGTGAAATGTGAACGCCCAACTACTTCAAATGATATGGAGATGGCCTGGTGACTGTATATAACTTATATGTGGATATCGGCGAATAGCAATCTTATCAATGATAGTGCATATCCGCTCGCCATCCGTGACGCAAACGACACCAAATGTGATTTAATTCATGGTATATCATTAGAGAAAAACGTGTATGAATTTGGTGGAATTTGGTTTATTAAATCAATTGTTGATGCAACGCTGACTCGAACAACGCCATATTGCGAAGGTGATTATGTATTCGTTTGGTGGAAATCAGCGACAAAACTATTTCACCATATTAACCCGCACCATTATCTTCCTTGTAAAAAGTTACCCCTCTTAGAACGCCTTGGTGCCATCTCGATTGTACCGCGTGAAGTTATATATAGAACACACACAGACAGACAAAAAGACAGACAGACAGAACGATTTTATTTCTTGTATCATTTGAGAAGAACGTGTCTGAATTTGATGGTAATTGGTACTAAAAATATTTTGTATCAGTTTTGGTGACCCTCCCGTCCCTATTTCGGACTCAAGCTACACACACTAAGACTCATTAGAGATTAGAGATGCATATATATGAAATTGGTGAAAATTGGCGAGTATACAAATTCGTATCAAATTTAAGGTTCCCATATCTCTCACCCATAGGGCACCAATTTGGTGTATCTAAACCACACGATAAGATTCCTCGTATCACGGAGAAGAATATGTATCAATCTGGTGGAAATCGGCACTAAACATATAGATATAATGTTTTGTGTCCCTCTCATCTCTATACACCACTGACTCGAATGGCCCCACTTGTGACACCCTTAAACCACACGATTACACTCCTGATATCATGGAGATGATTGTTTATAAGTTTGGTGATAATCGGCGACTAAACAATTTTTTTATCAAATTTGGTGCCAATCCCTCCCCTCTCCATCTCTCACCCAAACAGCACAACTATGGCGTCTTTAAATCACGATTAGATTCCTCGTATCATGGATAAGAACGTGTATCAATTTGGTGGAAATTGGGGCTAAAAAAATTGTGCATCAATTTTGGTGCCCCTGTCCATTTCAATGCAACCCTGACTCGAATGAGGCCACATTTGACACATAAAGGGTCACACCATTAGACCCTTCATACCATGGGGATGATTTTGTATAAGTGTGGTGGCAATCAGCGACTTATTATCAAATTTAGTGCCCACCCTCTCCCAATCTCTCATCCAAAAACAACAATTTGGCGTTGTTAAATCGCACAATTAGATTCCTTGTATCATGAAGAAGAATATATATCAATTTGGTGGAAATCGGCGCTAAAATTAGTTTTATCAATTTTGGTGCCCCTCTCCCCTTCCGTTCATCCCTGACTCAAACGACGCCACTTTTGACATATTTAAACCACACCGTTGGATTCTTCATATCATGGGGATGATTATATGTAAGTTTCGTGGCAATCGGCGACAGAAAAAAAATCTGCCCCCCCCCCTTTCCGGCCACCCCTGACGCGAACGGCGCGAATTTTGCCATATTTAAACTATGCCATTAGATTCCTCATATTATGGGGATGATTATTTATAAGTTTGGTGGCAATCGGCGACAATATTTGTTCTGCCCCTCCCCCTTTTCTGCCCCTGACAACAACGGCGTCACTTTAGAAAATTCTAACCCCGACCATTATCTTTCTCGTAAAAAGTTACTCCTAGTAGACCCCTTTGGCATCATCTAGATGGTCCCCTGTGAATTTCTATAGAACACAGACAGACAGACAGACAGACAGACAGACATTCGCAAATATAGATATAGATATTTGAGTTATGTGGGGTAGGTTGGAAGAGTATGGTGGTTGTCCGATGAAAATAAAGTCGTTCAATATGGAATGATTTGGGTTATGTGGGGTATGTTGGAACAGTATTACGGTTTCCGATGAAACTAAAGTCGTTTTGTGTGGAATGATTTGGGTTATGAAGGTAGGTTGGAAGAGATTGTGATTGTCGGATAAAATAAGTCGTTTCATATTGAGTGATGTAGGTTATGTCGGAGAAGTTTGGAAGAGTATGGTGGTTTTCCTATGAAGATAAACATCGTTTCATATGGGATGATATTGGTTATGTGGGAGTAGGTTGGATGAGTATGATGGTTGGCCGATGAAGATAAACATAGTTTCATATTGGATTATTTGCGATATGTGGGAGTAGGTTGGAATAGATGGTGGTTGTCCGATGAAAATAAAGTCGTTTCATATGGAATGCGTTGGGTGTGTGGGTGTAGGTTGGAAGAGTGTGGCGGTTGTCCGATGGAGATAAAGTTATTTCATATCGAATGATTAGGGTTATGTGGGAGTAGGATGGAATAGTATGGTGCTTGTTAGATGGTGATAAAGTCGTTTCATATGGAATTATTTGGGTTGCATGTATGTGAGAGATGCTAGAGACGGTCTAGTCAGATCTCTACATGTTATACTGGCATGTCTTCTTGTGAGGATAAAACACATAACTTGAGGACGACTGTGGGACACCATCAATGAGCCACATGCTATGGACGATATGTATGTTCTATATGCAAGCGCGTCATCAAATTCACCCTCTGAGGGCCTTATTCTGAACACTTAATGGCAGACACACGACATCCTAGGCTTGTGTTATCATTAGTTATGTCTCACATGGTTGGTTCGTGGCGTTCGTGTCAAGGAAAAGGATGGCGACAACTTGTCACGTGATCCGACGACTAAGCCATTTGTTATTCCTCATTCGTCCACCATCCTCAAATAGTTCACTTTACCTAATCTAATTTGAATTCAATCTTTCAAATTAAATTCCGACCCCGTTGTGTCGATCATGCCGAGAACCAACGGACTGTTTCATTTAGAAGATTATATTAACTGCTAAATTTCAACACTGCGATATTCCAAGAGAAACAAAATGTATGTGGATCTGGAAATGATACCAGCGTAGCGCCCAATATCAGATCAAGCAATATTTAGATTTAAAGCCAACAGTGTTCACAACTTCATAATGATGATGGCTAGATCATGCCACGAATCGCTACTCTAGATATGCATGGCACGATCTTGCACGTGATGCCATCATCGTTTTAATGATGATGGCTAGATCATGTCATGAATCGCTACTCTAGATATTCATGGCACGATCTTGCACGTGATGACATCATCGTTATAATGATGATGGCTAGATCATGCCATGAATCGCTACTCTAGATATCCATGGCACGATCTTGCACGTGATGACATCACCGTTATAATGATGATGGCTAGATCATGCCATGAATCGCTACTCTAGATATTCATGGCACGACCTTGCACGTGATGACATCATCGTTATAATGATGATGGCTAGATCATGCCATGAATCGCTACTCTGGATATTCATGGCACGATCTTGGACGTGATGCCATGATCGGTATACACCAACGGAACACCAATTCAAATTCGGTGACACAAATATAGGTAGAAAAAAATGCTGGTGGAAGACCAGAAACGTGTTCATAGATTATGCTTTCAGACTTACAGTTAATTATGAAGGCCAGTTTTGGACGGTATCATTTATATGTCATTAATCGAGAGGACAGACCAAGTAGAGAGTAAATTTCTATAGGGAAATCACCCATTTGCAGTTCTAGAAATTCGATACCGGCCAATATTCAACAATCTCACCCATGTACACGAATCATATTACCATTCCTTCGATTGAATCACAAATGCCTGGTTATCGGGATTAAACAAGCTTGTCATGTGCAAAATGAGGTCCACAGAGGGTGAGTTTACTGATGCTATCCCGCACAACATACTAGTATAACAATATTCTGCTTAGGCCTCGTCTACTGGGAAGTTTCTGTATAGTCTCAAATCAACATTGCTTTTAGCTACTTTTTCTCTTCTGGAAAATTTCTATATCCTCTAATTTGCAGAAGATAAAATGAGGCCTAAGCAGAACGAGGTTCATAGAGGGTGAATCTGGTGAGGCTAGCCCACTTTGTTGTTATGATGCCTCATGTTATGGACGTCTAAATGTAAAGGCGATGGCATTTCAAACCACTTCACCGGCTATTCGGATTAGGTTGCTAAACGAATTATTTACTTTAAGTATACATGCAGTAAGTCCGTTTCTATGTCGGTGAGCCGGAACTGAGCCCACATGCTGATTCATATGACGTTAGGACACTTTATGATATGTGTGATCGAAGAAATTTACACGAATCATCAATCAAGCTGGTTATTACGTCTGACGCTCAGTGGTTCATGCCTTCATAATCAAATCAATTATGGACAGAGTATATAGGTAAATACATCCGCGTAGACTGCAATTAATCATTGCATGGATTGTTCCCGGCAGCATGCAATAATCAACTGTGCTAATCAATAGGCTCTATACGGAAACAATAAAACCAACGTTCGCTGCAAACATTCAATAGACCAAATAGATAGTTATAATGGCAAACATGCCGCTTCCACGGGACTCAGAGTCCGCGATTTCTTCAAACAAAGGATTCAGCTTGAATGTAGTCGTGACTATTATACAAGTCAGCATCGTTGTTAATACATGTAAAAGACTGACATTCTGTCAGAAAGTAGATAATAGAACTTTCTACACACATTCAATATGGGAGGAGCTTATGGTTGCTATGAGACAAAACATCAGTTTCACTGCGCTTGTCATTATGCTATAATAATCTGGAGAAGATACATTCGTTTCGCCATTAATTATGAAAATTATGACGAGACAGCGTCACGCAAAATAAAAAACGATGTTAGTTTCATGGATGATTAATTTCCAATACCACAGCGTAAAAAGAAATTTCAGTACATTGCTACTATAGACAACAAAAAAATAACAAATAAATAGGCATGTTAACACTGACATTATGCGCGATATCAACATTAGTGTTAACAACGAATTTTCATTGCAGCAAGCGACCGGCTCAGTCGCTACTTTCTAGAACATATATGATCATACTTATTTGATTGACAGCTGTGGAAAGGTCCATTGTCGATTGTATGACTTCATTATTATTTTGTGGAGTTAAAGATAACAGTTCGAAGATGTACATGTACTAAAACTGACTGAAACTGTCAATAGATCCACGACTGTTACGAAGATATTTGAATTCGCGCAGATTCAAATGAATACAGTTATAACGCATCACGGGTGATATAACTCACGCGGTAAAGAAATGTTTAACCCTTTCATGACGGGAGCTGCGCTGGGGTAGCATTAAAGACCATGTGCCAGTGCATTTTCTTATTATTATTATTATTATTAACATTTGTAGAGCGCCTATTTCACTACAGAGTTGTGTTCATAGGCGCTGGTACATAAAATATGTGATAAAATATATATACAATAAAAGATCATCATACTATAGGATAAAAGAGAGAACACGCGGATAAAATAAGTCTAAGAGATGGCAAATCCTAAAAAAAAAAAAATCACAGATATAAATTAATGGTTAAAAAAGTCATTCGAAGAGAAACTCCAGATAAAGTCAGTTAAAAATTTCAGTTGAGTCCATACGCTATTTTAAAAAGATGTGTCTTTAAAAGTTTACGGAATTCTAAACGATCATCCGTAAGCCTCAGAACGTCCGGGAGTTTGTTCCACAACGTTGGAGCTGTGATGGAGAAGGCTCTGTCCCCTAACGTAGGATGGTTTGAGTTAGGAAGTGTTAGAAATCTCTTCCCGTCTGATCTTCGCTGCATCGTACCTGAAGTCTTTAAACATACTAGCTCTTTGATGTATTCGGGCGCTGTTCCTTCAAGAGCACGAAATGTGATCAATATGATCTTGAATTGGATCCTGTATTGGATGGGCAGCCAGTGGAGATTTTGCAAAACTGGACTCATCTCTGTCCTTCTCGGTACCCTCGCGACAATTCTAGCAGCAGTTTTTTGAACTCGCTCTAATTTCGCGATGAGTGAGCTAGTGATGCCGAACAAGCAACCATTCATGTAATCTAGCTTGCTGCTCACAAGTGACTGGATAATTGATTTAGTTGCCGAAACTGTCAAGTATTTTCTTATTTTCCCAATATTTCTCAAATGATAATTACATGCTCGACATACATTATTTACATGAGCGTCCATAGACATGTTGGTATCGAACATAGCTCCGAGGTTGCGAATGGATTCACTTGACATGATGGAATTGGAATCGATCTTAATAAGAAGAGGAGAATCAAGTTTTGCTAGCTGATGTCTGGTTCCTATAACTATCATTTCTGTTTTATCATCATTTAGTTTTAATTTGTTTTGAAACATCCAATCCTTCACTTCCGAAATACATTGCTCCACAGTTCCAACGACATCAACGACAGATTCCTGACTGCCAGCGGAGAATGACACATATAGCTGGCAATCGTCTGCGTATAGGTGAAACATGAGACCATAGTGGCGGATAATATCTCCTAGCGGCAGTATGTAGCATAGAAAGAGAACAGGGCCGAGAGAGGATCCCTGAGGAACACCACACTTGAGAGGGACTCTCCTTGACTGACATGGTCCTATTTTCACTGACTGAGTTCTGTTGTCAAGGTATGATGTCAGCCACTTCAGAGCACTGTCCGTGATACCAAGTCTGCGTTCGAGGCGACGCAAGAGGATGGTATGATCAACCGTGTCGAACGCAGCAGACAAGTCTAGGAGAATCAGAATTATACAGCGTTGTGAGTCCATTGCTGAAAGGATGTCATTCTGAACTCGAATAATTGCAGTCTCTGTACTTGAGTGCGATGTGTATGCAGACTGAAACGTTTCTCTCAAGGCTTCTGTGTTGAGGTGGTCATTTATTTGTTTGACGACAGTGCGCTCGATAAGCTTGGAGACGTATGATAAGTTCGAAACAGGCCTATAATTCTTCAGGTCATCGCGATCAAGAGTTGGTTTTTTAATAAGAGGTGTAATCACAGCGTGCTTGAAAGACTCGGGCACCTCACCGGTCGACAACGATTTATTAACAATATCTGTCAGCCACGGTGAAAGAACGTCTAAACAATTCTTGAGTAGCCATGTCGGTAAAGGATCTAACTCACACGACTTGGCCGGTAGTGATTTCACCAGCTTCTCCAGCTGTTCTGTGTTGATAGGTTCAAACAACGATAACTCATTTTTAAAAGTAACACACTCATCCTGAGAATCTTTAGATATACCGAACTTTGCTCGAATGGAATCGACTTTGTTGGCGAAAAAGTCAGCAAAGTTATTTGCGAGTGCTACCTGAGACTCATGTTCTGGGAGAACAATTTGTTTCTGTCTATTCATTAACTTATTTATGACTGTATAGAGTGCTCTTGTGTTTGATCCATTTTCAGCCACCTTGGAAGAATAGAATTCGCGTTTAGAATTTTCGCAGAGACGATTGACTTTGTTCCGCTGATCAGATAGCATTAAACGGTGAACAGTCAGACCACTAGAACGCCACATTCTTTCGAAGCTGCGTCGCTTTCGAATGGCTTCAAGAATAGATGGTGTCATCCAAGGAGAGGACTTAATACTGGCGACCGACTTACGGCATACAGGTGCGTGTTTGTCTACCAGAGACGACATGACGTTATTGTATTTGTCAGTAAGGTCAGTTAACGAAAACTGATGCCTGCTCCAGATCATCGCACTATACAAATCACCTTTAAACATGTCAATGTCGATTTCACGGAATTTTCTGAAAATGATATCACTTTTCCGAGTTTTTGGCTCAGCAACCGGAATGGAGAACATGGTCGCTCGATGATCGGAGAGACCGAAATCGCAGACACTGATGCGATGTAAGGTTTCATCATCTCGTCTGGTGATCACTAGGTCCAACGTGTGACCGCTTCGGTGGGTCGGTTCATTCACATGCTGCGTTATATTATTTCTATACAAAAGAGAGGAGAAAGACTTAGCTGTTCCACAACTGGTCTCATCCGTGTGGATATTGAAGTCACCAACAATGATGAGCTAATCTGAAGATGTAATGGTATCATCTAAATGGTCTCCAAAATCTTTGAAAAATCCACTAACTGTACAACTGTTATTGGTACTGGGTGGTGGTCTATAAAGTACAATCAATGACACTGGTTTTGTTGTGCCTCTGAATGTGAGCTTCATGCATTCAAAGTTACAAAATTTTCCAACATTACATGTTTTTGCGTGTAGGTCCTCACGATGAATCACAGCGACACCGGTTATATATGCGAGTCTCCCATAGGAAGCCTCGCGTGTATAAGAGAATGCTCTGGCTTACAAGGTCAATGTAAATATTGTTAGGCCAATGTATTTATATAAGAACAAAACAACACACATTGACACGAATCGTGGGAGTGGTAGTTGCACGTGGATTATATTCCGTGATAACAATTTTATTAGGCATTATACAGCTGCCCAGTACTGCTTTGTTCGAAACTACACAAACATATAATGAAACAATTGTTTTCGCTGTAAATATAACGTAGTATATATGCGTAATATAATTATACTGTCGACACAAGTATCTGTATTTTGGGCACGAATGCATTTTAGAAATAGTTTAATTCGCGAATTATCAAAGTAATATCGTTTTGCTCAGAAGAACGGTAAAGCTATTATGATGACGTGGTATGTTTGAATGTAATAGATACAACTGGTATGCAAATTAACATGCTGCCTTTTCTTACAATGAAGTGTATTACGTGGGGTTAATAAGCACCATGCATGTGTGTGTTATTGTGTGGCGGGTGTTATAGAGGCGAACTATTTATTGAATACTGGTCCCCGTGATAGTTCGTTGTGCATGTTATGGGAGATATGACCATTCTACTTCGACAATTTCGACTTGTGGTAAAGCATTGTATAAAGTGTTCAATCGGAGAAATAGAAAGTGGAGGGAGAACAAAGAGCTGGGATTTAAGTTTGAAAAAACAACAGTTAGTGTGGCTGAGATGTACGCAGTCTATTAGTAATGGTTAGAGTACAGGAATTGTTCTTAACCAGAATCAATCGAGTCGAAGACGAGATTTATTCTGGTAAAGAACTATTCGCGTGCTCTGACCGACTTAGAGCACAATTGATCCCACATAATGCAATCAACTGGAAATTTCCCGTTGAGCGTATATTGATCACGACGCACAATCCGTGCGCTGGCCGCGATTGGACACAATAGCCGGTTAGCCACGCCCAACAACGTGATTAACATGAACTGATCGCCGTTCGAATGTGATTAGATATATCCAAAACAACACTGGTCCCAATTTGAAGCGCCCGTGCGATTTGTCTGTTATGAGTTGCGTGTGCCTAACAATGGGATAATCACTGAACTATTCCTTCGCCAGTCTTGGGAATAGGTGTGCTTTACCAAAAATCAGGGAACGATTGCAACAATAGGATTGTGCTCTTAGTGTATCACACATCCACCGCTTCTCAATCCTGGGACAACTTCCATTAATTGCCCGATTGAATAGAAGAGTACTGAACGCGTTGAGCGGTAGATAGTGCTGATAGAAAAGTTCACTGCGCACGATTTCCCATGTATTGCCGTATTAAGTAATCACAAGAAAACTAAGATGCATGCATCAGGTCGGCCGTGAACTATCTACCATAGAATTGTTGTAGCTATCGATTATACATTTTGAAACACCTGTCTGTATGTATGTATGTGTGTATGCGTGAATGCATGTGTGTATGTGTTATAGACTCTAACACTGCTCGAATTTGGTATTTAACGTGTCAACTTGACCTCGCTCATAGGCATGTTTCTGGACCTTGACCGATCCGACTAAAAATTTGTGTGTAGGACTACTTCGATCCCGGGAGCAATATGGACGGGTCCAATTTCACGTGGGACCATGTTCTCGAACGTGCTGATATAGGCATGTTTCTGGACCAATTGAACAATAGTTTGGCCAGACGCTGTATATACTGGGTACTGTCCAGATGGAGGCGATCACAAAAAAAATCCCTAACTAGCCCGAACGAAGTCGAGTACATCAGCTAGTTTAATATATATTTTGGACATTTGTCTGTCTGTTTGTCTGTTAGCTATGGCCGGGAAAACTGCCGGACAGATTTGACGAAATTTGATACCTAGGGGAAATTATTTCCAGGGAGTATTTTGGACGGGTCAAATCTTGATCCCGACCTGACTTTGACATTCAAAAAGATCAATTCAAGGTCAAATCTGGTAAAACGGAAGTATTTCAACGAAATTTGATACCTACTGTTACTTTTGTCCCAGGAGTGTTTCGGGTGGGTCAAATCATGACCCTGACCTGATCTTGACATTCAAAATTGTCAATTCAAGGTCAAATCGGGTATAAAGCAGGGCGGATTTCGACGGGTACTTTTGTCGTGACTTTTGTCCGGGGAGTGTTTTGGACGGGTCAAATCGTGACCCCGACATGACCTTCACCTTTAAAATAGTCAATTCAAGGTTAAATCGCGCATTTCTCCGAAAATCAGAGGGGAAGATCCCGGACGAAGTGGGGTCCACGAGCTACTATTATATATTTCTAGATTTAGTTACAAACTAAATACCTGTATATTGTACAAAGAAATGTTTGACAAATATATCTGTATCAATATTACCATACGGGTCATTAAAATAGATACGACGAAACAAATTTTGAAGGGTGCATGTATCAGGTAAATTTTTATATTTCAAATGATGACAGGAATGCAGAAAGTTGAAGTACCTATACGTAATACTGGCTATCCGCATGAAGAGATATACATGTATATAAAAACCAGATGAGGGATATGTCTGTACAGTTGCTAAACAATTCAGTCATGCAAAAGAGGATCAAAGAGTAAGATACCAAATTGCTGCCTGTGGTAATGTTTTTTAACGAAATTCGTGAAAATTAGATTACTCTCACCCTGGTTATCCAGAAGATAATTGTGGAATCTGATGACGATCGGACAAGGGGTGTCGTCTGTAGGATCAACCAAATTATTTAGCCATAAAAATAGTAAAATTGAAGATCACCGCTGGCAGTGATGTCTTCACAAGGACAGTTTGAGAACAAAATATGGCTCACATCTAGCGGTGACCCAAAATATCCACATAAGAAAAAGTTCTCCAATAAAAGCTGGCTGCAGGGTGCGCCAATTGATTCAAATTCGAAATTTAGCAGGGTGTACTGCTTGTGGCCATGTTTCCCCCGCAAATTTGATAGATTGATGGACAAAACCACTGAATCCGTTGAATCAATATACATGTATACATGGATTAATTTATATGCATTGTTATACACAGTACTGGTATATAAAGGTACTGAAAATAACTATGTTACTAGTATACACAAAATAAACCATATATCATGGCTATGGGTTCTAATATCCGAACATGACAGCTGAGAACTTGGTGTGAATTAAAGAGTGGTGGTTTCTCAAGCATATCTAACCCTCCACGTTAGCAACATGCCATTAAATGTCATAAGTATAATCTAGCTTGAGGACAGAAGTGATCCATAAAACCCCCCTTAATTCAACCAGGTCCTCGCGCGATGTATGATCGATCACATGATGATCTAGGGGGATTATAATTGATGTATAAAAACAGCACTGCATGTAAATATAAAATAAAATAGTGCTACATCTTATTACAGATTATTGCCATATATAATCAGTGATTATACAGACAGTCTGACAAAATAAAGTTTCAGTGACACTCTATCCGAAGAGGGGAATAATTTCATCTGTTACAGTCAATGGAGCAATTATGAATCTGGAAAGGTGAAATTTCTAAGTAATACTAGATATCGACATGACGCGATAAAATATAACGTAAATGCAATATGGCCGCTGGCGACCATTTTTTCCTATAAAATTAAAAAAATATTTGATAGCTCTCATCTGATAGATCAATATCAAGATAAATATGAAGTTTGGTGATGATCGGATGAGTGAAGTGGACTGTGGTCTGTGCTAAACGGTTTAGTAATGCTTAAACAGATTCTTACCTTAATATTTTTATGTTCACTTTATAAACTTCACTGAGTCATCTTTGTCATGTATTGAGTTTGATATCTTTTGTTAACAGTTTATAAATCATGTATGTCTCATGTTTGTTATTTTAATTTATGTGTTTATTATCATTAAATAAAGTTGCATTCCTTAAAAAGATTCTTACCTCAATGTTTTTATGTTCACTTTATAAACTCCACTGAGTCATCTTTGTCATGTATTGAATTTGATATCTTTTGTTAACAGTTTATAAATTATGTATGTCTCGTGTTCGTTATTATATTATATACACTTTATAGTGTGTTTTCAGAACGAAAAAAAATTGAATAAAATCAACAAATTTGTAAATTTAAAAACAATTCAAACGTTGTTGTATTCCATGTCCCAGCCCGGACATATACACCAAATTTCAATAATATTCATTGAGAAACAACGGACCAAACGCTATATAACACCCGTATACATCTTTTATTCCGTATCGGACTCGGGTACATGTTATAGTAGGTACCGAATTGACACACGTCGACTGGGCGAGTTGGCCCTGGGGCGATTAGGCCGATTCCGGCACATTCTATAATTTACCGTATGTATCCGTTTACGCGTAGTTTACTTTAGAAAGTTCCGCAATTAATACCGTAAATAGAGCGACCTTATTTGACAGAGAATGCCTCTGTTATTGATTATCAAGTTGCTGTACATTAAAAACGACAAATTCACATGCTCGTTCAAGCGCAGTAGTCTATTTTCCCCATGTTAAATGACATCCACAAATACTAAATAACGCTAACCTACTGCCGAATGTTTGACACGACAACTGTTAACATATTTGGGCTGAATTCATCTGACGCGGTATTATTCCTCAAAATAAACAACAAAACCATCGTTACTTGGAAATGTAGTTTGGGCTAACATTTACATAAATCCTCCAGATCAATTATCAGACACACACGTCAGATGAAAAAGTCACATGAAGTAACCGGCCAAATTGGCCGAAATAATCGTGGTCGTTGTTTTTGCGAAACGAATTTCTGTACTACTAATAGATAATCGTATGCATTCGTAACTCAATCCGTGAGTTGCGAAACCTGTTATATATAACTTAGTATCAACGTACATGAATGAGGTTACCATCTGCGCGCGGAATACAAATCACTGGGCGACTTACGACGGCTTATCCTGGAACTTACTGAAATCTTGCGAAAACCCTGTGCCAAGGCATTCATGCGGGTCTTCCATAGGGCATACATCAGATAATACATTGGCCTAACAATATCTACCTTGACCGTTTAAGCCAGTGCACTCTCCTGTAATGTAATCATAAGCTGTCACTCCACGAAATACTGTAAAAACAATTGACTGCCACACACTTTGCCATTAAGGTTATTTCTCGATAACCAGAATTTCGTGATTACTTTTCCCTTACAAAAATGACAGCTGCAGCGTCGAGTGACCACGCCTATATTGCGTGCCTAAAAATGTACATGGAAACTATTCAATACTTTTGCATCAAAATTCCGTTAGGCATGACTATATCTTGCCAATAATGTCGACTGCTAATTAATCATCGGTACTGTGGATATATAAGTACCTGTATAAATCAACAATACTCGATCGTTCTAACATTTGTAAAGAAATTAAAGGTACTCAATCCGATTCGATGGTCCCCATATCATCAGATTCCAACAACATGTTTTTTGGAAATGCCCCTTCAGTTATCAGAATCGATTAATTGCCCAAAAATAATGCTAACAACAGTCAACTATAGTATAAAATTGCCAAAAACCTGTTATGTATCAACATTTTGTTCTACGAAATTTTGCTGGTTTGTCAAATATCTGACGCAAAAAAGCCACTTGATTTTAGAGTTATCCATCTTCATCCGCAATTTGGGCCACTATATATTCCAGGTCTTGAAAAATAATAATTTTTTAAAATCGATATCTGATCACTCTGAGCTTTGATGAGTGGGTTCCTCGACTCGAATCAAATATTGTTTACCCCCGAAACCAAATAAAGAGTAATTGAGGGGCGCTTAATCGGATTGAGTACCTTTAAGTTTTAGAAACTAACAACTCGCGTCACATGCAAAATATGTCTCGAACACGTGCTGAGGTGCTGCGACTGTTAACTGTGAAGCCAATCAAAAGCGACGAATATATTATGCCATTTGAGCAATCGATAATTGGATGTTTCATTGACAGGGTGTCACGATCAGTTTCAGGTGACTTTTTCGTGTGAATTAACTTAAAAATATTACGCTAATTTTACTTCTATACATTCAACTTAAAGTGGTTATCCCGCAGAATGAGGGATTAAATTATAAGATATAACTGTTGTTTCGATTAATGCTATGAGGTATAAGCGAACAGTTTGAAGACAAATATACTATAACCCGCTACGGGCGTTATAGGATTTGTCTTCAAACTTGTTAGTTAACTTATAACTGCATAACATTAATGGAAACAACAGTCATTCCTTAAATATATGCGTGGCGCTCTATGGGAGACTCGCATGTTTAAGAAACTGCACTGGCACATGATCTTTAATGCTGCACCAGCGCACTCCCATCATGGACAGTGTAAGCCAGTGAATTTATTATATGTGGAAGTCCCCCTATGTGAGACTCGCATATATAAGATAATGCAGTGCCACAGGATCTTTAAATGCTGCACCAGCGCAGCTCCCGTCACGAAATGGTTTTAATAAACTATATGCATACAACTTGAGGCACCGTCGCTCCTTTAATGGAGGGTCTTCCTGTGCTATAGTCAAGATGACACGCAGTTCACATGTTCCTGTCACCCCTCTTTTATTGATGGGGGACCATCGTCTGACGACCAACCGCTCAGATCAATATTGGCTTATCGCGACAGAAAGCTTTCTTGGATATTAGTGCTGGCTCGAACATTAGACTGAAGTGGGCAGCAAGTAGTCTGCTGTAATTTATTGGAAAACGATGAGATACTCGTGACTGATGACAATTTCATGATAGCATTGATGGTGTCCAAGTCTGGTTCGTCATGTCCCTATCGACTTAATCATTAGCTATATTGTCGCTTCCTCCTGGCAAAACTGGTGACCCTCGTTGAGTGCTAACTTGTTATTCAGCTGCTAACTAACTCTCCGATGGGGAGGAAAATTAGCACTTTGGGAAGTTGGGAGAAATAGTGCATTTTTTTTGGAATGCAAATTAATTAATACCCCTCTGGGGGAGCAGTTTGTTCGACGAATTTTAAGAGTGTACGGGGTTTTATGCAGTGGTGAGCAGCGCGTAATTATCAATTAACACTTTTATCCCCAACAGGAACATTTAGCAACTCACGGATAGAGCGATCGCAGTGCATATTACCTCTATAACTATAAATGAATAGTCTGATCATTTCTGTAGAATATCTCCAAAAGGCACCGCCTCAAACACGAATCATGAATGTGTTGCATTTTGAGGCGGCATTTCAGCGCATTCGTGACTTTCAGCACTCCAGGAATATCACGGCGATCGAACAGGGTGCTTACAACATCACATAGTTATATGTATTCCAGACAAACCAATGATATAATGTGTCACTCCAACCCCCCCCCCCCCCCCCCACAGCAATGGTAAACATCTTCAACATTTGGAAATATCATGCCTTACAACACCAACACCGGTGTCTCGAAATGTCCAACTATTGAACCGTTCTAATCTACGTTGTATAAATGTCCAACTGATTGCGATTACAGTCCCAAATTTGAACTATAGTAGCAAATTATTCGACTTTTTGTACAATGACAACACATTTCACACTAAATGCTGATTTGAAAATCAAATATGAGAACAGTTTTAGCCTACTGTTGTAGTGAACATTCCAACTGGCTGTAAAATACCAACTCATGGAACGCGATTTGAATTTCTCGGACAACGGAAATTTTTGTCTGGTTCAATATGTTTTGGAAATTCCAACTGGTCACACGCCTCCATTGCAACGGAAAGGCTCCAGAAGTTAAAGTCGTTTGCAATAGTGACCTATATGCAAGCTTAAATTGGTGTGTCACCATGCAGCGTGTTCCAATATATCGGGATGAATATTTCAGTCAATATACTGAACTGATATTGCAGACATGGCCATCAGTTGGAATTTTCCAACATTTGGAAAGGTTGAAGTACCAGATGGAAAGTCATAACCCAATAGAGATGCAAGTAGAATTTCCCGAACTTGACCCTCTAGTCATGTCCTTTTTCTGAGATTCCATAGCCCTTACACCGCCTGGATTTCTGTAGGACCGTAATAAGTCATCTCAACGCATTCGTGACTATGAGCACTCAAGCAATATCGCTGAGATCGAACTGGGTGTTTAAGTGACAGTTATGTGTGATTTACCGATATGAGTCACGCAGCAATTTCATGATATCTCGACGAGCGAATCTGAAAGTTTAAAAGTCATTTATCTGCGAAGTCCCAGTACAAATCAGGTAATTAAACATCGTTAGCTATACACGTAATGACTGATGGTGGCTTAAATTGTTGAGTCCCAAACGTGTTCCAAATATAACTATAAAGGAACATACATAACGTAAATTGCGTGCGATAAGCAAAACACTCAAAACCGTGTAATTGTTTTGTGGAGAGTGATTCACTATGTATGACCATGAATCACAGCGACACACAATTACATACGGATCACCGAGAACCTTCAATATATGCAACGAGAATTCCATTGCATATAGGTATATAATTTCAACAAATTGTCATTTCCGCGGTCAATAAAAGTTTGAACAAGTCACTATACAAGATAACTGTCAATATTGATATAAAATAAAGCGAAAAGGCGTAAAGTGTTGCAAGTAGTTGTCCATGTTGTTGTTTTCCACGATGCTCAGTGGTTCGCGAGACTTCTTGCTGAGCCCTGGTCAGTCTCCATGTATATGTTAAAGACCCACTTAATTTTCGAGTCGCCGATTATTTTTTGTATAGTGACTTGATATACGGTTTTAATAACAATCTATGCCATAACATATGATTAAAATACTATAATTCATCACTATTTGAAACATCTGTGTCTCAGAAGATGCCCACAGAGAAATAGAAAACTGCTGAAATCATAGAATGACTCCCCCCCCCCCCCCCTCTGGCACCCAGAGAATGCAACAGAATTCAAACTCTATCTTTAATATATAGTGTTATTCCCCCTGCATTGAAAATAATACTGATCTTTACTTCATTCTTGGTGACAAAACGCGTTGGCAACTCAACAAAAACAACATGTCCACAGTTTATTACACCGGATAAGTTGATAATACAATGTATTGGAGCTTCCTCTTTCAAATGGTATATACTATGGCATATATTTTATATAATGTAATCTGAAGGTTCGAAAATTAATTAGGCCTTTAATTCATTTTATTCCGCTCCATTCAAGTTCACTATATGGGTCTCTGGTGATCCACAGTGGGCTTAGTGGGGTCTCCACGGTGTTGAGTGTTTTGCTTATCACACAGTCTGTACGTACTGTAACGTTAATTTCGATGCATACATTCTACTTTCTGTCAATTTTCTGGACTGACATGGCCATCAGTTTGAATTTTCCAACATTTGGAAAGGTTGAAGTGCCAGCCAGAAAGTCAAAACCCAATGAAGTTGGAAGTAGAACTTTCCGAACATGATAATTCGGATCTTGTTCAAAGGGGGTTGAGTGACAGTTCAGTTATATAGGCAAGACGGATACCCTCTAGCCACGTCCTTTTCTCTTAGCTTCCATGGCCTTCACACCGTCTGGATGTCTATGTAGGACCGTAATATGTCATCCCAATGCGTTCGTGACAATGAGCACTCAAGCAATATCGCTGAGATCGAACTGGGTGTTTAAATGACAGTTATAATGATTTACCAATGTACGTCACGCAGCAATCTCACGATATCTCGACGAGCGAATCTGGAAGTTTAAATGTCATTTAACTGTGAAGTCTCAGTACAAATCGGGTAATTGAACATCGTAGGTACAGTAATGCTCTAAGTAATCGACCCCTTAACCACAGCAGAATTATGGGTAACTTTTCAGGATTTAGTCGGAAATATGGCTTATTGCCATTCATCGGAAAGCTCTCGATGAGAGCTTTCCGATGAATGGCAACAAGTCATATTTCCGACTAAATCCTGAAAAGTTACCCATAATTATGTTGTGGTTAAGGGGTCGATTACTTAGGGCATTACTGTATGCATGTAGTGACTTATTTTGGCTTAAAGGCAGGGCCGGCGTTCGTTGCAGAAATATTCATATTTGTTCAAATCGCCATCAACAGAAGGAATATTAAAACATATATAGTTTTGTTCATATGCCAAACATAATCAGCGCGTAAATAGTATATTGTCGTCAAGACGTACGATGGTGTACGTAAACAAGAGCCTGCCCGTGTTACAGAAGTTTTGCTTCTGTTTACATAACACAGCGCAATTCTATTGGTTAATCACACACAAATGATATAAACGCTCTTTATTTTTTCCATATCAGGAAAACAGTAACAAATAACGCTCTTTATGTTTACCATATCCGGATCTAAACAAAAACCAGGTTATGTAACGTGTTTTGCTTTTGTTTACATAACAAAGGAAAAACATTTAACAATAACATACTGTTTATGCCATATTTCTGATTGGTATAAGAACAAAGTCTGTCTATATTTTACTATTATTTCTGTTTTTGGCGGTTTTTGATGGAGGTGAATATTTTAACAGCATATCCACCGCCAACGCCGCCCGTATCTTTAAATTGTTGAGTCCCAAATGTGTTTCACATAGAATTATAAAGGAACATACAATACGTAAATCGTGTGCGATAATCAAAACACTCAAAACCGTGTAAATTTTTCAGGGAAAATGATTCGTGATAACCCACTCAACACCGCGATAACTTGAGTGGCGAGGGTTAGTGCGCTATGGCGTATAATCAACATAATTATGGTGATGATAGTTTTGTCCAAAACCGCATCAAGTATGACAATGAGTCACAGCGACACACCATTACATACAGATAACCGCGAACCTCCAATGTATGCAACTACATGTAGAATCGCATTGCATATATAGGTATACTAGCAGGTTAGCCCGCCACCGGCGGCTTGTCCGAAACATGACATTTTTTTATATATTTTTTTTTAATTTTTAGCTCCACGCGTTTCAATAAGAAATATTTGTACCCGGTAGCTCCACCCGTTTCCGAGATCTGGTCTGCGCATGCGCGAAGCTGGCGTCGCACGGGCTCGGCGACCCGATAAAATTTGTACCCGGCGCAAGATACATTCACATAGCAACTTTCAAGTCGATAGCTCCACCCGTTTCCTAGATCTCGTCTGCGCATGCGCTGCACGGGCGTCGCACGGGCTCGGCGACCCGATAAAATTTGTACCCGGCGCAAGATACATTCACATACCAAATTTCAAGTCGATAGCTCCACCCGTTTCCGATATCTCGTCTGCGCATGCGCTGTACGGGCGTCGCACGGGCTCGCCAATACGACAGCGACGACCACCTGGTCAAACTACACTCACGTACCAAGTTTCGTCCCGATCGGTCGAGGTGTTGGTATCTGATGCAAAAGACGAAATTGTGAGTGTTGGTCAATAGTCCCAAACAGACGCTCTTTATAGAGATGCGTCAAAAACAAACGCTCATTAAATAATCACTTGATTAACCCACGCCGTGCCTTTGCGGTGATTTGAGATTGGAGAACGGGTGCTCTGAGCTTCTCTAAACCGCGACCACGATCGTGTCGGTGAGATTTTACATTTAGATGGGAAGTTTGAACTCAATCGAGCGAACCGTTTTCGATTCTATGAAGTACATATATACGAAGTCTCAAAATATATAGTACTAGCAGGTTAGCCCGCCACTGGCGGCATTCGTCCCATGGCTTTGTTTCAGAAACATGACATTTTTGAATATGAATTTAATGTTTTTTAAATTTAATATATTTTGTTTTTGAATTGTTTTTTTATTGTTAATTTTTTTTAATTTTAAATTGTTTTAATTAAATTGTAAATTGTTTTAATTAATGTTTTTGTTTCTGGCGGAAAAATTTACCCGTAGAAATCCCCCCTTCCTAGGAACGACAGACAACGCATTCTTTGTTTCGTGAAATCTCTCTACGATAACATTGCATTGAATTTAAAACAAACGCTTCCCGTCGGGAAATCTGTCTGCATAATATTTTGAGTCTGCCGTACCCGTCGTAATGTCGAGAAATCTCTCTGCATAATAGATAACATTGCATTGAATCTGTTGTTGGCATTCAGGGCTTCGGGTCGTTGTTGTTGGCATCACGGCTCCCCGAACACTCTCACATTGCCGAAAACGTGTATTTAGTAATATCGTTGTTGTTGATATTTACGGCTTGGGGGCTATTTTCTCATTTAGCAAGTTTGAGCTCAATCGGTTCGAGTCTATAAAGGACACACTCATATATATGACACTTCCCGTGGGTAGCAAGTTTGAGCTCAATCGGCATTCCCTGGAATTTCCCGTAGATTGGCAGATTCCAGTAGCTTTATAACGGTATATCTGGGGAGAAATCTGATGCTATATTCGTGATTATCTGGGATGATTTCGGTATATAATTATATACTGTAAAAACAAAGCTCGCCATCCGTGCTCGCAGGGTTGGTCAGAAACAAATGTTTTTTAAATTTAATGTATGTTCCGTATATCTCTCTGCAGATGCAAATAACGTTGAATGGCAAACAGACGCTCTTTATAGAGATGCGTCAAAAACAAACGCTCATTAAATAATCACTTGATTAACCCGCGCCGTGCCTTTGCTGTCATTTGAGATTGGAGAACGGGTGCTCTGAGCTTCTCTAAACCGCGACCACGGTCGTGTCGGTGGGATTTGACACTTACATAGGAAGTTTGAGCTCAATCTGTACACGCGTTTTGGATTCTATGAAGTACACACATATATACACACATATATACGAAGTCTCAAAATATATAGTATAGACTAGCAGGTTAGCCCGCCACCGGCGGCTTGTCCGAAACATGACATTTATATATTTATATATATATTTTTTTTATTTTTAGCTCCACGCGTTTCAATAAGAAAAATTTGTACCCGGTAGCTGCACCAGTTTCCGAGATCTGGTCTGCGCATGAAAATTTGTACCCGGCGCAAGATACATTCACATGCCAAATTTCAAGTCGATAGCTCCACCCGTTTCCGAGATCTCGTCTGCGCATGGGCTGCACGGGCGTCGGACGGGCTCGGCGACCCGATAAAATTTGTACCCGGCGCAAGATACATTCACATAGCAAATTTCAAGTCGATAGCTCCACCCGTTTCCGATATCTCGTCTGCGCATGCGCTGCACGTGCGTCGCACGGGCTCGGCGACCCGATACAATTTGTACCCGGCGCAAGATACATTCACATAGCAAATTTCAAGTCGATAGCTCCACCCGTTTCCGAGATCTCGTCTGCGCATGCGCTGCACGGGCGTCGCACGGGCTCGCTAATACGACAACGACCACCGCCTGGTCAAACTACACACACATACCAAGTTTCGTTCCGATCGGTCGAGAATCGTAGATTTGTATGAAGTACAACACACACACAAACATAAATATATAAGAGAGATATGTAAATTAGATAGATTGTATCAAAATATATAGGAGAGATATGTAAATGATCTACACACCATTACTGGTGTTTGTCAAAGTTTAGTGGGGTATATCAATACTCATTCACGATCATATCATTGAGGTCCGGAGGGTGTGGGCTATCTCTCGAATACAAGGAGTTCTCAAAATATATAGAAGAGAAGAGAAGAGATAGATAGATAATTTCAACAAATTGTCATTTTCGCAGTCAATAAAAGTTTGAACAAGTCAATACAAGATAACTGTCAATATTGTAACATTATTGTTATAAAATAAAGCGAAAAGGCGTAAAGTGCTGCAATTATTTGTCGAAGTCGATGGTTTTGCGGCAATTCTCAAATGGTTCGCGATGCGATGCTTCCTGTTGAGCCCTGGTCAGTCTCCATGGTTTATATTGATTCATTTTATTCCGCTCCACGGAAGTTCATCGTGGGTCACCGCACAAAAAAAATAAGCTGGTGATCCACAGCGGGCTTAATGGGGGCTCAGTTGTGTTAAGTGTGTCGCTTATCGCACACTATGCACGTACTGTAACTTTAATGTTCATGCATGTCTTCTACTTCCTGTCAATATTCTGTACTGACATGCCAGACATGGCCATCAGTTGGGAATTTCGGTTAGTTTGAAAATGTTCAGGATGTTTGAAGTACAATGTACAGGTTGGATAATCCTAACCCAAGGGAGTTACATATGATAATCCTAACCCAAGGGAGTTACATATGATAATCCTAACCCAAGGGAGTTACATATGATAATCCTAACCCAAGGGAGTTACATATGATAATCCTAACCCAAGGGAGTTACATATGATAATCCTAACCCAAGGGAGTTACACATGATAATTCTAACCCAAGGGAGTTACATATGATAATTCTAACCCAAGGGAGTTACATATGATAATTCTAACCCAAGGGAGTTACATATGATAATTCTAACCCAATTGAATTACATATGATAATTCTAACCCAAGGGAGTTACATATGATAATTCTAACCCAAGGGAGTTACATATGATAATTCTAACCCAAGGGAGTTACATATGATAATTCTAACCCAAGGGAGTTACATATGATAATTCTAACCCAAGGGAGTTACATATGATAATCCTAACCCAAGGGAGTTACATATGATAATTCTAACCCAAGGGAATTACATATGATAATTCTAACCCAAGGGAGTTACATATGATAATTCTAACCCAAGGGAGTTACATATGATAATCCTAAACCAAGGGAGTTACACATGACATTTTCCGGACTTGAACATATTGATCTGTATCGAGGGGGTTGAACTTGGAAAATTATATGCGGTTGGGTAACATTGGGCAACACGGAGGGCCACGTCCTTTTTCGGAGCGCACATACATGAAGCCATTTTATTTATATACAGGCGCATGTACACTCTAAGAATTAGGGGTTCTTTGACGAACTCAATAGTTCTCTGTAAGAACTCAAAGGTTCCGCGGTGTCAGAAAAGGTTATCTGTAATCGACAGGGTTCGTCGGTGTGTAACTAGGGTTCTCTTGGATGCTGAAAGGTTCTTAATGTATTCGTAAAATATACACAAATATGTGTTAAAATGCAGACTAATTCACCACCTTCGTGTAATCAAGAATATGAATCACACCAAAATTAAGCGAATTGTATATGGAATGTGCAGGTATAATCTGACCTATACACATCATGCTTCAAAATCATGACAATCTATTAGTTATTATAACAAAACCCCAAAGTGTTCGCAACGCCGCGATATAGACAAGGTAGCCAACATCTTATCATTATGCGCTATTTCGTTGTTGCGAAATGGGCCGAACGTTCAATGTAATGTGGACAGTTGGTTTGTGGTTCCGTGAGCCCGATAACCAGAACTGAGTCGTTTTATTTAAAAAATGTGGAATGTTCAGGTACCATTTATCTTATAATTGTTACCTGTATTATACTCTAGTGGGGTTCTTATAAAGGTTCCCTGAAGAACCATGTTATGAACAGGGTTCTCTGAAGAACCCTCTTGGGGTTATTTTGTGGAACCTTATGATATGGTTCTTCAGTAGAACCTTATGATGGGGTCATTTGAAGCACCAAATAAGGTGCTCCTATTGTGACAAGGTGAAGAACCTTTTTGGGTTCTCTGAAGGACTTCTGGTTCTAAGAGTGTATGTGAGCATTTCGATGTATTCGTGACTATCAGCGCTCTAGCGATATCACGGCGATCGAACAGTGTGTTGAAGTGACAGTTATCTGTGGATCATCGGTAATCACCGCGATACACCATGGATCACGATCTATCGACGAGCGAACCTGGAAGTTTAAATGCCATTTATCTGTGAAGTCGCCTCGCCAGTATGATACACACATTATGTAAAGAGTGTGCGATAAGCAAAACACTCAACCACGTCGGCATTTTTTTTGGGGGGGGGGGGGGGTGATTCAATGTGACCCACTCAACACCGAAAGTTTGAGTGGTGATGATCAGCCAACGCTATGGTGTACTCAATATGGTGTTGGCAGTTTTGTACAAAATATCACTCTACATATATTATGAATCACCGCGACACAATGTGGATCACCGGTAATCACCGCGATACAATCTGGATCACCGGTTATCACCGAAATACACCGTGGGTCACCGACAATCACTGCGACACATCATAGGTCACCGGTAATCACCGCGACACACCGTGGATCACCGGCAATCACCGAAATACACCGTGGATCATCGGTAATCACTGCGACACATCATATGTCAACCATAATCACCGCGATACACCGTGGATCACCGTTAATCACCGCGATACACCGTGTATCACATGTAATCACCACAATACACCGTGGATCATCGGTAATCACCGCGATACACCGTGTATCACATGTAATCACCACAATGCACCGTGGATCACCGTTAATCACCGCGATACACAGTGGATCACATGTAATCACCGCGATACATCATAGGTCACCCGTAATCACCGCGATACACCGTGGATCACCGTTAATCACCGCGATACACAGTGGATCACATGTAATCACCGCGATACATCATAGGTCATCCGTAATCACCGCGATACACCGTGGATCACCGTTAATCACCGCGATACACCGTGTATCACATGTAATCACCGCGATACATCATAGGTCACCCGTAATCACCGCGATACACCGTGTATCACCGTTAATCACCGCGATACATCATAGGTCATCCGTAATCACCGCGATACACCGTGTATCACCGTTAATCACCGCGATACATCATAGGTCATCCGTAATCACCGCGATACACCGTGTATCACCGTTAATCACCGCGATACATCATAGGTCATCCGTAATCACCGCGATACACCGTGTATCACCGGTAATCACCGCGATACATCATAGGTCATCCGTAATCACCGCGATACATCATAGGTCATCCGTAATCACCGCGATACATCATAGGTCATCCGTAATCACCGCGATACATCATAGGTCATCCGTAATCACCGCGATACATCATAGGTCATCCGTAATCACCGCTATACACCGTGTATCACATGTAATCACCGCGATACACCGTGGGTCACCGTTAATCACCGCGATACACCGTGGATCACATGTAATCACCGCTATACACCGTGGGTCACCGTTAATCACCGCGATACACCGTGGATCACATGTAATCACCGCTATACACCGTGGGTCACCGTTAATCACCGCGATACACCGTGGATCACATGTAATCACCGCGATACATCATAGGTCACCCGTAATCACCGCGATACACCGTGGATCACCGTTAATCACCGCGATACACAGTGGATCACATGTAATCACCGCGATACATCATAGGTCATCCGTAATCACCGCGATACACCGTGGATCACCGTTAATCACCGCGATACACCGTGTATCACATGTAATCACCGCGATACATCATAGGTCACCCGTAATCACCGCGATACACCGTGTATCACCGTTAATCACCGCGATACATCATAGGTCACCCGTAATCACCGCGATACACCGTGGATCACCGTTAATCACCGCGATACACCGTGTATCACATGTAATCACCGCGATACATCATAGGTCACCCGTAATCACCGCGATACACCGTGTATCACCGTTAATCACCGCGATACATCATAGGTCACCCGTAATCACCGCGATACACCGTGGATCACCGTTAATCACCGCGATACACCGTGTATCACATGTAATCACCGCGATACATCATAGGTCACCCGTAATCACCGCGATACACCGTGTATCACCGTTAATCACCGCGATACATCATAGGTCATCCGTAATCACCGCGATACACCGTGTATCACCGTTAATCACCGCGATACATCATAGGTCATCCGTAATCACCGCGATACACCGTGTATCACCGTTAATCACCGCGATACATCATAGGTCATCCGTAATCACCGCGATACACCGTGTATCACCGGTAATCACCGCGATACATCATAGGTCATCCGTAATCACCGCGATACACCGTGGATCACCGTTAATCACCGCGATACACAGTGGATCACCGTTAATCACCGCGATACACCGTGTATCACATGTAATCACCGCGATACATCATATGTCACCCGTAATCACCGCGATACACCGTGTATCACCGTTAATCACCGCGATACATCATATGTCACCCGTAATCACCGCGATACACCGTGGATCACCGTTAATCACCGCGATACACCGTGTATCACATGTAATCACCGCGATACATCATATGTCACCCGTAATCACCGCGATACACCGTGTATCACCGGTAATCACCGCGATACACAGTGGATCACCGGTAATCACCGCGATACATCATATGTCACCCGTAATCACCGCGATACACCGTGTATCACCGGTAATCACCGCGATACACCGTGTATCACCGGTAATCACCGCGATACATCATATGTCACCCGTAATCACCGCGATACACCGTGGATCACCGGTAATCACCGCGATATACTGTGGATCACCGGTAATCGCCGCGATATACTGTGGATCACCGGTAATCATCGCGATATACTGTGGATCACCGGTAATCACCACGATACACTGTGGATCACCGGTAATCACCACGATACACCGTGGATCACCGGTAATCACCACGATACACCGTGGATCACCGGTAATCACCGCGATATACCCTGAATCACCGGTAATCACCGCGATATACTGTGGATCACCGGTATTCACCATGGTACACCGTGGATCACATGTAATCACCACGATGCACCGTGGATCACCGGTAATCACCGCGATATACTGCGGATCACCGGTAATCACCGTGATCATTTTATAAATGTAACGGGAATCGCATTACATATAGGTATAATATTTCCACAAATTGTCAATTTCGCGGTCATTAAGAGTTTAAACATGTAAGACAAGACACTGATCAATATTTAGTTAATACTGTTATAAAATAAACCAAAGTGGCGCAAACAATATTCTAAGTCGTTTTCGGTGTTTTTCGTCGATTCGTAGTGGTTCGCAGAGATTCATAATGAGCGCTGGTCATCTTCCAGGATTTATGTCGATTCATATTAATCCACTCCACGCATGTTCATCACGGATCACCGCGAACAAATTACCATGGATCCTAGTGGTCCACAGTGGACCTAGTGGGGTCACCGCCGTGTTGAGTGTTTTGCATATCGCACACTCTTGGCGTACTGCATAGGGAGGTTAAATATTGAGATACACAAACGTCGACCTGATTATAGTGGAACAAAATCTAAAGAGGGCGAGAATACAAAAACACTGCATGCTTCATCACAAAGGGTGTATACGTTCAAAACACACGTATAATCCAACACTGGCGCAGTAAAGTCGCGTAATTGAAGATCGTTAGCAATAGTGGCCCATGGTAGCTTAAATTGGTGCGTCCCAATGTGTTCCAATTAAAACTTGCCAATCATGGTCATCAGTTTGAAATGTCTCCTTATTATTTATGTGGGCAGTAGCCTCTATACGGGCGCCTGTGGCGCATAAGATACTATGGGTGGCGGGATGGGGGGGGTGGGTGGGATCTCATCAGTCTCCTTATTATTTATGTGGGCAGTAGCCTCTATACGGGCGCCTGTGGCGCATAAGATACTATGGGTGGCGGGATGGGGGGGTGGGTGGGATCTCATCAGTCTCCTTATTATTTATGTGGGCAGTAGCCTCTATACGGGCGCCTGTGGCGCATAAGATACTATGGGTGGCGGGATGGGGGGGTGGGTGGGATCTCATCAGTCTCCTTATTATTTATGTGGGCAGTAGCCTCTATACGGGCGCCTGTGGCGCATAAGATACTATGGGTGGCGGGATGGGGGGGTGGGTGGGATCTCATCAGTCTCCTTATTAGTTTGAACTCAATCGAGCGAACCGTTTTCGATTCTATGAAGTACATATATACGAAGTCTCAAAATATATAGTATAGATAATTTCAACAAATTGTCATTTTCGCAGTCAATAAAAGTTTGAACAAGTCAATACAAGATAACTGTCAATATTGTAACATTATTGTTATAAAATAAAGCGAAAAGGCGTAAAGTGCTGCAATTATTTGTCGAAGTCGATGGTTTTGCGGCAATTCTCAAATGGTTCGCGATGCGATGCTTCCTGTTGAGCCCTGGTCAGTCTCCATGGTTTATATTGATTCATTTTATTCCGCTCCACGGAAGTTCATCGTGGGTCACCGCACAAAAAAAATAAGCTGGTGATCCACAGCGGGCTTAATAGGGGCTCAGTTGTGTTAAGTTTGTCGCTTATCGCACACTATGCACGTACTGTAACTTTAATGTTCATGCATGTCTTCTACTTCCTGTCAATATTCTGTACTGACATGCCAGACATGGCCATCAGTTGGGAATTTCGGTTAGTTTGAAAATGTTCAGGATGTTTGAAGTACAATGTACAGGTTGGATAATCCTAACCCAAGGGAGTTACATATGATAATCCTAACCCAAGGGAGTTACATATGATAATCCTAACCCAAGGGAGTTACATATGATAATCCTAACCCAAGGGAGTTACATATGATAATCCTAACCCAAGGGAGTTACATATGATAATCCTAACCCAATGGAGTTACACATGATAATTCTAACCCAAGGGAGTTACATATGATAATTCTAACCCAAGGGAGTTACATATGATAATCCTAACCCAAGGGAGTTACATATGATAATTCTAACCCAATGGAGTTACATATGATAATTCTAACCCAAGGGAGTTACATATGATAATTCTAACCCAAGGGAGTTACATATGATAATTCTAACCCAAGGGAGTTACATATGATAATTCTAACCCAAGGGAGTTACATATGATAATTCTAACCCAAGGGAGTTACATATGATAATCCTAACCCAAGGGAGTTACATATGATAATTCTAACCCAAGGGAATTACATATGATAATTCTAACCCAAGGGAGTTACATATGATAATTCTAACCCAAGGGAGTTACATATGATAATCCTAACCCAAGGGAGTTACACATGACATTTTCCGGACTTGAACATATTGATCTGTATCGAGGGGGTTGAACTTGGAAAATATATGCGGTTGGGTAACATTGGGCAAAACGGAGGGCCACGTCCTTTTTCGGAGCGCACATACATGAAGCCATTTTATTTATATACAGGCGCATGTACACTCTAAGAATTAGGGGTTCTTTGAAGAACTCAATAGTTCTCTGTAAGAACTCAAAGGTTCCGCGGTGTCAGAAAAGGTTATCTGTAATCGACAGGGTTCGTCGGTGTGTAACTAGGGTTCTCTTGGATGCTGAAAGGTTCTTCATGTATTCGTAAAATATACATAAATATGTGTTAAAATGCAGACTAATTCACCACCTTCGTGTAATCAAGAATATGAATCACACCAAAATTAAGCGAATTGTATATGGAATGTGCAGGTATAATCTGACCTATACACATCATTCCCCAAATGCTTCAAAATCATGACAATCTATTAGTTATTATAACAAAACCCCAAAGTGTTCGCAACGCCGCGATATAGACAAGGTAGCCAACATCTTATCATTATGCGCTATTTCGTTGTTGCGAAATGGGCCGAACGTTCAATGTAATGTGGACAGTTGGTTTGTGGTTCCGTGAGCCCGATAACCAGAACTGAGTCGTTTTATTTAAAAAATGTGGAATGTTCAGGTACCATTTATCTTATAATTGTTACCTGTATTATACTCTAGTGGGGTTCTTATAAAGGTTCCCTGAAGAACCATGTTATGAACAGGGTTCTCTGGAGAACCCTCTTGGGGTTATTTTGTGGAACCTTATGATATGGTTCTTCAGTAGAACCTTATGATGGGGTCCTTTGAAGCACCAAATAAGGTGCTCCTATTGTGACAAGGTGAAGAACCTTTTTGGGTTCTCTGAAGGACTTCTGGTTCTAAGAGTGTATGTGAGCATTTCGATGTATTCGTGACTATCAGCGCTCTAGCGATATCACGGCGATCGAACAGTGTGTTGAAGTGACTGTTATCTGTGGATCATCGGTAATCACCGCGATACACCGTGGATCACGATCTATCGACGAGCGAACCTGGAAGTTTAAATGCCATTTATCTGTGAAGTCGCCTCGCCAGTATGATACACACATTATGTAAAGAGTGTGCGATAAGCAAAACAGTCAACCACGTCGGCATTTTTTTTTGGGGGGGGGGTGATTCAATGTGACCCACTCAACACCGAAAGTTTGAGTGGTGATGATCAGCCAACGCTATGGTGTACTCAATATGGTGTTGGCAGTTTTGTACAAAATATCACTCTACATATATTATGAATCACCGCGACACAATGTGGATCACCGGTAATCACCGCGATACAATCTGGATCACCGGTTATCACCGAAATACACCGTGGGTCACCGACAATCACTGCGACACATCATAGGTCACCGGTAATCACCGCGACACACCGTGGATCACCGGTAATCACCGAAATACACCGTGGATCATCGGTAATCACTGCGACACATCATATGTCAACCATAATCACCGCGATACACCGTGTATCACCGGTAATCACCGCGATACATCATATGTCACCCGTAATCACCGCGATACATCATAGGTCACCGGTAATCACCGCGACACACCGTGGATCACCGGTAATCACCGAAATACACCGTGGATCATCGGTAATCACTCCGACACATCATATGTCAACCATAATCACTGCGATACACCGTGTATCACCGGTAATCACCGCGATACACAGTGGATCACATGTAATCACCGCGATACATCATAGGTCACCCGTGATCACCGCGATACACCGTGGATCACCGTTAATCACCGCGATACACCGTGTATCACATGTAATCACCGCGATACATCATAGGTCACCCGTAATCACCGCGATACACCGTGGATCACCGTTAATCACCGCGATACACAGTGGATCACATGTAATCACCACGATACACTGCGGATCACCGGTAATCACCACGATACACTGTGGATCACCTGTAATCACCGCTATACACCGCGGATCACCGTTAATCACCGCGATACACCGTGTATCACATGTAATCACCGCGATACATCATAGGTCACCCGTAATCACCGCTATACACCGTGGGTCACCGTTAATCACCGCGATACACCGTGTATCACATGTAATCACCGCGATACATCATAGGTCACCCGTAATCACCGCTATACACCGTGTATCACCGGTAATCACCGCGATACACATTGGATCACATGTAATCACCGCGATACATCATATGTCACCCGTAATCACCGCGATACACCGTGTATCACCGTTAATCACCGCGATACATCATAGGTCACCCGTAATCACCGCGATACACAGTGTATCACCGTTAATCACCGCGATACACAGTGTATCACATGTAATCACCGCGATACATCATAGGTCACCCGTAATCACCGCGATACACCGTGGATCACCGTTAATCACCGCGATACACAGTGGATCACATGTAATCACCGCGATACATCATAGGTCACCCGTAATCACCGCGATACACCGTGGATCACCGTTAATCACCGCGATACACCGTGTATCACATGTAATCACCGCGATACATCATAGGTCACCCGTAATCACCGCGATACACCGTGTATCACCGTTAATCACCGCGATACATCATAGGTCATCCGTAATCACCGCGATACACAGTGTATCACATGTAATCACCGCGATACATCATATGTCACCCGTAATCACCGCGATACACCGTGGATCACCGTTAATCACCGCGATACACCGTGTATCACATGTAATCACCGCGATACATCATAGGTCACCCGTGATCACCGCGATACACCGTGGGTCACCGGTAATCACCACGATACACTGTGGATCACCTGTAATCACCACGATACACCGTGGGTCACCGTTAATCACCGCGATACACCGTGTATCACATGTAATCACCGCGATACATCATAGGTCACCCGTAATCACCGCGATACACCGTGGGTCACCGGTAATCACCACGATACATCATAGGTCATCCGTAATCACCGCGATACACCGTGTATCACCGTTAATCACCGCGATACATCATAGTTCACCCGTAATCACCGCGATACACCGTGGATCACCGTTAATCACCGCGATACACAGTGGATCACATGTAATCACCGCGATACATCATAGGTCACCCGTAATCACCGCGATACACCGTGGATCACCGTTAATCACCGCGATACACCGTGTATCACATGTAATCACCGCGATACATCATATGTCACCCGTAATCACCGCGATACACCGTGTATCACCGTTAATCACCGCGATACACAGTGGATCACCGTTAATCACCGCGATACATCATATGTCACCCGTAATCACCGCGATACACCGTGTATCACCGTTAATCACCGCGATACACAGTGGATCACATGTAATCACCGCGATACATCATATGTCACCCGTAATCACCGCGATACACCGTGGATCACCGTTAATCACCGCGATACACAGTGGATCACCGTTAATCACCGCGATACATCATATGTCACCCGTAATCACCGCGATACACCGTGTATCACCGGTAATCACCGCGATACATCATATGTCACCCGTAATCACCGCGATACACCGTGTATCACCGTTAATCACCGCGATACATCATAGGTCATCCGTAATCACCGCGATACACCGTGTATCACCGTTAATCACCGCGATACATCATAGGTCATCCGTAATCACCGCGATACACCGTGTATCACCGGTAATCACCGCGATACATCATAGGTCATCCGTAATCACCGCGATACACCGTGGATCACCGTTAATCACCGCGATACACCGTGTATCACATGTAATCACCACGATACACCGTGGATCACCGGTAATCACCGCGATACACTGTGGATCACCGGTAATCACCGCGATATACTGTGGATCACCGGTAATCGCCGCGATATACTGTGGATCACCGGTAATCATCGCGATATACTGTGGATCACCGGTAATCACCACGATACACTGTGGATCACCGGTAATCACCACGATACACCGTGGATCACCGGTAATCACCACGATACACCGTGGATCACCGGTAATCACCGCGATATACCCTGAATCACCGGTAATCACCGCGATATACTGTGGATCACCGGTATTCACCATGGTACACCGTGGATCACATGTAATCACCACGATGCACCGTGGATCACCGGTAATCACCGCGATATACTGCGGATCACCGGTAATCACCGTGATCATTTTATAAATGTAACGGGAATCGCATTACATATAGGTATAATATTTCCACAAATTGTCAATTTCGCGGTCATTAAGAGTTTAAACATGTAAGACAAGACACTGATCAATATTTAGTTAATACTGTTATAAAATAAACCAAAGTGGCGCAAACAATATTCTAAGTCGTTTTCGGTGTTTTTCGTCGATTCGTAGTGGTTCGCAGAGATTCATAATGAGCGCTGGTCATCTTCCAGGATTTATGTCGATTCATATTAATCCACTCCACGCATGTTCATCACGGATCACCGCGAACAAATTACCATGGATCCTAGTGGTCCACAGTGGACCTAGTGGGGTCACCGCCGTGTTGAGTGTTTTGCATATCGCACACTCTTGGCGTACTGCATAGGGAGGTTAAATATTGAGATACACAAACGTCGACCTGATTATAGTGGAACAAAATCTAAAGAGGGCGAGAATACAAAAACACTGCATGCTTCATCACAAAGGGTGTATACGTTCAAAACACACGTATAATCCAACACTGGCGCAGTAAAGTCGCGTAATTGAAGATCGTTAGCAATAGTGGCCCATGGTAGCTTAAATTGGTGCGTCCCAATGTGTTCCAATTAAAACTTGCCAATCATGGTCATCAGTTTGAAATGTCCAACCTTAGGGTTGTTAGGTTCGGAAATTTCCAACAATTGGAAATGTTGAAACACCAGAACTTTGTCAA
Source organism: Siphonodentalium dalli (assembly GCA_032622095.1). NCBI lineage: Eukaryota > Metazoa > Mollusca > Scaphopoda > Gadilida > Siphonodentaliidae > Siphonodentalium > Siphonodentalium dalli. The sequence goes on along the minus strand of CP136065.1, from coordinate 72,233,544 downwards.
ATCATTACCCAAGGGGTTTAAAAACATAATTTCCCGGACTTGATCATTTTGATCTGGTTCAACGCGAATCAACGGGGTTAACGTTGTGGAAATTTTAGTTGGGCATCTCCCTCCCAACCGAGACCCTCTGGTCACGTCTTTGTTCTGAGCTGCCATAGTCTTTGCACAGTCTCACCCATGATCGTTAGGGCAAACTGATGCTGTTAACAAAAAGTACCGTTATATTTTTTTTAATTTATCTTTTTCGCGTTGTTCCTATAATCTGAACATATCCAGGAAAAATCATTATGCGTATCAAACATTCAAATAAATATTTATTGCGAAATATTTTAATACTGTTTGTATTCGTTGAAAATTGACTATAATAAAGATGTTTATTCACGTCGTTTTAGAAAACACCCAGTGCAGGCATTATTATTTTTTTTAAAGTACATATGTTCTTGAATGTTTCATATACACACTGTTTTTTTCCTCGTCCCTCGGATTAGCCAAACACCGCGAAAAACTTTAGAACAAATAACGGTAAGTTTTCGTAACGGCATCAGTTTGTCCTACCCGCATCATAGCAATTCAGCAGGACCACCAACAGCATATCATATTAGCAGGACTACTTGACTAGGGGTGAGTCTATATTTCTATACATGGTTGTAGAATACTATCTCAACGTATTCGTGGTTGTCAGCAAGCACTCCAGTTATACCACGGCGATCGAACTGTGCGTTTTAAGTGACAGTTATCTGAGATTAACTGACGAGCGCCGCCCGGCAATTTCACGATATCTCGACGAGCCAATCTGGAAGTTTAAATGCCATTTATGAGTCTCTTCGCTGTGAAAGTCTCGTAATTGAACATCATTAGGATTTCTGACTGATGGTAGCTTAAATTGTTATGTCCCATGGTGTCCCAATTAAAACTAATGGTCTATAACGTTAATGGGAATCGTGTCAGCGTCAAATGATTTTAAACCACGTGACAACCCTTTAGCTGGGATGTAACGTATAAGTTGTGCAATTATAAAATCACGTCATCGATCAATGGATGTAGTCGAATGTGTGTGTATTTGAAAGTTTGCGAACGATAGACTACCACGTATATCATGTCAGGAGTCTCAAGTCTCTTTATGCCCGTTGAGATCATACTTCACCAGTTCAAAACCTGGGAACTTTTTGATGTTCTGACAGCTAATATATATCTCAGTTAATACCTGTTCCTTGATCATTTAGATTACACTATAGGTGGCGGTTCCAGCATCAGGAGAGTTCGTTAAGCCGATTTTGATTTGCATCCCTTGCATGGAATTTCTTTCGGGTTAATAATTCAATGTTTATGGCAATATCAACTCACGCAAATCACGCAATCTCGAGCTGGGACTATTCCCTACTGTGAAATGGGTTATCAAGGAACAAGCATTAACAAATAAATATATTCCCTGCGCTATTTGTTCAATGTTATGATGTTACCCGTCACAAAAGGTCAGAACATAAAAAGGTTGGCATGTTTTTAACGGGTAAAATATAATATACACGGGCGTAGCCAGAGTAGAGATTTATGGCATGATGTAGTAGGCCATACGCATAACAGACTGCAAACAGAATAACTCCATTCATTCCTCGTTTCATGGAAGGATTTTGAGATGGTCGTGTATTTATTGTCGGTTTTCGAAGTTTTTTATTCTCGAGATGTGTAATAACCAGTCGACATAAATTTCGATTCAGTATATCATATAAATTCATCTGAGTCGAACAGGACTGGCCGGAAAGCTATTTCCAGACTTGGGGATATACCAGGAAATTCCTTGTTTTGATTGGAAGCGGTACCAGAAACCGCTAACCCCGATTTGGCTAACCGATAGCAGCTGCGCGTGTCCCGTAAAAATAGCTCAGGTGTCATCTGTATACGGCGAACGCAATAGTCGTTTAACTCGGGCATGTGGCACTGATTTAAAGTTAGTTTTAATAGTCGTATTGATTTTGACCAGCTGCTTTATTAAAGAAAAACACTTTTGACAAATGGCATGATTCTGATCGGCGGCGAAATAACCGATGCCGATATTCAGTGTTCTGTAAATCTCTGCCTCTCGTAACATTCCAATACAACCGCATAAATTATTCCTTATTTGGAATGTCTGTGACATCAGTATGACGTCACGATATTGGAGGAAGCCCATTGTTCTGGAAATGGGTTTTTACATGAATTCGTGTCGACGTAATATTATAATTATTACGGAGATGTTTACGTCGGCTGTGTAATAACATGTGGCCCAGACCACGTGGTCAAACTTATCAGTATGAAGGTTGAGAGCGCCATACGGATGTAGTCTGACATGTACTTTCGACGGTGGCGGAGATTCGTTTATAAAGGTCTTATGAACTTAATATTCTTGAAACTAGGACTCCAAATAAAGCCACTGAGATAGTCATGAGGGTGTCATTCCCCTCCCCGAGAATCCAAAATACCAGTTAAGAGTGTCCTTTGTTATAGAAGTACATGAACGAAAATCCAGAAAAAAGGCTGTCGCTGGTGAAAACATCAACCAAAACTTATAGCCTCGTTGTGTTCTCGAGTTTGACATCCGAGAAGTAAATATTTCATCGTAACATGAATTCTTCTCGGCGGCGTTTGACAGATTCATGTATAGATTTTGTTTAAACTTAATAGTATATTCATATACAGATACTAGGGGATTGGAGGACAAGTTCTTATAACTTAGATGGACCTCCGCTCCCCATAATACAGAATAAGTATAACAACAATCATAAACAGTATATTAAACAGAATAGGTTTGGCATGACGGGTGCCTGTATACAATAACAATTGAATTTGAATAACTATACTATTAAGTATTACTGGTGAGTGATAGTGTGGTGGTGGTGGTGGTGGTGGTGGTGGTGGTGGTGGCGACGGGGGGGGGTAAGTATGGGGTGCAAATTAACTATATAGGTCATGTGGTTCGTTAAGGGATGTTAATGGGGGTATAGACAGGTATAGATCAGTCTATGAATCTCCACTCAGCTACTAACGCTCATAGAGATCATATTTCATCGGTACAAACCTGGGAACATTGTGATTGTTCTGACAGGGAGGTTTATAACATTGAAAAAGCAGTGCAGATAATATATTTCTTAGTTATCATCTGTTCCTTAACAATGTATTTCACTGTATATTAAGTTCACAACTCGAAATTGCACGATTTAAGTGACATTGTGAGTAATTGTCCTTCACATCGCTTACAATCATGGAATTTCTCCCGGGTATTTAATTCAATGTTTATAATGATATCAACTCACAAAAGTCACAAAAATTATGCAATATCGAGCTGGTACGACCCGTATATATTGCGAACTAAATCATTGATAATAAGTATTAACAAAGACATATATTCCCTGCCTTGCATGTTTGTTCAATGTTATAAATTTCCCTGACATAACATCAAAGAATTTTATGTTTTGTACTGGTGGTATATGATCTCTACGAACGTAGCTCGAGCATATATTTGTGGCATGATCTAGGGGACCGGTTGACTCGATCCACCAGGGATTGTGTTGTTTTATATAAATGGATAAAAAACCTAACCGCAAGCAACTGGAGTATTTATGGCTTGCTGCTGGAAATAACGGAAAATAAATTGTGACTGAGAATGGGACACAACAAACATCATAAAACGCTCGTTTGTATGCGATCGACCGCGAGTGAGTTAGGCTTTCTGAGAATAAAGATGACTTCAAATTAGTTACCGTTTCCCGCTTCCCTATTGATCTCTGTCGGTCCCCTTCCCCTACTCGTCTGTCATTGTGACTGGATACGTAATATGTTATCCCGTGAACACGACGTAATAAACTCCGAGCACCAACAGCACATAGCATCTAATTAATTAAATTTCAGCTCAAAGCAGAACTCGCAGTTTGAGAGCCCTATGACGCTGATGTAGAAATACAAATATAATCCACTTCATTTTAAAATGTTCCGCATTTCACCTCCATTCCAGACTGAGTGTTCTTAAGACTTAATACAGGGTAGCTCGTAATTTCTTCGCCCACGCCAGTCTTACATACATATCATCAGTGATATACAAGAAAATCAATGTCAGAAATGGTAACGCGCTCAAGATCATATATTATATACCCATGATTGTAATTATAGAATATAAAATATATTGGTTTTGCGAATGACCAACTCAGAATTCCGTTAAAATAACAATAACAACCAGTACCTAACTAACGAACCGGCGGTCGACTCGGCCGTCTCCGACCACAACCCCCACTGGGCTACAGAACGAAAAATGTCTATAAAAGTTGAAATATAAGACTTACAAATTATCTTTTTCGTTTCTTTTAGTTGTAATTGGCATAAGAAGAATAAGAGAATAAAGCATTACTTACTGCATAGCTTATCACAAACTAAAAAATCAATATTATTGACATAATGCTAAAGGTACTTATTCCGATTAAGCACCCCTAAATTACTATTTCTTTGGCTTCAGGGGTATAAAATATTTGATTCGAGTCGAGGAACCCACCCATCAAAGCTCAGAGTGATCAGATATTGATTTTGGAAGTTTTTTTTTTTCTCGAGATGTGTACTAATAATTGCCCCAGAGACACTTATCCAAAAGGACGATGATGGATAACTCTAAAATCAAGTGGTAATAATAACGCAATTTTGACCGAGACCATCCTTTTGACGGCGTGTTTCTGGGCCACAAACAATAGAAATAACAAAACTTCAAAATTTGATATCTGATAACTCTGAGCGTTGATGGGTAGGTTCCTCGACTCGAATCAAACTGTTTTACCCCTGAAGCCAAAGAAATAGTAATTTATGAGGGTCTGATCGGATTGAGTACCTTTAACGACAATAAACAAAATTGAAATTGCCATCTACACCTTTTACCGGACTCGGCCTCCGGTCGCAGTTCGACTTTGAATCCTCCCAAAAATTCCCATTCTATAAATTAAACACCCATGCGCCCAGGCGAAACAAGGAGCTCTACTTTAGCATACACGCGGAGCGCCACCGGTGGGCAGGAATGGACGAAGGGACACAGGGCGGGGGTGATCTGGTGACGACTCACGGTCACTCACCCCAAAATTTCTGAAAAGAAATTAAACTCGAAAATATCTGCTCACAACCGCCCCTCTATAATAATGTAATCGTGCTTGCTTCGTGAAAAATAGATTGCATTCTAGATGTTTCTGTACAGAACATTCAAATGAGGGTCAGATTGTCTAGATTGTCGTTTAGGGAAAATTTATCTTTAAACTGTCAAATTTGTATCCTAAAGACGAAGTTTTTCTACACCAAATATAAATGTAGTGAGAATTCCAACAACGTGCGATTCGCATTGTGACCAAATAACAGGTACATCTCAGATAAGCTACCAAAAAGAGCATGCCCAATCACACGAACATTGCTTGGAAAACAAACCGCGCTGGTCGGAAATCAGAATTAGCATCGATCGACGGATAATTGTTGCCCGATACGCAATGGACCTATTCCCAACCGAGCCACCTGGAGCAAAAAAAACCCCATCTTGTTGTCCTAATATTCGAGTGGTTACAAATGGAATTGGTTTGACCCCCAACCCAGACTGGACGTTCTTAATAAATGGTAGCTGGATATTTATTCGCACATGCACGTCCGTCTGGGATATCAACAGTGATAGATGTTGAGGTCACGGTATTATATCGATGATGGGCAGGGATGTGGCGATGAGTCGCAATGCGGGGGATATCGTGGTGTATCTCACCCCTCTCCAACTTAACAATAATAAGACAATTATATATTCAATAATTCACCCCTCAACCTCGCTAATATGTTTACTATATAGACGCCGTCTCCCAGTCTAACTATAACTAGACCAAGGTTTCCTTACAGTCAACACTTAGTCTAGAGACACCGGTACTTAAATTAATTTCCGAGATAGAAAGCTTATTAATATTCATGCTTCCAAATAAAGCGCGTCAACACTGGAATGTATGCAGTGGACCAATGGTCAGCGATGGTGCTATGACACTCCAGCGTACGGTTTACTATTTTGATTGACGTGCGACAATTCATACATTCGTGAATAACAATTGCTGTCGCTTCAATCCCCGTAAAGCCAATTAGTTTCAGAACGAATTGCCGTATCCGCCTTTTCTGGTTATAAATAAACTCCGTATGATATGCTCCTATTCTTGTTTCAGCGAATAAATACCTATTTTCTGCAATACGTTCTTAATTGCAATTTTGATCATTTGGATTTCGCCAAAATCAGCCATTGTTTTCGCAAAGCCTCGCGTTCATGCATCACTTCCACCTTCCGTAATACTTAATTTTAGAAATATTGGGCGGGGCTTGTATGAATAATTATTATTGAGTGTAGAATGTGAATAGTTAATGGTTTAGCACGAAGCTATTGATTGGTCGAGCAACGCACTCTTTGGTGCGCATTGGTTGGATTTCTCCCGTTTGAAATAGTTGAAAGTAATGGAAATTATGTCTAGTTTTAATCAGACTGGCCGTCTCCATGTAACCCTCCAACGTGCTGTTGTGTTTGTCGCCGTGAGATGCCAGAAATAGTCATCCGCAAAATCAACCATGACTGACACCCGATATGGTTTATTAGAGAAAGAATGAAGAATGATCTGACGTTCTGATTTTGCCATCGTCAAAAGAGAGCAACATTTATCCGCAATTTGAATTTTTGAATTTCTATGTTGATTGCCCAATTTAAGCAACGTCATGCCATTATGATTGACAACCGAGAAACGGAAATACTCCTAATTACATGTGACTACAAACAATGGATATGGAAATCTCCGCGTGTGTTTAATGTTTGAACACACTATAAATATGTGTATATATGTGCATAGCAACCGGAAACGGTTTAATTATACACATGTATTTCTGTAGAAATTTTTAGATGTTCACCCGTGCCTTTTTCAGCCTTTACCCCCGAATTCTCTCAAATTACGACTTGTCGTTTAGAATCCTTGATTGCTCCAGCAGCCGTGTCCCGCCCACTCTAATAACAGATATATTGGCCGATTCTTCTCGCCTCAACCTCATTGACATTCAGAGAACATATAGCGCTTCGTCTGCCACAATAAAATGTCCACTCCAAACAAGTGGAATGAATTATATTCCAAATAGAATTTCGTTCCTCAGATATGAGAGTCTCTGGTGAGATTAGAAGTCAATCACCGGTCCCATGATGAGAGAACGTCGACAGCGGAAATCACGGACTAGACGGGGCGTCAAGTTCATTAAGATCGGCCGTGATAACGTTATCTCATTAGTGTTACATCGGCGGCGACGTCAGTGGAAATAAATTCTCCGAACATGAACATGCTGTAAGGACGTGGAACTCATTTATATATCAGAATAATTAGGTCCAGAGAGGGTGAATTTAGTGATGTTAGTCCAACGTGCGGGGTAACGTCACTAAATTCGCCCTATGTGAGCCCCATTGGTTTGACTATTGAATGTGTTAACTCTTTCTATACTAAAGCATCGTTCACGAGTAGTTAACCCACGTGAAATGTTCAGATAATAAGTTCAACATGGGCCGTTTGTTTAACTTATTATCTTCTCGTCTCAACCTCATTGATATTCAGAGAATATATGGCGCTTCGTCTGCCTCAATAAAATGTCCACTCGAAACAAGTGGAATGAATTATATTCCAAATAGAATTTCGTTCCTCCGATATCAGAGACTCTGGTGCTTAGATTAGAAGTCAATCACCGGTCCCATGATGAGAGGACACACGACAACGGAAATCACGGACTAGACGGGGCTTGACGCCCCGTCTAGTCCGTGATTTCCGTTGTCATCAAGATCGGCCCCGATAACGTTATCTCATTAGTGTTACATCGTGCACGTGGCGACGTCATTGGAAATAAATTCTCCGAACATGAATATGAACATGCTGTTAGGACGTGCAACTCATTTATATATAGCAGAATATTGAGGTGCCAAGAGGGTGAATTTGGTGATGCTTGCCCGATGTGCGGGGTAACGTCACTAAATTCGGCCTCTCGTGACCTCGTGGGTTTGACTATTGAATGCGTTAACCCTTTCTAGACCTTTCAACATGAGTCGTTTGTTGAACTTATTATCTTCTCGCCTCAACCTCATTGATATTCAGAGAATATATAGCGCTTCGTCTGCCACAATAAAATGTCCACTCGAAACAAGTGGAATGAATTATATTCCAAATAGAATTTCGTTCCTCAGATATGAGAGTCTCTGGTGCTTAGAAAAGAAGTCATTCACCGGTCCCATGATGAGAGAACATCGACAACGGAAATCACGGACCAGACGGGGCGTCAAGTTCATTAAGATCGGCCGTGATAACGTTATCTCATTAGTGTTACGTCTGTGGAAATAGATTCTCCGAAGTTCCGAACATGAACATGAACATGCTGTTAGGATGTGGAACTCATTTATTTTGCAGAATAATGAGGTGCCAAGAGTGTGAATTTAGTGATGCTTGTCTGATGCGCGGGGTAACGTCACTAAATTCGCCCACTGGGAACCTCATGGGTTTAATTATTTAATGTTTTAACCCTTTCTATACTAAAGCATCACTGCTAAGTCGTTATCCCACAGGACATGTTCAAATAATAAGTTCAACATAGGTCGTTTGTAGAACTTATATATTATATCTGAACATTTCCCTCCAATAAATAGGACCCCTTTCTGTACTTTCAATTATCTGTTGTCTGCTTATTTTTCTTAACACCCCTCCAGATGCAGAATATACAATTCAAATGATTATTTTTATAACTGAATTGGATAACCCATTTAGTATAGAAAGGGTTAAATATTTACGGTCCGATTTCTCATATAATAAAACTATCATAGTTGGTTTGATACATATCATAAAATACATGTAATTAGATAGCAATTAGATGTGCCCCTTAGGTTTTGATGACCAGATATCGACTTTTTCGAAACAGGAAATTATAGCATGTTCTGAATTTGTGTCAAGCCAGTACACATTTCATTGATCGTCCATGCTTTCGTTTCCCCAAATGCAGTATATAACTACACTGCAAAAAATAATTTCCTATAAACGCGTTTAATTAAAAACACCTGAGAGACACACTTATAAGACATGCGGTCTGTTTTAGTAAAAACACACGTGTTTTATAATTAAAGCACCAGTGTTTATATAAAAACATGTCACAGTGTTTTATAATAAGCACTCCATCCAATTATGAATAAACACCAGTGTTTATATAAAAACACGTCATAGTGTTTTAAAATCAACACTCTATCCGATTATGAATAAACACTAGTGTTTATATTAAAACATGTCATAGCGTATTATAATAAACACCCAACGTGTTGATTTTCCAGACACACTTTATAAACACTATGACGTGTTTATTATTATGAAAATAAAACACCCGATGTGTTTATAAATATTTTATTCTCAAAAACAAATTTCGGTACAATTCAACAAATTGTTCAACATCATCTTCAAAATGTTCATTGGTTAACTAGTGTTTCGATTGGTCGTCAATTTGATAAGAACACAAAATGTTCTTAAACTCATGGAACTAGGTTGTTTCGAACATTTGCATGCAAATAACTGGTCGACATTGAATGAATGTAGAATATTATATACATTTAGAATTAAAGATGGATTTGTTCGCGGAGATTGAGATTTATTTTATATTTGACTATAATTATTATTAATTGTCATTTTTGAATCCACCTTGTTTCTTAACACTTTCATGACGGGAGCTGCGCTGTTGCAGCATTAAAGATCATGTGCCATTGATTCTGTTACTTATGCGAGTCTCTCACGGGGAGCATCGCATATATAAGATAATGCATTGGCTTACAAGATCAATATTGATTGGCCAATGTATTATCTTGTATATGCGAGGCTCTCTATGGGAGATTCGCATATATAAGAGAATGCATTGGAATATGATTTTCGCAAAACTTCAGGAATTTCCAGTAATGAAATTAGAGTAAAAACCATAAATGACTCAAACGTCGTATAATGGCACGAGTCTTTGGTTTCTTGTAAATCCATAATATAATATTTAAAGTCACGTGGTTTCTGATAAATCCATTGTGAGAATATTAAAAGTCACGTGGTTTCTGTTAATCCAATGCTGTGAATTAAAATATGTTCTGATAAATCATGTGTATATAGTTCCTGATATAATCCAGTGATTCTTTATGTGTAGTCCAATGCCGTGCAGTTCCATATACTGTATATCTAGTTATACGGTATAGACCATATTGTATGTTGAACTTCTATATATATATATATCCTATATTTCGTCGTATGTAGAATCCATGTGTATCCCGTATAATGGCTCTGAATCCCATATTTGGGACCATCTCCGAGGTTTTGGAGAGAAGTGGTAGTTTAATCTTCTGGCTCTGTTTTGAGTACAAGATGACTGATAATCAGATCACTGGTGGAATCTCTGTGCACGGAAAGCTTGTGTTTCAGTTTATCACTGCATGCTCTTCATAATATTTAAATCATGGTTTAAAATCTCAGCTCGTGCCGTTATACAACTCGTGTGCTCCGTTAGTCCTCCGTTTGTGTACACTAACTGCGTAATATCTCGCCAGTTCCTTAACTTTCCCGTCTCCTGTAATATTGCCTGGTCATTCAGAATCCTGAAACAATGAAGATTTAAAATTAATTAATTAAACTTTAGTGCAAATATCTGAAAAGCAAACAGCAACTTAGATCATTCGTATATATAGCGGTCATATTATAAACCGTTGAATACGGATATATACTTGTTGATATTCTGACTTGTGTTGACAGCGAACTTTGTAATATTGAAAAACTAATGCAGGGACCATTGAATTGATTAATACACGGGAAATTTTCATCATTGTAAGAGACGCAAATCAAAATCGCTCACCAAAGTCACATAAATCATGCAATCGCGAGCTTGGACATTGACCAACCCGTACATGCAAGACAGATACATAATATACGGTCAGTAATAATGATTTTAGAATAAAGGGTTTGAAACTTATGTGCCGCTTTAAATTTTGTTTTACCACTGGTGAGACTAGCCCCCAAAACGGATTCTATATTCTTGCAACTCAAAAAGATACACGCGTAACTGAGAGAGTTTGAGATTAGATAGTGTCACCCTATCCATTTCAGATGACATGCACATATACAATATATCCTTTTCATTTCGATATAGATCGATTATATCTGCATTACTTCTTGCTAATACCATAGATATAAACTTACCTCAATTTCACGATACCACAAAATCCAAAGAAGACTGTTATTCTATGAAGAATTGATTGAAAATTGAGTTATAGACATCACAGACAAATAGATACAGTAAACATACACAATGCAGAGTGTGATTTAAATGAGGCCAAACTTAACTGGCTTTCCATGCGTGGTAACTTAGCACAGATGTTATTCCATCCAAAAGTCACCGAATTCTACCATATCAATGGTATTGTATTACACCCAGCAGACTATTGATAGACAAATCACAGCATGATACATGTCGGGAAGTCGCTCTAGCTGGCGTGGTCATAAACGGTGGTGTTTAAGACATACATCAAGATAAAAACGCTGGCGTTTTATACCATACGCAACAAGTGCAATTAGCCATAAATATTTGTTTAAGAACATTTATTACCACATATATTTATTTTAAAGTTAATTTGTAGTTGAATTAATAAATTGGACAATTGTATTCAGATTTTAAATTACAGTGCTGCACTGTCGAAGATAGTAATGCAACTGTTTAAAACATGTCGAGTGTTTTATTATAAACACTAGCGATTTCATATGTTACAAATAAACACATGATCCGTATATTTATAAACACTACCAATTTTAATAAAACACGTGACACGTTTATATATCTTCAAATTTTTAGCAGTGTAAGAGCGTTCTCAATTATGAACTTTTGTACTCGTTTTCATGAACGATGTTTCTGGACACCCATTGTATGGGCAACAACCAGTCTCTTTAGACAAATATGACGATAATCCTATCGTATGTACGTCTCTAGGTGTGTCCACTAAATTACATTTCTACGACGGGGCATTCACAACATGACGTAATAAACCATTTCCAAATATGGAGTGCAATCCTGGCGTAGTAAATTTTGTGAGAATCGTAGTATTTAGAAATAGTTATAAATACAACAAGATGCTAAAGAACAATCAGTCACGAATACCGTTGTCTGATAAACACTCGAAGATGATGTCTCCTATATTGCGATGAGTGAATCGCCTGTATTCAGTTTTCCAACAATAGTTGAGTTTGACAAAGCGTCTTTGACCTCTGATCTGTGAAGTGATCTGTTATGCCATAAACCAATGAAGTCACTCTCCAGTGCAATGGAGGGAATCCAATCAATTCAGTAATTGGTTATGAATGAGATATCCAGAGACGTAAATATTGTATAATTTTCGTCGGATTTTTAAACAACGTGTAACCCGCCACACAAATAGAGTTACCCACCGATTGCATAGAACACAAAACGGCGCTTATCGGAAACCAGACTCACCCTTGCTTGACAGTGGCATACCATGCGCTATGGAGCCCAACAACAACAACAACCTGCTGCTCCGGACAATCGAACCCTTGTAGTTCTACATGTTTATGTCCTTCGCCCATCTCTCCTCTCTTAGACTGCGCAATTGTCTGGTGGCTTTATTCCCAGAAGTAATATCGCCAATGTGTTTTTTCGTCGATTTAATGCGAATGGTGTTCTCTGAACGCGATATTTGGCAACAGTATTTGTTTAGTGTTATTAATCGTGCTTCGCTGCACGTTCTGAGTTCTCTGATGCAAACGGCATCTCCAGTTCCATCTACTGAAATGTTACCTTATTTGGATCGGTTAATAAACAAAAAAGCCAATGTGACGAATATATCATCGCCGCGGTATATATGATAGCACCCGATCCAATTCTCTGAAATACTAATTATTATCATTGGCCTCTTGTCGATTACGATGGTAAAGTTCAGTCTGTCTGCATAAAGTCGTCAAGCAATGGGCAAGCTAGTTTAGTTTGAATCACGAATGATGCAAGCTAACTTTTCAGATTCTCAAATGGCGAATACTCCTATACTCAGAGTGAGTCCACTCTGTATAATTATGTGCACGTATACAGGGTAACCGTACCCCATATTACGGTTGGTGGGGCCATTGTCACACGGAATCGATCATATTCGTAGGCAGCTTTTTAAATCGATCACAAATGTAGCCAGCTTTTCATTTTCAGGCGAGCCTCAATGAACAAGGCTATTTTAATCTCATTTTTCTGAAATAACTTGAATTTTAATTTGATATTATTCATCTAATAACTCAAGGTTTCCAATCAATGTCGTTAGAATGCTCAAATTATATTCCAAGATAAGTTGATAAAGTCAGTTTTGGAGCATTACGTCCATATTTAAGTCATGAGCGCGATGACGTCATGTTTCGCGCCATATAAAGCACGGAATTAAAAAAGCTGGCTACATTTGTGATCGATTTAAAAAGCTGGCTAAGAATGTGACTGGAGCCTTGTGACAATGACCCCATCGGCCATATTACGTATGCGATTTTTATAACTTCCCCTTGATTTCTGTTTGGAGGAATCGGCCATTCAGTTGCAATAAATAGATCAAAAGTTAAATGTTTACGCATATAAGATATAATATTTTTTTTAGATATTGCACAGCAAATAATTATTTTCTATTCTAATACATGTAGTTGCATATTTAATTTTGAAAAGACAATTTGACAAATTTGTATCATAAAGATGATATTTACTATGTTCAAGATGCATGTAGCAACCGCTCTTTCATTTCGAGTAAGGATTTCGACATTGTACGATACCCATTGTGATGTAAAACCAGGTCTACCGATAAGCTACTGCAAAAGGTGTACCAAGCCACACGCATAGTTACCCACCCATTGATTGGAACACAAAAATATAGGTACATAGTGACCATATATGCATAATGTGTAGTGTGTATTCTTCTTATAGCCGTAAATGTCAGGGATTGTAAAAATGGCGATGGATTGTGCTAACACATGTAGTGTAGTGTATGTCCTTCGCCCGTGAGTCCTCACTTAAAATTCCCCGGGACTGTCTGGTGCCATTATCCCCAGCAGTAATATCGCGAATGTTTTTTTTCCCGTCAATTTAATGCGAACAGCGTTCTTTAAAACGATATTTGGCAACGATATTTGTGTAGCGCTATTAATCTTGCTTCGCTGCACGTTCCGAGTTCTGCTGATGCAAACCGGTCCTACTAAAAGCCGACCACACCCGTCCGCACCCGACCGCACCTCCACCAGGGGTCCGAGCGTGATGGGGTTTGCACTATCGTGCAGAATAGACCTGTATATACCAAAGTTCCAATCTCCAAGTCGATAGCTCGAGCGGACACGGCACTGTTAACCCCTAACTTGCGGCTGCTTCCGTAAGGTACGCAGAATCCGAAAAGGCACCGACCGCACCTCCCCTGGCTGCCTGACCACGGAAATGGACATTATATCATGCAGCTAATACCCCTATGCATCCACGAGCGATCGGACAAGTCGCTAGCTGCAGCGGAAGTGATAACCCATACGCTGCTGCCGAATTCGCTATGAATGTACGCAAAAACGCCGAAAATAACACCCGCCGACCGCACGGCCACTCGGGAACCGACCGAGATGGGGTTTGCACTATCGTGCAGAATAGACCTGTATATATACCAAAGTCCCAATCCCCAAGTCGATAGCTCGAGCGGACACCTAACTTGCGGCCGGATCCGTCAGGTACGCAAAATCCAAAAGGGCACCGACCGCACCTCCCCTGGCTGTCTGACCACGGAAATGGACATTATATCATGCAGCTGGATTTTGCGTACTTGGCGGAACCGGCCGCAAGTTAGGTGTTAACAGTGCCGTGTCCGCTCGAGCTATCGACTTGGGGATTGGAACTTTGGTATATACAGGTCTATTCTGCACGATAGTGCAAACCCCATCACGTTCGGACCCCTGGTGGAGGTGCGGTCGGGTGCGGACGGGTGCGGTCGGGTGCGGTCGGCTTTTAGTAGGACCCATGCAAGCGGCATCGTCAGTTCCATCTGTCTCTGCCATGGAAATAATCCCTTATCCCGTATTTATCATGGTCACGACAAATCATGGCGCCCTATCAAATTCCCTGAAATATGAAATATTTGCGTTGGCCTCTTGTCGATTACCATGATAACAGTTAGTCTGCATCAAGTCGCCACAACTTGTACGGCAACGGCAAAGCTGATTTGGTAGCGCAAATCAACGATTATACCGTACTTGTCTTTTTCAAGGTATTTTACAATTCGAAATAATTCAAGACACGATCATGACTGCGGGAATAGTTAGGTGAAATCTGAACAAATAATTAACAATGGCTGTTTGAATTTCGGCAAAATAATCTTAACCTTGTCTGTACTAAATTGATTCTCCCAGACAGTTGAAAATTATACATCGAAATAGTATAGTATTTATTTGGCGGGATGTTAAGAGCAGATGACATTTAAATAAAAGTGCAGAAGGAACCCTACTTATTGAGGGAAATGTTTAGATAATAAGTTCAATTTATGGTCGTTTGTTGAACTTATTATCTGAACATTTAATTATGCTTCAGTATAGAAAGGCTTAAGATAGTTTGCATCAAACAACACAAATACATGAATTATTTAAAAGCGTATGGTCTTGGTTGTGCAACATAGATAATTGACACATTTCGCACCATGAACTACTACTGGTAAGAATTACGAATAGCTTATAGTAGTCGCATAATGAACTACTGCTGATCAGAATTACGAATAGCTTATAGTAGTCGCATAATGAACTACTACTGATCAGAATTACGAATAGCTTACAATATTCGCAGAAAGAACTACTATACTGATAGGAATTACGCTTGCCCATTCTTGGCTTCTTCAAACAATAATCGTATATTATCGGATATGGCAAAACGAAAACTGATATAGAAAGATCACAAAATTCTAGTGATGTAGTACCCTGTTCGTAATTATTATCAGTAGTAGTTCATTACCCGGACGGTTTCAATTATCTAACAGATGAAAGACCAAGAAAACAACTATATGTGTTATGGCCCACAACCTGTATTGCATTGTATATAGTTCCAATGTTCACTATGTATTCAAAGTAGGATTATGGAGGTCAATCGCGACGACAATCAAAGCTGATGTGACCTATAAAAGGCCACAATGGAAGACTGTAATGTGTTTCATATCCGAGACCGACGATTCCCATTGTTGGGCCACGGTCTCATTATGTGTATAAGAATTGCGCCTCATACACAATGCACATATTACCTGCACAATCATCGATCTGAAATTTATAAAAGGTGGTATCGATCAAGTATATGTGTAACTGCGGTATGTAATCTGGGTTCTTCTTGTGATTCCGGCTAATATAGCAGGAAGTTGCACATGGTATGTCGTGTATCGAATTCACGTATACTTAGATGTTACATCTTTGTCGGTTTGATTGGCCTGAGACCGATATCCAACTTACCAAGTACTAACCTTGTTATTAAAGATAGAGATGCCCTTCGCGATAGGTATTGATGTTGTGTTATACTATAGTACGTAAAGAGTGTGCGATAAGCAAAACACTTAACAATAAAACAATATTCATATTTAACAGGCGTTCTATGAAATATTTACTCAGAACCAGTTGTTTACAAATGACAGATTTACTTCCCCGACTGGGAGATGGCAGCAATGGGTTATCTATGGACAGTGGCGAGTTGATAAAATACTATCTTGAGCTCCAATTTAGCCCATGCACCATCCTGTAACCACTAAATAGTTCACCACTCACGGGATAGTCCCTCATGGACCAGTAGTCAAACACCACCACACAGGATGATAACAATCCCAGCTACACTGGGCACAACCAACCCATCAAGTGTCAGCTTCCAGACAGCATTACTGCGCAGGTAAATATATCATGTGTAAGTAACTCGTTCTGAGTAATTTTTTCAAAGAATGCTTGGTAAACGTGAATATATTTCTATTGTTCATCATTCTTAACAGTGTTCGGTACACATTCCCATATTTTTGTTCTTAGATAAGGACTTTGTGTTTGTTGGATTTGAAATATCAGGAAAGTTTGACAAAACGTGCGTCTGACACACAGTATGATTCCGGATAACAGGGCAACGTGTACATGCAATTATGTATAGGATAATGGCTGAAAACTGTACATTATTTCAGGGAATGGTTCGATCGAAACCGCAGGTCGAGATAGTTCCATTCGCTGAAATAATGTACAGTTTGAAGCTATTAGCTGACTTAAAACATGGCCGAGTCCATATGTTTGATGCGTCACCTCTTATCAGAATAGATTAACCCGAAATTGGGTCAAGACACCCGAGTTGTACCATGTGTTCGACCCTATCCACCCGCTCATTGGCTGCGCGGATGGCGAGACACCTTAACCCATTGTCAACTTAACGGACAGGCAGCACACCATTGCGTTTCCGACCGTTGAATGAACACGACGTATCGACATTGAGTTCCTTTTGTCCTTACATTTCGGCATTTGTATTACATTAATTATGCGGCATATTTCGGATTTTGCGGAGAATTATACATTGAATGGCAGATTGGTGCGAGCGGTGTGCAAAATCGGATATTTGGCGATCTTGTATATAGTTTGAGATCGCGGGTAATACTGGAGATCGAAGGACTACATTTACATGTAAATTACTATATAATATAGCATGTTCAGATCGTTTCGTTTTTCCGCGTTTTGCATCTGTCGAAACGGAAAAACTCCATTTGCATTTTCACTACTAAAACACGCAACATTTCGAGATAAAACGACTTTGATTTACACGGTAAGAAGAAGAATAAACTACATATATATCGATAAAGTTTTGGAACATGTATCAATAACACTTGATAGCAGCTAATTTCGACTTGACATTTTGTTATTCAGAATATTTTTATTTTTCATGTACCAATTTTTCCTATTTTCCACGTTCGTCTAAAATTTAAACTACATCAAACTGCTTCACTGTAAATGATTTTGGGCTAATTATTTAACGTAACAGATTAAAATAGGCACTTGCTTTATATGTATGCCAATTTTGTTTTCATTTTCCGGATTTTTAAGGTTTGTTTTCTTAGGTTTAATTTGCCTAACTTTGTCAATTAAAAAAACAATGAACGAATCGCCTCTTATCATTCGTCATCTGTATCAATGCAAAGCACAGTTCAATAATACATTTTGCAAAGGAGTTTTCAATGAACGGCATTCATAAGTGTTGCAAGGCTGACTCCGAAGTGATACAGGGGGTCAAATGTGGTATGTTGCAAGGCTGACGGAAGCCGACCACATTTCCTCACACATATTTTTATACTACATTTCAAGCTCAACTGAACAAAATAAAGTTTAAGCTATTGTCATCTGTTGTCATGGGTTGTTGTTCGTCTGTGTGTGCATCAATGATTGCTGTTGGCATACCCTATATGCCACAAATCTCTCATTTAATTGTCAACAAACTTCATATGGATTCTTGGGGTGACAATTTTCCCCGAATTGTATCTTGGGTTTCATATTTGATTCATCAGCACACCCTGTACCATATCCTGCCTTGGTCCTGTGACTCAGACTGTGAATGGGGGCGGTCAAACTTTATGTTTTGTGCTACCGTTGTCGTAGGTGACAAATCAACATCTCAAACATATCATTCTGCAACTATTTCCACTACTGCCTGTAAATGGATGCTCTTCATAATAGTACATGTATTTGTGTGAATTTAAGAAACTAATTTTAAATTATTCTGTTTACTTTTTCACTTATATTTAACTGTTTGTGTTGCCAATAAACAATGAAGAAAGTGACATTAATGATGACATACATGTAGCTCAAATTTAAGCGATGCTAGTAGAGTATATTGGTGGGTATTAAAAACCAATGTGAAGAAATTTTCCATCAACATCCTTTTTGTTTCTTTGATATAAATTAATCATCATAACCAAGATAAATAGGACAACCCAACCAGGGACAACCGCCCAATTTGTCACAACAACCTGCCTCAGGTATTCTATGTTTTACTTGGTTATATGTAAATACGTGGATAAACATAATACATGTAAATAACTGTGATTATAGAGAACTGTGCTGTAAATGGCAACAAAGAATCATGAGATTAAAATAAGACTGATGAGTTGATGTCAGGTTGATGTGCTGTGAATTTCTGATCAGATATTCACATGTTTATAAAATTGTCGGTTTCATGCAGGTTTGCAACTTCCAAGTCTCCCCTTCATTTAGGGACCATATACTTTTTCTTCTTGATACTGTACTAATCAGGGACGTGGCTAGAGGGGTGTCCACATTGTGAATTCCAATTGCAGCTCCCTTGAATCAGACTAAACACAAGTTTTCCGAAATTCCATTCAAACCCCCTCCCCAACTGATTATTATGGTTCTTATCTTGTGGTTAGTCAGATGGAGAAACAGAAGCATGTTTCTATATACCCGGTATGACAAATTTCATAGATCAGAACCTGAAAATTGGATAAATCCTAACCATCTGGTGGTCCGGCTCCAGACATATTCACAGGGCCTAGGAGAGATATCAGGACATTCTGAATAGACTATTGATTCGGCCCGGTGTGAGAAAATCCCTAAATCCTAGAATTTGTAGACTGGCCTCAAGCCTTCCTACATCGTTGGAAAATTTCAAACCTCATACCCCTGATACTTTGGACATTTTCCAACTGATGACCATTTCAGCCCACACTTTTAACCAAATGTAGGAAAATATTGTGTTCTTAAATTAACAGTTTTTGACTGACCACAAGGGACCAACCAGGACACAAGCCCAAAGGTTGGAAAATTTACTACTACATGTACAAAGTAGTACCGATACCTTTACTGGGAAAGTATTAACATGAGACAGGTTCATAATAAACTGTGCTTATTTTTATTTCAAATTGATGAAATAACAAATTAAATTCAACATATAAACATATATTGTATTAAAATGGCATGTGTGTACAGCACATTTATATAGCTTATCGCAACACACAGAAGATAAGACAAACCAACAAGTCACAAAAATGCAGTGTATATTATGCAAATGGCATTATTTTTAAAACAATATCAATTTCAGAACATTGCTGCTCTCTGCAGATTTGTGTTAATTCTCCCTCGGAGTCCCTCCCCCCACATGTTTGTAAGTTTGTTAAGTGGTACCATACAATACAGTGTATACAGGCTCCAGATAACTCAGATAAAGTTTTGGGGCAGGTTCGTTCAACTTAGGATAATCAGGTTAGTTGGCAATGAACCCTGCACATGCAGTTTAGTTTTCAGGTGATACAGGCTTTGTGATTTCTGGATAACAATTGTTTAGTGGCAGTTTAATGTCTCTGTTTGCCCAATAATAGCTCGATGACAAGTATCAAACAATTTGTTGCCTTGTGCATGTCTTTGAATGGACTTAAACATTTTGGCAGAAAAACAAATTTGACGTCAATTTTTCGAAAATTCTGAAAAAAATCATGTCACATAATTTTCATTTTTTCTCAATTTGGTTATGGTTTAGGATCAATATACTACCACTTTATATCAAAATTTCCCAGATTTTTGCAAATTTTTTAAAAAGGTGTGAAGATGCTACTATATATATTTTACGTTTTATCATGAGTGGTGCTACAACATGCCACCCCGGAACGGAATCAGATTCGATAAATTTTAACAGTTGCAAATTCAATGCCTATTCATGAAACGACATGCATGTAATTTGCAGTTATATGCCCCCCCCCCCCCATTTCACCCCAACCCGAGTGACGAGGCTATATATAGGCCTATATCCCCTGTCCTGTTCTAGCAATTAATCAGAGAGATATTATACTTGAAAACTGCATGTTGTCTATATATGGCTAGCTACGTGCATACATTATGGTATCATACATGCACGTCATATAAAATGAAATCGTCCGCAGCAAAACAAAACGTTCATTAAACTGGATATTGAGTGACCGATATTAAAATAATGAATCGTTGTTTGAAAAATAATGTACGATCTCGACAATAACCATCCATTATCCTATATAAACTGGACTCGATTAACAAAGGACTGACGTCATAGCCATGTTTTAAGTGCGGGTATGCCATGTACCGAGGTTGCTTGTACCACGTTCATCCAAAGCCATGACGTGACGCGAAAATTGTATTCTAGTGGAGGTCATGCTGACATGTGTTCATGTAACAACTACATAAACCGGGTCCGTTTCATGTTGCCATGCATGCAGCTATCATGCAGAGCAGGACACTACATGAGAATATTTCATGAATCGAGTTAGATGTAGCATGCAAAACGATAATGTCGCAGATTATATACAATGATTTGAATATAGATATATAGCAGCATTGCAGTATATATAGATGTCATATGTGGTTATGGAACGCAATACTAATAGAACATTAAGCTGTACATGGGGGTATGCCATGGCTCGAGATCAGACGCAACTCGATAATGTCACAGACTGTATGTCATAATGTCGACATAGAAGACGGCATGATAAAAACACGGCGTAGCATTTATAGAGATTATGCGCTGTTATGGGAACGCTATACTATATACCAGAGCATGACGCTTCATGTCATAAATCGAGTAAAACTATAATGTCGAAGAATAGATGCCATGATATTGATATATAAATGGGCATTGTAGTATATATATATATAGCTCGTGTGTGGTTATGGGAATGTACTGATAATATAGTCGGAAGTTGCACGACAGTTTGTCATTAATCTAGAGCACACGCAACACGATGCCGCAGACTATATATGCCATTACGTCAGGGTTAATGGACGAGCTACTGGATACAATATGGTCGATCCCAATGAGCACCACCATTTAGATTTGAATGATCAGTCGCGAATCCATTAACTGATTTCAAACACTGTTTTATACTATAAAAGTAAAAACTACTTCTATACCGATGAAAAATTTCGATAAATCTCGACAAATGAGACGTATATACGAACGTATTACTGTATAAAATAGTCCTTGACTGGTAACAAAACCACGCCCATTGACATGGTTCGTGTTTGTGGATGTTGCATGAGTACTTTGCCGTGAACACAAATGTATGCAGACGTATACCGGTATAATTATGTTCGAAACAAAAATGCATGGGAATGCACAACTAATATGTAAGGACACTTGGGTATACCGGGGTCGCACATTATACACCTCGATAATCTAACTGAGATTACGCGATGGTGTGGACGAGAAAAATAGCGTTATATATGGGGGAGGTCATAATGCATCGTGGTCTGAATAATGGGAATTCTTATATAGCAGGAAATTAGATGTTATTATCGTCTCGAATCGACATCATGCACGTGATCTACTGGCTGTATATATTCGAGTTCCGGTACAAGATCTATCTGCACCGGACCGATATCGATCGCCTCGGGGAGCGGATATATATCGATCAGTTGGTTAGATGGCCTACCTCTAAGCTACACCTTCAACACGGTTTGTGTGTTCGAATCCGACATGGTTTCGTTGGACTGTCGCTAACAGTTGCTGCATTTCCAGTATACAATGCACATCTCGAATGTACCATCGACATCATGATCAATGCTCTGAAAATTATTTCAGGAGCAAAATAATCTTCGCCACATCGACAAATCTTACTGGATAAATGTCATCCTCTGCTTCTCTCGTGGATTAATTTCCAGAGATAACACCGGTGGATCTACAGCCGCCGCTAATGGCTGTATGCAAAAATATGCACACGTTAAGTATCCCTACCGTGGCGATGAAGTCACAGGTAAATGGCACAGGGTCCTGACCATCCCGTGTCTTGGGCAGAATAAGCGCACATGGCGTTATGTTCGCTGTATAAATTATGACACTACACCAACGGGGACTCAAGCCAATTAGCCGCGTAAATATGACGTCACGATGATCCAACACTACAGGTAACGTGTCAAACATACAAATACAAATAGATAATTATAGGTCACTATCGGAATTAATACGGAAAGTGTCAGTATGGTTCGAGGAATGGTAAGACATGAGTCAGAAAAGGTTGTAATACTATACAGGGATTAGTATATATACGTAGGTCGTAATGCAATGCGACGGAATATTCCGTCACGAATGGCTGAATTCAGGCTCTGGGCCCAACAGTATACCATAATTAACTAGATTTATTCCACACACGAACAATAATTTAAAAGAGTCCCTTTGTTATGAGTGGGTCACAGCTCGTGTTGTGCGAACGGCCGAAGGCAGCCTATTATTTTCCGCGGTGTGACTAAACACAGCCCGGACCAGACAACCTTAGACGGCATCAGCTTGCCCAAACAGCATCATATCAATTCAGCAGGACCCACCAACATCATAGCAGACTAACAAGACCACTTAGCGAGGGGTTATAGTCGTGGCCTCGCGCGTTCTGTGTCAAATGCCATCTCGCTCGGTAAATATCCCCGACAGAATAGCGGCCTGCGTTAAAGAATGGGGGTAATGCATCACAGTGTCAGATGAATATTCGACGAAACATTATGCAACGATTGGTCGGACCCTGAACACGTTTCGGAAATTCGAGGTCCCATGTGCATCACGAATGTTTAGTTCAACAATATACTCATAGATCAGGTCAGTCACATCATGAATTCAACTATTGTATAGCTATATTTAACTATGAAGGTTGAACTTTACAGTGCTAACTCCACCATCTCCATGTGTGTGTGTGGAAACTATGTGATCGCGCACCCCAGTGCACAGACAAACTACACTAGGAATCACTGAACTAAATGGTTTCCCATAGGCGACAGTGTTAACGTTTCGGCCAAATTCACTGAATTGAAGCCTGCAGGCCATACCAGTGATGTTTACCCAGCTAGATTGACACCAGTTGATCACGAAAATGCAAGAAAAATCATAGGTCATGTGTTTACTTTTTAAAATAAATCCCCAAGTCTACGACAGGGCTATCTCACAGCCAAATTTGATCTGGAAAAACCCAGAACTACAGCAGCCAGTTAAATAAATTTCCCGCTCACAAAAATCCATTCCCCCATTCATTCACATGCAGTTTAAATTATTTAAATATTATGTACAAATCAAATAAACGCGATGTCATCCTTTAATAACGTGTCGCATGTATCAGGTGAAGGTCATTCTTCAGTTACCTTCACCTTTAGCATTCCACGGTGTACTCGCTCCCCGACTCTGGAACACATTTAGCTCCCTGATTCCACTAGTAGGTTACACTGGTGTAAATAGGGTTCGGAGTGACATCTAGCGGATGTGGGAGGAATATATAGGAGAGAATAAAATAGACACTGGGCCCTGATTGGTCAATAGCCTTGTGTGCTTTTCGCACAAAAAAATCATCACACCTCTTCCCTATGATTTCCCATAGGTAAAATAACCATTGGCACAGGAATTAACCCTTTGTAGTGAAGTTTGAATTTTTTGGTGTGGTCTAAAATATGACAGTTTTTTTATGCGGTTCTGATACTAGTTACGAAAACATAAGATTTAAAGGCGAATTCCCTGCTAGACAGAGATGATTTTTTGTGTAAAAAGTTTTCCAAAATGTCAATATTTCAGATTTAAGGAAAATTTTGGACCCAACATTTATATTGCCAACAGTATACGCTAAAACGTTAGCACTGGGGCCTATATAAAACATTTACACCAGTGTAACCCGCAGCAACATCACAGCAAATATTCATTCTCCCGATAAAATGTGTTTTGCAACCTTTTGCGCTGGCTTATTTTAGTTAATAATGCCTTTCTAAATTGCCTTATCATGATCAATCAATCGATCAGTCAGACAAATTGAATGGTAGGTGACTTCCTAGTCATGTATCATCATGATTTATCTTTCACACGGATCGATACATGTTATTTCGTGATTATGACACTGTTTGCTACTATTTTTGTTAAATATGATGTTGGGTTATGCCTCTTGTATCAGTCGAATTCACAAAATGACGATATTCATATTTACCTGTTTATAGTTGAATATAACTATAATAGTTGAATTCAGGAAGTGTATGACATATCTACTCTAGCATGCATTGCATCGCCCGTAGAGATCATATACAACCAGTTCAAAACCTGAGAGAGTTTTGATCTGTTGGTGGGGAACGTTATATAATATATTAATATTTCCTAGTTAAAACATGTTCCATAATATTAGGTGAAGATCCCAGCTTGTGAGCCGATTTCGCTTTGTCCTCTTACAATGATAAAATTCCTCCCGGTAACACAGTCATGTTTATCACGATATCGGCTCGCAAAATTTGCCTGATCATGTAACCTAGAATTACAACATTCACCTATCTATACTGTGAAATAAACGATAACGAAAAGGTATTAACTAAGAAATATATATCCTGCGTCATAACTTAAAATAATCCCCAGGGTTCGAACTGGTGGAATATAATCTCTCTGGGCGTAGCCAGAGTAGAGATTCAATTCATGGTCTGACAGAAAGGACGCCATAAGTCATGTCGCAGGTCAAACGATTTTCTGGCCATTAATTATGCCATGCATGATCTAGAAAATGAAGTCACGGATAGCAGATTCCCGATCACATTTCCTCTGATGATCTATTACTCACTACCATCCGTCCGTTCAGGAAGAGATCGCCTTTGGTCGGGATTGTAAATCACTAGATCATGCCATGAATCTCAACTCGGGCTAAGCCCATATAGAAATCGTACTCCACTATAGTGCAAAACCTGGGAACTTTTTTATGTCGTAACATAGAAGATTATAACGTTAAGAAAACAGTGCGGGTCATATATGTTTTACTCAATACATATTCCTTAATAATGTATTTCAATGCAGGTGAAGGTGCAAGCTCGAGATTGCATGATATAAGTGGCTTTGCGATTTTGAGTTGCGTCGCTAACAATAATGGAATTTCTCCCAGGTAATTAAATCAATGTTTATTGCGATATTGGCTAACAACATCAACAAATACCATGCAATCTTGCATAAGCTGGGACCCCCCCCCCCCCCCCCCACCCCCACCATTGTAAAATGGATTATTAAGGAACAAGTATTGTCAATGAAATATATTCCCTGTGTTGTTTCATCAATGTGAAAAGTCACCCGTCAGAACAGGTCGGAATGTCAAAACGTTCCAAGGCTTTAAACTTGTGGATTATGATATATACGGGCGTAGCCAGAGTAGAAATTAATGATATAATCTAGTAAATGACATGTCCACATATATCATACATGTGCATCATATAGGGTAATATGGGGCATGATGGGACGCGCTGGCAAGATGCGACACCGTGAGTTTTAGGGACACGTTTTCTGGCTATATAGATGTACAGTGCCAATCAAAACAAGTGGTATTTTGACGCGCTCTTTTATCGCGATATTGTGCGCACCTTTTTCGAGCTTGACATATGCCCAGGTTGGTCGTTATGTTGATCATTTCACTCCAATAACTATACCGGTAAATGATTGTGAACCAACATATAGAGGATCTCACATAGTGATTTGTATGCTGTAAAATCATCTCGACCGTGCGAACGGAGCACTTTAACCGCCGTTCAAACAACCGATTTTACGATTTGTATTAAGATCGATATATCGCAATATTAAAGGCACGTGAGGCCTTAGTTGTCGAAAATATTCATATTTGTTCCAATCACCGTAAACAGAAAAACATTAAAACGCATACAGTTTCGTTCATATATACCATGACTATCGCGTAAACAGCCTGTTATCTTAAAGATTTACTATATTTTACCTAAGCAAGAGCCTGATTGTGTTACAGAAGACAGCACAATGCTGCTGGCTAATCACACACAAATGGCATAAGCGCTCTTTATTCGTTCCATATCAGGAATTCACCAACAAAGAACGCTCTTTATGTTTACCATCATAATACAAACAAACACCAGAAAAGTAACTTTTTATGCTTTTGTTTACATAACAATGGTCAAAGATATCACAATAACATACTGTTTATGCGATATTTCTTATTTGTATATACGGACAAAGTCTGTCTACATTTTGTTGTTCTTTCTGTTTGTGGCGGTTTTTGACGGGTGGAAATATTTTCACAGGATACCCACCGCCAAGGCCAACCGTACCTTTAAGCGGGAGATGTCGCAATATTAAGCTTGAATTGTGTGAACAATATCGCAAGCGGTGCGCTTATAAGTGCTCCTCTTGTATATTAGCGGGATATTGGGCGCAACAATAGCGAGCTTAATAAACCAACAACTTGTACTGTACGAAGCTTGTGTATATTATATACACGTGTGTATCCAGGTGGGTATACACAAGCAAAACTCGTTCGTGCTTTTGTAATGACATGAATTGCCATGGTATCCTAGCTCATGTCGCGTTTTTGTCTTAGTCGATCGGTCGTCCGCATCAGTTGATAACACAATCATCGACTTAGGCCCGGACGACATGGCATTGTGATTAGAATACAGGAGCGTTTTCATTGGCTGCATATAAGGCCTAGTATATGTAATTATACCAGAACAATCAAATTTTGAAACAAGAAGATAATGTGCAAAATTAAAAAAAAGATCCTCTATTTCCGCCATTGACCAAACTTCGTGAAATGTGACCCAACAGCAACATCCACTCGGCAATACAAACCGTTATTCTCAGTACCAACTTAAGACCCGGTGTTAGCAATGATGAACCTGTCAAACAATCACACCGTTCCAGATAGTGGCAGGCAGTTGAAACACGCACATGCATGGCATAATACATTTATAGCAATACACTTCATGTTTGTATTGCTTCAGTGTGAGTGTGCTGTGGACACATACACGCGTTGGGATATAATAAACAAGCTTCGTATATTTCGCCTCTAGATTATACGGCTGTATTGATTGTTGCAACCATACCATAATCAAGTTGTAGCGCCATAATTACAACATTTATATTATTGAACATTTCTTACAGACTGGCTTTTTCTAAAATCGCGCAAATTAGCCAAACACCGCGAAAATTACATCTTTATAGAAACAAATAACGGTATTTGTTCTTTGCAGCGTCGTTGTGAATGATTGGGCAGCTATGTGACCCACCAAGATCTTAGTACATTAAAGGACTATATACTTATAACCGTGGGTTCCCCAGAGTGCGCGGAACGAATCCAATATGAGGCGTTCAAATGTTTAATGTGATGGTGTTTACAGCCAAGAAGCCACATGCCGCTGTCATAATGTCAACTGTCTCGACCTGGGACTCCCGTGGGAATTGTGTGTATAATTGTCTTCACGCGGTGCCGTCCCAACAGCCTCATGATCACAGACATAAGTAATGATATATGAGTCATCAAAAGACGAAGCGAAGACATTGTTATTAAGTGCCAGATGTGTAAGGATCCTGGCGGATACACAGAAGCACATATATAGTTACTTAATTGCGGATATAATTTATCATATATATATATACATAATAGTATACCGTATACGCCCATCAAGCCCACCGTTACGTTATATAAATCTTATTATTATATATCCAGCCCTGAACTATATAGCACTCTTTATGATTGGGCAAAAGCCGTCACGTGATAATCTGGGAAAAAGTCACATTGGACTCCCAAAAGTCATATTGGACTCAATCGAGTCCAATATGACTTTTTTTATCAGGACTCCGTGCGGGGCACCAGCTTGTAAACTTTTGACCCCAAGCCGCTCATTTTCCCCTCATGCTCTCTCTTTCTCTATATCAATCTCTTTTTATCTCTCTATCTCTCACCATCCCTCGCTCTCTCGCTCTCATTCTCTCTGTCTCGCTCTATCTATCTATCTATCTCTTCCCACTTCATTCGATAACTAACTTTCTATCATGTGATGCTGTCATACTATATGCGTGTTCTGAATCTTTGTTTAAATTATAACGGGGGCTATGCGTGGGCTGGAGCCAGTGAATTTTCTGTTCGTGAGATAAACCTATACGTGTAGCTATATCTCGGAACACCAGAAACTTCGATCCGATTCCACTGACATTGTACAAGGATGGCTATATTACTACAGTCCTTTACCCGTGATAGAGTGATAGAGTCTGCGAATAATAGTAATAGCCAGTCCAACAGACAATCATGCTATAGAACACGGCCAGTCAGGAGTAATTGAGTGACACGTGCCTGTAACATTATGTCACACAGCTTCTGCATTGAAGGTCCTCCAGCTATATACATACGCCCTGCCGTTCAACAGTATTATTTTTCTTCTGTAAGTGTACACTGCATTCATTACTACGTACACGCAATATTTTCAGCTCAGTATTACAGGATCTAATAGGAAGAGTCTATCCAATTAGTTCCATCAGGTTATCAGAATTACAATCTGTGTACAACCTTTATACAAAGGACGTCAATAATTTATATACTAAATGGATTCTCCCATGCTGTCATAAAAGGCTACATTGGAATTATCTATTATTCGTGTGGAGGGATGTTAAGAGCATAAAAGCAAACGACAGATAAATAAATGTGCAGAAGGGGTCATGTTTACTGGTGGAAATAGTTAGATAATACTATCTGAACATTTCCGATGGGATAACTACTCATCAATGATGATTTAGTATAGAAAGGGTTAAAGTTATTATCTTAACATTTCCTATGGGATAACTTTTCATCAATGATGCTTTAGTATAGAAAGTGTTAAACTTATTATCTGAACATTTCCTATGGGATAACTACTCATCAATGATGATTTAGTATTGAAAGGTTAAACTTATTATCTGAACATTTCCTATGGGATAACTTCTCATCAGTGATGTTTTAGTATAGAAAGGGTTGAACTTATTATCTGAACATTTCCTATGTGATAACTACTAATCAATGATGCTTTAGTATAGAAGGGGTTAAACTTATTATCTGAACATTTCCTGTGGGATAACTACTCATCGATGATGCTATAGTATAGAAATGGTTAAACTTTTTATCTTAACATTATATATTGTATAACTACTCATCAATGATGCTTTAGTATAGAAAGGGTTAAACTTATTATCTGAACATTTCCTATGTGATAACTACTCACCAATGATGATTTAACATAGAAAGGGTTAAACTTATTATTTGAACATTTCCTATGGGATAACTACTCATTAATAATGCTTTAGTATAGAAAGGGTTAAACTTATTATCTGAATATTTCCTATGAGATAACTACTAATCAATAATGCTTTAGTACAGAAAGGGTTAAACTTATTATCTGAACACTTCCTATGGGATAACTACTCATCGATGATGATATAGTATATATAGATATGGTTAAACTTTTCATCTTAACATTATCTATGGGATAACTTCTCATCAGTGATGCTTCGGTATAGAAATGGTTAAACTTATTCTCTGAACATTTCCTATGTGATATCTACTCATCATTGACGATTTAGTATAGAAAGGGTTAAAGTTATTATCTTAACATTTCCTATGGGATAACTTTTCATCAATGATGCTTTAGTATAGAAAGGTTAAACTTATTATCTGAACATTTCCTATGGGCTACCTACTCATCAATGATGATTTAGTGTTGAAATGGTTAAACTTATTATCTGAACATTTCATATGGGATAACTTCTCATCAGTGATGTTTTATTATAGAAAGGGTTGAACTTATTATCTGAACATTTCCTATGTGATAACTACTCATCAATAATGCTTTTGAATAGAAAGGGTTAAAGTTATTATCTGAACATTTCCTATGGGATAACTACTCATCAATAACGCTTTAGTATAGAAAGGGTTAAACATATTATCTGAACATTTCCTATGAGATAACTACTAATCAATTATCCTTTAGTATAGAAAGGGTTAAACTTATTATCTGAACATTTCCTATGGGATAACTACTCATCGATGATGCTATAATATAGAAATGGTTAAACTTTTTATCTTAACATTATCTATGGTAAATCTACTCATCAATGATGCTTTAGTATAGAAAGGGTTAAACTTATTATCTGAACATTTACTATGACATAACTACTAATCAATGATGCTTTAGTACAGAAAGGGTTAAACTTATTATTTTAACATTTCCTATGGGATAACTACTCATCAATAATGCTTTAGTATAGAAAGGGTTAAAATTGTTATTTGAACATTTCCTATGGGATTACTACTCATCAATGATGATTTAGTATAGATAGGGTTAAACTTATTATCTGAACATTTCCTATGGGATAACTACTCATCAATGATGATTTAGTATTGAAAGGGTTAAACTTATTATCTGAACATTTCCTATGGGATAACTTCTCATCAGTGATGTTTTAGTATAGAAAGGGTTGAACTTATTATCTGAACATTTCCTATGTGATAACTACTCATCAATGATGCTTTAGTATAGCAAGGGTTAAAGTTATTATTTGAACATTTCCTATGGGATAACTACTCGTCAATAATGCTTTAGTATAGAAAGGGCTAAACATATTATCAGAACATTTCCTATGAGATAACTACTAATCAATGATGCTTTAGTATAGAAAGGGTTAAACTTATTATCTGGACATTTCCTATGGGATAACTACTCATCGATTATGCTTTAGTATAGAAAGGGTTAAACTTATTATCTGGACATTTCCTATGGGATAACTACTCATCGATTATGCTTTAGTATAGAAAGGGTTAAACTTATTATCTGAACATTTCATATGTGATAACTACTCATCAATGACGATTTAGTATAGAAAGGGTTAAACTTATTATCTGAACATTTCCTGTGGGATAACTACTCATCAATGGTGATTTAATATAGAAAGGGTTAAACTTATTATCTGAACATTTCCTATGGGATAACTAGTCATCAATGACGTTTTAGTATTGAAAGGGTTAAACTTATTATCTGAACATTTCCTGTGAGATAACTACTCATCAAAGATGATTTAACATAGAAAGGGTTAAACTTATTATTTGAACATTTCCTATGGGACAACTACTCATCAATAATGCTTTAGTATAGACAGGGTTAAACTTATTATCTGAACATTTCCTAAGGGATAACTACTCATCAATAATGCTTCAGTATAGAAAGGGTTAAACGTCGCTAGTTGAATGTGTTACATTCGATTAAATGTCGCCATATAGTAAACATTTCCTAGCTATAGGGGAACCTCACAATGGGAATATTGTATACTATGCGAAACGGGCTTCATTCGAGTAGCGGTCCCTGCACAAAGAATCATGTGACCCCTTTGTACGTTAGGGGCCTGTGACATATCTGCTGCATATTGGACATATTGATTCTGAAATAGGCCCAAAGTGAGCTTATTTTAATTTTGTATTGTTTTTCAATTTATTTAATTAATTTTTTTTAACTAAACATTTTGAAAACTAACGCCGTTATAGCCTCCGACAGGGCACCCGGAGTCACCACACCAAATTTGGTTGATATCTGACCAGTAGTCTGGGAGAAAATGCGCACAGACAGACAGACCCTACCCTAAAATATATCAACTCACAAAGCGAACGGACGTGTTCAGTTCCGCGCAAATTCTATGTCGACAATCGAGCATATATTCTGCACGGATAATATATATATAGTCTGCATATATTGACAAACGGCAGCCAAAGACACTCTGACGCAATGTAGGTTTTTGAATCTAAAATAAATACTGGCGTCAAATAAACCGTTCATAAGTCTATCATACTAACATTCGATAAAGTACATATCCTTGGAGGAAATTTTAATTGCTTGGTTTTCGTACATGTACAAGTGTGTAGAATATGAATCCACTCTTGATAGTATTGTGTAATCTTCTTCTGTGTTCTTCTATCTCATCTATCTTCGTCTTGTTCTGCTACCTCTTCGTCTCCTTTTTTTGTCTTCCTTGATGTACATGCAAAAATATCACACTTAGTACTTTGAAAATATCGCACAACTCGCCAATAACGCGTGAACTCTTATGAGATTTCATTGGCAGCTATCGACTTTCAAAAGAGAATGTTTTTAAGAAGTGTTGATGTTTTGTCAGGCAAAAGCAAAAAGTCTAATGGTCGCCTCATGTCAAGAGCGCCTTTTATTAAGAAAGTCTTCGCGGAAAAATCGTTAGATAATAAAGAGCATTTCCGATAATGAGCTTTTGTACTCGTTGTCAGCGTGTCAGCGTAAAACTGATGAAAGCCTTTGTGGATTTCGCGATGCCTGTGCCATAAAAATGATAGTGGTTTCAAGTATGTTTTTATTTCGCGGGATAGAACCACCAGCGGTCGTACCATCGACATTGACATTGACACGATTAAGTTGGTTGTCGCTCAATGTGCAGCCAATAACTCAATGTGATAAAGAAACCGCCGCTTTTTTCTTTCATTTATTTTATTTTTTCTTCTTTCTGCGAATATAATATCACATTGGTGTAATTTGTACAGCCATATGCGTGTGATATTTATGAGTATATGTGTCAGTAAATAATGATGTTTAAGAAATACTCTCCCACAGATGGAGATTTTTAATTTTTTTAATTTTTTTTTATTATGCATATATTTTGTTTCCTTTTCTTTCTTCGTCTATATCTATATTTGCGAATGTCTGTCTGTCTGTCTGTCTGTGTTCTATAGAAATTCACAGGGGACCATCTAGATGACACCAAAGGGGTCTACTATGGGTAACTTTTTGCGAGAAAGATAATGGTGAGGGTTAGGATTTCTAAAGTGACGCCGTTGTTGTCAGGGGCAGAAAAGGGGGAGGGCAGAAAAAAATTGCCGCCGATTGCCACGAAACTTATATATAATCATCCCTATGATATAAGGAATCTGATGGTGTGGTTTAAATATGTCAAGATTGGCGCCGTTCGAGTCAGGGGTGCACGGAAGGGGAGAGTGGCACCAAAATTGATAAACTAAGTTTAGCGCCGAGGGACCATCTAGATGGCAACAGTCTACTAGGGGTAACTTTTTACGAGAAAGATAATGGTGTGGGTCAGAATTTTCTAAAGTGACGCCGTTGTCGGGGGCAGAAAAGGGGGAGGGGTAGAAAAAATGATTGCCGGCGATTGCCACGAAACTTTTATATAATCATTCCCATGATATGAGGATTATAATGATGTTGTTTAAATATGTCAATAGTGGCGCTATTTGCGTCGGGGATGCACGGAAGGGGAGAGGGGCATCAAAATTGATAAAACTAATTTTAGCGCCGATATCCACCAAATTGATATATATTCTTCTCCATGATACAAGGAATCTAATTGTACGATTTAAAGACTCCAAATTGCTGTCGTTTGGATGAAAGATTGTGGGAGGGGCACTCAATTTGATAAGAATTGGTTTAGTCGCTGATTGCCACCGCACTTATACAATATCATCCCCATGGTATGATGAGTCTAATGGTGTCGCTTAAATCTGTCAAACGTGGCATCATTCGAGTCAGGGTTGAACTGAAAGGCAGAGGGGCACCAAAATTTATACGCAATAATTTTAGCACCATTTCCACCAAAGTGATACGCATTCTTATCCATAATACGAGGAGTCTGCCCAATATACAGAGGATATCTTTCATGTTTTAGAACAGACTCATCGCCTAACACAAACAACTAAAAATCTCGCTCTGTGTCGGGCACATGTAGCTGATATAAGTGCATGGCAACATTTCTTTTAAACTGAGAATAATTAGCCAGTATATAGCACAATGAACAGAGGAGCACCTGGTCATTTCTTTAAAACATCTGTATCTTCATGGAGATATGATAACCAGGTGCATGCCCTCAAAATATTTTGTCTAACCCAGTAGATTCATTGATACATCTCTATGTAAAACCCAATTGTCGTCTTTTATTTTTGCGAACTGATGTGTTTATGATGTTCATGTTATAACATCTGAAGTATACGCAGTTGTAAATAAATAAATAGTTCTTTATTTGTGGGACGGATTAATTGCGATAAACAAAACGGCAATCGCTCCGATCCGACAATATTTGTAAGGTGAGCTACTGCTTATATTCCGTGTGTAAGAATCATGTTTTGTGATGCTATTTGGATATATAATTTATGAGAATATGTGTAACGCTTTGAACAAGAGTATCCTCTATTCCCACCATATATCCACAATATGCAGAGGGTTTCACATCACTTTAAGCTGGGCAACGCCGGGTAACCTTGCTAGTATATAATAATATCACATATTTGTATAATTTGTTCAACAACATGGTTGTGAAATTCATGTTAACTCTTTGTGTGAATAATGTTGTATATAATATACTCTCCACAGATGGATGCAATAAAGAAATATACCCGGTCGGCGCCTCGTCCAGCTGCCATAGTTGTTATCACAGCAACATGCCGAGAAGTTAATTAACGGAATTAAGTCCGGAAATATTCGTAAAATAACCAAACGGAGACTGTCTGACAGGGATGCAGCTATTGTGGGTGGGTATCCGTGGTTAATATATAATTTACCAGCCTTGAGAAATTTCAGTCTTGTGCAGCGGAGAGTTGCATATGGAAATTTTTCAAACTAGGAATTTCGAGTCCGCCTCATGTTGGTCAGTTGGCAATCCCAAGTAAAACATCGCCCTAATGGCATGTGGATCAACTGTTATAATAATCAGCCATCAATGTTCTTGGTTTCGTTAATCACCTCGATCATATTGTTAAGAGAATAACTGTACCGGTGAGACGCCTACAGGGACGTGCCGACAAATCATTATGGCGGGGGTCTCAAAATGTTCAACATTACTGTTGGAAAATCAATGAACGTTCGATGCAACATCAGTGTGGAAAATTCAGAATAAATTGCTCTGTTTCATTTTTTATATCGCACAGAATTTCGGCCAACCTGCATGATGTTCGTGGATCAATTAACACCAGGAAAAAGCCACCTCGTTCTTATAATTAATGTAGGGTTCGTGATTAAGACACCAGAACTTATTGTCAAGAGCGAGTTTTCTGGACAATCTAAAAATACCCGAATTGAAATAAATTGTTTGTTTCAACAATATCCACGCGACATGCAACATAACATCGTCTTGTGATTGGTCTGGAGATGACAGTCGCACCCAACCTTAAAGGGGTACTGTACGCCATTTTCATTAAATTTCCGGTGACAACAACGATCTAATATCGATAATATATAGAAACATAAGTAATTTGAGTCGAAGATGTATTCTGTAAACGCTCAGGTTAGTAGGCTATCTTAAAATTTAATAATTTAAAAGTTAATAACTTGATATAAATTGAATTTATGACTGGAGCCATAAAATGGCGTCAATTAAATTACGAATTTGAGTAATCAAATAAAGTAATTGAGGGATACTGGATTGTTAAACCGATCGCACACACGATCGCTTAAAATAGTATGATGATACTGGGAGAACACTCAAGCCACTCACTGACTAGCGACGATACAATAACTTAAATGAATATATGTGACTAGTATGCATATAATATAACTTTTATTTGATTCATTTGGTTGAAAACTGTACAAAAATTACTCGACAACGACAATTTGCATTTTTGCATTCCGGTAAATTTGTCATCCGTAACACTACTTCGTACTCAACAGACTTTCAAATAATGAATTTTTTTTTACCTTATTCTCCGACTCGGATACTATAAAAACCAACAACAACATTTGGCGTACAGTACCCCTTTAAACAGGTCACAAATACCATTTAAGGTCGAATTCTTAGTTATATTACTTAGTGTAATTTAACACGATATTGAACACTGTGTTATGCATTATGTTTGCAAGTTGCAAGATAATAGTAAGTATTGACAATAAAATGTTGGCCAACCACCATCGACGAAATAAATGACTATCCCCAGACGAGAAAGAATCAATTTAATTCAGTGATTGTTTTAGTGCCGTTCAGTCTCTTTAAAAAGACGACGATAATCCTAACGGATATACGTCTCTACATAATACATATGTCCATTAAATTTCATTTCTACAACGTCGCGGCATTCCCAACATGACGTAATAAACCATTTCTAAATATGGAGCGTAGTAAATGTTTGTGAGAATCGTAGTATTTAGAAATAGTTATAAATACAACAAGATGCGAAAGAATAATCAGTCACGAATATCGTTGACTGATAGAAACTCGAAGATGATGTCTCCTATATTGCGATGAGTAAAATGAATTATGTATATATCGCCTGTAATATCATTTCCGGCGTTTGAAGGAACTGAATTAGGCGGAAAATGATTTCTCCATGGTATGGAATGTGGGCATATCAAGGGTGGTAACTGTACAATGTGTACGGAGTACTACGGAAAGTCCCGAAGTGTCGGGGTATAAATAGGAATGTGTCAACGTCATTCGGTCTCTTGGGGCAGATCGGCCACGTTGTTCGGACGCCATATTTATTTTTAAAATTTTATACTAATGTATATGAAAATTTTTGAAGAATTTTATATATCTATATATATGGCGGTTGAGTTCAGAATGAATTCACTAATATGATTCGTTTATTGTCAGAATTCATGTACATATTGTCTGATGATTGTAAACAGCGGAGAGATCTGCGTGTTTCTGGCGATTCGTGCCCTATTTTTAAATGATGGAGGATTAAAAGAGCCTTCATTAGATTGGATGTTCTTCGGTTCCAGTGCAAACGAACCGGTTGATCCACCTAGGATGGAAGTGTTTGCGGGATCCATCATGTTTGGTTTACCTGGATGATTCGGTGTGCACACATGAAATTCAGTGCATGGTTAAATAAATGTATTCGTTAGTAGATCATCGATGAATATGTTGGAGGAATGCCGTCATGTGCGCAAGTAATTCCTGAAATATATATATATATATATATCGGCATGTATGTTATCAGTTCAGCGTCTGTTACGCAGTCATTTGAAGGTGATAACAGGTATTCATAATTTCTGCACGGATATGTGCTTAGTGTTCGGTGTGGACTGGCAGCGGTATTCTGGAGATAAAATGCGCTTGTGATTGGCGTTATGTACCGTTATGGCGTTATGTGTCGTTATGGCGTTATGTGCCGTTTGGCGTTTTGTGTCCTCTGGCGTTCTGTGCCCTCTGGCGTTCTGTGTCGAGATATGGGTCACTGATGACCGGTATAAATCAAGTATTGGGCATAATGTTTTGCCCGGTGGAGCCGTTAAGTGGCCGTTCTGTGCTTCATGGCACGAACATCCTGTATTGTGTATGCATGATACAAGTGGTTGTGTTTCTGTTGAGAGAGATGTAGTAAGAAAATGGATATTGTGAAGTTATAAGTAATAGTACACATAGCAACATTAAAGGCCGCATCGCCATTATCCCATACTGATTTGTTTGTTGTTTTCCCCGGTGTATAGGGTATTGATACGCGGGGATTACGGGGTTCATGGAGAATTCAGTTTTCCAACAATAGTTGAGTTTGACAATGCGTGGGAAACTTGTCAGCATGTCATTGGTCTGATCTGTGAAGTGATCTGTTATGCCATAACCCAATGAAATCACACGCGTGCTTCGCCACTCTCCAATGAAATGGAGGAAATCCCGTCAGTTCAGTAACTGCATGATTATGAATCAGATATCCAGAGACGTAAATGTTGTAAAATTGTCGTCGGCTTTTTTGACTGGTGGTGAAGGAGAAGATCTCTCGATGTTTTCGACCATCCTGGGCGCTTCGCGCCCTATCACTATTATGTGGCTTTTTAAACAGACTGGTCGTCCGTACGACGGCTGGTGGGAACAGAACCTTATAGCTGCATGGAAATTACTTCAGGAAAGTTTGACTAATTTGGTGTCAAATGTCACATCTCAGGCCCGATTTGAAAGTATCAGCTGGTTGGTCAATTGTGGTATTGTACACCGCTGAAGGTCATTCGGGGCGTATCCCATAAACCTAGATCATGCCATGATTCTCTTTCTTGCTAAACGCCCGTAGACATCATAGTCCACCAGTACGAAACCTTGGGACATTTTTGAAGTTTTGACAGGGAACCTTATAAAGTCGAAAATATAACGCAGGGAATATATTTCTTAGTTGCTATCTGTTCCTTAGTAATGTACTTCACTGTAGGTGTAGGTCCCAACTCGAAATTTCACGATTTAAATGACTTTGTGAGCGATTTTGCTTTGCGTTTCTTACAATTATGGAAGTTCTCCTGGGTAATTAATTTTATGTTTATTGCGATATCGGCTCACATAAGTTCAAGAAAAGCATGCAATTTCAAGTTGGTACCTTCACCTATACAGTGAAGTACACTATTAAGGAACAGATCATAATTAGAAATATATTCCCTTGTTATTTGTTCGACTTTCCCAGTTTCCCAGTCAAAACTTCAAAAAGTTCCAAGGTTTTGTACTGATGGAATATGACCTCTACGGGCGTTAGTCATGCAGAGTAGAGATTAATTGCATGAACTACTATACCATAAACCCAAGTTTCTCTGTTGACATGCGGCGATCGGTTGCATGACAAAAAAGATTATTTTGTTGATACATGTAACATCTATATAGGAGCTCAACTGAAATTATTTCAATTTCACTACATGGGTTCCCATCAAGCTACCATCATAGAGAACTATCCCGTGGATTAGTTTACATTCAAGATGGCACCGACAACGAGCGAATCATAGAAACAGCGAGAAATATACCGGGTCCGGTTAAAAACATTTAGTATTAAACCTAAAATGGTGGTTTGAAGATTTATATTATATCTACTTAGTTATGTTTAGTTTGCCCTGGGCCATTAGAGTCCAGATCGAAAGATAAAAATAGGTTGATAATACGTGAATAGACACCTTTCGTATAATGAACAACGACAGATAATTATTACCAATAGCTAATTGTGGTCGTATGTTTTCGGACAGTCCAAAACCTGTTCGTATAATTGACGACTAAGAGTCCCGTTGTGAGACAATCGAGTTTGCCACTCACATTAAGGGGATTGCGGATCTTCGTGCCGTGATTATTTTGGAGATAATTATGTTGTTATCAGGTTATAGCTTAGCGCTTTGTGTTTCGCAAGTTTCTCGTGTTTCACGACGACGAATGATTTGATTGCCAATAATAGATACAAAATTAAGACCACGTGGCGATCACAATTTAAGGACATAACTCAGGGTCATCTCCAACATTGAGGAGATGAGAAACGATCGCGAACGTATTACTATAGCATGTATTTGTGAGTTTTCTTGAAAATCCAAAACCGTAATCGTAAGAACGATAGTGAAAAGCGACGACGAATAGACAGAACACGAATTCTAGTGATGTATTACCCTATTCGTAATATGTCGTAGATCATTATGCGAAATGTGTTTAATATTGTTAAAGGACCGTCGTACGCCCCGGAAAGACTTATTACAGAATATGTCAAAATGTAAACGATCTACATTTTCCTTGGCACGAAATAATAAACGTCGCTAATGGGCAGTATATTCATAATATGGTGGAAATAAAGAGCGTACGCTTTGGATCACTGCATGCTGTGTCGAAATTGAAAGTAGATGATAATCATCTATAATTTAATTACAAGCTGTCAATTCACGGGGCGCTATAAACAATGTGCTTGTCACTTCATTGGCCATTGAGGTTATATGTCGATAAACTGTCACTCTGTCACACACTAGTCTGGCTGTCGGGGCTGAAATATAGGGTCTACCAGGAACAAACTTATTAGCGAGCTAAATATGGTATCGTCCGAAAGAAGAGATCTTCGTGTATGACATATCCAAAATCTCCTAAAATCCGCTTTGGGGAAAATGTTCTACAGCGCCGTGAATAGGGGTGGTCTGACGTAAATTATGAAGGTACTCATACGATATGTTGTGGCATAGGAATTACACAGTTATACAAATCTGTGTGGAATAAGAGCACGGGAACGAATAGAGTGACACGGACAGAAAATAGTTCAATCGCGGACATGAAATAGCTGTCAAAATGTCCGCAAATCCAAGACATGCCAAGACGAAAACAACACATTGGATAATCACATAGGTGTGAAAATACATATGACTAATGTACAAGTATGTTGTTTAGTATCTGTAAAGGTGCACAGATCATTAAAACAGATCCATCTGAAGGATGTATTGGTCACTGCAACGCCAGTCAAAGTCAATGGTTTACGGCTTTAAAGTCCGGGTTTATGCTTATCCAACATCCAACTGTCCGACCAAAACACACATGCATATTTGTGGTATAAAGACTAGTTACATTTATGGAATTTTCTACACTCTCCATGATAATATACCATACACATATGTCCCAATGTTTATACACTGCATATAAACACTCATCTCTTAAATAGATTAGCGCCATGTCTCACACGATCAAATAGATGGTACATCTTACATATTATGTAAGACTAATTTTCACGCTGTTACGTGTACCAAACCGTTTTATTAGTAGACAATGTTGTTCAAATTACTTCAGTCCCAACTTTACAACTGAAATATACTATCACGCAATGCTCAATATTAGTTCTCATTATCGTATTGTTTGAAAATATCTTACCAATACCAATTATACCACCCAAATAATTGTGCTAAATACAGGTGATCATCGTTTAAAGCTGTTATTTCAGCGTTGAACATTCGGGAAATGTTGCTATTTGTGGTCTTGTGTACACTAACTATATGTAGCATTAGTAATAAGTGGTAAACGTGGAGATGCGGTTGCAGAAATTGTAGTACTTTTCGCTTATATGTGGCTTTGGTGAATATAACCGAATATAATTTCCAGCTATAAACACAGTGTCCGCCACAGAGTATGCAACAATATTGGTCAAGCTTAGAATTTATTGAAGATAGGCTATGGTACTCCTTTGTGTTTTCATAAATTGCATTCATAATATACCACCATGCATTCTTGTGATAAAGGCGCAATATTCGTGTTTTGTCATATGATTGGAGGCAACTATGATTACTATTTTGAGACATGGACAATAGGATCTTTACATTTTACCCAGTATTATTATGCATATTTCTCATATTGTTATATATCAGCGCATCTTGAACGGTTTGATGTTGTAGGTATCAAAATAAATGATGATCGGTCACATTCACGAGACTGCTCTGACAACATATATTTCTGCTTCTAGAAAAGAATCAATACATCCATATTAAATCGCATTTACTGTTTAGTTACACATGTAATCCCCATGATTCAACATCAAAAGTACATATAAAACTGCGTTATTTTTCCGTTTCTGGGCACCCAATAATTCAGATTTAACTGTTGCGTGAGATTCTGCTTTCGATTCATCTCTCGTGAGAATCATTTGAGAGAATTCTTACATCTCTGATCAAAACTTTCTCTTATACTCTGCAATGATTATTCCTCGTATAATTCGAGCATGTGTTCACTCTTAGGGTGAGTTTACATTGTTGTAGATGTGTATACAGATCTGTGTGAAGTCACGTGTCGCAGATTACTGTGATCACAATATGATTACTGATAGTGAACGCGCGCTCATCAAAGAATGAAAGTCGCACAAGAAGGCCGAGCAACAATTTTTCAAATCAGATTTGCCTGTCGCAATGCCTCGTGTTGACCGTGACGTATAACGGACACGATTTTTGCTCACACGAACGAATACCGTTTTCTTTCTGTGTGCATTTCTATAACAACCCGTTTCCCCTAGTATGCGTGTAGAACTGTGTACATATCTACAACAATGTAAATATACCCTTATAGGGCTAGCTATTCAATTTTGCACACAGTTTTGGGAATGACATTCTACAAATATGGTTTACGAATAAGCATTGTTTGTCAATATTTAAATTTATTACGAATTTGGCATTAATTGTTGCACCTACCTCAGAAATTCAGCATTGAATAGAGAATTTTCCCCAAAGAGGATTTTAGCGGATTTTGGAAATGTTGTTTCCCAGATTCTGCCCGACAAGATGACACCTTATTAAGAATTGTTTCTAGGTACAATGCTTCAACGACCAGACTACACGTGTTTAGAATGATGCCGTCATTGTTGATTTCAATTGACTGAACAATAAAATAACACAGGTGATAATTTTAATTTGTTAGTTACATATATTATATTTCCGTTTCGCGTTTAAATATATTTTAGTTATATATCTTCTGAGATTTAGGTGCAGCCAATTATGTGACGACAAACCCTATTTTCGATTGTATACGCATGTATACATATGCAAAATTTTGTTTTGTATGTTTCATTCTGATAATGCATACTGTGTTATTTAAACATATCTACCAACTGATACATGCAGTGTTATCTGTTCATTCCTCTCTTTCTCTCTCTCTCTCTCTC
The DNA here is from genome assembly GCA_032622095.1 of Siphonodentalium dalli. NCBI lineage: Eukaryota > Metazoa > Mollusca > Scaphopoda > Gadilida > Siphonodentaliidae > Siphonodentalium > Siphonodentalium dalli. The sequence goes on along the minus strand of CP136065.1, from coordinate 72,190,361 downwards.
TTGCTCTCTCTCTATCTCTCTCCCTCTCTTTCTCTCTCCCTTCATCTCTATATCTCACTCTTCCTTTCATTCTTTCTCTCTATCTCTCCGTCTTTCTTTCTCTCTCGTATTCATTCTCAGTAGCTCGTCCTATCTGTCTTGCGTTCTTTCTCTCTTTCTCTTCAACTAATGAAACAGAAACGCCAGAATCATTGAAGCTTTGACATGTTCTACCTGCTATGTAAATGTTCTACCTGCTATGTAAATGTTCTACCTGATATGTAAATATCTTCTGAAGATTAGAGCATCTAATCACATACTTCGAGTAGAATATAAAAGGTGGCGAAAATCGTCAGACGACCAAACCAGTACGACTTGTAATATGTGTGGAGAAGATATTGGTGATGAATACCATTTTTTAATTATCTTCAATGAACTGAAACAAATCCGCCAAAGGTACATCCCCAAATATTACTGGGAAGATCCCACCAGGGAAAAGTTTCACGGCCTGCTAACTCAAAGCATGAGCGTACTAAACAAATGTCTGTATATTCATTAAAATATCGTTTTAGAAATTGCCAAAATAGTTGCTAAATGGTGCTTCTCTGTTAAACTTCTTATGACTATAATATTTATATACGGTACATGGATCTGTATAACACCTATATATAATGTAAATATGCTTGTGCTTGATTTGCTATATTTAGTAACTTTGCAATGAACTTTCAACAAAAATAACATAACTATTCTTGCTTTTTTTTATAAATAACATTGAAAATTAAAGTGACATAATTATAATAACTTTTCCAATATACTAATAATATAATCAGAAGCTATCTCAGAATGTTATGCTTTAATTTCACAAGAACCTAAACCCCACGATAATTAATTTATTTTAATTAAATTTATATAAGAATTATGGTAATCAAAATAGAGAGATTACAGAGGATAACACGAATACAACTGTAATTATAGACCATATATAAGGATTGCGTAAACGTGGTAGTTAAGCCGTTGTGCTCGTGGAGTTACATTGGGATGGATGTCGACATCATGACTGTCTTACGTGGCAAAAGTAATATCGGGCCGGGCTTCATTCTTTAGATAACTACAAGAATAGTTAAAGCTTAGGTCGCATCAAGAGTACAACAATAAAGGACTGGCTGGCTAATTGTTGTGAGTGCTACTAACGTGTAGGTAATTGACCTTCATCGTACGGGTGCAGGTAATCCACGCATATGTGACGTGCTTCAATACACTTGAAGCCCCCCCCCATGTTCATGTTTGAGTGCCAAAGTATAAACATGAGTGCACATGAGTAGGTACAGAGTAATATAGTTACAGTCAGTTCTCACCTGCGTATTGTTCCTCTGGCGGAGACGCAACCATCATCTTTTGTATTCCTTTCGGCACGGCCCTGATAGAAACCACATCCACGCGAATTTTATTGCACTGTCCAGTCTCCTCTAACTTCCGGAAGACTTGTAATTGTGAATTGTTTAATGTGAAATATTTCCCGTCTTTTTCGGTAACTTGTAACTTTGGAAGACATCCTCCTGACGTCAACTTTTTGGCCGCCTCGTCAACATCTTCGGCCTTTGAAAAACCCTCGAAATTTCCTAAATCCGAACAACCCGTGTAGTATATACTGGATGGCGTCACGCTCATGCCGCACACATCTGGTCTGAACTTTGAAACAACAGTGCGCGGAATATATCTGCCACATCTGTTGTACCACTGCTATTTTATCGATCACTAACACTTAACAGCGGTGTGTTTGTGAAAACTGTAAGGGAGGGATTGATCTATCGACATCGGAGTTTCATGCGCCGTTCTGATCGGCTCTCGGCAGCGCTATGATGATTTTTATCAAGCAATCTCTTAAATAATTGAATCGAACCCAGTATTATATTGTCTATCAACAATCAGCTGCTCATATCCGTGGTGTAAATATCGATATTAAAATAGATGAATGCCATTCGATAAGCATGACATTCCGTTCACAGTTGGTGTATACATCTCCCAGGTGAGCTGCATCAATGTAACCCCTTGTCAGTGTAACCCAAAATCAATGTAACCCCGTGTCAGTGTAACCCAAAATCAATGTAACCCCGTGTCAGTGTAACCCAAAATCAATGTAACCCCGTGTCAGTGTAACCCAAAATCAATGTAACCCCGTGTCAGTGTAACCCAAAATCAATGTAACCCCGTGTCAGTGTAACCCAAAATCAATGTAACCCCGTGTCAGTGTAACCCAAAATCAATGTAACCCCGTGTCAGTGTAACCCAAACTCAATGTAACCCCGTGTCAGTGTAACCCAAAATCAATGTAACCCCGTGTCAGTGTAACCCAAAATCAATGTAACCCCGTGTCAGTGTAACCCAACATCAATGTAACCCCGTGTCAGTGTAACCCAAAATCAATGTAACCCCGTGTCAGTGTAACCCAAAATCAATGTAACCCCGTGTCAGTGTAACCCAAAATCAATGTAACCCCGTGTCAGTGTAACCCAAAATCAATGTAACCCCGTGTCAGTGTAACCCAAAAGTAATGTAACCCCGTGTCAGTGTAACACAGTGTCAGTGTTACCCCGAGTCAGTGTCACATCATGTCAGTGTAAGAATGCTACATCTCACATGTGAGGTGCATTGGTGTAATTATGTGGCAGCGTAAACCTGTGCCCGTGTAACCCCGTGTCACTATTAGACTGTTATAACTTATTAACGGCACACAATCCGAATCGATAATCCCCAGATTCCAACAACTTTTCTTTAAAAGACGCTTTAGTTGTTAGAATCGATTAATTACCAGAACATAATTATAACCACTTGAACTATAGTTTAAAATGTTCCATAAGTGTTGTAATCAACATTTTGTTCAACGCAATTTGTGATTGAGAGTACGTCGAATATTTGCTGGGCCACCAAATATTCCATGTGGTGTAAAATACCAGGTTTCAAAAATCGATATATAATAGCTCTGAGTTTTGACGGGTGCACATGGGTTCCTCGACACGAATCAAATATTTCTCACCCCCGAAGTCAAAGAAATAGTAATTTAGGAGCGTTAATTCAGATTATGTATCTTTAAGCGGCTATCTGATTTATGTATCGAAAAGGCGATCTGGGCGTGCATAGTGTGAGTGACTTACGTAGGGCCAAAATGTTGATTATTTGGAAATTGAGTATTTGGAACGATATGAATTTTCTGATGTTTGACGTTGTTACCCGATATTTAATATCCATAAGGTATTCTTAAAGGGGTACTGTACATTGAAACTGAACAGTTATGGGACCATATCCTTTTTTAATCAACAGAATATATGCAACCGATGAATGAATTTGAGCCATGGTTAGTGTTTTATGAACGAGACAACAAATATGGTAATTATAATGAAAATTAATTTATGACTGGCCGAAGTTAGTGTACAGTCCACCTTTAATTATGTACCGTCTTTTGATGACATTACCATTTTTTTGGCGCTCAGGTGGTATGTATATTGTAAAACAAAGTTAGTTTTTGACGATTCAGCGACCAATTCCACGATTCATTGGCTTCACAACGACGGTGAAACGGCAACTTAACGATTCAGCGACCAAACTGATATGTAAGAAACCAGAAAACATATAACGAAATTAATATTTCTCGAAATATCGATAGATATGTACCATATAGTATATTTCTATTAGGTACGGCGAACTTCCATTCGATAATCTGTAAACAGTTCAGCACTATAGATGGTTAGCACAACAATACATACTCTTTGACATAAATAGACCGGTTGTTTCGGTTTTGTGTGAAATTCGTCTTTAGAGTTGAGAAAATCTATATAATGTCCTATTATATTAAGTGGTAACCAAATATTAACATAGCCATAAGTCTTTGGTGTTTTTTCACAACTATTGTTCACCACATACTTGGGAGGGTTACCATTGCACTCAATTGACAACACCGAGTATGCGACTGTGACAAAGACGATTATGTGACCAGCAATTGAAATTGTATTCACTTGCGTTCATGAAATGACGTTTGTAATGAAAGTCATGTTCGCTAGACATTCACATATGAGTCACACAGTTTTACATATGCATGGTACTGATATGGCAGTATCATTGTACGTCAATCACGAGCGCTTACGAATACGAGATTAAGACTCTTCATTTAGTTTAAAGGTACTCAACCCGATAAAACTCCTCTCAATTACTATTTCAATGGCTTCGGGGGTCAAAAATATTTGATTCGAGTCGAGGAAGTCACCCATCAAAGCTCAGATTTGTTAGATATCGATTTTAGAAATCTATTATTTTTCATTATCGGGAATACTATCTGGCCCAGAACTCAGTAAAAATTGCGTTAAAATTACCACTTGATTTTAGAGTTATTCATCCTTGTCTGTTTGAATAGATTTGGAGTACACATCCAGAGCAGATTACGGCAGTTATCAGTACTCATCTCGAGAACATAACAAATTTGAAAAATCAATATCTAATAACTCTGAGCTTTGTTTGATGGGTTCCTCGACTCGAATCAAATATTTTTTACCCCCAAAGCCAAAGAAATAGTAATATAGGACCCTCTGATCGGATTGTTGTTGTTGGAATCTGTTGAGATGGGGACCCTCTTTACGGGTTGAGTACCTTTAAACATATTTTATTTTAACCAATATAATGTACAAAATTCACGGTATGATGATGAGAGATATTGCTGGTTATAATGGGATTTGGCAGAAGCATAATGCTTATCTTAAGACATCTCCTACACGTATGAAATAATGAATGGTGACCGTTTCATACAGACAAAACTAGAATGTACATTTCGATGTATATGAATGTATACAGCTCAAGAAATTACTATTGCTATTGTTAATTATAATGTGACTGATAGCCCCCCCCCCCCCCTCAATCGTAGCAGGTTTTGGCAGGGTACTTTTGGGATTGATGTTACACTTAGTTTAATTTTGATTTTAATGCGTTTTTAATTTGTTCCATACATAGCCTAAGATCGTATACATCAGGTCTGTGCATAATATGGCTTGAATCTGCCAGTTAGTTCTATATATTTCTGAATGTTAGCGAATATCTCAATGTTTTTGGATAAGGGAAGTGATTATGAACCTTCTAAGAGTGTTTTGTTTCTAAATTATTAAGGTTGCTGAGACATATATCTCTCTCGGCTCCAAAGACTGGGCAATAGTGCAAGAAGTGTGATACTGTTTCAACTTCGCCACATATACAATATTGATTGTCTTGCAAATGATTGAGATATAAGTCGTAGTTCAGATTGCTACACCCTAGTCGTAGTCGACAATGAAAAATTTGACTTCGTCTTGTGTAAGCAAATTCCATGTAACGGGGGCTCACGACGAGGTCAGTATTAAGAAAAGATTTGAAGTCCGATATGGTTTCACAGTTTTTAGCCTCCGGATGTAGATCATTCCATAGACTCACAGCTGCAGGTAAAAGGGATTTTTTATATGATTCAGTATTACAAAAAACCGGTTTCATGTCTTTAGGTCTGAAGTCGTAATTTGTTAGACTCCCTGATATAGGGGGAACATATATGTATAGGTAGGCGTGTGTTGACTTTTTCACCATTTTGAAAAATTGGGTTAGCTTGGTTTTTCGGCGTCTATTCGTAAGTGTCTCCCACCCAGTTTCGTGGAGCAAGCCCTCTTTACTACAACTTCTTGTCGCGCCAGTTACGATTCTTGCGGCTTCGTATTGGATTTCTTCTAATTCATTAGCTTCTTCGTTGCTGCAGTTGTCCCAAACTGAGGAGGCATACTCCAGGACAGGATGAACAAGAAAACCATAGTCAGACATGGTAACGCCACCAAGATCATATTATTAGCCATAAATATAAATCATAATATAAAATATATTGGTTACATGAATTCCGTTAAGACAAGTAATTCTTCAAATTATTACAATGAACTACGGCTTATAAATTACTGCAGGTTTCTCATTCGCCACACCAGAATGCTTCCAAATGCGGATCAAAGCTAAGAGTGCATGGCACAGCCATTGTTCATAGACATTTTACAGATAGCGAGAATGATGCATGCTGGGAACGAAAGTATCCACAGCAAAGCCATGTGCTTACGGAGGCATGCGTTTATTATAGGGGATTTATGGTGGGCCTATAAAACTAATTATAACTTTGTTATCTGTCATAGTTTATGCGTGAAATTTTAAACATATATACCATGGACATATACCCCTTCCAGAATGTTGAAAAACATTTTCAGTTGCTCATCGTATTTTTATAGACGAAATAGTCCGAAATTTCAGAAAATTGCGCTAACTGCTCAATGTTTTAATGTGTTACAAAACGTCTGATAAAAATAGTTCTATCGGGAATATTCACACCATTTTTTTTCAGAGAACATAGAGTAAACATAGTCCTATCGGAATATCGTAAAGGAGATTAATTAAAACCCTCAGACTGCCGAAACTGACGACATTAAATTCGCTTTTTCGTGTCCCACGGAAATGAAACTTGTCTGTCCATTGATCACGTTATTTATTTGACATAGTATATTTTTTTTCTGTTGTATTTGAACACGTGCAGGCTGCACGATTATAATAACTTCAACCGATAAGCGCCGACTGATCGATACCCGCGCAACAGTTTGTCTCAAATAAATTGTTATCAAAACGCAGGTTTATGGCCGCGGACATAAGCCGATTAAGTGTAATGTAATTTATCCATGAACTTGACTGAAAAATTGTGATTCTATCACCATTAGCCACGAAAATGGGACCTCTAAACAGGCAAGTTTGATTTTCGGGGGACACGAACAAGCGAATTTATTGTCGGCAGTTTCGGCAGTCTGAGGCTTAATTAATCCCGAATTAAACGGAACTACTTTACGATAGTCCGATAGGACTATGTTTACTCTATGCATGTTCTCTGAAAAAATAGTGTGAATATTCCAGATAGAACTCTTTTTATCAGACGGTGTGTAACACCTTAAAACATTGAGCAGTTATAGCGCAAACCGAAATGTACGTGTTGTCTTGCAAGATATCCCACCGCTTTAGCTAAATTTACCTTCCTACAATATCCATAAAGAGGATCATATATTATGCACCCACGGTTTTAATTATAGAATATAAAATATATTGGTTTCGCGAATGACCAACTCAGAATTCCGTTAAAATAACAATAACAACCAGCACCTATAACGAACCGTTTTACTGGACTTGGCCTACTGGTCGCGTAGTTCCGACTTTTAAATAAACGGAATTTCCAACTCTATAAATAAAAGCCCCACAAGAATACATTCGCCCTGTCCACCACGCAATATCAAAATATCAGCAGCTAGATACACCACATGCAGGTGGCGTAATTACACCGGTGACTTTAAGTTTACAATTTGAGCCTGTCCTCACTCTATCGATACGATTTTTCATAAACATATTATACACCGGTGGCGTTAACTTTACAATTTCGGCATCTACGTGATTCTATCGGTACGATTCAGTAAGGTACAAACAATCTCCATAAATTACCCACAATTCAGTTCACTACACCAGGGGGCTCCCAATAGGTTATACAATATTTTCAGGCTATCAGATTATTTATATTTTCAACAACATATTATTACACCGGTGACTTTAAGTTTACAATTTGAGCCTGTCCTGACTCTATCGATAGGATTTATCATATTTTCATAAACGTATTATACACCGCTGGCGTTAACTTTACAATTTCGGCATCTACGTGATTCTATCGGTACGATTAAGTAAGGTACAAACAATCTCCAAGAATACATTCGCCCTGTACACCATGCGATATCAAAATATGAAACGCTAGATACACCACGGGTGGCGTAATAAATGATAAATATATTATTTCTAGTGACCTCCTGTCAAGGTTAAATTTATGCCTCCTCAGCAGGGACAGCCTACTATAAGCTCGTGTTTATATATGCGATATGGTATTTCCATTTACCATCGGAACTAAAGGTTAGACCTAGGTGTTTATGTGTCGCTACTTCGCATATTGGATGATTTGCCATTTTGAGATGGGGGTGGCTAGGTTTAATTTCTTTCCTGCTAACTAAGAGGGATTCAGTTTTGGATGGGTTAAATTTAACGAGCCATTTGTTAGACCAATCGTGTATTTTCGATATATCTTTGTTTAGGACGTCAGTAGCCATTATGGGATCTCTACTGCTAGAAAAGGGGAGGTATCGTCTGCAAAAAGTATCGACCCTTGGGGGACACCAGATTCTACAGATTTCCAAGACGACTGGGTAGTTTCCAAAATGACTCTTTGTTGTCGATTTTCCAAATAATTTTTCAAAATGTCGTATGTGTTTTCACACACACCTAGGTTACTTAGTTTGGACAATAATCCCTTATGCCAAACTTTATCAAAAGCTTTGCTGATGTCACAGAAAAGACACCTTATTTCTTTTCCTTCGTCTAAAGATGAAATAAGATAATGATATATGTCTTCATTTGGAGCCAGGTGAGGAAAATAAAGTAGTTATCGAATCGTATACTGTACATGTGAAATTCCATATCACGTTAAAAAAGATTAAATGAACAGGTGTTTGGTCACATTTCCCCTGCAATTAAGAGACATGCATGCACACGATTGCCCCCATATCATAGTTTTAGTCGGAATATCGATGTACATGTATGCATGTGTATGAAATGATTGTTGCTCATTATTTTCTGTTTCAGACACCCACGCCCATACACCACCTCTTTCGAAGAGTTTTCGATATTACTTTAATATAAATACCTTTATAAAAGTAACTCAACGGGCAATATTTGTTCGAGGATATCTTTATCAGAATATGGCCCGAACAGCTTATAACTCATGTTATGGTGAGTGGCGACATTTTCGAATGAACAAGTCCAATTTCCAAAACTTACAAAACCACTGGGTTCACAAAGAGGGAAGATGTTCAGGTATGCTGGGCATTTAATTGGTCATGTTCAAATGACAGAATGTTCTGTTAGCGACAGGTGGACATCTGCTAGGTGACTTAGTCTATATGGCATCACAGGACCTGGTAGGGATCAGTCTGTACACAGTATTGAATCCAGGATCTGTTCATCACAACGAAGGCACGGTGCCTAAACTTATTGATGTACATATAACGTGGGCTTACACGCAGAACTAAGCTGCCCGATCAGTTTCAAATACGTCTTACAAATGAATAATACCGCCCAACCAGTCGCATAATTGTCGTTGTTATATAGACGAACCGGTGCGTTGCCAAAATAGTCGATATTATTATTACATTTCTGCGTTGAGTTTAATCGAATATTGGGTCAACAGAGGTACGAATTGGACAAATCCTACATTTATGTATACCATAAGCTTACGTTGGATGTTAATGTTCGCACGGTTAATGTCCACATGTCGTCCAAGAAATGACCTTTTGCGATCGGTTTGATATGATAGTGCCGATTCGACCAAATCGATTGTGACTCATTTTAGGTACATATCTCATCCCCGTATGTATTCCATGAGTCAACCTGGTTGACTTTCAAAGTCTACTCTATACAATGAACACAAGCAGAACCCCACGTTTATCATCCCAATTCAGTAAAAAGCCCCTTTATCTAAGTTTGTAATAAAATATCATGTATAGTTCGGTCGCCGAATCGTTAAAATGTCGTTGCACCGTTATTGTCAAGTCACTGAATTGTGAAATTGGTCACTGAATCGTCATGTTCCTACAACATATCTTAGATTAGTTTAGTTAGGTATCTTAGATTATTTGTTCACCCGTACAAAGACCAAATTAAACATTTAGCTGCATGAAAGAAGCAATCGAAGTCTTCCCTCTACTGGAAATAATTAATAACAAACACCCAATTATGTTTGGAAACCAGCCACGACGAGCGACTGTCCCGTTTATTGATCGTAAAGGCAGACCTGACCACGTTAAGCATATAGTTACGTACAGCCCCAGTAACGACGGCGTCCCCACCGGCCAGAAAAAACCGCCATTCTTATTTTATATTTTTTTATATGGCGGAAATCTGTAACCAGCGCCTTTGTGGAGCCCGTCTGCAGGGTGAGAGGCTGGTCCTCATCTCGATATGATTGTGTGTATTCATGTTGTCATGAGCCCCAATTTTTATATTGTCTGATACTCAATATTCAACAGTATGAATATGATCATAAACTTAAAAGTTATCTCCACCTTACCATGAATAATCAGCACATGCTATATTTAGTTATCGTCCCTTGGAAATAAAACATTGTGACCAACATGACATGAATACGCGAAAGTATATCCTAAATGTATATATATATGTATACAAGAAACCCACGCTGTAAGTAATAAACGTCTGAATCTGTCATGAGAAACTTCTGTGTGCTAGACCTAAGCTAGATTTGCTGAACCCAATTCAGTTGTAACGATACAAACAGAAACCAACTACTCGCACAATGCGATTTATAATGAATCGTCTGTCAACATTCAAGATGCTTATCGTGTCTGAAATTTATATATAACATTGTCGGATGTTATTTTGAATTACTTTACATCCGGTCTTAGAAACTTGTATGTACAATAATTTGTTAACCAAAATTATTGTTAGGAAGTTTACGGAACGAACGTCGTTCTAGAAATGAAACACTTCTCTGAACACGTGACCTCCCTTCGCTGTCGCGAAGCCCCATTGGCTGTTACCACGTCACGTGTTCATAAACAACCATAATTCCACCCAATCGCGGAAACCCTCCGTTTCCCGCGCTGTCTAATTATGTTAACCCGTATCGCCAAGACAAATGTTTTTCTCTATTACTACGAAACGCGAAAAACTATTAGTCTTCCCTCTACTGGAAATAATTAATAACAAACACCCAATTATGTTTGGAAACCAGCCACGACGAGCGACTCTAGATTATGTCCAAAAGCACAGAAGAAAACACAACATGCCTCAATGTTTCATCATAGTATAAAATATAATCTCTTATAGACCCAATTTTCTAGAAACTTCCAGTCTGGACTCTAATGAATCCTGAACGTAACCGTCTTTCGCGGTTTCGCTGCGCCATCTGCCATGGCGTTTCCAGCAGCGGTCATTAACCCCTGCGTTAGCAGCAGCGGTAGCACCCCCTGCTCTCAATGAATGAGTACCTATGTTAGCGCTCGGCAACACTTCCCTCAGACGGGACATGATGCATTCCCGTGCCCTCGTGTAACTAATCTGCTTATCTTTGTATATAAGTTTACAATTTTCACCAGAACGAAACAATGGTCTGAATAAATATACATCATCAATTGTGGTCAGGCCTGCAGACATAAAATATTTATGCAACCAGTTGTATGGACAAGCATCGGAAACACCTTTAACAACAACAACCTGCGAGCCAAGGCGATATTGATCTGTTTTGCTCTTTCTAATATTCATTGAAAAATGATTTTCCTTAAATTCCATGTCATTTGCTTTAAGAGCTATTAATTCTCCGAAACGCAGAAAAGCTGCAAAAGAAACTAGAATCATTGCAATATCTCGGATTATTAAAAGATCCGAACTTGATTTGTATTTTGAACACAAATCCAACAAAGCTTCGACTGGAAGTGCCTCTTTGCGTTGTATCGGTTTTGCTGATACACGTTTCTAAGAAGCCAATAAATTATGTATGAATGCATTATTTGTTGGGTCCGAATGACCGAAAATGCCATGAAAATGTTTAATTGCGTACTTCATAGATGAAATGACTCCGTATGAAACGCCTTTATCAATCATATCTGTCATGCACAATGCGATCTGAATAGGTTCAGCAGGTATTACTTTACCGCCAATCCCTTTAGCAAATGTCTCCCACTTCCGGAACACAGAGAGGTACTTCCTGCTGGTGCCATCCGCTTTTGAAGCTAACAACAAGTCCGCCATTTTCTCTCCTAATCCCTCGGTCGTTGTCGAAACCCGCAAGCCACTGCCCTTCACTTTCTCCCGTATTGAAGATTTCAAACCTGATAGAAATGATTTATGAAATAATTATCATGCCTTATATAAACACATCATGCTTCAAATCTTACTGCTGCCATGGAAAATCTCATTGGATCCTCACCAAAAACCCCATTGATACCTCTCCCTGGCTGTAATAAGCCTCTATTTCCAAGATCTACCATTTCGATCTTCCCTTTTAATAACAGGTCTACAATCTTAGGCCAAAAATTGCTCGACTGCCATATTGGCAACACCAATGTACCTCGTGACCCTTCTGAAACCATTTTGTTTATAACTTTCAGAATCAGTTTAGGCGGGGGAACCAACCAGTTATTTTCGCCGATCCAAAATTGTGAAAATGCATCTATAGCTGATGTGCCTGGGCACCACCAACGCGAATTGAACGATTCCACGTTTTTATTATAATCAGATGCGAAACGATCTGATGTATGAGGACCCCATCGTTCATCCAAATACATAAAAATGCCTGTTTCTACTTTCCAATCGTCCGAATCGAAACATTTACTAAGCATATCAGCTTTTACGTTCTGTTCCCTTGGAACCCAAACAGGGGACAACTTTATGTCGTTCACGTCGCATATGTCATGTATGTTCAATGCGACCGTTTGCAAATGTGGGTGTCTACTGCCCGTTTTAGTTATTTGGGCTGCGGCTTTGTTATCGGTGTACCATTTTAACCGCTTACCCGCCAGTTTCCGACTGACAGACCTGCATACTCGATTCATAGCCTCTAGCTCACGCCAAGTGGAACTCGAGTTGCGCTCTTCCAGTGACCACGAACCAATCACTTCCGACTCGTCCATATCCGGGACGAAACCGCCATAACCAGTACTGGAGGCATCGGTAAACACCTCCGTGGTGTAACCACCTGGACTGACCAAGTCCTGACCGTTCATTGACTGAATATTGTCTTTCCAAAACCTCAACTCGTTTGCCGCTTCCGCGCAAACGGGTACCGGCGAGTCCCAACTCGCTTTATACGCCAACGCGTTGTACATATAGCGACTTTTCAGTCTAACCACCGATTCCACGGCACCGTTCATTGATATCAGTTGGCCGACTACGGCGGCTAACGCGCGCGCTTGCACAAAACCGTCGCGCCTTTGCGTTTGCTCCTCCACTCGTTTAATAGCTTGTATCAATCTCTGAATCCGAATATCTGAAACGGATACTCGCCCGTGTACCGTGTCCCAATCCAAACCCAACCATCTGGCGCTCGTTTTCGGAAACCAAGTGCATTTTTTGTATGAAATCAAAAATCCGAAATCTATCAAATCTTGCTCGACTTTCTCGCTCAAAGAAGCTGCCGCTTGAATACTTTGAGCACCTGCGATTCCGTCATCTAGGTACATTATTACCTTGTGCCCCTCTGAACGCCACAATTTGGTGACAAATCTTGTCAATTTGGTATATATAAACGCCGCTGTCGAAATTCCAAATGGTAAAACATTGTATACAAAGAAAGTTTCTCGCCCGTTTAATAGCCAGGAGAAACCTAGATAAGTTCTGAAGGAATGAAATATTTCGACTGAATGATATGCACTTCGAAGATCAAAAGTGAACATATAATCGCCCATTGAGAACATTTCTCTGGCAACCGAGCCGTTTTCCAGAGTAAATTTGAAACTGGCCAAAGAGTGATTTATATGTCGACAGTCAAGTACCATACGTTGTTTGCCTTCCCTATTCGTTGCCACGGTAAGCGGGTTAACTACGACCGGCTTATCATTTACTTGAGAAATGCAATTTAATTCCAATAATTTTTCTATTTCCGTTCTTACAAACTCTGAATTGTCCCGTGCCGATTTGTTATTTCTCAGACAACACTCCGTTGGAACCGTTAAAAATGGCAACTTATACCCGTGTTCCACTATTCCCAACAAATAATCTGAAGCGCCCGCTGTCTTCCACTTTGAATAATTTTCATTCAATCTACCTCGCGGACTGACCGAATCATGACACTCAATTCGGTGTCTGGGTATCTCCGCGCGATTACCCGGATTATCTCCCGTGCCAACTAAACAGGCTGTATCGAACGCGCTATCCGAAGCGAACTTTTCCAGCTCTGTTAAACATGTAGTATTATCAATCGACTCGACAGAAACTACTAAGTCTACTTCTGCGACTTTACTGTGACTTTCCGCGTCACTGACTCGAGTGTAAACAAACTTTTCAACTGCGCTGTCAGCCCCGGCGCGCTCGCTGTTCATTACGCTAGCGACGGCTTTGCGGCTATCATTGCCGTGAACACTTTTATTTGTCTCTAATAAACAAACGCCCGCGTTATCTGAAGCGAACCTTTCCAGCTCTGTTAAACATGCAGTATTATCAATCGACTCGACAGAAACTACTAAGTCTACTTCTGCGACTTTACTGTGACTTTCCGCGTCACTGACTCGAGTGTAAACAAACTTTTCAACTGCGCTGTTAGCCCCGGCGCTCTCTCTGTTCATTGCGCTAGCGACGGCTTTGCGGCTATCATTGCCGTGAACACTTTTATTTGTTTCTGATAAGCAAACGCCCGCGTTTTTTGTAACGGCCGTATATTTCGCCGCTTTGTACTCCGCGACCGAATAATTCGCGCGGTTATATTTGCTCCCCAAACTATAAGCAACGCTCGACAAATTACGATTACTCGTTTCGCCTGACGCTACCGACTTATGCGGCTTGTTCGCATCGTTCGCGCTTTGATCGCGCATAACCCCAACGGTCTTCAACCGTTGTGAATCTAAAGTATTTTCTAAAATACTTATCTTATTGGCAGCCGTATTTCTTGGCGCCGTTCCTCTCCTGTCGCATTCATCTTTCCAATGACCTGGTAGCCCACAGAGGAAACACAGCCCGGGCTTCCTGGAATTAGCTCTGGAACTCTGTCGATCCGTCCCCTGAATCCGAACTGCCGAATCCCTCTTGATTGGATTAAAACGGCGATTTTTGGTTGTCTTTTCTCGCGTCATCTTCCTCTGAGCTCTAGCTTCAGCTTTGTATATTCTCTTTTCATCGTCTGAATCCGACGCTAGCTGGTGGCATTCATATTCAGCTACAACTTTCCATCCTAACTGTGATGAATCGGCAAGCTTTATCAGTTTTTGCCGGTGTTGTAACATGTCTATACCTTCTTTTAAGGATTGGCTCGCGGCTTCCACTCCGGAATCTTCATTGCCGTCCAGGTATATCTGGGCGTTCCGAAGTTTGTCGATCACTTTTTGGTTCGAGGTGTGCTGTTCTTCATTACTTTGCCTCTTAAATTTGAATTTGTCTGCTCCCGGTTTCTCAGCGTCGGCGCTAACGCATTTTGTTAGCTTTTTATCTATTAATACGCTAAGTTGACCCAAAAGATCCGACTGCGATGATTTAATGGCGTCGCTAATTTTTAAATCGATGTCCATTTTGATGTTTACGGAACGAACGTCGTTCTAGAAATGAAACACTTCTCTGAACACGTGACCTCCCTTTGCTGTCGCGAAGCCCCATTGGCTGTTACCACGTCACGTGTTCATAAACAACCATAATTCCACCCAATCGCGGAAACCCTCCGTTTCCCGCGCTGTCTAATTATGTTAACCCGTATCGCCAAGACAAATGTTTTTCTCTATTACTACGAAACGCGAAAAACTATTATTCAAGCGGGGCATGTACATGCATGTATATAGTTAGAAAACAGAACTTGGAGATCACATAGATCGCCTTGAACTACATCTATATTCGGAAACGAAATTTCATTCAACGTTCTGATCGGCTCTCGGCAGTACTATGATTTATATTAAGCAATTTCTTAAATAATTGAATCGCACCCAGCATTATATTATCTGTCAACAATCAGCTGCTCATATGCGCGATGTAAATATCGATATTAAAATCGACGAGTTCCATTCTATAAGCATGACATTCCGTTCACAGTTGGTGTATACATCTCCCAGGCTAGGTGCATTAGTTTAACCCCGAGTCAGTAACCCCGTGTCAATGTAACCCAATGTCAGTATAACCTCATGTCAGTGTAAGAATGGTACATCTCCCAGGTGAGGTGCATCAGTGTAACCACGAATCAGTGTAACCCCATGTCAATGTAACCCCGAGTCAGTGTAACTATAGCCCCGTGTCAGTGTAACCCGGTGTCAATGTAACCTGGTGTCAGTGTTACCTCGTTTCAGTGTAAGCATGGTACATTTCCCAGGCGATGCGCATCAGTGTAACCCCGTGTCAGTGCAATCCCGTGTCTACGCAACCCCATTTCCAGTGAAACCCCGTGTCACTGTAACCCAGTTCCAATGTAACCTGGTGTCAGTGTTGCCCCATGTCAGTGCGAGCATGTTACATCTCCCAGGTGATGCGCATCAGTGTAAACCCGTGTCAGTGCAACTCCGTGTCTGTGTAACCCCGTGTTATAATTTAGTGGCCGCTAATTCTTAAGTTGTATATGTATATATCGAAAGGGACAAGGGGCGTGGCGGTGAAGCCAAAATGGTGATTATTTGGAAATAATCAAACTCCATGCAGGGTTACCTCCCTTGATGATTCGGTAAGACCGCTGCCACCGGTGACATTTGACCCACATTTTGTGGACTTCCGCGGTATTACATTTAAGATATATACTAAGCGAATAGATCAACATGTTGCCCTTATTAAGCACACACAATTTCGTAATTTCGTTTCTTAAGTTTGGAATGTCCCACCAGAACCAATGAACTATATTGCGAAACGGTGTGATTTGATTCTCTCATAATTGTATCATCACAAAAGTGTAAACGCACGTGGACGAAATTGTCACGACAACACGCATGGCAAGTCAAACACAAGAGTTTTAATTTGCGGCAATGTTAACAAGAACCTTGCGAAAATCGTCATAAAAACTACCGCTTTAATTCTCCATTCCGTCATTAAGTTTTTAGTGCGGGAATAGTTCTGAAAGTACATAAGAGAATTGACTTTGCCATTTTGGATGGAAAACCCCGCGCTAAATATAGAAAACTACAGACTATAGTACCCAACCGGTGATAGAGTCAGGAAGGAAGTATGACTGGTGCGCTCTGGTAGAGATTGGGAACTATTGTCAAAGAAAAGAATATTGTCATGTATTTGATGCTACGTGTGTCTATGCATCGACAAGTAGAAGACACGCAGGGGTGTGTTAGTCACTGTACGAACGGTCTCCCCGGAAGCCCCGGACATAACAAGAAGAATCCGGATCGTGTTTACAAGACAAACACAAGAACTCCGGATGAAATATTATCATAGATCTGGATGCATGTAGACGTCATCAGGAAGTCTTTCTATGCCGTTCGTGTGTATCTCATTTGGAAAGTGAATGTCTGTTAATCAACACTATGTTTTGATTGGCCAACCGATATTAATTATTGATATGTATTCTGTGATATTTTCCTCTTATGTTGAATGAGTCCTGGTCATATTGAATGAGAAACAGTTTAGTTTTCTGTTCAGGCCAATGTGCCAGCAATTTTATATACTTCTACATGTATGAACGTGGAATATATGTCCCAACCCATCTAATGCATGTCCAAACAGGGATTTTGATATAGGGTTATCAGTGTTGATAATTAACATGAATTTCAGCTGTACCCAACAATCCATAATCGGAATCCCAAATCCTCATATGTACGAAGAGCAAAGATTTTAAAGACGAAAGAACCTCATTTCGTTCAACGCGACGGGTTTTTTTTTTTTTTTTAATTATTTTTATATATATATTTGTTTTTTGTGCGAAACATCGCCGAGATCCATTTTCCGCCATGATTTGTGCCGACAATCTAGATCTGTGATTTGATTTGCCGTAATAGTAGAGGCTCTTATGTTCATTTTTTGGCTTCCGTGTGCATTCTGTGAAGAAATATTGCCACTATGCTCATGATGTTGCTTGATATCTGGGACACCAGAAAACAAATGTTAGACACCTGGGGTCGCGACTGGGTAGATTTATGACGTCATCAAGATGGCCGCCATCCAACATTTCAGAGTAGGCACTGGATCAGTTTGATTAATACCTAGTAGTGAATTTATGGTAGGAAATATAATATTTCTCTACTGTTGTGACACTATGATAACAGGCTTCACTTTGACAGAAAAATTGACCACATTTAACCAAGATGGCCGCCAAAATGGCGACCGAAGTTCGGAAAAATGATGAATTTTCACACATGTCTCTTAAAACATTCACGGTTGTTTGAAATCGGTGGCTAATATCAACTTAATTTTAAGTACATTTGAATACCTAACCATTTGAACATGATAATATGTCATACTTTGGGTCTTATTCATACAAAATTTCGTCAAAATGTGAATTCATAAATATGCTATGAAATTTTACCAATTATCGATTTTGTAATTGAAGCCAAGTGTTAGCCAGAAAATAGCTGAATTTGATGACACACATTTGCAACAGGTTTAAACATATAGATTGCCATATAATTACAACCAAAAAAGTTTATCTGTATTCAAGATGGCGACCAAAATGGTTGCCAAAATTGATAAATCACTAAAATTTGTCCAAATTTTCATTGATATCACTCCTAATGTGCGATTTAGTCAATATAGGTGAATATATCTGCTCCGTGTTGGCGTAATAACATGGAGACATGAAACAAAATGAATAGTTTGTGAACAATGGCTGTTTATACTCAAGAATTCGAGAGAATGAAACTTCGAAAATGAGATGAAATCATCAAAATGCCAACCATGAATAATTTCAAAGTTGGCATTGAGTCTGGGAGGAAAATTTAGATAGTGAAATGATTATGTTTCGCGACCAATAATACCATTGGATCACACTTCGTCTTGACGGTGCAATTTGGACCTCAAAATCCAAGATGGCTCCCACAACGGCGAGCGAAATTCTAATAATTGATGATTTTTCACACTCGCCTCTTAAATTATTCACAGCGGTTTGAAATCGGTGGCTACTAGCAACCTTATTTTGAATGAATTATACTATCTAATCATTCGACAACCATGATATGTTAGATTAACATATTATTATATATATGAATCTAAATTCAGGATGGTGACTCAGATGGTTACCAAAATGGAGAAATCATCCAAATTTGCTAGTTTTCATTGATAACGCTCCTAATGTGGGTTTCAGTGACTACTGGTAAACATATTTGTTCCCCTGTTGACAAAAGTGCCAGGAATGCTGATACCTTCTGATACAATATGAATATTTGCGAAAAGTAGCTGCTTATATTCGAGATTTCATGAGAATGGAAACAGAAACCATGAAAAGTAGATAAATTCATCTGATGTTGACCTATTTGAAAATATCAAAATCTGAATACATGCTGATTACATCCATCATTACATGTACATAGGAAATGTCCTGAATGGGTTCTCGACTAGAAAAAAATCCCTACCTCAACAATAAGGCTGTCGGTATTGAGCAATACTTTAATTACTTCCCCTTGATAGCGCCCCCCCCCCCCCCCCCCCCTTATGGGGTTTTGGCTAAGAATTTTTCACTTGACTCCTGTATTGCTCATGTAATGCCATCATACTAAGTCAATTCTACCGACATTCAGCTGCTCACGGAAATTAATTGAATGGACATCACACAATGCAGTACCCCAAAACAGTAGCGGCATATAATGCGTTGACATTACAGACATCTTCCATGTTAACAAGCTTAATAATTAGTGTATACTTAGTACAAATATAAGAATAGGAGCTAATATTTGTGTGATTCGTTCTTATTAAATACATGTACGAAAACACAGGGTATACTTTTGTGAAACTGAGAAAATTTACAATAGCCCGTCCTTGAATAACATCTAGTTCAAATTGTGTGTGCATCAGGGGATTATATGACAGTAATTGCTTTGTCGCAGACTACCAAACGAGAGCGTTCAGATGTGAGCTCTATGTGTCTTCTGCGAAGAAGAATCGCATTGGTGGATTTCTACCAGACCTCTGCTTATTACATGCGATATATAGCGACTAGATATAAATTATGTTCAGGTTTGTATCAAAACAGAAACTGCTGTGGAGCTCTGGTCAGCTCATAGGTCAACTCACTGACTCCACACCAAAGATTTGCGAAAGCGTGGCTGATTTTGATCGAGCTAACATAGGAAGATAGCCTCATATAATGAGATTAATTGGTATACATGTGTATTTGAGTTCCACAGAGATAGCTTTCTGGACATCGCATATACTGCAAGTTCGTTCCGTGTATGATCCACACCTTCCTGTGCTGAACTTATGCACTCATCAAGTTTATATTAGATACACCCATGTCATGTTTGTCACATGTGTTATCGAAGTTCTTTCATGCTTGCGTTATGCGTTCTCATCAAAATGTCATACAAGAAACATATTCACACCAAATTTTCTTTAAATGCCTGCATTTCTGTAATTTTATCGGCTATCGGCAATGTTCCAGATAAAATTGATAAAAATCATTTGTCGCACCAATGCACAGTTCGACTTGGTTGTAGAGGCAATACAACTCACCGACATGTTGAGGTACATGTATTATTATTGGGTGGAAAGTTTGTAGTATTCTTTCCAGATATTTTATAGAGGAACATTTGATATCCCACTACAATGAAATCAGGTCTGCAGAAAACTCAGGTCGTTAAACGTTGTAATCGTATACCTTCCTGAGCAATAGTTGAAGTAAATTTCAGTTATGGACTCTTCAAATAGCTAACCATCCACAATCTTCTCTCAATTCAAGCATAACCTTGTTATCTATTACTTCCAACATTTGCGCAGTATCTATATTCCAAGCTTGTTATTGGCCTACTTGTGGATCCGACTATCATGGTTGTACGGTTTGCCAGCAAATTCTATAAACTACATTTGTTCTTAATAACGTCCATTAAATGATCCTGATGACCCGTCACTGTATTCATTACTTCGATGCACCACCATATGGCATGGACCAAAGACGAGCTTCTGGTGTTTCGATGAGGTATTTCATCACTAAATATCCAGGCACTAGGCATAGGCATTTTGATTTCACGATATTTTTTCGTTGACAACCAGGAACAAGTTGAGGAGCCGTTATTGTCACTTGCTGGACTCGACATGGAGAATGACAAACCTTAGGCTATTTTTGCCCGATACTGATGTTTTGACATATTCTAAAATAAACTGACAAGCATTAACTCGGTTATGTGCACAGCTCTGTTAGACTACATCAAAGTGAATATGCAATGTATCTGCTATGAGGTCAGTGGCCGTATTGAAATTTATTTATTAAGTCTGTATCATGGACTCTCCATTCCACAACCGAAGCAAATATTCTATATGGATTCTCTGATATTCAGTCGGAGAGTTTTGTGGTGAGCTCTGTTTGCTTGCGAGATGAGTTTGTAATTCAACTGTAGTTGCTGGGGTGAGTTGGTTGTAGATAGACTACCATCAATGTGACCATCTATTGGACGAAGTAACAAGAGTGGTACATGTGCTGACTCACGTCTTGAGAAGTGTGACAATGTCTCAACTATTCAAACGAATTTCGGGTGATGAAACACAGATATGCCAAAAACAAGAAACTGAACCATGCAATATCCCCTTATTGTATCTTATTAGACACAACTGTTTCATAATTAGATACGAAATACTGTTTGCACTAACATGTAATGCCTGTGTATTTCTAAGTTGAGCAATTATATTTCCCGGTGGCAGTATGATAGCAATGCAACTTCGACTTCGGTGAAGTCAAGGTGTGATATTTTCCCTGAATCTTCTGAATTTTTGTGGCCGGGCGAAATCAACGTGGTCAACAATTCATCAAGAATAGGCAACGAATAAAGCAGATTTACCCCAAACGAAATAATATAGCCATAAAGTTGGATTTATGTCTGTATTATGACTGCACGGATTCTTTTGCGTTCGAGTACTCATTATGCTCTTATCCGGTTTGACTTCCTTCCCAGGAAACGGACAGGGTCGTTTAAATTATATTGGGCAATGTCATGTTAGGTTTCTAAGAGTCCATTCCGATATATTCTCGATTATAAACAAACTATGTTTGGTCAAACATAGTCACAATATACCTTAACATGATAGTATCTAATTTAGATTGGGCGAATATATCCAACTCCTTTGCTAAATGCCGTTTGAGAATATAAACATTTGTCACATTTTATAACTGAGTGTTGGCGGCCATTCTGGCGACCATCTTGGGTCAAATAGATCAATGTCGAGTGTAATTGAATGACACTAACGATATTTAAAACTGTGTACACTTTTGTTTATTTTATTATGCCTATTTCTGTCCAATGTTAATCTAGAACCTCGAGAAGCAAGTTTATTTGTGAAATTACATAGCGAATTATTTAATTTGCATTTTTCGGAGTATGGACAACAATTAGACACAAATTACAGTATAATATGTTTTCCAAAGTACTTGGTGTCATGACTGATAAAAACAAAGAGATGTCCTACTCGCCACAGTTTACGAATAACCGAAAATGATGTAAAGGGCATGTGTAACAATTCAACACATTTCTATATTTCGGTCGCCATTTTGACAGCCATCTTGGTTTTTTTTATCAATCTTGTTCTTTCAAAAGGAAGCATGGTGCAATTTTATCATTGCCGTAGAAATGTGGTTTATTTTCTGTGTTAAGTTTTCTTCCTCACTCAGTGCCCATTCTGCAATTTTGTGTGGCTGCCATGAAAATGATTTGACTTAATATTTTCGTGGTATAATTCTGTTGAATTCTTGGGTATAAGCGGCTATATGGTTCACCAAATTTACAAATTATTCCATAAGTCCATGGATTCACATATATTAACTTTTCCCCAACACATGAGTGATATCAATAAAAATTGGACAGATTTTGGTGATTTCTCCATTTTGGCAGCCATCTTGGCCGCCATCTTAAACGAAAATGCACTATATGGCAATTCACATATTAAAAATATTTTTACATTATCTTCATCAAATTTAGTTATTTTCTGTTCAACTCTTGGCTAGAATCACATAATTGAATTTTGGTTAACTTTCATAGCACATTTTTGAATTCACATTTTAAAGATTCCTGGCAGGAATGAGATCCGAAATATGGCATATTATGTTGTATAAATGGTTGGATACTAGAATTTATTCAAATTTAGGTCTTTATTCGTTACAAATTTCAAACATCGGTTAATGATTAAAGAGGAAAGTGTGAAAAATCATCAATTTTCCAAATTTCAGTCGCCATTTTGGCGGCCATCTTGGTTTATGGTGGCCACTTTTTCTGTCAAATGGAAGTATGGGGTATTAGTTTCACGTCAGTTGTGAGATAATCAAATTTCTATAATAAATTCACAAGTAGATATTGATCAAACTGATTCAGTGCATACTGTGAAATTGTGTATGGCGGCCATCTTGATGACGTCATAAATCCACCCAGTCGCGACCCCAAGGTGTCTAAGGGTGGATACACACATGCATGTAATTTCTGTATGTAAAATCCATGTATTTTACATGGTCACACCAATCATTGATAGCATTAATCGCCTTGCGCGCGATCGTTCCATTTCAACAGGCGAGACCAGTGAGTAGTTATAAGCCAAAATCAAACTAACTGCTATCAAGAGATTTTAGGCCACTCATAAACATGTCTTCTTTCACGGGTGCCGAAATGAATAAATCCTGTCTGATATCTGTTGCTGTTTTTCACAGTTTTAGTTCATTTCGAAAAGTGGATTTGAGTCCGTCGATTTTATACTTGATTTGTTTCTCGTCATTTCTTGGAAACAGGATAATCCAAAATAAAAATAAAATGTGCAGACTTTTGAAGCTCTTTTAGGACGAATGTGATACATGAGTGTTTAATGTCCCACACACTGTCTCCCAATTTGAGCTCGTCCAGCAAAACCCGAACGGCTCTCTGGCCCCACATTTTGGAACTGCTATATTAATACACATGGCAATCAACTAACTCATACATGGTGAATTCCATGTTAAGTGATTTAGCCTAATTGGACAACGCCGAGTCGTAAGGATAAGGATAATTGTTTCTCGACTATGCCTGGCCTGAGCTTAAATTTTAACAATCGATATGGTGCTCTCATGCCTTGAATAACAGGCATTGGAAAATTAAGACAATACCAGTTTGTTGAGATTGCTCGGATCATTTTAGGGCGAGCTGATATGATAACATTCAATTGGGATTTCCATGCATATATCCATTACAGCGCCAAACAAATTAATGCAGGTACAGCGTTGAAAGAAAAAAGAGTCCCCCCCCCATTTTTAACCCAGAATTTACAGAACAGTATATGTTTCTCAGACCAAAGGATGAACAAGTTCCTAACTGTCACAATTTTAGCCTGTACAGGCTTGAATTATCACGTTTTGGACTATAATCCATGATTGGGGAGGGGGCTGGTTCTCGAAAGTTTCGAATAACCAAGGGATTTAGTTGAATGTATCGGCCGGGATTATCTGGGCAAGAATGTACAACATAATGTTTTACTTAAATATTCCATAGTTGTAAATTGTGCGATTATAACACAAGAGAGGAAAGTGACGTAGTTGTGAACTCGTAGATAGACAACTCTTTTCTCGAATGAAGACACACAGCAACACCACCTTCTGTACCTTAAAATTTAAAGCTGTAATAATATGTTCATAATTATATGAACTTATGAATAGCATAAATTGCTGCATATGATATTAATCACTCATAGCAAACAGGCACGACAGATGAGCACAGCACCACCTTCTGTACCTTCAAATTTAAAGCTGTAATAATATGTTCATAATTATATTAATTTAGCATAAATTGCTGCATATGAGATTAATCACTCGTAGCAAACAGGCACGACAGATATGACTGTCAACTACAATATTTACAAATCAGGAGTGGCTTCGTGGCTTCAGGGGGTAGGACTCATGGTGCTGCAACCCCCCCCCCCCCCCCCATGTTGGGGATCATAGCCCCTGAATTGGGGAAATCCTGGGACCATCACTGGTATAAAATCAAGAGAAGACTGACAATGATTTAAACAGAACGTCCAATATTTGGGTTATCGCGCGAACAATTATTTTAAGCGGCCTGACGACTTCGTCCAGTCAACGGCTCTCAACGCGTTCAGAGCTTGATTCACTGCGGTCAAACATAGCCGCAATGATTGGGCTGTCAGCAGACACATATTACATGGTCTGTATTATCCATGTAAAACGCCAAATACACGTTATTTACAGAGATTACATGCATGTGTGTATCCACCCTAACATTTGTTTTCTGGTGCCTGAGATATCAAGCAACGTCATTGGCATAGTCGCTATATTTCTTCACAAAGTGCACACGGGAGTACATAAGAGCCTCTACTATAACGAACAGTGGTTATGTCTGTTAAATATTAATCATCTCCACTCAAAATTGCGGCGATGTCTTCGCGAATCCGATATCGGCGATTTTAAATTGATAGATCGCCGCTTGAGCGAAATAAAGTTATTTCGTCTTTATTGTATTGTACAAAATGTAGTTCAATTCATATTATCATAATGACATTTATTGCGAACCACTATACTAAATGGATTCACCCAGTCAGTTAAATAGTGGAATGGTCTATTATTGATTTGGAGGATGTTAAGGTGATACAAGCAGACGACAGATAATAAAAGTTTTGAAGGAGCCCTATGTATTGAGGGAAATGTTTAGATAATAAGTTTGTTGAACTTATTATCGGAACACTTCATATGGAATAACTATTCACCAATTATGTTTTAGTATAGAAAGGGTTGAACTTATTATCTGAACATTTCCAATGGGATAACTACTCATCAATGATGTTTTAGTATAAAAAGGGTTCAAATTATTTTCTGAAGATTTCCAATGGGCCAACTACTCATCACTGATGCTTTAGTATGGCTTTTCCATACTAAATCATCACTGTTTAACACAGATTCGAATATTGTCCTATTTTTAGTTGGACGGAAATGTTCGTCAGTTGGAAATTTCTCAATAGGTGTAATGTTCGAAGTATCAATTGAAAACTTGCAATTCATGTGGGGGGTGCAAATTAAATTTCCATAGTTGGAGAATATGGTCTACAAGGAGGCATAGCTAATCATTCTAAGTTGGACAATGGACATCCTGTATAGCAACATGTTTGTTTTCAGATTTGTGCACTTGTTTCGAGCCAGCCGTTGCATTTTTTGACGAAGGTTTGATAATAGGTCGTGGTAAAATAAAGGGTTACTTACTTGCTGGAGAGCTCGGTCTTTATTAGCTTGGTGGACAATAAGTCATGTAAGCAGATCCTGATGGACTCCACATTTTGCTTATACAATATGTGTACTCGCATGACTTGTATCTTCGATAAAAATGCATATATTTAAAGCTTTCTGTAAGAATGGATTGTCCCATTCAGCCATAAAATAATCCATTGGAACAGTCGATTATTCATTTGGAGGGGTGTTCATGTAATGAAACAGAAGACAGACAGAAAAAAGATAAGACAAGAGGAAAATTATTCAAATTCATTGGTGGGAAATGTTAAGATAATAAGCTCAATAAACGACATATGTTGAACTTATTATATGAATATAGGGAACTACTCGTCAATGCGTATTTAGTATATATATAAAGGGTTAATGATGGTGTGGAATCTAAACAGCCCTGGGTCAAGCGTTGCCTCGTTTGTGAGACCGTTGCCAGGCCAGTACAAATAAAATGGAAGTTACATGTACCATGAGATAATCTTGAATTCAACTCTCCCGTCGACCACATAACGGGCGATACATCGTGTTTATATAGTGATGTGTCTGATCCGGCTAATTAGACTTGGGGAGCAGTGCCATAAAATTTGAAAACGAAACTTCTCGGATAGCAAACAAGCTTCACAAGATGCGGAATGTTATTATCATGCATCAAATTTGAGTCTTCAAAATTCCGCAGAGGGGAAGGGTTTCTACATGTTTGCTCAGGGTCTAATACAGTCATTATCTGAGTCCAAAAATTCCTGATTTCTGCGGCCTTTGCTACGGAAGGTGCCATGGGAGATTCGTAAGTTCAACTGGTCCGTCGACCACATAAAGCGCGATATATCGTGTTTATAGTGAAGTGTCTGATCCGGCTAATTAGACTGGGAATATATTCAGTGCACAAAAGAGCCGCCCTATCGATATGTTTATCGGTCGCTCGGGGGCGCTGATAAGAATCACGAGACTGGAACCCAATTCTCTACCATCGATTGAGTCAAATAATGCATTACAATGCAATATAATATACTCTCAATGTCACAGGGAGTGTAAAGGGAATATACACGATAATGATTGTTCATTATGGGCTATACGCTCACTGAGGCAAGCATATTTGAAGCAATGAACGCTCATACTGAATCCTAGACCAAATCTTCTCGGTCCACAACAGAAGTTGATGTTGTTTTGTACCGAGTCCCGCCACGTCACTCTTCTATAACATAATTTCATTTAAAAGACGTACTACATTTACACGTGGAGCCCGGACTTTCACGTGGCCCCTGTATGTGATTAATCATCTCACATTTCCGCGATTAATCTGACTTCAAAATTATATATCATTTACCGTGATAGAAAAAGAAAATAAATGATACGATCGTTAAATTATCCGGAAAACATGGCTTTGTTTACTTATAAATCTCGTTGCTTTGACATTCAACGGTCATCTGATTTACGAATATATGCATGTTTGATTTCATCATGTTTGGGAAAAGCTGCCGAAGACATACCAGCAAGATAACTCCCGCCCACGATTATGGGCGTAAAGTATGTTATAGAAGAGTAACTGGACGGGACTCGGTCCAAAACAGCTTCAACCCAACCGATATATCCCAGTCTGAGGTGGTCCGAGAATACTTGGTCTGAGTCCGTGCCTCCATAAATATGATATGGATATTGTCGTATGGTCACAGATTCAATTTCGATGGAAGTGCACTGTGCTTCTTCCAACGTATATAATAGTTGATCCGTTCTGTTCCAATAGTCAAACCCATGTTCAGACTGATACGCTTACCAACTCTCGATGAAGGGCTTCCATTATAATGATGTCCCCGTGGCAGAGGTGGTTAGTTCGTGAATAAGATAATCGCAGTCTGGGCTAGACGAGGTTGGCGCGGATTCGAACCCCTACATGGGCGAAAATCGGGACCATCTCAATGAACCATTCTAATTAATAAGATATCAGAATTTTTCACGCTCACTGAAGCAAGCATATTTGAAGCAATGAACACTCATACTGAGCCCGTGCCTCCATAACTCTGATAGATCACATGAAGCCCCTGTTATATTATTAAAATAACCATTACATATTTCCTTATCTCTCGCTAGTGATGAATATGCGCGTGCTACATATCGCTTGACAGAGCGCCAACAAAATGACCACGCTGCGTCTTTACATTGATCCCGGCGGATTAATACTATTTCGAAAATCCGCACATGACACAAACACCAGACAATGCAAAATGATTGTTTTGTTCATTAAAGTTAAATTATTGTCCAACTTCGTTGCACTAACGAAAATAGACACAAAAACAATGAAGAAAATGGGGGACTACATTTACCGTTTCCAGCCCCAGAGCGCAATATACGGTTGTGTAGCGTCTCAGTCAACGCTGTAAATGTATGCATTTTGCAACTTCTTTTAAGGAATTCGATTTGTTAAGAAGGCATACAGCTCTAGTTTCTTTTTATGTGATATACATGTTCTTCAACTCTTTATGTTGGGATATAAGATTTTATGAAACTCTTTGATAAATTTGATTCAAAACACGTCTACGACTCATTGTGAATCAAATTTATCAAACTTGTTCACAAAATCTTATATCCCAACATAATATGCTCCATAATATTACCCCATCACTAAATGGATATACATAATATACATACAAAAATAGTATTTCCTTTCGCACGTCATGTTCGCTATCCCGGGCAGAATATAGTTGTCCCTAATCTATACCTACTCTCTTTCTTTCGACATCAGGATTATTCATTATAGTTAGATTCGATGTTGTATGTTGCATATATTTACAAATATTACCCCCCAAAAAAATCTCATTTATCATCGATTGTGACCATTCTATATTTACCAATTTTGCATGGAATTTATTGATATTTAACCTATTGAAGCTTGTTCCATGTGGATATTGGTTTATTTAGTTTTGAAATTTATACTGATTTTTCAAAATTTCAAGAATTGTTCATTTACCTATCCAAGCCACAAGATAAATGTTAAGACTGTTTAGTGGTATGCCTGTTTTGGTTCCCGGAGAACTGTTCCTTACATAACCTTTGCGCCAGAGATTTGCATGAAATCCCCATTCAAGATTATTTGTCGTTTGACCCACCCCATGTAATCATCCGATATGACGCATTAAGAGGGGAAGATATCTATCATGATTTAGATGGAGTTTCACTCGAAGCGGCAGAGATGAATACAGTCATTTAATCCTTTCAATACTAAATGGATTCTCCCATCCAGTTATAAAAAAAGTATACATTATGACGATATATATTATTCATATGGATGCGTTTTCGGGAATAATAGGCGGACAACACATAATACAACTACATAAGGAGTAATATTTGTTGGAGTAAAATGTTCCGATAATAAGTTCAACCCTTTCTATACTAAACATAATTGGTGAATAGTTATTCCATAGGAAATGTTCCGATAATAAGTTCAACAGACTTATTGAACTTATTATCTAAACATTTCCCTCAATAAATAGGGCTCCTTCTGAACTTGTATTTATCTGTCGTCTGCTTGTTTCACCTTAACATCCTCCAAATCAATAATAGACCATTCCACTTTTTAACTGACTGGGTGAATCCATTTAGTATACATGTAGTGGTTCGCAATAAATGTCATTATGATAACATGTTGGTCGTTTGTTGAACTTATTATTTGAACATTATCTAAGGGATAAATACTCGTCAATGAATATTTAGTGCAGAAAGGGTTAATGGGTTTTCCACAAATGAAATATCCTATAAAATATACGCTCTTGAGTAGGCTGAGATGCTGTTACGGAACAAGTGTTAGACTAGATCCCGTCGTCCAGTTATCCCTCATTACACTGAGATGTTGTTCCCGAACACGTGTTAGACTGGCTTCCGTCGCGCAGTAATCCTTTAATAGACCGAGATGCTGTTCATGAACAAGAGTTAGACTGGCTCCTGTCCCATAGTAAGCCTTGAATAGACCGAGATGCTGTTCATGAACAAGTGTTAAACTGGCTCTCGTCGTCCATTAATCCTTGGATAGACGGAGATGCTGTTCATTAACACGTGATAGACTGGCCCCCGTCGCCCAGTGATCCTTGAATAGACTGAGATGCTGTTCCGCGACAATTGTTCGACTGGCTCCCGTCGTCCAGTAACCCTTGAATAGACTAAGGTGCTGTTCACGGACAAGTGTCAGACTGGCTCTCGTCGCCCAGTAATCCTTGGATAGACGGAGATGCTGTTCCGGTGATCCTTGAATAGACTGCGATGCTGTTCGTGAACAAGTGTTAGACTGGCTCCTGTCGTCCAGTAATCCTTTAATAGTTCAATCCGTGTTCACAAGTCTTTACAAGACGTTGGTGCTGATCACAAAAATAAGCTATATTTGCCCATTTCTGGTATGCTAACCCCACGTTCCCCATAACCGAAATTAGCTGGTCAAGTAAGATGCACCTTTATACCCGATTAAGTGTTTTCAAGGTGTTACTATACCTCGAAATTGCCATATATACATGACCAAGTCGAACCTAGAGACTATTTGCTGGGCAGGCGCTTGTTCGCAAACATTACTTTTGTTTAGCGAGCAATTGGCACCTTTCGCATGATGAACAATTATCGATAAGAATTACGAATATAGGGTAGTACGTCGCTAGAATTTGTGTTCTTTCTATCAGCTGTCGTATTGTCATATCCGTAGTTTACGATTATATACGGTTTTTGAGAAAACAAACGTAGACACTGGAGCTTTGCATGCATGCATTCATCGGGTCTACCACTGAATATGATATATAAACAACGCAATTAAGTACAAAATAATCACGACCAACAAAACTGCAGTGACTGTGAGTGGTAAGAAGTTTGAACGGCATTATTTATTCACAAACGGTTCGTACGAAAACTTTACGACTACCATAAGATATTCGTAATTCTTATCAGAAGTAGTTAAGTATATGCGAACGGAAGCAATTACATGAGAAACGCCATATATGTATATATATTATGACAATGATGCCGCCAGCAATATTCACTGAATGTAATGTTTTATGACAATGATGCTGTTTTCTGCCTATTTTGATATCAAATATACATGTATGAAAATAACTTATTTTGGTAGTATTCTTTGTTATTCCGTTCAGATAAGCGTTTCTGTAATGCTTGCTGACTGGACTGATGTCCGGGACTAAACGTCAATCTTCTGGTGTGATTCGATCAATTGATATGTTGTATTGGAGATAATAAAATTCGATCACTCACACAGGCTAATAATTATTCCATGAATTTCTGAGTAACTTTAGAATACATTTAAGACAGTCCCTTTTATCTCGTTCTCATATTATTTATCCGTATGGACAGCTATGTACAGCAATTCATAGTGTGCGAATTCTAAGTTATTGTCCGAATAATGCTTAATTATTGTCGTAAGAATGCGTGTAGTTATTGCTATGTTCTGGGCAGTCGGACTTATAAAATAAAGCAGAGGCGACAATTGTGTAGATCATTCAATTACCTAGAGTGAACGTGTATTCGGCACAGAACGACTCGGCCGCTGTTTTGGCCTCGTACATCACGTACATCGTGCTCGGCCGCTGGCGTGACCTCGTGCCCCATGTATAACTCGTACCCCGTGTACCTTGTGTCGTGGCCTCGTGCCTCATGTATCTCCTGCTCGGCCGCTGTCGTGGCCTCGTGCCTCATGTATCTCATGCTCGGCCGCTGTCGTGGCCTCGTGCCTTATGTATCTCGTGCTCGGCCGCTGTCGTGGCCCCGTGCATCATGTATCTCGTGCTCGGCCGCTGTCGTGGCCTCGTGCCTTATGTATCTCGTGCTCGGCCGCTGTCGTGGCCCCGTGCATCATGTATCTCGTGCTCGGCCGCTGTCGTGGCCTCGTCCCTCATGTACCTCGTGCTCGGCCGCTGTCGTGGTCTCGTGCCTCATGTATCTCGTGCTCGGCCGCTGTCGTTGCCTCGTGCCTCATGTATCTCGTGCTCGGCCGCTGTCGTGGCCTCGTGCCTTATGTATCTCGTGCTCGGCCGCTGTCGTGGCCCCGTGCATCATGTATCTCGTGCTCGGCCGCTGTCGTGGCCTCGTCCCTCATATACCTCGTGTTCGCCCGCTGTCGTGGACTCGTGCCTCGTGTACCTCGTGCCTCATTTACCTCGAGCTCGGCCGCTGTCGTGACCTCGTGTTTCATGTACCTCGTGTTCGGTCGCTGGTGTGAACTCATGTATCTCGTGTTCGGCCGCTGGTGTGACCTCGTGTCCCATGTATCTCGTCCGCTGTCGTTAGTGACAAATCCACGCCAATGTTGCACATTTATAGTAGTATAATTTTAATCTGGAATCACAAAATAACACGGAATTAGATTAAGCAGGTAGGCATCAAGAATGGATAGTGGCCATTTGCGTTTTACATATATCACACGAAAACGGTATAAATGCTAGACAGATAACCACAAATTAACCTACGATGCATGTTGGAATGAAGTACAAAATGAGTATACATAGTAGCAAAGCAATTACAAGCCATACGTGTGTGAAATATAAATGTAGCAATGTGGCAACATTAATTTTATTGGGAAACAAATAAGGCAAACTAAGTTAAAATGCACACCATTAAAAAAACGTACGTATAGAAACTATAGGACAGTTTGGGCGAAGTATATGCAGGTATAAGGAGCAAGGGAGCGATATATATAGAGAGAGAAAGTGTGCGATATATGTGCATTAATATAAAACAACTATATAAATTGGTGGATGCGATAATATAAAAATAAAAAGGTCCCATAAGATGAAGGAAAATAGTTATCACGCCAGCTACAATGGATACTGATTTGTGAAGCCTACATAACGCACGCTGAAAAAGTCAAGTTCAACAATTGTATTAGTCGTGAAAATAACAAATTAGAACCTGCGTATTGGCGGGACTGTTGATCAAGTCAAAGACATAGTTGATTGCGTCGCGTAACCAGGCGATCAAATCAGTCGAATTTGCAAAGGAATAATATTCCTGCGATCGTTAGACTGTGAGTTTGAGTGAAGAGAATAATTCTGAAAAGTTGGTTTAACCGAGCGACACCTTTCACAGAGCGCCGAGACTTAGCATGTGTTATTTTGAGAATCATTATAAAACAGATCACCAATACAAGTATAGACAGAAGTCATCTTGCTTTTAACCCAGCATATTCAAGTATCCGTACCATCACACGTCTTAGACATGCCTATCGCAGCGCGATACACATCTCACTCGATATTATCCCTCACATGCACTCAAAACATATAACTCGTCAGACTCTAAACCAATATTTAGTCAACCGAATCCGACTAAACGTTGGGCTATAGCTGTTAACTAAACTAGTTGGGTAAGAAAAAAGTAACCAAACATTTTGTTATTGTAACCCAACTTTTAACCAAAGTTTCCCAAATATGTCCAATGAAGGATTCATATCTGACCTTAATAAAGAATAGATGTTAAATTTAATCAGCCTTCGAGCCTATATTATGTAACACGAAACGAGGTGTGACATATAATGACTTCCATTTCGGGAATAAATTAACAACCGACAGTAGAATATGTGTACCAAATACACAAACAATACAATAACTACACATGTCCGACATAACAGATAGGGCATCGTGTATTTATTTGAGTTTGATACGAATAAATAGCAGAAAATATGAGAGCTCACATCCAGCAACTCATTATCAAGTGGCGCAACTGAAAACCAGAGATTAATAACTAAACTAATCTAACCCAACAATCTAACAAAACAATTGAACCCAACTTCTGGAATTTGACCCAACCATTAGCCAAACTTTGGATAACCCAACAATGTTAACTAAACTTTATGTTTAGTCTGTAGTACACATCTGGCTCCTGCATTGTCTTCGTGGGTTGTGATGTATCAACTCTGGTTAAGTGGCTCTGCTAATTTGCTACGATGTTGGTGGGTCCTTGATAAATTGATATGATCTTGGTACGGAAAACTGATGCTGCTAAGAAAAAGCCTCTAGGCCATAGTTACCACGCCACAACCGGCTCTTGCATTGTAACTCTGCGAAAATACAAATATATATATATATATGTATACGTATGGAGGCAATGCATGCACGGTTCATTACGACCGTTTATATGAGTGTATTCTGTGATTAAATGTGCGTGCAAACAGTTCGCATTTACGATCTAAATTGTCATGTATCGATTCCAATGACACAGCCAGATGTCGCTCAATTTAGATCAAGCTTGAAAATCGGTTCCTATTTTCTCCCATGTCGGGGTTCGAACCCGCGCCCGGTAAACTTAGCTCAGACCGCGATGACGGTGTACCCCCGACCTATCATTGAACAAGGATGCCCTTTCAACGAGTGTTAAACGTCTCTGCGTATGACTTCGCATGACGCAAACTAATATCTGTCGTGGTGTTACAACATAAGATTTATTCCAGGAACAGTAATTCGAAACAATCAATAAACTTGAAATAATATACGAGTTTACCTCCCTTGTCGCCAGCGTAAGTCTTAAATTGTCGCACTTTGTTGCCCGGAGCTCTCTTGTGACTGAAATGATAAAGTGTCGTCTGTCCAAGCTCCAAGTTATCTGTCTATAAAAATAGAAATCCTCGCGCTTATATTGCCTCATTTCCGTTATACGAGCGACACACTGTCAGTCTGAGTTGATTTAAATAGATGAAAAACAAACACTTACATGAGTCTCATCTCCGGGTAATCTATCACGTGGGGAAACTCATTGGGAATCCCAACCACTTCCAGACCAATACCCTCGATTCCCCGAATTGTTTTCTGTGTCACAATACGTGTACATGTAACCGGGACGTAGCGACAGGGGGTTTAGGCCACGTATACCACTGACATAACTTAGTCATAAAACTAAATGTACATGTACCTATATATAAGACGTTTCTGTGTGTTTTTTTTTTATTTAGTGTCCAAATGCTCCCCACATGTAACAGGGACGTAGCGATAGGGGGTTTTGGGCACATGACACTGACATAGAATTAGTCATACAACTAACGGTACCGATGTATCAGACTAATTAGTTAAGTTTAGTGTTATAACTATAATGTTGTATCAGCTAGGACCTCTGGTTCTGTCGGAAATGTTCCCCACTTCATAAGAGCATTCTTGCGACCACTTGCCACCATACCAGAACTTCTTTCCCACGGAGCAGAGCGGCAACTCATTTTCGGATCACTTTTTGAAACTCGACCCATTTGTTTCATTTTTCCCTCTTGCGTCGCCTAATTTCCGTTATACGACCGACATGTGATTACTAATATTGCTACACAAGCCTGTTCTGATAGATGACTGAATAATATTGAACATATACAATTGAAATTGCTATATTATTAACAATTCTCAATGTGTGTCTTATATTATTATCAATAGTGTTCAGTCAACGACCGATATACTGTCAGTGTGAGCTTATTTAAATTGATGTAAAGCAAACACGAGTCTCATATCCGGGTAAACTAGCACGCAGGAATCTCATCAATAATCACAACCACTTCCATGGTTGTCTATCGATTCCCCGAATTCCATACGTATCACAATACGTTTATATGTGACAGTGACGTAGCGACGATGGATATTAGGTGATTTTTTTTTTTAACCCAATTTTTCTTCGGCCAAAATGTTCGCCCCACTTCACTGACCTTCCCGGAGTCATTTGCCACCATTTCCGAAACATTCCCGACCAAGCACATTCGGCAAACCTCGTCAAATTCCGTCACCGTGCCCAATGGGTCATAGGTCGAGGAGTCCAGAATGCGACCAAGCAGAGCAGCAACACATTGTTGGACCACTTTTTAAAACTGGACCTAAAATGTTTTCGCCCAAAATGTTTTGCCCAGGTGACATACCACAACGAATTTGGTTAGTTTTCTATATATTCAGTCAACTCAATTACAAAAATATTGTAGTCCCAAAATGTGCGAGTCATATGGCCACATCAGACTATAGTTATTTTCACTTGAAGTTATCTGTCTATAAAAATAGGAATTGTTGGACTATGCATATGATGAACAATGTTCAGTTAGAAAGTTTTCGCCCATAGGGGGCGTTAGTTTGACATTTCCAACAGTTGGACAGCTTGAGGAAAAGTTGGAAAATTCCAAACCAAAGGGGTTAATTTCGCAGATTTAAGAATTTGTGTCTGTTTCAGGGGGTGTAGATAGATGTAAGCCGACACCCCAACAGATACAGCATTTAGTCCAGGCGAGGTGTGGGGCAAACATATTATCTGGTGCTTGCAACTATTTTCCTGATTTTTCCTAATTATTTACAAACACTTAGACTGTTCTATTGTTCAGCAGCCTAAATAATACCCTTTTGTTTTGAAATGGTCGTTTGGATACAGGGCCATCACCATGCGAGTTAGAGGCTATAATGTCTAAGTGAATCGTCACCGTGATCTTAAAAATATCACTCTTATTTGTGTCGGACTTTCCCATATAATTGTCAGATTTTTGTGGGACTATTTTGTCTACTTATTTCATACCGTAGTATTATATATCCTATTGCCATCTTCTCGTCGACTGTTTACTGGGCCACTTAAAATTATCGGTGGTGAAAAATTATATATTTCAAACATCGATATCTGATCACTTTGAGCTTTGATGGGTGTGTTCCTCGACTGGAATCAAATCTTATTTACCTCCGACGCCAAGGAAATAGTAATTTGCGAGCGTTAGTTCGGATTATACATCTTTAATTGGTATCTTAACATAGGTATTATCGGTAAGAGACACTGCTGATAGAGCTAGATTGACATATTACAGATCACACGTATTATAATCGGAGTTCACATTGACTCATCATAGTCATGCATCATATGCGGGCGCTTGCGGTCAGTTGAGTTACTCATATCCTCAACGACTTGGCCATTTCTGCTTCGTTCAGAAATCAGCTCTTCAATAAATATAAATAATATTCGCGCAATGCTGCAGTACACGGCCCTGGCAATTAGATTTTATTGAAATAATTATATCACAAAGGCATCTGAGCACAAGTGATCGCCTTAGTCATTGCTTCTCTCCCCCAGTAACACACATACACTTTGAAGTATATATATATACGTGTACATCAATATAATTTGCAAACACGGCATGTAATCATAAACGAAAAAAACTAAAGTGAATGTCTAATTAAATAAATAAATTTAGTGTGTTGGGAGCTATCCTGGCAATAAGGCGATGACCATGACTCGTTAACGCATTGATGTGATTGGAGCATAATTCAATCACTGCATAGCTGTACCATACTTAATCATGCATTAAATAGTGACAAATAGTAATATATATCAATAATTAAAGTTTAACAGACGAGTCTCCCACTCAACTGAGGTATATTTCCTGGTATAGTATACACATGGTCAATCACGTGATTGAAATACCCCAGAAAATATGGTGTATATTTATGGAAGAGGTTATTTCCCAGCGAAGCGGAAATGGCCCAGTCCTTGAGACTGTGTTTACCCAGTCGGATTTCCGCGTAATATTATAATGACAGTCTGATTACCCAGTCGTATAAATATTATAATGACATGCACGTCATCTTATCTTCACTTCTTCAGATACACGGAAAGCGCATTATACGACGAATTTCAATAGTACGATTTTGCAACTTCTCACTGTGGTTTAAATATTAGAAATCGTCTGGCTGTTATATCCGCATACGGCTTTGTGTACTGTTCAGCCATTGGTTTATATAGTGTTTTTTGCTTGTGCCTGGCATATGGTAGTGATGAAGGTGTACACATGATATAAAAATTAAATTGTTATTGGACAAAATGCTTTAGATTTCTGAATAAGGGTTGTGAATAACCTTCAATCAATGGACGGTTTCGTCGACGAAGTCTGGAACTGTCACACTAATGTACACTGCACCTTACCAACTGAGCCAAGAGGCAAATGTTGTTGAGGTACACATAGGGCCTATACGTGTATCACATAAATCAGATGTTGGGAATATATACACCACTCGTCTATGGCATTCCAGCAGATATTATATTAGTGTTGGTCACATTGCAATTGAAACCGCGTAAGTGCAGTAACTCTATATTATCTGTGTTCCATAAGTATACAATAAATCTAATGTCAGAAATGGTATAACGCGCTCAAGATCATATATGATATACCAATGATTGTAATTATAGAATATAATATATATTGGTTTCGCGAATGACCAACTCAGAATTCCGTTAAAATAACAATAACAACCAGCACCTAATTAACGAACCGGCGACCAACTCGGCCGTCTCCGACCACAACCCTCAGTGGGCTGCATAACGAAAATTGTCTATAAAAGTTGAAATATAAGACCTACAAATTACCTTTTTCATTTATTTTATTTGTAATTGACATAGCTTGTCACAAACCAAAAATCAACATTATTGACATAATAATGTAAAGGACAATAAACTTGAAATTCCCAACTACACCTTTTACCGGACTCGGCCTCCGGGTCGCAGTTCGAGTTTTAAATCCGCCCAAAAAAATTCCCATTTCTATAAATAAAACCCCCAGCGCTCAGACGAAACATTAATCTCTACATTGGTATAGGTTAGAAGGGGCTAAATAAGTAGAATTACGTCCCTTTCGTTTTACAGGGTATCTCGAATACGAACTGGTCTTTACGAACGCATGCATCGTGCACTTCGGAACTCGAAAATTTAGGGTGGGCGTGGTCAAACGTTAACACTGTGGCCTATGGAAAACATTTAGTTCCTTCTAACCTAGACACGCGGAATAATTATGTGACAATGTTCATGTAACGTCCATGTTGCGTTATTCACACTTCGTTACATGTGACAATGAAGGCACGTGCTTTATGCTGATTTTCATGCTCTTCTCGCGGCGTGTACGTCACGTCTATAACAGACCACACACTCTATAATATAATAAGCCATACATAGGCACCCAATACATGGTGCACACTCAGTGATGTGGTACCTTCATATATAGTACCAAGATTATTGTATGGCCCCAGAAACAACGCGATATGAATGATACTGGCTACATGTACTACTATGTTACGCTCTAGGCATTTTGGTATATGGTACCAACTTGTAGACTGGTACCCTGTCCCAACTCCAGCTACTCGCCCGTAGGGACAGGGATAGGCTAAACAGAAAGTGGAATTTTGAATTGTGTTTCCGGTTTGTGAGACATTGTTTTAAAATAGAAAAGCACATTTCAACATCGGTACGTTTTTCTTAATATAATAATACAAGACGCAATTATATAACTTTGACAACTACTCAATCAAATTGTGAATAGAGTGTTTTTCACAGGAATCGACTAACCCCGATCAACGGCAATAAGTGAAATAGTGCGAAATCATGTTTTTGTAGCTTGGATATTTGGAAACTCTGATGTCAACAAACACCCCCCGTAACAGGTTACATCAATTTTGTGTCGAAGTTTGCTGCCTCATGTCGCATTTTATTAACTAAATTCGTCGGGGATATATTTACGCTCATGTTGATTCCAAAATTAACACAATGGGTCGATGTGATTTGCCTGGGTGGACCTTTTACCATAAATTGCCAAACGTGGCTATACCGTCCCATGATCTGACTAGTTGGTCAGTCTGTACTACATACATTTAAGGGGTTTATTTACATTAATGATAAAACAGGTATCTCCTTCACACATATATGTCAATATAAGTTGATGACGATAGTTTTATTTGTTCCAAATAAGTTTTGTGAGGTACTAGTAATCACATCCCCCCCCCCCCCCCCTCGTGCACGGTTACATCAACATTGAAGAAGTTTGCTGCCTCATGTCTGATTTTTTTATTTCGATGTTTCAGCTATATTATTGTGGTCATTTTAGTACAAAAATCATCTATATGAGGCAGATATATTTTGTTTGCGTGAGGTGTTTTGTGTCAAACGGGAAAATCTGAGTTGTCTGGGGAGCAACGGAGCCTGAGGGTTAATATTAATTGTGCATATTATTTGTTGTTGTCTGTATGTCAGTATGGCTATTCATGCTTGATCATACCAGTATATATTTTTTTTTATAATAATTTTGAGTCTCAGCAAAATGTGTACTATATTGCATGTAAATAATTAAAAATAGTAGTAGATGACAAAAATCATGTTGCTATTATAGCTTAGATATAGCATAAGTACTAGTAATATGTTTAATATTTTGCAGAAATGGACCGTATACCAAGTTAAATATCAACGAGTGTCAGTACAAAGAGAAGAAATGTAAAAAGAAATCGGGATATCAGCACACCGACCAAACACCACTCCGTGAGAAAAAAAGACAAAGTTTTTCTGTAAGTTTTCTGAAATGCATATCATATTTTAGTGGTTATTATTTTAAATACAATTTTATAATATATTTGGAATAAATGGCTAACAGCTCTGAAATCATACCTTTATCCTCATGACATTATGATCTATGAGTCTTGGTAAGGTGGTTATAACTTTTCTCAGCTCATCACCTAAAAATTAATAATAGTTTGTATGACATATTGAAAAAAGCATGTCTTGTACAGTACAGGCCTACTTGTACAGTAATGCCCTAAATAATCGACTCCTTAACCACAACATAATTATGGGTAATTTTTCAGGATTTAGTCGGAAATATGGCTTGCTGCCATTCATCAGATAGCTCTCGGTGAGAGTTTTCCACCGAATAGCAACAAGCCATATTTCCGACTAAATCCTGAAACATTTCCCATAATTCTGCTGTGGCTAAAGAGTCAATTACTACAGTAATGCTCTAAGTAATCGACTTCTTAACCACAGCAGAATTATGGGTAACTTTTCAGGATTTAGTCGGAAATATGGCTTGTTGCCATTCATCGGAAAGCTCACGGGGAGAACTTTCCGATGAATGGCAACAAGCCATATTTCCAACTAAATCCTGAAAAGTTACCCATAATTCTGCTGCGGTTAAGAAGTCGATTACTTAGAGCATTACTGTACAGTTTGAGGTCCCCCATACCTACCTTAATAAATACCCAGACCAAGCCCGGATTTAGTGTGTCTGACATTTGCAGAATCATGTCCCCAGAGAGTGAATTTATTGACACTGTCAGACACAGCAGGCTAGCATCACCAAATTCACCATTTGGGAACCTCATTCTGCTTAGGCCCCAACTGCTATGGGAGACCTAGGATCAGATTGAAATTCCCCAGTTGAAGTTGATAATGTTCACTCATTAGTCACCTCGATTATGCAAATTATTGTCTGCAAATTAGGGGGAAAATAGTAACTGAACAGAAAGGTAACTAAAATCAATGTTAATTTGAGCCATAGATACTGGTACATGTACTTCCAGAAGATGAGGCCTAAACAGAATGAGGTTCCCAGAGGGTTAATTTGGTGATGCAGGGTAGCATCACTAAATTCACCCTCTGGGGACCTCATTCTGCAAATGTCTGACACACTATATCCAGGCTTGACCCTGATCCTAATATTTTTATTTGTCTACCAAATTTATAAATGACACCTGGACTATTTACCTCAAAATCTGCATAAGAATATTCTATTTCATTCTACATTACTCTCAGTAAATCAAGTACCAGTGCTACATTGTAAAAGTCAAAACTAATTGATGAGGATTAGAGTGCAAATCTTTAATCCTTTCATGACGGGAGCCGTACTGGTGCAGCATTAAAGACCCTGTTCCAAAGCATTCTCTTATAAATGCGAGTCTCCCATAGGGCGCCTCGCATATATAAGAGAATGCATTGTCTTACAAGATCAAGGTAAATATTGTTTGGCCAAAGCATTCTCTTTTATAAGGGATCCTCACATTTATAAGAGAGTGCATTGGCACAGGGTGTTCACAAAATTTGAGGAAGCTCCAGTCATGGAAAGGTTAATACAGAAAAGATTTTTAATCAATAGAAAATAAGCAATTAATTTTCTGAAATAGGGACCCATTTTTTTTATTTGAGGCAATAGTTTCTATCAGAACAACATGGTATGCAGTTAACTAGGTTTATTTAATTTTAGGCTTGAAATTTAGAGGATATTACTTGGTTGGTTTGATATCAGCCTGAGACTGAATGTCAAACACGTGCAGGGTCACTGTGTCACCAATAAAACATGTGCGGGGGTCACTGTCACAAACAAATAAATAAATTAATGTCAAATCTACCAAGTAATATCATATTTATTAATTAGATCGCCTCTTTGTAGCTGACAACTCTTTCAAATGAGTGACATCACGCAAACAAAATATATCTGCCTCATATAGATGATTTTGGTACTAAAATGACCACAATAATATAGCCGAAACATCGAAATAAAAAAATCAGACATGAGGCAGCAAACTTCTTCAATGTTGATGTAACCGTGCGCGGGGGGGGGGGGTGGTGGTGTGGTGTGATGTGATTACTAGTACCTCACGAAACTTATTTGGAACAAATAAAACTATCGTCATCAACTTATATTGACATATATGTGTGAAGGAGATACCTGTTTTATCAGTAATGTAAATAAACCCCTTAAATGTATGTAGTACAGACTGACCAACTTGTCAGATCATGGGACGGTATAGCCAAGTTTGGCAATTTATGGTAAAAGGTCCACCCAGGCAAATTACATCGACCCATTGTGTTAATTTTGGTATCAATTACATGAGCGTAAATATATCCCCGACGAATTTAGTTAATAAAATGCGACATGAGGCAGCAAACTTCGACACAAAATTGATGTAACCGGTTACGGGGTGTGTTTGTTGACATCAGAGTTTCCAAATATCCAAGCTACAAAAACATGATTTCGCACTATTTAACTTATTGCCGTTGATCGGGGTTAGTCGATTCCTGTGAAAAACACTCTATTCAATTTGATTGAGTAGTTGTCAAAGTTATATACTTGCGTCTTGTATTATTAAAGTAAGAAAAACGTACCGATGTTGATATGTGCTTTTCTATTTTAAAACAATGTCTCACAAACCGGAAACACAATTCAAAATTCCACTTTCTGTTTAGCCTATCCCTGTCCCTACGGGCGAGTAGCTGGAGTTGGGACAGGGTACCTATATATCTTTTATTGCCTCCTCGTGGGAGAGTAGATATTTACATGGGTTATAATACATATTTAAATATACAGTTTAACAAGATTGGTAACACCGTTTCTGAGATAGTCCATGCATTATCAGAATCATTTTGATAGCATTCTGACACACACAAGAGTACATGTTCGTGTATTTATGAAAAACGCTGGAAAACATTGTCCGAATTGGTGTTTGTGATCATATTACATATATATAGCAAGAAGATACTTGTGTCTATGATGACCAAGTCCAATATATCGTAGATATGTTCGGAGAGCGACGGCATGTGACCTCCGAGGAAAACTGTCATCAGATCTGTTGGTGCGAGTGATGCTAGGAAAAGATACACATCGATTCCGTGTTTATTTAGTATCATTTCCCAGTGCTGATCAACTAAATGTATCACAATGGGCGACCTGCAGGACCAAAACACATGGTATAACTCGTGGTCATAATCCGTGTCGCACAATCTACACGTCAAATTATTTACGTAAGTTGATTTGTTCAGTAGCCTTGCTAAATGTCTCAGTGGCTTCGAGAATGATCGGTGAGACTTGCACAGATTCCAAATGTTCCATGTTTGATTGGGATGGGAATGGCAGCACAGGAATAATGAGAGATCGGCATTGAGCTCAGTCGAACGATACCACGAAGAATAATAGTTTGTTTCGACTTTCTCGCGAACCAGTCTCTTCCATTCGCTTTTCGATGGAAATAATCCTGTGTCCATACCAGTCTACCAACTTGGTGACCCAATCCAATTGAATGCGGCGATACGTGGGTCGATCACGTGAGGCACGCTAAATTTTCATTTTGCAATAAAAAACATGGCGGCATCCTTATTATTCGGATCGTCTTTCGAATTTAATTGAAATTTGGTCATGTGAAAATGTGGTAGAATGGCTTGGGAACATCAGGGTTTCAGCCTTGTCTGAGTTATTTATAGATTGTATAGATTTAATTATAGGTTGTATAGATTTATAATGTTGACTTTAATTACACACACATTCGGAAATTTGGCCGATAATTTCAGACAACGTGGGGCTACGTGAAATTCAGAAATAGTGCAGGTTCCGGGACAGGTACTTTAGAGATCCTGGATAGGTCCATGCATACAGTACCTGGATATTTGGCACTCCAGGGTACCCGGACATGTACTCCAGATAACCTGGACAGGTACAATGAGGTTCTGCGCACATTACCTGGATATCTGGTACTCCACATAGCAGCTGGATAGGTACATGTAATATATAGCAATTAAACATGTACCCGGGCAGGCACAAAGTACCAGGATATGTACTCCAGAGAACACATTTGTACTCCACACGGACAAGTACATGTATAGTATATACGTGTATTCCATGGTATACCTGCGGTTTTGAGAGTCCACCAGCCATACTTCCTTTCTGAGTCTGTCATCGGATGGGTATATACCAGTACATGTATGTGATTTTCTATATTTAGCGCGGGTTTTTCTGGGGAAAATGGCCAACTCAACCCTCCCCAAATTCAAATGTCATATGTGCTTTTAAAAGATTTTCCACATTA
This sequence comes from Siphonodentalium dalli, assembly GCA_032622095.1. Taxonomy (NCBI): domain Eukaryota; kingdom Metazoa; phylum Mollusca; class Scaphopoda; order Gadilida; family Siphonodentaliidae; genus Siphonodentalium; species Siphonodentalium dalli. Next base: position 72,145,670 of record CP136065.1, on the reverse strand, counting down.
AATCTGACAGACAGAACGGAAATGTAGGTTACAGTGAAGTAATTCGATTGATAGCGCACTCCAACAGATTTTGGACCAAGATGCATCTGATGAAGGAAACAAATTCTGGGTTCTGGTTGGTTAATAGTTGTTTTGATATTTAAACATATACAATACATGCAATCACCCCCTTTGCAATTTCAGACGCCATGCAGTAATAAATTGGCACATTGTAAAGAACGTGGTTCCCAGGTTGAATTATTTTGGTATGAGTTAAAAAATGTCATTTTTGTTCATGCAATTCTGACTCTAGATTATAAATCCGAAATTTAAAGGTATCCGTACCCAACGATATGATTATTTTCATGCAGAAACTTTGAGCAGATGCCAATCCTGGTGATCATGTACTCATTTATCACAATTCGTGGATAGTCAGGGCTGCAGGCCATTATATGTTAAAACTGACGCCTATATATGGGAAATAATTACTTCACTGTAACCTGCAGGTCTTGTTGACGACTTTTGCAAGTTACACATGAAGCAAAAATTTAATGGCAGCTAATTATAACTTATTGCGTTTGATTTGACTCAGGTTTGTCCTTCGTGTTGTTGTTGACTCAGGTTTGTCCTTCGTGTTGTTGTTGTTCATGTGCGTTTAGACACGTGTGATCATAACATAACCGGAGAACCTAACATTAATTACCGTGTGCGCAATAGTTATTTTGGTTCCAAGGTTATTGAATGAAATTATACAAACTTTGTTCGATATTTCTCGTGCTTGATCGGGACAATCTATGACTCTGTTCGCGTACACTTTTAAAACGCCAGGTACCCTAGATTGCCTACGCAGGTATACTATACTTGTCACGTGTGGAGTACCAAAATGTTGGTGATTCTGGTGTCCCTTTCCAGGTACTTCGTAGAGTGCATGTCCAGTTATTCTCGAGTACCTGTCCAGGTACTCGGCCCGGAGTACCTGTCCGGATACTCTGGGGTACCAATTATCCAGGTAATATGTGGAGTACCTATTCGGGAACCATGCATGAAGAACCTGGACAAGAATTGCGGAGAACATCTCCAGATACTCCGAATAAGGTGTACCTAATTGGGATAGTATGCTTTTCCTTGCACGTCGAGTAAAATCTGTCTGAATGTCTGAAATAATCGGCCAAATTTCTGAATTGTGTGCAATTAAAGTAAACATAATATATTAGACATCATAAACCTTTAAATTAGTCAGACAAAGCTTACAACCCGATTATCCCAAGCCATTTCACCACATTTTCACATGACCAAATTAGATTTGGAAGACGATCCTATGCCGCCATTTTTTTCTGTTTCATCACTGTAATATATAGTCTGTAAATTTTACGGTTAAATACCGCCAGCATAGTTGCCACCAGTAATATTCCGTGAAATAAAAAGTGTTTTCCTTAACCGCACAGGAGCGTACAATATATGTTTAAAATATATATATTTTAAACAGAGCGCGCCACTTTAAATACCGCATCGCTATACATACATACATACATATAGCGAAGCCGTTTTTAATGTGACACGCTCGGTTTAACATTATATATTTTAATTAATATTTTACTCGTTTTAACGACACACCCATGTGCACCATAGATTTAAAGTTTATATACCGCAAAATTTACAGTCGACTATATCTCTATATCACAGTATATTATATATTTAATAGCTATTCCACAAAAGTTATGTTCGACCGACACAGAATGTCACAAACACATACTCTAAGTGCTCTCGTAGATATTTGAACAACATTTCCATAACTAACATTATGGTTGTATGCCACGTGGTTTTAATGACCAATGCTCGGTGTAGAATAATTCGATTCCATAACATTACGAACTACCGGTAAGGTTCCATTGATTTCGGAAACAAGGCTTGGTCGAATTCCCAGTTGATGGACAACAAAATGTTTTTAAAAACACACGCAATTGTACACTGGCAAATTGAGTTTACACATAGGTAATTAAAAAGCTCACTAAAATATTACAATTAGTCAGGTTGGTAAGACACATGTAATTTTGATGCATGATTGAATTATCACAGACCAACAACTGCTTCTATATTTTTAAAATAAATATTTCAAGCGAGCTTTTCAACTACGAGTAATACTATTATGATATTCAATAGAAACCATAAGTGCCTCCTGTGGTCCCGATTATATGCTAATAGCCATATAATCGTGAACCCCGATTAACTATCTTTTGGTAGTCAAACGTATGCGCATTAGGTGTATACTTATACATACCCTGTTAGGCAGGTAACTCTATCTACATACCTTCGGGGCGTAAGCTTCCAGTACGTTGTAGATATGTAGATAGAGTTACCTGCCTAACAGGGTATGTATAAGTATAGACATAAAAAAAATTCAGGCCTGTCGAGTTGAGTCACAGTCTGGTTCGCAAGCGTGGTAAAATTACTCCTCCAGGTATGTATATATGTAAAAGTACTAACAAGTCCTACTAAAAAATACCCCTCCATATAGAATAACAATACTAACACAAAGTCTATACAGCCGTGTGAGTGTGTATGCCAACGTCGGGCCATCGGTGGTTCTCCTGACATAGGAGGTATTTACAATATAAGATAAGAAGAAGATAAGACTAACTAAATCTAAATCATACGAATCGGGCCTCTCGTTTAAAGACAAAGGAAAAATATATCGTAGATATCATTCAAATTTATGTAAATGTAGAACATTTGAAATGGCATACCTGTACTTGTTATGGTATGAAATTTTCCAGTCACATGTGTGGAATTGTCCAACAAATCACATGTGCATTTCACGTCTTGATTCATACTAGTATGTGCACATCAGACCCGTGTATCAGTAACAGTCACATTAAGTTGGATTGAAACATACAAGACATAGCAAACTCCGTAACAACATGATACATCGGTCCATGTATTATACAGTTTTGCTCTGACTAATCGATCCTCCTGTAATTCGTCCGTACTGTGAAGTGTTGGTTCTAACCCGTTCAAGTGAGTTTGAGTTCATTCGTACACTCCTCTGTTTCAGCAATGTTTACTCGAACCCTGGATATTTTTTCGCCTTTATTTTCGGTCAGTTCATTATCTGAATGGGTATGTCCAAATATCCAATTCTAGCACGATAGGTGACAGTGTAAAGACTCAAGTATATGTATATGTATCTGTATATATGCGATGCATATTTCGACTTTATGCGAATTTCTGGAGGAGGATTTGGTGATTAGATGGTTATTTGCGCTGCGACAGATTCAGTGTCCAGTAACTTAATTCGAAGGGCAGATAGAAATCCTGCTGGGTCACTGATCTCAACAACCGACTGTTACAGGTGGTTCCACTTGATGGTCGTTTTCACACAGAAGGAGTGGTCATTTTATACCATGCTTGTACGCAGGAGTTCAAACGAAAACGTTTTGTTACACTCCACTCCTCTTTTTTCCACTGGAATTTGACTGACACAATATTCGAATTTGACGATTTGGTTTTCCTTTAATCGGTTTTCTTATGTTTCAGATAGTCTGGCTTGTATAGGGCTGGAACCAACCCCTTAACTATTTTATAGTATTGTATCAGACTTTGTTCTTTTCTTTTTTCCTGGAGAGGCGGAAGCTTCAGGTCTGTCAGCATGTCTGTGACGGCTCCATCATTGATAAAGCGGGCTGCTCTTCTTTGCACTTGTTCCAGTCGGGTGATGTCTGTTTGGTAATATGGGTCACACATTACGGCACCATAGTCCATGATTGATCGTACTAATGCGATGTAAGCTTCCTTTTTGTAGATTTCGGGTGCGTGTCGGATGTTTCGTCTGAGTATAGTCCCGTGCAGTGCATAGCTAGCCTTGTTTGCTGTCTTATTTGTGTGACCAGGTCAGGTTATCTGAGAAGTGGCGAAGACTATAGTGAAACACCCCACCAGACTTGTAATGTAAGTTGAATCACTTATCCACTGGGAAAGGTACATGTGGTCATGTACCTGTTCATATATTACCAGAGACACACAGTATACCTGAGACTTCTCTGTCTTCATATTAGTCAACTTCTGATGACTATCATGACAGTGTACACAAACAAACAAACTCGAATCAAGGAAAATACAAATGTTTATATTAGCCGTCGGCCAGTTTATCATCTTGTCAGAGAACAAACACCGAAATCAGACAGTGTTAACGTAATCCAGCCCTGCAGAGGCAACTATTTGTATATTTCGTACAAAATATTGTCATTTATTTATGAAAAATACGACATCGTCAGTTCGATAATTCTGAAATACAACTTACTCCGTAATGTAACTATTAGGAGCTCACAAAATGAGTGCTCGTACTCCGAGTACGAAGCAGGGTCCAATTAAAAGGTATAATCGGTGTGTTATGTCGTGTCATTCCCGTTGTTATACGGTATATGAACACTGTAAAACTAAAAGTAATCGAGGCGGCCATGTTTTTTTTTATGAATGTGATAATTTAGCGTTGTACCATGATTGTGATTGCCATAACCAATCAGCTCGGGCCAACACGTTAGTTCCCTGTAGTGCCAAAATCATCTAGGTTCCCTGGCCATATAATACCATTGGGACTATTGAAAGTTACCACAGTCGCCACTCTAAGAAAACAGCTCCGAATATGGTTCCCCGTGGAACCAAATACCAATATGGAACCAAACAGTTTGGTTCCATGCTGCATTGGTTAAATCTGGAACAAAATCCAAAGTTTGGTTCTTCAAAGAACCCAGCGAATTCAAGGTGTGTGGGAACAGACCTAGTTTTAATGTTCCACAGTCTAAAACTTAACAATATCTCCACGCGTTTGGGGTTAAGATGATATTGGGAAGACTAAATCAAGCAGAATTCCATTGAAATACCAATGTACACATTCCCACAGCCTGTTTCGAGTAATAAGCATAGACTCTGGTCATTTTATTGCTGGCAGGGGGGGTAACTCTATTGCTGATATCACAAACAGGGAGAAGAGTATGGAACAATAACTTTATTAATATAATTCTATATTTCTTTTAGACATCAGAACCTTTTCGTGGTATATTATGTGAACCAACATCGTGTGATACCGATTTTAAACGGTATAACGTATTTACGAAGTAATAGAACTTTCAGAAAGAAAGACACCACAAACGTGCTTAAAACATACACATAGTGTCACGGGACATTGTATCCGCAAGCGCTCATAATTGTTTCATATTAGGCATTTAATGAACCAAATGGGGAACCCAAACGAACTATTTGTTTTCATGTTCCGGTTATATCATGGGAACAAGATAGAGAACCAAAATAAATCACATTGGTTTTCCCCTCAAGACTAACATTAGAAACAAATTTGGTTCTAAGTGGAACCCGAATGTTTGTTTTCTACTTGATTTGGTTCTTTAAGTTGGATCTTCGAAGAACCAATACATGTTTGGTTCTTCATTTCGTTATTTCTTTTGGTTCTTCGTGAATAACCAAAACATGTGTGTCTGGTTTCTCATTTGGTTCTTTATTTTGGTTCTTCGCGAAAAACTATGCGTTTTGAGCAGCGTGAAATCCGTTACTTATTCCTTATTCGTTATTCCTTATTCGAAATATTTGACCCATGACAACGTCTTTAGTAAGGCGAGATCAAATTTTGGGTGAAATAAAATCCGGGTCAAAAGTTCTAAAATGCCTCGAAAATAGGCAAAGTCCGAAAATAAACGGAAATTGTACGAAACAAGTTCAGAGTCATAAATAGCCTCCTCGGCCAAAAATTTTGAGCCGACAAAATGTTGGGTCGAGTCCAAAAAAGTGGGTATAATTTCAGTTTTCGCTCTGTTCGGTCGGGAAAATTTCGGATTCTGTCAGATTCTGTGGCAAAATGTCCCATATTCATAAATGGCGACCTGGGCCGAACTTTTTGGGTCGAGTCCGAAAAAGTGGGTCTAATAAAAATTATCTCGGTCAAAAACATTCCCTCGGTCAGAAAAATTCCCTCGGTCAGAAAAATTTGGCAAATGACCATGGCAACGTCTTTAGTAAAGTGAGACCAAATTTCCTGGGGAAAAAATCCGGGTCAAAAGTTAAAAAATGCCTCGAAAATAGAGAAAGTCTGAAAATAAACGGAAATTGTCCGAAACAAGTTCGGAGTCATAAATGGCCACCTCGGCCAAAAATATTGGGCCGAAACAAATTTGGGTCGAGTCCAAAACTTGGGACGAATTTCAGTTTTTGCCCAATCTGCTCCTTTGGGAAAATGTGGCAAAATTCCCATATTCATAAATTGCCACCTGGGGTAAAACTGAAATTCGACCCACTTTTTGGACTCGACCCTTAATTTTTTCGGCCGTTTATGACCCCGAACTTGTTTCTGACAATTTCCGTTTATTTTCGGACTATTTTCGAGGCATTTTTTACCCGGATATTTTTTTCGCAGGAAATTTCGTATCACCTTACAAAAGTCGTTGCCATGGTCATTTGCCACAATTTCCAAAATTCCTGACCGAGCAGAGCGGTAATTTCAATTAGGCCCACTTTTCGGACTCGACCCAACAAAAATCGTCTCAAAAAGTTCGGCCCAGGTGGCCATTTGTGAATAAAGAACATTTTCCGAAATTTTCCCGACCGAGCAGAGCGAAAACTGAAATTCGTTCGAGCCTTTTGGACTAGACCCAAACATTTTTCCGCCCAAACGTTTTGACCGAGGATGCCATTTATGACCCCGAACTTGTTTCGGACAATTTCCGTTTATTTTTGAACTTTTGACCCGGATTTTTTTCACCCAAAATCTCATCTCGCCTTACTAAAGACGTTGTCATGGTCATTTGCCACATTTTCCAAATGTTTCTGACCGAGCAGAGCGGGAATTTCTATTAGACCAACTTTTTCGGACTCGACACAAAAAATCTTCCACATTTTCCAAACTTTCCCTACCGAGCAGTGCGAAAACTGAAATTCGACTCACTTTTTTGGACTCTACCCAAAATTGTTTCCCACCTTACTAAAGACGTTGCCATGGTCATTTGCCACATTTTCCCAAATTTTCCTGACCGAGTAGAGCGGGAATTTCTATTAGACCGACTTTTTCGGACTCGACCCAAAAAGTTTTCGGCTCAAAAAGTTTGGCCCAGGTGGCCATTTATGAATATGGGACATTTTCCCAAACTTTCCCGACAGAGCAGAGCGAAAACTGAAATTCGACCCACTTTTTAGGACTTGACCCAAAAAAATTTCGGCTCAAAATTTTTGGCCGAGGTGGCCATTTATGACATCGAACTTATCTCGGACAATTTCCGTTTACTTTCGGACTTTGCCTTTTTTCGAGACATTTTAGAACTTTTGTCCTGGATTTTTTTCACTCAAAATTTTATCTCGCCTTACTAAAGACGTCATGGTCATTTCCAACATTTTCCCAATTTTTTTTGAAAAAGGCATAACGAATAAGGAATAAGTAACGGAATTCACGCTGCTGCGTTTTGCTTAATCTGCAAATGTTGCAAAGCGAAACTATCACTGCGCACGGTTATCCATGCGTTGTAGCGCTCAGTAATCCCAATTGTCGTCGTTATTTTCGCGAAACGATTTTTTGTTTTGCCCTAAAGGTGAATTTTACGACTACGAAAAGCCAAACGCATAGTCGTAACTCTATCCTTGAATTGAGAAACATCTCTATTATATTTTCCTGAAACGAAACGAAACTAAACGAAACGAACACGGGTTATGAAGATGTTCTAATTAACCCTTTCTATTTCCTCATTCAGTTTTAAAAGTATATATTAGAATGGTCTATTATTCATTTGGAGGGATGACGCTGGGTTTACTGTGTGATGAGCGCTCGGGCGGAGATTGGGCAAGTTGTGGTTGGGTGACGTTGACGTCAGATAATACAAGTACGGAAGGAGTCCTATTTATTGAGGGAAATGTTCAGATAATATGTTCAACAAATGATCATGGGTCGTTTGTTGAACTTATTATCAAAACATTTCCTACGGGATAACTATTCACAAACTAGTTTTTAGTAAATAAAGGATTAACATTTTCACCACGACATAATACATATTCTGTGTCTGCATCGTGGTCTATATATATAGTCAGTTTTATTACACGCTTATTCCCAGATACCATGTCCTTGCTGGCTGTTCCATATATTTACAAACCCGTATGACTCACGTGTGGCGTATGCATTCCGTTGAAGTCACATGTCGTACATGACATTCCCCTCAACCATGAAACCGGAACTATAAAATGAAAGCATCACCACACATGAAAAAACAAGCCACGTGTGTGTGCCGGAATAAACACTGTAAGTTGGTTTAATTCACGGATACTATAGAACTGGTGGCCTGTAATAAACACAGGACGACAATGTGTGTGTTGTTAGGTTTGTCGATACGGCACTTGTGCCATCGCGGAATGATATAACTTGAGGTAGTGTCTCTCGTTATATCCTTCCGCGCTTGCACGCGTGCATGCCATATCGAACAATTCCAATTGGTTATTTCTCTCGTTCCATGAGAACATTGAGATACAGAAGAAATATTTACAAAAAGTAGTTGGTGTTAATAATAATGATAGTATATCTACATTATGTACAAGTCTCCCGGTAACACATATGAACATACCTAGTTTGACATATCGCATAATATGTATATAGATTTGTCTTGGCATGATGTTCTTACAGTACGAAACACGCACGTCTGCATGGTAATAAGCCTTATTACTGGTTCGCGATTTTCAAGATGGCCGATGGTTCCATATGGTCCGATTCCTAGCTTTTTATCCAACCCACCGGTAAAAGCCGGTAAAAGGTCAAAGTTGAGAAGAAGCATCCATTTGTAAACATTCGACAGCTGAGTGCGAGAATGTTGTATCAACATTTTATGGCTTAATTTCATTTATTCTGAGTGCAACTACGTGTTTAAGAATTGTTTTGTGGCCTTGTCATCTGTAGAGTTAGGATCTGGTGACGATGCAGACATTCAGACGCCCTTTTTTGTCAACGAACTTCCCATAAGTTACTAATAAATAGCGAGTTCTTGCGTTAAAAAAATAACTCATTTTATTTTGGGAATTCCCAGACTGGAGTCATATGCTAAAAATTGTTCCATACTCTTCTCCCTGTTTGTGATATCAGCAATAGAGTTACCCCCCCCCCCCCCCTGCCAGCAATAAAATGACCAGAGTCTATGCTTATTACTTGTTAACTTTGACCTCCGGAGACCAAATGGCGGATTCACCGCGAGTAAGTGATATCACTTATTGTCGCCTAATTTCGTCGCTGTCTGGCTAATGTTTACACATCTCATGGTTTAATAAAACTATTTCGGGTAATATGTGGATAGTAATACTATAGACTGTAAGATTGCTCCAAATTACGTGGTACAGATTAGACGATTAATTATAACGTTATACCGTTAAACTTATCAGTTTAACAAACCCATTAACACATTCATTCTATCCTAAACTTCCTGCTTAAACATGAAACGGCCTCGAGTTACGTACGAGTTGGTACAAATAACTTCATGTACACGTATGACCTCCAACACAATGCCTTTCTTTGTATTAATTCCATGGCCATATCGAATCGTGATAAAAGTTACCTCATTTCAAAACACGTCCTGATATATTAGAACATCAAAAAAGATTATTTATGCATTGCCATACTCAGTAATCCTATAATAGTCGTCATCAGTTGTGCGAAACGAATGTTTTGGCCATACGTAAATTTAACTCTTCCACGATTGTAACTTCATGAAATTTTACGAAAACCCTGTGACAATGCATTCTCTTGTATGTGTGAGTCTCCCATATAGGGTGTCTCGCATATATAAGAGAATACATTGGCCAAACAATATTTACCTTGACCTTGTAATCAGTAATCCTATAATAGTCGTCATCAGTTTTGCGAAACGAATGTTTTGCCCACACGTATAAATTTTAACCCTTCCACGATTGTGGCTTCCTGAAATTTTACGAAAACCCGGTGCCAGTGCATTCTCTAACATATACGAGAATGCACTGGCACATGGTATTTAATGCTGCGCCAACGCAGCTACCGTCATGAAAGGGCTAAAGTTACCAATATCTAAACGTTATTGTAACTCTATCCGTGAATCTCTACTAACTATTGATGGTAAAACGTTTTGTCAAAGAGAATGAGATAAATAGCATAATTAACCCTTTCATGACCGGAGCTGCGCTTGGGCATATAATGATCGTATAAAGGTATAGTTCGTGTATTTATCGACGTATTTCGATAGCGGGAAAATTTAAAAACTATAAAAATATTATTAAGTGCATTTTGGAGATCAAACCACCATGTGGCTTTAAAATACAATAATACATACAACAACAAAAGTATGACCATCGCTATCACCATCGCCGCGCGTCAACGTCGTCGACAATATCACCATCATCATCGCCTTGTCAACGTCGTCACCAATATCACCATCACCATCGTTATTACCATCACCATCATCGTCATCATCATCTTCATCATGCACCAACGGCATCAGTATCACCGCCATCATCATCAGCATTATCACCATTATCATCATGACTGCATCATCGTCATCGCTATCATCATCACTACCGTCAGCTTCGTAATTGTTCTATCCATGAAATACAGTGTCATTGACAATGCACAAAGCATTGGTGTCAGAACCATAGTCATCATCACCTTATCATCGTCGCTGGTGATATCTTAATCACCGTAAGCAACAACAGCAAAAAGCAATAACAGCAGCAACAACATAACACATGACAACAGATACATGGTTATAATAATCATCATCATCATCATCATCTTCATCATCATCATCATCATCATAGATAACATTTTAGCAAGGAAAACGATCTCGAACGGCTGGTTTTAAACCAAATTAATATTGATTTCCTTATCACAAACAGAAAGAAGGTAAAGACAACTTCAAGAAAAAATGTAGTTCAATTTTAAATGTGTATTTTCATGTTGACTAAATTGTTCAATACCCTTATCATCCATGTTTATCTCACAGGCAACGCTAAGTAACCCAACACAAATTGAATATCATAATTATATTCTAATTAA